>OY728131.1:1690225217-1692725217 GCA_963277665.1 Viscum album | reverse complement strand
ATGATTTAATTAAGAGTAATATAAATAAAAAGTGAAAACATACACAAAAAACAAAGTAGTCACTACTGGAAATTTCCCCTATACCCACAGTTTGAAACTGTGGGTATAACCCACAAAACCGTGGGTATAGGATATACACAAATATTCAAGTAACCATGGGAAACTAATTAATAAGTATATCCTTGATCCATACCCATAGTTTTAAACACCTACCCACGGTTTTAAAACTGTAGGTATAGGTGTATTCCATCGTGTCACTAAACCTATACCCACAGAGCCACAAGATTCGATCCTTGGACCACCTTTTTATGGTTTCGATGCCTAACCACTATTACATTATTTCTCATTAGTATATAAATATATATTTACACATATATATTAATCCAAACTGTTGGTATAGGTCATAAACTGTGGGTATAGGTGTTCCTGCCAATGTTTTTTGTCCCGTGGAATTTCCCCTCCGCCATAACGCGAGAAATCTATACCCACATTTTTGAAAAACTTTGGGTATATGTCTTAAAAAAAACCCTATACCCACGATTTTGGATAAACCATGGGTATAGGTCTTGAAAAAAAACATATACCCAGGGTTTTGGGCAAAACCATGGGAATAGGTGACCTATACCCACAGTTTTCCAAAACCATTGGTATAGGTATTAAAACAAAATATATACCCATAGTTTTCTAAAACAATGGGAATAGGTTCCCATAACATCCCTATACCCATGTTTTTCCAAAACCATGGGTATAGGGCCATTTTCCATTAGCGAGTTATTACTCGAAACATGACTTTAATAAGGAATTGTTAATAAAAAAGTAATAAAAGGTCATAAGAAAACCATATATGGTATGATATATATGAATATTGTTCTTTAATAGATATATAATAAACTTATATTTATTATATAGGATGTTTTAATGTGTACAAATAAAGTCAAGACTTAAGGTAAGAGATTTCTAGTCTCTCTTTTATTTCTGGGAGACATATGAAAATTCACCACTCGTTTCTTTTGTGTGGTGTATATACTTCCCCATTAACAAGTTATATCATGAATACCATTATTTTAATGATATTTAAAGTTTCATTTTATGTTATTATTTATTTATTATTATGATTCAAAAGATTAATAAAGCGGTAAGGGATTTCCGTCTCACTTTTTACTTCTGTGAGACACATTCTATATTCACCACCTATTTATTTTATGTGGTGAATATACTGCTAATGAATGTAATTTATGATTATTATACTTAAAATTATTGGTATTTACATATCCATTTTATGATCTCTATTGCATGGGGTTTATGGTTAAAAAGTTACCAAATCAGTAAGGGATTTTTGTCTCAATTTACCTTCTTTGAGACATATGATTATGTTATGCACCTATCTCCTTGTACGAGGTGTATATACAGAACATTTAAAATGTAATATCACGAATTTATTTATCCTAATGATATTTTAAGTTTCATTTAATGATACTACTTCATGTGTTTTATGCCCAAAGTTACCAAAGTGGTAAATATTTTATGTTACAATCTCATCATTTATCGGAATTATTTATGATTATGTTTTTGATGACAGGATATTATGATATATATCTCAAGAAAATCATGAATTTTATTCTTATTTGGTTATGTAATGATAATACATGTTTTCCCCTCATTTTCCTCTCTTTATGTACTCAAGAGTTCAAAAATAATGTTTTTGTGAAAAATCATATATTCTATCGAAAACCCTTTTTCTTCCAAAACCAAGTTTTCTAAAAATGTTTTCACAAATGATTTTAATTTTTAAAAATGTATTATTATATACATTTTACCCATGTTTTAATTTTTATTTTTTTTAAAAATAATATTCATGTCATTTTAAAAAACAACGTCTGTTTGGATTTTACCAAAAATGTGAAAAGAATATTTGTTTTTAACATGTACGACATACACAAAACTTTCCATCATCATGGAAATTATTTTAGTTGGAGATTACTTGATAAATTTTCAAGGTTATTTTCAAATAAAAGTATTTTCAAAATGTTTTTTCTTTTAAAATGTGTTTTAAAGTGTAAAGGATATTTTCCTCAATAAATGTTTTAAATTATTTTTAAAGTTTCCTTTATAAGATTTCAATTTTATTTCCAAATAAATGGATTTTCAAAAAGTTTTTTTTGTTTTTAAAAAATTATTTTCAAAGAAAATTTATTTTCCTCAATAAATGTTTTAAATGATCTTTCAAAATAATTTTCCATCTAAGATGACATTCATTGATTTTAACCATGATTTACTGGGGATATGAACCAAGGATAACATTCTTATCATTTCCCTGAATGGTTTATTATGAAAATATTTTTATGAAAACTATTTATCTTACATAGTTTATACCATGATAAAATTATTATATAACTTGATTATTTTTCATGGGTTATGCTATGTTAAAATAATTAAATGATAATGAATCATGTCACTTTTCCAGAGGTTATGGTATGATGAAATGTTTATAAAACCCATTTCATTTCATGGGTTATATTATGATGAATGTTTTATGATAATGTGACACACATATGTATGATTTTCATTATGTGATGGGTGGGACCTATATCTCCCTTAAATGCATTGGGTAATGATAAATGTTCTATAAGTTGAGATGGTACATGGGTGGTTATCCCAAGCCCAAAAAAGAGGGTCCATGGGTGGTTAGACCAAGACCAAATAGGAGGGTACACAGGTGGTTAGCCCAATATCGAAAGAGGTCACATGAGAGGTCATACCAAGCCTAAAAGAGGGTATACAGAAGTCCATCCCAAGCTTTAAGAAGGTACATGGGTGGTTATTACAAGCCTAACATGTTATGAATGTCTTGGTGGGTAGCCTTTACATAATATTTTCTATACTCATGTTTACGAAACAATTTCTTATCTTATGCCAATGTTATGCTCTCATGGTTCATATTCTTTGATTTACTTGTGAATCATGTATTATTAATTTCCAATCCTTATTCAATGACTCAAAATTATGATCTTTGATATGTAATGTATGGTTTTCATATGTTATTATCATATTCTCATACCCTTATGTTTATGTTATTCTTACGTATCTTCCTTGTTTACCCTTACTAAGTATTTGAGTGTATCATTTCTTATGTTTTCTTTCCCTAGGTTATAAATAAAAGTTTAATTAGGGTATGTTTGTGAAGAGTACTAAAGGGGAAGATCATTGTGGGAGATATTGAATATCTTTCACCAAATTAGGAGATTGTGTACCTATTCTCCAAAGACACTGAACTATTATGGTCCTCAGGTGTTTTGTGTGTGTAATGTATTGAATATTCATCTAAAAAGATGTACTATAAATATATTAGAAGCATGTGTTTCTATAGTTGGTATCAAAGTAAAGATTTAGTTAACCTTTGTAAACTAGGATGAGAAAACTTTAGTGAGATCCCTAGAGATATTTCTACAGATATTTATAGGGATGCCTTTAGGATAAGTTTAAGGATGAGTAAAAGTATAGGAAAATGTCCTGGAATTTTAGTAGAGGATAGAGTGAGTGGTTTTGAGGAAGTTTCATCCATATCTGGATGCTAAAAGTGGATGCAACTCTAGCACATATATACCTAGGGGTAATAACTCTGAAAAGGGTTAATTGAACTAGACTTGATTTCCACTTGGTGAATGATAAATACTCTTAATGCACACCCAGTTTGACACTCCTGAGAAATATTCTTTGGAAATAGACAGACACTTTACGAACCATCATGAAGGATTTAAATAGATGGTGATCATGGATGACCTAGGTTAATCCTAAAGTTTCATAGATTTAAAATAAGTTTTCATGATTTAGACATCCTATAAGTGATTTTTCATGATTATGTGACTTTCCAATATGATTAGTATTGATCACACTATTCTTTTGGGTTTTTTAATGGTGGGAACCAGAAGGAACTGGGTTTAAATTGAATGTGATATAAAATTTATTGATGAGAACCCAAATGGGATGATAACTGGAGTGAAAGATATTGTGATCATTCCTAATCAGTTATCACAATATATGATTAACAACATGCACCTTAATAACCTCTTGGACTCACCAAATAATATAAGTATATAGTTTGTTGAGAGTTTAGGTAAAAGAGACCATAAAGGAAAGAATATCCAATTTCATATATGTCAATAATGTGGAAATAATCACTCAATTGAATGTATTAAAGGAATGAGAAAATGTTTTATGTATGGATAAGAAGGATGCAAGTAAGAAATTTCAAAGGAAAAATGAAAATTTTAGTTAACATAATGGATGGTAATATTGTTCTCTCTAATTTATTATTAATAGATGAATGTTTTAATTATGTAAAGTATGGGAATTATTCAAATCTATGTCCTAAGGGGAAAGCTTGTGAATATAATCAACAAGGTTGTATGAGTAATGGTTTTGGTATTAATGATGAGAAGACTAAAAATGACATATGAAAGGTATGGGATATTCTAATAATATTGTTTATGTTAATTGTGAGAAGCATGATTAAATTGAGGTTTATGAATATTAATAAATTATTCATATTTCATATTATAGTAAAGAGGTATTGAGGAATAAGTTGATGAAGCTTAGTTAATGGATTAAGGATGAGGTGAAATAATTGAAGTGTTTATGTATTAGAATTCAAAAATTATGAAATATATAAGGATTGTTTAGTATAATTTTTTCATTAAGGATTTGAAATAATATATTGAATGTTACTTATGACCTATAAAATTGATTTCATGGAAATGTTATATTTTATTATTAAGGAAATATAAACCATAACATGTTCCTGAGGATGAGAAAATTGCGTTTAGTTTGGATAAAGTGATGATTGACATGAACAAAGTAAATTGGATAGTACTGATGACCTTAGAACTGATAAATGATTTTTTGAAAAAGTGGTTTATTTTATCATTTATGGAGTTTAAAACATTATTGGATCAATTTAATATGTTCAATAATATATGTCTTTATTCAAGGAATGAGGAAGCATACATGTTTTCATTGATATTTTATGGTAATTTTGGTTATTACCAAGCTTTAGGATAATATATGACCAAAGTATTAACATATTTGGAATGTGACTATTAAGATTTTATTAATTATATTTAGAGGATTAATGTTAATTTGAGTTTGGGACATCAAGTAAACTTCTTTATAAATTATGAATTTTGTAAGGGTTATAATGTTAACCATTTATGGAATGTTTTAAATTGAACTTCAAATGAGGTTTTATAGATTAATATATTACTTCACCATATGAAGATTTATACATAAACTATTCTAAATCTTTTTTGTGATGATAACTTAAGATAAGAAAAATGAATTATCATTCTATTTATGGATCTTATGATCCGTTAGAACTTTAGGCATAAACAATTCACCTTCATTTCTAGGAGTAAGAGATGAAGTGGAAGTTGATCAATGAACAAACAAATAATGAAATTGTGTCTATGAAATAAAAATATATCAAGTAATTACATTTTCATATGTTCTCAGCCAAGATGGAAAAAGGAATTCCCCAAAATTATTAAAAAGAACTTGAAATAAAATTTTGTCATGTTATCATCATTTTTGATGATATTAATGACCTTTTTCATGTCTCTTAGGTTTATCTATTTGTAACCATTAAATTATAATGACCATGTTTTCTATCACTCTACATCAGTAATTGGGTGTTATTTTTCTCTTCTATGTTCATGTTTTCACTTCCTGCCTATGTTCTTCTATTTGGAAACCTAATATGTGTTACTCCAGATAAATTTTTCACATCCCTTTCTCTTTTTCGAGAGGATGTTTTATTAACCCTTTTTACGACATGGGTTTATATGAAGTAATTTTTAAATATTAAAAAATTGATTACTAAGATGAATTTTAAGGGTGAAATTAATTTTATAGGGGGTATAATGTAACACCCAGAGATTTTGTTAAATATATTTTTTCAAATGAATTTAATCTTTTTTAAATTTTGTGTTATGCACAAAACTGAGTTTAGCTTGTGTTACATGCAACAAAGAGTTTGTATTGAATTACATGTAAAACTAATTTTATCTTTCATTATACACAACACTATGTTTGTCTTGTGTTACACACAATACTGAGTTTAGCTTGCATTACACGCAACACCGAGTTTAAATGAAACATGATATACTATTAAAATATTATTATTTAATATGATAATTAACACCTAGCCGTTGGAATGGAGGGTATGAATAAGATTAACTAAATTATGAAAATATATGGTTTAAACATGTATATATAATGAATTCTTTAGTGACTAGTTAATTAGAAATGAAAATAAGAACCATTTAAAAGTAAAGGAAATCTTTTTCTGAAAAACTATTTTTATGCGCACAGACACATTTTACCTCAATAAATTAAACAAATAAATTTGTATGAATTATTTTAATGAAATTTATATATTATATATTAAATCAAAATTTTAACATTCATCTTATGTTTTTCCTAGACATGAGATAAGAATAAATCCAATTTTATGCTTAAAACTGTATTTTCTAAAAAGTAGTTTTGTCACCTTTAGCGCACTTATATTAAAATTATTTTTTACCAATTTTATAAAATTTATTTGAAAAAAAACTTATTTTTTAAAATTTTAATATCAAAATTATCTTAGGGTAAAAATCTGGGATTATCTGAAAAGTTTCATTTTTTAATGAATAGTGAAAAATACTGAATTTTAATTGAAAAATGATTTTTCGTTTAAATTATTTATAAAGTTAATATATATTTTAAATCGATTTTAAAGTAAAATTAGATCAATTATATATATATATATTAACCCAATTTAGTTTATTTTAATCATTTTCATATTGAATTTTAATATAAAAACTTTGTAAACTTTTAAAGATTTTTCTTTGAAAACCCACATTCTCGTCGCGTATGCGGGATTAATTTTAAATTAAAAATTTAAAAGTCCATGAATGGAATTTTTTAAATTGAATTAAATATTTGGAATCAGAATAATTTATATTATCTAATAAGTTAAACTTTATTTTTTACCATAATTATTACTGAAAATAGTTAAAAGTTAATTACATGATTAAGGTTAAAACATGGTTTTGCGCTTTACATGCGTTTGTATTAAAATTAATTTTATACACACATAGGGTTTTTAATAAATTGTATTTAATATTTAGAATAATTATTTATAAATTAGATAATAAATATTATTTTAATTTTAGTATTAAAGAATAATTTACCTAGGTAAATAAAAAGATACAAGTTATTATGGTAAAAAAACTAAAAGGGTAAAATTGAGTAAACTTAAAGAATAAAGAATAACATGATAAAAAATGTGTTTGTTTTGTGTGGTTGAGGTTTGTATCAACCAAATAATTACTTAAATCCATTATTGATATATTTTTTAGGCACATGAGGTAAGAGTGACCTCCCAATAGTGAATACTTTTGGGTATTTACAAAAATGCCACCCCTCCTCAATTATAAAAAGGAACTCACTCCTATAACTTTTTCACACATATCAAGACATTTGTATTGACAAAAACCTACCTTAACCACTTATATAATTACATAATCTCATACTAGAAGCCTCCTTTTGGGCATAAATCCAACCTAGGAAGGATTTAGTGCAAACCTAAGGAGGATACCTGAAGAAGAGGTAACATTCTTCAACGAGCGTTTTTATTTTATTTCTCCCTACACCTTATTAAATTATTATTAAATCATAATGATATAATAAAATAATCATATTAAATATAATTATATGGTTTTATGTTAATTTCATGAACTAAAACCATCTCTAATTCCATCAAATGGGTTACAAAATCATCATTCCTATGTACGACGGACTACAGCCTCGCAAACTGATGTCATTCATTTTTCCATTACCACTTCTCAAGGCATGAAATAATGATGGATTTATTATTTTTATATATTATATTTGTAATATTATTATACTCTTGGAATCATTATATCACACATAACTTCATACTCTCTATTTTTTGGGAATATGATAATGTTGCTCGTGTGTACAACAGACTACCGCCTCATTAAGCGATGTGATTCATTCACGCTTTACATGGAAGGTAATAAGGATGGTTTTAATATAAATATGTGATACATATGACATAAAAATTATTCTGAAATTATAACATATCATTTATATTTCTTTATTTCAATCCTATAATAAAATGGAAATAACGTTCTTACGTACATACTGTCTACTGTCTCCATGAATGGTGCATTTCATTTTTTATCTCTAAATATTATGGATTAACATAAAAACATATATACAGAATATATATGATATTTATATTATGTTTAAAATTTTTTATATTATGAAACCATGATTTAAGTAATAGGACCAAAAATAACAAGTCAAAACATAAACAAAAAACAAAGCAGTTATTTCTTGAAATGTGACTTTAACATGAAATTGTTATTAAACGGGTAATAAAAGGTTATAATAAAACCATATATGGTATGATATATATGAATATTTTTCTTTAATATATTTATAATAGAATTATATTTATTATAAATTAGTTTTTAATGTGTACAAAGGAATTTAATACTTAAGGTAAGGGATTTCTAATCTCTCTTTTATTTCTGGAAGACATATATAAATTCACCACTCATTTATTTTGTGTGGTATATATACTGACCCATTTATAGATTATATCATGAATCCAATTATTTTAATGATATTTAATGTTTCATTTCATTTTATTTTTTATTAATGATTACAATTCAAAAGATTACTAAAGCGGTAATGGATTTTCATCTCACTTTTTTACTTCTGTGAGACACATTCCATATTCACCACCTATTTATTTTATGTGGTAAATATACTACCCATGAATGTATTTTATGATTATTAACCTTAATATTATGGGTATTTACATATCCATTTGATGATCCATCTTGCATGGGGTTTACATTTCAAAAGTTACCAAATCAGTAAGACATTTTTGTCTCAATTTGACTTCTTTGAGACATATGATTATGTTATGAACCTATATCCTTATACAAGGTGTATATATAACCCATTTGAAATTTAATATTATGAATTTATTTATCCTCATGATATTTTAATTTTAATTTAATGATATTCTTTTATGGGTCTTATATTCAAAGTTACCAAAGTGAAAAAATATTTTATATTACAACCTCATCATTTATCGGGATTATTTATGATTATATTTATGATGATAAAATCTTATGATACATCACTAAATAAACTCATGATTTTTTATATCCTGTGGTTATGTCATTAGAATACATGTTTTCCCTTTATTTTCCTCTCTTTATGTACTTAAGAGTTAAAAAAGAATGTTTTTATGAAAAATCATCTTTTCCGTCAAAAACCCTTTTTCTTCCAAAACCATGTTTTCTAAAAATGTTTTCAAAAATGTTTTTAATTTTTTTAAAATATATTATTAAATAAATTTTTACCCATGTTTAATTTTTTAATTTTTTTAAAAGGAATCTTCACATCATTTTAAAAAACAATGCCCATTTTCCTTTTATAAAAAATTTGAAAGAAATAATTGTTTTTAACATGTATGACATGAACAAAAAATCCTGTCATCATGACCATTATTTTATTGGAATATTAATTGATGATATTTCAGGGTTATTTTCAAATAAAATTATTTTAAAAATGTTTTATGTTTTAAAAGGTTTCTTTCAAAGTAGAAAGAATATTTTCCTCAAGAAAATTTTTAAATTATTTTTAATGTTTCCTTTATAAGCTTTAAAGTTTATTTAAAAAAAGGATTTTCAAAAAGGTTTTATGTTTTAAAAAATTATTTTCAAAGAAAACTTTTTTTCCCTCAAGAAATGTTTTAAATTATATTTTAAAATCATTTTCCTTCTAAGATGACATATGTTGATGTTACTTATGCTTTACTGGGGATATGAACCAAGGATACTATTCTTATTATTTCTATGAATGGTTTATTATGAAAATATGTTTATAAGACCCATTTATATTCCACAGGTTATAACATGATAAAAATATTATGAAACCCACTTCCTTTTTAGGGATTATGCTATGATGAAATAATTATGAAACCAATCAATTTTCCACAGGTTATGATATAATGAAATGTTTACGAAACCCATTTCATTTCATGGTTTATGTTATGATGAATATTTTATAATCATGTGGCACCCACATATATTATTTTTATTATGTGATGGGTGAGACCTATATCTCCTTGCAATGTATTGGGTAATGATAAATGTTTTAGGAGCTCATAGGGTACACAAGTGGTTAGCCCAAGCTCGAAAAAGAGGGTACATGGGTGGTTAGCCCAAACCCAAAAGAGGGTACACAGAAGGTCATCCCAAGCCCAAAATTGGGTACACATGAGGTCATCCCAAGCCCAAATAAGGTTCATGGGTGGTTATCCAAATCTGAACATGTTAATAATTTCTTGGTGGATAACACTGACTTAGGATTTTCTATACTTATGTGTATGCCAAAATTCCATGTCTTATGATAATGTTATTCTCTCATGGATCATGTTATTTGATTTTCTTATGATTCATGTCTTATTAATTTCTAATTTGTATTCCATGACTCAAGATTATAATCTTTGATATGCAGGGTATGGTTTTCATATGTTATTATCATGTTCTCATACCCTTATGTTCATGTTATGATTATGTATCTTCCTTTTTACCCTTAATGACTATATAATCTCACCCTTTCTTATATTTATTTTCCCCAAGTTATGAATAAAGGTTTAAGTAGGGTATGTTTGTAAAGAGTACTAAATGTCAAGATCTTTATGGGAGATATTGAAGATCTTTCACCAAATTAGAAGATTGTGTACCTAGTATCCAAAGACCTTGAACTATTACGGTCCTCAAGCATTTGTTTTTGTAATGTATTGAATATTAATATAAAAAGATATAATATCTATATATGATAATCCTAGGTATCTATACATTTTCCATTTTATTTGGTCAAGATCCAATAAGAAATCTAGCCATTTTTACCATTTCAAAGCCACCCCGACCATCGTCATGCCCTCCACCATGGACTAGCCATGGCTATAGTGTTCTTGAACACACCAGCCCAAAAAATCTTCCACTAGGGTTGGTTTCTCACTCCCAGGGAGTTTTATCCTCACCACAGCCTCCAAAATGGAATGAAAATATGTTTTAACCACCCTATTTTATTTTTAATATAAAATCACTAAAACCCACTTTAAGCTTCTAAAAGCTACTCAAATTCCACTAAGATTCACTAAAGCATGGATCAAACCAGTTAATCTTAAGGAAAGGATAGAGACAATGTATTTACATATACAAAACAAAATTTTGAGGCTTTACAATCTCCCCCTCTGAGGATTCTCATCCTCAAGAAGCACCTCTAGCATTCCTTTTCGAACAACTCAAGCCATTGTTCTTGAATGCCTGACTCCCCCTCCCAAGTCTCCTCCTTTATCCATCCATGACACCATAAAATTATAAAAAGTGGTACTATCTTCCCTCATAAGACTTTATGACTCTTTTAGACTATATGAACTAGTATCTCCTCATATGATGCATCTAGTTCCATATCTCTATCCTTACATTTGATTAATGTGCATGATCAACCATGTATCTTAAAAGTTGAGACACATTAAACACATTATGCGTACCTTGGTAGGGAGAAGTAAGATCTAGATGGTATCCCACTATTCCAATATTCTTGATAATTTTGAAGGGTCCAAATAAAACACCTCAATATTTTATGATACAATTCTATATAAATAAATTTTATTTCATTGACAACATTCTTTACATGAAACACTGAGTTTAAACAGACAATGTTATACTATTAAAATATTATTGTGTGATAGTTATCACCTAACTATTGGATTGGTGGGTATGAATATAAATAAAGAAATTATAAAAAATTTATGGTTTACACATGTATAAAATTAATTCATTGATTTTAAATTGATTATAAATAAAAATAAAAATCATTTGAAAGTAAAAGAGATGTTTTTATGAAAAACCATTTTTATACACATGATATGTTTTTATCTTAATAAATTAAATTAATCACTATTGGTGAATGATTTTAATGAAATTTATATATTATATATTCGATATTTTTTTTTAAAATTCATCCAATATATTTTTAGGAATGATTTATGAATAAATCTAATTTTATGATTAAAAATGTATTCTTTCTAAAAAGAGGTTTTCATCACACTTTGTGTACTTAATTTGAAATTAAAATTTTATAATTATAAAAATTGAATATTTAAAAAATTATTACATATTTGGGATCAGGAGGATAAAATTTGGTAAATAGGTCTATTTTATTTTTGTTCATTATAAATAGCAACCTTGGTAAATTTTTATCACCTTGGTAAGGATAAAACAGATAAAATAGGATTAAAACTCTGGGATAAGGCTTTAAAAATTCTTTAACACTTGAATTTATTATATTTTATGAGTTTATTTTGCCTATTTCTATCCATGTATTAAAAATATGACCACTTGGTGCCATTTTTCTTTGATATTGACCTTTATATTATTTTAAGTAAAGAAAAATACAAAATGTCACTCTTATGAATTTTAATTTATATTTAAATTTAACATAGGGATAAAAATAATTTTTGAATAAAAATTAAATGTTATATGGTTCATAATAAAATTATTTTTATGATGGTAATTTATTTCTAATTTTTAGTGATTATATAATTACCTTAAACTCTTGAACAACACTAACACAATATTTATTCAATTAATGAAAAAAAATGATTTTAAAAATATTAAAATTAATAAAATTTTCAGAAATTAATGTGATATAAGAATTTTATAGATAAATATAACATATTAGGGATGTTTTAATAGTTTATATTCAAATTCCATATTTTTCTTGATGTCTTTGAAGTCAAATTAAATGAATAGCGTAAAAAATGATAATAATGATATTTTATGAAACAATATTTTATTATACTATTTAAAAATAATAAAATAACTTGAAAGAGAAAAATGGGAATAATATATGGTCTAAAATTTCATACATTGGGTATTTATGAACCAATTTTTACCTTATAAGTAAAATTATTACCCTTCATGATTTAAAAATGCATCATCACAGTTAAGGTTAAAATTAGTAAACTAAAGGGTTAATAAAAACGATAAGGTTTAAAATGAAACCTAAACTTGTAAAATTTAATTATTTGATGATATTTAAATACTATAAAATTTTTATTTAAATATATGGATATTTGGAATCATTTTTCTTGAGAATTACTTATTTATATTTTAATATTTTTAGTAATTACATGTGTGTCCTTTCCTTTCCTTAATAAAGGACTTCCCTTACCTCATTTATTTAGACAAATTTGTGCCATATAATTTGAAAAAAACATGAAAAATTATCTTACCAACAATTTTATCCACATAATATAGGTTGTTTTCTTCCCAAAAGACCAACCCTATGGTCCTTAAGAGGAGATCTAAAATAGTTCTTTCAAAGAAGAGGTAATTTCCTTAATCGATCACTTTCTTTTTACTTACTCTTTTAACTCCTATAAATATATGATATTTATCAAAAAATAATAAATTAATTACAAAAATATATTTAAATTTTATTATTATCATGAAACTATTATTATACACCCTCTTTCCCATCAAATGGAAAGTGAAAGAATCACTCGTGCATACATATGACTTACCGTCTCCACGTAGCGATACAATTAATTTTTCATCACCATATTGTATAGATGGTTATTATGATGGTATTAATTATTATATATGATATTTATTACATAATTATTATTTTTTAATGATAATATCATATATAACTTCTTACCTTCCAATCCTTTTGAAAATGATAACATCGTTTGGGTGTACGTGTGGATTACCACCTCCACAAAGTGATGTGATTTGTTTTTTGTTTTCGATTTACATGGATGGTAATAATTATGGATTTTATGAATATATATGAATTATATGATATAATAAATATTATTTAAAGGTTAATTATTATTTACATTTTTTTACATCCATCAAAAAGTGAAAACAATATTCATGCGTATGTATGGCCTATCGTCTCTATGAATAATGTAATTCATTCTTCTATCTTTAATTTTATGGATGAATATAAATATAAATATAAATATATTAAATATATAAGATATTTATATCATTTTTAATATTATATATATGATTTAATCTTTATCAAAGTACAAATATCAAAACCATCGAACCAAAATATACATGAAAAACAAATCAGTTTTCACCCAGAATAATGATTTTAATAAAGGATTGTTAATAAAAGGGTGATTAAAGGTTATAAGTAAATAATATATGGTATTATATATATGATTATGGTTATATAATATATTTATAATAAATCCATATTTATTATACAGGAGGTTTGAACACATACAAAGGAATTCATACTTGATGTAAGGTTTTATCATATCAAATTGTCTTCTTTGGGACATATGTTATGTTATGAACCAATATTATTTTATGAGGTGTTTATAAAAACAATTTATCATTTTATATAATGAATATAATTATTATCATGACACTTAAATTTTCATTTGGAGTTATTCTTTCATGGGGCTTACAATTCAAAAGTTACCAGTGGTAAGAGGTTTATATTACAATCTCTTTGTTTACTGAGATTGTTTATGATTAAGTTTTTGATGATGAAATATTATGATATACCTATAAAAAAACTCATGAATTTATTATCCTATGGTTATTCTTATATATTACATGTTTTTCTTTCATTTTACTCTCTTTAAGTACTCAAGATTTTGAAAGAACATTTTTAAAGAAAACCAACTTTATTTTCTATCTTCGGTCAAAAATCCATTCTATTAAATGTCCATGTTTTCTAAAAATGTTTTCAATAATGTTTTTAAAATTATCATATGAATTTTTAAATCCATTTTTACACATGATAGAATTTTTTAAAAATGTTTTAAAAGGAATCTTCTTGTCATTTTTTGACCAAGGTGATTTTTGAATTTTTTACAAAAGTTTGAAAGTAATGTTTTCTTTTAACTTATACAACATGAATGGAATTTATAACCATAATGACCAATAAATTATTTTATTCTTCCTTTACAATTTTCTATGATTTTTTTCAAAGAAAATTTCTTCCATAAAATTTTGGAAATTTTTAGATTTTAATGAAGTGATTTCAAAGTGAAAAGGGTATTTTCCTCAAGAAATATTCTAAGTGATATTTTAAGGGAATTTTCATCTAAAATGACATCCTTTTATGTTACTTACAATTTACTAGGTATTTTACCCAATGATATAATCCTTATTATTTTTATTGATGGTTTATTATTATGATGATAATATTTTTATGAAACCCTTTCCTTTTTCACAGGTTATGCTATGATGAATTGATGAAATATTTATGAAACCCATTTATTTTACATGGGTTATGCCATGATGAAATGTTTTTGAAACAAATTTATTTTTCACTATTTATTATGTGATGAATGTTTTATGATATTATGGAACACATATATATGATTTTAATTATTTTATGGGTGGTCCTGAAACTATTTAGTACTCAAATTCATTGGGTGAAGATAGATATATCATGAAATAAATAGGACTAGAATAGAGAGTGAACCTAGTTCAATAAGGGACTCTGTCCACTATGATAGTCTTGGGAGTGAACCTTGAATACTATGATAAAATTTGGAGTGAACCCAATCCACTATAATAATCTTGGAAGTGATCCTTGAATACTAAGGAAATTATTTTCTATGATTATGTGTATGCCACAAATCTATGTCTTATGCTAATGTTATGCTCTCATGGATCATGTTCGTTGATTCTTTTATAATTCATGTCTTATTAACTTATAATCTTTATTACATGATACAATATTATGATATTTGATATGTAGGGTATGGTTTTCAAATATTAATCTCATGTTTTTTATACCCTTATGATGATGATATATTTATGTGACTATTGATGTCTCCCTTGTTTACCCTTACCAAGCATTCGAGCTCACTATTTCTTATGTTTTATTTATCCAGGTTATAAAGAAAGGTTTTAGGTATGATATGTCTAAGAAGGGTTCTAGTTATAAAGAACTAAGTATGATATGATGTATATCTCTTATTAACAAGTTGCTTATGTGTCCAGGTTTCCAAAGATACTAGACATATATGATCTTGGCATGGATTATTACTAAAGATCCTTTATGTTGTTTTAATAAAAAAGTTTTTTATTTTTTGACAACTAAATTTTATTAAAGAATGTTTTTTTAATACAGAAAAAGTAGAGTTTTTGGAAGTTAAAAAAATTTTGTTATGAAGTTATTGAATATGAATAAAGTTTTAAAGTCAAAAATTTTGAAAAGTTAGAAAGATAAGAAATTTCTAAAGAAAGTTTAAGTTTTCTAGATATAGCTTATCAGATAGAGAAGCACTAGATGTAGAAGTTGTAAAAAAATTGGAAGTTCAAATAATTATAAATTCACTGATCATACGATCCATATGATGATCCATCGAATAAATATTTTGTTATAAATTTAGAAGTTGCTAAGATGAATAAAGTAAGAAAGTTTCTGAGATGAAAAAAGTCAGAAAATTTAAAAAATCAGAAAATTTCTAGAGATGTAGAAAGTGAGAAAGTGAGAAAGTTGTTGAAGATAAATAAATAATAAAGTTAAAAAGTTATAAATTTATAAATTTTCCTTAAATAACTTTCTAACTAATCTAGATGATGCTTTTATTTTTTTCAAGTTACTAAAACATCCTGAATAAGTCATGATGTGAGTTGAAGGTTGTAAAAGAAAATAAAAGTGTAGATTTATGGAGTTTCCAAAGTTTAAGTTTTTGAATGAAGTCTTTGTTAGAAAGTTTATACTTCATAACTAGATGAACAGAATGATTGGATTGAGAAAGAAGATAAACAATATGATTGGATTGGGAAAAAAATAAACAGTATGATCAAATTGAGAAAGTAGATGAACAGTATGATTAGACCGAGAAAACAGAAGAATAGTATGATCATATAGAGAAATAAAATGAATAGTATGATTAGAATTAGAAATAAAATGAACTATATGATCATACTGAGAAAGTGTATGAACAATACAATCAAATGGATAAAGTGCATGAACAATGAAAACTTCTATTCAAAGTCCTTATTTTAATTTTGTAGAAATTTGAAGCTTCATGAAGTTAAAAAGCTAAAGTTTGTACGTAGTTATAAATTTAAAGTTTCATAGAGTTATAAAGTTTATGTTACAAATATTTTTGAGTTTATTAAATATCCAGTTTAATGAAATTAGAAGAAAGTTGGAAATGATGGAGAATTCAGGAAGATTTGAGAAGGCTCTAGAAGAGTTGAAAGAGTTGAGAAGCATCCTAATGAAATTCAAATGAGTGTTAAATTTGAATTTATAAATTTCAATAAGTGGGAAAGGAAAATTAGTTTCCCGCCTTTTAAATTTCTAGAGTACATATAAATAAAGATGAAAAGTACATAATGCATAATACTATTCACACATGAAAAGCGTTTAAGTGTTACAAAGTTTGTGTTAGAGTGAGTTTCCAACCAAAGTTGAGTTTCATGTTGAAGAAAAGTTCTGGATAGAATAAATTTTCTGATCAAAGTATCTGAAAAATTCTAAGTTCAAAAATACCAGATAGAGAGTATCAGTCCAGGGAAGATCACATTGAGTAATTGAGAAGAGTTTATAAAAGGAAATTTTTTTAATAGATCATAATTCAAATTTTATAAAAGGCATAGTTTCATAAAAGGTGAATCAGATGAAGACCATCAGAAACATGCCCATTAGATTCAGGTATATGAGAAAAAGTTTCTAGAAGAACCATTATTGGAGCAGATTTCACAAAGTTACATACTTGTGTTGTGGCTCAATTTTTTTGTAAGAAAAATTTATAAACTGATGGGAGTTAGTATAATATTTTCGATTAGGAGATAAAAGGTTTATAAAATAATTTTATATAAAATTTTTATTAAATTATTTCTAATAGTAAACTTATATGGACCCACAAGAGTGGCCATGAAAAGGACGTAGGTTCTCACACTAAGGCCAAACCTTTTAAATCTTGCATACCTTGTTTACTTTATTAAATTTTTATACTTTTGAGATTATTATGAAAATTTATAAGAAAGATAAGTCTAACAAGTTTCAGTGGTTAAATTTCATAAAGTTATAAATTTTTAAAAATACAACCAGTGATTCAACCCACCTTCTTAGTGGTTCAACAATATTATGGAACTTTAATTGGTATAAGAGGGAAGGTTACCATATTGATTACTTATCATAGAAAATATCAATTTCATCAATAATAAAGTTATTCCTACCTTTTATGGAAAAAATTATCATGGATAAAAAATAGGATGATTCTTATCTTACATCACTCGGCCTTGAGGTTATTGATGTAGAAACTATTAGGTTTCCACCAATTAAGAAATATGCTCCTATGAATTTTTTATAATATAAACCTTAAAGTTGATGAAAAATATATAAATTATATTCTTATATATTTGTATGAAAATTTATTCATGATGGTTATGGGTCTTAAAATATCCAAAGAAACTTGATACAAACTTGAAAGTATCTTTGAGGGAAATACTAAAGTGAAGGTAGAAAAAATACAAATCTGGTAGAACAAGTTTGTAGATATCAGGATGGGTGATATAGAAACCATTGATGAATATTTTACCAGAGTGAATGAAGTTTTTTGAATATCAGTGGTTTCATAGATACCTTGGAATATTATAATATTGTTAAGAAACTCATGTGAAACTTCCCTGATAGGTTTGATTCCAAAATATTAGCTTTAAAAGATAAAAATGACTTATCCCTTGATGAATTATATACCTTTCTTGTTCCTTATGAGATGATAAAATCTACAGTGTTCAAAAAGAAGTTCAAGGATGAGATGGATTTTTAATCTATGAGAAAGATGAAAATCTAAGATGCTGATCATAATATTGTTGACAACAGTGATTCAAAAGATATGGAAGATAATGAAATGAATGAAAAGATCATTCCTATTATATTTAAGAATTATCAAATAGGTCAAGGAATATATGGAGGTAAACTTCCACTCAAATGTTTCGAGTGTGGAGGAATTAGTCACTTTGCTATGAATTGATCCAAGAATAAAGTTGGAAAATATTCTGATAATTCTAAACAAAAACCTTAATGGAAGAAGTAGAATAAATGTTCTATGGAAGAAAAATCATCCACCGAATATAATAATAAGTTCATTGAAATCAAAATAAGTATGTTGAGTAAGAATAATGAATTTATCTCAACTGAAAATAATTCTTCAAAAAATGAAAGTTCATATAAGTTCAAAACATTCATTTCAAAGGTTGATAAAATAGAATATTCCTTAAATAATGAAGGTGGATGAGGTGAAGATTCTTTTTGAGAATATAATCTTAGATCATAACTTGTTTCATGTCTTAAGAAAAATAAAAATCTCAAGAAATAAATTATAATATTGAAGAAATATGGTGAGCATAAGTTTTATAAAAATTAATATCTTCTTAAAAGGTAAGATTCATACATTGAAGAGATTAAGAACCTCAAACTGAAAATTATAGAATATGGAAAGGTGGTAGAAGATCTTTGTAATAAATTTTCTACCAAGGAATATGAGGTTTTTAAAAATCAATCCAAACTTCTTGAGGTTGAAAGTACCTTAAGAAACATGAATGAAATTTTCAACAAAGCTTCTAAAGTAAAAGCTGAGACTTTTAAAGTTGCATAGAAAGGTCATACCAAGAATTAGGTGAATTATTCACCCAATAAATGTGATAGTTCATCTTATTTTTCTAACCATGTAGGTTTTAAGATTTTTTTTGGGAAATAATGGGTTTATAAAGGATGTGAGAAACCCATCACATTAACAAAATTTTAAAATATCCATTATAAGAAAGTTTCCCCACGTTGGGAGGTAATGAAAACAAAAAGTTATTACGAACCTCGAAAAAATATATACAGGGAAAGATCTAACTTATATAGAAGACAAATATTTAATGTCTTTCATTGGTGCTGTGTAATTCATGGGAACAAAGATTATAACTATTTGAACAACATTTCTCTACCCAGAAATAGTCATAAAGTAAGGGGGAGCAGTAGAAGAAGAAAAGTAAGTAACTTTCCTAAGCCACAAGAAGTTGGAAAAGAACAATCTCAAGATGTTAGAAACTTTAAAATGAAAAATCAGTTTGATTTCTTAGAGGAAATATGTGAAATATGTTACCAACCAGGTCAATATTCTAAATAATGTATGAAAACCCTTATGGTAAAAGTTTATTATGAAAGTAAAGAAAAGAAATTTGGAAATAATAAAGTTGAGTAAAAATATTTTGTTGTTGAGATAACTCTAAAAAAAAGAAAAAGGAACAAACCATGGATTATCAATAGTGGATGTTCCTCACATATGAAAGGTTATTTGAATATATCTAGGGATGTTAAAAATTGTGATGGAGAAGTAGTAACTTTTTGAAATGATAGTTCCTTAAAAATTAGTGGAATTGTAACAGCTAAGATCAAAGCTAAGAAACTAAAATATAAGAAAGTTTGATATTTTGATGGGATCAAACAAAACTTAGTGTGAGATAACTTTGTGATTATGGAAAATAAGTGATATTTAGGAAAGATTAATGTATCATAAAAAGTTTGGAAGATGTTAAATTTGTTACCATCTAAGAAAGAACCAATGGTAATCTCTTTCAGATAGGAGAACTTTGTAACACAAGTTACTTAAGTGTTGAAGATAAGAACAAGTTATGGCATCACAGACTTAGGCATCTTAGATAGAAAATTATAAACAAAATTTCTAAAGTTAACACTATATGAAATCTACCAACATTGATAAGAAGAGAAGATGAAGTTTATATAACTTGGTAGAAAGGAAATATGGTTAGTAAAATACATAGGAAAATAGAAATTAAATATACTATACCTCTTGAAATTATTCACTCATATATTTTTGGACTGATGCGACATCAATAAAAAAAATAATATTTTTAATTTATCACTTTTATTGATGATTTAACTCAGATGACTAACATCATGTTTATGAAACATAAATCATAGGCTGTAGAAATATTCAGATCTCAGAAGATATTTTGAGATAGATATGGGGGTTTATATAAAAAAGTTGATAAATGATGATGATATATAATTCACATGAAATACTTTTGAATATTATCTAAATAATCATGGAATCAAACATCAATATAGTGCTCTATATATCCCTCAATAAAATGGATCTATCGAAAGGAAAAATAGAACTTTGGTAAAAATGGAAAGAAGCATGTTGATAGAGTACAAAAATTCAAAGTTCTACAGGAGAGAATCCATTAAAACCACTGTACATGTGAAAAATAGAAGTTTTTTAAGGCTAAAATCAAACAAGACTTGCTATGAAATGTAGAATAACAAAAATCCTTAAGTGAAATATTTCAAGGTTTTTGGAAGTCCCTGTTCACTAAAAATAAAAAATCTAGATCTTGGTAAATTTGATGAAAAAGATGAGGAAGGAAATTTCATGGTATATTCACCCAATAGAAGAAGTTAGAAATATTTGAATAAAAATTTACAAAATTTGGTGGGTTCCTATGATATGAAAGTTATTGAAAATCAAAATTCCTTAACAAAGGATGTTGAAAATGTTGAGGAAGTAAAACTGAAGATTTCCAACTAAAGTGAAAGTGAACCAAAGAAGATATATCAAGAGTCTGAGGAATTGTGTGATGATGAAAGTGAAGTTAGAAGAGAAACATTGAAATTTTCTACCTTATAGAAATAGGTTTAAATAGAAAATATACTTAGAAATTATAAAGCTTAGATTCAGACTAGGAGAAGGTTGATATTAGAAAATCAGATATCACTTATTTCAAGAATTGAACTAGAATTAGTTTAAGAAGATATGAAACATAAATGATGGGTGTGAATGTAATGAATGAAGTGTTGAATAAAATTGAGAAAAATTAAATGTGATAACTTGTTCCATGATTATAAAATAAAAAAGTTATTGGAACAAAATGGGTGTATAAAAATAAGTTCAATGAACATAGATAAGTTTTATGAAAAAAAGAAATACTTCTTTTTAAAGTTTATGAAAAGGTGGAATATGTGGATTTTAAATAAATTTTTGGACTAGTTTTAAGATTAGAAACCATCATAATGTTCTTAGTAGTGGTTTCACATCGATGTTATAAAGTTTATCATATGGATGTAAAGTCAGCTTTCTTAAATAGGGAGATTAAGGAAGAAGTTTACATTAAGAAACAATGTATTTTTACACTTAATAATGATGAAATTAAGGTTTTTAAATTGAATAAATAATTATATGGGTTAAAATAATATTCACATTACTAGTACTTCAAAATTGATAGTTTTTTGAAAAAGTTGAATTTTTCTAAAGGAAAAGTTGACAGTAACTTGTATATGAAAGAAATGGATTCATGCACCCTAATTTTTATTGTTATGTGGATGATATAATTTTTTCTAGGGATATATAAAATGTTTTTAAATAATTTTATGAAGAAATGAATAAGAATTTTGAGATTTCAATGTTAGTAGAATTAAATTTCTTCTTGGGTTTATAAGTTAAAAAAAGGAAAAATGTATTTTATTATCTCAAGAAAAGTATTCTAGGGAGTTTTTAAAAAATATTTTCACGAAGGATTCTAAATAAGTTTCTACCCTGATTTCAGTGAGTACAAAGTTGAGTAAATATGAAACTGGAAAATGTGTAAATCAAAAAGATTTTCAGAAGCTGATAGAAAGTTTTCTTTACCTTACAACCTCAAGACCTGATATTGTTTACGCTGTCACTTTATGTTCTATATATTATAGTGATATAAAAGAATATCATATATTGAGAGAAAATATAATTATGAGATATGTTATATGAAAAAATTTATATATGGTAATTTACAAAAGAAGTCATGATATGAACTTTCATGGTTATACTAATGCCTATCGGGCTGGAGATTTTAATGATAGAAATTCAACTTAAGGAGGAAAATTTTTCTTATGAGAATGTTGTATGAATAGGCATAGTAAGAAACAGAGTTAAGTAACTTTGAGCATAGAAGAATCAAAATATATTTCTACTACCCAGGATTATACTCAAATGTTATGGATGAAAGTCAAGCTAGAAGATTTGAAAGTGAAAGTTTCTCCACCATTGAAAATAATTTGTGATAATCATAGTGCAATTGATCTTTCTAAAAATCCTATCCAACACTCAAGATCAAATCACATTGATATTAAGTTTCACTTAATAAAATAAAAAATTTTGGTGAAGATTTTTTGTTGGAATATAGTTCAACAAAGTACGAAATTGCTAATATTTTTACCAAAGCTATGACAAAAGAAAGATATATGGTTTTGAGGTTGAAACATCATGTTTAGTCTCCATAAAAGGCTTCCTAAAACATCTTAAGGGTTTAACCCACTGTGATTTGGATTACATTGATGAAGGAGGAGAGAAAATAACAACATTGTAAATTGTTTTTATGAAAATTCTTTCTATAATTAATCTTAAACCGTGGTTATCATAAAACAGGGGAGAGAAAAAAATGAGGGAAAGTAAAACAATTGAGTTTTAAAATAGAGACAATTAAATTGAGGGGGGTTTATCTTAATATGATTTTTTTTCTTTTTACTAAGGGATGGAATTCATTCAAAAATGTTACTTTATCCATTAGTGTGGTGTCATGAAACTCTTTCGAGAAAGGCTATGTTTTGGTAAATTTTGAAAAATTGAGTTATGAAAAAGTCTGAGTGATGTAAAATGATGAGTGTTAAAATTTGTTAACAAATTTTGTCAAAAAATAAAAAAGGGGAGATTAAATATCCTTTATGATGTTTTTCTAACAAAGTTTTTTATTTATCAATAATTAAATTTTATTAGAGAATGTTTTTGTAAAACAGGAAAAGTAGAGTTGCTGGAAGTTAAGAAACGTTTTCTATGATGTTGTTGAAGATGAATAAAGTTGTAAAGTAAGAATGTTTGAAAATTTGGAAAGATAAAAAATTTCAAAAGGAATTTGAAAATTTCTAGATGATACTTACCAGACAAAGAATCATCATACTCAGAAGTTTTTAGAAAACCAGAAGTTTGAATAATTGAAAAGTTGCTAATTAGACAATCTGTTGGATGAACCATTGGATGAATCTTATGTTAAGAAGCCAAAATTTTATGATATGAATAAATTAATAAACTTTATGAGATAAATAATGTCAAAAATTTAAAAAATAATTTTTTTTATAGAGATGTATAAAGTGAGAATGTTAGAAACTCATAAAGTTGCTGAAGATGAAGAAAAAATAAAGTAAGAATTTCAAAAAGTTAGAAAGTTTCCTTAAAGAAATTTCTAACTAAGTTATACAATGATTTTATATTCTTTCAGGTTTCTAAAACATTATAAAAAGTCATGATATAAGTTGAAGGCTGTAAAATAAAATATAAGTGCATATTTCTAGAGTTTCCAAAGTTCATGTTTTTGAATGATTTTTTTTATAAACTTTGAAATTCATCACCGAATGAACAATATGATCGGAATGAGAAAACATATGAATAGTATGATTAGACTAAGAAAAAAATGAATAGTATTATGGGACTATGAAAGAAGATTAATAGTATGATCTAACTGAGAAAGCAGACGAACAATATGATTAGACTGAGAAAAAAGATGAACAACCTAATTGGATAGAAAAAGTAGATGAATAGTATGATCAGAAAGAGAAAGAAAATGAACAACATGATCAAATTGAGAAAGTGTATAAATAGTACAATCATATGGAGAAAGTTGATGAATATTAAAACATACTTTACAAAGTCCTTGTTTCAAGTTTGTATAAATTTGAAGTTTCATGAAGTTACAAACTTGAAGTTTGTACAGAGTTATAAAGTTGAAAATTCACAGTGTTACAAAGTCAATGTTATAAATATTGATGAGTTTCTTAAACATAGATTTTAATGAAATTTAAAGAAAATTGGAAATGTTATAGAATTCAATAATATTCATGAAGACTCCAGAAGATTTGAGAATAGTTGAGAAGCATCCTAATGAAATTAAAATGACTCTGAAATTAGAATATATAAATTTTAGTAAGCGATAAAAGAAAATTGGTTTCAATCCTTTGATATTTCTAGAGTACCTATAAATAGTGATGATAATTACATCATACACAATACTGTTCATGTGTGAAATGATTTTAAGTGCTATAAAGTTTGTGTCAAATTGAGTTTCCAACCAAAGTTGAGTTTTGTGTTGAAGAAAAGTTCTAAATAGAATAAGTTTCTGATCAGAGTATCAGACATAGTCTAAGTTTAGAATATTGGATAGAGAGTACCAGTCTAAGGAAGATTAGAATGAGCAATTGAGCATTGTTTCTAAAAAGAATAGGGTTTTGTTAACTAAGAAGAATTATGATTTTATAAAAGGCTCATTTTTAGAAAAGGTTTATCAGACGAAGGCTATCAGACACATGCCCATTGGACACAGGTACATCGAACAAAGTTTCCAAATAGACCTTTGTTGGATCAAATTTCATAAATTTACATACTTATGTTGTGGCTTAATTTTTTTATAAGAAAATTTGTAAAATTACGGGAGTCAGTATAATATTTCTTACCAGGAGATAGAATATGTCCAATGGGAGTTGATACAAAAGTTGTATTCACTTCTTTCTAATAGTGAATTTCTATGAACCCATAGGAGTGTCCATGGAAAAGATGTAGGTTCTCACATGGAGGCTTAACCTTGTAAATATTGTATGCCTTGTTTACTTTATTACATTTTCATTCTTTAAAGATTTTTATAAAAATTTCAAAGACATCTCTAATAAGTTGTAGGGGTTTAATTTCATGAAGTTAAAAATTTATAAAAATACAACCACTTATTCAACCCCTATTAGCAGTTCAATGATCCTATGAAACTTCAGTTGTGTTATGTAATGAATATTCATCTAATAAGATGTAATAATTTTGTATGAAAAGTATGGGTTTCTATTTTTGGTATCAGATCAAGGTTTAGTTACCTTTAAAAACTAGGATATGAAAAAATTATTGACAACCCTGGGGATCTTAAGTATATTATAACATCCTAAAGTTTTGGTAATGATCATGGATGTCCTAAGTTGAACCTAAGGTTTCATAAAAATGTTTCTTGATTTAGACATCCTATAAATTATTTTTCATGATTATATGTGTTGTTTTATAATTTCTATGACGAAGACACAAGGTGGGGGGGGGGGTGAATTGTGTCCTTTTAAAAAATCTTGAAAATTTTGAAATGTCCCTCTTGAATTTAATTTTTTCCCTCTCTCTTATAAATAATCAAGCAGTAAGAAATAAATAATGGAAAGAATAACACACAATAGTGTATAGTGGTTCGGGGTATAGAAATCCCCTTTTCTAGTCCACTAACACTATCATCATGATCTTAGTGATTTTCACTAGTAGGTCCTATCACTAGGGACCACTTGAAATGAGTACAGGTAGTTAACACCTTATAACAAGGATTTTACAGGGACTTTTGGTTCTTTTATAGAGAATCAAAATATCCACAGCTTAGTATGAGAAGATGAAACTACAAAACAACCAACTATGAGTGGTTGAAACTTAAATAGAAAATAGACAAGATAAATTTTGTTGTGAAATAGGTTTTTCTTAGAGTAGTAGTAGAAACTGATAGATAATATATCTTCTTCTTCATAGATAAAAATTCTTCAAGAAAGAATAGATTCTAATAGATCATGTTTTCATATGATCTTCAAGAAATATAGAAATAGAAAGAATAATCTTCAAAGTTAAACTGGATTTCTTTAAATAATAGAGGATAAAACACTTGGAAGATAACCAAACATATATGTCTCTAAACTATAGCTCTGATAGGTTATTTTTTGAATAACTGAAAATATTAATAAAGAGATAAAACAATAGCAACATGTCAATAAAGTAGAAAATGATCTAAATATGTATATCTCCAAAGTGTAGATCTTCAAAGAACTAGATATAACTACACAATATGATTTTAAAAAACACATCCATCTCTCTTTTTTAGAAGAATAATCTCTTGGTATTTAATAAGACACTTGAGTTATTTAGGTCAAACAACTCTAGAATTATCACATGATAAATCACAATAATAAAACCACTTATCATAATTTTAATTTTAATTCATAGGGGAAAAAGTAACTTCCCTTAGAAATAGGAATGATTTAATCCATTTAAAAAGATCCTTTGAATCTATCTTTAAATAGATTTAAAAGAGATATTAAATCTGATGTAACTGTTTCATAAAACATGGAAATAATCCATAAATTCAAACTCTATAGTGGAATGAGTCAAACATAGGGTTTCTCTGAATAGAAATAATATTGAAAAACAGGGTTGATGAAACATACTTTTTTCTCTTCAAATATAGGGTTGATTCCAAAAGTAGGGTTCTTAATCCATACGTTCACTTCAAATGTAGGGTATAAAAGTAAAATTCCTTCCTAAAAGTAGGGTTCATGAACCATGCATCCTGTTTAAGACATAGGTTATGAACAATGTTTCTATACTTCTTATAAACACATCCATAATACTTATTCTTTGATAAATCAAATAATTTTATACTAGATTAAAATATAAAAATAATTCTTGAATAAAAATAATTATTCTAATAATCATTATCCTGAAATCCACTTAAATCAACTTCATTAGTAATAAAATTATGGGAGTTTGTGATAATCAAAATAAAAAATAAATCAATTAAGTTATTAGATCAAAATATGACAAAAAATAGACCCCTTTTTGATGATAAAAAAACCCATAAAACCAATATAGATATAAACAAAAAAAATATATAAGTCAAATAATTAATAATGAAAAGAATACATGATAATTATATATAAAATTTAAAATAATAATAAAAATATAAGAATAAATAAATTTTAAACAACTTTCTCACAATATTTTCAACATATTGTAATTTTAAAACAGTATAAAAATTATATAAAAATTAAGTTTATATATATTTTCCCATATTTCTAAAATATTTATACCCCTTTTTGTCAAATATTTATCCCCCTTTTTGTGGCATCAAAAAGAAATCAAGATATAGATTAATATATATATATATAGAAAATAATGATATTAAACTAAAAAAATAAATAAGTAACATAGAAAATTTTATTATTTTAAATCATCCAAGATATACAAATACATTTTTGGATTTGATTTTAGATAGGATAAGATGAAGGGAAAAGATCAAGTCTATTGGGAAGATTAAACAATTAATTTTTACACTCCATGTCACAAATGTGGTGTTATTTTGAGGTATTTTCTATTTAATTTTTGTTCGTACCTTTATTCCATGGCTTATACAAGAGTTTTTTCAAGAAAAATGATGATTTTCAAGTGGGAAGAAGGAGGCACATGGTTAGTAGAAACTGTATGACAGACCAGTTCAAACTGCGTGACTAGGATAATGTCACTATCTAGGATGAACAACTAAGAACATGTGCATGTGACCTCTTTAAGTAAACCATTTCCCCTTTTTCTCTTGGAAAGAGGTGTCATACAGTATGCACACATTTTGAAAACCGTGTGGCTAAACCGTGAGACCTTCCATATTTTTAAAACTTTTGATATTACAACTTTTACCCTCCATAATTTTAACCCTCAAACACCCCTATATCACCCCATTCAAACCCCTTTACCCTAGGCACACATCCCTCTCCTCCTCCACTCCCATTGGATTTAATTTTTGGGTTATTTGGCTTGGAATCTTCAAGAAAATATCAAGTAATTTATTACTCTCTTATCTTCTTCCCCCTTCTTGGTATCTTCTCTCTTCTTTCATATTTTCTCACTTATACAGTGGTTAGGTTGACCTATTTTGGGTTCAATATCATTTCTTTAGGTTTAATATTTCTATTTTTGGTGTATTATTTATTCCTTAGGGCCTCCCCTTGGTGAAAATTTTGGTTTCCAACCAGGTTTGAGATATTTCTATTTTTGGTGTGTTATTTATAAATTTTGTGATTGGTTTGAAAAGTTTTTCCATGGTTTTTGATGTGAGATCAAGTTTTAATGGTGAATTTACCTTTATAAATGGTTGTCTTTCAATAATGTTTTCAATTATTGAAATTTTGATTGTATAAAAAGGAATTTAATTTGATATAGAGATTGGAATAGAGAACTTGGGAACCCTAGATATCTAGGTGGGTTTCTATAGACTAGTACACTATTTGGGTCGGCTAGGAAATGACTCAGGATATCTGGTAAGTTCATGATAAAACACTAACTAAATTAATGATGATGACTTGGATACCACTATAACATTTCCTATGACCTCTCTAGTGGCTCATACACGAGAACATTCTATGTGGATTGATCATCGAGGTATGGGGATTCTAGGGACCTATCAACCTAGCTGATTAGGGATTCTCGCATGGTGCTTTGATTTTTTTTAACCCATTTTAACTACATTTACATTGTTTAAACTCGCATATAAACAAAAATATTTTTCATTTAAAAACTGTTTAAAATCATTATTTTGAAATCTAGCATGGTAATTTGTCATTTAATGTCATTGCATGAAATCTTTTTGGTCTTACTGGGAAATTTAGATCACACCATTCATACACCCTTGGGTGTATATAGATCTAGTTATGTTTGAATTAGGTAAAGTAAAGGCCTTCGTAGTGGTGATGGTGGTTATTTTTGCTAGAAATCCTTTTGGGAAGGTGTTGGTGGTGGTGGCATGGGGTTTCAACCCACATGCTGTATGGATGCCTTTTTTATCTAGATGATCCCCTCCCCATTTTGATAGATTTTTTCTAGATATACTTGTTAAATACGTAACTCACATTTTTATCATTATTTGACCTTTTTATTATGGAATGACTTGGATGTTGATATAGTTGTATGAAATTATTATTAGTTTTTAGTTAGTTATTTCATGGGATAAATCATTCCTAATGGAGTTTCGTGATGCCCAAACACCGGTTTCCAAATCATGGGGATTAGGAACACCCTTTAGGCCTTTCCAAGGACTGGTCAGGTTTCAAGTTGGATGGAATCTCTAGCTGGTTCATGGAGAAATGTTATTATATCTAGGTTTTCCCTTTATTTGGGTCATGTTATTTGGGAGAGTTTGGATAGATGGGATCTAAGATTTTCGGTGCTTGAGGTTATGGTTGCGAGTGGGATGTTTTTCCAACACACCTCATGATAGAACTTGGGTCACCATGGGATGTTTGAGATTTTTTTCCTCATCCTACAGGTGTAATATATAGGATGCAGACTACACATAGACATCGAGTTGGGGTGGAGTGGTTTAATCTTTTATTTGTGTTTGTTATGGTTTCATTTCAATTTTTGTAGTTGTTTGAATAATTTTATCATTGAAACCATTATGGGTGGTGTATTAATGATTTCCATTTTCTTGTTAATTAATGTAACATCATTCCTCCCTGAACACTTCCCATGTAACCATGGGAATAGGTCAGAGAAAATTATCCCTCACCTATTTATTAGATTTTAGGGGAATTATGTATGATCTTTAGACCAGGGAGCATGCTCTAGTTCTATTCAGGCTAAGGAACCCAAACTAGGTCTAGACAAGAATAAATTCCAAGAGTTCCTCAGGAATAAACCCCTACCTCCTGGGGTACCACAGACCCCTAGGAAGCGGAATATTGGGTGGAAAATATTGAGAGGATATTAGTGTTTCTCATAAATTTTGAAGTAGTCAATGTGAAATGCACTTCATTAATGGTGGAAGGCCCTATTCATAGGTAGTGGGAATTAATAGTTCTAGACGGAAAACTTTAGTAGATGGTATGGAAATATTTCAAGGCTATTTTCAATGATTGGTATTTCCTTGATACCTTGGACCTCTCTAAGACCCATGGGTTTTTGGATATCCATTAGGGGGATTGAAATATGTCGAAATATGCCAAATGTTTTTCAGAACTAGTCCATTTCTGGTTACTCATCCTAACCACCTTTTTCTAAAAACACTGGTGGTGGTTTAGTCATGTGACATTAGTGTGGAGCCCCTGAACATGTACTGACCACCTGTTCATATCCACCTAAGCGATGTCACCAGTGTGGAATTATGGGTCACTTGCAACAGTTTTGCAGAAATGCACTCCCATACCAAGGTGGTTTAGGTTTCTCGACCTCTAAGGGGATGGAAGTTTAGTCCGAACCATCCAGAACCATGGGTCCTAAGTTTGTTGGTCATGGTGGAAGGGATGGATCTACTACTGGGGAAATTCATCTTAAGTTATATCTACAAGTTAGTATTTGTTCCCAGGTCTAAATAGAGATGAGGCACCGTTATAATATCCTAAAATTCATGGAGGTATTTCCTTGTTTAAATTTTGGTTTCAATCTCTTATTTTTTAATGAAATGTTTCCTGGGAGTATGAGGGGCCTAGAGGGTATTATATAGGGTTGGAACATGAAATGAAGGAAAATTGGATCAACCTGTAAAATGTGCATAGTTAGCGCAAGGTTAAGTAAACTATGCTTCCTTCCCTGGAAAACTGTGCAACCTTAAACTGAGGAATTCCATACATTTAGTGCATAGTTTCCAAAACATGTAGGTATTCCTAGGTAACCATGTGACCTAAACTCCCTTAGATAGTGGATTTCACACATTTTTCACATGATTTGACAAACCATGTAGGTAAACTGTATGCCCCTTTAAAAGTTAAAAAATTTATGGTTTTTCCATCTCAGGATTTTTAAGATCCCACCCAAATTTATCCCCCTTTCTCTTACCTCTATCCCTAATTAATAACAAAAACCCTCAAGGGATCCCAGGGATCAATGTCCCTCATTTATAGGTTTTTTGGAGTGCCGTTGGTTGCATATTGAAGCTCTGGGTAAGTATAATCCTCTATACTCTTCTCTTTTTCAGATTGGGGCTTGTATCTTGGGAAATATTATTCCGAATCCCTAAAAAATTCTTTTTTCTGGTGGAATCTAGGTTGAGGATTCAAGGGGTGATTGAATCTGTATATAAGCCTACGATTAAGAGTGTGTTTGTCAACATATTATAGGTAGGTGATCTACAAGTCATATCCCATAGTCGCTGTGCTGATTTGTGTATGTTTAGTTGCATTCTCAGTTACCCCCTTGTTGTGATTTTGATGAATTTAGTAAGATTTGGTAAAATGAGAATCTAAATAATGAATGAAACCCATCATGATACCTACGGGATGCATTGAGGATAATTTGACTCATTAAGGGCCATCCATGGGGTGCATCGACATTCCTGAACCTAGGAAGTTGTAAAGTCAAGTGTGGATTTGACGTGTGAAAATATAGATCCCTTGTTAAACATGTCAATATGTTTATTTGGGTGGAAAATAGAATATTTATAGTTGTTCCTAGGGCTAAAAAATGCATAATGGGTTGTTTGGAATGTCATGGAAATGGGTTAATTGGGTTAATTGAGATTATGTCTAAAGGCTTATGAATTATGTTATAAATGCATAAGAGGGTTAGTGTATATAAAATAATGAATATGTTAAATTATTATGGCCTATTAATTGAAGAATGTGGGAATGGATCTTCATAAGGGAATTGATGAATATGTTTAATGGATTAATAAATGGTAAATTAAGAATGAGTTAAGTGACTTAACATATGGAAATTGTTGAACATGTTAAATGGGTTAATGTATGAGAATTAGTGAATAATATTAATGAGTTTAGGAATAAGAAATGAGAATTGGTATAAATGGAAATGAATTGTAAATGGAAATGTGTTAATGGGTTATGGCATACTATTATTTCCCATGTTTATTGTTTTGGTCTATGATTGTTATTTGTATTGGATGTGTTTGGTTGTGATATAGTATATGTGTGGTGAATGGAATAATAATCATGTGCACATGGTATATTAGTGTGGGGTATTGACTAATGTTCTACACCCATGAGTTGAGTCAGAATGAGGATCTAAATTCCACCCCTCAATACATGGTTTAGGAAAGGCGAAACAACTCTATTCCCCTAACGATTGTATTCCACCCAGATCGAGGCTTCGAGGTGAGGATAATGTGGTTATTGTGATGTGTTTATCCCTAGTGATATAGAGACCTAAATTATTCTCTTATTCTTAGTGATGATTGACTTAAACATTTATGTGAAAGATATAAATTCCTAACCCATGGGACACATGTTGAGACTATATTAATTAATGAAAATGATGTACATGATGAAAATGATAACAATGTTAGAAATGGGTAAAGTAAAGATTGTTAATCACTGGAACCTGAGTTTTCTTTTTTGTTTACTTACCATTTATTTAATATTTTCATGCACTATCTATTTAGACTAGATATTTTGTAGACACCATTGGTGGTGGCCTATTGAGTTGTACTCACACCCTACTTGGGCGTCGTGGGTACCCAAGTAGATTTCATGGTTATAGGCCAGGACAAGGGAAAAGTCCCTATGTTAGGTTGTTGAGTTGGGCATGGAGCATGCATGGATGTGGTTACAGACTTGGATCCAGGACCCATTTGGGGATTTAGATGTTTTATTTATTTTGGGTTTATTTTCTAGCACATCTGGGTGATCTTAGCATGACATACCATAATTATTATTGGTTTTGGTTTGTACCCACTTTGGGAGATGTTTGATTATGAATGTTCTTTGGTTATTACACATTGTTTCCACTATTTAAATTTTTATCTTCTATGTATTACTATAGTAAAGAATTTACAGTCTCCCCACATGACTTATGAGACCCTCTCCACTAGTCAACAACCTATGGCATACATGGAGGCATGCTTGAGGTTATGTGATGACTCGGATCAGAGCACTGTTTAGTGGATTCTAGTTCGAGGATGCTACAAAGTGGTATCAGAGGGTTTTTTTATATATTATTACTATTTGGTATGGTATAAGGGAGATCATGATGTGTTATAAATTATCAATGAGCTTGTTCTTGGGAGTAGCTAACCCATGTATGATAGAAAACCCAAGTCACCTAGGGTGGGAATTATTGTTTTTGACATGCGTTATGACATTTGATGATATTTCACCATGGGGTGATGAACAGGTTGTGTGATGTGACTATTTCATGATATTTTCCCATGAATGAAATGAAATGAGGCTGTGCATCCATACATCATTCTAGGAATCTAGGAATATAAGTGACATGCATCATGTTAGGCACACATGGGATGGGTGTGTGGGGAAGAGAAAGTAGAAAGAATTTGATCTTATTGAAAAATTAAAGAAAATGAAGACTAAGTAAATGATGAAAATGGATAAGAAGGGGAAAATGTTAACTAATTATTAAAGAAATGTGATTAATAAATTTTTTTAAGTGAGTTAAAACTGTTGTTTGTAACAAGTTGAAAAAATGGGGAAATGTGCTTAGGAGGAAAGGTTTGCGTTGTAAGCATAAAAATAGTTTAAAAATGGTGAATAATGTAATAATTGTAACCATTTAAGTTGGTCAAACCATGATTAGACATGACCCATGGTATAGATTGTCAAGGGTAGAATTTGGGGATGTGATGATGACCTTTGGGATAGTGTATGTGAATGGGTTGTTTATAGCTAGTAGAGAGCCTCCTTTTATATGAATTGTGGAAGCTTTATGTTATGTGTTCTAAATATTGTGTCTAGAATTATTGAGAAATTCCACCATGAATATGTGTGCCACTTGGGTGAAAAGAGTATGTTTCTGAGAATTCTCCACCAGTAGTGGAGCAAGAAAATTTGGAGATCTAGGGTAATAGGTAAGAGCAGTTCCATGAGAACTTTTCTCGGTCCATTCAGATGATGGAATGGGACCCAGGGTGGGTTGTGCCAAGTATGTTCGAGATTACTAGAGAGTTTTATCTACACAACCCTATAAACTTTACTAGAGAGGGTGGACCAGAGGCATCTAAATTCTGGATAGAGTCCATCCAAAAAATTATTGACCATCTAGAGACTCCTTTCAAGAAGTGAGTCAAGTTAGTGGCCTATATATTGTGAGTTCAGGCAATGCGTTGGTGGGACATCATGATTTAGATAAAGTAGGATGAAGGAATGATATAGAAATATTTTCAGGAAAAGTTTCTAGAACACTTCTACCCAGAGACCTTGAGGCAAGAGAAGGCTGTTTATGAGTTTGACCCAAGGGGCTATGTCAGTGATAGATTACGCTATCCATTTCAATGACTTGAATCACTTCATTACAACGTTGGAAGGAGACGAGTAAGATATGGAAAAACGTTTAAAGGATGGTATTAGGCACAATATCAGGTACCAAATGAATATATTCTATTTTAATAGGTTTTTAGAGGAAGTGGATTAGGACCTTATCTCAGAAGGGAACCTGAAGGGAGATTCAGGTAGTGGACTTGTGGTACCAGCTAGGAAAACGAGTGGTGCAACTTATGAGGATAGGAAGAATAATTTTATGAGTTTCCATCTAGTTGGAAGTGCATAGAGTATTTATAAGATAGGGACAACCTCTTAGGGTGGTGACCAGGTGTTCCGTTACTAGTGTGGAAGACCGGGACACATGCGCAATCAGTATCCTCGACCACCAGTTGAGTGCTGGTCATGCGGCAGGTTGGGACACATATAGAGGTTTTTCAGGAACCCTCTATAGTTGTGTGTGGATGGAGGTCATAAGAAGATATCGAGTGCAGGAAGGGGGTTGATTACCCCATATCAGGAAGGTAGTTGGAGTTACACTGTCCATACCAGTTGGGGTGGTGGATGCGGTACTCTTGGGAGAGAGCATCCATACCAGAAAAGCAATGTAGTGTTGGGTATTCAAGCTGGTTCCTAGGGTAGAGGGGCAGGTTAGGTTCATGTAGTTTAGTCTATACCTAGAGGTGGAATGGCTGGACTATCTACTATTTTAGGTACGATCCTTGTAGATTCCACGCTTGATAGTTCTTTATTTGACACAGGTGCCACACACCCTTTTATCTCTGATCAGCTTGTAGTTGTGTTAGGCCTAGTAGTGGAACATGTGTGTAGGGTTATGTCAATTGATAATACATTGGGGGTGTGATAAGAGGATATCAGACAATATAAGGGTTGTTCTCTGAAGGTTTATGGGTAATGTTTTCTATGGAACTTGTTAATCCTTGAGATTTTTGGTTTTGACCTGATTTTGGGCATGAAATGGTTGGTGTTGTGCCAAGACCATATCGACTGTTACCATAGTTAGGTAACATTCATATATCTTGATGGATACACTTATGTCCTTCATGGTGAGTAGGATGTTCGAGCAGGTAGTGTAGGTCCAGTTTTACAACAATTGGGAGAAATCACAACCCAAGTGGCTTGTCTTGTGCTTGATGATGGAGGAGTAGAGCAACATGTATTTCATCCTGTGGTGGATTGGTTTTAGGATGTGTTTCTTGAGGACTTCTCAGGGTTTCCTCCCAAGAGGGATGTTCAGTTCACGATAGAGTTTCTGTCAGGAGTAGAGCCAGTTTCCATTCCACTGTATAGAATAGAATCAACAGAACTCCAAGAGCTTAAAACTCAGTTGAAATATTTGGAGAATAGATGATTTATTCATCCTAGTATGTCACCTTGGGGATCTCTAATTATTTTTTCTAAGAAGTCTGATGGGTAATTGTGGTTTTTCATTGATTATAGAAAGCTAAATCAGATTAAAATCAAGAATAGATATCCTCTCCCTTAAATTGATGATATGTTTGACCAAATTAGAAGTTATTCAATATTTTATAATATTTATTTATGGTCTGGGTATCACCAAATAAGGGTGAGGCCTTTCGATATACCAAGGACAACCTTCAAGAGTAGGTATGGATTTTATGAGTTTGTGGTGATTCCATTCGGGTTGACCAATGCACAGATAGTGTTCATGGATTTAATGAATCAAATCTTTCACCCTTATTTATATCAGTTCTTAGTTTTCTTCTTTGATGACATTTTATTGTACTCTGAAACTCATTATGATTATGAAAAACATCTTGAAATAGTCCTGAGTACACTAAGAGATCATAGAATATACGCCAATCTATCCAAATGTCAATTATGGATTTATAGGGTGCATTTTTTTGGGTCACATTATCTTTAAGGAAGGCATGTCGGTGGACTCAGATAAAGTGATGGCAATTGTGTCTTGGGATCATCCCAAGAATGTTTCTGATGTCTAAATTTTTCTAGGTTTTTCGGGCTACTATCAAAGGTTTATCAAATATTTCTCTCATTTAAAAGTTATGATTTCAGGCCTAACCAATAAAGGTATTAGGTTTGAGTGGTCTAAGGCATGTGATAATTCTTTCTAGGAGCTGAAGAAGCAGTTGACTACTGCACCTATCCTGATCTTACCTGAACTGGGTAATAACTATACTTTTTTTTGTGATGCGTTAGTGTCAATATGGGAGAAGTGCTGATGCAGGTTGATCAAGTTTCTATGTATGGTTTAAAAACGCTGAGGCCTCATGAAATAAATCATCCTACACAAGATCTTGAATTGGATACAATGGTTCATTCCTTAAAATTTTGGAAGAATTACTTATTGGGAGAATGGTTTATGATGTATACCGACCATAAAAGTCTTAATTACATTTTATCTTAGAGTGATTTGAATATTAGACAATGAAGATGGGTTGATTACATTCAATCCTTTGATTTTGAACTGGTTTATACACTGGTAAAGATAAATAGTGTTGCAAATTCTTTGAGTCAGAAAATTCAAAGTCATGCTATTTAGGAGTCCAGCTCTGAGTGGAAGATGATGGCATTGTTTGTGGAGATGCACCTACAGGTACAATATGGACAAGGATAGATGACCCTTTCATCCATATTAGTTGAGTCCATGATTTTAGGTCAGGTTAAAGATATTTATCTTGAAGATATGAAGTGTTTTTCCATGAAGAAAATTCTTAAAGGCGGGGAGTCACCTTTTAGTTGGACGGTTGGTGATGATTCTGTTGTTCATGTTCATGGACATGTTGTGGTTCCAATGGGTATTTAAGAATATTTGATGCACGAGTTTCATGCATCAAAGTGGGAAGTGCATCCTGGTTTGACTAAGATGCATCATGATATTCATAGGAAATATTGGTGTTCAGAAATAAAGAAAGAGGTTATAGGTTTTGTGGTGTGATACCTTACTTGTCAGTAGGTGAAAGATGAGCATCAGTGCTCGGGTGATTTATTAAAACCATTTCCCATTATGTTATGGAAGAGGGATAACACAATGATGGACTTCATAGTGATTATTTCGAGGATTCCTCAGAAGAGTGATGCAATTTGGGTAGTTGTGGATCAGATAACTAAGTTGGATCATTTATTTCTGATCTATGAGACTTTCAATATTGATCAGTTGGGTGAGTTATATGTTCTAGAGATAGTGCGATTGAATGGTGTTCCAAAAAATATAGTTTTAGATCGTGATCTATGTTTCACATCATGATTCTGGTAGGGATTACGAAAGGTTCTTAGTACCCAGGTGTTTTTGAGTACAAATTTTCACCCGTAGATGGATGGGTATTCAGAGTGTACAATTCAGGTTTTAAAGGATATGTTGAGGGATTGTGTCCTAGATTTTAGTGGTTTATGGGAAAACACTTATTTCTTCTTGAGTTTTCCTAGAACAATAGTTTTGAAGCTATGATTCAAATGGAACCGTTTGGGGAAATCTATGGGAGAACATGTATATCCCCACTTTGTTGGTTATAGCCTAGAGAATATGATCTGTTGGGACTAAGAATCATGTAGGAGACATAAAAAAAGGTTCAAATAATTCAAAAATATATGAAAATGGATCAAAGTACGTAAAATTCGTATGCAGATCGACATTGTAGACCTATTGAGTTTATGGTGGGAGGTAGTGTGTTTCTCAAGTGTCACCAAGGTTGGGTCACCATCAAATTTAGAAACATGGAAAGTTGGCACCCATGTATGTGGGGCTATTTTAGATTGTGGAGAGTACTGAACTGGTGGCCTAGTGATTGGATCTTCCACAATGGTATTGTAGCATGCACGATGTTTTTCATGTTTCATAACTTCGACAGTATCACCCTGATCTATCTCATATGGTTAATGTTGAGGATGTTGAGCTTGATACTGATGTGTCATTTGAGGATCATCTAGTTTTTGTTATGGACCATATCGAGAAAGTCTTGCGAGGAAAGATTGTGCCTCTAGTTAGAGTTTTTTGGTAGCATGGGAATGTTCAGGAAAAAACTTGGGAGTGAGAATCAAATATGAGGGCCCAGTGGCCTGATATGTTTTCGTTGGGAACTCAGTAATGTTTCAGAGCGTGGCTCGAGGAAGATCCATTATAATGTGGGGAGGTTGTAAGATCCTAAAATTCATAGAGGTATGTCCTTGTTTAAATTTTGGTTTCAATCACTTTTTTTGTTTAACGAAATGTTTCTCAGGAGTATGAGGGGCCTTAGGGGTGTTTCGGGGGTTCGGGACATGAAAGAAAGGAAAAACATGCCAACCTGTGCAAGGCACATAGTTAAGTAAACCGTGCGACCATCCCAGGAAAACCGTGAAACCTTAAATAGAGGCGTTCCACTAGGTCAGTGAATAGTTTCTAAATAGTGTGAGGATCACCAGGTAACTGTGTGACCAAAACTCCCTTAGAAAGTTTTTTGTGCACAGTTTGTGCATGGTTTATAAAACTATGTGGGTAAACCATGCACCCCTTTAAAAGTTAATTTTTTTATGGTATTTCCATCTTGGTATTTTTAAGATCTCACACGATTTTCTCCCCCTTTCTCCTACCTCCATCTCTAGTGATGAACCAAAACCCTCAAGGGCTCCCAAGGATCGATCTCCCTCATTTCTAGGTTGTTTGGAGAGTCTTTGGTTGTGGATTGAAGCTCCAAGTAAGTATAATCCTCTCAACTCTTCTATTTTCTGGATTAGGGATTGTATCTTGGGAAATATTATTTTGAATCCCTAAAACCTTCTTTTTTCTGATGGAATCTAGGTTTAGAATTAAAGGGGTGATTGAATCTAGATCTAAGTCTATGATTAATAATGCGTTCATCAATGGATTCTAGGTAGTGGTTTATAATTCATATTCCATAGTCTTTGTGTTGATTTTTGCATGTTTAGTTGTGTTCTTGGTTACCCCTTATTGGGATTTTGATTCCTTTGGTGAGATTTGGTAAAATAAGCATCTAAATAATGAATGGAACCCCTCATGATTCTCATGGGATGCATTGAGGATGATTTGACCGACTAAGTTCCATCCATGGGGTGCGTCGACACTCTCGAACCTAGGAAGTGGTAAAGTCAAGTGCGGAGTTGACATGTGAAAATGTCAAGCCCTTGTCAAACATGTTAATATGTTTAGTTGGGTTTAAAATTGAATATTTATAGTTGTTCCTAGGGTTGAAAAAGACATATGGGGTTGTTTATCATCGAATAGAAATGGGTTACTTGAGGTTATTTCCAAAGTATTATGAATTATTTTATAAATTCCTAAGAGGGTTAGTGCATATGAAATGATGAACATGTTAAATTGTTAATGACTTGTGAATTGAATAATGTGTGAATGGATCTTCATAATGTAATTGATGAATATTTTGAATGGTTTAATACATGGGTAATAAAGAATGGGTTATGTGAGTTAACATATATAAATGGTTGAATATTTTAAATGGGTTAATGTATGATAATTAGTGAATATGATTAATGAGCTTAGGAATAAGAGGTTAGAATTGGGATAAATGTAAATGAAGTGTAAATGGAAATGTGTTAATGGGTTATGGCATAATATTATTTCTCATGTTGATTATTTTGGTTTATGATTGTTATTTTAATTGGATGTGTTTGGTTGTGATATAGTATATGTGTAGTGAATGGAATAATAAGAATGTGCACATGGCTTGGTAGTGTGGGGTATTGACTGAGGTTCTACGCCCATGGGTCAAGTTATATTGAGGATCTAAACTCCACCCCTAAATGCATGGTTTAGGGAAGGGAGCAGAGCTATATTCTCCTAATAGTTGCATTCCACTTGGAATAAGGATTCAAGGTGAGGATAATGTTCTTGTTGTGATGTGTTTATCCCTAGTGAGATAGGGACCTGACTTATTCTCTTTTGATTAGTGATTATTGCCTTAAACCCTTATTTGAAAGATATAAATGCTTAACCCATGGGATGCATGTTAAGTTTGGATTAAGTAATGAAAATGATGTACATGATGAAAATGGAAATAATATTAGAAATGGGTAAAGTAAATATTGTTAACCATTGGTACCCGAGTTTTATTTTTTTTACTTTTCATTTATTTAATATTTTCATGAAATATTTTTTTAGAATGGATATTTTGTAGACATCTTTGGTGGTGGCCTACCGAGTTGTACTCACACCCTGCTCGAGCACCATGGGTACTTGAGTAGATTTCATGGTTACAGGTCAGGACAAGGGAAAAGGACCTATGCTAGGGTGGTGAGTTGGTCATGGAACATGCATGGATGAGGTTCCAAACATGGAGTTAGGACCCATTTGGGGATTCAACTGTTTTTTTGGGTTTATTTTCTAGCACATTTGGCAACTCTTAGAATGTCATACCATATTTATTATTGTTTGTGGTTTAAACCTAGTTTGGGAGATGTTTGATCATGCATGTTCTTTGGTTATTACACATTTTATTCTATTTAAAATGTTATCTACTGTGGATTACTATGGTAAAGAGGGTATAGTATCCCCATGTGACTTATGAGACCCTCAATACTAGTCGACAACCTATGAAATACAAGGAGGCGTGCTTGAGGTCATGTGACATCCCATCTCAGAGCATTGTTTAGTGTATTTTGGGATGGGGATGTTACAAACTTCATGACAAGGAGTAGGCTCTAGTGGAATCAGATGTAGGCCTTATAACAATTCGATGCACTTTTATTATTACATCATTCATAGCCATAACTCTATTTGTTATGGGAGCTTATAATTATTTTATTTCTTCCTGTCTTATGGAACTGCTTAATTTACCAACTGATCTTATTTCTTATTCCCTGGATTTGGTTACACAACTTGAAAATTATAGGTAACAAGGTTTCAGATGTTTGTCTTGTGCTCTCACTCTGCCAGGGGTTGAATTGGAATGGGGCTTCTTGGTTATGGAAATTAATATTTTTGATGTAATTCTAGGCATGGATTAGATGGTGTATTTCAAGGAGAATATATATTATTATCATCGGTGAGTAAATTTTATGGTAGCCGATGGGAGAATTTAGGTATTCCAATGTGAATGGGATCCCCAATCAGGGCGAGATAGACCTCTACTTTCAGAGTTAGGAGGCCTCATTTTCCAGGTATCTTCTCTGATGCTGGAGGATGATGGTAGAGGTTCCAAGAATGGGTTACCTCTTATATTAGATGTGTTTCTAAAGGTATTTCTAGAGGAATTATTAGGTTTACCTCTAGAATGGTATGTTAAGTTTACCATCGATTTGGCATTGGGAACACAACTGATATCTCTTCCATCATATCATATTCCCCCACTATTTTGAGAGAATTAAAGATACATATGGATGATTTTTAATCCAAAGGATTCGTTTTTCTAAGTATCTCACCTTGGTTTACCCAAGTTATATTTTCTAAAAATACTGATAGATCCCTCCAGTTGTGCATCAATAACAAGAAGTTGAGTAGGGTCACCATCAAGAATAAGTATCCCTTTCCCCGCATTGATGACCTATTTGATCAGCTTAATGGGGAAAGATGGTTTTCCAAGATTTCCCTACACTTAGGGTATCATTAAGTTAGGGTTAGAGAGGAATACATACCCAAGGAAACCTTATAAAGTAGTTATAGACAGTTTGAGTACTTGTTCATGCCATTCGGGTTAACAAATGCTTCAGTGGTTTACATGGCTCTTATGAATCAGGTGTTCTATAAGTACCTTGACTATTTTGTCATGGTGTTTTTGGATGACATCCTGGTCTACTTTAGGATAGAGGAAGAGAATGTGAAACACTATAGGATTGTTCTAGGCACTCTTTGGGACCACCGAATATATGAAAATATATCTAAGTGCACTTTTTTGGTTCGAGAAGTTAAGTTTCTAGTCCACAGATATCAGAATGTGGGTCTTTGGTGGACGACAAGAAAATAAGAGTAGTGATGTCATGAGAGAAATCAAGAAATATATTCAAGATAAGAAGATTCTTGGTCCTGGTAGGGTATTACAAATGGTTTTTCAGAGATTTTTCTTGGCTCACTTCTCCCATGACCGCTCTTACCCAAAAAGGGGTAAGGTTTGAATGGAACCAAGAATACCTGGAACCTTTTGCAGAGCTCAAGAAGTGATTGAAAACCACCCTTATTTTGATCCTAACTGAATTAAGAAAGGGATATGTGGTATACTGCGATGCTTCAGGTATAGTTATTGGGCGTGTTTTGATGAAATATGACCGTGTGGTGGCATACAACTCTTACCTACTTCAACCACATGAAAGGAATTATCCAACCTATGACCTCAAACTAGAAGTGGTGATTCATGACTTAAAAACATGGCGTCACTACCTATTTGGGGATAAATTTATAGTCTACTCATACCACAAGAGTCTAGCTTACATTTCCTCTCATAAGAATCTAAACTTGAGATAGCATCAATGGGTTGATTACCTTTAGGGGTTTGACTTTGATATTTTCTATACCCCGGAAAAAGGTAATGTGGTGAAAGACGCCATAAGTAGAAATATGTCGGTGCATGCTATAAAGAAGTCTAGTGATGAATGGACTTTGATAGGGTTTTTTTTCTTAGATGAAATTGGAATCCAATGAGCATATAGGGGAAACATTATTGGCTAGAATCCAGTTTATTCCCTCCATTTTTGAGCTAATTTAATAAGAAAAACATAAATATGAGTTGTGTAATCACTCTAGGTAGCTTCTAAATGGTGGTTATCATCTTAGGGAATTATCTATTTCAAGGGTCTCTTTATGGTGCCATTATCTTTGCGAAATGCGGTGATGCAGGATATCCAACAGTCTCAGTGGGCTGTTCATCCTGGGATCACCAATATTTTTTACAATGTATAATGTCTATTCTAGTGGTAAGGTATAAGGAATGATATAGCTCACTTAATATCTAGGTGACATACTTGTCAGCTGATTAAAAATGAGCACCATATACTATCAAGTTTTCTTCAACCACCCCCATTCCTACCTATAAGTAGAATAAGGTCACCACATAATTCATCATTGGGTTAACTTATACACCTTGGGTAAGGAATAAAATTTTGGAGGTTATTGACTGTCTGACCAAGTTAGACCAGTTCATTCTGGTCAAGGATTTGACTAATACGGATGGGTTGGGCTGGTTGTATGTTCTAGAAACTGAAAGGCTTCATGGTGTGCCATTAGCTATTATTTTAGACAGGCACCCTTGTTTTACCTCTCGATTATTGGGAGGCTTTTAGAAGGAAATTGGGTCATAGGTCAAACTTATTATGACATATCATCCTCAAATTTATAGTCAAACTTAGTGGGAAAATCAAATTTTGGAAGACATTCTCTATGGATGCGTGTTAGATTTCAGAGGCTTGTGGGATAACCATATGAGATTTGTGGGATTTTTATTTATAATAATAGTTACTAATAATTGATTAAAATGGATTCCTTTGAAGTGATTTATGGCTTGCCATTCCAGCTGTCATTGTGCTAGATTAAAGTGGGCGTGAGCTCTTTTCTGGGACTCACCGTTATGCAAGAAACATCTAATAATGTTTGATTCATTATGAAGCAGTTTTTAATGGCATAGAGCTATCATAAGTCCTATGTCGATCAGTGATGTCGAGCCTTGTATTTTTTAGTAGGTGACCTGGTGTTCCTAAAGGTGACACCTTGCCCGGGTCACCATCATCTTGGAAAGTAGAGGAAGCTTATGCCAAGGTATGTCAGGAATTTTGATAGTATTGAAAGAATTGGTAAGGTGTAACTACTAGAAAATGGGGCTATACCCATAGATATATACCCACATTTTACAAAAACCATGACTACAGATTTGATGAAATATGTCTATACCCACAATTTATGTAAATTGTGGGTATAAATAGGATATACAAATGGATTTTTTAAAAACCTATGGGATATGTTCCCTCATATTTCCCTCATCCCCCCTTACCCCCTTTACTTGATGCCTATCTCCCCCCATTTTTCAATCCCTATTATCCTCTCACCTGAGTGATGATAGGTGACTATCCTCCTGCACCGTTCTCCCCTAATTCAATGATTTTTTGATTACGATATTCTTCGACATTATATTAGTGAGTTCCTAATCCTTGTTTTACTCTGCTAATTATTTTTTTTCATTTTTTACTATGTATAAAAACCTAAACAAGATATAGTTAGGTCACAATTCTTCTAGATTATTTGAAATAAGGTTCTTTGTGGGTGACTATTGTTTTCATTTGTCTCTTCCACTAGCTATTATTTTTATTTTTATCAATGCAATTGATTCTACTAGAGCGTGTTGGAATCACTTATATCATCATGTTTTTTTTTAAATTTATACCATAATAGAGATCAAATATACTCTATTAAATTTATATAAGTGCTATTTTAATTATAATTTCATCATTTTGAAAACTATACTAGGGATTATTATGAATTTAACTTAAATTTGAGATTTTTTTGGTTAAATATTTTAGGGATTTAGATATTTTTTGTGTTGGGAATCATATTTAAGTTAACTATAGGGGTTAATGATAGTGTTTATTATACCTGAGTTATGGGATTTAATTAATGAAATTTAATTTTTTATATCATGAACCATGGTTAAACTATTTATTGGATTGTTTTAACCCAAAAATAAATAATTGTACAATGATGTAAATGATTATAATATTATAAGTAAACCTAGAATATTGCTTTATATATGAAGGTTGGTTCTTCAGGAATTAAATATTGTATTTATATTACTTTTCAAGCATGTTTCTTATAATTCATTATCATGATTTAGACATTAATTAATTATAAAATATTCTTTCAAATAAAAAAATATTTATATTTCAATTGTTTAATAATTTTAAAACCATTATTATGTATAAATATTTATATAAACCTTTGGTAAATGTCATGAAATAATTATATAAGTTATAATGGAAATCTTGTTAGATCATATTCATTTAATAAACATGGTTTCCATTGATAAAGTTTTACACAAGAATTTAGTTCTTAAAAAAAATTAATAGTATAAACCTTAGTTTCACATATTTTGATTAACTATTGAGTATAATTTAGTTATTTGTTTATAATTCTTCCTTAGTTAATTTATCATGTATTGAGTAGTTATCGATTTATTCCCACTACACATTAAATGTTTTAAAAAAAATATAACCACACTTTACCTCAATTAAGAGGTTTCATTAGTGGTGAAGTAATGGATGATTTTCATAAAGTGGTATGGAATTGATTAATTATTTATTCTTTATGGATATTACCCAAATTAAATACTTCTTAAATTTAATTATTAGATCATGTAAAATCTATTTTCCTTATGTTTGAATAATATAGGTAATATTAACCTTAAATAAAATACTTTAATGACTCAATGTTATACTCAATTATGTTTTCAAATGAGAAGACCTCTCTAGATAAGAAATACACATTTTTTTGATAGTATTGATTAGTAGTTATTTATTCCAACACATACACCTTGTTTGGATTTCTATGAGTATTCATCGATTTTTTATTATGATATTCCTTGTTCTTTGTTTACATGAATATTATTATTCTATAGTGGTAACTTAGATCATGAATTGTATTCAATTTGGTTTCCTATTTGTGCTATGACTCTGCCCAATTTCCCCTTTCACAATATAATGGGATTAAAGGTGTCTAAAATCCATATAAACTTTCCCATTTTATATATCATACAACTTCGGTCTTCCATATCCTTTATTACATTTTGAATATATATTTTTTATTTTATAAAACTTAGTTTCTATGATATTATGATTGGATGCTTATTTATATTTATATCAATTATGGTATAATTTCCATGATATTATTATACCATGTTTTTTTGGTTTTGATGTTGGGTGACACATTGTTGTTATTTTTGAGTAAATTTTTTCCATCATAAATACAAGTGTATTTAATTGGATTAATTTCACATTCAAAACATGTAAGTATTAATTTTTTTTTCATAAATACATATGTATTTAATTGGATTGTGTAATATTTTTTCATTCCATGTCTTATAATTTTTCTAGTTCCTTATTTATAGGAATCACTTATAGAATATGTTATTTCTCTTATTATTTGTTTTTTAGATGCTAGAATTATTTGATGATTTTCATATTAAAATTTATTGTAATGAATTTTTTAATTATGGTTTACATTATTTATTTGAATAAATATTTTTCCCCTATAATATAATGGATAAAATCTAGATGTATCATACCAATCAAATTTCAATCGAGTTTCAAAATAATTTGGATATTTTTTTAGATTTTTTATTTAAAAATGATTTAGATGGAGGTTTTATACAGTGAACCTATAATAATTGTATTGGAAGACTATAGTTAAGTCATGAAGAAGTTATCTACCATATAATAAAATATGGATTTCAAACAAACTATTATGTTTGGCATCACAATGGAGAGACAAGACAATATTCTACTATTCATGAATGGAAAGAAAAAAGTGGTATGTAGAATTTGATATTTGATTGGTTTCCATTTTCACATAAACATGAGAGAGATAGTGTGCTAGTGAGAGAATACAATGATAACAATACACATGAGGAAAATAATTAATATGATGACATTGAGAGAGTGAAAAAAATTAATGGATGATTCCAGAACTCCTATATATAAAAAATGTAATAAAATGAAAAATTTATAATTTTTAATGAAGTTATATCATATAAAAACCATGTATGGAATTTACAATACCACCATTTATTATATTCTTACCTTTTTTAAGGACTTTCTTCTTAATGGTGCATATATTCTCTCAAATCATTATAAGGCATGCAAGTTAATTAAGCAGATCAGATTTTCTACTAATAAAATTCATGCTTGTATGAAAGATTTCAGTTTATTTTGAGAGGAAATATAAGAAATTAAAGACTATAATGAATTTGGTACATCTCTACAGAATGAAAATTTAGATGTAACACCATATTTTGTTCCACATGAAGTCATGTGGAACTTTTTATCGATTCTTAGGATTCAAAATCTATTCATGTTTATAGAAATATAAACCAATATGTGATGGAATGATGATGAGAAAAATAAAGATAATGATGAGTTGGTTCATCCTGAAGAAGATTAGCATGGTAGTTATTTGATTCAAAATATCCTGATTCTGCAGATGAGGTGCCTAATGTTAGGTTGTGTCTATCCTGTGATGGTTTTAATCTGTTTGGTCTGACGCTTATTACTCACAACACGTGTATATTTTTTAATTACATTTATAATCTTCGTATGTGGATGTGTATGAAAAAACCTTTCACTTTATTGATTATAATAATATCTAGACCTTCTAATCATGGAAATGATATAGACGTCTACTTGCAACCTTTAATAAGAGAGTTAAAGCAGCTTTGGGATATGGGTGTGTTCATATTCGATGATTCTTCAAAAAATATATTTCAGATGCATGATTCCCTTTTATGGAATATAAATTATTTCTATTATTATGTATTGATTTATAGTTGGAGCATAATGGGAAAAATATCATGTCCTATTTGTATGAATAATACACGATATAGAAGAATTAAATATCATCATAGTTTTAGTTTCACGGGGCATCGACGATTCTTTCTAATGGATCGTCAATACATGAAGAATAACTAGAGGTTTGATAATATTGTTGACACTGAATAGCCACCACAATGTATGTTAGAAACTAATGTTCTTAATCAATTGAAAGAATTCAGTTTTTTATTAGGGAATGGTCATATGAAATCTAAATTGAGGATGAATGTTGACACTGAATCCACTTACAATTAGAAAAATAAAAGTATATTTTTTGAGTTTCCATATTAGTCTACCAATTTGTTATGTCATTGTTTAGATTTAATGAACAATGAGAAAAATATATATGAAATGTCTCTTTCAATTCTTCTAAATTTCAAGGGTAAGACCAAATATGAATTACGATCTCACTGGGACTTGTTGGATTGTGGTATTTGACTAGAACTGCATCATATATGTATCAGTGAAAACAAATGGAAAGTGTCTTGTTCTTCTTATGTGATGAAAACTTTAAAGAAAAATCAATTTATGGAATTATTGGAGAATATCAAGGTTCCTGATTTCTATTATTGCAACATATCAAAATGAGTCAATAGAGTTAAAACTGAAATCCCTAAAAAATCATGATTATCACACCCTTCTTCAAGAATTTATTCCAATATAAATCTAAAATTTACTATCCAATAATGTAAGGGTGAAAATGATTCACTTGTTCCATTTTAGATATCTTTATGCTAAAATTTTATCCAAGTCTTTCTTAATAAAAATCTAGTAAGAGGTACCATTAATTTTGTGTGAGTTGGAAAAAAAAAATTTCACCATCATTTATTACTTGCATGCTACATTTAACATTTCATCTTCCAACCGAAACACTTATTGGGGAAAAAATTTGTTTTTAGTGGATATATCCTATTGAAATAAATACGTGAAAAATGAAATCTTATATTAGAAACAAGAATCATCCTAAAGGTTCCATTATGAGAGGTTATCTAGATCAATAATGTATGGGTTTTTGTTCAATGTATTTTCTTGATGTGATCAGAAGACATAACTAGCCAATGAGAAATAAAGATCATAAGTATGGTGAAATTGATCCCTCATATCCATCTCTTCCCTAAATAAGAGGAATTTCTAGGTTATATACATTGTGTATATTAAACCTTGAAGAACGGGATATGCCACATCACACAGTCTTATTTAATTGTGGCCTATTTAATGACTATATCAAGTAAGTAATTTGAATTTTTATATGTTATATAATACTATGTAATTTCACTCATACCTTAAACTTTTATTATCATTTTATGTCAGAAACATAAAAAAATTATAAGTAGAGCTCATCGAGATTTGCCTTTGAGAAGGAGAGAGGGTTTGCATATCAAAGAGTTTCCTGCTTGGTTAAAATCAAAGGTATGACAATTAATTTAATTAACTTAAAATTTAAATATTAATTTATTTTCATTATTAATATATATTTTAGTTACTGAGTTTACCTATTAACTTCGTCTCTCAACAATTAAGAGTGTTTGATTTTGGTCCTAATTCTTTGGTTCATGAATGAAAATATTTAATAATAAATAGGTATAAATTTTTTACAACTCATTAAGTGGTGAAAATGAGAACACAACATGATGAAATTATGTTAACTACTACAACATACTATGATTATAGTGCATCAGATAGTAGGCCTCGATATGAAATTGTGTCTTATTATAGACTTGTTGATAAAATATTTTTATTGAATTACTACTCTTAGGAATGATTCACTATGATAAAATATAAATGGTTTGATTCAATTATGAGACATGGTACATTTATTGACGAATGTGGATTTAGAGTTGTTGACATGACTCAATTCCTGGCTATTGATGAACCAGATATTTTTGCATCAATGAAAAAACAAGTGTTTTATGTAAAAGACCATCTGAGACTTGATTACGGTATCATTATTGAAGTAATCCCAATACATATTTTTCCTGATTGCAGGGAAGAAATTGACACCATTTATACCCCCATTGGTGTTGAACAAAATATTATATTTGATTAATTAAATTGTTCCATTGTAATAGTTGATGTTGAACCTAAAGCAGTGGTGGGTAATATATAAAATAAACCATATATGTTCACAGTTCATTCAGTTTACCTTGATGTGGGTTTTCCAGGTTGGTAATACTATAATTACTTTAATTTAGTTTCAGTTTGGAATGATATGTTTATTTTTTTTCCATTTAATTTAATTATATTTATTTCAATTTAGAAAACTCAGTTTAAAATGGGTATTTAAAAAATGTTTAACTTAGTTTTAAATTATAGTTTCTAAAACATGTTATGACATTGTTTATGACTTATTTTAATTCTAATTTGTATGCAGGATTTTTAAAAACTATTTCTAAAAAATGTACATTTCATTATTATGAATATTATGAAAGATATTGAATAAGTTCTAAGGAAGAGATTATTTGATAATTATTGAAGGATGCATGATCTAGGATTTCCTTCTCAGGTTCCCTTAGTGAGTATAATAATTGTAATATTTTTATTTTTCATTACATTTAATGTCATGTTCTTATTATTTTTCAATTTTTTAGGAACATACAGTTAAACCAAAGTTGAAACCTACTTAGACTACTAGTTTGGGTCTGAGTGGGGGTGCTCCTAGAGATACATGGATCACCTATCATACCTGTTCACACCCTAAACCTCCAAAAAATACCCCATTTACCACACCTTTTAATCCTACACTTAAGCCACCTAGGATGTCCCTACATATGCCTCCATCATCATCTTATTTAGCCTCTTATTCTCATACCATGCCTATATCACCTCCAGGGATGTTCCCACATATTCCATATACATATCCTATGATGTATCCCCATCCCTTATATCCTTATCCTACTATGTATATGCATCCTCCATTTCCCACTATCCATCTAGGATCTGATGATTTCATTCTTTCAGCTTCCACTCCAGTGCATTTAGATGACCTGATGCATGCATTGAAATAGGCACATTCTTCAGAGGCTACTGATCTAAGACATCCTACGAATCCATTAGAGCGTAATGAGAAACCTATATCACATTTTTTTATTATAAGTGTGTCAAATTATATTACATAATTTTATTCCTATTATAGTGTGAATTTTTTTCATTTGATCTTATTCAAGGGGATCTACAAATAGGCAACGTGGGTGCACCCATATGCATGAAGCCTGTAATTTACAAACATAAATAATGGTAGATTACAATTAACAAAATAAAATGATAGGAAAAAATTCTAGGAAGTGTAGAAGTTTTATGGGAACTTTATCCAAGTACAATGATATCATTCCAGAGGAACCAGTCTCATGGAGGCATATCAATAATGAAATAAAGGAGAAAACATGGGTGGATACATGGGTAAGAAAATTTATTAAATTGGTATATATATATTATTATTATTATTTATATTAATTAGAATGTTTGTTGTAGAATATATTTAACTTCCCTGATGATGAAGCTGCTAAGGTGTCATGATTGATAGATCTTAGGGAGGTTTGGAGATCATATAATCATGAGTTATATGCTGTCTCAAATAGTAGAGTTGGTTCTGAATTAAAAGGTGTACCAATATTCCCCGATCATCCAACAATACAATATCAAGAAATGTTCACATATTGGAAGAGTAATGAGTTAAAGGTATTCCTAATCTTTAATGGTATGCATCAAAAATTTAATTCTTATTAATTTCATTGCTTTATTTTTTAGGATGCGTAAAAAAAAGAACAAAATGATATGATGTATTTTCACACTTTGGGGTGAAAAAAATGATTGAGCATGAGAGGCACCTAGTACTTTAATATATATAGAAATAATATCTATATTTAATAAGAACTAAAATTTCAATGTCCAAATGGTCAAATGGATAGTTGACCAATTGGAAAAATGGCCAATTGGCCAAATGCTGAAATTCCAAAATGGCCAATTAGCTAAATAATTGAATAGCTAAATGGGAAAATGGAAAAATGAAAAAATGTCCAATTGTAAAAATGAAAAAAATGGTAAAATGGACAAATGGTCAAATGGAATATTGGCCAATTGGGAAAATTCTCAATTATCCATTTGTCCATTTGGCCGTTTGGCCATTTTTCCATTTGGCCAATTGGGAATTTGGAAAATTATAAAATTAGCCAATTGACCAATTAGAAAAATTATCAATTGTCCAAATTCCTAATTATCCAAATGACCAAATGATGAAATGGAAAAATGAACAAATCAAAAAATATCCAAATGGGTAAATGAGCCAATTTTCTAATTTAAAAAATGTACAAATGGATAAATGGCCAAATGGTAAAAATGAAAAATAAGACAATTGTCCAAATGACCAAATAACTAAATGACCAATTCTATAAATTTCCAATTGTCTAAATTCCTATGTGATAATTTAGAAAATTGTGCAAATGAAAAAATGAAAAAATGGATAATTTTCCAAATGGAAAAATTGAAAATTGTTCAATTGAACCATTGTAAAAATAGCCAAACACCCAATTATCCAAATGGAAAATTGACTAAATAGACAATTAGAAAATTGAATAAATGAACAAATATCCAAATGGTCAATTTTCCAAATAGAGAAATGAACAAATGGAAAAATGGCCAAATTGAGAAATGACTAAATGAAGAAATGGCTATATGGAAAAATGGAAAAATGGAAAAATGGCCAAATGATGAAATGGAAAAATAGAGAAATGGCCAAATAACTAATTAGAGAAATTTTCAAATTGAAAAATGGATAAATGGACAAATGACCAAATGAACAAATGACCAAATTACGAAACATCCTAACCAAAAAATGAACATAATGACCAAATGATCAAAATTACAAAGTGACTGAATAACCATATAACATAACACAAATAGAATTGGATTGAAATGAATATATAAGAGGAATCCATGTTATACCCATTTTATCATGATAATAAGTATGTATTGATTATGTTATGCCACTAGTATTAAATTTATAATTAAATGTATATTTAGATGCTTCTTCATTTTATATATTTCTTCAATAGATATTTTTTTATTCCTTCCTGGTTTATCAATTTTATATTATTGAATATTGTACTTTTATAGTAATTAATTTCATTTACAACAAGTGACATTGGGCATAAAAGGCTGTGTCCCTCGAGAAAAATTATTTTTCTCAAGTAGGAAGAAAAAGGATGGAAGTTCTATAAATGCACAGACATAAGAAAATATTGTAAGTATTTTTATTGATATTTCAAATTTTTATACACAATTCATAGTTAAATATCTTGTTTATATTTTCAAAAGTGTGCCCTAAAGGATCTTGATAAGAAATAAGATGATAAATTTGGTCTAAAGGACTATTTGAGATAGGTATTAGTTGAGGAGCATCAGGGGAGAGTTCGATGTCAACCCAAAAAAACATCACCCCACTAGGTATTGGTCCTCATCGGGCACCTATCAAACCTCTCACACCACCGATCTAAAAAATGCTCATGCATAAGTAGATGTGGCAAAAATAATAGCTCTATAGGAGCATGAAAGAGGTAAAATGGTCACCAAAAACTTCCTAAAAGCTATGTCACTTATATTCCCATCACTTCCATCATAGGTTGCTACTATTTTTGATTCATGTATGGAATAGATGCGATCTTTATATGATTTCACGAATGATGTCAGTGAGGGTCCTAGTGGTAGTTGAGCAGATGGTACTGGTTGTGGTGGTGATGATGCTGCTGTTGCTGCTGCTGCTGATGATGATAATGCTAATGATGATGCTGTTGATCCAGATACCGATGATAATGATGATTATGATGTAATTGGTGGTGATGAGGGAGATATTGATCCTTTCTATTTTTGAGTTTAGGTAAAGAGACGTGTGTGGATGACTAAAAATAATTGATGATATGTTTTGTATATATATTTTATAGTATTGTAAATGGTTTGAAAACTATTTACAAACTTATGGTTGAATACTAAATATATAATAAGTGTAATTCATTAAATGTGTACCATGGTTTATAATTTATTTGTAGGTTTTTTGAGAGTTACTGGATGGTGTTGCTGCTGTCCAATGAGGGTAGGTATCTATACCCACAGTTAAAAAAAACCATGAGTAAACATAAATTATGGACACCCATCTATACCCATGGTTTCTATAGAAACCATGGGAATTTTTCTATATCGATGGATTGAGCACCCACGGTTCATTGAAAAGTGGGTATAGCCTATACCCATGATTTTATAGGCTATACACACCATTCTAAACCATGGGTATAGGTAAGATTCTAGTACCGTGGAATGTCAATTGGATTTATAATCCTAATTAATATTGATCCATGATATGTTCCATGTCCCAAAATTGAATAAGTATAAATCGAACCCATCTCACAAGATGAACATGGAATATTTGGAGCTAGAATTTGATTTGTCTATGTTCAAGAAACTTGTACGGGTTTTGGATTCCCAAGTGAAAGTGATTTATGGTAAATCCATACCTTTGGTTTGGGTCTATTTGTAGTATGAAAATGATGTTCACGATACATGTGAATAGAAATCATGGGTGGAGAAGCTGTATCCTCATATATTCTCCGATCGTACTTCACTTTGAATTTCTAAGGGGGGAAAAGTTTTCATGGTGGGGATAATTTTCACATTTTTGGTGTCATTTTGAGGTATTTTATCTTTAATTTTTGTTCTTAACTTTATTCCATGTCTTATATATTTGATTTAAATAAAAATGATGATTTTCAGGCAAGCAAAAGGAGGTGAATGGATAGTAGAAACTGTGCTCCAGAGCAGTGCAAACCATGTGACCAGAATAGTGGAACTTTACAGGAAGCATGACTAGATGAACATTCATGAACCCTCTCCAGGTAAACTGTATGGTCCTGTTTTCCTCTTGGATAGAGGTTCCACACAGTTGGTGCATGGTTTGATAAACTGTGTGTCCAAACTATGCGACCTTCCAAAATTTTAAAACTTTTTATATCCCAACTTTTCCCCTCTTTTATTTTAACCCTCAAACACCCCTATTTAACCCTATTAAACCCCATATACCCTAAATACACCTACCTATCCTCCACCACTCCCTTCTTCTTCAAATTTTGGCTTGTAATGTTTAAGAAAACATCAAGTAAGTTCTTCCTCTCTTTTCTTCTTCCCCCTTCTTGGTCTATTCTCTCTCATTTCTTGTGTTCTCACTTATATAGTGGTTAGGTTGACCCATGTTGAGTTCAATAGCATTTATTTTTGTTGAATATTGATAGTTTTGGTGAATTCTTACTTAATTAGGGCCTCCCCTTGGTGAAAATTGTAGTTTCTAATCGGGTTTAGGAGATTTCAAGCAAGAGGTGAGTGGTTTCATGCCATAACATTATTGATGATTTTTATTAGGCTTTCTTAGGTTTCCAAATGGTTTTTATAAATTGTTTGGGTGGTGTTAAAGGTGTTTTCCATGGGTTTTGATGTGATATAAAGGTTTAATAGTTAATTCTTCTTTAGAAATTGTTGTTTTTTAAGCGTGGTTTCAATTATAGAAATTATGATTGTATAAAAAGAGATTTTATTTGATATAGGGATTAGTATAGAGAACTTTGGAATCCTAGGTATCTAGGTGGGTTGCTATGGACAAGTATGCTATTTGGGTTGGTTGAGAAATGACTCTGGATATCCATAAATTTCACCCTACAACACTAACTAAATGAATTATTATGACTTGGGGGTTGCTATAAGTTTGCCTATGACCACTCTAGAAGCACATTAATGAGAACATTCTATGTGTATTAATCACTGAGGTATGAAGATCCTAGGGAATTAAAAACCTAGCTTCTTAGGGATTATCCCATGGTGCTTTGATTTTTTGACATGTTTTAACTATATTTACATTTTTCTACATCTCATACAAATAAAACCTATTTTCATTTAAAAATTTTTAAATTTGTTATTTTGAAAACTATAATGTTAATTTGTAATTTAATGTCATTTCATGGAATCTTTTTGGTGGTATCATACTAGAAAATTTAGCTCACACCCTACATACACCCTCAAGTGTATGTATATCTGGTTATGTATAAATTAGGTAAGGTCAATTCCTTATGTGGTGGAAATGGTGGTTCTTTGTGCTAGAGATCCTTTTGGGTAGATTTTGGTGGTGGTTTCATGGGGTTTCAACCCACATGATGTATAGAGGTTTTGTTTTTATTGATGATAACCTCCCCATTTTGATAGATTTTTTCTAGCTGTACTTGTTAAATGTGTAACTCACTTTTGTATCATTATTTCCCCTTTTTATTATGGAATGAATTGGATGTTGATATAGTTATATGAAATTATTGTTTGTTTTTGGTTAGTTAATTCATGTTCTAAACCATTCCCAAAGGTGTTACATAATGACCTGGCACTGGTTGATAGCTTGTGGGGATCAAAAATTTCTTTTGGGACTTTCCATAGGCCGGGTCAGGTGTCAGGTTGAATGAAATCCAAATCCAATTTGTGACACTCCAAACTATTAATTCTTTTTCCCATAGCAACTAGAACTCCCGAAAACAGTTCTATTCTTCTTTGAATATCAGAAATTCTTTTATCCATCAACAAATAAGTACACTATTTAACTAAAAACTCATTCATCTCTTAAATATCTAATTTAGAAATAGATACGCATATGATTTTCTCCATTTTTCTTACCATTTCCACTCTAAACACATCAAAATCATCTCTTAAAATTAATATTTCTTATAAAATTTGATACTTATCTTGAAGAGAAACAAAAGATACTTTCAAAATAGAAGAGTTTTCCAGCTCTTTATAAGATTTCCTAGACCTTTTTAGATCTTCACACATCTTCACTACTTCACTTTTCCAAAGATTAAACTTAGACACCAACTCTATAACACTATAAAGAGAATGATTTCTATATAATGACTCATCATCATCTTATAGAGACTTTATAGAGGGAATTCCAACTTTAGGTTTTTGAAAAATATTGAACATATGGTTTATCAAAAACAAGAATTTATGTACATTTTCTAGAATATTTTTGTACATAATCTTCAACTAAAGAGACTGAATTTTCTCTAAAAAAATTATTTAAAGCATCATAAATAGAACTATCATATGATAAATGTTCTAGACCTTGAATTTATAGCATTTGAGGATGACATCTTTCTGATCTATAAAGCTTTAGTCTCTTTATGTAGCTTAGAATGGCTTCATCATAGGTATTTAAGATTGAAATTTAAAAGAATAAATATGAAAGGTTTGAAAGGGTTGAAAAATAATTAGAATTAGGGTTTGAAGGAAAAATACTAGTTTTATTATAATGGTTTTTAGATGATGTTTTGATTTCTTGATCCAAAAAAGATAGTGTAATCATTTCAGATTTCACAGTTTAAAAGACAGTTTTATATGAGAAAATGATTTCATAAAAATTACTTAAAATAATTGAATAAATTTTTTAAGAGAAATAAATTTTCAAATCGAACGAGTTAATTTTTTTTTAATTAAAAACAAAGTTTTTCATTTAAATTAAATAAACATTTATTTATTTATGTATTTTAAATTAATAAAATAAATACTACACACCCACCTTTAGTTATAGATTCTTCTATAAAACTAATCTTAAGAAGATATATCAAACATTATTTACTAAAATAACAAGGTATTTTCAAAGAATATGAATAGTTACACATATTAAAATATGTTATAAATTTTATCACAAATCATAATATAACATTCCAGTACATGCAATTAAATTATATAGTTATTACAAAATATTAAGTAGTATACATGATGCTATTAAAATAGTTCAACAAAACAAATCATTATATAAAATAATATAGATTTTAGTAGTTTAAACATACAAATAATCATACGCATAGGAAAAAGATAAAACATTTAAATGTTTTTATCTCCTTATATAAAATAGTTAATGAATTTAAAAATAAAATGAAATAATTATTGGATTTTCATAGTTCTATATTTAATTATCCTTCCTTTTAGATAATGAAATACTTTCAAGTTGATCAAAAAAATAGAATAAATATTCATTTTTCAAACAACCAATCATAAATATAACAATGAATTTTAGTGGCATATATCTTCAAAATATCAAACACATGTTTCTTTTAGTACCCATATGCTCTTGGGTCTGACAATGTTATCTACTAAATATTTAGGCAACCAAATCTATTTGTTTTGAGTAGAGAATACATAATTAAAGTTAGATAAAGATTTAAAATAATAAACATTCTTGAAACTATAAAATTGAGGTTTTATAAAATATCAGTCATTATGTTAATGCCCATTTTTTCCACAGTAAAAACATTTAACATTAGATATGATTTTTTATTTTTAAACTAGGGACAAAACAATTCCTATATAATTTGGGTTTTTCTCTATTATTACCAATCCCAATATTACCTTTATTATTACCTTTATTTTTACCAAGAATTTTATTAAAATATTTTTATCTCTTAATAAGAATACTATAGGATTTTTTTAAAGTATCAAATTCATTTAATAATTCTTTAATTTTAGTTTCATGCAGAGCGTAAGAAGTTTTCAAGAATTTGATATTAAATCTGTAATCTGCTTTAAAAAATATATTTATCAATTGAAATTTCATTATAATATTGTTTAAGTTTTCTATGATCTTTATTTAAAGATCCAAATTTGTCTTGAATCATAAAACAATATATATTTAATTCATCATAAGAAATTTTTTTAGAATTAAAATTTTGCAATTAAGAAGATTATACCTTATCAACATGAGCCATAAGACATAGATTTACCATTTGATTTTCATGCTCAGATTCAGATTTTATAGTGGATTCATCACTTAAATCATCATAATCACTCTAATTATCCTTTATTATTTTTTCCTTTCAATTTGTAATTATAATTCTTTTGAAATATTAGAATAAGATAGTCAGATATCATATGAACCATTTTCTTGCATCCATAACATCTCTTTTATTTTTCTACATTATTATTTAACATACCCTTTCTCTTTTTTTAAAATTTTCCAATTTTTTTAGAAATATATGATATTTATTAACTATAATATGAATTAATTGAATAATAATATTATTTCATTGAATCTTTAAGTGAAACAACATCCTTTTTGATAGAAGTATAACTTTCATCTTCTTCTTTTATCTCAACTTCATACATCATTAAGGTATTAATAAGTTATTTTATCTTAAAATATTTAACTAGTGTGGATTGATGAATAGTCGTAGATATTCCATTCCACTCAGAAGGTAAAAATATATGTACATTAAATGCCTGATTTGGTTTTGGACTAGGTTATCTTAAGGCAGAAACATCACTAAAAACTCCTATCAACCTTTTATTTATGTGAGTGATGATTTATTTTCATGCATCCTAAATGTATAAATTTTTAATTTTTCAGTGTTGTACCTTATTTTTATAACATTATTAGTTCCTTCATAGGTAATGGAAATGGTCCACCACATTTTATAAGCAGTAGTACACTAGGAAGTCGATTAAATTCATTAGATCCTAATCTATAGATAATAGAATTAATAGCTCTTGAATTAAGATCATATTTTTTCTCTTGAGCATCATTCCACTTCTACAAATATTCTGTAAAAATTTTATAGGTCTTTTATATTTTTATATAAACTCTTATTCTAAGATTTTTAAAATAAATAATCATGTGTGCTTTCTATCACCCATAATTATCACCATTAAAATAAGAAGCATGAATCATCAACATTTGTTCTCCTAGATCAACCATTGAAATTTATCTTCATCTGAATCTTTAACTTTTAATTGTTAGAGTCAAAAGAAATATATCCACCATATCCCATCCTCTGATACTTTTTGGTATTAGATAAAAATAGTATAAAATTTCGGGGTATAAAAAAATATATCCAATGGATCCCAACCAATAAACCACTTGTTGTGTTATAATGACTCTGATGAAGACATAAGATGGGGGTGGGGTGTGTGTGGGTTATTGAATTGTGTCCTTTTAAAAAATCATAATAAATTCAAAATTTCCCTCTCAAATTAAAGTAATTCTTTACTTCTCTCTTAGAAATGAGTAATTAGTGGAAAATAATTAAAGTAAATAACAACAAAAAATGATGTATAGTGGTTTGGGGCACATAAATCCCCTAATATACTCTACCAATGATCTCTCTATGAGATTGGTGATTTTCACTAGTAGTTACTTTTATTGGGGAACTCTACAATTGAGTGCAGTCAGTTGACACCTTATAATAAAAATTTTATAGGGCCTTCTTTTTTTGACATCAAATAGGTAGAGTGCGTTATTTCATGTGTAAGAAAGTATGACTCCTTTATATTCAAGATTTTATGGTGATATGGATCATTCCAAACTATAATTGGATGAGGTTTAGTCTACCCCAAATTCTGCCTCTCATGCAAATGGATTTTAGGTTCTTCCATCTTCTCCATTGGAAAATCATGCTTATGGAGGTTCAGTTTAGGAAGAAATTTATTGTGACTCTCCTATTAGTGGGGTGTGTACAAGGTCCCGATCCAAGTGGGAATCGAGGATCTCCTTCTTAGTGGAATCATCGATCCTTACAGTGCTTGGGGACAAAACAAAGTGCCCCTCCTTAAACGATCCCTATCCTTGTTTTGAATGCCCATGGTATTAGATAATAGGTTAAAAAAGACCTCTTTTTTTTATTAAAGGCATCATTATAAAGTTTTTGTTATCACTATTATCAAACCCAAAAACTATCGGTTAAGTTCCAAGGCTTCACACCGAAGCTTGGCCTGCCTAGTTACATGCATGGTGCTCCAATAAACAACCATATTTGGATTTTCTGGGATGCTTCATCTTAGTTGGAGGAGATTGTGGCCTCTAATCAACATATTTCCACAAGGATTAGTATTGGTAATCATTTTTTATTTTTCTATTTTGTGTATTCCAATTGCGATGCTATGGATAGGGAATACCTGTGGCTAGATATAGGTGAGTTTAATATAGGGAACATTTATTGGTTTATTAGGGGATGTTTTAATGAAATTATGGATCCAACAGAGAAGAAATATGGTGTTTTGAGTTCATGGAAGAGCATAAATTACTATTCTTACTTCGCTACAAGAAACAAGATTATGGTTCTTGGGTATTCGGGAGATAAATATACATGGCGTAATAATCAGGAAGGGAGATGGTGAACATGGTGTAGGATGGACTTGTGTCTAGATAATCTATATGCTATTTATTATTTTCTAGATTCTAAGCTTTATAATCTAGTTAGATCTTTATCTAACCACTCTCCCATTCTCATCTATCTTGATTCTAGTAGAAGTGATCACAAGCGATTCTATTTTCCAGTCAGTGGACCTCATATCTGACTTTCAAAAATATGATTATCATTCCCTAGAGTAATCCCATGAAGGAAACATCATGTGTGGGATATCATAATAAACTTAGATGGCTTAAAGTGGAGCTTATTAGTTATAGAGAGAACCATCAATCATCATCCATGGGATTGGATACCATGAAAAAAAAGACTGATCATGCTGATACAATATTAGAGGATTCATGGGATGAGGATTTTTTTAGTGATATCATTAGCAAGAAGCGTATGTTCTCAAATTTGATTCTTGAGGAGAAAAGGGTGGCTCGTGAATGCTCTAGAGATTTATGGATCAAGGAGGGTGATTGAAACATAGGTTTTTCCATGCTTGTATTAAAGAGAAAAAGTGATCATTTTCCTTTAATCTTTGGATGGGAGATGGATCTTTCAACAATGATATGAACATGGTGGGAGGTATGGTAAAATCCCATTTCAAATCTCTTCTTGGTGATATTAATCCCTCCATGAAGGATAGTTACCCAATGTATCCTACTATTCTTTTAGATAATATTCCAAGGGTGGTGTCTGAGTCGATGAATCGTTCTATTAGTAACCTGCTGGATGAGGAAGAAATATGGTAGGTGGTTAAGTCTATCAATACTGAGAGTGATCTAAGACTTTATGGTTTCCCCATATCCTTATATGTGTAATATTAGAGTATAATAAAAATGGAGTTGTTTGGAATCATCCAAGACTTCTTTAGGGTGGGTGGTCTACCAAGGGTGGCCTGTGCTACAACTATGGTCCTTATTCCGAAGGTTAAGTATCCTTCCTCTATCAGTCAATTTAGACCCATAAGTATGGGAAAATTTTCTTATAATGTGTTGGATAATATTATTAGCAGAAGTATAGATCCCCATCTACACAAATTGGTATTGGAGGAACAACATGGTTTTATTCAAGGTAGATCTATTCAAGCTATCATTGGTTTGGTGCAGGAGATGATTAAAGAATTTAATGTCAAAATGAAAGGATATAATATTTAACTTAAAGTTTATATGGATAAATAATATGATAAAATTCAATGGAGATTCATTATCAAGGTTATGTGAAGGATGGTATTTTCCAAGTGTGTGATCGATCTTATTTTTAGATGCTATAGTTCGATATGGTTTTCTGTCACTCTTATGTGGAAAAAATGTGGTCTTTTTAAAGTTGAATGTGGTCTAAGATATGGGGATCTATTATATTAAGAAACTTCATCCTAGCCTAGTATTTTTTTAGTAGACACAATATGATGAGCATTGATAATGGATCCATTCTACCCTATCGATACAGACCCAATATTTATGGTATCTACCATTTACTATTTTCTGATGATATTCTCATTTTTGTTAATGGGAGTAGCAGGTCTATCCATAAGTACAATAAGGTCCTAGATGAATATAGAAAATGGAGTGGGTAAATTACCAATAAAAACAAAATAAATGTTTCCATTTCAAGTCATTTTCTAGAAATAAGGTTTAGGAAGATTGAAAATTCCCTTAGTATTTTAAGGAATCAGTTTCCTATGGAATATTTGGGCACCACAATTTCTCCAGGACTAATTCATATTCATCATTTTGAGGGGATCTTGGATAGAATATCAATCCAAATAAACAATTGGAAAAATTTATTTCTTTCATTTGGAGGATGTATGACCTTGGGTAACTGTGTTATTTCATCCATCCCCATACATATTTTTTCCTCTCTCAGAGTTTCCAAGATGGTGATAAGAAGAACGGGGAAACTACTTGTGTAGTTTTTGTGCGATGAAAATGATAATGGGAAATTTCATTGGGATTATTGTGAGAGGTTGGATAAAGTGACATAGGATTGTGGAATTGATGTGAGAAATATAGAGGAATCCATTCACTTCATGCAAGAAAAACTATCTTGGGATGCTCTAGAAGGTCAATCTTTATGAGGTAAATTCATTTCATGGAAATATGAGTCGGATCTGGATGTGCCAAATGATCGGGTTATGTGAATGTGGAAAATAATATAAGGTGATTCTATGGATCTCTATTAACACACATGATGGGTTTTCAGACACGGTGATATCGGTTTCTATAATCAAAACTAGGAGGGGTTGACACTTGGGTTCCTAGCATTGCCCACTCCTTATATATCCTTCAATGAGTCTAGCAGGTTGGTGTTCATTTACTCACCGTTGGGTATATTCAATGCCAAGGTGTATCTTACTCTACATCGTGGCTCTGTAACTAGGGATGAGTGGGGGGGGGGAGGGTGGTATTCTTTATTTTCAGGATATTCCTACAAATTTTTTTCCTAGTTTGGCACATCACAACTCATGCCTTTACCACAGACAAATACATACAACATAAAGGTATCTCCCTTATATATAAATTCCCCTATTTCACAAATCCAAGCAAAGAAATGACCCTTTATATATTCTTCCATGGGGAATGGGAACTCATTACCTAGAAGATTATTGGAGAGTTATTTGGGTTTGGATCCCATAATCTCTCAAGAAATGACTTCTTTCATAGCTAGTTTAAAGACACCAAGAATAATAAACACGAGTAGAAGGTGAGATCTATGCTATTAGCTTTAGGGTTCTAGACCATATGGAGGGAAATAAATAAATATCAGCATGAGGGTATTAAGATATCATAGCTTTTCCTCATGGAGGGATCATATAGTATGAAGGAAGAGCTTGGTATTCTCCTGGAGAACTAGAATAAGGCTCCATCATCGAGGAATCTGTTTTTAGGCAGTTATCCCTCCTTGCTGTATCAGTGGTTTCCATAATGGGGAAGATGGGTTAAATGCAATCCACCTCATTCTAGTCTGAAATTGAACACTGATAGTTCTTTCACAAATGGTATTATACAGGGAGTTTGTGTGGTTTGTGATGACAGGGGTTGGTTGTTTTTAATTCTTCATCTGATTATAGTCATGGTGACTCTATTATAGTGGAGTCCAAGGTAATTCTCAGTGGAATGAATCTTTATTCAGCTAGAAATATAAACTTGGAATTAGTGGAAATAGATTCCTTGATCATATATAACTACCTTCACAAGAATGAGGCTACCCCATGTAACATCATCTATATCATCTGAAGAATTGATATTCTCTTAAGTGACCAAGTGAAGGTAATTCACACATGTCATGAAGTTAATAACGTAATATATTTTCTTATCTCAAGGATTATTTAGAATGGGAATATTACCTTATTTTCTTTTATGGGACCCCCTGAATGTGTGAACATTGTAAGAGGCGATGCACTCAGTCTACATTTTTTTCGTCCACCTTGATGGACTTGGGCTTGTAGTTGTTCTTGGAAATAAATAAATTCCTACTTTCATCCAATAGATACAACAGTAACAACATGTCGATAAAATAGAAAAGGATCTAAATATACATGTCTACAAAGTATATATCTTAAATTAACTAGATTTGAGGACAAAATATTATTTTCAAATGAACATCTATCTCTCTCTTTGAGAAGAATAATCTATCATTATTTAAAAAGACACTCGAGTTCTTTAGGACAAATAATTCAAGAAATATTTCATGATAAATCATGATAATAAAACCACTTATCATAATTTGATTTTCAATGCATAGAGAAGAAAATAACTTCCATTAGAAATAGGAACAATTTAATTCATTAAAAAATATCCTTTGAATTAGTCTTGAAAAAAATTTAAAAGAGATATTCAATTCGGTGAGACCATTTCATAAAACATAAAAATAATACATAAATTCAAACTCTATAGTTGACTAAGTCAAACATAGGGTTGCTCTGTGTAGTGATAATCTTCAAAAGTAGGGTTGATGAATCGCACGTTATCTCTTCAAATGTAGGGTTTCTTTCAAAATTAGGGTTCTTAATCCATATGTTCAATTCAAATATAGGGTAAAAAAGTATGGTTCCTTACCAAAAGTAGGGTTCACAAACCATATGTTCCACTTAAAATGTTGGGTATGAACAATGTTTCCAAACATATTATAAACATATCCAGAATAATTATTCTTCAATAAATCAAAAAATGTTTTACTAGATTAAAATCAAAAAATACTTCCAAAATTAAAATAATTATTCCAATAATAATTATCTTGAAATAAATTAAAGTAACTTCATAAGTAACACAAATGTGGGAGTTTGTGTGTCAAAATAAAAATGAAATTAATGAAATATTTGGATCCAATCATTCCCAACAATGTATTTTATGACTTTATTATTCTTTATCAAAATATTATTTTTGGTTTTAGTAAATGGATAGATTCTAAAGGAACCATGTTAATACAGAATGTGATGGAAAATTCAATGATTTTATTCATGAGAAACCAAATTTTATATGAGTTGGAATACAAAATCTTGTTGCTATGATTACAAAAATTTCTCAATATATGAATCATTCCAAGATTCCAAATAAGTAAAATAGGGAACAATGTTATATTGAGTTCTTAATATGGAAACATAAAACTTCTTTTAGTGTGTTTAATAATCCACTTGTTTCTAAGAAATGGATTAGAACCATTGCAAAAATATTTTCCATTCTCCAATTTTGAAAACATGAAAAAGTTATTTTAGCAGTTTATCATTTGGAAGGTAAAATATATCAATGGTGGACTCTTATTAAGAACATTAGGAAATAGTAATAAATTGAATCCATAGAGTGGGATGAGTTCAAGAGCTTATTTTTCAATAAATGCTTTCATCATATTCTTCTTAGGAAAATGAAGAAGGAATTCCTTGAGCTAAAATAGAGGGATGATAAATCTATTAATACCTATGAGTAAAATTTTAGAAGACTTGCGAGGTATGATTATGGTATTATTATCCAACCATAAAGTAAGGTTTATCGACTCTTCAGCTACTTAAAACCAAGTATATGAAGGGAATTTGTCAAAATAGCACTACCACAAAACTGGGTAAGGCCAGCGCCAACCTTTATCAGCGCTAACGAAAAAGTGCTGATAAAGGAGGGTACTTTTATCAGCGCTAAAAAAAGCACTGATAAAGGTACCCCCTTTAACAGTGCTTTTTTTTAGCACTGTTAAAGGGTACCCCTTTATCAGTGCTTTTTTAGTAGCGCTGATAAAGGGGGGTCTTTATCAGCGCTTTTTTTAAAAGCACTGATAAAGGGTCTACTTCCAAAAAAAATCATTAAAAAAAATATATTAATATTTAAATATATAGATATAGTTATATTGATATAAATATAATATATATTTTTTAAATATAATTTTAAATATATTTTAGATAAGTATAAATATACAGTTACAATTAATATATAAGATATTTAGTGAAAATGGCTTATAAAAAAATTAAAAAAATATTTTTAATAAATAATTTTCTAATTATTATGGAGTAATAGTCATTTAATAACAATTTAAATACTAAAAAAATAAAAAATTTAAAAAATATCCAAAATATGTTGAAAACGCATCTCGAACTTCAAACGGCCATAACTTTTGATCCGGGTGTCCATTTGAGCTCTACAACATATCAAATCGAAGCCTGTGATTATATCTACGCACTTGTGATCCAAGAAAAGCTTTTGTGACATTTTTCAAGGCCAAAAAAGTCCCATAAGGCCTCCAAAACTGAGTTTTTAGTTGGGATACCCCGATTTTTTAACATTTTGTGGATTTTCAGCCTCGTTTAAGGGGATATTATTGAATTTTTTTAGTGGGGACTGAATTTATTCCAAGGTATTACATTCATATTGATATTATTTCTTTTAAATTTTATTGTTTTTTTATAATGCACTGCTATTTATAATCAAATATATAATAATATATACATATTTTTTATATATTCACGCATAAACATTTAATTATAAATATAAATAATAAAATATATTTACATATAAAATATATTAGCTTTATCTAAATAATAACTAATATCCATTTTATTTAAAATACAAATATATGAATATTTATATACCTATATATTAATCTAACTATATATATATATATATTAATATAACTACATATATATATTCATATAACTATAAATATATATTTTAATATCACAATAAATATATATATATTAATATAACTATAACTATATATTAATATAAATATATATATATATATTAATATAAATATATATTAATATATGAATAAATATAACTAAATATATATATATATATAAATAGAGATATCATGAAATGGAAAACAAATCAAAATAGAGGAGTGGTAAGGGCTTAGGTGCACAAGGGAGAGGTCTCGAGTTCAAAACCTGGTGGAGGTAGGGGTGCACACATGGGGGTGGATTTGGGGGGCTAGCGCTGATAAAGGGTGGATGGGGTGCATGCGGGCGCTGGAGGGGATGGAAAAGCACTGTTAAAAGGGGGCTCAAGCACTATAAAAGCCCCCCGATTGGCAGACTTTTTTTTTTTTTTTTTAATTTTTTTAATTTTTTTTACTTTTATCAGTGCTAAAAAAAGCGCTGATAAAAGGGGTCTTTTATCAGCGCTAAAAATAAAGTGCTGATAAAGGACCCTTTTATCAGTGCTTTTTGGAGCACTGATAAAGGGGACCCCCCCTTTATCTTCACCGACTTTAACAGCACCTTTCTAGAGCTGTTAAAGGCCATTTTTAGCACTGATAAAAGACTTATTTGTAGTAGTGTGGATTTCAGCATCAATGAATAAATAGTTGAATGTTTTATAAATATATAAATTCTGATCAGATTTACCCATAAATATCATGGTTTTGATAATAAAATAAAGATGGAATTCAAATGGAATTATAAAAACCATGGTGATAAGAAGGTAATATTTATTTTATGCTCAGACTGTAGAAGGAAACATAGATGAAATTGTCTTTAGGGGGCTACTAAATGTTTTATGTGTGTAAAGGATGGTCATAGGAAAATCTAATGCTGAAGTGATGGGAAGAAGAAGTTATCTAATGATGGAGGAAAATCACCACAGAATGCACCACCCACACTCTAGTGTTTGAAATGAAAGGATTATGGTAATTATACTGACTAGTGATCAAATTTGAAAGTTAAGGATGATGATTAATGCCAGAAACCTCTTAAGCCTAGAGATAAAAGGAAATCTCATGTGATCACTATTTATGATATGGACAATGAAGTGGTGAATGGTACACTTACCATCCACTCTAGAACTGCTAATGTCTTATTTAATTCTAGATTTACCCACTCTTTTAGATTTGAAGAATTTATTAAGGTTATCACAATACCACCTCAATAATTAGATGTTTAATTAGTAGTGAAAACTCTTAATGGTATGATGATCACATATCAAGTCTATAATTCTTCTCTGGTTGAATTTTATGGGAATTTGTTTCCTGCAAATCCCATTATTTTCCCTCTACATAAATTTTATGTAATCTTAATCATGAATTGAATTTATTTACATAAATTACATATAAAATTTCTATGAGGTGAAGTCATGTTTTATATTCCAAACCAAATTACAATCGTCTATTAGCGTGACGATAAATATAAACTTCCAATGGAAATTAAATCCATTATATGGGTCTTGTTTCCTATTCAAAAGGGGTGTTTATCTTAGATGGTTGGAGAGAAACTTAACATCAAATATATTACTATTGCATGAGATTTTTTTGATGTATTTCCATAATAATTTCCTAGTCTTACTCCAAATCATGATGTTTATATTTCGATAGAACTCATACCTGGTGCTACACCTATTTCGAAGACTACACATAGAATCAATCCAATTGATTTTTAGGAATTGAATAAGAAAATCCAGGAGAATATTTACTAGGAATTAATTTATCCAAGTGCATCACCCTGGGGTGCAACTATTCTTTTTTTAAGAATAAATAGGGATTAATGAGACCCTGTATTGATTATCGAGAACTTAACAAGATCAAAATCAAGAATAATCATCATATTCCCCACATTGATGATTTGTTTGATCAATTATGAGGAGAAAAATATTTTTTCTAGATTGATATTTGTTTTGGATACTACCAGTTTATGGTCAAAAGTTAATACATACCCAATAAATCCCTCCATAGGATGTATGAATGCTATGAATTTATAGTGATGACTTTTGGTCTTACTAATTCCCCCACTATATTAATGTATTTAATTAATATATTCTTTAGAGATTAACTTTATTAGTTTTTGGTAGTATTTATAGATCATATTATTATATATTCCAAGATAAAAGAAGATCATGAAGATCACTTGAGGATTATACTAAAGACCTTAAAGAAGGATAAGCTGTATGAAAAATTTAAAAAGTGTGAATTTTGGCTATAGAAAGGTTCATTTTTGGGTCATATAATCTCAAGTAAGGGTATATTAGTAGATCCATTAAAGATAGAAGTTATTAAATGTTGGACCAAACCAACCACTATAATTATGATACATAGTTTTCTTGGTTTTTCTAGATATTATCGTCACTTTGTGGATAATTTATCATGATTGTCTAATACAATCACCAAGTTAACTTGGATGGAAGCCAAGTTTCTTTGGACATATGAATGTGAAGAAAATTTAAAGGAATTGAAGAGAAGGTTAGTCAGTGAAACTATGCTTATACTAACTTACATTTAAGAATTATTTTTTGATCTATAGTGATGCATCACAGAAGATACTGGGATGCATTATCATACAGAATGACATGGTGATGTTTTATACGTCATGAAAATTAAAGGTTCAAGAGAAAAATTACCCAATTAATTATTTGAAGTTAGATGTGTTATTTTCTTCATTAAATATATGGAGGAATTATATTTATGAATAAAGGTGTGATATATATACTGATCATAAAATATTAAAGTATATATTTACATAGAAAGAGTCAAATACACACTAGATAAGATGGATGAAGATGATTAAAGATCATGTTTTCTCAATACATTACCACCCTGGGAAGGTGAACAAGGTGAAAGATTCTTTGAGTTTAAATGATCATACTAGATTATCTATGACGAGGATTATAAAATTTCCAATATTTTTGGATTTGAAAATAATGGATCAAGAAATCTTGAAGGAAGGGGAGAAATCTTATCTTGCTCAAATTAATCTTTAACCATATATCCATGTGAGGATTAAAGAGGCATGAAAGGAAGATGAAAAATGTTTTTGAGTTCAACCTTGATTGTGATGGAATGAAAAGTTTTAGTAACCATTTATGTGATCCATCCATACTACATTTAAAGGAGTTATTGGATGAAGCTCATAGTTCAACATTCTCTACTCATCTTGTAATTATGAAGACAAATATAGATTTGAGAGAGTATTTCTAGCAGAACAACATGAAAAGATATGTTGCAGAGTATATATCTTGGTTCCTGGTATGTCAGTAAGTTAAGGCTGGGAGACAAAATTATATAGGGATTTTATAACCATTACCCATACCATAATGAAAATGGGAAAACATCACCATGGATTTTTTCATCGGACTCCCAAAAATATCTAAAGGTTATAATGCTATATGGTTTGTAGTCAATCGCCTTATGAAGAAAACACACTTCATTTATATTAGAGAATATTTCTATATTGATATTCTTCCTAGAATATATATTAAATAAGTGGTAAGGTTTCATGGAGTAGAAAATTATATTATATCTGATTGGGATTTAAGGTTTACCTCGAAGTTCTGGAAAACTCTTCAACATAATCTAGATATAAAGTTTAGTTTTAGTACTAATTTTCATATTTATATAGATTTCTAGTCTGAGATAACCATTCAAATCCTATAGGATATATTGAGATCTTATTTTATGGTTTTCAATGGTGGTTGGTATTAAGACCTTCCTATAGTTTATTTTTCTTACAACAATATCTTTCATTTGAGCATTCATATGGATCCTTATGAATCCATATATGGAAAGAAGTTTAGAACTACAATATGTTGGGATAAAGTTATAGAAAGGAATATATTAGTACCTAATTTAGATAAGTAAATGGTATAGAAATTCAGATCCATTCAACAACACATCCAGGTAGCCCAGTGTCAACAAAAAATTTATACTGATAATTGTCATAAAAATCTGGAATTTGAAGTTGGTGATAAGGTATTTCTATAAATTTATCCATGGAAGAAGGTTATGAGATTCAGGAAGAAGGTAAATTAATCCCTAGGTATATTCAACCATTTTATATTCTTTATCTATTAGGGATGATTGCTTATCATTTGGCACTTTCACTGAACCTCTCTCAAGTTCACGATGTGTTCCAAGCATCTCTCCTACCAGATCCATCACATGTACTAAACTCCTAGGTCATACCAATGGAGCATGATCTTTCCTATGAATAAAAAATAGTATAAATCTTGTATAATAAAGATAAAGTATATTAGAACAAGGCTACTCACCTAGATAAAGTTCTCTGGAGGAATTAGAAATTCGAAGAAGCTACTTGGGAACCTGAGGATGTGATGAAATAGAGATATCCTCATTTGTTTATATTATATTGGAATAATTTTGAGGAAAAATTTCATTTTAAGTGGGTTATAATGTAAAAATAAAATATTTTATTATATACTTCTCTATATATAAATATGATTTTTTGATATATTTCTTTAAATGAAACAATGAGTTTAAACGAACCGCATCATACCACTAAAATATTATTATGTGACAATTATCGCCAAACCATTGGATTAGTGAGTATGAATATGAAAAACTAAATTATGAAAAATTTATGGTTTAAATCTCTATAAAATTAATTCATTGGTTATCAATTTATTATAAATGAAATTAAAAATTATTTGAAATTAAAAGAGATGTTTTTTCTGAAAAACTATTTTTATGCACACAATGTGTTTTTATCTTAATAAATTTAATTAATAATTATTAGTAAATTATTTTAATTAAATATATATATTATATATTTAATTAAATGTTTTAAAATTCATATAATATTTTTCTAGTTACGAGATAAAAATAAATTAAGTTTAATGATTAAAAATATTTTTTTTAAAAACTGGTTTTCATCACATTTTCATGCTTCTTTTAAAATAAAAGCTTACCATTTATAGAAATTTAATATCTGAAAATGTATTTCATATTTTTACTCATGAGGGTAATTTTTTTTAAATAGTTCCCTTTTATTTTTGATCATTATGAAAAATAGCCTTGGTAAAATTTTCTCACCTCACTAAGGGTAAAATGGGTAAAACAGGGTTAAAACTTTGGGATAAGGCTTTAAATTTTTTCTAAAACTTTAATTTATCCTATTGGATGAGTGGATTTCATCCATTTCTATAACATTATATAAAATATTTCCACTTGGTGATATTTTCCTCTAATATTGACCTTTATATTATTTTAAGTAAAGAAAAATATAAAATTTCACTCTCATGAATTTAAATTTCTCTTTAATGTTAAAATATGGATAAATATAAGTTTTGAATGAATATTAAAGTTTATTTATTTCATAATGAAATTATTTTTTTGGTAATTTATTTGTAATTTTTATTTATTATATAATCACCTTAAATGATTGTACAGCACCGACACAATATTTATTCAATTAATGGAAAAATAAAATAAATGATTTTAAAAATATTAAAAGTAATACAATTTGGAAGAATTATTGTGATAATGAATTTTTTATATAAATATAACTTATTAGTTATGTTTAAAAGGTTTATATTCCAATTCCATCTTTTTCTTGATGTCATTATAGTCAAATTAAATTAATTGTGTCAAAAATGACAATAATGATATTTTATGAAAACAATTTTTTTTAAAATATTTAGAAATCATTAAAAACCTGAAATTGGAAAATGGGGATAATATTTGGTAAAAAATTTCATCCATTTAACATTTATGAACCACTTTTGACCTTATAAGTAAAATTATAATCCTTTATGACTGAAAAAGTCATTATTACAGTTACGATTAAAATTGGTTAACCAAGGTATTAATAAAAAAGATAAGGTTTAAAATGACACAAAAATTGTATAAATTTCATTTTTTGTTTATAATTTTATATTATGCACTTTTTATTTGAATCTATATCCATTTTTAATCATTTTTCTTGACAATGACTTATTTATATTTTAATCTTTTGTGTAATTCCAAGTGTGTTCTTTCCACCCCTTATAAAAGGACACCCCTTACCTCTTTTATTTACACCACATTGATCCATATAGATAGAAAAAAACCTGAATAATTATCTTCTAAAAATCCTTATCTACATTCTATAGGTTATTTTATTCCAAAAATACCAGCCCTAGGGTTCTTAATAGGAGATCTAAAGGTGTTTTTTCAAAGAAGAGGTAACTGCCTTAATTGATCACTTTATTTTTTACCTATTATTTTACCTCCTCTATATCTGTAGTTTTTTTCATAAAATAATAAATTAAGTATCCTAAACATACTAAAATGCTATTATGATTATGAAAACACCATTATACACCCTCTTTCCCAATAAATTGGAAGTGAATGTATTGCCTGTGTGTATGTATGACTTACCGTCTCCACGTATTGATACAATTCATTTTTCAAAAACATATTTTATGGATGGGTATTATGATGGGTTTGATTATTATATATCATATATATGACATAATTATTCTTATATAATTATAATATCATATCTATATTCTTACCTTCCAATCCATTGGAAAACGATAACGTCGCTTGTGCGTACGTGTGGTCTACCACCTTCACGAAGCGATTTGATTCGTTTTTAATTTATGATTTAAATGGATGGAATTAATGATGTATTTTATGAATATATATTATTTATATGATATAATAATTATTATATAAAGGTGAATTATTATTTAACTTTCTTTCATTCTATCCGTTAAAACGTGAAAATAACATTCATGCGTACGTACGACCTACCATCTCCATGAATGATGTAATTTATTATTATATCTATTATTTTATGGATGAATGTAAATATATATATTTTTAATATATATTAAATTTATATCATTATTAAAATTATTCATATTATTTAACCATGATCAAAGTAAAAGGAACAAAACTACCAAACCAAAACATACATGAAAACAAAGTAGTTTTCACAAGGAATATTGATTTTAACAAACAATTATTAATAAAAAGGTGATAAAATGTTCTAAGTAAACCATATATGTTATTATATATATTATTATGGTTATATAATTTATTTATAACAAAACTATATTTTTTATATTAGTGGTTTTAACACATATGAATGAAGTTGGACCTGAGGTATGGGTTTATCTTCTTAAATTATATTCTTTGGGACATATATTATGTTATGCACCTATATTCATTTATTAAGTGTTTATACAACCAATTCTTCATGTTATATCATGAATATACTTATGATAATCACACTTAATTATTAATTTTAATTTTTTCTTCCATTGAAATTATGATTTAAAAGTTACCAAATTGGTAACAGTTTTATGTTACAATCTCTTTTGTTTATCAGAATTATTTATGATTATGTTTACAATGATTAAATATTATGATCTATATCTAAATAAACTACTAAATTTTCTTATCATCTAGTTATTCCTAGTTTTATATGATTTTATTCCATTTTAATCACTTTAAGTACTCAAGATACTAAAATAATATTTTTAAGGAAAATCGATTTTATTTCTCTCTTTGGTTTAAAATCATTTTTCTTCAATATCCATGTTTTCTAATTTTTTTTTCAATAATTTTTTTAATATTCTACTATATTTTTTTAAATTCATTTTTACCCATTATTTAATTTTTACAAAATTGTTTAAAAGGAATATTCTTATCTTTTTATTAATATGGTACTTTTTGACCTTTTTTTACAAAAGTGTGATATGATTGTTTTCTTTTAACTTATACTACATGAATGGAATTTCATGCCATAATCACCATTAAATGATTTGAATATTAATTTATAAGTTTTCAGGATTATTTTCAAATAAAATGTTATGTAATTTTTTATATTTTAAGGAAGTGATTTCAAAATAAAAATGGTATTTTCCTTAAGAAATACTCCAAGTGATTTTTAAGGGAATTTTCATCTAAGATGACATAATTTGATATTACATATGATTTAATGGGGATATGATCCAATGAAACCATCCTTATTATTTTTTCAAGATATTTTACGATCATTATGAAAAGATTTTTATGAAAACCATTCCTTTTCAATGGGTTATGCTATGATGAATTGATGAAGTTTATGAAACCCATTTATTTTCCATGAGTTATGATATGATAAAATGTTTATGAAACTTATTTATTTTTCATGGGTTATGATATGATTAATATTTTATGATATTGGGTTGCAAATCTATATGATTATCATTATGTGAAAGGTGGTACCAGAATTATATATCCCTCAAATTCATTGGGTTAAGATGAATATATCATGAGATAAACAAGACTAGAATAGGGAGTGATCCTAGTTTAGTAAGGGACTTTGTTGACTATGATAGTCATGGGAGTGAACATTTACTATTATTATAGAATAGGGTGTGAGCCCAATTTACTGTGATAGTCTTGGAATTGAGCCTTGACTACTAAGGAAATGATTTTATATGCTTATGTGTATTCCAAAAATCTATGTCTTATACTAATGTTATGCTCTCATGGATTATGTTATTTGATTCATTTATGAATCATATCTTATGAACTATTAATATTTATGCCATGACTCAAGATTATGATCTTTGATATGCAGGTTATGGTTTTAAAATGTTAATCTCATGTTCTCATACCCTTATCCCCATGATATATTTATGTGATCATTGATGAATCCCTTATTTAACCTTACCAAGAATCTGAGCTCACCCAGGTTATGAAGAAATGTTTTAGGTATGATTTTTCTAATAAGGGTGATGGTTATTAAAAATTAATTGGGAGATGATTTAAATCTCTTATGAATAAGTTTCTCATGTGTAAAAGTATTCAAAGATACTAGAAATATATGATTATGGTGTGGATTGTTATATTATATAATGAATATTCATATAATAAGATTTAATATATATGTATGAAAATTATGGTTCACAATACCGATATATCATAGTGCTAGATTCCCTTACTTTCTCAAACATTAGTGGCCTTACCAAGGAGTCACTCTCTAAAAAATATAGTTTCCAATAGAAAACTCTAAGGTCTAATCCTAAAGTTGGTATAAGATCTATAACTAATCTAAGTTGTGATCAACCTCTTCTAAATTAGCTACACTCTCTTAGAGGTTTCCCATACCATACTGGTCCCCACAATTACTGCCTCACCAACCTCATGTCAAAAAATTGGTGAACAATATGACCTACTATAAACAGCCTCATAAAGTGTCATATAAATCAAGGACTAGAAACTGTTGTTTTATGAAATCTAAACCAAGGATAGAGGATCATCCCAAGATCCTCCAAAATAAAAAATGTATACCCAGTTCATATCCTTGAATATCCAAAGTGCCCACTTTTTCTGTCTATCTATCTAAGGGTGATATGATGTTCTTAATCTCAACTGAGTCCCTAAGTCCTTCTCTTAGCCCTACCAAAAAAACAAAATGTAAAATGTTCATCTATATCATATAAAATTATCAAGGTAACTCTATGTAAGTGCCCAATATCATGGACATAAAAATTTATCAAGTCATCCATAGAGAAGGTCTCTCAGATTGGTAATAAATGGGTTACCTTAGTGAGAAGATAAAAAATCACCCAAATAATGTCATAAATCCTTGGGGTATTTTGTAACCCCATCACAAAGTCCATCATTACATCCTCTTATTTTCACATGGGAATAATAAGTGGATGGTTCAAACCACCTGTGCACTAGTGCTCAACCTTTATCCTTTGGCAGGTAAGGAATAAAGATACGAATTAAACAATATCTACTTCATCCCTGACCACCAAAACCACCACCTAAACCCATGGTACATATTTTTCTCTCCAAGATTCACTAACAGCTTTGAGGCATGATAATACATCTTCAACTCTTTCCCAATGTAAGTATGGATTGCAACTCTCCCATGTAATAGGATCACATAATTTCCATCCAATTACCACCAGGTATTAGCTCTCCTCCAACTATCTTTTCCCACATCACTATACACTCTAGGTAAAATTTCTGATTAGTTTTCATCGGTATACAAAGTAAGATGTGAATAATAACATAGAATAAATCATCAACACATGGTCCTCAAAAGAATCCATCCTACAATCGACCAATAAGATCACCAGGCACCACTATTCCTTTGAAGGTCATTTACCGAGCTCCTGATCTACCTGTGTCTTATGACTAAGATAATACATAATGATGCTACCTTTACCTAGTGAATAGGTCATCTAAAAATCAAATGTCTTTAGGTAATCTACCCAATTCCTCTACCTCAAATTAAGATACCATTAAGAGAAGATATAATAGAGGCACTTATGGTCTATATAGATAATAAAACTCTCACCAAATAGATAGTTTCACCAACACTTTAAATAATAGACCATAGATTCCAACTCCATGTCATGGGTACGGTAGTTCTACTCACAGGGTCACAGCTAACATAACCTATAAGTTACTACACAATCCCTTTTCATAAAAAATAACCCCCAAAAAACTTATGATGCATCTCAATATATGATATATACAATCCTAGGACTAGGAAGAACCAATATTAGAGTTTTAGTCATCCTCCTATTTAGATCAAGAAAATCCATCTCACACTGGTCTGACCATTGAAAATTCACTTTTTTCTTTGTCAGCATAGTCATTAGTGCTGATAAATAGGAGAAGTCTTGGATAAAACACTGATAGTACCCTAATAAAATTATGGATCCTCTGATCTCAAACATATTCTTAGGACATGTCTAGGGAATCACCACCTCTACTTTTTAGGTCCATTTATATTTCCAATCTCCAAAAACACACATCCTAAGAATCTCACCTCATGAATCGAAAAGTGTCACTTTGATAGCCTAGCATAAATATGATATACTAGATGCATACTTAGGACTATCTCAAGATATACGACATGTTTCTATGGGGTCAGAGAGTAAATGAGAATATCACCAATGAACACGAAGATGAAAAAGTTAAGGTATCGGTGAAATATCATATTCATGAGATCCATGAACACTTATGGTGAATTTATCAATCCAAAAAGAATCACTAAGTACTCATATAACCCAAACCTTCTCCTAAACACTATCTTCAGTATATCCTCCTCTCTAACCCACAACTAGTGATATCCTGATTAGAGATCAATATTAGAGAAACACTGAGATCCCCATAACTGATCAAAGATATTTTTGATCATGGGAAAGGATTCATATTCTTCACACTCACATGATTCAGCTTCCAGTAATCTACCTAGATTCAAATACTATTGTCTACCTTATTGAAAAAAAATCTGGTGTACCCCACGATGTTGTACTCAGCATGATAAAACCCTTTCATTCCAAGTCCTCAAGATTTATTTTGAGATTCATCAACTTGACCGGTTTCATATAATATGAAGTATTAAAATAATCTATGAATATTTCATGAATTATATCTCAAACTCCACCCCTCTATTAGGGGGAAGACCAATAAATTAATCTAGTATTATGCCCTAATAGAGATCCAAAACTCGAGGAAAAGGATAGGGGGATACCAATGATCCTATAGAGAGATATTAGCCTACGATATATGTCACACCTGTACTTCACATTACGATATGTTTTTAATTTTAGTTTTTATCTCATAAGTTTATCTACCCTTTTAATAATTGTTTGGTTGAAATGCGGGCCGAGTCGACTTGATTTTTGCACTTTTACACTGATAAATGAGCATTAGATTGACAATGCCCGACGTGCGGGCAGGGCACGGGTGAAGCCGCATGGATTTTCCAATTTGACATGTAGCCTAACCGGTGCGCGGGTGGTTAACTAGACAACTGAAAAATAAAATTATAATTATTATAATTAATATTATCATTTTCATATTTGATATTTAAATTATGTTATTTATATTAAAATTATTAAAAAATTAATTAGATTAATTGAGAACAATTATTAAGATTAATTAATAATTATTTTCAGTATTATTATGATTATTATCATTATTATTATACTTGTTTTAGTTTGTTTTATTTTAATTTTATTTATTTCATTTTTCATTTTTTTCTCTTCCTTTTTTTTCTCTTTTTCTCTTCCTTTTTTCTTTCTCTATTTTTTTCTTCTATTATTTTTTTCTTCTTCTTCTTTGGTGCTCCTTACTTCTCCCTGGCATTCCACATTCTCCTCCTTTAAACCCTAGTGACTACGTCCCTTTCTTCCTCCTCTTCCTGAGCGACTGCCCCCCTCCTTGCTGCCTCATACCTAGCTACAGTCACACACCCCCTTTCCCTCTCCTCTTCCACATCGGGCCCCCTCCTCCATCCTCTGGACAACCACACCATCCCCTCTCTTGTCTAGAAGCCACGAAGCACCATGAAACCTTGTCCTGCTTCCTCGTACCGAGATGCGCGCCCCCTCTCCGCTTGAGTGACGTTCGGACCAGCAAGCCCTCCCTTTCAAATGAGTTTCCAGCATGTCGCAGCTCCACAAAATCTCACTCTTCTCAGCTGAACCTTTGAGGTGACTTTCTCTTTTTCTGGTGATCTTCTTCTATTTTGGTGCAGGGTTGTAGCTGGATTTTGTGTTCCGGGTGTTCTGTTCTTGATACAATTAATTTAATTCCTTGTTTTTAGGGTTTATTTGAGTTTGTTTGAGCTATGTTGGCATGAGGTGGTCCTTGCGCACCAATTTTTAGAAGTTTGTGACACACTGATAGGTGATTATACACACAAGTATTAACTAATAATCATTTTCTTGTTTATCTAATCAGTTTAGTTCATTTTTCTATTTGTTTACATGCTGTGAAAGTATATTTGAATGAGTTTTACTGTGAATTTAATTTGTTAGAATTATGTTTAAGTGATGCTGGTGAATTTTATTATGCAAACCTACTTTGGACTATTTATTGGTGTTTTACAAACTGTGCAGTGTGTGTGTTATGAAGTGGGGATGGTTCAATTATGTTTTGGAATAGTATTAAAAATGTGTTTGTCTTGAAATTTTTTTGGGGAATCTTTTTCCTTCAAAATTTTTACAACATGCTTGGAAACTGAAAAATAAATTTTCTTGGTGGTTTTTTGAATTATAAAAGTGTTTTTATAAAACTATGCAGCTGGTTTAATTTAATGTGCAAGTGGCGCTGGTTAAGTTCTTATAGTTTTTGGTGTGCGTATGGTTTTAAAAGAGGGTATCGGTGTGCGAATGGTGAATTCTTGTGTGTAAGCGCCTTGTTTGGCTATTAAGTGTTAATGTGACATGTGATATGAACTTGGATTTTAGATGATCACAAATAGGGAAGCCTGAGGTATTAGGTGGGGGGACTATGACTAGTGAGCTAGTGTTCCAGAGGTGGCTTGGCCCGGTTTCACTGGCAAGATTGATGATTGCAACACTAACTAAACATATGAATGATTGTGGGTCGTGATTTCTAAGCCATGTTTTCTGAGGGTTGTGGTTTCTAAGACATGGTTTATGAGGGTAGTGGTTTCTAATCCACGTTTCATCGAGACACAATGTTCTAGGGTCCCACTTATTACTAGTACCCATAGGGACTCTCCCATCTTTTGGTGCTCTCAGTTACATTGCGCACACCGATGATACATGATATGTCACTTGAGTTACTACACAAACATGTGTTTTCTTTAAACTGATTTTCTTTAAAGTGGTTTCATGAAAACTATTTTCATTAATGTTGTTCAAGCATTTCTTTCTTTACTTAATTTTATCATAGAAAATGTATTTGCCTTTTAGTTCTTGTGCATGGAATCTTTTCTTGGTGTCATCTTACTAGTAGATTTCTCACACCCTACTTACTCCTTTGGGTGTAAATAGATTTGTTTATGTATGAAAAAGGTAAGGGTCCTACTTTTGGGAGTGGTGGTTTAGGTTGTTAGCGGACTTCTTGGAGTGGTGTTGTGGAGATGGCTTGAGGGTGGTGTCTTCTTTCCAAGTGGAGTTTTTTTATATTGGTTTTTGGTCACCCTACCAAGTGGTAGCTCTTGTTTGGTTTTCAGTTTTAAATATGAAACTCAAATTTTGGTTTTTGGTTAAAGGCATGTTTGGTTGTGACTTTCATCTTTGGTCTATTTTATATTGTTTGTTGATTTATTTACATTTTTTTATTTGGGTAAATTGTTCCCAAGTTTTATTTTTCTACCCACACAATTGTGCCAGCCCATGGGGATCGGGAATGCCCTTTGGGCCTTGCTACAGACTAGGTTGGGTTTTGGTTCAGATGGCGACCCAACTTGGTTCGTGACAAAATGGTATCAAAGGCAGGTTTTTATGTTTGAGTTATTTTATTTGGGATGAGTCTAGTTAGACAGGAGCTAGGTCTGTCGGGGCTCAGATGTAGGTTTCTTGGCCAACACACCTTGTGACAGACCCTGATTCATCATGGGGTGTCAAGATTCTTGTTTGACTTCTCTTCCCAGTGGAACATTCAGGCTATAGACTATGCATGTACATTGGAAGGGGGAGAAGTGGTTTGGACACGATGTTTCTTTTTCACATTTGGTTTACTGATGATTATTTTCCTTGCTAAAATTTTATTTTTCTTCAGACATGATGTATTAATGATATTCTTTTTGTGACTGTTGATTCTTGCAGCAGGATGCCTCCCCAGAGATATTACAGACACCCACAGGAGGAAGACAAAGAGAGTTATCCCTCATCACTTGATCAGATATTGGAAGAATCTATGGTCCGACCTGTTCAGGATTTAGGACAAGACGCGACTCCAGCTCCTGATCCTATTCTAGCTAGAGGAGATGAGTTTGGCTCCAATAAGGATAAAGATCAAGAGTTTACAAAGAATAAACATCTTTCATTCTGTGGTAGTTCAGAACCTCAAGATGCAGATGAATGACTTGAAAATATAGAGCGTATGTTCGAGTTCCTTGACATGCCAGAGGAGGTCAGGGTAAAGTGTGCCTCATTTCATCTTGAGGGTCCCAGTCACAAGTGGTTGGAATCAGTGATTCAAGTTGGGAAGCATGAGTAGGTGATTTGGAAGGATTTCAAGGATATCTTTAACAAGTAGTACTATCCCGAGTTCTTGGCCTACTCCAGATCTCGGAAGTTCATGGATCTTTCACAAGGGGATCAGACAGTGATGGAGTATGCAAACCTCTTTGATGAGCTAGTTCAGTATGCAACTGAGATTGTTTCAAATGAATCTTGGAAATCTTGGAAGTTCAAGAAGGGACTTTGAACAGAAATTTACTCTCAGGTTTTCTTGTTCAAGCTGGGAACTTATGATGATGTGGTTGATCATGATTTCATGCTCAAGATTGATAATAGAGGAAATTCAGGGTTTTCTGGATCAGTGTTAGGGTTTGGCAGTGGCAGTTCATTCGAGAAGAAGAGGAAGCGTGATGAGCAAGGGAAGAAGAGTGGTGGCTGCTCAGGCTATCCTTTCAGGCAGAACTCATATATTACTTTTGATACGAGGTCCGTTGTGTGCCATCAGTGTGGAAGGGTAGGGTACATCTGACCTGTATGTCCATACCCTACCAGGACTATCCATGGGTGTGGAGTTGTGGGACATCTACAGCTCTTTTGCAGAACTGTACGCCCTTACTAGAGTGGGACTGGATCTATGGCTTCTAGAGGGGTATCAATTCATTCAGAACCGACCAGGACAATGGGATCTCGGTTCGGTGGCCATGGTAGTAGGACTAGATTGTCTTCGGGGAAGATCCAGATCAGGGCAGAGCCTCAGGTGAGCAGTCATTACCAGGAAGGGACTAGGCATTTTCATACTGCGGATCAGGCAATAGTGGGATCTGATGCAGGACCTTAGACTATTCAAGTTACCATTCTGATTGCATCTTCTATAGTTGCAGTTTTATTTGATACAGGTGCTTCAGTTTTCTTTATATCCGCTCCTCTTGTGAACCTGCTGAACCTACCAACTGAATTTTTATCTTTTTCCATGGAGTTGGTAACACTGTTGGGGAAAAAGATGGATCAAGGCCTTAGGTGTCTATCGTGCACGCTCTCTATGTCAGGAGTCAAGATGAAGTGTGATTTCTTGGTCCTAGATATGGATCTGTTTGACGTGATCCTTGGTATGGACTGGATGGTGTGATTTCAAGCACATATTGACTGATATCGATGACGAGTTAGTTTTATGGCACTTGATGAGAGACCCCAGATATTTCTTGGGGAATGGGATCCTCATTCAGGTTGCGTGAGACCTCCACTTCCTGATTTGGTGAATCTTGCTTATCAGTTATCATCACTCGCACTAGACAACGATAGTGGCACTTATCATAGTGGGTTACCTCGTATAGTGGATGAGTTTCCAGAGGTATTTACAGATGATTTTTCAGGCTTACTACTAGAGTGGGACATGGAGTTCTCAATTGAGTTGGCACCAGGAACACAACCTATATCTATTCCCTCATATCGCATGACCCCCACCGAATTGAGGTAATTAAAGATACAACTGGAATATTTGAAATCCAAAGGATTCATTTTCCGAGCATCTCTCCTTGGTCCGCCCCAGTTTTATTCATGAAGAAGGCTGATGGAACCCTCCGGTTGTGCATTGATTACCAGAAATTGAATAAGGTGACCATCAAGAATAAATACTCTTTACACCATATTGATGATTTGTTCGACCAGATGAAGGGGGAAAAGTGGTTATCCAAAATTGACTTGTGATCGGGTTACCACCAACTCCAGGTGAGAGAGGCAGACATTCCGAAGATGAATTTTCAGAGTAGGTATGGTCACTTTGAGTATCTAGTCATGCCTTTCAGATTGAAAAATGCTCCGGTGGTTTTCATGGCACTCATGAATATGGTGTTCCACCAATACTTAAAATCCTTTGTCATGATATTTTTGGACGACATCCTGGTTTATTCTGGATTTGAGGAGGAACCTGAGCATCACCTGCAGATCATTTTGGGTACTTTTCGGAATCACTTCTTGTATGCCAAACTTTTTAAGTGCACATTCTGGATCATGGAATGAAGTTTCTGGGGCATGTATTCTTAGAACAAGGGGTTTTAGCTGTGAAGATTAGTGTAATTATTTTGTGGGAATAACTGCGGAATGTGTTTGAGATCAGGAGTTTTCTTGTCCTCGTAGGTTATTACAGGCATTTTGTTTGGGATTTCTCATGGATTTCCTCCTCCATGATCGCACTCACCCAGAAAGGAGTGAAGTTTGAATGGAGCCCTCAGTGCCAAGAATACTTTGAGGATTTGAAGCGGTGGTTGATGACCACACGTGTGCTGATTTTACCAGAGTTTGGTAAGAGCTATGCGGTTTATTGTGATGCTTTAGGTATTGGACTTGGGTGTGTACTCATGCAGGATAATCATGCGGTGGCCTATGGTTCTTTCCAACTCTAGTCGCATGAGAATAATTACCCGAATCATGACTTGGAGTTGGTAGCGGTGATGGACACCCTGAAGACTTGGCATTACTACCTATTTGGCGAGAAATTTGTGGTCTATTCTGAACATAAAATCCTACCCTATATTTTCTCTCAGAAGGATCTCAATCTAATACAGTGCCTTTGGGTCGAGTATCTGCAGGGATTTGAATTTGAAATTGTCTATAACCCAGGCAAGGGTAATGTGCTAGCTGACGTTTTGAGCAGGAGGGTACCACTTCAGGCATTTAGGAAGTCCAATGATGAGTGGATTTTGATGGGGCTCTTCTCCCATATGCACTTGGAGACTAAGGATCACAACATAGATGCATTCTTGGACAATATTCAGTTGACTTATACCCTTTTGGAATTGATTCGGTGAGAGCAGCTTGATGATGAGCTATGTCAGCGGTCTATGCAGTTTATTCATGGTGGGGAGACTTCTTCAGAGTAGTCTTTGTCTCTTAAGGAGATTTTGTGCTTTAGGGGCCATACAGTGATGTCGTTGTCCCTGCGAAAGGTGGTGATGAAGGATAACCACTAGTCTTAGTGGATCATCCATCGTGATACTACCAAGATGTATTATGATGTTTTTCGCCAGTTTTGGTGGCCATGTATGAGATGAGACATAGCCGACTTTGTATTGAGATGCTACACTTTTCATCAGGTTAAAGATGAGTATCATAGACCATCTGACCTGCTTCATATATTACCCATTCCTTCCTGGAAGTGGGATGAGGTCGCCATGGACTTTATTGTTGGATTTCCTCGTACACCTCAGGAGAGGAATGCTATTTGGGTGGTGATTGATCATTTGAAAAAGTCAGCTCACTTTATCTCGATCAGAGATACAATGAAGTTGGATGAGTTGGTCCATTTGTATGTTCATGAGGTGGTCAGACTCTATAGTGTGCCGTTAGTGGTCATTTCTGATAGGGACCCCCGCTTTACCTATCAGTTTTGGAAAGGCCACCAGAAGGCTTTGGGGTCATAGATTAAGATGAGCACGACATACCATCCTTAGACGAATGGCCAGATGGAGTAGGAAAATTAGATTCTATAGGACATTCTTCGTGCATGTGTGTTGGATTTTGGAGGTTCAAGGGATAGCCATTTGGGATTGGTTGAGTTTTCTTATAATAATAGTTACCAATCCTCTATTAGAATGGAACCCTTTGAGGCAATCTATGGTCGGACTTTTCAGTCTCCTTTATGTTGGTCTGAGGTAGGTGAGAACTCACTTTTGGGACCGATCATTGTGCAAGAGACGTCTGGGAAAGTCAATTTAATCATAAAATTGTTATTAACAACTCAGAGTCACCAAAAATATCATGCTGATCAGAGGCGATGGGAAATTGAGTTTTTAGTGGGTGACTAGGTGTTCTTGAAGGTGGCCCCTCACTTGGGTCACCACCGCCTGGGAAATCAGGGGAAGCTAACACTGAGGTATGTTGGGCCTTTTGAGATTACAGAGAGGATTGGTAAGGTGGAATACAGGTTAGATTTGCCTTCTCATTTGACATTGATTCATGAAACATTCCATGTCTCCCAACTGAAAAAGTATAATCCCGATCCATCACATGTGTTTAATTGGGAGGAGTTAGAGATAGAGCCTGACTTATCAATTTTTGAGCAGCCAGTGCAGATAGTGGATTCCTAGGAGAAGGTGCTTAGTGGGAAGTCTATTCCCTTGGTCCGCATTCTTTGGTAGCATGGAATGAAAAACATGAGACTTGGGAGTAGAAGTTATGGGTTGAGTAGGAGTAACCATTTCTATTCTCTGATCAGGCTTTGAATTGACTTTATGAGGGAGGAAAGTTTCCATGGTGGGGAGAATTGTCACACCCGAAATTCGCGTTACGATATGTTTTTAATTTTAGTTTTTATCTCATAAGTTTATCTTCCCTTTTAATAATTGTTTGGTTGAAATGTGGGCCGAGATGACTGAGTTTTGCGCTTTTGTGTTGATAAATGAGCATCGGCTTGACAATGCCTGATGTGCGGGCAGGGCACAGGTGAAGCCATGTGGCTTCACCAGTTTGACATGCGGCCTGCCTGGTGCACAGGTGGTTAACTAGCCAACTGAAAAATAAAATTTTAATTATTATAATTAATATTATCATTTTTATATTTGATATTTAAATTAAGTTGTTGTTATTAACATTATTAAAAAATTAATTAGATTAATTTAGAATAATAATTAAGATTAATTAATAATTATTATCAGTATTATTATGATTATTATCATTATTATTATAATTGTTTTAGTTTGTTTTATTTTAATATTTATTTATTTAATTTTTATTTTTTTTCTCTTTTTTTTTCTATTTTATTTTTCCTTTTTTATTTCTCTCTCTTTTTCTCATATTCTTTTTTTTATTCTTATCCGGTGCTTCTTCCTTCTCTATGGAGCACTGCGTTCTCCTCCTTCGAACCCTAGCGGCCACATCCCTTTCTTCCCCCTCCGCCTGAGCGACCACCCCCATCCTTGCTGCCTCGTACCCATACACAATTTTAGACCTCCTTTCCCTCTCCTCCTTCGCGTCGGGCTACCCTCCTCCCTCCTCCAGATATATGTGTCATCCCATCTTCTATCCAGCATCTGCAATACACCGCGATGCCTTGCCCTACTGCCTTGCACCGAGCCACGCACCCCCCTCTCCGCTTGAGTGATGTCCGAACCAGCGAGACCTCCCTTTCGGACGAGTTTACGGTGAGTTGCAGCTCCGCGGAATCTCCCTCTTCTCTGCTGAACCTTTGCGGTGAATTTCTCTTTTTCTAGTGATCTTATTCTCTTTTGGTGTAGGGTTGCAGCTGGATTTTGTGTTCTGGGTGGTCTGTTCTTAATGTGATTAATTTAATTCCTTGTTTTTGGGGTGTATTTGAGTTTGTATGAGCTGCGTTGGCGTGCAGTGGTCCTTGCGCACCAATTTTGCAAAGCTTGTGACACACCAGTAGGTGATTCCTCACACAAGTATTAACTAATAATCATTTTCTTGTTTATCTAATTAGTTTAGCACATTTGTCTTTTTTTACATGTTGTGAAATTATCTTTGACTGAGTTTTACTATGAATTTAATTGGTTAGAATTATGTTTAAGTGATGTTGGTGAATTTTATTATGAAAACATGCTTTGGAATGTTTATCGGTGTTTTACAAACTATGAAGTGTGTGTGTTAGGAAGTGTGTATGATGCAATTATGTTTTTGCGTAGTATTAAAAATGTGTTTGTCTTGAAAATGTTTTGGGGAAGTTTTTGCCTTCAAAATTTTTGCGACATGGTTGGAAACCGTATAATAAATTTCTTGGTGGTTTTCTTAATTATAAAAGTGTTTTTATAAAACTATGCAGATGGTTTAATTTAATGTGCAAGAAGTATAGGTTAAGTTATAAAAAGTTTTTAGTGTGCATATAGTTTTAAAAGAGGGTATCAGTGCGAATGGCGTGTTCTTGTGTGTAAGCTCATTGTTTGGATCTTAAGTGTTAACATGTCATGTGATATGAAATTTGATTTTAGATGGGCACAAAGAGGGAAGCCTGGGGTATTAGGTGTGGGGACTAGGACTAGTGATCTAGTGTTCCGAAGGTGGCTTGTCCCAGTTTCACTGGCAGGATCGATGATTACAACACTAACTAAACATATGAATGACTGAGGGTCATGGTTTCTAAGCCACTTTTTCTAAGGTTCGTGGTTTATAAGCCACAGTTTATGAGGTTCGTGGTTTCTAAGCCACGTTTCACCGAGACATGATGTTCTAGGGTCCCACTTGTTACTGATACCCATAGGGCCTCTCCCATCTTTTGGTACTCTCAGTTAATTTACGCACACCAATGATACAAGATATGTCACTTGAGTTACTACACAAACATGTGTTTTTTTAAACTTCTTTTCTTTAAGGTTGTTCCATGAAAATTATTTTAATTAATGTTGTTCAATCATTTCTTTATTTCCTTAATTATATCATAGCAAATGTATTCGTATTTTAATGCTTGTGCATGGAATCTTTTCTTGGTGGCATCCTATTGGGAAATTTCTCACACTGGTGTAAGTAGATTTGTTTATGTCTGACATAGGTAAGGGTCCATATTTTGGGAGTGGTGGTTCAGGTTTTTAGTGGAATTCTTGGCATGGTGTTGTGGAGATGGCTTGGGGGTGGTGTCCTCTCGCTAGGTGGAGTTTTTTTTTGTATTTGTTTTTGGTCACCCTACAGATTGGTATCTCTTGTTTGGTTTTCAGTTTTAAACATTAAACTCAAATTTTGGTTTTTGGTTAAAGGCACATTTGGTTGGGACTTTCATATTTGGTCTATTTTATATTGTTGGTTTATTTATTTACATTTGTTTATTCAGGTAAATTGTTCCCAAATTTTATTTTGTTACCCAGGCACTTGTGCCAGCCCGTGGGGATCGGGAACGCCCTTTGGGCCTTGCCGCAGACTGAGTCGGGTGTCGGTTTGGATGGATAACTGATTTGGTTAATGACAATATATGACATAATCATCCCAATTTTTCTCATGTTAGGAGCCACTCAACTTGATACCAACTCCCACTCACTGATTATCAGGAAATTTTCCATTTAGTGATGTAAACGATACCAATTTCCAATAACATTCAATGTGGGATTTATAACTTTTCAGTAGGTCCATGAAAATAATCACATCGAAGCTCATCATATTTATAATCATGAAGTCCCATATATTTCCATAATCAAAAATGACAATAGGAAACTTAGGGCATCATTGAATATGATCCAATTTCTTGAACAATGACGTATCAAGGGAAAGAAACTCAGAAGATAACTTGATCAAAAAGTATAGTCTAGTAACAAATTATGTTGATATTAATGAATGGGAAGGATCAATATTAAAAAAAATAATTGAAAATATATAATTTATTAGGATAATAAATCAAACAATAGATGTTCCTTCACCACAATCTACTAGAGCCTGATCCACTATATATACCCGACCAACCTCAGCTCTGAGACCTTATCCTTGAGGTATGTGACTCATTTGAGTCAACACATTTTGAGCCTAATATGGTAGACTTTATCTAGATCCTTGGTTTCCTAAACATGTATGACTTGATCCTCTATTGAAGATTAACCTCACATATTTATAAAAGAACTGTTAGAGGTGTCCCATTTTTCCACACTATCAACACATACTTCAAGGAACAAATCATAATATATAGAATTGACCATCCTATCCATAATTAAACTACTATAAATCTACTGAATTAGGGTTATATGATAATATACTCTACTTAGTTTTTCTATTGACACTCTGTATCTTGTTTTTTTCCTTCCTCTTCCTTCTTATAGAGGAGATGATTACCAAAACTATAGAAGATTCACTCACCTTACCATGAAAGAATGGAAGAAGTCCAGTTGTGTGGTCCTCATATAAAACCTTCTTCATAGTCAGAGCCTTGTACACAAACTTATAATAAGTTTCTAGATCAAATACTCTAACTAAGAATCTCAACTCTCGACAAAGACCAATCTAAAACATGCTGTCCTTCTATGCCTCATTCCTATCCATGAGGGGAGAAAAATGGAGTATCTCTAGGAAACACGAGGATTATGTTTTATTATCATGTATACCTTTTGTAGCTCCATAAATTATTTCACTTAGTTCAGATTTAGCATGACTGGAAAAAATTCCCCAAATAACAGGCCCTTGAAGGCCTCCTAGGTGAGACCCTCACATCCGACAACTTGTCCCATAATACCCCACCATCTCTTGAAAGGTCTCTGAAGCATGAACGCTACCAAATTCACCTTTCTGTCCTTTGGAATCTAAATAGGGTCAAATATACCCTTGATAATATCTTTTTAATCATCTATATCATGTGGACCTCTATTTCCATGAAAGGATAGTGGATACTAGAGATAAAATTATCTAATATAGTTAACCATGGACCTTGGTTACCCTCCTCCCTAGGAAGGCCCAAGAAAAAGGACTCCCAACCAAGGTGGGACCACCCCACCAGATATGGTTCATGTTCATTCTCTATTACACCCTCCTACATAGTAGTTGGTGGAATAGGGGTATCCTCCGTAGCAGGAGCATCCCAACCCATGCCATCTGTTGGTACCATCAGTCTACTTTTATGCAACATCTTATGAAATGTGAATACAAAATTTATAACATCTATTAAAACTTTTTTAAGACATTTTCCTAAGAATATAATAGGTATAAGGTTTCAATTCCTACAAGGGAATTAAACCTATGAGGATAACTAGATCCCAAGGTATAAACCCCCTAGAACTACTTATGGCAGAAGCTAAGTTCTCCATACCTACACATTAATCATGATCATGCATATAATAAAAAATAAGCATGCTATAGTTTAATTAATTCTAATACCAAACTCTAGGGTATCATAACATCATAGATAAAAAATAGAGATACATATGAATCAAAAAATCACAAATCATGGCATTAAATAATATAACTACATGAAATAATATATATATATATATATATATATATATATATATGACATGAAACCCTACATTCCTAGTCATGATTCATGAATGCACCCAAATCCCATAAAACTGTTACAATAATGCCATCATTGGTAACTTAGAGTTCGGTTACACATGAATTGGGAAGGTACCTGGAAAATACCCTATTCGAGTTCCACATAGGCTATCTCCTTTCTAACATGTTTCAAAATAAACGAAAATAAAATAAAGGAAAATTGGATATAATACTATTTTTATCACCTGAACTCAAATCACTAGGTTCAGTCTAAGGTTACACATAACCTCACACACACCTTCCCATATGAAATAGGCTTTCGACTAGTGTAGTTGGTCTAAGAATACAATTGGGAGACTATACCCTCAATAATCACAACCATATACCATAAATATAACCACTAAAAATAATAGTGGAAGAAAAAATAAATAATCACACTATAATAAATGTCACATCATAATACAGAAGTATTAAGGACCCCCAGAGTGGGAGGTCAAACCAAATTATATAAGTTCATGTAGATAAAATAAAAAAAATACTACTATAGTAATCCAGAAATTATTCAAGCACCGCTATAAATCCTTTCTCCAATAACTAAGATATTTTTCATGGCCCCCTTGCCCTTACCCGAATCCCCGATCATGAAGTTTTCATAGGAACTAACATGCTTGTGTAAGGTGTGAGTAATGAAACCTAGTAGGACACCACCAATGTATCCTTAACTTAAGTGAAAAATTACAACTGGTGTATTCTATGATAACAGTAAATGTGTGACAAGATATAAGAAAAAAATCAATCATATGCCGACCATCTATCCACTAACAAATCTTTTATAAACTCAAAATAAACCTAATTCAGCTTATTATTATAAAGGATAGTCATAAGTATGTTAAATCATGAGTTAGATATAATTCCAATAGATATCCCTAAGTATTTGTAAGGCATATAAGCTGAGTTAGGATATAAAGCTATCATACCCTATCTCCATAATGGACCAGGCTATATGCCTTTATAAATCATGGAATTTATAAGTTAGGCATCAATAATATCATATCTTGTTTGTGAATTATTTCAATCCATAAGACCATCATGCCCCAATGATAGCATCGTGGGTCTATCCATAAGGCCATCATGCCCCTTACCTATGTTTAGGTCAACCACCATCATCATCACAAGCTGTGTGCACTACCTCTATAAGAAGTAGTCATATCATGATGGTACACCAGTCATCAAATACTAGAATAATACCTATAAAGGAAATATGATATATAACACAATAGGGAAGATCATACATATATATAGAACATAACATATCATTATGAGTGATAGAATCTATAAGTACACACATGTGATCAATAAGTAAAAAATGGTCCACTAGGACATGTAAGCACACTCATGGAATTAATAAACATACAATGGTCTCACTATCTACACACACATGTGATCATAATCAAGCATGGACATCGATATTTTCCTATTAAAGATCTATCTTATAGCGATTGTAATTTTTCTTATATACCTGTTATATAAATTTTATAGATTAATAACATAATAGTTATACATTCAAGGATTTAAAGGTTTAATGTCCTAGGAAAATCAGGATCATACATCATTTATACATAATAAAACATAAAAATTATTAAAATTCTTCTTCATTATACACTTCAAATCTATCATGTTCTCCTTAGTACATATAGTCACCTAAGAATATACATCAAAGAAAGGGGTGAGCTAAAATCTCAGTAAGAGGATAAATAAGGGAAATAAATCAATATAACATGGGTGAGTATAATCATCATCATCACATAATAATCAGAGTATCAAAATCAAAATCATAAAGGAATTTTTTTACAAAGTCATGGAATTTGGAAATTCATAAAAATGAAACATCATGTCATAGTGGTCAAATACCACACATAGTTGTGAACAAAGCTAGCATCATGTTCATGCATAACATGCGTTAATAATAATAACATAATCATTTTGAACAAATATAGAATCATGTTCATTCATAATACACATGATCTCATGAGATACAACACATTACCCAATTCATTGGAGGGATATATAATTTTATGCCCACTCTTCATATTATAATATTTACATAATCATGCATGCCACATAAAACGTATAAAAATCCTAGTCATGAAATAACCCATGGAAAGGAATGGGTCTCATAAGGATTTAATCAATAATAATTAAATTAATAAACTTGGGGTTCCCAAATTAACAATGTATAACATATTTTTTATAAACATCATCATTCTTGAGTAATTAATAAATAACTTGAGAGGAGTAAAATACGTGTTTTGGAAAGAAAACTCTTTTTGGAAAACCTTTGAATTTGGATTAAAAATCAAGGTGAAAAAATTTATATACTAGAAAAAAATGAAATAATATTTAAATTATATTTAAGTAAAATTAAAGTAATATCGTACTGAATATGTTGTGAAAGTGGGATAACCCAAAGAAAAGGAGTTGGGTTTGAGAATCCCCTTACCTTAATTCCCACTTTATTTCATCACTTTTACATCTCCTGAATAATAAACATAGATTTATTAAAACATTGAAACAAAAATTATCCTAATTTATTTCACTATTTATAAATTATAGTCATTGTATTATATTTATTAATTTCCATTGATGAAATTGAAGTGTTTTGATATCATTTTTTCCTTAAAAATTTCCCGTTTTGATTCGATTTCACTATTTTGTTCAAGGAAATTAATACACAAGTAGAATAAATTTTATAAGAATAAAATAAATATATTTATACATTTTCATATAACAAATAATTTATTTTAACCATCCATAGGTTTTATTATAATAAAAATATTGAAAATGTCCTCATTAGTAATTAACCGACCATTGACGAGTCATTATAGAAAGAGAGGGAAATGGAGCTTTGAAATTTATATATGTAATAAGCATTATTCTTAAATTATGTTAACATCAATAATATAATTTTAACATACTACATAATTTATTTTATAATATTTGGGTTTCAATGGAATTAGGAAGAAAATAAAGAGAAGAAAAGGAGGGAAGAGTTGATAGAAACTTATTCTTTCATCAGTGTAACTTCCCTTGTATGACATTAAAAAACCCTTCATGGATGGATTTGGTTTACTATATAACATCCCTAAGGTTTATAAGGGATTAAGATAGAGTATTTGGGCAGAAATTTATCTTTTTAAAGTGTGATATGAGTGGTTATCTAAGGGTAGGGAGAGGGTTATTTATACTTGAGGAGAGAGGTATTTTTAGAATAAAATATTAAATAAAATATTATATCAAAGTTAAAACTTGTAACAATGAAATTTATGAAAATATAAATCATATATAAATATAATATAATGGTTTTAGGAATTTAAACCCATTTATAATTCGAATTCACTTAGTTTATTAAAAAATAAAGTGGATAAAAGGAAAAAATGTTTTTTTAAGGGATCACTTTTTGATTTTAGGATTTGGAAAATGATTTTTAGATTTGGAAATTAAGTTTATTATATTTTAATGAATCATTAATGAAATTAAATATATTTTTTCTAAAAATCAAGTTCTATACATTATTATATCATTATTACATCATGTATGATGTAATTTAAGATATACCAGTTATAAGAATAATTGTATTTTTAAAATTCACATGAAAGTTGAAGTATTTATGAAAATTAAAAAAATAAACCTTGGAAAATTTCAGTGTGATGATTTTATAAATTCCACTCATTTTATTAAATTAGATTTATAACATAGGTAATTTTAATTTTTTATATAATATTTTTTATTTTTTTGAAATACATTAAAATACACTTTATTAAAAATGTGCTTATATTTTCATTGAGTTTTTTAATCTTGATATTAAAATTTTGACATTATAATATTTAAATTTACTTAAATTACTCAAGATAGATATTATTTATATAACATTTTATTATTTTTAGGTTAAATTATTATTCCAAAAGTTAGGTTATTATTACCAACAGCTAGGATACTATTCTCAACAGTCAGGTTACTATTCCAATGATCAGATTAACTCATATAAATAACTATTCATTATTTCACTCAACATTAACTACAATTCATCCAAAGGTTATATATTCTCATCTTCTAATACATTGATTGGTTTAATAATATTCTACATCATTTATACAGTGTTGGGCATTGGGGAAATGATTCTAGTAGATTGAGGTGATCCAAATTTTCCTATTTTAGATTTTCTATTTTATATATTTTTAATTATAATGTTTGAAATTTTCATTGGTTTCTTATCTGACTAATGTAATGATCTTTATAAATGATATAAATTTTTGTTGGTTTCTATATATTTTGTGAGTGTATAATATTATATAATATAATATAACACACATTTATTCAGGGAAAAAATATCACTAATAAACACTGGGTTGTTACATTCTTCGCCCTTTATAAATTTCATCCCTGATATTTCAAATCATATTCTCAGTTGAGAATATATAAGGGTACTTCTACTTCATTGTTTCCTCTGGTTCCCATTTTTCCTCTTCATATATATGGTTCCTCTACAACACTTTTACAAGGTGAGTTGTCTTATTTTGTAGAACTTTGTATCTATGATACAAGATCTTCATTAGTTGCTCCTCATAAGATAGGTCATTCTATAGTTGTACCACCTTCATATTCAGTACATGTGAGGGGTCAAGTATGTACATCCTCAGGAGAGATACATGGAAAATGTCATGAATGTGAGCCATATTTTGTGGAAGTGAAAGTTGATAGGCCACTGCTCCTATTAGATAAATAATATCAAAAGAGATAATGTACCAAGGGATAAGCTTCCCCTTATTTCCAAACCACATGAATCTCTTCCATGGTGACATTCAAAGGAAAAATTATCTCTAAATTCCAAATCCAATTCCCTTCAATGGTTTTTAGCATAACATTTTTTCCAACTTTAAGAAGATTTTATATATTGTTGGATGTCTTGAACCTTCCTTGTCATCTCTTTCACAAGTTCAAGTATAAGTGGATTTCATTCCCCAAATCCATCCCAACAAGTTGGAGTTCTAAAAAAATTCCCATACATAGATTCATATAGATCCATTTGAATACTTGAGTAGAAGTTATTGTTTTATGAGAAATAAACTAATGAGATATGTTTATCCCATGAACCTTTAAATTCCATTGAGAATGATCTCAACACATCCTTGAGTGTCTAAATAGTCTTTTTAGATTGGCCATCAGTTTAAGGGTGATAGGACGCGATGATATTGAATTCAGTATTCAAAGCATATTGAATACTTCTATAAAGTTTATATGTGAATCTTGGATCATGATTTGAGATGATTGAAATTAGAACCACATGTAGCCTCACCACTTCCTTGATGTATATCTTGGAAAGTTTTTCTAGTGAGAAATCTTCCCAAATAGCAATGAAGTGGGAAGTCTTGGTGTAATGAACCGCCAATTCTCATTGTCTTGAGAGTCCAATGAGTCATTACTTGGCCTTAAGTGACATCCCTAAGACGCCAAAGGCTGGAAATAAATGCTAAAGGGTTTCAAATACAAGTTGGGAATGATTTAACATTTAATAAATAAACTAATAAAACAACCAATCACAACCAAAAATTCACTATATGATGCATGAACAAATGAAAGAGAACTCAACAACTTCATATATCTCAAAACCACATCAAAGTGTGCAACAAAAAAAGACCTAATCAGTATAAAAGTAAACAACGGATAAACTACTAAATACTCTCAAGATACCACAAGACTCCATGATCCGCATGCTCCAAGATCCACAATCACCAAACATCCCAAATATCATGAGGTAGTGCTAAAAACGTGGGAAATGTTACCTTTGCCCCTGTTCCAGAAGATAACATCTAAAAAAGAACCAAAGTGCCAAAGTAGGGGTGAGTATAAAACTCAGTAGGTTTCCCCCAATGACTTCCCTACTCACGCCAATAGGATAGAAGAGTTAGAAACATTTATATAAAATAGTTTATACCAAACATTTCCTCAATACAATTTATAACAAAATATAAACAAGTTTCCAAAACCATTTGTAACTAAAAGAATACAAGTACAATTGAAACCAATTTTTCCGAAAAGTTATTTTTCCAGAAAAATAACTAAAAAAAACCTTAAAACCATTTCTCAATATCCCTTTTTGGCATACCCAACCATTCCACAAACCCATGAAACCAACCATGCATGCTACATTATGACAGTTCCATACTCATGAGCGGTTTCTTGTCGATCTACCAAGTCTTCACAAGGTAATTGTTTCCCATGTTCCATTAAACCCATTTTCACCAAGCATAAGGTCATATTTCAACCATGTTCTATATATGAAACATGAACACACACCACATATTCCCAATGATCATGACAAAACATCCCTTTCAATAAAAACACCTTTGTATTGAAAACCATTTTCCATCAAAATTATTTCAATGCCAAACCATTTCAATAAAACATAATTTTTATTGAAAACCACTTTCCCATCAAACTATTTAGAAATCTTATAAAATCAATGATTTAAAATCATCATTTTAAATTCAAGAAACTAAATCACCCTACACAATGATTCATCAAGATTACACAATTTAACCAAAACCATAAATCATCACTAAAGAGGATTTATTCCAAGAATTAAACCAAGATTTCACAATCAATTTCATTCAAGATCATTAATTTGAAACTAAGACAATAAATTATAGTAAGAGTAGTTTAGAGTGAATCCACCCTAACTCAAAGGTTTTGACGAAAACCACAACGAACGAAGAAAGCTCAAGAAAACAGGGCCGATTCTCCAAGAACCCACCTTAGATCTCTTATCCTAACAAGGATGAGACCAAATATCATCATATTTTGAATCCACACACCTAAAGTTACCCATAAAGAGAATATATCTAAGAAAATTAGATAAGAGAATAAGTATATCTAATTAGATCTAAGAAACTGAACAAGAACGATGAAGAACGATCACATACCTCAAGAATCCGGCTTCGACTCACCATGGGAAGCTTTCAGATCGCCTTCAGAACAATGGGAAAACCTTATTTGGACTTAGGAGAAGAAAAATTACAAGTTATGGCCTCTTAGTAGAAAAAATGATCCACTTAAAGGATAAAACGTGTGAGATATACTTTTTTAGGATCTCACTTAAGTGACCGCACAGTTAGTTCACACGGTTAGACAAACCGTGCTCTCTAACCATGCGTTAGCCACTGCCTAGACAGACCCTCGCATGGATTCTTGGCACAATTTCTCTAACTGTGCTCCAACTGTATGGGATCCAATGTCTCAAAAGGACCAACTACACATGGTTTGGACGCATGGTTAGACAAACTGTGCACCACCTGTGCGACTTCCCATTTTCCTCAAAACTTCATTCAAAGTTCTCCCAACTCTTCCATTCATCACCCTTAACTTTATAACCATGAAAAGAATAAATTAAGGGTTATATATCAGAAAAAAGGGGTACTACATTCTCCCCAACATTGGTCTTTCCATCCTTAGAAAGTAGAAAACCCTCACCCAACAGAAAGAGTTCCGGCCACCGCTCCTTCACTTCATTTTCATGTTACCAAGTCTCTTCCTGAATCTGACCATGCTGCCATGAAACCCACACTAGATCGATGATTTTTCCACGCAAGACATTATATTGCCTATCCATAATCCGTAATGGGATATATATCAATGAAACATCCGACTCTAGGTCAACATGATCCCATCTGATCACATGGTCAGGATTAGGCTGATACTTTTTCAACTGAGATACATGGAACACATTATGCACCGAACTGAACTGTGGTGGTAATGAAAACCAATATTCCACATATCCGACCCATTCTAGTATCTCAAAAGGTCCTAAGTATCTAAAAGATAACTTTACCTACTTCCCGAAACAATGATGTCCAAGCCTTGGAGATATCCTCAAGAAGACATGATCACCCACAGTGAACGACAACGGTCTTCTACGATGACCTGCATAATATTTATGATGACTCCAAGTGGTATCCATCCTCTCTTTAATCAACTAGATCTTCTCTATTGTTTCTTAGACAAGGCTCGGCCCAACTAGTGAAGTTTCACCTATTTCCACCCAGCATAGTGGAGAACGACAAGGACGCCCATATAATACTTCAAATGGAGCCATTTGTATCGAGGACTGATAGCTGTTATTGTATGAGAACTCTACCAAGTGTATATGATCCTCCCATGAACCATCAAAATCCATTACGAAATCCTACAACATGTCTTCCAACGTTTTTATCATCTGCTCAGATTTCCCATATGTCTGAGGATGATATGCTGTGGTCATAGTCAACTGAGTCCCAGGAGCTTGCTGTAAGGATTTCCATAAATGAAACGTGAACCTCAGATCCCTTTCTGAGACTATTGAAACTGGTACACCATATCTCTTTACCAATTATCGGATATAGATTTTTGACAGATCATCCACCATATGAGTTTCATGAATTGGGATAAAATGGGATGACTTGGTAAGATGATACACCATCACCCATATGGCATCGTGTTTCCGAACCGTTCTTGGAAGACCTATAAAAAAATCCATTGCTATCTACTCCCATTTCCACACTGGGATAGGTAAAGACTGCAACATTCCTAATGGTCTCTGATGCTCTTCTTTAACTTGCTGAAAATTTAAGCATCACAAGACGAACTCATCCACCTTTGTTTTCATGCTACTCCACTAAAACTGTGCCTTCAATGCCTTATACATCTTCTGTGTACCTAGATGTACAACCCATCTTGAATAGTGGTAAGCATGAAGGAGTTATTCCTGACAATCCATAGGTACAACCATCCATTCTCTAAAGCACAAAACTGAACTCCCATCAAGTTTATAGCCCTCAATGGTCTCCCCACCATTGAGTTTTGAACTCATAACTAGAAATTATGCATTATATGTTTGTTCCTTTTTGACTATATTTACAAAATCTGGAATAAGCATAGATGAGAAGAAAACTACAACATCACCCCAGTTTTCACATTCCACATGCATGTTAGCTAGGACCACCATCAACTTCCATTCATCTGAAGCTTCTTTCGCTAATTAAGCATATGAATTTCTACTCAATGTATCCTCTACAGAGTTCCCTTTCCCTAATGTATACATCAAGTCAAATTCAAACATCTGTAGATACTCCATCTATCTCCTTTGCCTCAGATTCAAATCTCACTGTGAGAAAATGAGTTTTAAGATTTTTTGGTCTGTGAACACAATAAATTTCTCACCAAAGAGATAATGTCACCATGTCTTCAATGCATGGATGACTACAAATAACTCCAAATTGTGTGTTGGGTATTTCTTCTCATGAAATCTTAAATTCCTTGAACCATAAGCAACCCCATGGTCTCCTTCCATGAGAACACAACCCAACCATGATCCCGAAGAATCACAACACACCACATACCCCTATCCTGATTCTTAAAAAATCAAGATAGGTGCTGATGTAAGCTAGATTTTTAGCTCCTAGAAAGACTTCTGGCATTCATCTTTCCATTGGAATGGAGAATTATTCTTTTTTAGAGCTTTAATTGGCAAAAATAGTCATGATAAATCATGGGAAAAGCATTGGTAGTAACCAACTAGACCAAGAAAACTTTGTATCTCAAAGACATTCTTTGATGGTTTCCATGAGATAAAAAATTATATCTTTTCAGGATCAAAAGAAACACCTTTTTCAGAAATCACATGGCCAAGAAAGAATACATATTATATCCAAAAATCACACTATGATAATTTGACATACAAACGGTGATCTCTCAATATTTGTAACATTGTTTGAAGGTGTTCCTCATGGTCATCCCTTGTCTTTGAATACACAAAAATTTCATCCATAAACACCATAACAAAAGAATCTAGATATTTATAAAATATCCAATTCATAAAATCCATGAAGACTGCTGGAGAATTTGTTAGACCAAAAGGCATGACTACATATTCATAGTGGCCATATTTGATTCTGAAAGCTATCTTTGAAATATCCTCCTTTCGAACTCAGAATTTGGTGATATCCAGATCGCAAGTCAATATTGGAGAACCACTGAGCTCACCTTAATTGATCGAATAGATCATAAATTCATGGAAGTGGATATCTATTCTTTATCATAACTTTGTTAAGATTATGATAATCAACACACAACCGAAGAGTTCCATCTTCTTTATTTATGAACAAAATTGGTGCTACCCACAGGGATGTAATTGGTTGAATGAAACCCTTTATTTATATTTCCTCCAACTACACTTTCAATTCCCATAACTCTGTTAGTTCCATCCTATAAGATGTAAGGTAAATAGGACTGGTCCCCGGAATGAGATCAATCGTAAACTCCACTTCCCTTATGGGTGGTAACCCTGTGAAATTCTTGGGGGAATACATCTGGAAATTGATCTAAAATTGCTGGAAAAATAATTCCCTCGATCTCTTAAATTGATTCCAAATTCAACACCACCAACTAGTAAGAGACCGTTCCCACTATTGGTTCCAACAAGCTCTTTTTACCTTTCTTTACCATCCTCTCTCCTCTGAAGAGATACTCGATGCCGTCCTCAGTCGTGAAACTAACCTTTCTCCTATAACAGTTGATGTGACCCTTGAACATTTTCAACCAATCCATACTGAGGATTACATCATAGACATCCATGTAAAACATCGAGAAGTCCCATTTTAGCTCAGCTCCATCAACAGTTATAGAACATGATCTACGTACCAAGGCCTGACATTCTCTTTCACTGAGAGGAGTTTGCAGTTTTAAAACAGAAAACATCAATTTCAAATTTAAACATAGAAAATCAACAACATGAGAAGCAATAAAATAATGTGATGCACCACTATCAAAGATAACTTACACAAGGGTCAAATTCAAAAGAATCATACCTCTCACCGTAGATGGTCCAACTTGATCATCGACCATCATTTGCTCAGCTCCATACAATTATTCTATTACTTCACTATAATAATTATTTCCTTGATGAGATTGTTCTCATTTCATTGAATTATACAGTGTTTACGACACTATAGAAGTGTGTTGGGCCCCTGACCTTAGAGCATTTTGACAATAGTGCTAAAGATTCCCCATCTTCTTGTAGTTATGGCATGCTCTCAGTTTTACTGTACACTCTTGCCTTTTATGACTTAGTGAACCACACTGAAAACATCCAAGATTTATCTTGTGTATTGTAGGAGGGTTAATTTCTCTTGTGGTCCAATTAAAATATATTCCACCCTCTTGAGAAAATATGTCCCACTTCCTCTTCATCTTAGTGATAGAGTTATCATCTCCTTTAGTGAAGACAACCGTACTTCCTCTAGTTGGATTTTCAGTAGTGACATATATCGTATATAGGGTATCTAGTTGCATCCCCAACACAATGGTTTGAAACACCTGAGTGATGATTTGGACCAATTTTTGGTTCACCTGTGGCTCATCTGCAACCACATTCTTCACAGATTATTTGGGTTGGTTTCGATGATACCTACATGGTGCCATTTTCTAAACCAACAGCAAACTCCATCAATCTCACTCTCTAGCAACTGATGGATTAGCATTTCAAATTCTATCACATCAACCATCACAACATTGTTTTCCAAAACCTCATTTTTCCATGTTCAACCATTTTTTAAACATTCATTCATGCTTTTGAAAACCAAACCATTTTCAAAATACTCCAAATATCATTGTTTCAAAATCTTTCATTTGAAAACAAATTCTTCATTTTTCAAAAATTTAAACCTTTCAAAAAATCATAAATCATAACTCCAAATGAAATATGAAATCCCAATGGGAATTCATTCCTCTAAAATTCACATCATGCTCGTCTCATTGGATAAACCCATGACAATGAGATTTTCATCATTTCTAGTAGTGTATCCAAAACACTTATGTACCCAACTCCCTAGTAACTTGAAGTTCATCACAAACAGGTTAGCTACGTCCTTTTATGCTATACATTTCAAGTTCTGAAAATCCTACTCATGTTTAAGATTCCAACCCAAGGAATAGACAAAAATGAATTCCAACTCCAAGACCAAGAACACTGATGATTTTTACCACAAAGGACTAGACTGATACCATTTGTAATGACCTTCGAATTCTCATTGGATTGAGAGTACAATGAGTCATTACTTGTCCTTAAGTGACATCCCCAAGACGCCAAAGGCTGGAAATAAATGTCGAAGGGTTTCAAATACAAGTGGGGGATGATTTACCCTTTAATAAATAAACCAATAAAACAACCAACCACAACCTAAAATTCACTATATGATGCCTGAACAAATGAAAGACAACTCAACAACTTCATATATCTCAAAACCACATCAAAGTGTGCAATAATGAAAGACCCAATAAGTATCAAAGTAAACAGTAGATAAACTACTGAAGAATATCAAGAGACCACAAGACTCCATACTCCAAATTATCCAAGCTCCACAATCACTGAACAACCCAAATATCACTAGGCAGTGCTAAAAACATGGGAAACATTAACTTTTCCCCTATCCTGAAAGATAAAATCTGCAAAAGCACCAAAGTGACAAAGTAGGGGTGAGTATAAAACTCAGTAGGTTTTCCCCAATGACTTCTCTAATCTTTCCACTAGGATAAAAGAGTTAACAACATTTACATAAAATAGTTTATACCAAACACTTCCTCAAAATAATTTATCAAAAAATATAAACAAGTTTCCAAAACCATTTGTAACCAAAATCATATAAGTAAAACTGAAACCAATTTTTCCAACAAGTTATTTTTCCAGAAAAATAACTGAACAAGACCTTAAAACAATTTCTCAATATCCCTTTTTATCATACCCAACCATTACACAAACCCATGAAACCAACCATGCATGCTACGTTATGACAGTTCTATACTCATGAGCAGTTTCTTGTCGATCTACCAAGTCGTCACAAGGTAATTGTTTCCCATGTGAATTTAACCCATTTGGCACTGAGGGAAAGGTCAAATTTCAATTAATCCCCATATATTCAACATGAACACACACCACATATTCCTAATGATCATGCCAAACCACCCCTTTTAATAAAAATAACTTTTTATTGAAAACCATTTTCCATCAAAATCATTTCAATGACAAACCATTTCAATAAAACATCCCTTTTATTGAAAACCTCTTTCCAATAAAACCATTTAGAAATCACAGTAAATTGATGATTTAAAATCATCATTTTAAATTCAAGAAACTAAATCACCTTGCACAATTATTCATCAAGATTACACAATTTCAACAAAACCATAAATCATCACTAAAGAGGATTTATTCCTAGCATTAAACTAAGATTTCACAATAAATTTCATTCAAGACAATTAATTTGAAACTAAGACAATAAATTCTAGCAAGAGGAGTTGAGAGTGAAGCCACCTACCTCAAATGTTTTGATGAAAACCAAAACGTACGAATAATGCTCAAGAAAATTGGGTCAATTCTCTAAGAAACCACCTTAGATCTCCTCTAATAACAAGAAAGAGACCAAATACCATCATATTTGGAATCTATAAACCTATATATACCCATAAAAGGAATAGATATAAGTAACCGAGAGAAGAGGAGAAGTATATATAAGTATATCTAAGAAACCGAACAATAACGAAGAAGAACGATCACATAACTCAAGAATCCGACTTCAACTCGCCAAGGGAAGCCTTCAGATCATCTCCAGAATGATGATAGAACCTTATTTGGTCTTCAGAGAAGAAAAATACCGAGTTATGGCCACTTAGGAGGAAAAATGAGCCACTTAGAGTAAAAAACATGTGAGATCCACTTTTTTAGGATCTCACTTAAGTGCCCGCACAGTTAGTTCGCACGGTTAGACAAATAGTACTCTAACTGTGCATTAGACACTTCCTAGGCAGACCCTCGCATGAATTCCTTACACAATATATCTAAATATTCTCCAACTGTGTGGGAGCCACTATCTCAAAAGGACCAAGTATTCATGATTTGGCCGCACAGTTATACAAACCGTGCACCACCCGTGCGACTTCCCCTTTGCCTCAAAACTCCATTAAAAGTTCTCCCAACTCTCCCATTCATCACCCTTAACTTTATAACCATTTAAAGAATCAAGTAAGGGTTACATTACAAAAATAGGGGGTACTACACTTAGTGAGTGTATCCACTAAAAACCTTATCTTATTATTTTCTTTTGATGTATTTGGTAGACCAGTGACAAATTCCATGGTGATGTTCTCCCATTTACAGACAGGTATAAGCAATGATCTCATGATCTTGAGTGATATTTTGTGGAAGTGAAAGTTGATAGGCCACTACTCATATTAGATCAATAATCTGAAAGGGGATAATGTACCTAGGGTAAGATTCCCATTCTTTCCAAACCACGTGACTCTCTTCCATGGTGATATTCAAAGGAAAGCATTATCTCTAAATTAAATCCAATTCCCTTCAATGGTATTTAGCACAACACTTTTCCAACTCTAAGAATCTTCTATATGTTGTTGTATTTCTTGAACCTTATCTCTCATCTCTTTCACAAGATCAGGTCCAAGTATATTTCATTCCCCAAATCCATCCCAACAAGTTGGAGTTCTACATCACTTCCCACATAGAGTTTCATAGAGATCCATTTTAATACTCGAGTGGAAGTTATTATTTTATGAGAAATAAACTAATGAGATTTGTTTATCCCATCAACCTTTAAATTCCATTGAGCATGATCTTGACACATCCTCAAGTGTCTAAAGAGTCCTTTTAGATTGTCCATCATTTTGGGGGTGATAAGACGTGATGAAATTTAATTAAGTATTCAAATCATGTTGAATAATTCTATAGAATTTATATGTGAATCTTGGATCATGATCAGAGATGATCGAAATTGGAACCCCATGCAACCTCACCACTTCCTTGATATATATCTTGGAAAGTTTTTATAGTGATAAATCTTTCCAAAATAGCGATGAAGTTGGATTTCTTGGTGAGTGGATCCACCAAAAACATTACCTCTTTTTTTCATTTGGATATATTTGGGAGACCGGTGAAAAATTCCATGGTGATGTTCTCCCATTTACACATAGGTATAAGGAATGATCTCATGAACTTGAGCCATATTTTGTGGAAGTTAAAGTTGATAGGCCACAACTCCTATTAGATCAAGAATATCAAAGGGGATAATGTACCTAGGGTAATCTTCATATTCTTTCCAAACCACATGAATCTCTTCCATGATGATATTCAAAGGAAAAAATTATCTCTAAATTCAAACCCCAATTCCCTTCAACAGGTTTTAGCATAACAATTTTTCCAACTCTAATAAGATTTTATATGTTGTTGGATGTCTTGAACCTTCTATATCATCGCTTTTACAATATCTGATCCAAGTAGATTTCATCCCCCAAATCCATCCCAACAAGTTGGAGTTCTACATCACTTCCCATACAGAGCTTCATAAATATCTATTTTAATACTTGAGTGAAATTTATTGTTTCATCAGAAATAAACTAATGAGTTATGATTATCCCATCCACCTTTTAATTCCATTGATCATGATATCAACACATCCTTGGGTGTCTAAATAGTACTTTTAGATGGGCTATCAGTTTGAAGGTGATAGGATGTGATGAAATTGAATTCACTATTCAAATCATGTTGAATACTTCTATAAAATTTAGTTGTGAATCTTGGATCATGATTAGAGATGATCGAAATTGGAACCCCATGTAGCCTCACCACTTCCTTGATTTATATCTTGTCATGTTGTTCTAGTGAGAAATATACCCGAATGGTGATGAAGTGGGCAGTATTGGTGAGTCGATCCACCAAAAACCTTATCTCATTGTTTCCTTTGGATGTATTTGTCTATAGGTACTCTACCTAGTTACTCTAATTCAAATTCAGATCCCACTATGAGAATATATAATATAGGAACTTATGATCCATGTAGATAATAGTCCTCTCACCAAATAGATATTTTCACCAACAGTTTAAATCATAGACCCTAGATTCCAACTCCAAGTCATGGGTAGGGTATTTTTGCACATGGGGTCATAGCTAACATTACCTATAAGTTACTACCCAATCCATTTTCATTAAAAAATGACCCCAAAAAATCTTATGATGCATCTTAATATATTACATATACAATCCTGAGCACAAGAAGAATCAATATTAGAGTTTCAGTCAACCTATTATTCAGCTTAAGAAAATCCATCTCACACTAGTCTGACCATCGAAAATTCACTCCTTTCTTTATCACCAAAGTCATGGTTGCTAATAAATAGGAGAATTCCTGGATAAAACACCAATAGTACCCCACTAAACCTAGATATCTCTTGATCTAAAACATATTATGAGGATATGTCTACGGAGTTACCACCTCCACTTTCTTTAGGTCCATAGATAATTACAATCTCAGAAACCACATATCCCAATAATTTCACCTCTTAAATCCAAAAGTATCACTTTGATAGCCTATCATAAATATGATATACTTGATTCATACTTAATACTATCTCGAGATGTATGGCATGCTACTATGGAGTTACTGAGTAAATGAGAATATCACCAATGAACATGAAGATGAAAAAGTTAAGGTATGGGTGAAACATCATACTCATGAGATCCATGAACACTGCTAGTGCGTTCATTAATCCAAAAGGCATCACTAAGTACTCATATAACCAAAACCTTCTCCTAAACACTATCTTTGATATATCCTCCTCTATAACCCATAACTAGTGATTGCCTGATGAGAGATCAATATTAGAGAACCACTGAGCTCCCCCTAACTGTTCAAATAGAATTTTGATCCTGGGAAAGGTTTCCTATTCTTTACACTCACCAAATTCAACTTTTAGTAATCTGTATAGATTTGAATATTATTGTCTTCCTTATTGAAAAAAAACTCATGTACCCCATGGTGTTGTACTCATCCTGATAAAACCCTTTCATTCCAATTCCTCAAGATTTATTTTTAGATTCTTCAACTTTATAGTTACATATGATAATGATTATTGAAATAATCTATACATCTTTCATGAATTCTATCTCAGAATCCACCCCTCTATCAAGGGGAAGACCAATAAATTTATCTAGGAACATGTTCTAAAAGAGATCCCCAACTAAAGGAAAAGGTGAGGGGGATACCAATGATCATATAGAAAGATATTAGCCTAAAATCTATTACATAATCATCCCAATTTTTCTCATGCTAGGACCCACTCAACTTGATACCAACTCCCACTCACTGATTATCAGGAAATTCTCTATTTGGTGATGTAAACGATACCCATTTTCAATAACATTCAATGTGGGATTTATAACTTTTCAGTAGGTCCCTGAAAATAATCACATCAAATCTCATAATATTTAGAATCATAAAGTCTCATATATTTCCATAACCAACAATGACAATAGGAAACATAAAGAATAATTGAATATGATCCAATTTCTTGACTAATGATGTATCAAAGAAAAGAAACTCAGAAGACAACTTGATTGAAAAGTCTAGTCCAGTAACAACTTTTGTTGATATAAATGAATGGGAAGCATAAATGTTAAAAAAAGTAATGGAAAATATATAATTGATCAAGATCATAAATAAAACAATAGATGGTATTTCACCATAATCTACTAGATCCAGATCCACTATATATACTCAACCTACCTCACCTCTGAGGCCTTGTCCTTAAGGTACATGACTCATTTGAGTCAACAACTTTTGAGCCTACTATGGGGGACTCTATTTGTATCCTTGGTTCCATGAGAAAACCTAACTTGATCCTCTATGGAATATTAACCTCATAGATCTAGAACATAACTATTGGAGGTGTACCATCTTTCCACACTATCAACACATACTTCAAGGAACTGATCATAATCTATAGAAGTGACCATCCTATCCATAATTAAAATAATTTGAATCTCCTCAAGAAGGGTTATATGATAATATAATATACTTAGTTTTTCTATTAACACCCTTGATCATCTTTTCTTCCTTCCTCTTATTACTTATAGAGGAGATGATTACTAAAACTATAGGAGATTCACTCACCTTACCACTAAAGAATGGAATAAGTCCAGTTGTGTGTTCCTCATATAAAATCGTATCCATAGTTATATCATCAAAAAACTTAGAATAAGTTTCTAGATCAAAGCCTCTAACTAGGAATCTCAAATCTAGAAAAATACCAATATAAAACATCCTGTCCTTATATGCCTCATTCCTAGCTATGAGGGGATAAAAATGGAGTAGCTCTAGGAAACATGTAGAGTATGTTGACATTATCATGTATACCTATTTTAGATCCATAAACTCTTGAACTTAGTCCAGAATTAGCATGTATGGAAAAAATTACACAAAGAATTGGCCCTTGAAGGCCTCTTAGGTGAGACCCTCACACCTTCCAGCTTGTCTCATCATACCCCACCATCTCTTGGAAGGTCTCTGTAGCTTGTACACTACCAGATTCACCTTTCCATACTTTGGCATCTCAATAAGGTCAAAGATACCCTTGATAATATCTTTATAGTCCTATATATCCTGTAGACCTCTATTTCCCTAAAAGGATAGTGGATACTGGAGATAGAAGTATCTAACATAGTTGACCATGGACCTTGGTTCCCCTCCGCCCAAGGAATGTGCAAGAAAAAGGACTCCTAGCTAAGGTGGGACCACTATCTGTTCCTTCAGATCAGGTTCAAAAGCATGATCTATTACACCCTCCTACATAGTAGTTGGTAGAATAAGGGTATCCTTCCTAATAGGAGCATCCCAACCCACATCATATGGTGTTCCCATCAGTCTTATTTTAGGAGACAACTTATGAAATGTGAATAACAAATTTACAACATCTTTTAAAACTTTCTTAAGACATTTTCCTAAGAATCTAATAGGCATAAGCATGAAATTCCTTCAATGGAATTAAACCTATGAGGATACCCATATCCCAAGGTATAACCCACCTAGCACTACTCATGGAAGAAGATAAGTTCTCAATCCCTACACATTAGTCATTATCATGCATATAATAAACAATAAGTATGCCATAGTTTAATTAATTCTAATACCAAACTGTTAGGTATCATAACATCATGGATATATCAAAAAAATAGGGATACATATGTATAAAAAAATAACAGATCATGGAATTAACTAATATAAATACATGAAATAAACAATAGAAACACACACACACACATGACATGTATCCCTACATTCCTAGTCATGATGCATGAATGCCCACAAATCCCATAAAACTTTAACAACAATTCCATCATCTATAACTCAAAGTTTTGTTACACATGAACTAGGAAGGTACATGGAAAATCCCCTATTTGAGTTCTACATAGGATATATCCTTTCTAACATATTATAGAATAAACAAAAATAAATAAAGGAAACTTGTATCTAATACCATTTTTAGCACCCTAACTTGAATCACTAGGTTCGAGCTAAGGTGACACGTAACCTCATGCACAACTTCCTATATGAAATGGGATTCTATCTAGTGTAGTGGGTCTTAGAATACAATTGGGATACTATACCCTCGATAATCACAACCATATACCATAAATATGACCACAAAAAATAATAGTGGTAGGAAAAATAAATAATCATGCTATAATACATGTCACATCATCGTACAAAATTATCAAAGACCACCAGAGTGGTAGGTCAAACCAAAGTATATAAGGTCATGAAGATAAAATAAAAAAACACTATGGTAGTAATTCAGAGTCCATCCAATCACCTACCTAACTCCTTTCTCCAATAACTTAGCTATTTGTCGTATCCCCTTGCCCTTACCTAAATCCCGAATCATGAAGTTTTCACATGCAATAACATGCTTGTGTAAGGTGTGAGTAATGAAACCTAATAAGACACCACCAATTCATCCTTAACTTATGTGAAAAAATATAATAGGTGTATTCTATGATAATAGTAAATGTGTGATAATATATAAGAAAAAAATCAATCATATGATGGAAATATATCCACTAACAAAGCTTTTATAAACTCTAAATATACATACTTTAGCTAAGTTTTAGAAAGTATAGTCACAAGTATGTTTAATCATGGGTTAGATATAAGTCCAATATATATCCCTAATAAGTTTCATGGAATATGAGTTGGGTTATGCTACAAATCTATCATACCCTGTCTCTATAATGAACCAGGGTATAAGCCTTTGTAAATCATGGAATTCACAGGTTAGAACTCAATGCTGTCATATATTGGTTGTTCCTTGGGTCAAGTCATAAGACTATCATGACCCACTGATAGCATCATGAGTTTAACCAAAAGGCCATCATAACCCTTACCTATGTTTAGGTCCATCACTATCATCATCGCAAGCTGTGCGCACTACCCCTATAAGTAGTAGTCATATCATGATGGTACACTGGTCATCAAATACTAGAAAAATACCTCTAAAGGAAATATAATATATCACATAATAGGGAAGACGATACATATAGATAGAACATAACATATCATTATGATTCATAGAAGCTATAATTACACACATGTGATTAATAAGTAAAAAGTGGTCCATTAAGGTATGTAAGCACACTCATGGAATCAATCAACATACAATGGTATTACTATCCATATACACACATGTGATCATAATCAAGCATGGAAATTGATATTTTCCTATGTAATATCCATCTTATAGTGAACATAATTTTTCATATATACCTATTACATCATTTTTAAATATTAATAACATAATATTTATACATTCAAGGATATAAAGGTTTAGTATATTGGGAAAATCAGGATCATTCATCACTTATAAATAATAAAACATAAAAATTATTAAAATCATTTTTATTTATACACTTAAAATATCTCATGTTCTCTTTAGTACATATAGTCACCTAAGAATATACATCAAAGAAAGGGGTGAGCTAAAATCCCAATAAGAGGATGAATAAGGGACATAAATCAATATAACATGGGTGAGCATAATCATTATAATCACATAATAATCACACGATCAACACAACATCATCAAGGAATTTTTTTATAAAGGCATGGAATGTGGAAATTCACAAAAATTAACATCATGTCATAGGGGTCAAATACCAAACATAGTTGCGAACAAAGCTAGCATCATGTTCATGCATAACATGCATGCATAATCATAACAAAATCATTGTGAAAAAATATAGGATCATGTTTATTCATAATACACATTATACAATGAGATAAATTACATTAAACAATTCATTAGAGGGATATATAATTTCAAGTCCACTCATCATATCATAATATTTACATAATCATGCATGCCACATAAAACGTATAACAATTTTAGTCATGAAATAACCCATGGAAATTAATGGATCTCATAATGATTTCATCAAGAATAATTAAATTAATAAAATTGGGGTTCCCAAATTAATAATGGAGAACATATTTTGTATAAACATCATCATTCTTGTTTGAAGAATAAATAACTCAAGATGAGTAAAAAATATTTTTTGGAAAGAAAAGTATTTTTGGAAAATATTTGTATTTGAATTAAAAATTAAGGTGAAAAAATGTATATACTAGAAAATAAAATGCAATAATATTTAAATTATATTTAAGGAACAATAAATAAATATGATACTTAATATTTTGTAAAAGAGAGATAACCCAAAGAAAATGAGTTGGGTTCGAGAACCCCCTTACCTTAGTTCCCACTATATTTCATCACTTTTACATCTCTTGAATAATAAATATAGATCTATTAAAAAAATAATACACAAATTAATTATGTTAATTTATTTCACTATTTATCAATTATAATAATTGTATTATATTTCTTATTTTCCATTGATAAAATTGAAACATTTTGATATCATGTTTTCCTTAAAAAATTTCCATTTTGCTTCGATTTCACTATTTTGTTCAAGGAAATTTATACATAAGTAGAATAAATTTTATAAGATTAAAATAAATATTTTTATACATTTTGATATAGTAAATAATTTATTTTTACCATCCATAGGTTTGATTATAATAAAAATATTTACAATGTCCTCATTGGTAATTAACCGACCATTGACGAGACATTCTCAAAAGAGGGAAAGGGAAGTTTGAAATTTATATATTTTATAAATATGATTATTAAAGAAGGTTAACATAACTAATATAATGTTAACACACTTCATAATTTATTTTATAATATTTTAATTTCAATGTAATTGGGAAGAAAATAAAGAGAAGAAAAGGAGATAAGGGTTGAGAGAAACTTACTCTTTCTCCAGTGTAACTTCTCTTGTATGACACTAAAAATCCCTTCATAGATGGATTTGGTTTACTATAGAACATACCCAAGGTTATAAGGGATAAATAGATATTATTTGGGTAGAAATTTGGATTTGGAAAGTGTGATATGATTGGTTCTCTAAGGGTAGGGAGAGGGTTATTTATACTTGATGAGAGAGGTATTTTTAGAATAAAATATTAAATAAAAACTATATCAAAGTTAAAACTTGTAATAGTGATTTTTTTTGAAAATATAAATCATATATAAATATAATATAATGTTTTTAGGAATTTATAAACCTTTATAATTCGAATATAGTTAGTTTATTAAAATAGAAAGTGAAAAAAGGAAAAATTGTTTTTTTAAGGGAACCCATTTTGATTTTAAGATTTGAAAATAAAGTTTGTTATATTTTAATGAATCATTAATGAAATTAAATATATTTTTTCCAAACATAAAGTTCTATAAATTATTATTTCATTATTACATCATGTATAATGTAATTTAAGATACATCGGTTATGAGAACAATTGTATTTTTACAATTTATGTGAAAATTGAAGTATTTATTAAAATTAAAAAAAATAAACCTTAGAATATTTCAATGCGATGATTTCAAAAATTCCACTCATTTTATTAAAATAAATTTCTAACATAGGTAATTTTAATTTTTAATATAATATTTTTTATTTTTATGAAATACATTAAAATAAAGTTCATTAAAACATGCTTATATTTTCATTGAATTTTTTAATCATGATATTAAAATTTTTACAATATAATATCAAAATTTAATTAAATTACTCATGATAAATATTATTTATATAACATTTTATTATTTTTAGGTTAAATTATTATTCCAATGGTTAGGTTACTATTACCAACAACCAAGATACTATTCCCAATGGCCATGTTACTATTAAAACGGTCACATTACTATTACTACAGTCACATTAACTCCTATAAATAACTCTTCATTATTTCACTTAATATTCAATAAAATTCTTTCCATGTTTATGTATTCTCATTTTATAATATGTTGATTGGTTTAATAATATTATATTTCATTTCTATAGTGTTGGGCGTGGGGGCAATGATTCTAGTAGATTGGGGTGATCCAAAATTTCCCATTTTAGCTTTTCTATTTTATATTTTTTGTTCAATTGTAATGTTTAGAATTTTAATTGGTTTCTTAGCTGAATAATATAATTATATTTATCAATGATATAAAGTTTTGTTGGTTTCTCAATATTTTGTGCGTGTATAATATTATATAATACAATACAACACACATTTATATAATAAAAAATATCTCTAATAAACACTGGGTCATTACATTCTTCCCCCATTTATAAATTTTATCCCAGAAATTTAAAATCATATTCTCAATTTAGAATAGATAAGGGTACTTTTAATTCATTATTTCCTCTAGTTCTCATTTTTCCTCTTCATATATATGGTTCCTCTACAATACTTTTACAAAGTGAGTTGTCTTGTTTTATATAAATTTGTATCTATGGTACAAGATTTTCATTGGCTACTCCTCATAAGAGAGTTCATTCTATAGTTGTACCAACTTCAAATTTAGTACATGTGAGGGGTCAAGTATGTACTTCATCAGGAGAGATATGTGGAACACATCATGAACTTGTGCCATATTTTTTGGAAGTGAATGTTGATAGGCCACTAATCCTATTAGATCAAGAATATCAAAGGGGATAATGAACCTAGGGATAAGCTTCCCATTCTTTCCAAACCATATGAATCTCTTACATGGTGATATTCAAAAGAAAAAATTATCTATAAATTCAAACTCCAATTCCCTTCAATTATTTTTAGCATAACACTTTTTCCAACTCTGAGAAGCTTTTATATGTTGTTGGATGTCTTGAACCTTCTCTATCATCTCTTGCACAAGATCAGGTCCAAGTAGATTTCATTCCCCAAATCCATCCCAACATGTTGAAGTTTTAAATCACTTCCCATATAGAGCTTCATATATATCCATTTGAATAATTGAGTGGAAGTTATTGTTGTATGAGAAATAAATTAATGAGATATGTTTATCCCATCCACCTTTGAATTCCATTAAGCATGATCACAACACATCCCTGAGTGTCTAAATAGCCATTTTAGATTTTCCATTATTTTGGGGGTGATAGGCCATGATGAAATTGAATTCAGTATTCAAAGAATGTTGAATACTTATATAGAATTTAGATGTGAATCTTGGATCATGATCATAGATGATCGAAATTAGAACCCCATGCATCCTCACTACTTCATTGATGTATATCTTGGAATGTTGTTTTGGTGAGAAATATTCCCGAATGGTGATGAAGTGGGTAGTCTTGGTGAGTCGATCTACCAAAAACCTTATCTCATTGTTTCCTTTGGATATATTTGAGAGTCCAATGAAAAATTCTATGATGATGTTATCCCATTTACACATGGGTATAAGCAATGGTTTCATCATCCCTTTGGACTTATTTCGCTCTTTTTTTACTTGGTAACATATCAAACACCATTATATATACTCCTAAATATCCTTATTCATGTTGTTGCACTAGAAGTTCTCTTTGGGATTATGGTACATCTTGGTAATTCCAATATGGATAGAGAAAGATGAGCTATGTTCATTATCCAATAGCTCCTTCTTTATCTTAGGTGATGTAGGTATAAAAAGACTAGTCCCATACTAAATCATAACATCCTAATCGATATAGAACTCATGTAGCTTCCATTACTTTACTGATTTCACATTCTTATGACGCTCCAGATCATCCCTTTATTCCTCGTCAATATTCTCTTGGATTGATGGTTGGGAAATAATTTGGGAAAGTTAGGATGTATTACCCACCATTATGATTTCCAAATCCATCATTTGTATATTCATGAAGATAGGGTCTTTCTCAATCCGCATCATGGATAAAGTAGTAGGTTATTTTCATATAAGAGAATTAGCTACCTTGTTCACCTTTCTTGAATGGTTGTGAATAGAGAAATCATAGTCCTTAATTATCTCTAACAATATTCTTTGATGCATGTTGAGATCCTTATGTGTGAATATATACTTCAGACTCTTATGATTGGTATATATGTCACACTTCTCACCATAGAGGTATTTCCTCCAAATATTTATGGAAAATATTATAGCTAATAACTCTAGATCATGAATTGAGTAGTTTTTCTCATGGATATTAAACTATAATGAGGTATATTCTCCCACTTTATCATTATATATGTGTACACAACTCAATACTTTATTCAAATCATCATTTTATATCACAAAAACTTCTCCACTTATTTTTAGTGTGAGTACAAGTGTAGTTATTAGCCTCTTCTTGATCTCCTTAAATATTTATTTTCATTATTCCATTCATACATACATTACCTATTTTTGTGTAAACCTAGTTAATGGGATATAAAATCATGATAAATTTCTCACAAAACATCGATAGTACCCTACTAAGCCAAGAAAACTATGGATTTACATGACACTATTGGGTTTGGGACATTACTCAATTTATTTTTTCTTTGAAGGGTCTATTGAAATTACCTCACTTGTGATCATGTGCTCCTAGAATGTGACTTTCTACATCCAAAAGTCACACTTGATGAACTTAGAATACATTTTATCCTTCCTTAAAATTTATAGTAGAATCCTTATATCCTTTTTATGTTTATCATTTTACTTAGATTAAATTATAATATGATCAATAAATAATAAGTTTTTTAAGGTAGTCTCTAAATACTCTATTCATCATATCTATGAATATTACAGGGGAATTTTTAAGTCCAAAGGGAATCATTATGAACTCATAGTTTCCATACCATCTATGAAAATAAGTTTTCAAAATATATTCCCTTTTCACCTTCAGTTGATGAAATCCAGATTGAATATCCACCTTTTAGAAGTATTGAGACCCTAATAGTTGATCAAACAAGTCATAAATTATTGGTATAAGATACTTTTTCTTTATGGTGATTTTGTTGAGCTACCAATAATCGATACAAAGACGTATTGATCCATCCTTCATCTTTAAAAAGAGCATCAGTGCACCCCAAGGTGATTCACTAGGGTGTATGAACCCTTTGTCCAAATTCTCTTGTAGCTACATCTTTGACTCCTCCAGTTTGATTGGGCCATCCTGTAGGGGAATTTAGAGATAGGTGTGGCTCTGGGTATAAGATATATTGAGAACTCTAATTGAAAATTTGGGGGAAGTTAGGGTAACTATTCAGGAAATAAATCAGTGCATTCCCTCACAATGGGAATTTCCTCCAGGTTTATACCTTCATTTTACTCAACCATTTGTGTAAGGTATGATTATTCACAGGGTATCATTACCCATACCATTGAGGTATTTTCCAAATGAGATTCATGATCCTCCTTTAATTTTTATAGAAGCATGGGATGGTTTAGAATATGAAAAAAATATTTCTTTTTCCTGAAAGTTGATGTCTTCTCTATATAATGAGAGATAATACATGCCTAATATAATGTCAAATTTCACCAAGGAAAGGATTACTGGATTCACTAGAAGAATATTCCCACATATTATAACAGGATAAGATTCTAACACTTGGGTTTAAATGATCATACCAATATGATTTTTTTATAGATATCCCTACTTCAAGGTATCAGGGCTTTGATTAAACAGTTCTAGAAAACTTTCAAGATATAAATTAATGAATAGAACCAAAATCAAATATTTTTTTTCCATTCCTAAGTTAATAGGAAGTGTACCTTATATGACTTTATTTTCATGATCCCCTTAATCAGTAGTGATAGAATAAGATTTACCTTGATCCACTGGATTTGGTGGTAATTGATGTTGATTACCCTCAAGGACCTATGGTTTAGTGAATTGTCTTGCATAGTGACCTATCTCCTATAGTTGAAGCATTGAACCAAGAGTGCTGTATTAGAAGGTTCCTTAATATTCTACACCATGTTGGAAAAACTTTTTATGTATCTTTAAAATTCATGAGATTATTAGCCTTATATTCTCCACTTGAATCATTTACTTATACCTTTAAGGCAAATCCAATGATGTATCTTCCCACATTTTTGACATGTGGGCGGTTGGATCCTCTTTCCTCCTTTGTCATTTGAACCACTGGATTGAAACTCTATTCTTATCTTATTATCCCCATGTCCAAATATATAATCTCTAAACTTCATATCTAATTTTACATCACAAAAAACTACTTCTTCATAAATCCCAAATTCTCGGATAACTAGAACATTTCAAAGGTGTGGTTTTAAAACACTAAAGAATATATCTATGTTTTTTTATAATTTTTGTTAAAAAAACTTGAGGTATATCTTGTAAGACTTTTAAAGTTTTCCTCATAAACTGTGATAGATAATAATTCATTTTTCTTTATCTCTATGAATTCTCTCACCATATTTTTTTGAGGAGTTTGAGGGAAATACTTGTTAAGAAATATTTTCTTAAAGTATTCCCACTTCATCTCTTACATTTCATCCTTTATCTTGGTTTTATTTATCAACACCCACCATTGATTAGAATTTTTATCTAAGCAATAGATTGTAAGAGTCACCTTATCCTTCTCAGAACAATGGAGCACAAAAAAGAGCTTCTCCATTGAGTTAACCCACTATTCCACGACAAGTAGATCAGAAGACACAGTAAACACCAGTGGTCACTTCCATATAAAAGACTCAATGGTTAGTTTATCCTTATTAGGTGAAGGTAATATGATACACATGGTTCGGGTTATTATTAAAATCTTGATACAATTGGGTAAGCATCACTATAAAGTTTTGAACTCCACCTCCCATCTAATTTGGGATGTCATTCAGGAAATTGTTTCATTACCCCTCACACAGGTTGTTAGCCTTGTTTATCCTAGTTCATGCCATTTTATAAAATAGAAACGTTTTGAACAAAACATATGTAAAAATTAATGAATAATTAATTCTTTTACATAATTAACACTAAAGGAATATCTTATGGGATCCCTATGTTTATTATTTTTATAAAAAAATATTATTGGGTGTTTACATATACTTAGACCTATCCTAAGAGTTTTCACTAATGTTTTATAATACTAATTAACAAATTAACTAAACCATACCTATGATATCAACTATAGAAACTGTATTTTTTCTTACACACCTATTACATCAATTCTAAAGATTAACAACATAGTATTTATACATTCAAGTATCAAAAGGTTTAGTATGTTGGGAAAATTAGGATCATACATCACTTATACATAATAAAACATAAAGATTATTAAAACCCTTCTAATTTATCCACATAAAATATCTCACATTCTCCTTAGTAAATTTAGTCACTTGAGGATATACATCAAAGAAAGGGATGAGATAAAATCCCACTAAGAGGATGAATAAGGTTCATGAATCAATATAACATTGGTGAGCATAATAATAATCATCATATCATAATGATATGATCATAATCAAAAATAATCATAGAAACATATGATAAATTCATGGAATGTGTCAATGTATAAAAATGAAGCACCATGTCATAGTGGTCAAATACCACACATAGTTGTGAACAAAGCTAGCATCATGTTCATGCATAACATATGTGCATAATCATAAAAACAACATTGTGAACAAAGATATCATTATTTTAATGCATAATACACATTATCTTATGATATATATCACATTAGACAATGAATTAGAGGGATATATAATTGCGATCTCACTTATCACATCATAATATTTACAGAATCATTCATGCCACATAGAACATATAACAGTCATACTCATGCAATAACCCATGGAAATGAATGGGTTTCATAAGGATTTAATCAAACATAATTTCATGAATAAACTTGGGGTTCCCAAATTAATAAGGGAGAACATATTTGGTATAAAAATCATCATTCTTGAGTGAATAAGAAATAACTCAAGAGGAGTAAAATATGTGTTTTGGAAAGAAAATTATTTTTTGGAAAATAATTGTATTTGGATTAAAAATAAAGGTGGAAACATTTATATCAAAAAAAGAAAAGGGAATAATATTAAAATTATATTTAAATAAAATTATAGGAATATCATACAAAATATTTCATGAAAGTGGGATAACCCAAAGAAAAGGAGTTGGGTTTAAGAACCCCCTTACCTTAATTCTTGCTTTATTTTGTCGCCTTTATGCCTCATAATTAATAAAAATATATTTATTAAAACATTGAAACAGAAGTTAATTATGTTAATTTATGTCACTATTTATAAATTATAATAATTGGATTATATTTCTTAATTTCATTTGTTGAAATTGAAACGTTTTGATATCATGTTTTCCTTTAAAATGTCCATTTTCTTCAATTTTTCTATTTTGTTCAAGGAAATTTATACATAAGTAGAATAAATTAAAGAATATTAAAAAAAATATATTTATACATTTTTATATAATAAATAATTTATTTTAACCAGCCACATTCTTGGTGATAAGAAAAGTATTGTACATATCCTCACTAGCGATTAAATGACCGTTGACAGGATATTGTCGAAAGAGCTGGAAATGGAAGTTTAATTTTATATATTTCATAAATATGATACTTATAGTAGGTTAAAATCACTAATATAATGGTAAAATACTTCATAATTAATTTTATAATATTTTTTTTCAATGTAATTGGGAAGAAAAGAAAGATAATAAAAAAAAGAGACAAGAGTTGATAGAAACTTACTCTTTCCTCAGTGTTGCTTCTATTATACAACACTAAAAATACCTTGATGAATGGAGTTAGTTTACTCTAAAAAGTCCCTAAGTCTTCTAAGGGATTAATATAGAGGATTTGGGTAGAAATTTGGATTTGGTATGTGTGATATGAGTAGTTTTCCAAGGGGAGGGATATAGCATACCTATACTTGAGAAAAGGTGTATTTTTAGAATAAAATATTAAATAAAATATTATATCAAAGGTAAAACTTTTTATAGTGATTTTTTTGAACATATAAATAATATATAAATATAATATAATGGTTTTAGAACTTTAAACCTATTTATAATTATAATTCTATTAGTTTATTAAAAATGAAATTGGAAGAAGGGAAAAATTGTTATTTTAAGAGAACACTTTTGGATTTAGGCTTTTGAAACTTATTTTCAGGTTTGAGAATTTAGTTTATTATATTTTAATGAATAATTTATGAAATTAGATATATATTTTTTTTTTCTGAAAATAAAGTTATATAAATTATTTTTTCATTATTACATCATGAATTATGTAATTTAAGATACACTGGTTATGAGAAAAACTGTATTTTTACTATTCACCTAAAAATTAAAGTATTTCATAAAATTAAAAAAAATAAACTTTGTAAAATTTAGACATGATGATTTAAAAAATTATATTCATTTTATCAAAATAAATTTTTAACATTGGTAATTTTAATTTTTAATATATATATATATTTTAATTTTTATGAAATATTTAAAATATAGTTTATTAAAAACATGCTTATATTTTCTTTGAGTTTTTTAATAATGATATTAAATTTTTAACATTATATTTAAATATACTTATATAACTCATGATAAATAATAATATATCACAATTTATTATTTTTAGGTTAAATTGATTTTCCAACGGCCATGTTACTATTCCCATTAGTCAGGTTACTATTTCAAATGGTCAGGTTTCTATTCTAACAGTCACATTACAATTCTAATGGTCATATTACCTCATATAAACACCTCTTTATTTTTTCACTCAATATTCATTGAAATTCCTCCCAAGTTTATATATTTTTATTTTCTAATATGTTGATTGGTTTATTAACATTATGTATCATTTCTATAGTGTTGGCCGTAGGGGTGATGATTCTAGCAGATTTGGGAAATCCATATTTTACCATTTTAGATTTTCTATTTTATATTTTTTGTCCAATTGTAATGTTTGTAATTTTCATTGGTTTCCTATCTGACTAATGTAATGATATTTATTAATGAGATAAAGTTTTGTTGGTTTCTCTATATTTTGTATGTGTATAATATTACATAATATAATATAAAAAACATTTATTTATGAAAAAAATATTACTAATAAACATTGGGTTGTTACATATATCAAGGATATAGGGGTTGCATATGGGCCTATATGGTAATGAACTTCCTAACTCAAGTTTTTCATTATCAATGTCATGATTCATCAAGAGCATCACTACTTGAACCTTGTTTTCTTACTAACCAGAATAAGATTTCACACCCATAATTTCCTAAAAGAAATTCCAATACAACATGAAATGAGTTCTCTAATGATGCTTCAGAAAGAACCAATCTAAGGTCAGAACAAAAACATACTAAAATTTAATTACCATAATTTTAATCTTCAAGTCTAGTTGAATAAAGGAGAACTTCCATTACTCTTGGAAAAGACAATACAAGAGATTCAAGGATCTTAATGGTTTGAATCAATAAGAATAACCCCCATATTCCAAAATTTTATATTTTAGAAAGGTCACACAAGGAGTGTTATGATGAAATAAGATTATTTGGGGCTATAAATCCACACAAGGAGGGTTTCCTAGGTTCATCCATGGAGCATATGCAATTCATCAGGATCAAAGGAATAATCATGAGGAGGAGGTTTGATTCAATCAATAGGGGTTGAAACTGATTGATAAAAATATTTAAAACCCTATATTTAATCCACAAGAACTTTTCCTTTGATTTAGTCAATATATAAGAGGAAATATATTTGTTTCAGTCACTTCAAATCCATCCTAATTATCTCCATTGCATCTACTATGGTCTGACCATGAACATGGTGTTATTGAACATGCCAGCCCAAAAAATCTTTTACTAGGGTGTGTTTCCCACACCCAAGTCATTTTTTCCAGAACAAAAACTCCAAAAGGGATTGAAAAGACTTTTCCCCATCCTTTTTTTTGGATAGGAGGACACCAGTATAAGGTTCCACTTACACATGAGTTAATAATTTCAGTGGGAATTTAAATTTTATTTATTGGTGGATGGTTCATTTTAAAATTTGGAAATCAGAATGGGGTTCTAAGGGTTTGAACATGAAAAAAATGATGTTTTTGAACATGGTTTAAGTTTTGGTAGAAGGTATAAGGGTTTGGGTGAACAAAATAGGAGGAACACACTTGTTGGGCTACTGAAATCATTTATATAAGGACTTTTACATCATCAATAGTGATTCATTACTTGAAAGGGATTCATGGGGTGTGTTCGATGGGTTCATGATTTGAAAATTGGGATCCTGAAGGATTAACCCTAAAATTCACAACATAACACATTGGGTCACATTGTGAAACATGTTAATCTTGTTTTTAAGTGTTAAATAGGGGGCTTGGATCCCTTTTTTTCTCTGCTCTAGTGGGATATGCACAAGAGAGTTTTGAAAACACCTTCATCCCTTCATTATTCTCCATTTATAGTGTTATTGGGTGTGATTCAATAGTGTTAGAGGCAAGGTTCCTCCTCTCCTTCTCCTCTCATTTATACCCCACTCATTGTTTCTAATTTCAAGGATTTTTGTTCCAAGTTGAAAATGTCTATTTTATCAGTGAATGGCGAAATCACCCATTTCCTTTAGAGTATACTTACAGCCTAGAAAGAGGAGAACTTGAGGTGAAGTTCATCTTCTTTATCATGTAATTTTAAGGTAATTATCCATTCAAATTTATGAAGGTTTTTTTACCCATATTAATTTATCAAGTTTTTGAATCAATATAATTAATTGCGGCTTTATGCGGCCTAAATCCAAGGATGCTTCAGGAGTGGAACACACCCTATTTCCTCTGGTTTCAATGAAACAAAATGACCCAAAACTCAGGGCATTAAGATGGGTCTAGTTGAAGAGGGGTGAGGATGGATGATCTTAGGGATCCTTGATAGCTACTGCCAACCCTTGGTGTCATAGTGGACAATATCTGTTTGAGGTAGGTGGTCTAAGTAATCTACCTAAGGCTTGTATTTGTTTCCTCTCAAGTATGTGAAACATATAAAAGTGCTTCATTAAACCATGTGCATGACCTAATTTAAATGATAACTCACCGATTTGATAAATCCATATTTTTAGAACCCCCAAAAAATACCCTTAGTGATGGGACCATACTTGAGGCTACTTTAGGGGTGTGGAAACCTTTGAATGTGTTTGAAATTAGGATTGATAAAGTGGAAAATTAGATTAACTTGGAATTTTGGCATGAAATGGTAGTTGTATAATTTGATTTAATGTTAATCACAAGTCTTGAAATGATGAATTGGTATTTAATTGGATTAATCTTGATAACTATTTAATTATGTATATAATATCTTGGGAATTATAAATGGAAATAATTGATACTTGAATTAGAATTTCTATAATTATGATCATAATTAGTAACTTGGATCAAAGGATTAAATGATTTCTAAATAAAAATGGTATGTTTAATCTTTGTGGAATGAGATAACATGTTTGAAATGATGTAATTATTATAGGTCTATTCCCAGTCATGCTATAATTCTTATAGGGCTCTAACCTATCATACTATAATTCTTATAGAGTTCTACTCGATCATACTATAATGATTTTAGGGCTTAGTATGATCATGTTGTAATTCTTGTTGGGCTCCTTATGGCCATAATGTAATGCTTATAGGGATATTCTCGGTTATGTTGTAATTATTATAGGTCATGTTCCCAAAGGTAGGATATGGATTATAAACCATGTATTTATGGTTATGGTTGACATGTTTCCATGACATGCTTAGAGACACTCCAGCATCAAGCAGAAGTAGGTTTTTCTAACCCTGATCATCACCCTGGAGCTCAAAGTTTGGCAATTTTACTTGATGTAAAACATTAAATTAAAAATTAATGTGTTTCTTGTTTCTACATTTCATACAATATTTATATAGGATGGATTTTTTAGACATCGTTGCTGGTGACTTACTAAGATTTACTCACACTCTACTCAGACCACCACTATACTTGGGTGCCTGAGAATACATCCACTTGGTTGTAGGCATAGGTTGGTATGAGTCCTGGGATAACATGGTCAAGAAGGATAGGTTGGATAGTATCAAGAGACTAGATGAGGTTAGGCTCAGAGATGAAATAGATCATTTTCTTATTTTTCTTTTATTCTGGTATATATCTATAATTGGCCTTGTACGCAGTCTTTTGTATGTATAACGTAAATGTTCAGGTCATTACTACATTTCATGTATTATTTCTAATTATTTATTTATCCTTTATACTATAATTATTTACTATTATGTATGGTAGTTGGTTATTTTATATTTATTATACACATTGATATAGGGGGCATAGTCTCCCCATAGTACCACCTTAGACCCCTTATGCTAGTCGGTAGCCTCTAGCGTACAGGGAGTCATGCCTGAGTTCATGTGGTGAATCTGTCCATCTAATATTTTTAGAGTGAGTTGGGGTGGGATGTTAAAAGGTGTTATTATAGATTTATTTTCTTTTGTATTATAATTTTGGGATCTAGTAAACTAGATACCTAGGCATATGTTGGTGATTATGATGGGTACCGAGCAAGTAAGTTGAGAAAAAATGTTATGGTAGGAATTCCAGGGTACCGGGACATGGAAATGTTGTTTTGATTTTCATTATTAATGTTATATTTTATTTTTTCCTTGGTAAATGCACATTTGGTTTAGATGTTTTGATTTATGATGGATATCTAGATCTTGGCCCATTATAAAGAGGCCAGAGAGTTAATTTTGAATCTTAGCCTATAAAGTCAAGTGGCATCTCATGCATCATGAAAGGAATATAGGATTCACATGTTATAGGCCTACTTGTGTTTAATTTCATTGAAGATAGAGGAAAAGTTGTTTAATGTGTCAAAAAATACTCATATGACATTTTTCCATATGAGTACATAGTGTAATTTCACTCAAATATGATGACTTTTATATAGATTATTTCTGATGGCAGGTCATGTGAATGTATAATGAGATGTTCTATGTGGAGGATGATGATAAAATGGTCCTCATACACAGTATATTTAATGAAATCTATGGGTTAGTATGACATAGGTGAATTACCATTTAACCCCCCTTTTGGGAAGTTTTTGTTCAGGTTCAGTTGTGTGGTCTAGTCCTCTAGAGAGTATCTTATGTGTAAATTCTCAGAGAGGACGGGTGACCTAGTTATGGGTGATTGGTTTTTCATTTTATGCCTTTCATATTTGAGACCATAGATATTGGTACTCTGACATGTTTATGACATGTGACGTTAGGATGGGGGCATTCATGATGCACCATGATCTATAGCCTTTAATAGGTTCTCCTAGTCCTAGGTGGTCAGACCTAGTGATTTGGATGTGAGACCTTACCTTGGGGCTAGGTGTGAAATCCCATTGTCCTTTGGTTTGATACTTGGAATGTGGTGTGGAGTCATGGTGTTTGGTGATTAAGGGTTACCCTAACGTTGTGGATGTTCTATCCTATAAGATTAATTCATGGTAGGTTCTGTTGAGTTTCTGTAAAAGGAATAGTCATGCATTGGTTTCTCTTTAAGGGAACCACCTTGAGTGCTTGTGGTTGGACTTAATGATGAATTTTAGGGGCATGATCATTCAGATGTCCAACCTTGTCGTTATGTTATATCTTGGTGCAAGAATCTATGTTGACCATGGATAGGTGAGTCAAGGGTGATTAGAGCATGTATAGATGCTTATTATCTAGGATTGAAGCCTGGGGTGATGGATGGTCATGTGGTGGGACTTGACTTGTGGTAAAGGCTAGGTTTTTGTATAGGATTGTTGAGGATGCCTTGATCCCAATGAGTCTGATGGGCCAAGAGTAATGTTCAACTTCTTGAATGATAATTTGAGAATAGTTCTATAGACGTATGACACATGGTATTTTGAGTCAGTTTCAGTGAATGGTTGTAGGTAAGTGTGAAAAACTAGGGTTTTTGGTGAGGTCAAGATAGTAGGCATGTGCCATAGATTCGTAATGCCATTTGGGACATGTGAACGAGTAGATTCAGAGTAATTTCTAGAAATTTTTAGTGAAATCAAGGTGATGTGCATTGACTATTGTGGGATGGTTTTTTTTATATTAGTAATATGGATTAGTTAAATTTTTATAAAGAATCATTTAGCTTACGGTGGAAGAACTCAAGTAGTGTGGTGGTGGTAGTTCCACAAAAAAATTTAATTCATGGATTATTGGAAGAGAGTCACGAGATAATAGTGAGTTTTCCCTAATGAGTCCCTCTTAAATCATGGTGTCTAGAAGATAATGAGATGATTGAAGGTAGGTAGGCTTAGGGACTTTTAATGGGTTTGACATATCCCTACATAATATGGGAAATAATAAATGGATGGGTTTTTGGTGGTGATCATCGACAACATCTTAGTGTACTCCCAGTCTAGAGACGATCATGGAAAACATCTTAACATCATTCTAAGTACACCAGGAGAGAGCATCAGCTATACAAAAATCCATCTAAATTTATTTTGGTTTAATAAAGGGTCTCTTAGTGGGTTTCACTAAAGGAGCAGTGTAAGATAATTCATATGGTAGATAGACCACCATAGGATGTTAGAGGATAAAACTTGCATGAGAAGGGTTATTAGCTTGTTTTTACCAGTGATTGGATGGTCAAGGTGGAATTCAGATACCGATTAGCTATAAATTCTAATTTAATTGGTTTTATGTAAACACCAGAGTTGAAATTTAGATGAGTTTTTTGATGGATTTAGTGTGTTAACATTGAGTTTGGAATGTTCTGGTGTGGTTAGAAGATGATTCATGGGGTGATCCATGGTTCACGACTTGATTCTTGAGGAGATCTAATTTCATCATGTTCTTCAATGAGTGAATAATTGTTTTATTTCATGGTTCATGGGGGTGAATCATGTGATAAAATATTTTCATGACATGTTTTAGGGGGTGAAACATGTGACATAAAGTGATAAAGGTTCCATTTTGGAAAAAATGTTTGGGAGAGCTGGGGAAGTTGGTACCATGGTTTTGGTATATCATTTTGGTTATGATAGAAGTTTTTAGAGGTTTTTCTAGGACCTTTTGAGAAAATTTTAGCGTATGTTGGCCCTGTGAGTGGGAAGTGTTCACCCTCCTTTTTTGGGTCGTAATAATAGATGAGAGGTGGTACCATATCTGGAATGTGTTTTGGATATTTTTGGGTATGGTGATATGGAAACCATATCAAGTGGGTGGTTGGACTATTGGGAATGTGTTTTGGTAGGTGATTCTGATGGAAGGGAGCACCATGGATCAGAATGATCCTTGGAAAAATAAATTCTCATGGTGGGGAGCACCACAAGTTGGGTGACGATTTAATTCATGAAATAGCAGTGTTTTGGAATAGATGGGTGTTAGGAAGCACCTTCTAGGGGTTTAATGATTGTAAAACCACATGATGATAAAATGTTAAATGAATAAATGATACAACTCATGTTAATAAGGTGCACCTTTTTTTCAGTGGCATATTTGATTAGAACTCCATAGTTAAGTGTGCTTGTCCTAGAGTAGTGATTAGGATGAGTGACCAACTAGGAAGTTTCCCAGGGTGCGTCCAAGTGAGGAAAAGCACACTAGAAAGAACATGTGTTGGAATGTAGGGAAACTCATCAGTCTGATGACCCATTCAGGCATGTGGGTGGGCCCTAAGGAGGGAACCATGTGTCTGTGGGGTAACTGGTGGTACCTAGTGGGCCAAAACCCAACGACCATGTTAAGGTGGGTTGTCTATACTGTTAGAGGGGCCTAGTTATTACATTGTTATCAGAGGAGAAACTTATCCTTAAGAGTGGTGGCACAACCTAGGTTGAGATGTAGGGTCCAAAATGAGGGTGTTGTGATCTGGGGGGGGGTGTGAATTTAACACTTTATAATGATAAAGGGTTAAATAACTAAATTATACGACTCATGTTAACAAGGTGAACCTTTATTTTAAGAATCCTACTTGATTAGAACTCCACAGTTAAGTGTGCTTGGCCTGAAGTAGTGATTAGGATGGGTGAAATCATAAGAAGTTTCCTAGGTGTGTGAGAATGAGGAAAAAGAACACTAAAAAGAACATGTGTTATCCTGTAGGGACAATAATTAGTCTGATGACCCATTTAGGCACTTGGGTGGTCCCTAGGGAGGGGACCATGTGTCTGCGGGGCAACTGGTGGTACCTGGAATTCCAGAACCCGACGACCATGTTAAGGAAGGGTGTTTATGCTATCAATGGGACTTGGTTGTTACAATTATGGGTATTAGTGGTGTATTGGGGTTTGATGAATAATTTTCCTCGTGTTTGGAGTTGTGCAACAAAATCTCTTTCAGTGTTCTAGAGTAGAACATGATGAATTGAGAACGTTTTGCAACCCATGTAAAGTGAGTTATTTGGATGAATTCTCAATGAGACTTCTTGAGGATGAGAAGTTTTATGATGGGGAGATTTAAGGAACCCATTTCCTTATAGGTTGAGAATTTTAGTAGGAATTTTAATTTTATCTATTGGTAGATGGGTTGTTTTATAACTCATAAATTGAAATGAGGTTTTGATTATTTAAACATATAAAAATGATGTTTTTTGATGTGGCTTAAGTTTCAGTGGAAGGATCAGGTATTTGGGTTAGCATTAGAGGAGAAATGAGTGTGTTAGGATACTAAAAATAGCTACACCAGGCCCTTAACACCATTAATAGTTATTTAATACATTAAAGAGGTTCACAGGGTATGTTCAGGGGTTCACAACATAAAAACAGGGAGCTAGGGGGCTTACCCTAAAAATTCATGGCATGAAACATTTGGTCATTCCCTAACACAATTTAGTCTTGTTTTTTTAAGTGTTAAATAGGGGGCTTGGATCCCTTGTTTTCTTCAGTCAAGAAGGATGTGCATGTGATGTTTTGATCAACACATTCCTCCCTTTGTTCTTCTCTATTATTGGCATTCTTGGGTGAGATTCAACAGTGTCAAAGGTAAGGTTTCTCTTCTAATTCCCCTATCATTTATCCCCCAATAATTTTTACTAATTTTGATGATGATTGTTCTAGGTTAAAAATTATAATTTCATCAGGTAATAGTGAAATCACCTATTTCATTTGGAGTTTCCTTGTAGCCTAGAAAGAGGAGAACTTAAGGTGATGTTCACTTTCTTTCACACATTTTTAAATTGAGGTATGTATCCATTTAGAATTTCCAAATGGTTTTTTACATAGAATGATTTATTAGGATGTTGAATCTATATAATTAATTGGATAATTGTGTAACCTAAATATAGGGATGCATTAGGAGTGGAACACACCCTATTACCGATGGTTTTGGTGCAGTAGAATGAATCTGATATCAGGAAATTAAGATGGATCATTTTGATCATGGGAATGGTTGGATGAGCTTATGGGACTTAGAAGTAACTTCCAACCCTTGGTTTTATAGTGTAAAATCACTATTTTAGGTAGGTGGTCTAAGTCATCTCCCTAAGTCTTTTATTGGTTTCCTTTCAAGTATGTTCAATATATACAACCGTGTCAGCACACCATGTGTGTGACCTCATTTAAATGGCAACCCATTGATTCAATAAATCCATATGCCTAAAAATACCTTGGATCACATTGGTTTCATTGGCGATGAGAATAGACTTTCAACCACCCCAGGGGTGTGCCTACCTTTAAATGTGTCTGAAATTAGGATTGTTGAAGTGGAAAATTGGATTAACTTGGAATTTTTTGGCATGAAATGGTAGTTGTATAATTGGAATGAATGTGAATCACATGTATTGAAATGATGAATTGTAATTTAATTGGATTAGGAATGATAAAATAATGCATTATGTATATAATGTAATGAGAATGATAAATTGGAATAGTTGATACATGGAATAGAATTGTTCCAATTATGATGATAATTTTTAACTGGTTTCAAAGGATTAAATGATTGCTAAATTGTAATGGGATGTTTAATCGTTGTGTCATGATATAACATGTTTGATATTTTATAATAACTATAGGTCTCATCCTGATCATGCTACAATTCTTATAGGGATCTTCTCGATCATGTTGTAATGATTATAGGGATTTCTTGGTCATGTTGTAATTCTTATAGGGCTCTACCAAGTCATGTTGTAATTATTATAGGGATCTTCCTAGTCACTCTTCAATTCTTATAATGCTCTAAATGGTTATTTTGTAATAGTTATAGGTCATGTTCTCAGAGGTGGGGTCTAGATTATGGATTATGAATTTATTTTTATGGTTGGAATGTTTTTGTGACATGCTCAAAGCCACTCTGACATTAAGTCCAAGTAGTTTTGGCTAACCCTGAGTGTCACCCTGGGGCTCAAGGGTTAGTAGGTTTACTTGATGTTCAACATTAAATTATGAATTAATGTTCTTATTTTTGAACCATTTCATGGAGTATTTATGTAGGCAAGATTTTTTAGACACTGTTGGTGGTGGCCTACTAAGTTTTAATCACACCATACTCAGGCTTCCACTACACTGGGGTACCCGAGTAGACATCCACTAGGTTATAAACATATGTTGGGATGAGTTTCATGATAGCATGGTTAAGAATGATAGCTCAAATAGTATCAAGAGACTAGATAAGGTTTTACTCAAACATAAAATAGATCTTATTATTTTATTTTTATTTTATTGTGGTATATATCTATGAATGGACTAGTGGGAGTTCTGTTGTATGTATATCATGGCTATTTTGGATTTTACTAAATTTCATGTATTATTTTTGGTTTTTTATTTATCATGCATACTTTGATTATTTACTTTTGTGGATGGTATTTGGTTATTTTATATTTATTGTGCACTCTAATATAGGGGGTATAATATCCCAATAGTACCAACTTAGAACCCCTGCTGCTATTCAGAAGCCTTTGGTGTATGGGGAGGCATGCCTTAGGTCATGTGGTGAACTATAATGACACTATTTATAGAGTTATCCAAGTGTTACATTATAACCACGACCAAAAAGGCTTGCACCTTGGTTGTTTTATTTTCCATTTTGAACAGAAAATCACTAAAACCCACTTTAAGATTCCAAAAGCTACTCAAATCCCACTAAGCTTAACCAAAGCATGGATAAATCCATTTAATCATAAGGAAATGATAGACACAAGTTATTTATATACATGATACAAAATTATGAGTCTTTAAACCCTATACCTAGGCCTTTAAGCCTAGATTTATGGGTAGTGGCATGTTTTGTTAAATCTTATTTATGATTTATTGAAGGAAAAAAAAGGGGATCCCAAATATGCAAGTCAAGGAATGATTATTAATGTTGATAAATTTAGAGGTAGGTGGATTCTCTCTATCCCCACTTTGACTATAAATTTTAGGCATGGTTTTCAAAGATAACTCAATTATGTTTCTTGATGAAAAAGCCATAATTATTCTCCCTGTTTTTTGGATTTCTGAAACTATGGGTTCTGGGATTCATAGAAAACATGTTTTATACAATTCTAAAATGAGGATTTTTTTTTTCAAAAACCGTTTTAGGTGTGTGAACTTGGCATAAAAATGGATGCATGAGTTCATGATGCACATGTAAAGGGAATTTTTGAGTTAGCCTTGGTTGCAGGTCAATTTAAACTTAAGGGATTTTACCACCTTGTAATAGATTGGATCTAAAGGGATGTGTACCACTCATGAGTATGGGATGTTCAGTGGTCCCTATTTGATAGAATGTACATGAGGTGTGTGAGTTACATGGGAATGAATTAATAACATGTTATACCTTTATGGTGTGAGTTTTATCACTACTTATGTAAATTTATATCTTGTATAACAAGTTTATATTTCTCACTCCTATTTAATATTAAATATTAGGTAACTTTTTATTATTCTAGAGTCATGTTTGGGAAGTCTTGGGGTTTGTCTACTGATTCAATTTTCTCACCCCTATATATGTATCCTGGTGCATATAACGATGTTGTTTATTGGGATATAAGAAAGGGACAAGTCTCATACTTTACTAGCAGAGCACCGTGATGTTGCAGTCTAGTCGTTGTGGAATTGGAGCTTGGTGATATATTAAAATGGAGTTAGTAATGGCTCCACATAGTTTCCTTGGTTTCTTTTGGTGTATTTTGGTTATTTTATTTTTTTATACAACTGGCGTATGTTTACTACTATAACTCTTATTTTTTGTTCTATTTTTATTATTTCATTGGGTTTCTATTGGTTTTTATAGCACACATCATGTTTATTATATTTTTTTTGAGTTTATTTGAAATAGGTTGTATATATGTAAGGGAAAATCACCCCCAGTTTCTTTATTACCTTGGAACTTATTTACAACCTTTGGTGTCTGGGGGGGGGGTGTCACATAAGGTTAGTGTCACTCCGTTCCTTCCAAAGATAATGGGTTAGGTTGGGATGTTACATTTGGTACCAGTTTGGTTGGTCCATTAGTCGAGATTCATAAGTCTAGAAGGATGTTCTAGAATTTGAAATGTAAGTATAAAAATACATCTCTAACCTTTTTATACTGAACTTCAAGTTACTAGGGGGTTCAGGTACACAAAATTATTGTTAAGCACTTATAGGTGTGTCATCACCTCATCATCATGGGTTTAACCGATGAGATTCTAGTACCATGCATTAGTTTCAGACTTCCCACTAAGATTGCATCATTCATATGATATTTATAATTCTTATTTTTATTTTTTAGTACATTCTAAATACATGTAATTTAGTTTTAAAGTTATGAATGAGTGGTGACATTACTATGACTATAGATAAGATGCCACTAGTTAGGATACCCTGGAACTAGTAAGAGGATTCTATTAAGAATTTAGTTCCACTTCAGAAACCACAAGTGAACCAAACACTCATCAGAAGTATCATGGAAACATTCCAGACTATGGTACCTTAGGAACCATGTCATGTGGATCATTCACTAAAATTCCAAAGGAAGAACCCAATTATCTTTTGGGGCGACTCATGGTATAATAAAGAAAAATAATTTCTTGGGAGGATGAATAGAATATTTAATTTATTGGGAACCCCAATTTAAATAATAGTGAATCTCACTATGTATTTGTTTGAAGATATGGCATGATAATAGGGGGGTATGTCTATTTAAGCTAAATTCAACCAAGGCCTCACAAGGGAATAATTTAAAGATTTTTTAATAACAAATTCTACCCACATTATTTTTGAGTGTCAAAAACAAATAATTTAATATAAATAAATTAAAGAAACCTATTAGTTATAGAATATGCATCCCATTTTAAATACCTTTATAATTTTTTCACTAGAAATGGAAACTAGTGAATAAATTAAGGTATATATGTTTGAATCAGGTCTATGGTCAGACATTTGTTCTTAAGTGGTGATGTTCTGTATCAATGATTATAAATACACAGAGAAAAAGGATATGGTGGAAGATAAATAAATCCCTGGGAATATTAGTGGAGGTAATACCTTTATCCTCCCTAACATAGGTGTGAACTCAAATGTAGGGAATAATAATATAAGGGAAAACTACTCCTAAGGTAGCAGAGCACTAGAGAACCAGTCTATCAGATTAGTTTATTTCCCCCATCATCCCAGTAACCATATTGATTATTTTTAATGTGGTTAATTGGAATATAGGAATATATAATGCATGGAACCAACTTGAAACTATCATAAATGTGGTTGGAATTGGAAACCTAAAGTTTTATTTCCCATAGATTTCAAATTCAGTTGATGGAAATAGTTCTATTATGTCACTAGCTTCCAATGCTAAACAAAGAATCTCTCATAAAAATAGTTCTCTCCCTTAGAACCAAAGTACTCAAGGTTATTCTTAGAATAAACATAAATCTCAATAGGCACCTCTTTATCAAGGAAGTAGGAACCAGACATGGGGATTAGATATTTTTTTAGAGATGAGTATATTATGCCAATTGAGGATGAAAGTCCCACAAAAATGTTTGGTACTATTATCCTTTATTACACCTTGATAATTGTTTTTTTAACACTAGTTCCTTCAATTATTTTATTTCTTCTTTGGTGGTAAAAAAATTGGGATTATCTATGGAGATGATGTCTCAAGTTATGAGTATCAAAACAACTCTCGGATAAGGATAGTGCAGAGTATTTAAACATTACTCATGTTTTATCACAATTGAATCAATCCACTTTCTATAGGACCTTATTTTCCTGAATATGGAAATATTTAATCTCATATAGGAAATGGATTTAATAGTTGAATTTAAGGCTCATATTGATTACTACACTTGGAAAGTGACTTTCATATCTCTAAATATATTTTTCTAGTTATCTAAAGGTAAATGGGATATGAATAACGGAAAAAAGGACCTTTAGAAACACTGGTTATAACCATATCATATCAATTAGTATAGATCACCTTTGGATCAGTTTATGTAGTTGAATATTGAGATTTTATAGCTATAATAGGTTAATAATCTATCATTTTTTGGAAAAAAATCTCCAGTTTACCACCTAAAAAGGAATTGGAATTATTTATTAACCTACTCCTAGGAATGAATTAGATTTCCATTCCATCATATAGAATTATGATAATGGAATTATGGGAATTAAAGGTCCATCTAGAGGAGTTATAAAGAAATGGATTCATAAGATTAAGTACACCACCTTGATCCATTTTTGTTATTTTTGTTAATAAAGTGAATGGTACACTCTAAATCTATATAGACTATCATAAACTGAACCAAGTCATGATAAAGAATTAGTATCATATTCTTAAAATTGATGGTATGTTTGATCAATTTAAGGGAACCATGTGGTTATATAAAATTGATCTTTGATCAGGGTATCACTGAATTCAGGATATGAAGGAGGATATCCCAAAGATAACTTTTTGTACCTATTTCTCTCATGGTGTTTTCATGATCATAAACACTAATTTATGTTTATAAAAATTTCATTAAGTGTTTTTAGTTATCTATTTTAAAATACTAGTGATGTTAAGATAAAAAAAATTCATTCTTGTTTATTACCATGAGATCAAAACTCAATGGTGGGTAGACCATTGAGGGATGAATTCCAGATATGAAATCTGTGTTACATTTTAGAGATCATATTGTGATTCCATGAACTTATCATTAAATAATCCTTTCTGTCCACCACCACTCATTATGGGATGTTTATCTTGAAGTTACAAAGATGTATAAGGTTACGAGAACATAGTTTTGATGGGATTGATAAGAAATTATAGAGGTAAAGTATGTCTGAAGATGCCTCACATGTTAGTAAGTTAAGGCAGAGCACCAATTCCCAGAAGGAATGTTCAAATATTCACCTATACCAGTGTAGAAATGGGAGAAAATATATATATATTTTTTAACAGGTATACCGATAATGGTTAAAAAAATGTTTCAATATGAGTGATTTTGGATCAGCTCACAAAGTTTGTTCACTTTATCCCCATTCACGAATCCAATATTGTGGAAGACTTGTAAAAACTATACATTCATGAAATTATAAAGTATCATGATATTCAAGTTTCTATTATGTCTAACCAGAACCCAATATTTACATCTCAATTTTGGAAATTCTTATAGAAATCCCTTTAAACCCCACTAGCTAGACGGTGGTGAAGACAGTGGATTCCCCAACTAGTAGGATACCACTAGCTAGATGATGGAGTATCACTAGCTAGCTGGTGGAAGAAGGCATTTCCCAGTGAGTTCTAGGTGACCCACCCACCATCCAGTGCGGTGAAACAAGTATCCAGTAGTGTTGATATAGTGTTTTTGAGATTGAATTTAATGTTTTTTAAAATTAATTTATTCCAGTTTTCTTCAACTTTAATGACCCTGTATGAATTTCAAAAATTTACCGGCCTTTTAGAGCCTATAAATAGAGACCCAATAATGCTTATAATATCTACTGGTCTCTAAAAATTACTCTTCAATCCTTAATTAAATTTTTTCTCTACAAAAGAGAAGCTCTAGTAGATACTCTCAAATCCTCTAAAGATGAAACTAAAATTATCTATCATTCACAAAATATCTTCTCCTACATCACCTATAAATATATCTTCTCAATTATAAAATTCTCTTGATTTTTTAGGAGTGTAATTGTAATGGGTTTTCCTAAGAAAACCTATCTCTTCTCATCGCCCTCTTCAATGGGTTATCACTACCTCAAAAGTGAGGGATGGGTTACTTGGATACCAATGAATCTCAAGTGGGTGATCAAAAACCATATTATGAGGGAAAAGTTTCTTAATCACTACTAATTTCAAGGGATTAATAATATAAAATTCTCAACCTAATGGTAGGAAATGTAGGGGATCATACCAATCTATTTCCAAACTCCTTTATCAAACTATGTTTCCCCCTCTTTCATCTTACGCATTGTATCATTCAATTCTGATACAAATAATTGCATAATTTTGATTCATACATATTCCACTATTCTTAATCACTAAATCAATATTGAAATTAAATTTATAATACAGATCAAATTTATCATTTTGTCTGTTTATCAAAATCATAAATTTATTTATTTATCACTTTATCATTTCAAAATAATTTAATTTTGAATTTAACTTTTCTATTTGCTTTAATTTCTAGAAGGGAAATTCACTATGTCACTTTACATTTTACTCTAACTAAAAATTAGTACCAAAGGATTCTTTGTGTTTTTTTATTAAAAATACACTTATTTTTAAAATTATGTTTATTTTTAAAAAATTTGTTTTTAAATATTTTTTTATTTCAAAGTTAAATTTCTTTAGGATCACTTATAAATATTATTCACATGGTCCTATTTTTAATGGCATGGATTATTACCATTAGAAATATTGTATTTCAACCTTTCTTAGTAGCATTATTTACCTTGTCTAGAAAATGATTATGCATGAATATACTCTTACTAAAGAAACAGATGATAAGTGGACACCTAATGATAGTAATTTTTTTAGTATAATAGAAAAGATATAAATTATTTACATTTTTGTCTTGATAAAAATGAATTCAATCATATTTATATGTGTAAAATGGATCATAAAATACAGAAATTTCTAGAATTAAATCATGAAGGAACCAAAAAAGTTAAATATACTAGATTATACATCTATAAGTAATATTTTTAAAGACTCTCTGTGAATCTAAATGAATCAATTACTTGTATTTTTACATTTTTTAGTGACATTTGAAATAGTAAAAAGAATATTGGGGGTGAGTTTTCTACAAAAACCATAGTGAAAAAGATACTTTAGGTCCTACCAAGAAATTGAGCACCCAAAATCACAACCATACAAGAAGTGAAGGATGTAAAGGAAATTGAAGTTGCAGAAATTATTGGAACTCTAATGATGTATAAAATTATAATGAAGTGAAAATATGAGAATGATTCTAATGAATCCAAAGATATAATGATAAATACTTCCTTTAATAATACCAATGAAGATTCATCCAGAGGTGAGGTGAAGTTAAATATTTTTCTCAACTTTCCATGAACATGAAAAAAGTATTCAATAAAAATAAATTATCTAATAAAACCATGAAGGTAAATAAGAAAGTGAAACTGAAAGTGAAATGATACAAATGCAATAAAAAAGGTCACATAAATCTAGAATTATTCATCTGCTAAAAATTTATAAAGAAAAGAAACAAGGTAAGAATGATCTTAAAGTTATAACCCAAAGTGTAAGCGATGACTCCATGAACTCAATTTACTCAACCTATTCAAGTGAATCAAGAGATAAATGCCTTATGGAACATGTTGATGAATATATTGAGGTTAATATCCACCTTCCCAGTTTCTCTTATTCCTCTTCTTCTCCTAATTATTTCCCCTATGATTCTTCCTCTTGATCATTAAGTCACCTTAATTATGAAGACCTAAAAATATGCTCATGATCAACTTGAAAATGGTTTTCAAGAACTTTATTCATTATTCAAGGAACATAATAAGAAATAAAATCAAGTTTATAATGAAAAAGAAAATATTCTAAAATAAAAATAACAAATATTCAATGAAAAGTAAGAATTTTATATGAAAATTAAGAATAAATTGGATGTTGATAAACTAGAATCCATAATAAAATACCTCAAAATATATCTTCCAAAATTCACTAAAGGTGAAAATAATAAAAATAAAATATTAGTCTCTAAAATGCATGTAAAAGAGTGGGTTGTTCTTTGTTTCTCAAATCATATAAGCTCCTAAAAAATTCATTGTAAACAAATTTTATTAAAGTTTTATCACAAGATAAAATTTGAAATTATTTTAAAAGAATTGGTCATTTAATTTATTAAAGTGATTTCAAGAATTCATAATATTATAGATAAACATAAATTCATCTTTCATCCAATATTACCAAAATAAAATTTCATACTAAACAAATATTGATACCTAAATCGTTATTGACTAACATTATCAGACCGAAGTTCATAGGGATACTAAAACCTTTAGTCCTTTGATTTTATAGGCAAAGTTCCTTTTGAGAAAAACCCAAGAATCACTATGTTACCTAAAATGTGGTTTCTCGATAAACATATGTATAGACCTCTTATAATTCAATCAAATTGATAAATGAGATGGATTTCACATCACCTTTGATGATAATTATAGGGTTAAGATAATCAGTGAAGGTAATATTGTGTTTTCTAACTCAACTATTATTAGAAATGTTTTATTTTTCAAAGTCTTGAAACACAATTTTCTAAGCATTAGTTAATTTTATGACAAAAGTTTAAAAATTTCTTTCAAAAATTATTTTTTTAAAATTTTTTAACTCAAAAGGAAATATTTTATTTACTGATTCTTGATTTAATTTTTTTTATACAATCAATTTAAATATCCCACTAGCTAAAACGTCAATTTTTTAAGTGAAAAAGTTAGTGATTCATGGATTTTGAATAGATTACTTGGTCACTGTATCATACACTCATTTGTAAAACTAAACCTTTATCAACTAGTATGAGATTTAATCAAATAATATTTGAAACATGACATGGTTTTTGAAGTATGAAAATATAGCAAGCAACAAAAATATTCTTTTTAATTATAAAAAGGGAATTTATTTATATAAATATATCTAATTAATTTATCATAATTTATTCAAACCTTCTCAAATTCAAATTCTAGGAGGTTAATCCTATACTTTAGTTTTTATTTATGGCATTGAAAGATTAACTTTGACTTAATTCTTATCTCATAAAAGTGAATCTTGTAAATACTTCATCAAGTTTTCTAAAAAGGTTTAGAATGAAAAGGTTTTAAAATTATCTATATTCTAAGTGATCATAGTGGAGAATATAAAAAAAGGAATTTAATGATTTAGGTTATTCTCTAGGCTATAATCACTCTCTTTTTATTATCCTAAAACCCCGAAAAAATGGGGTAGTAGATAGGTGAAATAAAAATATCCAATAAATCACTTCAATTATTTTTTAAAACTTTTTTAATTACAATGCATGCAAAGAAAGAAAACCAGCCTGTGGACTTGACCCTATGAACACCGCTCCACACCCCAAATAATTTGAATTCTTTTAAATAAATTTATTTTATTGAAATAATTTTATGTTGAATCCATAAATACTTATTTATTTTTTATTAACCATGTTCTCATAAGACATATTTTCAAAAATACCCTTATAAAATTTAGAAAAATAAAAACCCTAAAGTTTCCTTTTTAATATTTTTTATTATAAATGTTTTATTCTAAACACTAAATACAATATTGGAAAATTTGATTCAAAATCTGATGAAGGTATATTTATTGGGTATTTTATCCCAAAAAATTATCATTGAGTCTTTAAAAAAAGGATGAAAACTTTGGAAGAATCAATTCATGTTTTCTTTGATTTTTTTTCAAAAATAAATTTCTTAAAATATTTTTAATAAAAATGATGTTTTAACATCAAATGAATCTTTCAATCTAAATAAGTAAATGTTGATCAATAATATCATTCAAATTATTTACCTAAATATTTTAATAAATATAAATAATATCCCCTTGAAAATATCATTGGATATTTTAAATTAGGAACTCATACTAGAACATTGGTCCTAAATGAGGTTGAACATCTTGCTTTTGTCTCTCAATTAGAACCCCAAAACCTTAACGATGTCATTAACGATAAAAATTAGGTTATTACCATGAAAGAGGAACTAAATTCATTCTATAAAAAACTATATATATACTTTCATGTAAATATATAATGATCATTCTGTCATAGTCACTAAATGGGTTTTTAGAAATAATTTAGATGATCATGGTAATATCACTAAAAATATAGCTCATTTAGTAGATAAATTTTATAACCAAGAAGGAATTGACTATGGTGAAACCTTTACACCCATATCTATGTTAGAATCCATTATAATCTTATTATAATTCACCTCTCACATAAATTTAAAACTCTTTCAAATGGATATTAATAGTGAATTTTAAATGGTTTTATTTATGAAAATATTTTTTTGGAACAACCACCTAGTTTGAATACTCTAGTTTTCTAAATCATGTATTTTAATTAATTAATCTATTTATGGTTTAAAATAGGCCACTTGGGCTTGATATGAACTTTTATCTAATTTTATTTTATCAAATAGTTTTAAAATAGGAAAATCAAATTCAAATATTTTTCCAAAACACATTTGAAATGATTTATTACTCATTAAAATTTATATTGGGGATGTGAGTTTTATATCAAAAAATGAATCACTTTGTTTTGAATTTTTTTAATGAAAAAATAATTTCAAATCAACTCTAAGGGTGTACTCAGATTATTTATTGGTTTTCAAATTTATCAAATAAATAATGGTATTTTTCAAAACCAAGGAAAATAAACTAATTAAATGTTTAGAATATTATTTAAGGATCAATCTAAGGAAATTAGTACACCCATAAGTACAACTTGTAATATAATGATGGAAAAATCTAGTAAGTTAGTCAACAACAAGTTTTATAGAAGTACGATTGATAGTCTACTTTACCTTACTCTAGACCATCTTGATATAATGTTCAATATTTTCCTTTGTTTTTTTCAATCAAATACAAAATAATTTCATCTAAAATATATTAAAATGATTTTTTTTATTTAAAACTAACTAAAAATATTGGGTTTTTTTATTCTAAAGTAACTTATTTTGAATTAATATGTTTTTATAATGTTTATTTTGGTGGTTTCCAAATATATAGAAAAATTATAAGTGTTACTTGATGACTACTTGAAAAATACATTGTCTTATGAAGTAGTAAGAAACATAACTAATTTATTTTTTCTATAACTAAAGTGAAATGAATTTCCTCTAGGAGTTTTTGTATCCAAATAATATGGATGAAACACAATCTCTTATACTTCTAACTTATATGTGACCATATCCCTATTATATTTAATAACACTAGTGCTATAAATATATCCAAGTGAGTGAGGATTTTAGGGGAAGGATGGATCCCATTCACCCAGCCTTCCCCCCCCTCGCTCTCGATCTTGGCTCTTCTAGGGTTTTCTCCTGAAACCCTCTTCTCAAGGTCGACGATGCTCTGTATGTTCTCCCATTCTTTCTTCTCCTTATTTACTCTTCTTTAGTTTTATTATTCCCCATATCTACTTACTTTTTCCTTTTCCTACTACGTGATCTGGTTCATTCATGGCTGTATTCCTTCTCAGTAGAGTGGTTATCTTCTTTTTAGATCTCATGGTGGTTTTGTTGCTTCTGTCGACGATCTACACTATCGAAGCCCCCAAATACTTCTACCCCGCTCTGAACTCCTATTCCATTGCGCTTCTCTAGTTCGGATCTATAGTGATAGATTCTCAGTGGTTTTGGGATATGCGGTCTAGTGGTCAAGGTCTTTCAGGCGAGACCATTCATCGAGTTATCGTTTTCAGATGCTGGTTTCATTATCGTGTTTTTTCTGTCGTTTAGAGGCCTATGTAGTTTTAATCCCTACCCTAACCTCAATAACATCAGCTCCCCTCCGAGTTGGACCTGAAGCGGTGGTTCTTCAATGGTTTTCAGAGGGGGGATTTGGCTGTCGATGGTGCTCCATTCATGGCCTGATTTCGGATGGGGAAGTCGAGTCCTGTAAAGTCGAGCCCTGTGGTTGTGGCTGATGGTGACATCAAAGTTGACAGTGATGAGTCTCACCGGTGAAGGTAAGGAGATATGTTCAATATGAAGGATGTGAAGTGAGAATTTTAGCCATTCTAGGCTGATGATGTTGGTTCAAATTTGAATCCGGGTACGATGTGCATTCGATGGAGATGAACAACACAGTTTGAATCTCGCCTGTGTTTTGGTCTGTTGCAGAGGCATTAGAGGATTCATTCTCTAAGATGGGTGATGAGGTCTTGCCTTTTGAAATTTAAATATTGTTGATTTTTGGAAGGCGGTAGTGGCGGTTCATGGTCAAAATTTAAGTTTGTTTTAGAATTTAGAATTTTGTTTAATGAACGTTGATTTTGGGGTATGTGTGGATGATTTGTGGAGGCTTCTATATGGTTTCCACTAACTAAAAATGGCTTATTAAAAAAAATAAAATAATGGATTGGGTATAAATATCTCCAAAAAACCTATCTTGAACTCTCACATTAAACACATTGACCTTAGGAACCATTTATTAAGTGACCACTTCCAAAAATGGTGATATCTTATTTGAATTTTTTATCCCATAATATCAAATCGAAGATATTTTCACTAAACCCATTTCACTCGATCATTTTGATTTCATTATTAGTGGATTAGGAATGGCATGCTTATGATTCTATTCATTTGGATATGGCTATCCTGTGTAATCCTTTTAAAATTTATCTTGATTTTATTTTAAAAATAATGATTATTTTTTATATTCTATTATTTTATCTATTAGATATGATCCCTATATCGTAATTATAAATATTATTTTAAGGTGATATTTATATATTTAATTCTTAAATTTTCCCTAAGAATGACTTTTGTTTTCAAGTTAGTTTTTAAATTAGTAGGACTATTTTCTATTATTTTCAAACTTCAAAGTCATATTTTTTAAAAATAAGTACTATTAATAATATTAATACTAGACTTTAAAATTGTTTTCAAAAATTATATGAGAAATTATGTATATTATATACTTATTTTTTTAAAATGATTATTTTTATCTCTTTTAGGGAAATATTAATGATGATTAAAAATTATATATATACTCATACATCAAAAAATGTTTTTGAAGTTTTATTTTAAAAAATGCATACAGAAGGATGCTTTCAAGGTATGTTTTATCATTCAATAGAACTTATTAAGGTATTAAAATTGTGGGAAAACCACTCTTTTAGGGGATGAGTCACTTGGAAAAGGTATGCATCAATTTTATTTTATTTTCTTACTCTATTTTTCTCTATTATTTTATCTTTATTATTTTATTTTATTTTATTTCCCTTTTTTGTTTTTATATTTTATTTCATTTTTCTTTATCTTTTTAAAATATTTTTTTTGTTATTTATATATTAAAATTTCTAATTTTAACTTTATTCTCTCTATAATGATTTATTTTAATGGGAGTTTGGAAGTTAAGAGATGTTTTCCAACTTTTTGTTGAATTTACTTATCTTTTTCAAATATTATTATTTCTTGAACTTTACTTTCAAATATCTATTTTGGGGTTTTAAAAATCTATTTTAAAATATCTCTTGAGTTTTTTCATAAAATCATCATTTTTAAGTTTTCTTCTTCCCTCTATTTATTTTCTTTTTGATAATCACAAAGGGGGTGATGTTTTTAAAAATTTATGATTTTTTTTATTTCACATAGGGAGAGATGTTTGAAACTCTAAATGGGGATTTTTTTTGAAATTTATATTAAAAGTGTTATTGATTATTTGTTTCACAAAGTAGAGTAATTGAATCTTGGTTAAAATGTTTTACTGTCACTCGATATATGTACTATTTGATCTATTTACTTCTTGAACTTATTGAATATCTTACATTGTCATCTTGAATAAATTTTGTTATTCTGTAATTAATATATATTTTTATGTTAAGTGTTTATAATCATAAAAGGGGTAGATTATTTGACCTCTCTCTCTATCAGGGTGTTTTCATGATCGTGCACTCATTTATGTTTCTAAAAATTCCATTTAGTGTTTTTTGTTTTAAACTCTAAGTGATGTCATTTATAGATCAAATGAAGTTATTAAAGTATTTTCAAAGTATTATTGAAGCTCTTTTAAGAGTATTAGACTAGAATTATTTCAAGTCATGAGACCATGGAATGATTTTTAAGATCCATAAAAGGATGTTGAATGAAGAATGGAAGGCCATAATGGTATTCATATAGTAGTTGTATACACCTTCCAACCGATGCCATGTATACAAAGCATCTAATTTATAGAAGGTACAATGAACATGCGGTAATAAATATATTGTCTTACCTAACAATTAGGAGTCTACCATCTAGCCAATAGAGGTAGGAAGTGCACAATGAGTTCCAAGTGACCCATCATCCAACCAGTTAGGTATACCAAATATTCGGTGGCATCATGGAAGTTTTCCCAAGACTACATTTAATATTGTTCAAAAAAATTTATACCAGTCTTCTTCATCTTTAATGAACCTCAAAAAATTCCAAAAAATTCCTATCCTTTTATATCCTATAAATATAGACATAAGTATTCTTGGAAGATCTATAAGTTATCAATAAAACCTATTTAATAATTGATTCAATTTTGGATCTCAAAAAGTAAATCTCTAGTAGATCCTCTCAATTCCTCTCAAGAGATAACTCTAATTATCCATCATTATCAAATTATACTCTTCTAAATTATCTCTAAATATCCCTTATCAATTGTAAAATCATATCAAGAAATTAGGGAGTGAAATTGTAATGGATTTTTCCCAGCAAATTTCTATCTTCTCATCACATTCTTCAATATGTTATCACTATCTCAAAAGTGAGGGATGAGTTCCTTGGCTACTGATGATGACCAAGAGGATCCTCACAAACCATAATTATAAGGGAAAATTTTCTTGATCACTACCAAGATCAAGGGAGTAATAACATAAACCTCTCAAACTGAGGGGAGGAGATATAGGGTCTCACACTAAGCAATTTCTAAACTCTTTTATCAAACCATGTTTTCAATATCATTTAATTTATGTATTGAATCATTCAATATTAATAAAAAAAATTGTAGAAATTCGATTCATATGTTTTTTATTGTGCTTAATCACCTAATACATATTGGAATTAACTTTATAATTTAGATCAAACTTATTAGTTCATCACTTTATCAAAATTATTACTTTATTTATTCATCTCTTTATCATCTCAAAATCATTTAATTTTGAATTAAAAATTTCCATTTGCTTTAATTTTTATAAGGGAAATTCACCCACCCTCTTACAATTATACTCTGACAAAAATAATTTCAAATACATTATGACCGATATGGATTCTTGATTATTCCATTTTGTCTCATTAATTCCCCAACAATATTCATGTAATTGATGAATTGTATATTTAATAGATACCTGAATTATTTATTTGTTGTGCATTTTGACATTATCCTAGTGAATTAACACATGAAATATGATCATGAAAGTAACCTAGAGAATATTTTGAGTATATTTTGTGTGAATCATATTTATAAAAAATTCTCAAAGTGTTACTTTTGGATACAATAAGTTAAATTTTTCGGTCACACCATTTTGAAAAAAGGCATATTGGTCGATCCTGAAAATATAGAGGACGTTATCTCTTGGAAACCACCTAAAAATTTCTTCAAGACATAAAAATTCCTAGTATTAGTAGGGCATTATCACTACTTTTTCTATTATTTCTCACATATAGATCCTCCCATGTATACTTTAACAAATAAGGGCATTCCATTCTATTAGAGTGGTGCCTGTCACAAATATTTTGAAGAATGAAAGGCTTGGATTACTTTGACAGCTAATGTTATCTTTCTAGAACTAGGTGAGTGATATGTTTTCTATTATGATGCTTCTAGATCTATATTGGGTTGTGTTATCTTGAAGGGAGATCACATCATAGATTATGGATCATGAAAACAAAGGAAACATGATAAGAATTATCCAAACCATGATTTGGAATTAGTTGAAGTGGTCCATTCCTTAAAAACAAGGTTTTACTATCTCTTTGGTGAAAATTTCACTATTTTCATGGATCATAAAATTCTGAATCACATCTTCTTACAATGAGACTTGAACATGCTATAACGGTTCTGGGTAGAATATCTACAGATTTTCAACTTAAAATTATTGTATACACTTGGGAATAAAAATTTGATGGTTGTTGTATTGAGTTAAAGTTGTATAGTCTTGTGGGTTGAGAGGCCCATGAACAAGGAAAATAGATGACAGTGATTATTGATATGCACTTGAAATATGTTTAGTAGGATGAGATTGTAGTTTTATTTATAATTACCCTTATTATTTACTTGGTCAAGTTAGTCAAGGAGGCTCAGTAGACATACCTTTATTGTATAAAAGTGAGGTCAAACCTCAATGGCAGGGATACCATTAATGGTTAGACAAAAGATGTAAATCTAGTGTTTCACTTTTGAGACCAGATTATAGTTCCTATATCTTACTAATATAAAATAATTTTTGATTATCATTATTTGAAGTTGGTAATCACCCTTTGTACCTAGAAAGTGTATAGGTAAATGAAGGACCATTTTTGGTGGTCATGTATGAAAAGCAATGTAATAGAGTGTGTTATGAAATATATCACTTTTCAGTAAGTGAAGGCCAGAAACCATCAACCAGATGATATGTTATAGCTATTTCCCATAACTCTATGGAAATGAGAGTAGATTTATATAGACTTTGTCATAGGTCCACCATGAACACTTGAAAAGCATGACACTATTTTTTTTGGAAATGAACTAACTCAAAAAGTTGGTAGATTTCATTCCAATTTAGGTGATGGATAAATTGGATGAGTTCGAAAAGCTCTATCTTTATTAAGTTGTTAAATTTCATGGGGTACTAGTTTCTATTGTCTATGAATGAGACCCTATATTCGCCTCAAGGTTTCGGTAGTTCATGCATTATAACCATAGAATTAAGTTGACCATGACCATGACCATGACATATAATCCCTAAAATGATGTTAAATTAGAGTTCCCAATTAAAACTTTGAAGGAAATGTTTAGAGTTTGTGTGATGGAATTTCTAGGTTCATGGGAAGACCATTTTCATTTAGTTTAGTTTTTATACAAAAAAAATTATTAAGACACAATACACATGGAACTCTATGAAGTATAGTATAGGTGCACATTTCATTCTTCACTTTTTTGGGTTAAGATTGGGAAAACTTCACTAATTGGACCAATTCTACTGCACAATACTACTGAGAAGATACAAGCGATTAGGAAAAGGATGGAGATAGCCTAGAGCCATAAAAAATCCTATAAATATTATCTTCATCAGCTACTATTTTTAAATTTGGTTGGTCATGCATTCTTTCATGTTTGACTGAGGTTGGGGAACCATTGTTTGGGTAATTAAGAGAAGTTAGCTCTTCGATATATTAAAACTTTTTATATCTTTGAATAGATTAAAAATGTTTCTTATTGGATTTATCTACTATCTAAATTTAGTTCAATTAATAATGTTTTATATGTCATGTAATAAAAGAAGTACCAACTGAGTTCTAACCATGTGATTAGTTGGGAACATGTAACTCTGGAGCATGATGCAACATTTATGCACACCTTGGTTTTTATTCTAGATAGGAAATAAAATAGGATACTTCAGAATGAGATAACCATATGTTATATTGATAGATGAAACTATTAAAAATCACTGATGGAATCAAGATTTCTAAGAATGGAAATCACAATGGTGGGGAGAATATGACACCACTAGTTTGAGGTACATACCTATTTTATACTATTCCTTTTAAGTTTTGAGGGATTGGGAAGAATTTTTGGAAGTGTTTGGAGGAGAAAGTAGAGTGGAATATATAATATGGTTGTAAGAGTCAATTTATAATGTGAATGAAGAATTAATGGTGTGAATGGTTTTTGGGTAGTTTTTGTGAATTCTATTCAAGGCACAAATGAGTTTTAAAGATTTTATGTAAAGAAATGTGAATTTCAACATATGTGGCTATCCCAAAAATTCCTTATGTGAATTTATCTCTAATTAAATGAATTAATCTATTTTTAGCCACCCCTTTTAATTCCAATGTCATTTAGTTCTAATAGTATTTCCTATTTTCCCTTAAACCTCAGGCTCTCTCTAAGTCATTTTGGTGATCTTACTCCCTTCAGAGACTAGATTAATTAAGTCTTTGAGCATAAAACCTAGGTAAACAAAAGTTACCGATTAAATTTATTCTTATCTATTATAATAACCTCATTTTGTTTTTTTTTGATAAACACTATATTAAGGCTTTGGATCCTAGATATATGGGTTAGGGAATGTTTTTATGAATCTTATTCAGGATTCATTGAAGGAATATAAAGAAAATCACATATCTATGATTCCTGGAATGATTCATTGTGTTGAGAAATTTGTAGGTAGGTTCATTCTATCATTACCCACTTTTCCTAGAAAATAAAGGCTTGGTTTTCAAAGACAACTCAGTTGTTCTTCTTGATTAAAAACCCATAATTATTCTCCCTATTTTTTCTTATGAAACTATAGGAAATGAGATTTTTCGAAAACATGTTTGATTGATTGTTAAAATGAGTATTTATTTTCAAAAATAATTTTCGTTTGTGAGAACATGGAATGCACATGTGTTATTGTGTTCATGATGTACATGGAAAGGGCCTCATTGGGTTAGACTTGGTCACATGGTCAAGTTTTACTAATGGTGTTTTACTACCAAGCAATGGATTGGGTCCAAAAAGATGGTTACCACTCATCAATATGATATGTTTAGTGGGATTTATTTGACAAAATGTTAATTGGGTGTGTGAGTTACATCGATATGCTTTCATGACATATGAGACCTTCATGGTACGAGTTTTATCGATGATTTTGTATATGAATATCTTTAAAAACTATTTTATATTGCTCAATTATATTTTATATTAAATATAACATGTTTTTTTCCTAGTGGTGTGTGTAGTAAGTCTTGGGGACTACCTATTGAGTCGATATACTCACCCCTATATATATATATCCTTGTGCATATGCAGATGTTGTTTACCATTATACTGGTAATGGACAGGTATCACACATTACTAGAGGAGAAACCTGATATTTCTATCTATTCATTGTGGAATTAGAGTTTAGAGGTATCTTATAGTAGAGTTTTTCATGGTTCTAAATAAATCCCTTTGTTTCTTTTGGTGTCTGGGTGTTTTAGTGATTTAGAAAACTGACATCTATTTACTACTGCAATTTTGATTTTGGTTCTATTTTTATTATGTCATTGGTTTTCTATTGGTTTCTATAACATGCATCATGTTCATTATATTAAATTGAGTCTTTATAATTTAGGTTATATTTATGTAAGGGAAAATAATCCCCCATGGTTTAGTCATGCCCTTTGAATTTGTTTACAACCTTTGGTATTTGGGGGATGTCAGCTAAGGTTAGTATCACTCGAGTGCTTCCCAAGCCAATGTGTCGGTTCAGGGTGTTACAAGTACTCTTATGGAACTATAAACCTATACTCAATTATTTGAATTATTAATAATTAATAAATAATAAAATTTTAAATTATATTAGAATTAAAAAAATATTTATTTATTTGTAATTTTATTCATATTATATTTATAAGTAAATTCTAAATTTGAATTCATTGAATATATGTTATAAAAAAAGTACAATTAAAAAATATATTTACTTAATTTTTTGATATATTTATTATATATTTATAAATAAAATTTAAATATTCGAATTTTTAATCAATAAATTAAAATGGTTAGGGTTGTTAAATTAGTAGTTGAGAATATAATAGGATTAGGATAGGGTAGTGAATCTAAAAAATAAATGGTTTAGGGTTTGGGTATCCCAAATTTCATAGGAACCCAACCTATTTTCTTACTTAGAATTAACCATTGATATTATATTTTTATTTTTTAAAAAACATTAATAATATCATAATAAACATTGAATTTTGGTTAAAGTATGAACCCTATTAAAATAATTTTTTGTTTTTTGGATCTGGCCAGGCATAACTTTTTATCACAACACTGATCACATTATTTGATAATTTCAACACTTATCTATTTATATATAGAATATTTCACCAAGTATGAATGTAATAATGAATATTATAACTATTTTAATGGAATATCATTGGAAACTCACGTGATTTCCACTATATACATTCAATTCGTATCATTGTAACTAATGATTTCACATGGTCTGAGAGTCTAATGAGTATAGATCTTTATACAAATACCATATCCTGATACATGGAAATACCAACTCTCTATCATCCAGTATCCTCTATAGAGTGAATGTATTAAAATATTAACAGATATTATTTTAATTTTTGGAAATAAAAGATACATAAAATCATTTAAAATTGAAATACCAAAAGGACTATGATAATATCTGTTGTATCCTAACAAACTTTGAATGTTCAACTACCCGATGAATACCATAAATATATCTATGAGGTATTAATTATGAAAATCAAATTTATGACTTTTATAAACATATAATATGAGATAAACATAGTGAACAACAAAAAATTCTTAGAAAATAATGATTGATAGTGGTTCATAAAATATCATAAAAAATGAAGAACATAAATAAATGTATAATTTCTCTATCAAATTGATATTATTCTATAATGTTTGAAAAACACCATGAAGAACCAATCAAAGAGAGCATGCCCTATCAATTGATCCACCATCTATGGAATAAAAAATCTTATTTATAAGACTTCCCTTAAACTCCATGAAATGTTAACATCTATAAAATCAATGAATATAGAGAATATACAAATCTTCAAAAAAAAAAATATACTTATAATGAAAACTATAAATAATCATTATATGAGCTTAAATCCATTGTACTAATTTGATAAATTAAGGATTCCCTAAGAGATGAACCATTTCACAAATGCGCACATCATTTTTGTTGATCATTACAACATTTATAATGCTCATTTTAATATTTAATTCAAGACTATAAATGTTAAAATCATTTAACATTTATTAATACATGTTAAAAACCATTATATATAACATAAAATGATTTTTTTGGTTAATTATTTATAACCCATATCAACTATTTAGATAATAATTGGCATCACATTTTTGGTGCTGAATTGGTGAAAAAAGTGTAAACACATGTAAATTTAAAATTTTATTACCATAATAGATGTTATAATATCATTATCAGTATAATACCACCAAGTAATCAACCCAAGGATCTCATGTGAATTAAATAATCACAAAAAATCTAAATCACACCTCATTTGATTTTGATTGAAGGCATGATCTACTCTCAACTAGAGATCATCTCTTGAAGGAATTGAACACATAACCCTATATATCATCCACACAGACTTCAAAAGATTTTTCAAACATCAAAATTCAATTTATATGTTCTATCATAGAGAAACTAAATATCTTTTGATGTTATCATGATTATAGGAGAACTATTTCATTGATTTGGGAGGGAGAACATGAATTGAGGTGATCCAACCTCTCTTTTATCACTTTGAAACTTGGTAGAGAAGATTCAAAACATCTAAAATTAATTGGTACAATAGTACCCACAAATTTTGGATAAATATATCATATATAATTAAGTTCAACTTATTGAAATTTAACCTTGTACCTTTAATAAGTTAAACCTTATAAATTATACTATATTCAACACATATTATTTTGTAAATATTTCATTTTAGTCATAAATACTTTATCATGGACTTTTAACATTAAAATAATGTTACATGATAAAATAAAATCCATTAACTTACCTCTTCTATCCCAAAAATATTAAAAATACATTGAAAAATTAATTATTTATTCATAAAATATTTTCCTTATATTCACTTAACAACCTGTGAATAAACTGAGTACATAAATTCAACATTATTTTTCTAAAATTGAATAATATGGAATTTATTTATCTCTTTGGATCATTCAAACTCATACATTACCTGATCCCCTCCATGGGGCCCATTATGTCCTAAACTTTAATTCATTAGAAATGGTCAAGCTTCCGAATACACATTGTGTGTAACCCTTAAGGACCTTATATTGATAACAACAAGTCATACTCATAGATCAAAAGTGGTATATAGAAACACATCATGGCCTCTAAGGAGATAAGGTTTATTCACAAAAATGAAAACCTCCAACGAGCATGCTCTATGCAATATAATCTTTTTTTTCTTGTAATAAATCATAAAGAAAAACACACACTTTATGTCACCATCGTTACTTTATTTATCATTTCAAGATATTACTGTATGATCTTACCTTCTTCTACCATGGCCATGTATTTAGTAAAGGTGCTACCATTTGGGTAAACTAGGGCCAGGATATCTATTCTTTTTAGAAGTGAAAAATACTATTTTGATCATTCAATCAATACCATACCACTAATGATGCTTCAACAAAAGATACCTTACCACCACATAAATTTCATCATTTTAATATTTTATTAAAGTATATGATCAAATGATACACATTGATAATGGTCTCAAGTCAAGATCCCAATACATATTCTCATAAATAGGAATAACTAATGGAACTTGAAAAGTGTAGTGTTCCTATTAGAGGGTCAGTTATCATGGAATCCTCTACTACAGATCACCAAGTAAAAAGTTAATGAGATGAAGTATTAATCTTTATGATCCCCTAACACCTGATAGACAAACATCATCTATTTCTAGTCATTATGATGTATATAGACTATAAAACATATATTTTAGAACATTTTCATAATATCTCATGGTTCTAATTATACCTAGGAACTGTTATAACCTTTTGATATGGAAAATAATATTTGGACATTACCATGTAATTTATTTACACATAAGTATTATCACTATTAGGGTAAGTTAAAATCATTCAAAACACTCTATGTATATGTTATGGTAATAAAAAAGTACTACTCAAGTTGGGTCTAGGGAATCCACTTTCACAACACTGCCACTTGAACTAGATCTAACTTGATAAAAAATAACCCGTTAGTTCTCACATGATAATATCAAAATTTTAATTAGTAATATATTTAGTCACTGGGTCTGTTAAAATTATTTACATGGATACTCTTCTATTTATGACTTCACCTCCTTGAGTAAAACTCCTCATGATATTATATCCTTGAGTATATCACTTTTTTCCTCTATATTGACCTTGACATCTTGGCAAGTACCATTTTTGTAAGATTATCATAATTTATATTATGATAATACTTTTATTTCTAGGTATGACTCTAAGAATTAGAATAAATCATTATGTATTTTATACTTATTCTTTAACTACATCAGAAACAATAATATACTCAATATTTTTTTATATGGATATAATATGATTTAATGAGCTACTATTACTCATTATCTTAGCCTAACTATTATACTAGATAAATTGATCAAAAAATGTCTAGTTTTTTCTCTTTGTAACTACTGTTCCTTCCTCTCCATATACTAGGTACATCTTTGTTACATTTTTTCATGTACTATTGGATAGTTATGACTACTTCCATGTATTTATCGTAGATTTATTTGATATTTTCCTACTATAATTTATGTATAAAAAACATCACATCTATTAAATAACATATAATATGTGATAGATCCATTATAGAAGTGTATAGAGTTCTATTGACCATATTAAGCTCCTCCCATGTCTTCAATACTACAAGATTAGCCTTTAACATCACAAGAAATAACCTTTATTAGTGCTAGAAAAGTGCTGACAATGTGAGAAACATTAAAAACCCAGGAATTTTATCAGCACTGAAAAAGAGCTGATAAAGGGGTTATTTATCAGTGCTAAAAAATCATCGATAAAAGACCCATTTATCAACACTTTAATTTAGCACCACTAAAGTAACCCTTTACCAATGGTTATAAAATCACTGATAAAAATATTTATCATCACTTTTAGAAGCACTGATTAATATGTTTTTATCAGTGCTTTTAAAAGTAGTGATAAATGGCTATACTGCCATATACTAGTATAGGAACCACTGTAGTGTGCTGGAACAACACACTACAGCACCAGAAACACATTAGATATCAAAAAAATTTCCAAATGCATAATTTAAATGAAATGAAATTTACAACACAAATATGAGAAAAACACTATATTATAGACATTTTAAACATTGGTTTATACAATTACATAAATACATTTTTACATACATTCAAAAATTATCCTAACTAGAAATGTTACCATGATTTACATTGAATTTCTTTAATGAACTACCAACATTGCATGAGTAGTTTCTAACAAACCACTTCAACTCAAAAAAATAATACACCTATATAAGAAACAATTATTACAAGTAATCCTAAAAAGAAATAAATTAAACATAAATATGAAATAATACATTAATTCTATAGAAAATGATTTTACTGTGAAAATATAAATATTACCTCTGTGATTGAGTAGTAGATGGAACTTGAAAGAAAGTGATAAATTTCAACACTATAGGAGTGAAAGGTTTTGTGATAAAATAAGTCTATAGAAGTTTTGGTGTAGAAAGGGATGAAAGATGGAAAAAGCACCCAAACTCGAATAAAAGAACGCACCTATTTAGGAAAGAAATTATTATGCAGGTAATACTAAAAAGAAATAAATTAAACATACATATGAAATAATACATTAATTCTATGGATAATGATTTTACTATGAAAACATCAAGATTACCTCTATAATTGAGCAAAGGTAGTGTCGTTTCTCTTCCTGCAAAGGAAGTAGAGGTAACTTGAAATAAGGTGATAAATGCACCACCATACGGGTGAAAAGGATTTAAGAGAGAAGGAGTATGAAAGTTGGACAGAGCACCCCCCAACCCGAACAAAATAATCCACCAGTATAAGAAAAAAATTATTATATAAGTAATACTAAAAAGAAATAAACTAAACATACATATGAAATAATATATTAATTCCATGGACAAGGATTTTATTGTGAGAACATCAAGATTACCTCTATAATTGAGCAGAGGCAGCATTGTTGCTCTTACTGTAAAGGCAGTGGAGGTAACTTGAAAGAAAATGAAAAATTCACCATTTTAGGGGTGAAAATGTTTTAAGGGAGAAAGAGCATGAAATTTGGATAGAGCACCCCCAACCTGAACAAAAGAACCCACCTGTATAAGAAAAAAATTATTATGTGAGTAATACTAAAAATAAATAAATTAAATATACATTTGAAACAATAAATTAATTCTATGGAAAATGATTTTACTATGAAACATCAAGATTACCTCTAGAATTGAGTAGAGGCAGCGTCATTTCTCTTCCTGTAAAGGAAGTGGAGGTAACTTGAAAGAAAATGATAAATGCACCACTGTAGGGGTGAAAGGGTTTTAAGGGAGAATGAGCATGAAAGTTAGACAGAGCACCCCCAACTCAAACAAAAGGATCATCCTGTATAATAAAACAATTATTATGTGATTAATACTAAGAAAAATAAATTAAACATAAATATAAAACAATACATTAATTCCATGGAAAATGATTTTACTATGAAAACATCAAGATTACCTCTATATTGAGCAGAGACAACTTCATTTCTATTCTTACAAATGCATTACACATGGATAAAAATATTCTAAAATAGAAAAACTCTACAAGGAATAAGTAAAATTAAATCAACGTTCCAATATATAATTTTTTGGTAAAATAGAGAAATTATATCGTAACATTACCTTTGCATCTATCCAAAGGGTTTCCCTCATATAGTTTGTTCTTCCGAGAGATTGGTAACATCATCATGTGCAGAATACATTGTCTGCATGAGTAGTCAAACATTTAATTTAGATTATGGTAATATAGTAGAGAACATATATTATTATGAGGAAAAACATAATATATTAAAAAACACTTTTACCTTCTCATCAAACTCTCTTTCTTTTTTTACAAGTTTCAAGGATTCAGTTCCTCTTTCAAGAATCCAAATCCCCTCTTTCTGGTCCCCTATAATGTACAATACATTATCTACAGTGGGACCAACATGAATTGATTATGATGTCCCAATGATAGGGTCATCCTCGATTGAATTTTCATCTGAATCAACATTTTTTTAGTCTCTAATAGGATTATCAACCATTTCTTGTTTGTGTATCAAAGACATAAAATACTTGCACTTCTTATGATTCCATTATGAATAGATTGTATTTCCCCCATTTAAATAGAAATCCACCTTCACAAATCCCATTTCATCAACTTTCACTCCATTGATTTTGTCAACCCATTTGAAAAGGAAAATAAACACTTGAAATGTTGTATAATCCAACTCGTATATCTATTTGATAATGCCAAAATATGAAATATTTGCATAAATTGTATTTGTATCCTTAAAACCACATATGTGCATTACTTCAGCCACAAGCGTAACACTATTGTTTTGCATCATATTAAATTCATCATGTTATTTTTTATATAACATATAACCATTGATACAAACCCAATGTAAGATATAATATTTTCATTCAGTCCTATGGCTAGCCACTGAAGTCTTTTAGCAATTGAATTCAGATTTTTAGATAAATCTTTATAAATTTGATCTATGAACCATCCTTCAAACTATTGATTATGTGCATCTAATATCCATCTTTCAGCCCTTGATGGATTCAAATCTTTAGGAATTTATTTATGGGCTTCAATGTACGGATCAACATCTTCACTATTATATAATATGTAAATATGTGCTTGCTCACACTCTATCAAGGTAATTGTAACGACATCTCTTCTTAAAATCCATTTGCCTATAAGGTTTTTTCTATGACGATACTTTAGAAGACTGATGCTTTCAACATCTGATAGGTAATCAGTACATAATTCAATAACTTATTCAACAATATATCATTCTACAATACAACCTCCTGTTCATATTCGATTCTTGACATACCCTTTTAAAATCTTTATATACCATTCAATGGGGTACATCCATCTATAATTGTCAGTACCACATAGTTAAAACTCTTTGACCAAGTGAACCATAAGTTGGACCATTATATCAAAGAATGATGGTGGGATGAACATTTCTAATTCACATAATATTATTTAAATCTCCCTATTCATGATGGGAAACTTCACTGGATCTACAACATTACTAAATATAGTTTTGAAAAAGAAGTAGAGTCTAGTTAATGTATGTCCTACATTTTAAGGATGAATTAAATGAAAAGAAACAAGCATTAAATCTTGCATCAAAACATGAAATTCGGGCAGTTTTAGTCCTTTTAACTTCAAATTATCCATTAACATGAAATTATTGATATTTGATTAATACCTTAGTGGCAATTTTACACTCGCAAGGAAAAGGAAAAATTAAAAAAATTTCTATCTGGATAGAGTGTAAGCTACTAGAAGAAGAAAATTACGCCTTTTACCCTCCACTAATGCCAACTCTTCCCTTATCCCCATTTCAATCAAGTCTAACCTAGACTTGATACCATATTTTGTTTTTCTAGGAACATTTAGTAATGTACCAATAACAATATCAAATATTTTTTTTCTACATGCATGAAATCAAGAAAATGTCTGACATACAAATAATTCCAATATGGTAATTAAAAGAAAATTTATCTCTTATTACGACTTGATTTTTTAAGTTTTTATGAAAATGGTTTATAAAAAATAGTGTCTATTTTTTACTTTTTTGTATAGTTGATCTCCCATTTCTGGAGATGGTGTTGTACCTTGTTCAACATTCCCAACAAATTCTATCATCCAAGATAAATATTTATGTCATTAAGGTAAATTTTTTTGATTTCCTAAAAATACATTATTTGATGAATATTTTAACCAAACTGAGTATGTGCATTTTTCACAAATGGGACACCCCAACATGCCTCTAATTATATATCCTGATAATTTTCCATAAATGTGGAAGTCATGTATCATTCTGTACAACATGGAACTCAATGCGAATTATTCACTTATAGGAGCATCATACATTGTAACACCTGTATCCCACATTAATTTTAGATCTTAGATCAATGGATCCAAATAGACATCAATATCATTACCATGTTGTTTTGGTCCAGATATAAGAAGAGACAACATAATGTATTTTTGATTCATGCATAACCACGATGGAAATTTATAATTTACCAAAATGATGGGTCATGTACTGTGAGTAATACTCTATACACAAAAAGGATTTATTCCATATGTAGATAACACAAAATGAATGCTTCTTGGCTCATCTCCAAATTTAGGAAACTTAATCAATTTTCTTCCACTACAGTGAATCTATTAGATGAAATAGGTTCCCATATTTAATTATTGTATCTACATGACATGTTAATTTTCTTGAGGTTTCCTAACATCCATATAGTCTTCTAAATTGTGGAATGATTGGGAAGTTCCATACATATTTTGAAGGACTTGATTCATTTTTCTTATATCGATCTGCACCACACTTAGGGAATTTGATGAGTGATTCATGGCCCTTGTGAAACAATATGCAATCATTTGGATAAAAATGCATTTTTTTAGAGATCATTCCCATTGAATATATATTTTTTGCATCATATGTTTGGCATGGTAGTTCATTTTCTTCTAGTATGATATCTTTCAGAAGACCAAGTAGTTCTGTAAAGCTGGTGTCACTCCATCCATTTCTAGATTTCAAATTATATAACTTTAATACAACTAAAAATGTTGTGTATTTATTACAACTAGTATACAGTGGTTTCTTGGAACAACTATTTAACTCCTCAAATAACTTTAGACAATCATGAAGGTCATATTCAATTACCATTTTTATTTATTCCATGCGATCTTCATCATCTTTTACAAAGGTATTCATGTAAAATGATTCATAAACCGTAGTATCATCCAAATAAATGTCCACATTTAGTTTTTCATTGTGTTTTGTCCATAATTTATATATTTGATCTGTTACATGACAAATAAAATGTTCTTACAACTCTTAAAAACTAATTTTTTGTGAATAACAATGATGTAAACATGGACAGAGGATTTTAGAAGGGTCGTCTACATGGTCGCTTGGAAACTTGATGAACTCTTTAACTCCATATTTATATTCTCTTGTCAAATGATTAACATGCATCCATTTTTGGTTCATATACATCCTATTGGGTTTATAAAAGATTAATTTTATAAAATATATAAATAAATACACATAATATATTCATTATCAAAAGTGAAAGTTATAGACAATTCTAATAAGGTAAATATTGATCATTTCTACTAGAATATCTGAGAACCTAGATATTCCAAATCCAATAATAAGGGCTATTGGAATTTTAAAAAATAAAGGGACATAAGGAAGATAATAAATGATATTATCACTAAACTTTATAGGTGTAAATTGGAATATGGAAAGTGAAACGACCCTAGCCTGAATTTCCCAAACAACACTATGTTAGATCATCTTATGACCTCTAACACACCTCAAAGTCACTAAAGGATGTTTTAAACTTTGGGTGTAAAAAATCATAAATTGGAGGTGGTCCCCCCCCCCCCCCAAAGAAAAAATTAGTACCAGATGTTGAACAAAATTCTATCATGACCCTTGGGGTCAATGGACATGCAGACCCAAAATCATTATTACTCGGTATAGGAATAACTGTTAGACAAACAACTATGGAAATAAATGATGCAATAGCTTTATAGATACACAAACATGTCATGCCAGTATAAAAACTCACTCAATTATAGTCTATAAGAAATATCAAATAGATAAAAACCTGATATTCAAACATAACATGAACTAAAGGAACCATAATGATTCAAGAAGTGAAGGCTTGATGTAATAAAATCTCTTGTTCTTAACTGGGGATGACCCATTTGAATCTTCTCCATAAGAAAACTAAAGACCATAGTGAATTCTAAGAGGAAATAGATCCTATGATACATATAACCAATAGAGGAACATACATCACTCTACTAACTTGGTTCCTGAAAAAATAGCATCTAAAGCTGCATGTGCACTGAGGTGTCTATGAAAGGTGTCAAAATATATACAATCATTAGGGAACCACCAATATTCCTCAAATCAGTAGTCAATAAACAAGAATATACATGAAAATTTCTACACATTTATTTATATATTTGAAAAAATTATTGAGTAAGAGGATATAAAACATAGTAGTAAAACAACAATGAATAAATCCAAGGTTCAATGTCAGATATAAACAACGGATCATACATCAGTAGTCAATACAAACAACAGACCACAAATCTTTCCCTAAACAACAGATCACCAAAAATCATAAACAACAGATCATAAAAAACAGATCATTAACAAATTGTAGAAGAAGAAATAAAAAACAAAACAAAAAATACACAAAGAAAATTAGAATACCTACCTCGCTAGGTTGAAAAAAATCTGAGACCCTCTTCAGATGTTAGATGAGATGTTCGGAGGCAGTCGAGTGGTGTGATTTGACCTTTGATTTACTGAGGAGGAGCGCCAACAACGGGTGGCTTCCACATAAAGCTTTTATATCACAACAGGTTCGTAAATGGTTAGGATTTTTAAAATATATCAGGACACTTTTATCAGCGCTTACCAATAAGAACTGATAAAGAGTCCTTTTATCAGCACTTATTATATAAGCGATGATAAATCCTCATCTTTATTAGTGTTAAAAATCACTAATAAAGATTCTTTTATAAGCACTTATTACTAAATCACCATTAAAGGATTTATAATTATAATTATAAATAAATTTTTTTAAATATTTATAAATACTTAATAAATATTCATAAATATAAATATAGTAAATATATTCCTTTTAAAATATTTTTATTATAATTTTATAATTATTTATTTATAATTATAGAAATATTTTAAAAAAATATTATTTATATCATTATATATATTTATATAATTATACATATATATTTAATAAATATATATAAATATAAATATATTAAATATATTCATTATTTAAGTAAATTTATTATAAATTTAATAATTATTTAAATATATATAATTATTTTTTTATAATTATATAAATATTTTAAAAAATATTTATTTATATATAATTATAAATATATAATTGTATAAATATATAACTGTATAAATATTGTGAATGTAGATTTATGAATATTTTTATTTATAAATATTTTTTTACAAATATTTTTTTAACATTATTAATGAATATCTAATTTTTAGTGCATGCATATATGTACAAAATGAGTGAAATTGAATAAATTAAGAATATAGGTACACTTTAACAATATTGAAAAAATGGATAAGTTCTTTGTGTGTATATTATATATAAAAATACATTAATTATACGTATATGTGAAATCAATATAACACACATTTGATCTATATTAAATTGAAAAATCAAATGGTTTTCAAATATATGTTGAGTACTATGCAATTAGTCAATATTTTTAATTCATATTAATTTTTAATTATATAACATTATTTAATAAATATATGACAATTTAATGTAAAGTGCCTAAATATTTTTTAATATATAGTCATATATATATACATTAATAAATGTCTATATATTTAATATATAGAATTTAATAACATTAATTAATTATTTAAAATTATATAAATAATTTTTAAAAAATATTTATTTATTTATATTTATAAATATATAATTGTATAAATATAGTGAATGTACATTTATAAATATATTTATTTATAAATATTTTTTTCAAATATTTTTAACATTATTAATGAATATCTAATTTTGAGTGCATGCATATATGTAAAAAATGAGTGAAATTGAATAAATTAAGAAATGGGTACACTTTAAAAATATTGAGAAAATGGATAAGTTCTCGGTGTGTGCATATTGTATATAAAAATGCATTAATTAAAAGTATATGTGAAATCAATATAACACACATTTGATCTATATTAAAATTGAAAAATCAAAGGACATTCAATTATATGTTGAGTACTATGCAATTAGTCAATATTTTTAATTCATATTAATTTTGAATTATATACCATTATTCAATAAATATATGACAATTTAATGTAAATAGAATAAATATTTTGTAATATATAATCATATTTATATACATTAATATATATATATATATATAATATACAATTCAGTAACATTAATTATCATAATTATCTAATTAATAAAATATTTAATATTTAATAATGTATAATCAATCAATTCATTTTTATCAATAATTATTTAATTAATAAAATTTGTAATATTTTTTTAATAAACACATTTCTTATTTTTAATTTATTTAATTATTTCATTTTATCAGTGCTAAAAATGCGTCGATGAAAGAAATATTTATCAGTGCTAAACATTAAGTGCTGATAAAGCGAACCCTTTATCCGTGCTAAAATTAAAGCGCTGATAAATGTTTACTTTATTAGCGCTTTCTTTAGCATTGATAAATATTCCATTTATCAGCATTTTTTCTAGCGTTGATAAATAACAACAATGTTAAAGGACAGTTTTGTGGTAGTGCTTAAACATGTATTCTTAGAGAGATTTATTCCATGCGACATTAGAAACAATTCTCTTTCGAATTAATCTCACTTACATTTTTCAATACCTTGACATTATATATACCTTGACTTAATCTAAGTAACCCATTTGATCTACCTCATTAGATGTTGTTCCCTAAAACTTGGGTTAATTTAAGTCAATATTTTCCGTGTTACTTTCAATATAGTCTTACCCAAATTTAATACTAATAATTGTTTTCCATATGTTATCAATATATTTTACTTGAAATATTATGACTCTCCCACTTACCTCTTATAAACACATAGAAATAATTCATTTCAAATGAATATTGTATGATTATTATGCTTTCATTAATCTATTAATGGGTCTTTATAACTATCATTACTTATTAGAATTCAATGGTGTCACCAACCCTTTCTAGACATGTCATATCAAAATATGCCTTAGAAGGTGGTATTAACATCCAATACCCAATATACTTACCTTAAAAAGTTATTATAATAAGTATAATTATAATGAATTTAATCATGATGACTTAGAATAACCAATCAAGCCTTATTGGTACCATTCTTTTACCACCCATATAGAGTTTCTCTTGAATACCCACTATAGGATTTACATCAGCTAGAGAAACTAATATAAAAAGAAAATTAGATTTTGATACATGGAATCCATCTTTATAAATTCATATTAACCATTTATCTTATTTCCATTTACTTCTCCACTACAGGATAAAGAAAAATTATTCTCATTAAATAATTCATCACCTTAACCCGGTGATTATAAAACCATCTCACTTTGGTTTTATATTTCCTATGAAACATGTGTATCTGTAGCATTACCTTTCCATAATATCTTGTGTAACATTATCCTATTTCGACTACTTGTGCATCTAAATCCCCGAATTTGTCTAAGTCAATATTACTCCCACTATCTTAAATGAAGATGTGAAACCTATAATAGAATTATATACTTTGACATTACTATAATTAATTGAGATGCAATTTGTGTTTTTCTTGATGGAAGTTTGTTTATTGATATAGGCTTAAAAACAATTTACATTGAAACACATGTTTTGTGACATAATGAATTTATTTCATACTATAACTCATAAAATATCCATTTATCATTATAACTATTATATAGTTATAAGTTAATAACACTATTTTCAAAACATTTATTGAAAAGATAATAAAAGACTTTGTGTAACTTATAAGTCTCATAATTGATCCTCCATCTACTTACATCATGGATATAATGTGTATAAGGAAATATGGGTTTAAGAATAAATCCAATAAACATTTTAATGATTGATGAATGATTGTAGGAATCATCATCAATCCTCCTTTTACTAACATCATATCTTTGATATGTATAAATAAAAGATAGTTTAAGAATAAATCCACTCAACATTTTAATGATCGATGAAGACTTGGTTAAAATATACCCCAAAAAGCCCAATTGGATTATCTAATATATTTTAGCAAGAATATTTCTCTATTAAATTTTACACTAATTAATTTTTTTAAAGTAATTTCACAAAGATAATAAACTTACCTCTATATTATACATAATTTAGTTCACACATATCTTATTAAAAATGTTCTATAATATTTGTGGATTTATCAGCTTTAATGTCAAAAGGTGTCATGGTAAATTTTTAACCTAATAAGCAATCATGTAGAATACCTAAGAGTTTTAGCTCTTAAAGATTCTTAATTTAACCCCATATTATTTTATAATATATTTCTCTTTAAATAAATTGTAAGTGTTTGATAGATTTCTTAACACACAACACCAAGTTTAAAGCACATTGTGATATACTATAAAAAATATTATTATTTAAACGTGACCATTATAATATAGTTGTTAATTGGAGGGTATAAATATTAGTAAAAAAATTATGAAATAAATTTATAATGTTATAACTCAATACAAAATCATCGATTTAAGATTAAGAAATAAGCACTCATTTTTCGTGAAGTCATTTTATTATTCAAAAATTCATTTTCTTCAAAAGTGATTTTTATTACATTTTTTTGCATGGAAATTATAATTAATTTTTTAAACTTTTTAGAAATCTTATTTTATGAAATTAAAATATTTTTTAAAAACAACATATCAAAATTAACTTAGGGTGAAATTTTGGATTTTTTCTAAAATGGTTTATTTTTCAACGAATAATACCGATTTTTCAAATACTGTCATTTATTTTCATTAAATAAAGTAATTTAAAAGTCCCATTATATTTTGTATTTGTTATTAAAGTTATATATGATCCATTTGACTTATAATAATCTAATAAATTCCATTTTAATACATAATATTCATGATTTTGGTATAAGTTAATTTTTGTGATTAAAAGAACATTTTTATAAAAATTGTTTTCATTGTGTTTTATGAATTTATATGAAAATTGATTCCTAAAAATTATATAGATTTAATATTGAAAAATGGATTTCATATTTTGAATTAAGAAGTTTAAATTTAGTAAATAGGTCCATTTTAATTTTGATCATTATGAATAACAACTGTGGTAAATATTTATCAATTGGGTAAGGGTAAAATGGGTAAAATAGTGTTAAAACCATGAGATAAGGTCTCAAAATCAATACAACACTTTAAATCATTTAATTTTATTAATTAAATTCTACCATATACATCCAAAATTCTAATATATGGATTTTTGGTTCTCTTTACCCTTGATAATAGAATTTATATTATTTTAAGTAATGAAAATTCTAAAATGTCACTCTCTTAACTTTAATATCTCTATTTTTTCATAAGGTTAAAACAGGATAATTTTTGTTTTAAATTATTATTTGAAAGAAAAATTATTTTTTTTCATTTTAATTTATTTATAAATTTTATAAATTGAATAATTACCTAAAGTTGTTATATAACATCGACACAGTATTAATTCAATTAATAGAAAAATAAAATAAATGATTTTAATAGTATTAAAAGTTATTCAATTTGGGTGAATTATTATGTTCCTTTAATTTTTTAGATAAATTTTACATGTTAGAGATGTGTGAATGAATATTCTCAAAAATAAAATTAATGACACTTAATGTTAATAATAATTTATTAAATTATTTAAAAATAATAAAAATCTTGAAAGAGGACATGTAGAATGGGAAACAGTCTAAAATTTCACATCATAGAAATTTATGAGCTAATTTTTTCCTCACAAGTAAAATTATAATCCTTAAATATTAAAAATTCATTAATGTATTTAAGGTTAAAATCGGTTAATAAAGGGGTTAAACTAAAAGATAAGGATTTAAAGGACACCAAAACCAATATAAATTTCATTGTATGATGATATTTCAACCTTATCCTATTTTACTTCAAATACATGACCATTTGGGAACCCCTTATCTCTTTTCTTTACAACACTTTGAACCATCCAGATCAACCAAACCCTACGAAATTATCTTATTAGCTTACCTAGACATGAATTAGAGGTTTTGGTATTCTTAATATACCATTACAAGGGTCCTTAAAAAGGGATCTAAAGGTTGAACCAAAGATGAGATAATCATATTACCCAACGTCTTTCAATTTATTTCCTAATCTACCTCCTATAAATAGGTGGTATTCATCATAAAATAATAAATTCAGTATCCTAAATATAATTAAATTTTATTATTATTATGGAACCACTGATATTTTCTCTGTATTTCATCAAATGGGAAGTGAAAGTGTTGCTCATTTGTACATGCGGATTACTGCCTCCATAGAGCGATACAATTCATTTTCCATCACCATATTTCATTTATGGTTATTATGATGGGTTTAAAGTTTTTTATTATATTTATGAAATAATTATTATTATGTAAATATAATATCATATCTACCTTTTTACCCTTCAATCCATTGGCAAATGATAACGTCGCTCATGCATACGTGTGGTCTACCACCTCCATGAAGCGATGTGATTCATTTTTCATTTCCAATTTATATGTATGGTAACCGATTTAATAAATATATATGATATATATGATATAATATTCATTCTATAAAGGTGAATTAGTATTTTCCTTTATTTTGTTCCCTCTGATGAAAAGTAAAAACAACATTCTGGCGTACGCATAACCTATCATCTCCCTGAATGAAGTAATTTATTTTTATGTATTTATATTTTATGGATCAATATATCTCTATCTATGTATATATAATGAATATATATGATATTTATATCCTTATTAAAATTATGTATATGATTTAACTATGATCAAAGTACAATTAGTGTAACTAACAAACTGAAATTTTCAGGAAAAATGAAACAGTTAACACATGAAAAATATGATTTTAATAAGGAATTATTAATAATGGGTGTTAAAATGTTATAAGTGGATAATATATGATATTATAAGTATGTAAATTAATATTTTATAGAATTATAATAAATTTAAATTTATTATGTAAGAGGCTAAAGCACTTTTAAAGAAAGTGTAACTTTAGAAATGAGATTTTCATATCACTTTTACTCCTATGAGACACATGCCATATTCACCACTATTTTCTTTTATGTGGTGTATATAATAACCATGAATTAATTTTATGATAATTATCATGAAAATAATGGGATATAAATATCCACATAAGGTTCTTTATTTAATGGTGATTATGATTCAGAAGTTACCAACGCAGTAAGTGATTTATGTTTTAATCTCATTTTAATGAGGATTGTTTATGCTTGGATTTAAATTGAAGGAAATTATATTGTAAATTCTTAATAAATCCATTTTATTTTCTTCTCCAATTTTTATTTATTGTGAATACATGTTTTCATTTAATGTTTACCTCTTTTAGTACTTAAGAGACCGAAAGAATGTTTTTAAAGAAAAACAACTTTACTTCTTTCTTCGATAAAAAATACTTTTTCTTATATATCCATTATTTATAAAAAGGTTTTAAAAAATGTTTTTATATTATTTAATATTTTTAAATTCATTTTTACCTATTATTTACTCTTTAATTTTTTTAAAAAGGAATCTTCTTGTTTTTTTGAATGAGGTAATTTTTACTTTTTATAGAAAATGTGAAATGAATCTTTGTTTTAATGTACATGACATGGATATAAATTTAACATTTTCATGAAAACTCAATGATTTTAAGCTTCCATTATATTTTTTCAAGGTTATTTATAAATAATTTTTTTCATTAATATTTGGGAAAATTTTATATTTTAATTTATGATTTAAAAATGAAAAGGGTAATTTCATCATGAAATATTCCAATGATATTTTAAAGGATTTTTTTTTCATATATGATAGAATAATTTCATTCTACTAAGGATTTACTAGGGATATGATCCAATGATACCATATTTATTCTTTATCTTGATGTTTTATGGTTATTATGATAAAATATCTATGACACCCATTTTCTTTTCCATAGGTTTATTAATGATGAATGCTTTTATGATCTTGTGGAATAAATATGAATGAATATATGATTATGTGATGTGTGGGACTATAATTATATAGCCTTTAAATTAATTGGGTAAATATTAATTTTCTATGAGCTCAAATGGTACACAAGTGATTATCCCAATCCTGAAAGAGGGTACATGAGAGGTTATCCTAATCCTGAAGCAGGTACATGAGCAGTTAGCCAAAGCCTAACATGTTATGAATCTCTTGGTGGGTATCCTTGACATAATATTTATATGATTATTATTATTCCTCACTTATGAAACTCTATTATAAGATGATCTTATTTCAATGTTACGTTATCACGGATCATGTTCTTTGATCCCTTTATGATTCATGTCTAATGAACTATTAAGATTTATACCATGACTCATGTTTATTATATAAGAATTGATGGTTAATATTTTCAAAGGTTAATATCACATTATCATACCCTTTATGCTCATGTTATGTTTAAATTATCATTGATATATCCATTTTTTACCCTTACTAAGAATCTGAGCTCACCCTTTCTTATGTTTCCTTTCCCTAGGTTATAAAGAATGTTTTTAAGTATGATATGTATTAAAAGGGTGATAGTTATAAAGAACTTAGTGAGAGATGATGTATATATCTTCTGAATAAGTTTTTTTATATATCAAAATTTCCAAAGTCACTAAACCTATATGGTTGTCGTATGGATCAAAATGTTATATAATTAATATCCATACAATAAGATGTAATATTTATATATGAAAATAATGAGTCTATATAATTGGTATCAAATAAAAATTTCATCATTATTTAGATATTAGGATTAGATAAATTTATTGAAAACTTTGGGATTGAGTCTAATTATTGTATAACATGATATATTTTTTGTAAGGTAGATATTATGTGATTATCCTAGAAATACATCCATATCTAGATAGTAAAAGTGGATGTGATTTTAGAACATATGCATCTAGGGGTAATAACCCTGAAAAGAGTTGGTCAAGTATATCTTGACCATTATTCTATTGCATAGTGAGTGTTCCCTTACTAGGAACTTGGTTTGAAACTCTTAGGAGATATGCTTAGTTTATTTAACATTTTCTTTATAAACCATTATTAATAATTTAAATAGATGATAACCAAGGTTGACATAGGATAAAATTAAGGTGTTATGGATTGGAAATAAGGTTTCATGATTTATACATTCTATAAATGATTTTTAATAATCACTCAATATGAATATTGTTTCTCACACTATTGTTTTTGGTATTATACAATGGATGGAACCAAGAGGATTCATGCTAATGGTGAATGTGAAAGACAATGGAATGATTATACTAATGAGAAAATAAATGAAATAGGAATTGGAAGGAAAAACCTTGTGATTATTCCTAATCTTATATCATGATATATGATTAACAACATAAAATTCGGTGAGTTTCCTAATGCATCAAATAAGAGGAAGATGGAATTTTATGAAATTTTATGTAGTAATGACCATAAAGGAAAGAAAGTTCAATTTTATTCATGTCAATAATGTGGGAAAGAGAACCTAGGAGAATGTCTTGAAGGAAGGGTAATATGTTTTCTATGTGTAAATAAAGGTCATAGAGAAACTAATTCATAATAAATTCAATGTATTATTTGTGGGGAACTTGGAAATTATATGAGCCAATGACTTAATATAAGGGTTAACTTCTTGACCAAGGAAAGACCTATGATATGCCAACCATTGAAGTGAAAGGATTGAAGTGTGTATTCATTGGGATTCAAGAATTATATTATATAAGTGTTATATAAATTACATTATAGTTATCATGAAACATATAAATATTTTTCAAAATAAGTTTCTATTTAATGATTTTAAAACATATATTGAATGATACTAATAACTAAGATAAGTGATTTAGTGGTAAGGTGATATTTTTGGAGAACAAATTATTAAGTGAAAGATAACCCTTAATATGTGCCTAATGTTGATTTAATAATGTTTAGTTTGGATAAAGATATGATTAACATTAATGAAGTAAATTTTATAGTATTGGTAACCTTGAAATCTGTTAGTGACTTGATGAAAAAGTGATTTAGGTCATATTTGATGAAGTTTATTTCATTTTTTGGATTTATGGAATATATTTAATAGTCTATTATTTTATTTTTGGAATAAGGATAATGTTAATTTTTGGAAACATATATGTTTTCATTGATGTTTTATAGTGATTTATATTATTATTATGTTTTAAGAGAATAAAAGTATTCACATGTTTGGTATGTGACATTTTGAGCTACTTCATGATTTCTGGGGATAAATATTATATTTTATCTTGAAAAAAATATATGATCAAATATTTCAGTTTTTAATTTTGTTAGAAATATTTTATAGGATTCTTATGGTTAACTATTTATGGAATGGATTAAATTGAACTTTGGGTGCTATTGTTGATATTTTATAGATTAATGTATTGTATTTATCCATAATGGATAACTTATGCTAACAATTTTGGTTTTGGTAAATATTTTGAGTCATAAGGAATTACTTATGGATATTATGATTCATTAAAATTAAATTTTAGTGATTTGGTCATGAAAAAAATCATCTTTAATATTCATTTATTATAGTAAGAGATCAGATAGAAGTGGAATTGATTGAATCACAACCAAAATATGTTGTTGCGCTTATAGAATAAAAAGAAATAAAATATGTATATTTTCTCATGTAATCTATCATGATAGTAAAAAAATCACTCAGATTTAGGAAAATGATATTTAAATAAAAAATTTAACCTTTTACCTTCATTTCTGGTGAACTTATGGTCTTTTCAACCCTCATATATTTATGATTTTGTGGTCATTAACTTTATCATGACCATGTTCTCTATCACTCTCTATTAGTTCTTGGATGGTAGTTTTCTCCTCCATTCATATTTTTTAACCCTAAAAAATGTTCTCCTTATCCAAAAACCTGATTATGTGTTATTTTGGATAACATTTACGCTTACCGTTTCCCATTTTTAGAGGAAGTTTTATTATCCCTTTGTATGATATGTGTTTTCAACAAAGGTATTTTGAAATTTTGAAACTTTGTTTATTGAGATAAAAATTGTGACGACCCAATTTATATAAGGTGGTAGAATGTAACACCCTGATATTTTATAATATATTTCTTTTTAAATAAATTTTATGTTTTCAGTAACTTTGTTAACATGTAACACTGAGCTTTAGGAGAATTGTGATATACTATAAAAATATTATTATTTAAATGTGACCATTATAAGTTAGTAGTTAATTGGAGGGTATTAATATGAGTAAAAAATATTTAAATAATTTTATAATGGTCTTACTAAATAAAAAATTATTTACTAATTCTTAGGAAAAAAGAACTCAATTTTAGTGATGTCATTTTATGCTTCAAAAATGCATTTTCTTTAAAAGTGATTTTTATTAAATTTTGTGTGTGAAAATTATAATTAAAATTTTACACTTTTAGAAATTATATTTTAATAAATGAAAATAATTTTTAAAATCATCATATCAAAATTAACTTAGGGTAAAAGTTTTATATTTTTCTGTAATGATTGATTTTTTAGTGAAAAATAACGATTTTTAAAATACTCTCATTTTTTTCATTAAATAAAGTAATTTAAAATCATAAATATATTTTTTGGATTTGTTATTAAAGTTAAATATGATAAATTTAATTTATAATAATCTAATTAATTCTAATTTAATTGGAAATATTATTTATTTTGATATAATTTAATTTTTATGCTTAAAAATGCACTTTTCTAAAAACTATTTTTCATTGTGTTTTACAAATTTATATTAAAATTTATTTTTACCACTTTTGTAAATTGAATATTGAAACATGGATAAAAAATTTATTTATAAGGTTCATATTTGGAAAATAGGTCCCCTTTATTTTTGGTTATTATGAATAGTAATTGTGATAAATATTTATCACATTGGTAAGGATAAAATGAGCAAAATAGGGTTAAATCCATGAGATAAGGTCTCAAAATCTACCCAACACTCGACCTTATTTTACCAGGTAAAATATATCTAACCATATACATAAAAAATTCTAATATATTTAATTTTGGTTTCATTTACCCTTGATAATGGATTTTATATTATTTTAAGTAAAGAAAATTCCAAAATGTCACTCTCTTGACTTTAATATCAATATTTTTTTATAATTATAAATAGAGTATAAGTTTAGTTATAAATGTTTACTTAAAATAAAAATTATTTTTTTTATCATGGTAATTTATTTATAATTTTTAGTGATTGAATAATCACCTTAAATGCTTACACAACGCCGATATAATATTTATTCAATTAATAGAAAAATATAATAAATGATTTTAAAAGTATTAAAAGAAATAAAATTCGGATGAATTATCATGCTCAATTTTTTTTATATAAATATGAATTTTTAGGTAAGTGAGAAAGGTTTATATTCTAAATCTAGAACTATATTTATGAATTTAAAGTCAAAATAAATGAATAGTGTCAAAAAATGACATTATTGATATTTATGTTAAATAATATTTTATTAAATTATTTAAAAATAATAATTTTTTTATTAGGAAAATTATGATTATAAATTATAGAATATTTAATCCCCTTTTCTATTTATTAGCTAATTGTTACCTTATAAGTAAAATTATAAGCCTTTAATATTTTAAAAGTCATTATCACAGTTAAGGTTAAAATCGATTAATGAAGGGGTTAAATTAGAAATAAGGTTTATAATGAAACCAAAACCTGTATAAATTTCATTGGATGATGATATTTATACCTTATACTCTTTTTATTTTAATCCATATCCAGTTTTAATTATTTTTCTTTAGAATTAATTAATTATATTTTAATTTTTTTTGTAATTCAAAGTGTGTCATCTCCATTCCTTATAAAAGGAAACCCCTTTTATCTTTTATTTACACCAATTTAAGATATATACCTAAAAAAAAGCAAAATTATATTATAAAATTACTCATCCCTAAATTATAGTTTATTTTATTCTTAAAATACCATTCCAAGTGTCCTTAAAAAGGATCTAAAGGATGCCTATTGAAGAAGAGGAAATCATCTAACCTGACATCTTTAAATTTATTTCTTATTATACCTACTATAAATTTATGATACTCATACTAAAATAATAAATTAAGTAACCCAAATATAATTAAATTTTATTATGATTATTTTACCTCCAATATCTACCCTCTATTATATCAAATGGGAAGTGAAAGTATCACTCATGCATAGGTGTGAACTACCACCTCCATGTAGAGATACAATTAATTTTCCATAACTATATTTCATAGATAGTTATTATGATGGATTAAAAGTTTATATATGATATTTTTGACATAATTATACTCTTTTAATTATAATATCATATGTACATTCTTAACTTCCAATCCGTTGGAAAATGATAACGTCACTCGTGCATACGAGTGGGTGACCACCTTCACGAAGTGATGTGATTCATTTTTCATTTATGTTTTACATGGATGGTAATAAGGATATATTTAATAAATATATGACATAATAATTATTATTTAAATTTTAATTATTACTTAACTTTATTTTTTACATCTATCAAAAAGTGAAAACATCGTTTATACATACGTACAACCTACCGTCTCTATGAACAATGTAATTAAATTTTCTATATTTGTATTTTATGAATGATTATAAATATATAAATAATGAATATATATGATATTTATATCATGATTGATTTTTTTAAAATAATTTAACTATGATTATATTACAAGGATCAGAACTATCGAATAGAAATTATCATGAAAAATGAAACAATTAACGCTCGAAAATGATTATTTTAATAAGGAATTATTAATAATTGGGTATTAAAATATTGTAAGTGGATAATATATGATATTATAAGTTTTTAAATGACTTTTTTATATAATTATAACGAATTTAAAGTTATTATACATGTGTTAAATTTCTTTTTAAGCAATTCAAAATTGGCGTAAGCTATTTTCATATCACTTTAACTTATATGAGATACATGCCATATTTACCACTCATTTATTTTATGTGGTGTATATACTACCCAAGAATGTATTTTATGATTATTATCATTAAAATTATGTTATATACATATCCAATTATGTTTCTTTATTTCATGGGTTTTATGATTCAAATGTTACCAAAGTAGTATGGGATTTATGTTTCAATATCATTTTAAACGAGATTGTTTTTGTTTGAATTTCCATTGAAGAAAATTATATGATACTTTCCTGATAAATCCCTTTAATTTTATTCTCCTATATTTATTTATTGAAAATAAACATTTTTCTTTAATTTTCTTCACATCTTGTATTCAAGAGATTGAAAGAATTTTTTTAAGGAAAAACAACTTTATTTCTCTCTTCGATCGAAAATCCTTTTTCTTCCATATCAAGATTTTATAAAAATATTTTAAAAAATGTTTTTATATTATTATATAATTTTTTAAAGTCATTTTACCCATGATTTATATTTTAAAAAATGATTTAAAAGGTATCTTATTATTATTTTCTGAGAGAGTTAATGTTGACTTTTTACAAAAAACGTGAAAGAAATCTTTTCTTTAACGTACATGAAATGAATGAAAATTTCCCACCATAATTACTGATAAATGATTTGAATATTAATGTATAATATCCATGTTTATTTTCAAATAATTTTTTTCCTTAATATTTGGGAATTTTTTAGATTTTAATATGTGATTTAAAAATGAAAATTTAATTTCCTCAAGAAATATTATAGGGATCTTTTAAAAGAATTTTTTATCCATGATAAAATCCTTTGATGTAACTTTGGTTTTATTGGGGATATGATCCAATGTTAACAAATTTATTCCTTTTATATGGTTTACAGTTATGGTTATGGTTATGATGATGAAATATCAATGAAACCCATTTTCTTTTCCATGGGTTAAGTTATTATGAATGTTTTTATGATCTTGTGATATACATACGGATGGGTTTATGATTATGTAGTAGGTGGGCCTAGAATTCTATTTTCCTCTAATTAATTATGTAAAGATTAATTTTCTATGATATAAAAGGTTACATGGGAGGTTATCTCAAGCACAAAATAGGGTATACATGATATTATACTAATAGCAAAGCAAGTACATGGATGGTTATCCCAATCCTAACATGTTATGAATATCTTGGTGGTTATCCTTGACATAAAATTTCTTTGATTATGATTATGCCACACTTATTACAATATTTTATGATATGATCTTATTCTAATGTTATGTTCTCATGGATCATGTTATTTGATCTCTTTATGATCCATGTATTATCAACCGTCAAGATTTATACCATGACTCATGTATGTGATCAAAGAATTATTGGATATGATATTAAGATTTTAAGCTCATGTTCTCATACCCTTAATTCACATTTTATGTTTAAATGATCATCAATATCTCCCTTATTTACCCTTACTAGGAATTTGATCTCACCCTTTATAATGTTTTATTCCCCTTGGTTATGAAGAAATATTTTAAGTATAATATTTCTAAAAAGGTTTCTAGTTATGAAGAACTTAGTGAGAGATAATGAATATCTCTTATGAGCAAGTTTTTTGTGTATAAAAGTTTCCAAAGACACTAAACATATACAATTATATTATGGATCATAATGTTATGTAATTAATATTAATCTAATAAGATGTAATATTTATGTATGAAATTCATGGGTTTCTATACTAAAAACCCTTCTTGGTATTTCCTTGAAATTTGTTTCAGGATTTAATTGACCAAGAATAAACTTACTATTAGTCCCAAAAGGGGCTTAGATACCCTGAGGGGGGGGGGGGATGAATCAGAGTATGAATATTCTTCTCAAATTTTTTCCCACCCAACTAGATCTCAAACTATTTATTATAAGGGTATTTTAATTTTCTATTTAGTGTTTATTTTTATCTCACCCTTTATAACTTTACCTAATGATGATGCTTAGAAAGTAAGGCAGGAAAGAAAGCACAAGGTTACACAAATTTTTACCTGGTTCACCCTCACCAGACTATATCCAAGGAGCATATAATGATTATGTAACAATGTTCCAAATACACTAAACCTCAATTCCAATAATTGTTTTTGGAAAGATCACTTATATACCCAGACTCACTACCTTACACAATTTTGGGACTGCTCACTACTTCCCAAGGATCACTCCCTTGATATTTCCTTTGATGGATCACTATTAGTGGAAAGGATATCCTTATTCATCTTCCTTTTCTCAATTCTCTAGAAAGGAATCACACACATTTTTATGAATATATAGGTCCCTTAATTAGAAATACTGAATGCATCATCAATTGTAGGTATATATTCTATTGAAGTTCTTTTTGGGATGCTTTATCACTTATTTGAAAACACTTGGATACAAAATTTCAACTTTCTAGAAAACAAGAACAAACTTATCTTTAATATAGACACAAAAATTATCTCATATTTTAATTTAGTAATATATTTAAGAGATTTCAAAGTATTATTTTCACTATATTGAATGCAGTAGGGAATAAACTCATAAAAATATAGTCATATGGTGCATATTAGATATCTTCTTATTCTTCTTCTGAATTAAGACATGAAAATGATACTGTTAACCAGATAAACCTTTCACGAACTATTTTTGATCCTTCATCAACTTCCAAATTCCATTTTAGATATACCTTTCACCATGTAGTGCAAGTGATTCATGGAATGCCTTTTCTTTACAAACATCCTCTGCTTTGTCGACCTCTGACGCTTCACAAACTACATTCACTTTGCGATACCCCTTTTTCATTGCAAGCTAAAGTGCCCCATAAAAAACTTCCATGAACTAATATTTCCTTTAAGAATACCCACTTTATGAAATTACCTTATTTATGGAATACCACATTTGCGAATCATTTCCTTCTCGAAACACCACCTTTGTGAATCATTTCCTTCACAGAACACCACCTTTGTAGACCACTTTCGAAGTTAGCTGAATTATTATGGTGATAATATTTATCTAATAAAATTCAACCTCTCTAATTATGTGGTCAAGGGTCCTTTATATAGGAAAATAAATCATGAAAATACCTCTATTTAAAATTACCAAAATCTCCTTTGTGGATTAGTCATCACCGTGAACTAAACTTTCCAATTGGTCCTCATAGAAAAAACCCTTTGTGGTGAACTCAATTTACTGTCTTCTTCCATTGATAAAAATTCATTTGCGGTGAAAATTAAATCACCAACTTCCCCAAACAATATTCCTCTCACGAACCGATCCCACTACATGGTTCATGTAGTGCATAAACCTATGCAGTGACTTAAAATATCCAACCTCATCCAAAAAACAAAGACTTCCTTTGTAGTTCCACATACCTCCTTTGTGGTCTGCATAGAGAAGCTTCACTATAATGCAGTCTGCAAAATCCATGCTTTGCAATCTGTGAACTACAATGCACAAACTCCTTCAGATGCTTTATAGTCTGTGTAGCATATTATGCAGAAATATTTTCTTTTCTGATTTTCTTTCACCATTCTACGTACTTGAAATGCGGTCCACATACCTTTCTATATGGTCCGCATAATTTTCTATACCATCTGAAAACTTTGTTTTGTATAATCCCTTCCTTTAGTATAAAAGAAATCCTGATTTTGAGGCAAAAAATATGGAAAACACTGGAAAGCTATGCCACCTTAAACATATATTTTTCAGTAACACCAACCATACTGAAATGCAGTCATCTAGATTTTTCAATAAACACAATCAAACCAGAAACACCAAATGGAACCTTGAGGGAATTTTACCCAAAATTTTACACAAATAAGTATTATTAAATCTTAAATTTTATATTTACCATTTATTAATTATGATTCAAGTATTACTAAACTATTATTTAAGTATAATACACCACAAACAATATTTATTCCAATATGAAATAATGTCTCATTGTGTCCAATGGACACATGATATAATTTTTTTGGTAATAAAAAATAAAAAAAAAGTTCAACTATAATCTATCAACTTGGAAAAATAGAAGTCGTGTTCTTCTCACTTATGAAATAGGAATCACCCTTCATCGACTACTTGGACAATTCAAATTCTTATAATGTTTCTGAAATTACTTGGTTACTTTATTTGGATAAAAATAGGTGTCGCACATATAGTATCTGATACCCAATATGTAAAATATAAATATCCCATGCAATGGTGAATATACATTAAGTTTATGACTTTGCTTATTTCTACTTCTGTTCTTTGCAGTTTCCCTTATAGAGAACCGTCTTACCATATACAAAGAAAAGAAAATACTATTTTCTGCGATCCATCTTTACCTTTGGTTTATTATAAATACATTATAAAATTTCCATTGATTTAGAAATAGTTATTATTTTTTCAACCATAAATTTCATCTTGTTCATCTTAAGAACTAAAGATTTAACTTTATTTAAGTTCTTATCAACTTGGAAAACCAAACCCAAAAGATATTGAAGTAGTTTCTCTATACTATTCATTTTATAATACTAAAATAAACAAGATAAACTAAGTGATAAGGATTAGAGAATTATATTTATTAAAATTCCATGATTCAATATGAATTCATTTTCAATTTTCACATGATCATTGTAATCATGCCCTTATTCAATTCTTACTTTACTTTCTCTTTGAAAACTTCTTGGAGATGAGATGATATGGTATAACCATCCTTGTTCTGATGTTTTCTTCAGAAATTACTAGACATTAATGATTTCATGATGATGTAAACATTATATTTTTCATCCATGAGTCTCTTGTATGGTTCCTTTTCAACCTCACTTTCTTCCTAAGGTATCTTAATAGGTAGTGGGGACTTCCACACACACAATTTATTTTCATATCATAAACAATGCACAAGTTCCTATAACAATCTTTTTAATTAGTCCTGGTTAGAAAATTTTCATTATCTAGTGTTGATCATGAAGTTACTTTGATATTACTTACTATTATCTATAATAATTTTTTTAAACAAATTTTTAATTTTATCTTGATTAACAATTATTAAACATTATAGATTTTTTAATATTAAATTTCTCCCACTATTTTATCAAATCATAGTATCCCTCAACTACTAGATTTGGAATACTTAGTTTCTTGATTATTTTAGATTAAAGTATCATTAAAATCTTTCCTCATAGTCCAAGATATGGCTATACCACTACTTATAGGGTTTTAAGGAAGTATTTTGGCTGACCAACCACATTAACATGAAACTCCTTAATATTTTGAGTGGATTCCCATATTATTCAAAATATAACTTTGATTTACTAATTTTTTATAAAGTTTCAAAAAGCTAGACATGACTAATTATTTTCTTCCAAGCTTAGTTAATTAGACCCAATACTTTCAAATGAACACCGCATTAATAAGATACACTCTCAACTAGGGCTGAAAGACACCTCAAACATATATAAATTTTCAAAATCAAGTGATGGAAGGTGTTTTAATTAAAATTTTCTATAAGAGATTTATAATTATTATTAATGAATGAAAAACTTTTCTATTTAAAAATCTTTTTATAGGTGATCAAACTCAAAAATTAACTAAAATTTAAATAAAATCATTCACCAAAAATTTATATATTTTATCTATGCACTGTTATTTATTATTTTATGTGATCACATAAAATACACATATGCAATAATAAAAAACCTCACACACATAAATAAATAAATTATTTTATCATGATCATTTACTACTAGTTAATCCATCAAATGGTAATGGATTAACCTAAACCTTAGGAGAAACTCCTGATTCATGACCAACTCAAGAAGTAGTGCCCAACCCATCCAATGTATCAATGTCTCACATGGTACTTCACCAAGTCTCAGTGCGGCATGTTTATTCTTTAATCCTTTTCATCATACATAAATACTCACACACACGTGGGAGAGTATCAAGAATGAAAAATACACATGAATATGATCACTCATGGACATGAAGACCCTTACACACACATATATAATATGGGTGAGTGATGAAGAGCATATTTTATTTTATTATTAATTATTAAAAACATAACACATATTGAAATAATAAAATAAAATAAAAAAACTGGACATATATTGGTTGTTATCACTCATGACCAGATGAAACATAATATATTTGTAGTTTAGAATTAAATTTGTAATTAATTATACTCAAGATAATTAATTATGAATTAAAGTAAGTTAATCTAATTTCAGTTCAAAAAATTCTCATCACATGGTCCTATAACTAAATTTATAAAATTACAAATATATTAAATATTTTTTGAAAGTTTTTTATATTTTTTTGGGATTCCTTGTCTTAAATAACCCCCAAAGGGGTTTAGATCCCTAACTTAGTCAAGAATGGCTGGGTGAGTCAGGAAGGACCCAACCCAGCTGGACCATTGGGTCGATAATGCGGAATTCCTCATGTGGGTGATGTGAGGCAATCAGGGGGGGGGGGGTGGAAGTACACAATGCTAACTCAGTTAAAAAAACAAATATTTTCTTTAATATGATCCTCTTCCCACATCAATGCGGGTGGTTGTGTTTGACATACTACATGTAACTTTTTCCACTCCCCTATTATAATAATAATAATAATAACAACAAAAATTATTTAGCTTTTTTATTACTCTCACATCAATGTAGGAGTCCCCCAATTTATTTTATTATTTATTTTTTATTTTATACAAGCTGTTATATATCCTTTATTTTTTAAAACTTTTCCTATTTTTCATCATAGACATGGGCCTCCTTGGTGTAACTATCCAATGAACAATGGGCCGACACCTATAGATGCCTATCAGTGAACCCTATACTCCATGGTATGGTTATATGTATGTATGTATTAAAGGTATTGAGGTATGAAACAAAAGATGATGGGTTAGGGATTTTAAAATTTTCATCACTAGAATGATGTAACTTCATCATCTCAGGAGATCCAAGTCCCAATAGAGGTTCGAGGATCTCATGTGAATTTAATAAGAACAAAATATAAATAAACAAGTACCTTGTTTGATTCGGTAGCATGTTCAAATATAGCTCATCACCAGTGATCGTTAATCCAAGGATCCGAAGCCGAAACCCTCTACAATATCCACACACTTCAAGAATTTGCACAAATATCAATCATTGAATTCTGGGTGCCAGTGGAGATCTCTGATGATTCCTTTGATTTCATGATGATCACATTGAATCCATTTATTTCATCCATGAAGACGTCCTTGGATCGATTGTTTGGACAACATCTTTTTCACTCAAGGATGTGGGGGGAGTAGAGAGGATCTGTCAATCCATTGAAATGAATTTCTTACTGGAAGTGAGCTCCTTATCTACTTATATATTGGATGTGAAAAATACTCGATTAGGGTTCCCAAATCCCCATATATTTAATTTTTACTAAATAATTAATAAATAAATAATTAATATGAAAAAACCGTGTCATAAATATTATTTATAATTTATCAAATACTTGTAATATATATTAAATACATTACATGATAAAACCAAATCCATTAAATCAACTCATAATTCCCACTAAAATTAAACGAACCTTGAATATTAAAATAATATTTTTATTTGTCTGATATTATTCTAATTATTTACTTAAAATATCATAAATACTTTTAATAAATGAATTCAATTAATTATTCTATATTCAAATAATAATTAATATATTTATTTTTCAGTGATCGATAAAACCAGGACAACTCTCAAACCCCATGGTGGGTCCCACCATGTCATATACACCTATTATGAAAAATAGGGAAGAATCTTGAATGTGGTATTGTTTGTGACCCTCTAGTCCCATATTTCAATATAAATGAATAATATTCACAAACCAACCATCCTATGAACACACACTATGTAATATAATATCTTTACCATTGATATCTCGTAATGAAATATGCACACTTGCATCATTGTACTTTAATTGATTTATTATTTTTTTTATCTAACTGGATGGATTTACCTTTAACTACCACGGTCATGGATTTAATGAAGGTACTACCATCCTGATCAACTAGGCCTAATATATATCTTCCTCAACTCAGAAGAGACAAATTCTATCTTGATAATTCAACCAATGTCATACCACCAATGACTCACACAAAAAAACTACCTCTATACACCCTCATTGTCTTGGTTTTCACCTTGCATCAAAGTACACTATCAAATGAGACACATTGATAATGATATAATGTTTAGAGATAAATACACATGTTTGTAGTTAGGAGCAACCAATGACACATGAAACAAGTGGTGTTGCTATTGGTGGGCCTATCCTCATGATCACTCTTACTAGAGATTCATCAAGTGAGAAATTTATGAGAAGAAGTATCAAGGCTTTTGAGCCCCCAACACCTGATATTCTGACATCAATAATGTCCAATCAGTATGATGTATAAGGACTATAGGACATGATTATGATTAATTCCATAGTATCTAGAGGTTCTCATTATAGACTGAGATCTACTATATCCTTTTTTATGGAAAATAATCTATGGGAATTACCATTTAAATAGTGAATTTAGAAATGTCTATAATATAATTATAAGTTTACATCATGCCTAACTCATTGTACAAATGGTATGGAAATCAAAAGTACTGATAAATTTGGGTTTAGGAAACCCAGTATTACAAAATGCATGTATGTGTGTGTGTGTGTATTGAGCCATAAAAATGGTATCTCGATCTTTATATGTCCATATATAGAACATTTGAACTTTCATCAAAGCATCATTGGTGGCTTGGAGACTATATCAACTCCATTTACTTGAATTAATGAAACATAAATTTTAATTCAATATAATTAAACACATGATCACTTTGATACCACTTCTTAGCATTGTGTCAACGATAGATGCAAAAACACATGAAAATTTAAAATTTTCATAACACAATCAATGTCATAACATTGTTTCCAACATAATTCCACACAAATATCAGACGAGCATCTCATGTTAATTAAAGAAGCATGAAGAAATAAAAATAAAAACTATACCTCATTCTATTTCAATCGAACACAATATCCACTCGCTATTGAAGAAAGTCACTTGAAGGAATTGAACCTAGAACCCTATAGATCATTCAAACACACTCCTAAAGCTTACATAAATGTTGAAATTTGATTTATAGATGGTATCATGGAGAAATAGAGTGACTTTAAATGTTTATATGTTCAAAAAATCACCGTTTCTTAAATTAGGGAGGTATAACTTGGATCAGGGTGCTCTAACCACTCTCTTCCCTCTATAGATTTTGAGAGAGAAAAGGAGAATCTGTCAAAATTTATGGTAAAATAGTACCAATTTTTTTTGGCTGAATATGGATTTTATAATTATGTTCAACTTATTAAAATTTCACCTTTTACCTTTAATAATTTAAATATTATAAATTATACCTTGTTAAACACATATTCCTTGGTAAATATTTCACTTTAGTAATAAATAGTTTATCACATACTTTAACATTAAAATAATGTTATGTGATAAAATAGGAGTCATTCACTCAAATAATTTCTCCCAAAAATATTAAAAATACCTTGAATAATTAATTATTAATTGGTAAAATATTTTTCTTATATTAATTTAACAACTTGTGAATACACTGAGTTGTGAAATCCTAGACCCTGGTACCACTTAGAGGTGCCTCAATCCCAATTGTCCACATATCTTCCAGCACACCTTCCCATATTCCAGAAGATGCTGGCGAACAGAGAGGGCCTAGGCTGTGTCCATGGGGAGACTATGACCTCATGTCATAGTGGAACACAATAAATAAGTAATAATATATAAATATTAGAAGCATATATAAAAAGGTGGCACAACAAAAAACACTATAACAACTAGACTAGTAACCTATCGTAGTGGAATCATGATATAAAAATATAAGCAACAAATAATAATCAAAATATGGAAACTAAATCATATAAAAATAATGATAATTTATGTCATGTCACTAGAAAACTGGAAAATAGGTATACATGGTAACATAAAATACATGTTATAAAAAATAAGAAAAAGAAGCCAAAAACTATCCAAGCATCCTGACCTCCAGCTCAATCATCTTATACTAAGCTCCATCTTAATAAATAATTCAATATTAGGTGTCCAAAGAAGGATGCTTCCCATTTTCAACACCTACATACATGTAATCTACCAATGTACCATCTGCAACCTGGATAGGGTGTGAGATAAATCTAAGTAGGCCACCAACAATGACATATACACCATTTAGTCTATAAATATAAACTGAAAAAATGTGAAGACATATATGAAATTAAATATAGTACATTATTGTAAATACCCTGATACATACTTCAAACTCAGTTGGTAACTGAACATATAATCATTTAATTAATTATTTTCTAGTTCATTATAAGTTAATTAAGAGTATCCAAGGTATATCCAATGCATCTTATAATGATAATAATAACATTATATCCAAGGTAATGACCAAGTTATCCTTGATGATGATAATAATGAAGAGGATCCAAGGCAGTAACCAAGGCATCCTTGATGATGATAATAATGAAGAGGATCTAATGAAATAACCAAGGAATCCTTGATGATGATAATAATAAAGAGGATCCAAGGTAATAACCAAGGAATCCTTGAACTCAGGGGTCAATCCAACTTAGTAATGATCTGCATCATGGATATAAGGGGTATGTGTGCATTCCAAAGGGCATCTCCCAAGGAATTATACTATAATTAGCTTCTAACTGAGTCCAAGGATCTCATCTAAGGCAATAATGGGTAAGAAATGACTAGGAACAATGGGTGTATCCATGGAGGAACATGTTCAAAGACATCAATATGGATCCAAGGAGTGTATCCAAGCTATCCTAATATCTGAATAATAGTTAATGGATCCTAATACATCATTCCAATTATCAAATAGTAAACGAGGACCATGTTCCAAGGTGGGTATCTACCTTGGAAACTAGCATCCTTGAATCAAAACGGTGTCCTCTAGATGCTCAAGGCATTCCATTGGGAATCCAATGCTGAATCAAGTCTGAACAATCCTATATAGATGAACATGTCCATATTTCATAGGTACCATATAATGAATTCATTATTTAATTTAGGATATGTAATACTCATTCCTTTTTATAAGTCAATTGGTTTATTCCATACCTTTCATTAATTTGAAAAGGTGTAATAAAGATAGGAAACCATATATCACTTTAATTACTTAATCATTTAATTGGTTCATTACTTTAACTTTCATAAGCATGAAAAGGTAGGCTACGTACATGAAACCATATGTAATTCAATTATAACGTTTAATAAGGCCAAGTGATATTTATAGATATACTTGGTAATTACCATTTATGAGGTTCATTAATTAATTGGAACAATTTACTTATAAGGGTGAAGTGATACTATAATGTAATATCCATTAAAAATTCATACATTTAATTAAAACACTTACCTTTATTAAGACTAAGTCAAAGAACACCTGAACGGTGGCACAAAAATTCATAACAAGACACTTTAGGTGTAACTAAGGATAACACCCTACTTGGGGTAATCAATGTTGTGGTCAAAACCACCAACAATAAATAACATATATGATAGAAGCTCTAGAATATGTGCATGATGATTATAACAAAGACACTTGAATTTAAATTGGAAATATCTAATGAAATAGGTGTGCACACAAAAATGAAAATTCATAAAATGACAATACTTGGGGGATGATTCATAGACCACCTACCTTGATACTATAGAACTATAATCATAAAGTATCAACCTTTAGTTTTTCCTGGATTGGAATAAGAAAGAATAATTGGTCAATACCGTGAAAAATAGGGCATATGAGCCTGCATCAAATTAGAATCATCGATTGTAAGAAGAACAATAAAAGGAACTAAAGGACTGAAGAACTTATCGACATTCTTCCAACATGATAGATTGGTTTGAAATCAGATATTGAATGGAGAAATAGGATAAAATTCCAAATTTAGGCTCAAAAGGGGGATTATACATGAGAATAAGGGAGGAGTAGGGTTTTTTCCAAGAAAAAGTATGCCCTTACTCTTATCTTAAAAAATGTAGTCAGAAATTTACACGACATTCAAATGCTTTACACCTCGTGTAATTATTAGGGTCCCTCCTCTTGGAAAACATCATTTACACATCAATAAGGGTTCTGTATAGGAAATTACATGTCTCGTAATGATTAAAAATTTTATAATCCAATTAAATTCCATGTAATCCAATTAGACGTTGTGTAATTGTCCTGTAGCCTACCTTCTGCTCTCCTGCCTTCTTCATTCCAATACAACCTAACTAGCACAAAAACCGCCTTAGGGACCAATTAAAAAAAGATAAAATCAACAATGGATACACCCTAAATAAAAAGATCTATACCATTAAAGTAACTCATCCTTGAGTTCACCTTCTAGGGGTAGAAAAACTTTTTCTGAGAAAAACTCTGGCCACTGAGAACGTACGTTGGCCTCCCACTCCCAAGTATTGTTATATACACAACCATTCTTCCATATTTACTACACTAAAGGGATAACCATCCTTGGAGATCCTTTATTCTCCAATCAAATATGTGTATGAGATACTCCTCAAATAAAAAATACACATCTAACTTAACCTCCATAGGATCAAAATTATGGGACAAATTATCATGATAACATCAAAGATATGAAACATGGAAGATGTACTACATGGAAAAATATCTATCAGGTAGTAAAAAATGATAGGCTATTAGCCTGAATCTATCTAGAATCTCAAATGGCATGAAATAATGAGGCTAAAACTTCCCTTACCTCTGTATCTGTCTATTCCCAAGTTTGGGTGATACCTGGAAGAAAAATCGATCCCCATCCTCAAACTCTATAGGTTATCGACAACGATAAACATATGATTTTGGTCTAGATTAATTAGTAGACATATGATTTTTGATCATATAAACTGTCTCCAAGTACTCATATACAAGATGATGACCTAGTAGCACTACCTTTCCTACCTCTAACCAACACAAGGATGAATAACACAACCTACCATACAAGTCCTCATAAGGATCCATCTGAATTGTCACTTGAAGGATATTAATATAGTCCAACTTGGTGAGAGGGATATAATTCTCCAAAGAACCAATAAAATTAAGGATTAATTCTCAGAGCATATCCTCTAACACCTATATCATTCTTTCCGACTATAAATTGGTCTGAGCGTGAAAGGTTGTGCTTAGAAGCACCCGTGTCCCCATAACTCTCTATAACCCCTACCAGAACCGTAATGTGAAATGAGAATCACTATATAAAATGATAGTATGAGGTACCTATTGTAGCAATATAATCTCATAAACATATAGTCTTCCTAGCTAATCAACTGAGAAATTCCCCCAAATAGGAAGGAAGTGGGCTAATTTTTTCAATTGATCCACGACTACCCAAATTGAATCACTAACTCAAGGTGACCTCAATAATCCAACTAAAAATTCCATAACAAAATATTCAAATTTACATTCTAGTACTAGAAGTGGCTGTAACAAGCCATCAAGTCATTGTTGATCCACTTTCACCTTATAATAGGTAGAACACCTTGTGATAAAACCTTTCATCTGACATTTCATCCTAGGCCACCAATACTGGTGTCTCATATCTCAATACATCTTAGATATGGATAGATGAAATATACAATAATAAGTGTGGGACTTAAAACCCATTTTTCTCTCATATTTGTAGGAACCTAGATATTCCCAGGTACACACAAGGTCATGCATTGAGTTTCTAACTCAGTACATTCGCTACCACATTTCCTTTTCTGGGCATATATGCAAGCTAAAAATTGAAGGAATAAATTTATTTGACAAATATTAAATTTATGATATTCAATTCATTCTGTTTAAAGATATATTTGAGTATTTTTTTGGTTTTTATACACCATAAAGTGATCACCCATCATATAGTGTCTCCAGCAGTGCATGACATAGAAAGTAGCTTCTAGATCAAGGTCATGCATTGGGTTTCTATTCAAATGTGGTCTCAACTATAGAGACCCATATGAAAAAATATATCCTCCTACATCATCACTTATAGCATCCTGATTCCTCATGAATCATTGAACACTATATAGCATTTACATGATTTTGGAAGAATAAAAAAGGTGTCGAGGTAAGCCTCCCTTTCAGATCCTGAAAGGATTTATCGCATGTTTCTGACCACTAGAACTTTACACCCTCATTGTGAGAATAGTAAGAGGTGTATAAAGGTGTGATAAGTCTTTTATTATATTCTTGTAATATCTATCCAACCCTAAGAAACTCCATATATAAAACTCATTCTTAGGATACTCCCAGGAATCCACAATACTCACCTTATCTGGTTCGATAGATACTCATGATTATGATATTATATAACCCAATAAGTGAAATTTATTGATCCATAAGTGGAACTTATAAATATTGGAATAAATATGATGCTCTCTCAGTTTATTCAGAATAATTTAAATATGTCTATCATGGTCACTCTGAGTATGAGAATACACTATGATGTAACCCACAAATACCATGAAAGAAGAATACTGATAGGGGTGGAAAACACTATTCATAAAAGAAATAAAAATGGTAGGTGTTTTTATAAGACTGGGCGACATAATAAGTTACTCATATAGATCATACCTTCTATGAAAAGCTGTATGAGGTAAGTATGAAGACATGACTTGCACATGATGATAGCCCGATCTCAGGTCCATCTTAGAAAAAACCCTATCTCCTCAAAGTTGGTCAAATAGAACATCTATCTGAGGAAATAGATACAGTTCTTAAACATAATTTGGTTCTAACATCAATAATATACAAATAAATAAAGGATCCCATAACCCTTCTTGGAAAAAAGAATGGATAAACCCCAAGAGGAAGTGTTGGGTTGTATAAAACATTTGGCTTATAGATCCTCCAAATATCTCTTAATCTCATGGAGCTCAGTAGGTTCCATCCCATATGGAGTAATGGACATCGTAGCTTCTCCTAGAATAAGATTTATTGTAAAATATACCTCTCTCTTAGGTTGTAAGAAAAAAAAACTATGAAAGACATCCATGAAATGATCTACTACTAGAGGAAAATATACAAGATGTATTTCTTTCTCCTCCATGAAGAGACTATAAATCTTAGTAGTAAATCCACCTATCCCATGACACTCTAGTCCCACTATACTATCCTAGAAATTCCCCTCAACCTTGTGGAGAAACATATTACCCTATATTGATGTAAACGACACCTTGTAGTGATAGCAGTCCATGAAGGTATGATTTGGAACCAGTTGATCTATTCTAAGAATGACATCAAAACTTGTCATCTCAAGTACAAAGTGGTCTCATAAGAAGGGATAAATACCTACCTTAAGATGATAATCCTTATATTTGAATATTCCCTTGTACCACACTCCTAACGGTTTTTACAGGGTCATCACCCCAAAATAATATTAAATTTCCAACCTGATACTTTCCATGGTCGATAAAGAGATAAAGGATTGTTAAGAACCTATACTGAATAAAGAAGATACATTAGTGGATTCTAATAGAATTTTACCTTATACTATATATTATCCTGTGCTCTTATCCTTGGATATCATCTATATAGAATTAAATTGACCTGATCCATGACCCTGTGCTATAACTAGACTACCCTAAGCATGTTCACTCTACTGGCGCTGATAATCAGTAGTCTAGCTAGCACGACCACAACAAACTCCTCAACCTGTCCTATTGGTGATACTATAACTCCCCACATGACATGAAATAAAGGATCCTACCCCTAAATTTGGAGATGGTGAATAGACTCTTCCACTAGAAATAGATGGAAAGGGATGATAGAATCTCTGAATAATCCTAGTACGACTGCAAGATTGGAACTCCATACGGTCTATATCACAATGAAACTTTAGATTCCCTTTCCTTCCACATTTATGGAATATAATGGAGCTTCTTGTGTAGTTACTTTTACCACAACTACTCTAATGAGAGACCTTAAGGGAATGCTTCATACTACAATAAGAACCACTACCATGCAGCAATAATGAACCTCTATTACTAGTATTATTACCCTCCCTCAGGTTTAAATCAATGATAAGTGTATGATTAATGATCTTATAAAATATTGGTAGGTGAAATTCATTCACTTGAGAGTACAGATGGAATACTAGATGCCATCCTCAAAACATCACGCTCACAATATCTCATCACTGGCTAAAAGTAGTGAAAATTGATTTAACTTAGTAAAACATGTTTAATAGTCTATGATTGACATAACACAATTCTCTAGGTGTATGAACTATTTGGATTAGTTATCTCTCAACAACTGATGAAATAAGTGATCATAGAAGGTAGTCTGGAAGTCCCCCCAAACCATTCCCTAATAACGACTAGCCTGGGTAATCACATCCCACTAGTGTTTGGATGAATCACACAACATATAGGTGGAAGGATTGACCCTAATATCTAAAATAATCTTTAGATTCTAGAAGATAGATAGAGTTCCATCTATACAAGACTCAGTAGCCCGTGGACTAGCATCCACCAAAAATATGGGAGGATGTTGCTATTGGAACTCATGTTTCAGATCATCCATAGTTGGTGTAAGTCATGAAGCACTCTACATGGACTATATCAGACATAGAAAACCTAAAAAAGATGAGTATTAGTGCCATGTTTGGGTATACAAGGTGGTTCCTCAAATGCTACTCCTAGTGGCAAGACTGGTGGTTTAGAGCCCACCATATCTGGTGCGTGGTCATCACCACCCTCCCAGCGGATGACATGAGGATGTCATGGTGGAATATATCTACAAATGCCAATAAAACAAAACTGAAAATAATATTTGAAGTTGATATAAGCATTAAAATAATAAAAAATCATGAATAAGGGATCACTAACCAAGGTACTACCCCAACTACCTGCTTAGGAGGATAGGCATTGGTAAGTGTTTAAATTTAATTTACAGGGGTTCCAGTAGATTAAGGGTCAATCACATTTCACCTCTTCATTTACTGGAAACCATTTAATTTTATAAGTAAAGTTTTTACATCTATATTTCTCATTTTCTTATATAAATGTTACAAGATTGAATTAAAATGGATCACTATTCCCAGTTAATAAGGTCCTATACACTTTATCACTAAAATCGATGCCCTTTTAATTTTTATTTTACCCTATCTAAATTCTTTATCAGAATGTAATGAGTAATATATGATAGATAGACTTGGTAAATTACCCTTTCCAACCCCTGAGGTTCCATACACCTCATGAATTGAAACTATAAATCATTTAATTTCATCTAAAGAGTAGCTCATGTAAGTAGATGTACATAGATGCTATGGGTAGAAACTATCTATTTAAGACGTCTCCATAAAACTATATAGGAAAAAACTATTTATATTTATTTTTACAATTTAAATAACCAAATCCCTATCCTATAAAAAATCTTAGCAACAAAAAAATATATATAAAAAACCATGGTTCACTAAACAATCATAGGAAAAAAAAGCAATAAAAGTAATTAAATGCACCAATATGGCATGAAATATACATGACATATGATTTCTAGGTGCTGATCATGATGCATGATTAATGATTTCTTTCCATTATCTCCTTGGTATAATGATAAAATATAATCTTCAATCAAAATAATAATAATAATAACCATCACATATCATGTGTTTCACCCAATGGTGAAAGGATATCAACTGTAATAAGAAAAAATATTGAAAAAGATTCCTTATTTTAGGAAACTTGGTTTTTACCCCAAACGTGGGTTAGGTATTCCCAAAAATGACTTATAAACAAGTTCCAAATAATTTATAATCTCATATATATTGTCTCAAAATAGTAAGGAAAGAAAATAAATCCCTGATACCACTTTGTGATATCCTAGACCTGGGTTTCAATCAGAGGCGGTCCAAGACTGGTTAGCCACATGGCCTCAAGCATGCCTTCCCATATTCCAGAGGCTTCAGGATAGCATCAAGGGCCAAGGGTGTGTCTATGGGTAGAATATTCCCTCACACAATAGTGGATCACAATGGATAATTAAAAACAGGGAAATAGTAGAATCACATATAAATAGGTGGAATGGTGGAAACAAACACTATAATAACTAGACCAATAACCCGCCATAGCGAAAGCATGATATATACATCCAAGAAATAGATAATAATAAAAATCTAGAAACTGAATCATATACAAAATGATAATAATGTATGTCATGTAACTAGAAAACTAGAAAACAAGTATATATGGTAGCAGGAAATACATGCTATAAAAAAGAAGAAAAGTAAGACAAAAACTATCCAAGCATCCTAAGATCCATATCATCCATCTGTTACTAATATCCATCATAAGATAGCAATCAATATCAGGTGTCCAATTCAAGAAGCTTCCCATTTTCAACACCTTCATACATATAATCTTCCTAAGTACCATCAGGGGCCCAAATAGGGTGTGAGATAAATCTTAGTAGGCCACCATAAATGACATCTATTCCATCCAGTCTGTGACTATAAACTGAAACAATGTGAATACATATATAAAAGTAAAGGAGGTAGAGTAATTTAAATACCATGTTACCTGCTTCAGCCATAGATGGTGTCTGAACATGTAATCATTTAATTAATTATGTTCCAGTTTATTATAAGTTAAGTAATAGGATCCTAGGTATGTCCAAGTAATCCTATAATTATAATAATAAAAGAGTATCCAAGGTAATGACTAAGTTATCCTTGATGATGATAATAATGAAGAGTATCTAAGGTAATAACCAAGGAATCTTTGATGATGATGATAATGAAGAGGATCCAAGGTAATAACCAAGGCATCCTTGATGATAATAATAATGAATATGATCTAAGGTAATAACCAAGGCATCCTTGAACTCAGGGGTTGAGCCAACTTAGTAATTATCTATATCCTGGATATAAGGGGTCAGCGTGTAATCCAAGGGGCATCGACCAAGGAATTCCACTGCAATAAGGTTCTAACAGAGTCCAAGGATCTTATACAAGGTAAGAATGGATAAGAAATGACTGGGACCAATGGGTCTATCCATGGTTCTACATGTACAAATACATTAATTTGTATCCAAGGAGTGTATACAGAGAACCCTAATATCTGAATGATAGTGAATGGATCTTATGAAATCATTTCGGGAATCCACCAGTAGAAAAAGGACCAGGTTCCAAGGTGGGTATCTCCCTTGGAAACCAATATCCTTGAATAGAAATGGAGTCCTCTAAGTGCTCAAGGCTTTCCCTAAAGAATCCAAGGCTGAATCAAGCTTGAACACTTATATATATATGAACATGTTCATATTCCAAAGGCACCTTATACTTAATTTAATATTTAATTTAGTCCATGTAACAATCTTTCCTTTTTATATGTCAATTGGTTCATTCCATACCATTCATTAATGCAATAAGGTTTAATAAAGAAATGATCCTATTTAACACTTTAATTAATTAATAATTTAATAATTTAATTATTTTACCTTTCATAAGTATCAAAAGGTGGTCTAAGAACATACAACCATATGAAATTCAATTATAACATTTAATAAGGCCAATGAATATTTATAGATATACTTTATAATTACAACTTATGAGGTTCATTAATTAATTGGAACATTTAACTTAGAATGTTTAAGTGATACTATAATATAATATCCATTAACAATTCATACATTTAATTAAAACACTTTCCTTTATTAAGGAAAAGTCAAAGTACACCTGAACAGTGGCTTAGAAAGTCATAACAATCCACTTTAGGAATAAATAAGGACACTATCCTAATTGGGGTAATTGGCATTGTGGTCAAAACCCCAAAAAATAAAGAATATATATGAAATGGGATATATATTATGATCGTGATGATTATAATCAAGGCACATGAATTTAAATAGGCAATGCCTGATGAGATCGGTGTGTGCACAATGGAGACAGTTTATAAAATGAGGAGAATTGATAGATGAGTCATAGACCACCTAACTCGAGACTATATAACTCTCCTTATCTAGTATCAGAATTTAGTTTGTCCTATATTAGAAGAAAACTGAATAATAGATCAACGCCCTAAAAAATAGGGCATATGAGAATACATAAAAATAACATTGTCGATAAGAAGAAGAATGAAAAAAGTAGTTAAAGCACTAAAGCACTTAACGATGCAATTCTAATGTGATAGGAAGATATAAAACCAGTGATCAGATGGAGAAACATGATCAAATATTATATTTAGGCTCAAAAAATGGCTTCTATATGAGAGGACAGGAGGGGTGAGGTTCATTCCAAGAAAAAGGTGGCCATGCCTCTTATCTTGAAAACTAAAGTTGGGAATTTACATGGCGTGTAAATGATTTGCTTGTCATGTAATTCTTGGGTTCTTCCCTCATTGTAAAAATCATTTACACATCGTAAAATGTACTGGATAATAAATTACATGCCATGTAATGATTACATGCAGTGTAATCTAATTACATTCCATGTAATTAGCCTAAAGATTGCCTTCAACCATCCTATATTCTTCTTTTCAAAATAACCCAACCTCCCACAACTTGGATTTAGGGCCTAATCCACAAATAGAACCACAAAAAGGGTTAAACCAGAAATAAAAAGATCCACCCCTAATAGAAAAAATCAGGTTCTTACACTGAGTAAATAAATTCAACACTTATTTTTATAAAATCAAATAATATTTAATTTATTTATTTCTTATGATCATTTGAACTCAGACATTACCCATACCCTATCATGGGGTCCACCATGTATTAAACTCCAATTCATTAGAATTGGTCAAGATTATGAATATTATTTTTGTGTGACCCTCTATTACCTTATATTAATAGTAGTGAGTCATACTCACAGACCAAGAGAAAAATCTAGCAACACATCATGACTTCAAAAGAGATAAGGTTTAGTCATAGAAATGAATACCTCCTATGAGTATGCTTTATATAATATTATCTCTTTGCCTCATGATACATCATAATTAAGTACACATACTTTGTGTCATCATCTTTTCATTCTTTATTATTTTATGAACTTACTGGATGAACTTACCTTCTTCTAAAATGGCCATAGATTTAGTAAAGGTATTACCATCATGGTCAATTGGGCTCAAGATATCCTTTCCTTCTAGAAGAAAAAACTCCTATCTCTATCATTAAATCAATTATATACTGCAAATGATGCACCTAAAATAATCTACATCACCACCACATAAATTTTATTGTTTTTGTATTACATAAAATCATGTGATCAAATGATACACATTGATAATGATCTCAATTAGTGAGAGCAATACACATACTTGTAGATAGGAAACACCAATGATACCCTAAACATATAGTGTTCTAATTAGAGATAAATTACTCATGATCACCTCTACTCAAGATCACCAAGTGTGGATTTCATGAAAAAAAGTATCAATGCTTATGACCTCCCAGAACTTGATAGTTAGACATCATCTGCATTCATCTAGTATGATGTATCAAAACCACATGAAATATATTTAAGATTAGTGTCATAGTATCTCTAGTCTCTCATTATAGCTAGGAATTTATATAACCTATTGATATGAAAAACAATATAAGGAGATTAGAATCTAAATAGTTTATGCAAAAGTATTGTCATTATTATTATAAGATACCATTATGCATAACTCACTGTATACATGATATGGAAATCGAAAAGTACTACTCAAGTTGGGTTTAGGGTGAACACTTTCACAAAACACATATCATAAAATATTATTAAAGAATATAATATATGTGGATATCCTTAAATACTACTATATAAAATCTATAAATCGTACAATATGATATGTTAACTTCAGGTAAAATTCTAAAAATATTTCACTTGTAATAAATGTTTGGTTTATAAAGATCGAGAAACATTTATTAAAAAAAACAGAAGTAATTAGAAACCTCATCCTAACATCGACCACACATAAAACCAAAACTATGTATATTTAAAATGAGGTGCTTATGTGTACATTACATAGAAGATATCTCCCATGTTGATCTTTTATCACATGTTTGATAGAGACCCTAGAGAGGTAGCCAACAAAATATTTCCTCTGTGGTGCATCCACATGAATACTTGAATCACCCAATGTTTTTGTAAGATTCTTCTTCGCCACTGATATATTGGTATATTGGGTAGTAAAAGATGAAGAAGAGAGATTATGTCCAAATAGAATCAAAAGAGAGAAATCAAGATAAGTTTTTATAGTCTCCTCAAATGCCTAGGCCTATTTATATAATCCTTGAAAAAAAAATTGATCCATTCATGTAATTTACTCAAACTTTAAGAAATGCATGAGTAAATTCTTCAATTATGAATAGATCATAATCTTTTGACTAAATGAATTCTCCCCAATATGAATCATCATATGAAATATTAATTATAAATGATAGTGTTCATGGAAGATTATCTAAGAAATAGTATTTAGCATTCAGTTTCTTAATCAATCATAGTATGTTTATATGAATCATGCTATATGATTTACAGCACTATGATATAAAATTGTCATACACTACAACTATCCAAGTAGAATTTATATTATATCACTATATCATACAAAAATATATACCCTAGTAACATAAAACACATCACATAAGTTTATGGATTTTGGATATATCTCCATCAATATCCCACTTGCACTAAATCTTTATAGACTTTGTTTCATTTCACCTTACAATGTATCATATAAAATAACTTTTGAAACCATATCCAAAACTCATTTTGAATATCTTACAATTTTTTTTAGAAAGATATCATCAAATTGATAGTGTATCACCTCATATGTAATACTTTGTGAATATCCATGCAAAACTCTTTTTAGATAAAGTCTAAATTCATTTTAGACAATCTCTACAAGTTTTTTAAAAGGAAATTATTATCCATTCAACCAAAAAGTTTTAACCATAGTCCTTTGTAGCATTGAAAACAAATATTAATTCCCAAATTCATAAATGTAAGTATGGAGAAACCTCTATAAAATCATATTTTCTAAAGGTGAAAAGGGATCTGAAATAATCTCTATCAAACACATGTATAATTATACCTATATACACCAATTATATCATATATAAGAATTCATTTTCATATGATCCATTTTCTATGAAATAAAGTAACTACAAGATACAGAATATGTCAATCCCATATAACTACTTATATGTTTTTGATTCTTTGAGTAAAGAACAAACATGACGATGAATGCATCACATGTTATTCACCCTTATGAATTAGTACATCCTATTCCAATTATCCTATAGAAAATCACATCACATGTATTATATATATAAAACCATATATTTCTTTAGTATATCTCAATTGAGTCCCTAAATGGCATACTCTTCATACGATAGAAAAAATCACATCTTGGTTAAGCTCTAACTGATGAAATGATTAGGAACATACCCAAACACCTCCTAATCTGCTAACCCTGAAGACTTGCATAATAAATGTATCCAAGTATATAGGTCCTCACACTAGGAATATCACCAGCATCAATTATGGGTAAATAAAAATATTAAACATGCATCCTTAGTATACCAAAGTCATAGTGTATGACACTATGTGGTATAATTCACGAGTCATCCAGTATAAAAAACCTGTTTTGTACCACATAATCATATTTTGGGCCTCTATATGAAATATTATTCATGTTAACTTTTATATTTCATCACAATATATATTACTACATGATTAACATTAGTTAGGGATAACTCAAATTCATACTTTGATAGGTTAATTATAATTTCACTTCCCGTAATATATAAATCCAATGTGAGTGAATGTTAAAGTGGATACTACCTTTTGTATAACATGATACATTGTATATTATTAAACTACTTTAAGAATATTTTAAAAAACCATACACAATCTACCATATAATCATATCTCATATGATAGAACATGGACCAACCTTATGTTGGATACACATTTAGGGTTTCGTTAAAATCATAGCATTTTTATGTAACCCCTTTTATATATTCATGAATCTATCTAATAAAATACTGTCACTAAACTCATTTAGTGAGTAACATATATAAATTAAGTTTTAATAAAGGCGAGACTTAGGAATCATATTCCTAATGTTTAAATCATCCAAAATATTATTCAAACTTCTTATATTTATAATATAAGAATGTTCTAATGTTAATAAATTTTTTGTCTACTTATAACTCCTTCTAAGCTAATCATAAACATTCTTGGAAACTTTCAATTGAAACTTTTCCTTGATATCATTTTGGTAACAAAATTTAACTTTTTAAATTATTATTTACTAACAAATCCTAAAATTCTCTAGGTTGTAAAGTGATATTAACTTCGTTAGTGTGATTAAATATTACTAATTATATTTATATTTATCAGAATAACCTAAAATATTTTAGGATATAATGACATTTAATTTAAATTTTGACCAGTGTAATATTTTATTTGTTAACTTTGAACTTATATAAGTCTAAATATACTCCAAATAGACTCTTAAAAACTATATTCTTTTAGAAAACCATGGTAAGATAGAATAAATATTTATGTTAGGAAATGAAAATGATTTACCTTGGTTGGAATATTTAACAAATAAACTATTATATCCATTGTAACACCCGAGACTTTTATGTTATATAAACCATCAAAGGAATATTTTTCTACACAACACTGGCTTGGCTTGCTTTACACGCAATCACGACCTTCCTCGATAGCTTGCGTCGTACGCAATACCGAGTTTCACTAAATAACAATATGCTAGCCGTTATGAATAGTAATAATCACTTTTTGAAATTTTATAAATTTTATTTTTCAAAATGGACTTCATTTTTGGACTCAGAATATCGAAATTAGCCTAGGGTGAAATTTTGGTATTTTTCTGAAAACTTTCAATTTTTGATGAATAGTGAAACCACTAAGTGGTAGGTTAAAAACTGAATTTTGCATAAAACTTAATTTTACCGCTTCTGTGAATGGAATTTCAAAAATCCGACAGACACGGTTGATATCAGTAAGTAAAATGTGGTTCAATGAGATAAAAATAATTTTTTGGTGAATAGTAACTTTTTACTTTTTTTACTGCGGTTAATAGTAAATAGGGTAACTAAGGGTAAATATGATATTAATATTACCCTAACACATGTCCTAATTCTATTGGACAAGTGTAATTCGACCAAAAACAAACTTAGGAATAAAATATGACCATTTAGGCCCACTTGGATTAGATTAGGACATTTATTATTAATTTATTTAAAGAAGGGTTAAAATAGTTAAAATCAAAGTTTAATAAGTAAATCATTTTTAATATTGGGTTATACATAATATAATTTCGACTATAAATATTCATTAGAAAGATAAAAAGATTTCATACATAATTGTATTTTATTTGTAATTTTTAGACATAAAATAATTTAATTTATTTATGACACAATGATGATGCAGTAATTATCTTATTTATGAAATATTGACATAATTGATGTTATAAACACCAAAATAAATGTAATTTTAGACTTTTTATGAATTCCACTAATTTTCTAGGTTACTATGATATATTAATGTTGATTTAATCAACTTTTTTCTAACATATAATTCTGTTATGACTTTCACAAAAATCATATATCAAATAGTGTCAAAATTGACACAAAATAGTTTTTAAATAAAATAAAATATTATTAATTGTTATTTTATTCCTAAAAATCTAAGGTTCGGCCAAATGACTTAGATAAGGATATATATATTAATAATAAACAATTTGGGGTTCGTTTGGCATGTTATAGTAAGTTTATTAACCATATAGTGAAAGAAAACAAAAAGACGTGGTAAAAGTTAAATTATTTAACTTAGAGTTAAATCTAATTGATAAGGTTAAAATAATACCCTAAACTTGTCTAAATCCTAGTGGTTGATAGGATTTCGGCCCATCCCCACCTTATCTTCGAAATAAGACCCTTTGGAGCCATTATAAACCGATTTTGACTTTAATATAAAATAATATTTTGAGATATTCCTAAGGTGCCCCTCTCCTCCCTTATAAAAGGGCACCTCCTCCCCCTCCTCCTCACACCAAATTGAGCACTCAAGCTCGGCCAACACCTACCATTTTCTCCTCTCCACTTCCCTAGAATAATCCTAGAGGTCCTGGTATTCTTCAAAGACCAATCTTAGTTCCCTAAGTGGAGGATTCAAAGAGGCGTTCCAAAGAAGAGGTAATATCCATTACCGATCTTTTCAATTTCTTTCTTCTTCAACTTCTTCTTCTTTAGTTGTTTAATGATAAAGTAATAACATCAGTATTACTTACATACTGATATGTTATTATAAATATGAAACAACCCTAATTAACCTTCTATCCATCCCACGGAAAAATGAAATCACCGCGCGTGCGTACGTACGGAATACCGTCTCCACGCTGTGGTGTAATCTATTTTCCACCATCACTTTACAAGGATGGGCATAATGGTGTAATGAGTAACTATTTATGATTATTATAAAGTAATATTTATACTGAAATAATATATATACACTCCAATACAATTCCACGATCATAGGAACGATATCATCACTCGTGCGTACGTACGGAATACCGTCTCCACGATGTGATGTGACTCGTTCTACATGATCATCATTACATAGTAATTATATAAATGAATTGAATGAATAAAAATGATATATGTTACACTAATACCATTCTGGATATAAGTTATATATAACCTTAAAATAAGAATAAGAATTTATTCGGCAAAACACGCATAAGAACAAAAGGCAATAAAGACCCGAGTAACAAGTAACAATGAAATATTACTAACAAGAAGCTAAGAATATGACCATATATGATATCATATCAATATGTATGACTCTGGAATAAGTCAATAACATTATTTAAACCATTATACAGGAGCTTCGGACATGTACAAAGCAAATCGGACCTAAGGTAAGGGAAATATCACAATCTCATTTTTATCCGAGATTGTTTATTCGTAAGTATTTACTGGGGTGTATTTTATCATCCACATCCATGTTTCATCAATATGTAATATTATTTCCATCCACTTATAATAGTTTAAATCCAATTTTACCCTTCGGTTAGTTTTTAGTAAAGAATATGAAAGGAATCTTTTGTCATTTTTTTTCGTACGATGTACTTTTTGACTTTTCCGACAAAGGTACGAAGAATGTTTTTTTAACTTATACGGAATGAATGGATTTTTAAAACATTATTTCCAAGAAGCTTCCTTTACATGTTTTCATGTTTATTTTTAATCAACTTCTTTTATTTTAAAATTGTATGACATGTTAAGAAAGGAAAAGTGTTTTTGAAGTAGAAAGGATATTTTCCTCAAGAATGAAGTTCAAGTGTTTTATCAAAATTATTTTCCATCTAAGATAATAAAGGGTTCTGTTTCTATCCATATTTTTACATTGATTTAACTATGTTGTGATGGAATTATGTTTATGAATTCCATTATCTTATATGAATGGTTTTATGATGTCATGTTGTTTAAGAATCCCATTTTTATTACATGGGTTATGTAATGATGTATGATTTATGATTTTGTGGCACACATAAGAAAAGATTCATTATAAGATGGGTGGGACCTATATCTACCTCCAATGCATTGGGTAAAGATTTTATATCTCATGAGATAGACATTGCTGGAACGGAAGGTTATTTCGGTTCAGTGATACAGGACTGAAACGAGGAGTGAACTCGGTTCAGAAAAGGACTTTGTCCACTAAGATAGTCTTGGCAATGAGTCATGACTAACAAGAAATGATTTTCCATGATTATGTGTGCATGCCACAAAGTTTCAAGTTTTATGTTATGATTATGGGGATCTCATTTTCACTTCTATGATTTATTCCATGTTAAGATATTATGATCTCTTTTGCAGGTTTTGATTTTCATAAAGATATGATATGATTTTTATTTCCTTTATTTGCCCTTGCTGAGCATTTGAGCTCACCCTTTTATGTTTTCTTTTCCCCAGGCCAGGAAGATGGATATTAAGTAGAATATGCTAAAAGGGACCCTAGATATGATGAAATAAATGGGAGACACTGTAGAAGATTTATGAACCAGTTGTTTATGTTTCCCAGTTTCTAAAGACACTATACCTATACGGTCCTTTGTGGTTTTGTCATATGTTGTAATAAGTGTGCTTCAATTTTGAAGTATTAACAATGTATGTAAAGTATGGGTCGTTATAGTTGGTATCAGAGGAAAGGTATAGTCAACCTTTGGAAACTAGGATGTGAAAGCCTTAGTAAGAACCCTAAGGATATGTCTAAGCATAGAACACAATCTTAGTGTTTAAGAAATGTCCTTGAATAACCTAGGATAAGACCTTAAGCATGAAAATTTTATTCTTGAATTATGTGGTTTTCCTATTATAATTAGTGTTGCTCACACTATTCTTCTTGGTTTTAGTCAATGGCTGGAACCCGAAGGAACCGTGTTAATGCGGAATGCGATAGGCAATGCAATGATTGTCCCCCTGAGCAACCAAACGATATGGGAGCTGGAATGCAAAATCTTGTAGCCATGCTCACACAACTTTCTCAAGCTATGAATCATGCAGGACTTCCAAACGAGCAAAGGAAGGAGCAACATTCTGTTGAATCCTTCATGAGGCAGCGTCCACCTTCTTTCAGTGGGTCTACTGATCCATTAGTTGCTGAACAATGGATTAGTACTACTGAAAAGATATTTTCAGTTCTTCAATGTTCTGAACATGATAAAGTCATCCTAGCAGTGTATCGTTTGGAAGGAGATGCTGATCAATGGTGGAATCTTATTAAGAATACGAGGCAAAGGGATGAAATTGAGTCTATGGAATGGGACGAGTTCAAGAACTTATTTTTCAATAAGTACTTCCCTCGTATTCTCCAAACAAAGATGGAGAAAGAGTTTCTTGAACTGAAGCAAAGTGATGATGAATCTGTTGGTACCTATGAAGCAAATTTTAAAAGACTTGCAAGGTACGCTTCTGGTATTATTATCCAACCTGAGAGTAAGATCGATCGATTCTTTAGTGGCTTAAAACCAAGTCTTCGAAGGGCGTTAGCCATAAGGGACTTCAATAGCTACGAGGAAATCGTTCGATGTGCTCTCAAAGTCGAGATGGAGATTGGAGTAACCCATCAGTCGCATGGGTTTGATAAGAAGAGGAAGATGGAATTCAAAGGAAACTCTAAAGAGCACACTGAAAAGAAGATGAACTTTCCCTTATGCTCAAAGTGTGGAAAGAAACATGGAGGGAGTTTTCTTAAAGGGACAAGTAAATGTTTTAAATGTGGAAATGAAGGTCATCGGGCATTTGAATACCGTAATAATGGGAAGAAGATGTCTAATGACGTAAACAAAGGAAGGGATACATAGAATGAACCTACTACACTTCAATGTTTCAAGTGCAAGGAGATGGGGCATTATGCCAATCAATGCCCAAATCCAAGGGTTGATGATGATGGTCGACGTCAACAAAATCTTAAGGCTAAAGACAAAGGAAAGTCACATGCAATTTCTATCAGCGATGTGGAGTACGATAAAGAAGTGGTGAAAGGTACACTTACCATCCACTCTAAAGTAGCAAATGTTTTATTTGATTCTGGATCCACCCACTCTTTTATTTCTAAAGAATTTTCTAAGGGTATCACCGTATTACCTCAACAATTAGATGTTGAGTTAGCTGTGACAACACCTAATGGAACAACAGTCGCATCAAAAGTTTATAATTCTTCTCCGATCGAAGTTTGTGGGAAAGTGCTTCCTACAAATCTTGTGATCCTTCCTTTAGTGGAATTTGATGTGATTCTTGGCATGGATTGGCTTTCCCTACATGGAGCTCATATCAATTTCCAAAGAAGGGAAGTCACATTTCATATTCCAGATCAATCTACGATCGTATATCAATGCAAGGATGAACATAACCTTCCAGTGGAAATTTCTTCCATCTTATGGGTATTGATTCCACTAAATGAAGGTTATTTATCTCAAATGGTTGGTGAGAAACTCACGATTAAGAATATTCCCATTGTACGGGAGTTTGATGATGTCTTTCCGGAGGAATTACCGGGTCTTCCACCAAATCGTGAAGTTGAGTTTTCAATAGAACTCGTACCGGGTGCTTTGCCTATTTCAAAGACACCTTATAGAATGGCCCCAATTGAGTTGCAGGAATTGAAGAAGCAACTCCAAGAGAATCTTGATAAGGGATTCATACGCCCTAGTGCGTCACCTTGGGGAGTACCTGTTCTATTTGTTAAGAAGAAAGATGGATCAATGAGACTCTGCATTGATTATCGAGAACTTAACAAGATCACTATCAAGAACAAATATCCTCTCCCACGCATTGATGACTTATTTGACCAACTACGCGGAGCTCAATACTTTTCCAAGATTGATCTTCGTTCAGGGTATCATCAATTAAGGGTCAAAAGGGAGGATATACCAAAGACGGCTTTCCATACAAGGTATGGACACTATGAATTTATAGTGATGCCATTTGGTCTTACTAATGCCCCTGCTATCTTCATGGATCTAATGAATAGAGTCTTTAGAGACTATCTTGATCAAATTGTGGTAGTCTTTATAGACGCTATTCTTGTCTATTCAAAGATCAAGGAAGAGCATGAAGATCACTTGAGAATTATATTGAAGACCCTGAGAAATGAGAAGCTTTATGCCAAATTTACCAAGTGTGAATTTTGGCTTCAAAAAGTTGCATTTTTGGGTCATATAATCTCAAAAGAGGGGATATCTGTGGATCCAGCAAAAACAGAGGTTATCGAAAGATGGTCGAGACCAACAACAGTAACTGAGATCCGAAGTTTTCTTGGTTTGGCTGGATATTATCGACGTTTTGTAAAGGATTTTTCACGATTATCTAATCCACTCACCAAGTTGACTTGGAAAGGAGTTAAGTTTGTCTGGACAGAGGAATGTGAAGAGAATTTCAAGGAGTTGAAAAGAAGGTTATCCAGTGCACCTGTGCTCACACTGCCTTGTAGTGGAGAAAGGTTTGTGATCTACAGTGATGCATCCAAGAAGGGATTGGGGTGTGTTCTTATGCAAAATGATATGGTGATAGCTTATGCCTCACGACAGTTGAAAATCCATGAGCAAAATTACCCAACACATGATTTGGAGTTGGCTGCGGTAATCTTTGCATTAAAGATTTGGAGGCATTACCTTTATGGTGAAAGGTGTGATATTTATACTGATCATAAAAGTTTAAAGTATATTTTCACACAAAAGGAGCTGAATATGCGTCAAAGAAGATGGTTGGAGCTGATTAAGGATTATGACTGCTCAATCCATTACCACCCTGGGAAAGCAAACAAGGTGGCGGATGCATTAAGTCGACAAGACCATGCTAGTTTATCCATGATGAGGATCACAAAGGATCTAATATTTATGGATTTACAAAGGATGGATCTTGGAATTATAATGGAAGGGGAAAAATCTTATCTTTCTCAAATTAATGTTCAACCATCTATACATGTGAAGATTAAAGAGGCACAGAGAGAAGATGTTGAGTTACAAAAGAAGGTGAGAAATGTTCCTGAATTCAACCTTGATTGTGATGGGATAATAAAGTTCAGGAATCGGGTTTGCGTTCCTCCCATCCCCGAATTAAAGAAGGAGCTGCTGGATGAGGCTCATAGTTCTTCATTCTCTATTCATCTTGGAAGCACGAAGATGTATAGGGACCTGAAAGAGTACTTCTGGTGGGATGGCATGAAAAGAGATGTTGCTGAATATGTCTCTCGATGCTTGGTTTGTCAACAAGTTAAAGCTGAGAGACAGAAGTCTAAGGGGATGTTACAACCATTACCCATACCCGAATGGAAATGGGAAAACATCACTATGGACTTTGTCACAGGACTTCCTAAAACATCCAAAGGCAATAATGCTATCTGGGTCATAGTTGATCGTCTTACAAAGTCTGCACACTTCATTCCTATTAGAGAGGATTTCTCTCTAGATCAGCTTGCCAGGATATATGTAAAGGAAGTGGTAAGATTGCATGGAGTACCACTTTCTATTATATCTGATCGGGATCCGAGATTTACCTCGAAGTTCTGGCGAAGTCTTCGGCATACTCTGGATACAGAGTTGAGTTTCAGCACTGCTTATCATCCCCAGACAGACGGTCAGTCTGAGAGAACAATTCAAACCCTAGAAGATATGTTGAGAGCTTGCTCTATGGATTTCAAAGGAGGTTGGGATCAACACCTACCTTTGGTGGAATTTTCTTATAATAATAGCTTTCACTCCAGTATTCAGATGGCTCCTTATGAAGCTCTCTATGGAAAGAAATGCAGGACTCCAACTTGCTGGGATGAAGTTGGGGAAAGAAAGCTATTAGGACCTGATCTCGTTGATGAAATGGCAAAAAAGGTCAGATCTATTCAACAACACATAAGAGCAGCTCAGAGTCGACAGAAAAGTTATGCCGACAACCGAAGAAAAGGCCTAGAGTTTGAAGTGGGTGATAAAGTGTTCTTACGAATATCTCCCTAGAAGAGGGTTATGAGGTTTGGAAAGAAGGGGAAGTTGAGCCCTAGATATATCGGTCCTTTCGAAATACTGGATCATGTTGGGAAGGTAGCTTACCGATTGACGCTTCCACCGAATCTCTCTCAAGTTCACGATGTGTTCCACGTATCTCTCCTGAGAAAGTACATACCAGATCCTTCACATGTACTCAGCTCAGAAGTGGTACCGCTGGAGCAAGATCTTTCTTATGAAGAACAACCGATAGAGATTCTGGATCGTAGTGAAAAAGTCCTACGAAACAAGACCACTCGATTGGTGAAAGTTTTATGGAGGAACCACCAACTTGAAGAAGCTACATGGGAGCTTGAGGATATGATGAGGGAGAATTATCCTCATCTGTTTGTTACAAAGTGACGAATTTCGAGGGCGAAATTCTTTTTAAGGGGGGTAGAATGTAACACCCGAGACTTTTATGTTATATAAACCATAAAAGGAATCTTTTTCTACACAACACTTGCTTGGCTTGCTTTACACGCAATCGCGACCTTCCTCGATAGCTTGCGTCGTACGCAATACCGAGTTTCACTAAATAACAATATGCTAGCCGTTATGAATAGTAATAACCACTTTTTGAAATTTTATAAATTTTATTTTTCAAAATGGACTTCATTTTTGGACTCAGAATATCGAAATTAGCCTAGGGTGAAATTTTGGTATTTTTCTGAAAACTTTCAATTTTTGATGAATAGTGAAACCACTAAGTGGTAGGTTAAAAACTGAATTTTGCATAAAACTTAATTTTACCGCTTCTGTGAATGGAATTTCAAAAATCCAACAGACATGGTTGATATCAGTAAGTAAAATGTGGTTCAATGAGATAAAAATAATTTTTTGGTGAATAGTAACTTTTTACTTTTTTTACCACGGTTAATAGTAAATAGGGTAACTAAGGGTAAATATGATATTAATATTACCCTAACACATGTCCTAATTCTATTGGACAAGTGTAATTCGACCAAAAACAAACTTAGGAATAAAATATGACCATTTAGGCCCACTTGGATTAGATTAGGACATTTATTATTAATTTATTTAAAGAAGGGTTAAAATAGTTAAAATCAAAGTTTAATAAGTAAATCATTTTTAATATGGGGTTATACATAAGATAAATTCGACTATAAATATTCATTAGAAAGCTAAAAATATTTCCTACATAATGGTATTTTATTTGTAATTTTTAGACATAAAATAATTTAATTTATTTATGATACAATGATGATGCAGTAATTATCTTATTTATGAAATATTGACATAATTGATGTTATAAACACCAAAATAAATGTAATTTTAGACTTTTTATGAATTCCACTAATTTTCTAGGTTACTAAGATATATTAATGTTGATTTAATCAACTTGGTTCGAACATATAATTCTGTTATGACTTTCACAAAAATCATATATCAAATAGTGTCAAAATTGACACAAAATAGTTTTTAAATCAAATATTATATTAATAATTGTTATTTTTTTCCTAAAAATCTAAGGTTCGGACAAATGACTTAGATAAGGATATATATATTAATAATAAACAATTTGGGGTTCTTTTGGCATGTTATAGTAAGTTTATTAACCATATAGTGAAAGAAAACAAAAAGACGTGGTAAAAGTTAAATTATTTAACTTAGAGTTAAATCTAATTGATAAGGTTAAAATAATACCCTAAACTTGTCTAAATCCTATTGGTTGATAGGATTTCGGACCATCCCCACCTTATCTTCGAAATAAGACCCTTTGGAGCCATTATAAACCGATTTTGACTTTAATATAAAATAACATTTTGAGATATTCCTAAGGTGCCCCTCTCCTCCCTTATAAAAGGGCACCTCCTCCCCCTCCTCCTCACACCAAATTGAGCACTCAAGCTCGGACAACCCCTGCCATTTTCTCCTCTCCACTTCCCTAGAATAATCCTAGAGGTCCTGGTATTCTTCAAAGACCAATCTTAGTTCCCTAAGTGGAGGATTCAAAGAGGCGTTCCAAAGAAGAGGTAATATCCATTACCGATCTTTTCAATTTCTTTCTTCTTCAACTTCTTCTTCTTTAGTTGTTTCATGATAAAGTAATAACATCAGTATTAATTACATACTGATATGTTATTATAAATATGAAACAACCCTAATTCACCTTCTATCCATCCCACGGAAAAATGAAATCACCGCGCGTGCGTACGTACGGAATACCGTCTCCACGCCGTGGTGTAATCTATTTTCCACCATCACTTTACAAGGATGGGCATAATGGTGTAATGAGTAACTATTTATGATTATTATAAAGTAATATTGATACTGAAATAATATATATACACTCCAATACAATTCCACGATCATAGGAACGATATCTTCACTCATGCGTACGTACGGAATATCGTCTCCACGATGTGATGTGACTCGTTCTACATGATCATCATTACATAGTAATTATATAAATTAATTGAATGAATAAAAATTATATATGTTACACTAATACCATTCTGGATATAAGTTATATATAACCTTAAAATAAGAATAAGAATTTATTCGGCAAAACACGCATAAGAACAAAAGGCAATAAAGACCCGAGTAACAAGTAACAATGAAATATTACTAACAAGAAGCTAAGAATATGACCATATATGATATAATATCAATATGTATGACTCTGGAATAAGTCAATAACATTATTTAAACCATTATACAGGAGCTTCGGACACGTACAAAGCAAATCGGACCTAAGGTAAGGGAAATATCACAATCTCATTTTTATCCGAGATTGTTTATTCGTAAGTATTTACTGGGGTGTATTTTATCATCCACATCCATGTTTCATCAATATGTAATATTATTTCCATCCACTTACAATAGTTTAAATCCAATTTTACCCTTCGGTGAGTTTTTAGTAAATAATATGAAAGAAATCTTTTGTCGTTTTTTTTCGTACGATGTACTTTTTGACTTTTCCGACAAAGGTACGAAGAATGTTTTTTTAACTTATACGGCATGAATGGATTTTTAAAACATTATTTCCAAGAAGCTTCCTTTACATGTTTTCATGTTTATTTTTAATCAACTTCTTTTATTTTAAAATTGTATGACATGTTAAGAAAGGAAAAGTGTTTTTGAAGTAGAAAGGATATTTTCCTCAAGAATGAAGTTCAAGTGTTTTATCAAAATTATTTTCCATCTAAGATAATAAAGGGTTCTGTTTCTATCCATATTTTTACATTGATTTAACTATGTTGTGATGGAATTATGTTTATGAATTCCATTATCTTATATGAATGGTTTTATGATGTCATGTTGTTTAAGAATCCCATTTTTATTACATGGGTTATGTAATGATGTATGATTTATGATTTTGTGGCACACATAAGAAAGGATTCATTATAAGATGGGTGGGACCTATATCTCCCTCCAATGCATTGGGTAAAGATTTTATATCTCATGAGATAGACATGGCTGGAACGGAAGGTTATTTCGGTTCAGTGATACAGGACTGAAACGAGGAGTGAACTCGGTTCAGAAAGGGACTTTGTCCACTAAGATAGTCTTGGCAATGAGTCATGACTAACAAGAAATGATTTTCCATGATTATGTGTGCATGCCACAAAGTTTCAAGTTTTATGTTATGATTATGGGGATCTCATTTTCACTTCTATGATTTATTCCATGTTAAGATATTATGATATCTTTTGCAGGTTTTGATTTTCATAAAGATATGATATGATTTTTATTTCCTTTATTTGCCCTTGCTGAGCATTTGAGCTCACCCTTTTATGTTTTCTTTTCCCCAGGCCAGGAAGATGGATATTAAGTAGAATATGCTAAAAGGGACCCTAGATATGATGAAATAAATGGGAGACACTGTAGTAGATTTATGAACCAGTTGTTTATATTTCCCAGTTTCTAAAGACACTATACCTATACGGTCCTTTGTGGTTTTGTCATATGTTGTAATAAGTGTGCTTCAATTTTGAAGTATTAACAATGTATGTAAAGTATGGGTCGTTATATCCATATTATATATGATATTCTATGTGTTTAGATCAATATTTTTAAAATAATACTTTATTATTTAAAATATTCTATTGATGGGTGTGATGATCATATCCCTCATACTTTAACAAACACATGTATAATTTTTTTATCCTAGATAAATTTTTTATCCTTAACTACTTTAAAACATGTTATAGAATTTTATTAATCATTAACCTTGTGTATTTAAATGACCATATCATATTATTTAAAATAACACTTTTTTTCTCAAACAACTTATCTTATCATATAAGAGAAATAAGATGAAAAACCCTTATTTAGATCCATACATTCTTTATATATTCCTTTTCATTTAACTCTACAATTCAAAAACACTTTTCTTCATTATTTGAATAAAAAATACAAGCTAAATTAATTATTACCTTGAGTTTAAACACATGTATACTGAAAATATTTCTAAAATATACATTTTTTATCATATTCCCATGAAATAAATGAATTAATATCTACGAAATCTATGTCGGACATGGAAATTCTATAGAGTTTCCCAAACTCCTTCAAGCATTTCAAACAATACCATTATATATGTAACATTTCTTTTACTTCATAATAACTCTAGGTTTCAATGACCAGGGATAAAAAATAAAAAATAAAAAATAAAACATTTTTATTTCTTAAACATTTACTCTTTTAAACTATTATCACAACACCTAATCCAAGACATCCCATTTCATGATCATCTAACCTCAAAAATTTAAGGAAACCAGGTAAACATTTTATTGAAATCATTTAAATTTTTGAAATATTTTCAATAATTATTATATAATTAATTTCATGGTCAGAACAAGCCTTTGAGGATACCATCAATCTAACCAAGTCATTGGTACACTCAATCACATTGAGTACATGAGTGGTGACTAAAGTTCATAGTCTATTTTACATCTAATTCCTTTGAAACATTAAGTGAATCATCCTATGATTCTTATAACCATATAGATTCAATTTTGTTTATAAATTAAACATATGTTTACTCAATAAGTGGTTACTTTAACGCATATAATTTTTTTTCTTACTTAAGAACAATTCTTAATTTTTTTACCAGTGCAATAAGTTTCTTGCATTAATAATATCCATCATTTAGGATTGATATTAGTGTAATGATGTTGATGATTATAATTATCTATAATAGAAGATTTATCAGATGAGTATAATGTTTTACATTCATTTAATAAGGTTTTTAAGTGTGTTACAATAAAATGATAACCCCTTTTGAATTAACCATATTTATTAGTGGAACAAGATCTATATTTCACTAAGGAATAAGTACACTTTACTATTAATATCACAACTTAGATATTTAGGCAGGACATCATTCCAATCATATTTTATATGAATCTTGGATAGTTTAATAGAAAATTCATTGAATAATCCATTATATGGGTAAAGTCAACACTATTCTTTTAGTATTCTATCTCATAGGGTTTCCTAGAAAAATGAAACCCAAATATCATTGTTAAAATTTGGTTACCTAACTCTTAGTGTTAGAAATTCCAACCATTCCTTACATAAGATAATACATACAAAGATTTAGCATGAAACTATCCAACTGAATGATTGAGGTATTGAAATGTGTTTATTTTGAAAAGAATTTAACACTTAGTATTTTAAAAGGGGATTTAACCTCACTATATTATCACATTTATTATCTTAACATATATTCATGAATCTAGTTATTTAGTTTTATATCCTATTCATTATAATAAATAAAAATGTTCAAACCATATTTTTATGTAACTCTTTACAAAACACATATCTTGTGTTACTAACTAACATGACTTGACCCATCAGGACCCATTCTAGGTAAGTAATACACCATGTTTTCCAGCCCATTCCCACCTCCACTAGGTTAGGGGCTAGTGACTAATTCCAAAAAGACATAATATACATGGGAGGTTTTAACCTACAACATATACATATATCCAATTTAAAAAATAACCAAAAAAACTATAAATAAATATATAAACTACTGAACTATTTATAATGCATGCATGATACATTATTTTCTAAGTACATCACCATATTAGAAAACACTAAGAGAGAACACATATGTATAACACAATGTCACCAGGAAAAATAGACTATATCTAAGGGGAAACCCCTCATAACTGTATAAAATATATGATTAACCTCAAATAACATCCTTTATCACTATGATGAACTAGCATGCATTACTAAACATTAACCCCAAACAAGTCTCATCAATACCACATACACTAATACCATCTATGAATTATGTGTTACATACATAGACACAACACATGTTGGTATGAATCATGTGAAGGGTCGAGTATAAACAAACTCAACAGGATTCCCTAAACCTAAAAAGGAAAAGGGAAAATAACATGTATAGTCATACTTTGGGATAAAATGGGAAACTAGAGGTAAGGAAAGGAATACATATATTATATTTAACTATAATTCTTAGGGATAGATAGAAGTACTAGTCATTATAACCTAGAACCATAAAGGATCAATTCACATGAGTATTTACAAGTTCTTAGAATACTAAAAGGTTTTCAAAGTTTTATTTTTATATCCAAGTTATGCATCATATCTTGAAGGTAACCAAGGAGTTCTTAAGGTGTTATAAAACATAAGGTATCTGAAATACTTAGCATTTATAACTTACACATTACACTAATAGTCATAGTGGTAGAACTGATCCTCATTGAAGTATGAACATCAGTTGAGTGATTACTTCACCCTCTGATCCTTAGTTACCATTCCATCTCTTTAGAAACATATCAGGGAGCCCATACCTTTACTAAGAATAGTTCATGGTCAAGGGAGTTATATCGTTTACTACCTTAACTACCCAACCATGTGAAATCCCATATGCCTCACAGAATCTATAATGGGGTACCCACACCTCACTAAAGAGGAATGTAGTTTTCAAGGGAGTACCAAACCACAATATAGGACCTACTCCTTATTGAGTAGTGTATATTAGATGAGGGAGTATCTAAATCCATGTATTGAGGACCCATTACCCATGTATATAAGGTAAAACCATACTCTATCAGTTATATTAGGGACCCACACCATATTAGGGACAAGGGTGCACTGAACCCAAACCTGATCTAGAGTACCTACACCCTGAATATGCGGGGGAGTACAAAACTTCAAGAAGAATATAGGGAGACATATGCCCTGTCATAAGCACATCACTAGGGTGAGTACTCAATTATGTGTCTCCTCCGATAATCTCACCCAAACCCAGCCATAACCTCTATAGAGATAAAATATTTAAACTTCCCATGATACCTTGTAAATGGCCTCTAATAAATAAAAGGATCACACCATCACATTCTATAAAATATGGTTATAATGTAATATTTACATGTCCAAATCTTTCACATAGGTGATAATACATGAAAACACCCAATTATACATAGTACATGACATGTAATTTCTTATACATTCCATGTAGTACCTCTGGGAATATACTACTTCCAGCATTCCATGTAGCATCCAACTATATGAAATGTATTTTTTGGGGTACACCATGTTGGTCTCTTAGACTACCTGGGTTTTTACTCCACTATACACCATGTAGAATAGTACATGAGGTGTACTTAAATTCCATATAGTGGCTGTGTTTATACTCAATTAAACCCCATATCAATTAGGTATATAGGGTGTACTAATACACCATGAACTAGATGGGTGTGTCCTATAGTACAAACCATGTTTAGTGGGATAACTGTACATGACATGTACATCTAGAATGCACACTATTTATTATTAAAAAATTCTAAAAATAAATACTTGTTTCCATCAATGACTATATATGACATATAATTTTTAGTTATATTCTATGTTATATATTTCTACTATAAAAACCCTAGCCACCACACATGGAAAAGTACACTATATACAGTTAAATATGTTAGGTAGTTGGAAAAATTATAGAATTCAAGATTATTATAACCAAAGCAGTAATTAGTTGTGTTTTTAGGCCTACATGGAAGATTTTTGGAACTAAGAGATCAATGTGCCGTTATTATCATTTTTAATGGATGAAATAAAGTTTGTTAAGTAATATTTGGGATAAAACAAAATATGGATAAGTCATTGAAGAATACAGAGGCTGTTTGGAGATAACTCTTCCAAAAGTAAGATAATCATAGTGCAATGTGGGTACTCACACTATAAGTAAAGATACAAAAAATTATATTGGGAATTATAATTGATACATAATAATAAATGTAAGTGTTGTGGGAGGTGTTGGATCGTGAATCAAATTAACATACCACAAGAGGTCCCATGTTAGATTAACTCAGTAGGTACATGAGATTAACTTGTTCTATGAGATTCTAGATAAGAATAAATTGGAAACATGAAAGATTCAATCATTTTATTGGAGGTTTATCTACACCATAGTGGTGACTACAAATGACTAAAAAATATAGTGTTGGAAGAGTATTGTGATTCATAGAAAAAAAACACTGCAATCAATGTTGTGTATGTGTAAATCAATTTATAGGAGAGTCTTATGGGGATAGTGCCACATTACAGTTCCTACCTGGAAAAAAACCCCTAATGATATTTTGTGAAGAAATGAATATATCACATCATAACCATGTACCACACACCAAAGTAGTCCTGAAGATAGGATATTAGTTCCATAATATACCTAGTAATTACATGGAGTACCATATCAAAACTAGTTTGATTCTTGAGAATATTTTTAAAGACCATAGTATAATATATCAAGGATTTTTATATAATTTTTTTTGAGTTTTTATGATTTTTTTGACTTGTTTCACACTATAGTGAAAGAAATAACACCAAAATTTGTGATATTCTAAGAATAATCATTCTATGATGAAGTAAGTCACACTATGAAGAAGGTAAATTTAGAAAATTCAATAATTTAAAATCCATATTGTATTTAAATGCATTTTGGTGGAATTATCCAACATTATTAGTCATTAATGAATTCCTTGAAGACCCAATCAGTAGGTGGAATGTGAAAAATTCATTGATCATAACTTAGAGGAATTAATCCTTGATTGATAGAAGAATCAATGTAAAGAAAATAGATAAAAAAAATGATAGATATATAAATTATAGTGAAGATAGGATGCTATGATGATTTTCATTGAAGATCACGATTTGAAGAAGGAATATAAGAACAATAAAAACCCCCTTGATGACTTGGTGTTTATATTTTGTAAAGAATATCTATAAGTGATATTTGAATCACATATCATGGTTTCTATCATCTCAAAGCATTACATAGAGAGATAAGATGATGGAGTTACCCTAAGATTAACATTAAATCATTGTAAATATTTGAAACATATATTATAAATATTGTTATACCTTGATATATTGACACATAATTGGTGTATTCTACTTATATTATTCCTTTGTGTAGAATCAAGTAAACTAAACGTGTTATTGTATTTATTTTTAGTATCTGGATATTGTGTGTGCTTTAGGATTGATGAGTTCAAAGTGTTCTTGATAATATGATAATAATATCCACTAAAATAAAAGAAGAATTTATCACCCTAATTTTACCCCCTCTTAGGGTATATTGGTCATATGATTTTAGCAAGTGGTATCAAATCCCCAAGTTATTTACTTAATAAATCTATCATTAAAGGTTTTTTTCACGGAGAACATGGTTAATGAAAAATATTTCCTTTGTTTGACTCTTATAATTATCAAATCTAGAAGAAACATATGTTATATCACTTATGATCTCTTAGAATTTATGTTTATGCTATTGTAATTAATGGAATAAAAGGTAGTGATGTTATATAAATGTCAATGATTGAAGCTAATAGAAAATTACTTGACACCAATTAAATGGAAAAAAATATCCCATCTGAAGATTTATAAAACCAAATATATATGAAGTTGATGAACTTTACATAAAAAATACATTTAGTAAAAACTTAACTAATATTTATAAAGGAGAAATCAAGGTGAAAGAAGTAAAACTATAAGTGATACATAATAAATATGATGATTTGAATATGAGTCTAAATGGGGATATTGATGGTTTCTTTAACTGTCTCATTGAAGTCATGGGAGCCATACATATACATGGGGATGCAATGAAATATGTTTAAATTATAAATAAAAATCTCAAAAGATTACCACCTTTGTATAATGCCATGGTGTTTTCTCTTGAGGTACTAAATCTCCTAGAATTATCTTTTGACGGTGTCCATAAAAATATGATGGATTAAAAAATGAATATAAAAGTATAATGTATATTTAGTCGATCTTCAAAGGTGATTACATTTAAATACATGGATATGATTGATATGTATGATTCTAGAAGTAAAGATAATGATTCCAGTGATGAATTTCAATCACTTATAGAAAGTAAATTTAGACGAGGCAAAGGGAGGTATGATTTAAAAATACCAATGTCTAGCTTTAATTATGGAAAAGTTTGGAATATTGAATTAAGATGTCAAAGGAAGGATAAAATGAAAACTTAAAACTAATTTACACCACAATAATAGATAAAATTTTTCCCTAGAAGAAACTTTATATCTATAAATATATCCAGGAAAAAGTTTCAATGAGAAAACATGTTGAGTCAAGAGACTAAGATGATGAAATGTTCTTTGAAGATGATGTGGTTGAATTTATCTTATTACTGAATATGTTATGATGGAAATGGTTTATAGAAATAAATATGAAATTGAGGTAAATGATCAAACATAAGGATTTGTTGACTTGAAAGTTATACTTAAAGGGTAACTTGAATAGTTATATACTCAATGTAATAAAACCTAAATAACAATGGATTTATAATGGAATCATCAAAATACATTGATCAATTTGAATAAAAAGTTACTAAATTAGAAAAAGTGGTAAAATAACATGGGTTTATTTAAGAAATATCCAAATAAGTGGTTGATCTCAAGCTAAAAATAAAATAACCAAATAAGACGCTTGATTTCAAAAATACATAGACAAAATAGATAATAAAAATGATTGAATCCCTTAAATATAAGAGGTTTTTATTTTAAGACATAAAATTTAATTTTAAATGAAATCAATTTATATAAATAATAAGTTTTAGTTTGGTAGGTTCCAAATGAATAATTATTAGAATTGGTCAAACTAGGCTGAGGTAGTGCTGAGAAAGTGATGAATGATCAAAGAACTAATTAAATGGGTAAAAGTGAAGTTGGATTAAATGTGGGAAAATCAAAAATAGGAACATAAAAATATCATAAAAAGTTATTTATTGGAAATGATTCTTAAACATTGAGATATCATCAGAAACCAAGAAACTACTCAAAGGATAAAAATTCTTAGAGAGATAGAGAGAAACATTTTCCCTTTATTAAGTGTAAATTTTGTATATTTCTTAGTCATATAATGAATTATTTCATAGATATGGAAATATAATTGAGAGGATAAATACTCAAGAGTCAACAAAAAATGATTCGAATATATTCCACACCAAAAATATAGAACTCTTTCTATTAATATTATTATTTCGACTCTAATTTTAGACACAAAGAAGTAAATTATTGGTATTAGAGGAATCAAGGTTACTCCCATGTAAATCAAAGGATTATGGATTCGATATAACCAAAAAATTTGCCTTTGAATTTTTTTTATTTCCATTGGAGAATAAGAGTATGAAATCATTGCTGATATAGAAGAAAATCAGGAGAGATATACCTATGTATCAACTCAACATAGAATTTATTAGAAAGAAAATATGAATAATGATAAGGTTATCTTGGATAAAATTTCCCATAAAGAAACTAAAAATAGTATCACTTGGATCCTTGATAGTGAATATTGATCCCATATGATTGGAAACATGAATCTATTGAAAAATTTGAAGGGCTATATTAATGGTATAGTTCGATTTAAAAATGGCAGAGCTTTAAAAATTAATGGAGGAGGAAAGATAAGGCTAGTTAAAGATGATATAAGGAATAAGAAAGTACTATATATGGAAGGTATACAATTTAATAAATTAAAAATTAGTCAATTTTGTAGCTCTTTAGTTGACGTAATATTTAAGCAGAAGGGATATTTCATCAAATTAAAATATGGAAACTCATCAATGAAGGTATAAAAAACCAATAAAAAATTATACCAAGTGGATTTCAATGGGAAAATTTTTATCCTTATGATGGAAGAAAAAAAACATTGTAATTGAAGGATCTGGAATGTAAATTAAAAAGCATGAATAATCTTTCAAAAATAAAGGCCATTGCTGATAATCATAATTTGAGACATCACCCAGCGAAGAGTTATAATGATTTCCTAAGAGGATATCTGGTGATAAATCCTTGTTATATGAATAAGAGAAGGGATTCAAATATGTTGGGCCCAAATGACATTGACTTGTATAGTCTAATGAAGGTTCTTGTAATGTTTGGTGAGAAATACTATGTCTTGTTTGTTTATGATTGTTGTAAAATGTGTTTTTTTTCATGTGAATGCATGAAAAGATGAAAGTGATTAAATGCATTAAATAGATTTAGAGGATATCCAAGAATGATACTAGGAGAATAATCAAGATTTTCAATTTGATAATGGCATAGAGTATGCCTCTCACGAGGTACGAAATTACCAGGAGAAGCATGGAATTAATAATAAAACCTCATCAATGAGAATAGAACAAAAAAGTAGTGTCATAGAAGGGAATAAAAATTGGCAAACAACATGGAAAATACATTCCTCATTGAAAGTAGTGTCAAACATCACTATTAAGTGGAAGCTATACAAGTATACTTATGCATAAAAATTGATCTTTATTGAGTCTTAGAGAAAATAAGATATTATATGAGATGTATTATGGAAGGAATCCAACTTCGTTTCACTTTAAATCGTTTGGTTTTTTAATGTTATATTTGAAACATAGAATGAAATCAAGGTAAAAATTAAGATTAAGTAAATGAAGGTATGTACTTTGACAACCCTTTCAAGAGAAAGGCCTATAAATGTATCAAAAAATGGCTAAACCAGATTGTGGAGAAAAATAATTTTAAAATTATTAAAGACAACTCTATGAATAAATATTGAATTCCAGACATAATTGAGGACTATTATGAAGATGAAAACATAGATATAACTTCTAATTTAATACACAATTTATCATGTGAAGAATAATTTGAGGTAGAATAGGTGGATGAAGAAGTTTATGAAGAAAGTAGATGATAAACATAATGAAGGACTATGTAATTTGAGGTCAATGAATCAATCATAATTAGTGTAAAATCTACTGTAACATATAACCAAAGGATGATAATTATAGATAACACTACTCTATTATCTCAAGTGTATCTTTCATCATTCAAATAAGTGAAAAAAGATGAATCATGGGTTAATTATAGGAATGTGAAGCTAGATTAAATAGAGAAAAATAAGACCTAGGATTTAGTGGAGAGTCCAATGGATTATAATATCATAATAATTAAGTGGGTGTTCAAAAATAAATATTATAATAATGAAAAAGAAATTTTAAATAAGGTATGATTTTTTTGAATGGACTATGAACAAGTTGAAGGTGTTGATGTGGAAGAAACCATCAGACCGGTGGTGAGACTTGAGTTAGTTAGACTCCTTATAGATTTTTCTATTTATAGAAATTTCATAATCCACCCAATATATTTCAAGATGAAAATTTTAATTAAATTTCTCAAATAGTAGGTATACATAATACAACCATTGAGTTTTATAATTTGTGATGATGAATCAAAGGTGTGTAGGATGAAAATAAGATCCTTCGGTATAATATGCATATTTTTACACATTCTTGGAGAAACTGAAGTTTATAATAGGTACATTTAATTATAATATTTATATAAAATAGACCAAGGAACACTATTTCATGGTTCCTGACTATTTCGATGACATTATATTTAAAGGAAGCAAGTTGAATTTGGTGGATGAATTTTCATGGATGATGATATTATAGTTTGAGATGTCATTGATCAGATAAATCATATATTTTCACAGTATGTAAGTAAATTAAAATAATAGATAAAAATTTTCTTCTAATATATAATATGTGATATATTTTTTGAATAAATTTTTAATGCATGATAGAAAACTTGCTTCAATAATGATTGTGGTTGAAACCAGTCTTGGTAAACATGAATATAGAAGGGTTATTGATACAAATATTTATCAAAGTATGGTTGGAAGTTTATTATACATAAAAATAGATAGAATGAATATCATTTATGAAAAAAATTTGGCTACTTGATTCTATATTTGTCTAAAGGAAGAACACTAAGAAAAAAATGAAATAGATCATGAGGCTCATTCGAGGCACCCTTGACTATGGTTTAATATATTTTTTAGGTAATGATCGATACTTGTATGCATACTTAGATGCTTATTAGTCTATAGATATTATGAAAAGAAAATCTATAAGTAGTGAATAATTATTTTTCATGATCAAATGTGTTATATGAATTAATAAGAAGCAATAAAGAACATCTTTTAGCATGCTTTAATAAGAGAAAATCTCAAAAATGAAAGCATGTACCTAGATAATGTGGATGAAATAATTATTTTAGGATCTTAGAGAACATGAAAAGATAACCATACTTTTCTATTGTGAAAAACCAAAGTATGATCAAGCTTATGAAACATATGGTACAAAATTTATGAATGAATCATATTTAGATCCCATGCAATTTTATTAAGGAGATTGCGAAGTAATGCATAATCAAGATGGAGAATATTGGAAAAAATAAATAAGTGACATATATATTCATAAAAACATTGGCCACACCGAAATTAGAAAAATATCGTTTGAAACTTAGTGTTTTACCACATCCCTCAACTTTAAGAGGGTTGGAATTTCCCCCCCATGTATACACATTTAAAGTTTAACTTAGCTTCTTGTGTTGTGTAGGACACTTATTTTTGGGTTTATTTTTAAAGGGGGAGAAATAGCAAGAAGTTATAATCTCAATGTGGAGTCTATATTTTATGGGTAATATTTAGTATTAATGGTTCTAGGATTAATCCTTCATGGGATTATTCTATTTTATTAATATTTTATTTCAGGTTTATTTTATGTTTTATTAATAAGAAGTATGAGTTTAAGAGAAAATGCATTAGTTTCTATATTTATATTTTGTTTTATACACTAAGATTTTTCATATAGACTTAAAGTGATGGATGCTTAAATTCATTATTATTAAAAATTACTGGAATTTAGTGTCCTTGAATTTCATTGAATACATCTTTGATTTCCAACAAACCCAAAGGGGGATAATTTTGTAACCAAGACGGCCATTGGTTGTGTTTATTGGTCTATATGGAGGATTCATGGAACCAATAGATGAAGGTATGGTCCTTATTATTGGTCAGGGTTGAAATTAAGTTTTTAAGTGATATTTGGGATAACACAATATATAGAGAAACCTTAAAAGAACAAAGAGACTATTTAGAGAAGTCTATTCCAAAAGTGATAGAATCACAATGCAATGTGAGCGCTCACACCTCAAAGGAGGGATATGTTTAATTAGTTTAGGATGTTTGATGGTTTCATAATAATTAATGAAATTATTGGAGAATATTTTGTGTCATGAATCAAAATACCATTCCATAAGAGGTTTCATGTAATATTAACATCAAAACTATATTTAATTAACTTGGGGTTTGGGAGGTTATGTATGAATAAACTAGAAACACAGAAGAGTTAATCATGCCATAAGACGATTTACCATGTTACAAAGGTGGATAAAGATAATTAAAAAATATGGAGATAAAAGAGTTTTATGGTGTGGAGTATAATAAAAAACCAAAATCATTATTTTGTATGGATAAATTGGTTGAAAGGAGAGGCTTTTGGGGACATTTCCATTCCATAGTGTCTAGATGTGAAAAGAAGGTGGAACTTAAATAAGTTAATATATCACTCCATAACCATTTCTCACACACCATAATGGAACTAAAGATAAGATTACAACACCATAATCTACCTATTTATTCCATGGAGTTTTCTAGGTAGAATGCAATGAGAATGGATTTTTCGAGAACCTAGACCTCACTTAACACTCAATAGGACCACGTAATAACTAGTTTGAATCCTGAGAATATTTGTTGAGATCATGAAAATATATTTTAGGAATTTAAATAACATATTTAGCGGAATTTTATAGAATTGGTTATTAATTTTAATCACACAATGATGAAGGAAATCATATCATAATATTTTTATAATAATTACACCATGATGAAAGTATTCACACTATAAATAATATAAATATGGGAAAATAAAAAAGTTAAAATCCATCTCATATTTCATGGGATTTAGATAACTTACTCAAATTCATTAGCTATTAATGGATGGTTTGAAGACCCAATTAGTGGGTTACATGTGGAAAATTCATGGAGCATAATTTTAATGATTTAATCCTTGATTGAAAGAAGAAACATGGTACATAAAATAGGGAGAAAACTGATAGATCTATAAATAATAGCGAAGATAATTTTCTATGATTATTTTCATTGAAGAACATGATTTAAATAAGGGAAAAAAGTAAAATAACAAAATATTTTCTAATATTATGTTTATATTTTGTGAATAATCATTGTAAGAAATATTCTTTCCACGTTTTCTTGTTTTACTGGTCATAAAGCGGTGTGCATAGAGATAAGATGAGGAGTGACCCTAGGATTTATAGTGTGTCTTTCTTGAACCTTCGTAACATCTAAAATGAGTACTATTATTCCTTGGTATGAAAACACACCATTTTTTCATGCTCCTTGGATTATCCCTTTGTGGTAAACCAAGTAAAATCACTACATTATTTCATTTATTTTTAACATCTGTATATTGTGTTTGGTTCAGGATTAAAAGGTTTAAAATGTTTGATAACATGAGAATATGATACATGATTATCTAATAAAAACACATATGTAAATTAAATTTTAATGGTATGAAATGTTCATTTTTGATCTTATGGTCCTGAGTTAGTGGATTTTAATTTTGAACATCAATTCTCATCATTTGTGCACTTCATGCCTAATGTACACCAATTTAGGCCCAACAATTCATATAATTTTAAGGAATATAATTATACATATTTTAATTTGATATTTTTATAAATGGATCTAAACTTCAATATGAACATTTTTCATTCAGGGATAAATGGAGGATTCATAAAGGATGATGGGGATATTTGGCGATGAAAGGAAACAATTCTGGAGAATGCATATTGGACACCATCCCACTGATGAGAATGTGGGGACTACAATACAGGCCCAATAAATCCCAAATTTTGTGTGATTCTAGAATACATAAAGAGGCACATTTAACCTAATAGTGAAAAAAGCTAATTCAAAGTTCTAAATGGTGTTTAATGAGGCCCAATTTGGAGATAAAATTATGGTCTAGATTCTGAGGCCCAGAAAAACATCCCACACATTTAATTATATCTCGAAAACCATAAACTATTGAGGGCTTAAACTTTACAGTATATCATGGGACATCTGTATCTTAATTTTTTTATCCTATGGACCACCAAAATTCGGCCATATAGATGCTCGTTGAAGTACATTTGTCGAGTCGTTAAATTTGGATCGGATTGTTTGTCAAGGATGGAAAAATCAACTCTCCCTCAACTTTCCACCCACTTATGTACTACCAAAATTAATTGAGGAGACTTTTACTATTGGAGGGTCGACCCAAGGATTCAAAAATTCTTATTTAAGGCAGTGGTTATGGAGTATTTGGGCATATTTGGTGTTTGATTTCATTGTAGTGTTATGCTGTCACTTTGTATTTGTAATCGCATTTCCTTATCATGTAAGTTGTTCAATTCACCTTAGTTTCTTAATAAAAGTTCTTCCTTTTCTCTTATTCTATTATTATCTATATCACATTGATACCATTTCCTCAAGGTGTAAATTTATTCACACCATACCTTGTGAAATTTATCACACAATGGTGGAGTGATCGTTATTTTGTTTTTTTAATTCTTCAATTCCACCCTCGTAAGTATACTTTCCACTTCCATTGAGAACATGTCATCAATGGAGGGATAAACCGCTTATGGGTTGATCCAATGGAGTAGAAATGGTATGTATTGGATGTTATTTCTCACTCCATTAATGTCTAATCACTTCTTTTAATTGAGAATTTTGTTTGAAGATCTTTAAACTCATTCGTCCTTGTTGAATTTAAGGCCACACACTTCAAGTGATAATACAAACCTTAAACTTGAAGTGCTAAAAAATTTGATCCTTCAAGTGTGTAGGTGATTAGTATTAAAGTATGTAGGTATTAAACCAGTAAGTGATGATGTTGTTTAATCTTTTTAATTGAACCCATCTCAAATATAAGAAATTTAAATCATTAAAAAAGGAATTCATCCAATCCACCCTGAGCGATAACCTTGGATCAACTGATTATATCAAATCAAATTAACTTAAATTTGTTAGTGATCCTTTAAAACCATCTGAAATCAACCCAGTTGGCCACTTCATATCCAAAAACAATCCTTATACTGTGCATGTCTATAGGTTTCTTCTTAGGTCTCTGAGGATTCGACATCCCAAGCTACACTAAAAGCGACCACTTAACCCTAAAAACTTGGGTAAATTTGAGAATGAATCAATCCATCAAACGAAAATAATAATTGAAATCCCTAATTAACCACTCTTAGAGTGCATTGGGATTGTGGTTTCAGCATAGATCTTCATTTAAATCACCAAAATCTGTTTTTTTGCCTCCGCTCATACATGAATATCCTCCAAGGCCCTCATACATCATTTCCACAGCTTTGGTGGTCCTTTTTAAACCATTATTCACATTAAAGTAAGATGAAAATGGTTTACACTATGCATAAAACCCCCTCCATACCACCACCCTTTAAAAAACACCCCCAATGGCCACTAATTTACCACTACATGTCCCCAACACCTCACTATGGACCCATTATACCCTTTATAACATTATTGTAAGTAAAATTAATGTTCAAAAATATATTGGTCATATGTTTTTCATCCAAATAAAACATCATCAAACCACTGACCATGGTGTTGGTTGGTGTAGAAAGCACAAAGAAGTGGGGGATATAATGGAGAATAAAATGGGAGTCCATAGGATATAATAGTAATTTATCTACTTTTAATCAGGTTTTAATCCACAAATAATGAAAAAAACCTGGAAATAATCACAATTTCAATAATAAAAATAAGAAATTAACTAACAAGGATTTAATAATTTTAGAAATAGATCAAGAATAAGAAATAAATAAAGAAATTCATGATTAATAAAGTGAAATAATTGAAATAATGAGTCTTACCTTACATTTGAGATCCTTCATTAGTGTTTTTTCTACCTACACTGAGATCCATTGGAAATCCCCATTGAAGAATGTATTCTTGACCTTCTTAAGTATTTTATTCTCCTGAATTTTATCATTCTCTCTCAAATAGGGTTTGTAAAAAATGTAAGAAAACACCAATTAGATATTTAAGGATAAATATATTTGGGGAGGTTTAGGGTTCATTTTATAAAAATAAATATTTATTCATTTTTAAATATTCCACCCATGACAGGCCTGACATGGGGTTTGAATTGTGTTTTAAAAAAAATACTCTATTGGTACTTCTTTTGATAAGAAAAGGATGAGGACTAGGAAGGATAGTGATCCTAGGAAGAAGGCACATGATTCACTTAAGTCCCTAAGAACTTTTCATGCCTAACCTATTTACCAAGGTCTACTAGCATGAAGGACTAGAATATACTGACTTTCCTCACCCATCCAGTCACCCAGGTCATGATATTTTTCTATAAATAGAACCCAGTGGATCCTTATTTATAACTTTTGGATAAGATGAAGAGATTCCTAGAGCTCCCTTCTCCCAATTATTTAACCCCTTTAGCTATCCTTTTATGCTTAAAACCTAGGGGGTATTAACCATCCAATGAGGGTAATTACATTACCCTAGGTTTTAAAAGTTTAAAATCTTCTTGGCAGAACACTTTGAAACTAGTTCTTTAAACACTAGGGTGAATAACTTGTATTGGGTGAAATACTTAGGTTTCATTCACCTAAAGTAATATATAGAGGCCCTTGCCCACTAGGGTGAAGCCTCTCCCAAGTTCCCTTAGTGGTATAACCACTTTTCTATGCCCTTTACCTAGGTTAAGAAAGACTAATTCACCCTTAATCCCAAAGTAGGTATAAGCAAAGGCAATTTTCCCTAATCCCAAATTAGGGAAAAAAAGACCAATTAACCTTAATCCTAAACTAGGGAGAATCAGAGAAAATTCACTCTAATCCCAAATTATGGAGAAGAAAGACTAGTTCACCCTAAAACTAAAGTAGGTAGAAGAAGATACAATTCACACTAATCACAAATTAGGGTAAATAAAAAACAATCCACCCTAATCCTAAACCAGGGAGAAGCTTAAACCAATTCACTTAGCCGTCCACTAGGGATAAGTTGATCCAATTCTCTGATCCCTCCATTATAAATAATCTATTTATTTTATTCTTATATTAGGGAAATATATATAACCTAATTTCAGTCATGGATCATCCCTTTAGAAGAGTCTTCTACCTAGGAATCCAAGTATCAAGGCCTCCCTCGAAACCATAAGATCCACATGACCAAGGTGTGTAAACAATCATGAAAACCTTCAATTGTGTATTCCTTTGATAAAAGGTGGCTATAGAATTATCATCCTAGACATGTAAGACCCTTATGATGGTCACAATTATATATTCACTTGATAATGAATATCCTTATCAGGAGTAAACTAAAGTGGTCTCCCTTGGATCAACATGATCATCCTGACTCCTGATTCCAATCAATGTGCCACGTGAGAATGATATTACATTCTAGGTGTAAGACCCATCCTTGTTCCCATTGATTATTTCATTACCTTGAATCAATAATGATCTAGGGACAACCATATAAGGGTAATACACATCCATGCATAATCCTCACTCATTCTCTCCCAGTTCCCAAGTATATCCATGTACAGATCATGTGTAAAACCCAATACACATTCCTTATAGGTCTATATCTCTGATGATTCTAATTTTCCTTCACATAACAAATATAAAATTAAAGGTAGTATACTCTCCCTATAGTAATCATACTTATTATTAATCATTAATAAATCATTCCATAATTAATTTTCTCATCCCAATAATTCATTAGTGAGTAATGTTAGGGAAACCTAAATTTATAATCCCCACTCAATCATCTATTTTCACCTCTTTTAAGACACAAATTTACTAATTTCACAATATAAAACTACATGAAGACATCCTTGCTACATGATGTTAAACTTCATGGTTATGATCTTATCACATGAACTTAAACTATGCCACTCAAACTACATGGGATTTGATTCATGTTTCAAAATGATACATAGGATTCCTCCCTAAGGTTCAAACCCAAAATCATAACTATATATGTCCTCTTTCCCCCAAACATATTCCCTATAAACCTATACATATCTTCTCATTGGTCCATATTCCCTTTGAGATCTCAATTCACCTTCACCCGGGTCATATTCCCTGTGAATCCATCTTTATTGGGCCACATTCTTTATAAAATCGCCTATATCCTTCCTCATACTTCCATATTCCTTATGAGCTCAAAAATCCTTCACTGGGGCCATATTACTATGGAACCTTTCTTATTAGGCCGTATTCTTGATGAGACCATACCAACCATGGTTAGCCATAACTCTGTGATCCAAACCAACCACATATCTCTTGGGGATATATTCTCTATGAAATAAACCCATCCTCATTGGGCTATATTCTCTTTGAGGATAAATAGAAAGGGTATCTCTTATGTAAGTACTATATCAACCATTTCGTGGAACCTTTTTCTTAATAGTCCATTCCGTATGACTTTAAATTGCTTGGAAGTGGTCATGGATGCATGAAATTAAAATTCACCACTATGGTCCTTATCAAATGTCCCAAAAATGTGTGATGTGTCCCATTAAGTGGAACCAAAATATATGGGTTTTGATTGACTTCATAGAGATATGTAGGAATCCCATCTTATGGGGTGATCCGAATATCACAACACCCGCCATCTCCTTGAAAGATATTAAAGTTAAGAGTGATCAGATATGTGGATTTACACCATAACATAATCAATTAATAAAATAAAGATATGAAACCTTTGATATATACATATTTTAGCATTAATGGAAAACCATTAATTCTATAGATGTATATATAAATATATTATTTTTATTAGACTTCTAGCATAGGGGTAACAATTCCTGTGTTGGAATTTGGTAGGGATTCATGAATATTTATTAAATCTATAAGAGAGTCATGGATTATGAAATAACCCCCCCTAAAATGTTTGGATGAGCCCAACATCCCATCTTATTGACCAATGTGAATCACTAAGCATCATTAGAAAAGTACTAATGCACACTAACCTTTATAAATTAGGTCACCATTGACTCAAAAAATTGTGATCAGGAAGTACATTAGGATTTCCATCTAAAACCAAAATGATGAACCCGATGTGAAAGCTATCTGATAATCAATTAAACGAGTTACTATAAGTGTTAGGAATTTTGTTTCCCAAACATGCATAATTCAAGTGGAAAAAAATGATGAATCTGACATAACTTCTTTAACTATGAAAGTGATCGACCAGGAATACACTTATTTCTTATGCTACACTATTTTTTTTCTTTTTTATGTTTTTTGGTTACATTCATGTTCTTACAAATATTTCAAATGATTCCCTTCAATACAAACAAATGGAATAATCTAAGTGTCACACATATGACTTAGCCATTGCGAAAGATGAGGCTCTGATGACTAGAAGAATGATTTCACTCACATAGTACCTCTAGTGCTAGGTGAAAAATGAATTGGTTTAGGAGTATCATCTGAACTGTACTATTTTGAATTTGGAGGATGTATGTGAGATCCTCCGGGAACCGAAGCCTAATAACATTCCCCGTTAGAAGAAGGCTGTAAAAATGCCAATGGAACTTATTTTCAACTTCAGCCACTTTGAGATCCTCTCCTGAAGCATAATAATATATAACTACCTTATCTTAGGGAGTCATATAAAGAGGTTAATTATAGCCTCACAACTACACAAGAGTCACCTAGTAGGATTCTTTCAACCAACCATCCCACAATCAAAATCATGGGACCTATTTTCTTTAAGATCACACTAAGGAAGCAAACTTAGAGATAATAATTTCAACCATTCAAGCCCAAGAACATTTAAGGAGGTATATCTAGTAATGGAAAACCCATTAACACCAAGAAATATCTCATATTGTTGTTCTTTGTGAATAATTCTACCTTCACATATTGGAAGAAGATCATACCCATATTCTTACTCCCACACACTAATCCTGAAAGTGCACTATAGATGCATTAAGAGGTGCATAACATAATATTTCAATATACATAACGGGGAAGGCCTATATTCCATCACTTATGTACAAATCTCATTAAAATACCCTAATAGTGGATAAAGGATAAAAGTGGGAAAATATTCCCATTCCAACCAATAAATAAGCACATTTCCTAATTCTTGTTATAGAAAACTACTAGAATAACCTAACAATAGTGGATGGGTAAGCCTATTTAATTTCCCACATATTATAGATCTATCAACAAATCCTAATAGTGATAGAAGAAGATGATTTTTGGAATATCCTAGTGGTCACTGGGGGGTGCAGGCCTATATCCCTATTCCTTCCAATATTAAAGAATCTCATTAGCATATCTTGGTGGATGTTTGAGGGAGGGATCATATCCCCACTACCATTTAAGAGGAACATCAACATATATTTATGGAAACATAGGTGTGATATCATATACCTATATCTATTCAGGTGGTATGTTAGTAAATTCTGAAAGAGACTCAAAATCAGGTACATATTCCTTCTCCTTTTTAGTTCTATGAAGAACGATGATTCATCATAATAGAAACCAAGAGGTGGGAACATATTCACACTCAATATAAAGGTATATAATGTAATATTCTGATAATAAAAAAAATTACTAGCCTATATTCCATTCCAATATCAAGGATCTCATCATCCAGCTCCGATAATGACACGAGATCTACCCAAAAAAGACTCCCTCCCAAGAAGGTTATCAACCCACACCATAGAGATTATCCAAAATGGTATCCCTATACAGGTATCCAAAGACCCAATAGTAAGACTATATACCTACATTGATCAATCTTGATGTTCTTGAGTCCTTGAAATACTTTTCAATGGTGTCTAAAGAGCCTGTTGATTGATCAATAGAGGGTAAGAGTAGCCACATACATAGAGGTCCTCCCCATGATATTATGATAAGTAGTAATGGAGATCCACAAAACGTTCCATAAAGTTCCTCCCTATGGAAACATGAAGATAAATAATGGTAAATATTCGCATGATTCTAGATTCAAATTTATCCTCATAGTGAAAAGATAAATATGAAAAAGTTCCCCCCCTTTCCAGTTCATTGACTAGTAACTGTGAATGCCCTCCCCATGAAAGATATATCCACAACCTTAGAGATCATATTCAAAATAAATATTCATCATGATAATAAGTTCATCCCATTATCAAATATATCTTGATAATTCCATTATACCAAGTGGATCTTTATGGACTAAGACTAGTCACAGCTGTGACCTCAATTCTCACCCATGAAATTTCATATTTATCAATAGATGGCTTGGGGTGATAGATATTTTCAGTGCCTATAAAATTATTCACACACTCTAAATTGGTCAAATTAACTCTTTTAATTCTTTTCCTTCCTAATAAATTGGACAAAAAATACACTTTGTGGTTAGATCAGGTGGAAGAGTTTTCTTTTGGAGATGATGATCATTACATGGATATATGGAAAGAACTGGAAGAGGATAACATCTTGATAATGTTATGGCCCATTTCAAAAACTTAATATAACATCATGGATATGTAAAAAGTGTATTGAATTTATTTTTATAGTATAACTTATGGGAAAATTTCTGTCAGTTGAAATCTAAGCATTTACTTTATCAGGGGTATGTTAAAAATTTCAAGACGATAAGAAATATCTGTCACCAAATTAAATTTTACTATATTCATGGTAGTTCAGAACTGAATATTATATAAATATTTAAAAAAACTATGAAATTATTTTCTCTATAGTCTAGAATTACTTTAACAAAGAATCACCGATACACCATTCAATGTTCATATCAAGGGTTGCAGAGAGTACAAAGCATTTCACTTTATTCCATTACCCGGAGAGAAGGGTCCCCCATTGAAGATATTTAGTAATGTAATTTCTATGAGAGAGGTCTCATTCCTAAATTATTTGTCCAATAATTCATCCATACAACAAAATCCTACCACCTTTTGGGTGAAAAAGTGGTGTGATCAGATGGAATGATCCATTGGTAGACTCCTATGCCAATATTATAAAAATGTTGCACAAGATTATCAATTGATAACAGTGAAATTATCAACCACAAGAAAACCCTCAGTAGTGGGAATATTATATTCTGAACATTCATTACACTTAGATCATTCCTAATTGAAAGCATGAAAAATCATAGAGTCTACACTATAATCCACTATGGAAGCTACCCAGGAGTAGTCCTATACCATAGGGTTGGGAGGATTTTTTACTACCACCACCACCCCTAGGATCATAAAATCCTTAATAGGTCTAAGATGTGCTAGTGGTTGAACCAAATTAACCCTATACCATAGGGCTGGGTGAATTCTTTCCCCCTCCCCACCTCCACCAAGAAAATTTTTCTTTTCTAGATAGGGAGGTGACTCGTAACAAATTGTACCCACACTGTTCTTATCATTATATAAAACAACCCAATCATTTGAGTTATTGTGAAAAAGGGTTATGATGGATTCTATTAGATCCAAAATCCATAGATAACTTCTATAGGAATACTAAGTGGAAGGATTATACCCCATAAAGGTCATAATCTAAATCAAGCCACAAAGAGAAGGGATACAAAGGAGAATCCAGAATTAACTCTCAAGGGGGGAACATGGGATGAATACCCAAACTATTACTCTTATGGTGATGATTATTTAATCCCAAATACATGATACACATCATTAAATTTCATCTATTCTAATTTTTAATAAGATACGAGATGTGAAATGGAAAAATAAGGACATGATGGAGAAGCATTTTCCTAAAACTCGGTCCACACTGAAACACATGAGGAAAGCATGCACACCCAATATAATAGGAAGACTCAGAATTTGGCATCTTTAAATTCTTATTTACACCAACTCGACACACTTTAGCTAAAAATGGTGAAAGGAATGTCTATATCCCACCCACCACCTAAAGTGGTTGAAATCATCTCCATTGAAGAAAAAACTATGTAATATGAGGTAGATATAGTGGATTTGAAATTTATCAATGTCGAATTACTTAGGAGAAATTTTACCACTAGGTATAAATTTTTAGTAGAGGTTAATATATATACACCCACATATCTCATTAAATAAGATGGGGTTACCCGACCTATAAGAGAAGAGTGTAACCATCATGTTGTCTCTGGGTCTAAAAAATAAGTTTATTTGAATCCAGTGATTAAGGATGAATAAGAGTTTCCTATATTGTGATATAAAACTCCCTAATTTTGGAAAAGTCACCCTAGTCAAGATCATATTGGGTGTCAATAATTGGTATTCATAGAGAAAACACATTAGGATTTATTTACTACTTACATTCAGGCTTTGATTCAGAAAACATTATCACTTGAGATCATTAAATCTATTGAGTATCTTGCCACTTGAATGGAAGCTATAGAATAAAAGAATTCTCAAGTATAGCCTAAGAAGAAACCATGTTATGAATGGGTAGATTCCACTCATCCACTTCCTAAATTCAATAATCCCACATTCACAACCTTTAATATCATGGGATATCCATATAAACTACGAGATATTTTTTTATAAAGAATCTCTAGGATGAGTTTCAAATGATGTAAATGCTTCGAAAGTACCCAGGAAGATTTCAAGAGTTTGCAGAAATGACATAATTCCTAGATAATTCCATTAAGAGAACCAAGGCTAAATATTGACTTATGTTTTCTTTTTAGTGTAAAAAGTTTGGTATTATAGAAACTTCCACTATTATACTTAAACCAGTGTCAAAAGACATTAAAAAATCCAAACATGCTCAATATAATATGAATCCTCTTGCAGAGTGACAACACTAGTAACTCCATCCTAATCTAGAGGTAGGAAAGGAGAAAGACTTCCCACAATATTAAGAAAAAAGGAAAAACATACTTTTTATGAAAAGAGTAGGTTTCATGATATATCATCATAGTCATGAAAATAATATCCTCAAGCTACTTGAGGCTAGGGAACCTGATGACATTGGCCTCAGTGACTATCTTAACTATCTTTCTTATCAGTAGATCTCGGGACACACCATTCAACATTGTTTCATTTTAAATGGAATTATATATAAAACAGTTGATTTTGGATAGGTGATGTTGGAAAAACCCACAAAATAAGTGGATATTGTTTACAAAACTCAACCATGGGTAGAAAAAAAATGAAATTCCTAGCTAGGTGTGAATTTTTTTTCAATGACTATATCAGTCAAAAGGCAAATGATTTTCCTTATTCTATTCTTGGGACACAACTAAATCAACCAGTTGTGACCCCAATTCTCGATGAACATTCCAAATACATTCCTCCAACACTATTCCCTAGAGGTATGCATAATCAGTGAAAGTGAAACAAGGTGAAATAATATGAATTTAAACTAACTCCCAAATTGGTCTAGACCCTCATAGATTTTCTGCCCCCATAATTTGGATAATAGACACCACCTCATAAAATGGTACCCTTGTTAGATGAAGAATAAAATTTCAAATATTTTAAAGTCATTCACTTAGAATACATATTCTATGATTAAGAAGATACATATAAATTCCCTTCTCCCATGCATAATCAAGGAGGAGGTCATAGAGGTTGAGGGAACTATAGAATATGTGTCCATGGTAGATATCAATATTTGGGTCACATCTATAGTGACCTTGACCCCATTAGACCAAATATGATTCTGGATTTATTAAATTAGAATAATATTAAAGGAATCACATTATTAAGGACCAAATATTTTAGTATTCTTGGTGAACTAGATACATACTTGATTCTTACATTACATTTTAATACAAAAATTACAACATATTTTTTTTCTGAGAATAAATTTATTACGTATAGAATATCTCTGAATATCAATCATAGTAAAATTCATGGAATCCTGAGTAAAGAAAAAAAAAATAAGGATGAGCTCAAATTATTAATGAGGGTTAAGTAAAATGTAATCTATCATGAATAAATGAAGGATAATCAATATGGAATGAACAATATTACAAGGTAAATATCTGAATACACATTGAATTTAAATAATTCACTAGTATAATCAATGGAAAGGTAAATTAATGAAAAAACATTCCTTTTAATTGATAAACTGACTATCATAATAGGATAAGGAATAATTAATATGGAAAAGTAAGTAACTGAAAACACATTTCATTTAATCAACAATCTGAGAATGAAATGCATCCATAGATAATATCATTGAGAAAATATCATGGATTATAATAACTGAATTTTGAATGAAGGAAATTCTTAATTATAAGATGTCATGTTTCCTAGGAACATGATACCTTTACCATCAAGATATTTCACAAAATGGTTAGAACATACTTGGTGAAAACCCATTAAACTAAGGCTATCTAACTGATTCCTCCAATGAGACTAACAATGCATTGAGGGGACTTCATTAACTAGTCCCCAACCAATCTATTTCATGTCCAAATCATTACTCATATATTGAATAATAAATTTAATTCAAAAACAATGTTCATTATCCTTAAATATCTATATTGAGTAAAGGATACATATTTATCAATATTTTCCTTGATAACAAAAAACTTTAAAAGTAAACACCATATGTAAAAATTTTATATAGTTTAGGAAATAAACACATCCATGATAAATAATATTGACATTTAGGGGAAATTTAATCTTCATATAAAATTTAATAATTCAAGAGAAAGTTAATTATAATAAAATAATGAATCAATTAAGTGAATTGTTATATTGTCCTTCATCAAAATGACTATAAACCATCCAGAGGAAAATTAAATATGACATCAATACAATATAATCCCATTAGAGTAAGAATATTTTTTTTAATCATTTATGAATAGAAATACCATAAAAATATATTTAAAAACATTCTTGAGTAAAATATCATTTTTTATTTTGATTTTTTTGAAAATCCATTTATTTTAAAATTACATTTTAAAAAAATTCTCTATACATATTCTCATAAACATGTAAATTATGCTTAAAAGAAATGATGGTAATGATAGAGGGTAATTCCATACATGAGATAAAATTTAAAAATAAGATTCCTTTTATATTATAAAAATGTTTTGAAAGTTAATTGTTCAGAAAATAATAAAAATATTCCTTTCACATTTTCAATAAAATCCAAACAGGCATTTTTTTGAAAATGACATAATATTACTTTGAAAAAATTTTATAGATTAGAAAACGGTGTAAATTACTTTGATAAATAATTTTTAAAAGTTTTAAAAAATATTGATTTTATTAAAAAATGTTTTTGGAAGAAAACATATTTCCAACCGAAGAGAGAAATGAAGTCGTATTTTCATAAAAAAAATAAATTAATTTAAGTATAAAAGAGTGGAAAAATTGTGATATTACTTAAAAATATCATTAATAAACATAGGAGATTAAATTTAACGGGTTTATTAAAAAATTATAAAATAATTTCCTTCAAATAAAATTCAATAATAAACAATCTCGATTAAAATGAGATTGTGTAACAAACCCTTGCAAAGATCATAACGTTGAAGTGAGAATCAACGAATGAATAGATTATGTTTATAAAAAATAAATACAAATAAAAAAGTGTGAATAAATCATAAGATGATAAAAATTCATTGTACACATAATCTTATCATGACATAATCAACAAATTATAAGTTTAACCTAATGAGTGGAAATTGAGTTAAGAAATACCTTACTACTTGGTAATATTTAAATTTAATACCCATGGATGAAATAATTGAAATTGAAACTTAAAATAACATTAATAATGAATTATTCATGATATTACATGTCAAAGGTAAATTAGATAAACCATAAAAAAGAATCTAGGGGCATACCATTACAAAATTCCTCAAAAAATGGAAATTGAGACATAATCCCATAACTTATGCTTACTTTTTGGTTGAAATTTCATTAAACTCCAATATAGTTGATTTAAACAATTTATTAACTTATTCCAAAACCATATTAATTTTTATAATATCATATATGATCCTTTTATAATATCTTATCAACCATTCATTAATAATATTTCATTATTTTCATCTTTTCAGGTGTTAATTGCCTTGTTTTATCATGCACATTTTGTTTTTAAAGATCTGATTATTGCACATATTATATAGATATATCATCTCTAGAATAATTATAATGAAATAATTATCATATTTTTACATCAATTATACTTCTAAAATAAATCATGAATAATGGTTATGAAAAATGAAGTATGGTACGATCATGGAGACGGTATGTCGTACGTATGCATGAGTAACATTTCTATTTTCTGATGATCATTATGAAAATAAGTTAAGTAATATATAATCCTTGAATAATGAAAATAATATCATATATACCATATTATATACTTATATATATCATAAATGTTGTGTGATGATGAAAAGTGAGTCACATCGCTTTGTGAAGGAGGTAGTTCACACGTACACGAACAATGTAATCATCTTTACGTGAGTGAAAATGAAAGAAAGAAAATGATATATATTATATTTAAATAATGATAAATATATTATTAATATAATAATTATTCTATTTATATCACATATAACTATTATATTTATCTTTATCACCCTCTATGTTTAGCATTAGTAAAAGACGAATCACGTCACTTCGCGAGGCGACAATCCACCGTACACACGAGTGACATTATCGTATCTCCTATGAAATAGAAGGTAAATAGATATATATATTATATAGTGACTCTATATTTATAAATATGTTATAAGTATCATATATATACTTTATATCCATCATCATAAACAACTTTGTGATTTGGAAATGGAAAAACAAACGACATCGATTCACGAGGCGACAGTCCACTCTACACACAAACGATGATATTCTAACCCATTTTATATAAGTTAAGATGGTTTTAGTTTATTAACTTATAATTAAAAAATCCTAGTATATGGAATATACTGAGTTTATTATATCAATTTCGTTTAATAAAAATTCAAGGAGGTGGAGAAAGAAGTGAAATAAAGGCGCTCATTGAAGAACATTACCTCTTCTTTGGGTATCCTCATTAGATTTGCACTAAAGCCTTAAAAGTTTTGATTTATACCAAAAATAATGCTTATATAATGAGTTTATGGAAGTTTTCAAGTTATTTGGTTAGGTATTGGCAAAAAAAATTAGTTTGAAGGTGTGAAGAAGAGAGGAGAGGGGGTGAACTTTTATAAGCGTGGGATAGGACACACTTGGTATTTTTGAAAATAACCGAGTGATCCCATGTTTTTCATATGTCACAATAGTCCAAAATGGTACATTATAAAACCTTAAAGGTTTAATGGTATAATTATTTCCATACAATATTTTTAGGAAAGTGTATATGTTATTTTTACCCTTATCTTTTTAGTTTAATGCCTGGTAAATCCATTTTAACCTTAACTGCGGTAATTAATTTTTACAGCTTCTACTATTCATTTTGGTAAAAAGTTAATTTTAAATTATTAAAATTATTAATTATTATGATTCTAAATATATAACCCATTTTCTGAAATTCTATTCTTAGAAGTGGTAAAATTTAATTTAAAATTAATCACATCGACGTGATGTGAAATAGGGTTTTTAAAGTGAAATTTTTCAAAAGTTTAAGATGTTTTTATATATAAATTCAATTTGAAAATGATTACAATGATGTAAATTGGATTAATTTTTATAAAATTTAACTAATTTTAATTTAAAACCAATTAAAAATTATTTTAGTAGTGGGTTCCCTAGACCCAACTTGATCCACACTTTTAGATTACCCTATCATGGATACAATGAGTTATACATGATACACACTAACCATAATAGTGTAGATATTTATATGTCCACTATTTAAATGGTAATTTCCATAGATTATTTTTTGTATCAAAAGTTTATAGAATATCTCATGCTATAATGAGAACCTTGAGATATTATGTCATTAATCTTAAATATATTTCATTTGGTCTAGATACATCATACTTACTAGACACAGTTGATGTATGAATATCATGTGCTGGGGCCTCATAAGCATTAATAATTATTCTCATATAGTTATAACATGGAGATATATGGTAGGTGAGATAATTATTAATTACCCTCCAATAGGAATACCACATGTTTTTAGTGTGATTGGATATTCCTATCTACTAACATGTGCATTGGTATTCTGACTTGAGATCATTATTAATGTGTTCCATTTGATCATGTACTTTGATGAAAGGAAAAACAATGATAATGAAATCATGGAGAGTTATCTCATGTTTGATGCATCATTGGTGGTATGGAATTTGTTGAATGACCAAGATAGAATTTTTCACTTTCGAATTGAGGAAGTGATATCTCAGGCCTAGTTGATCAGGATAGTAGTACCATCAGTAAATCCATGGCCATGGTAGTGAAAGGTAAATCCATCCAGTTAGATAAGAAAATAATAAATAAAGGATAGGATGATGACACAAGTGTGTGTCATGATTTATGTGATATCAAATGAAAAAGGGAAAATATTATAGAGTGCATGTTCATAAAATGGTTGTCATTGTTATGACTTTTCCTTGTCTCTTTAGGGGACTTTATGGGTCATTATAATTTTCTATTTTTATGTGAATATTATTCACTTATATTGAGATATGGGACTAGATGGTCACACACAATATAAATTTCACGATTATGCCATATTTTGCTGAATAAGTATACAGGACATGGTAGACCCCACCATAGGGTCTGAGAGTTGTCCAAGTTCAATCAATGAAAAATAAATAAATTCATTATTATTTGGTTGTAGAATATTTGGGATGAAATTATTTTTTAAAATTATTTAGAAGAATATAATTAAATACATGGAATACTATTATACAAATGAATATTTTTTTAATATTCAAGTTTCATTTAATATTAACAGGAATTAGGAGTCAAGTTCATCACTCGGGTTTATCATGTAATATAATTAATATATATTACTTGTTTGTGATAAAATATAAATAATATTTATGATGTAGTTAGTTCCTGATAATTATTTATTTATTACTTATTTAGTGGGAGTTAAATATATGGGATCTAGAGAACCCTAACTAGTTATTTTATATATATACTATATAAGAAAATGAAGAGCTCATTTATGAAAAGTAATTCATTACAATAGATTTAGAGCTCCTCTATCTTCCCACATCCTTGAGAGATAAAGAAACTATCCAATAAATTGATTCAAGGATGTATTTTTGGATTGTAGGAACGAAATCGAGATGATCATCACGAGATCAAAGGAATCGTAGGAGCTCCGTGCTAGAAACTAAGATTTGGTGATCGGTGTTTGCAAAGATTATTGAAGTATGTGTGGATGATATAGATGGGTTTGGATTCAGATCCTTTGAGAAAAAATCACTGGAAATGAGATGTGTTTGAATGGAATATCGAACCAAATGACGTAACCATCTATTAAAATTTTATTCTTTTAAATATTCACACAAGATCCTAGGACCTCTACTGGGGATCCGATCATTGGAGACAACAAAGTTACATCACTCGAATGATGAAAATTTCAAAATTCCTGACCTATTGGCTTCCGCTGCACACCTCGGTACCTTAAATTGGTATCAGAGTGATCATGTGAATTTTCCAAGTCAAGAAAAATTAATTTTCATTAAATTAAATATAGGGTTGTAAATTCGTACCAAAGGAACATACCTCACATCTTTCATACCCGGTATGAACAAGTTATGACCATCTGAAATTTTTGATATGGATTGAAAATTTATTTGTAGATTGTTAAAAATTTAAAAATAGTATAAATTAATATTGGTTCATGTTTTAATTTTTAGGTGATCTAGTTTTGATCAGGTTTCGATCGAAACAATTTTTCTCTATGAGTTTTTTTTTCCAATAAAACATTTTCTAAAAACCTTGTATTTATTTTGATTTATTCCTACAGAATTAAGAAATAAAAAAATTATTTGGGGCGGGTTGGATTTTTGAGGGACGATATAGGGAAAATTATTACTTCCCTTGAAATCATGGTATAATAAAAAAACAGAAAAAATGATAATATTTTTTTAAAAGGCCATGTTGTAGAATTTTTGCAAAGTGATAGCGAAGGAGGAAATATTTTTCCATTTGATGGATTTTACCAAAGAAAAATAGCTTCCAATGGAAGACAAGGTATTCATTTTTCATTAAAAAATTGAGGCTTTCATGGGAAGCTAGGCCTCCCTCCTCCCTGCCTCGGCTCGATGCCCCACAAGTATCTTCTTCTTGTGAGCCTCTATATCTGGACAAGCCACAACACATGGGATACTTCTATATATGGACCTACTTCATATCCTATCATTAAACCAATACTTCTTGACCACCAATAACACTCAACCATCGTGCCACCCACCTCACCAGCTGTTTCCATGGTGTGCTTTCCATTGCCTCCCCCCGAGATGCTGCTACAACCCTCTTCAGCTATCCCAAAACACACTCCTACCCAAACTTTTGAAGCTATGAAGCATACCCTAGTGAGTGAATCCCCTTTAGTAAGATTCTGGAAAGTGCCACCACCAATAAAGAAGTCCTGAAAATACCCTCCCACTTCTAACTAACCCCAACCCGCTGTTTGGCCTTCCTAGTTCTGACGAACTGACCGCCATCCCCCATGGATTCTTATAGCCCATCAGCATCGCCTCCATTATCCAGTGACCTTTCATCCTTGGAAGTCATCTAACTCATACTATCGCAACACCAAACCTCTCACCACATCTTCTCCCATCGACACCACCCTTTTCCATGGCTGGTAGTGCATCTAGATCCTAGTGCAGGAAATTCGTCCACACCTCTATCATGGTTTCCCTACCCAAATCGGTCGAATAGTAGGAAAAGTGGGTCTCAACCAATCTAAAATATGTCAATATGGGTCTTCCCAACCTAAAAAATCCCTTCATGGGGTTTTCATGACCCATGAAGGACATGGGTTGGATCCACCCTGCCCGGAATAGGCTTGCTTGGGTTCGGTCTGACCTACAATGGGTTTGGGTGGGAATTTTTGGGTTTGGGAAAATTTTATTTCAATTTTAATTTTATAATGAATTCTTCTTTTATACTGACTGGTTAGTTGTAATTGGACGAACCTATGTCTATTTTGTAAATTTCATTTAATTATTTATTAATTCATATGATGTTTGTAATAAGTAGTTAATTTAAGATGGTCTACACATTTTTCTTTTTATTTAATATGTATAAGGGTCTATGCGTCTAATTTATCAGTTGTATATTTCTCTCCTGAGACCCCTCACCTGCGTTCAAGTATATTTTTACATTTGATGATGATTCTCTAAGGCAAAAACCTCACCAAGATGAGACACTAATCCAGATGATAAGTGGACACACTAGATGAGGGTGAGCAACATCCGGAGTCAAGACTCAACTTAGGTATGATACCCTTAGGTCATAGTTGATCCATTGAGATTAAATGGATCAACCATTATTAGATTCTCAAGACTAGTTGGGTAATTTTTATTCCTTTATGAATTTTTTATTATTTTATTCATTTTCTTATCTATGGGATACACATAAAATAATAAATAGATAAAATGAATATAGATGTGATAAATTTATTCTATTAAATACATGTTTAGTTGTGAGTGGAACAACATAGTATAAACATATTCAATATATAAGTATTAAATTCATCAAAAAAAAAATAAAATAAAACCCTTAAAGAAATATTAAGTCAAAAATGCCATCCATAGTTTGAATTTGAGAAAAACTTGGTTCATGGGGTGGTCGTCAGCTAAAGTTGAGTGTGCCTCCTACAACCAGGGAGTTATTATGAGAGTGACTGGTTAAGTTAACTATATTTAGCAGTAAAAAATTATCCAAATCTATCTTTTTTCAACTTTAGAGGCAAGCATTGAGTAAATCATTTCATGATTTTAGAATCTGGGACTTCACTCAACACATCAAGGAGCTGTGAGTTAATACAATTGTCCATTAAAACTCCTACCTTGATCTCTTTGAGTAGTGGTGTATCTAAATATTTTATACTTTGAAGAGAGGTTTCAAGTATCCTTGATAATAGATTACTCATGCGATATAATATTCTGATTCTAGTTTATAGTGTTTCTGGAGTTTGATAAAATAGTGGGATACATTTAACGATTTAACTTAATCGTTAATGTCTAATCAGAAATCAAGATAAAATTACTAATCTATGATCATTTATTTTTGTAGAAAATGACATGTAATAGAACACACACACACACACACATATACTGTGATTAATTTTAAACAAATAAAATGTCCAAACTAGTAAAAACTTCCATGAGTAGTACAGACACTTGAAAAAAGTACTATGATATTAAAAATTCAAGGAGTTAGTGTCCCCAATACCTATTTATCCACCTTGGGAAGTGAGTGAGAAGTTTTTTTATAGTAGAATCTTGTATGATACATATAATGGTCATTATATAATGTTGTCATCAACTTCCAATGTGAGTTGTGAACACTATAGTTGGACACAGATAATTTCACATGTTGTCTCATCTTTGAGAATCTTGTGAGGAGAAAGTGAAGAAATATATGAATGAGGTGATTATTACACCTAATATGTGTAAATTGAAAGATGATAAAATATTTTTTCAATAGATACATTCTTACATCATTTTCAACCACTTTATCCAGTTCCATTTAGGATTATAAAATGAACAGTTGGAGAAAATTGTTCATTATATTTAGGTAAAAGTTATCTATGTAAATAAGAACTTAAGGAAAGTATAATCTTAGTTCTTATGGTGAACAAGTTGAAATATAAGGAAAAAATTCTAATGAAAAGTTTAACTCCAAGGACACCTTCTCAATGTCCTTCAATGTAAGAATATTTGTTCTCGAATAAGTGGTTATTTTCTTCTCATATCCTGAAATAAGTTCTTAAAAATTTAATTGAAATAAGTTGAATTGAAGTGGTAGGTTATCGATTTTATTCTTCTGATATATTCATCAACTATAATTAATTTATCTATTTTACTTTTTAGGTATTGAATAAAATATTACTATCACATATTTATATTTATATATTTCAAAAAATTAAGTAATAAAAATGTTAAAATAAGTAAGGCGTATTCTCTAAGAAGCTAAGAAAGGGCGGTTCCTAAGTTAGCGGAGAGAAGAACACAACTTATAATTTCCAAGTATATAATTTTAGTTGAAATGTTGTTAAGTATTACCAAAAAAATAATCTCACATGTCCTTTGGACACAAGGATACACTATTCTAGGTTTGGAATGAATTTTGTTTGTGGTAATACTAAAACAATAGTTTAGTAATGCTTAAATAATTGTAAATACCTAATAAATATAAAATGTGAGACTTATATAACCAGTTGTGGAAAGATAATAATTTGTCAAGAAAAACTAAGTAGTTTTTAAAAATATGACCAGTATGTTTTTAGAATATTAAATGTTAAATACCTTAAGTATTATAGACACACTTATGCTCTTAGTTTTGGACAAAAAAACCTTCACAAATAAATATAATCCATAAAGATTTCAGAACTAGATCAGGTAGAGAGTGTGAACTATTCCAAGGGTAATCTAGTGGTAAATATAATTCATTAGATTCCTTTAAGCTACATTATATAATGGGAAAGTGAAGTTTGATATATTCATGGTCAGTAGATATGAGTTGCTTCAGGTTGGTATGTCGAAGAATATCTTTAACAAGCATTCATTGATCATTGTAATGCAGTGTGAAGAAATTCTGAAATGCACATTACCATATCCACATCAAAGAAATGATGTTACTAAGGAGGATAAATGTTGATTCTTACATGTTGAAAATGATCAACAAAATACAGTGATAAATAATTCCAAAACAAACATTTCCTTATACACATCAGATATGTGATATATGTAAAGGAAATATCAATGTAATAACTTATATCCATTGTAGAAAATTTAATTATTTTTCAAGATATACCTCGTAAATAATGGTGTTGTCCCATAACAACATGACAACTATAATTAAAAATCGACATCATATGAGTTAAATTATGATATATATTCTTTATTTCATAAGAACTTTGTGTTTGGATACAAAGAATTTATTAATAATTTAAACAAACTTGTATGAAGAAAAACACAATATATATCTCAATTAATATCCTAAAGTTTATATTGGATATTATTTAAATACATATATTAGAATAGTTATAGTCAAGTGATAGATTTTATTTCTATAAAAGGGTGCACATATATATTTGAGATATTGGGAGAAAGATTGACTTGTATTTATTCAATTTCAGAGACGAACAAATGGTTGACATAGGAACAATTCCTACAAGAGCCTATGGGAAATTAATATTCTAGAGACACGTACTGTGTAGGAAGGTCAAAACCATGGTATTTTGTTTTATTCACCATGGTTGGTGATAAATTATTAATTTAGAATAATAAATATCACAAGAAGTATATGACAATTAGATATGATTGAAAAGATTAATTAAAAATCAATATTAGATTCCATGTATCAATGTATAGAAAATTATTATCTTGAACAATAAGGTGGTATTCAAGTAACACTATGCATGGATTGTACCATAATGGTACCAATAAAGCTTGATTGATTATAGCAAGTTGTTATTCATAAATAAATTAGGATTTTACATGTCCTAGATACTTTCTGTGATCATTTTTTTAGAATTGTATTTCAAGACCATCAATCATGGAAGGAATTTATACGGCACAACCAAAAAGGGATGGTGACATCATTTAATGGAAATAAGGGATAAAAGTTACTAAAATATCGTTTATGATTGATGTAGGCCACAAGATCATAGAATATTCATTAGGAATTAATTTTTTCATGTCTCTACAAAAGGTTATTGGGTATTCTACTATTTTTAAATAAAATATTTTTGATAATATCTAGAAAAAAACTATTGGTCTCATAGTTAGTTAATACAAGAATGAAACTATATATCCTAATATTTACTTAAAGTAAATACATAATTTATAGGGAATGAGATATAATGAGGTATATATAACATTTTATTTGACCTAGTCAATTGTATATTTATTATAAATTTATTAAAAATACAATTTGGAATAATTTGAGCGAGAATTTTTACCAGCATCACATGGAAAAAATCTCTCCAAGACAACATGTTTAGGGCATAAGAGAACATTAATTTGGTATATGAATTACATAAAATTCCTTGGTGGATCAATCACATATTTCATACTATTTACAGAAAATAATATTACCAATAAAAATTTTATGGTAGGAAAATATATTTTATATCCAGGAGAATTGCATGGGAATCAGTTAGAACTATCCAATTGCACTTGAAGAAGTACAAAGGACACAACCCTAGTATGTGGAGAGGAAGAGATAATAGTTACAAGGGGATATAAAAAAGACTTCCTTTATATCAATATTATCTAATATCATAGTTAGGATAAGGTAATGAGTGATACAAGTTCACAAAATCTAGTGGTATCCATATCTACAAATACCAAGTGTTTTTTAGCTGCACTGGAAGATAAAGTAGTAGTATACAATACATAACAATTTTTCTCTATTTCTTGGAATTTTACCTTGTAAGTAAAGTTATATAATACTATTAATTTCCAATATGTAAAATTTTTTATATTGGAAAAAAGTAAAATACTTAGGGATATCATCTCTTGAGAAGTCCAACTCAAAGAGGTAAAGTGGAAGATAGTAGAATTAACTTGCTTCAGAAACATGGTAAAACCATGAATAAAGCCATAACTCAATAGAAACAAGATCTTATAATGCGAGACCTAATAAGGTTAGTTATAAATTTTACTCTTGTGAAATTGGGAGCGTTTTAATAGTGGGTTCCCTAGAAACAACTTGATCATTACTTTTCAATTACCAAATAATTGATATAGTGAGTTATACATGATGTACACTTACCATAATAGTGTAGATATTTCTACATCCATTATTTAAATGGCAATTTACATAGATTATTTATTTATAAAAAGGTAATAGTAGATCCCAATCTATAATGAGAACCTTGAGATACTATGATATTAATCTTAAATATATATCCTATGGTCTAGATACATCTACTGACTGGACACAGTTGAAGTCTGACTATCAGGTGATGGGGGATCACAAGCATTGAGACCTCTTCTAATAAAGTTCACACATGGTGATCTATGGTATGTGAGATCATGAATAAAACCTCTCCAATTGGAACACTATATTTTTTTGGGTGTCATTGGATGTTCTTATCTATGGACATGTGTATTGTCCTCCAAAATTGAGATCATTATCAATGTGTGCTATTTGATTGTATACTTTGATGTAAGAAAAAACCATGGTATTGAAATAATGGAGAGGTAATTTGTGATGGGTGTTTCATTGGTGGTATAACATTGGTTTAATGATCATGATAGAATTTGTTTCTTCTGAATTGAGGAAGTGATATCTTGAACCTAGTTGATTAAGATAGTAGTACATTCATTAAATTTATGTCCATGGTAGTAAAAGGTAAATATATACAATTAGATCAAAAAATAATAAATAATGGAAAGTAAAATGAAAAAATTATTCATCTTTTTTTTATGATACATCGAATGAAAAATATATTATATTACATAGTGTGTGTTTGTAGGATGGTTATTGTTGCTACGACTATTCCTTGTCACTTTAGGGGTATTGATGAGTTTTTAGATTCTGATCTTGGTCTATGAATATTATTCATTACTATTGAGGTAAGGTACTATAGGGTCATAGATATCAGTACATTCAATATTCATCTCTATTCAGCTGAATAGGTATATAGGATATGGTGGGCCCCACTATAGGGTCTGAGGGTTGTCCATGTTTGATCACTAACAAATAAAAAAAATTATTATTATTCAATTATATAATAATTGGGTTGAATTTATTTACTAAAATTATTTACAAGTGTTTATATAAATACATATAATAATATTATATGAATGAATATTATTTTAATATTCAAAGTTTATTTAATATTAGTGGGAATTACAAGTCGAGTTCATGACTCAGATTTATCACTTAATATATTTAATATATATTAAAAGTATGTGATAAAATATAAATAATATTTATGATTTAGTTAGTTCATCATAATTATTTATTTATTTCCTATTTGGTGGAAATTAAATATACGAGGGTTGGGGGAACCCTAATTGGGTATTTTAGACACCCACTTTATAAGCTGATGAGGAGGTCATTTCTGACAAGCAATTTATTCCAATGGATTGCGAACACCTCTATATTACCAAATACATGATAGAGAAATATAACATACAATAAATTTATCCAAGGAATACTTCATTAATTATATTAATGGAGTTTATGTGATCAACACAACATTGAAGGAATCAACAGAGCTTCATACTTGCACCTAAAATTTGACCATCAACATTATCACAGATTATTGAAGTGTGTGTGTGGATGATCTAGAGGGGTTTAGATTTAGATCCTTTGATAAACTATAACTTGTATATAAATAAATTCAAACAAACTTTATAATCAAATTAAGTAACCTTTTATTAAATTTTTTAGTTTTTAAATATTCACACGAGATCCTCGGACCATTACTAGGGTTGGATTGCCGAAGATGACGAAGTTACGTCGCTCTAGTGATGAAAATTTTAAAATATCCAAACCACTGGATTATGATATGTTTTCTATTACCTTTTAAAAATATAGTTTAACATTATAAATAAATTAAATGAAAATTCAGTTTTCAATTAAAATTCAATATTTTTCACTATTTATTAAAAATGAAACTTCTCAGAAAAATCCCAAAAAATCACCCTAAGATAATTTTAATATTCTAATTTCAAAAATGATTTTTTATTTTCTCAAATATATTTTCTAAATTTTTTAAAAATTAATTTTAAATTATGTCCATGAAGCGTGATTAAACCATCTTATAGAAAAATACCATTTTTTAGAAAACATATCCTTTTCTTTTAAATGATATTTATTTTATTACAAAACAATATATAATTAGTAAGCATGTTTAAAATATATATTTTCATAATTTAGTAAATCCTATTCATACATGTCATTCCAATGACAAGGAGATAACTATCATATTAAATAATAATATTAATAATATATTGTTGTTCGGTAAAACTTGGTCTTGTGTGTAACACAAGCTATCAAAGTAAATCATTGTTTCATGAATAATAATCTATCAAAGAAATAAAATTTATTCTAAAATAAATATATTTTAATGTCTTGTGGTGTTATATTCTCTTCTAATATAGGTGTTGTGTGTCACACACACTCTTTAATAAAATTTCATTCTTCTAGAAATTTGTGGTGTTATATTTTCTCCACCTTAAATAAATTGTTTCCTCACAATTTAAACTTGATCTTAGAAACCAAGGGTTTCATATTTGAAAATTATTATTTTGAAAACCCACATAATGAAAATATTTTAAAAAAATACTCTTAATAATAGAGGAAGGGGACTATAAATATCATATGGTATAACACATAGCTAGGTTTCCAAGTTGGATAATATTAGTGGCAAGTAAAGATATGGACATGGAGGAAAATAATAAATAATTTTCGAGTAATTGAGGTCATTGATAACAATAAAGTGAATGATCAATGGAAATTTAAGGGCCTTAAAACCATAAATCTAATAGTTTTGAAATGGTTATTGATATCATAAAAAATGATGGTAATGGGATAACATTTTATTTCAAGATCATTTTTCATAAAGTTGAAAAATTATTTTACTTTCTAAGAATATTAGGAAATATAATTACTTGATTTGTTTCTATTTTATAAGTAAAATTTAATCCCTTAGGTGTGATTTTATGAATTTATAATTCATCCCTTATCTAAGATATGAATATCCAAAAATGATTTTTTTTATGATTGGAGCACTAAATTTTACTTTTAATGTTTCGTAAGATCCATAAAACAAGTATTTATTTCTATCTCTAACTATTTTATAAATACAATATGGTTATTACAAGATATCCAATACATTAATATCTAAACCTCAGAAGAAACACTACTGGTTTATCATTTATATTTATTTTTCAAATCATTTAGCTAACAACAATGACACAATAACCAGGACTTCACATAGGCCAGTGGTAGGTGATAAACACTTATTGTCCTTTAGTCATGGGTTCAAGCCCCATGACCTTTCTAGATTCATCAGGTTATCACCCATAATACTGGTTTTCATTTTTCTAAACTTTATATAATTTTGACAACTTTCCCAAAACAAATGTGATGGAAATCCTTGAAATAAAACTAATCATTAAATAACCTTTTTAATAAGGTTTTCAATACAATTTTTTAATAAATTATATTAAACTTATTTGACTATTATTATAATGTCAATAATGATCTTATTAACCCTAAAGGTTATCAATACCTTTAAAATTATGTCTATAAAATTTAAAGGCATTATTACTCAAATAAATTTTTAACTAAAACATATACATGACATAAATTTATCCCAAAAGTTCTTTAATATTGTGACATTGATACCAAAAAAGTATTTAAAATGGGTTTTTAATACATTTAACTTATGATCAACTTTAAACTCATTATCCAATGAAGTTTTTCACAACTCTTAAGTTAATGAACTCATATATTATTTTAAAATTTAAGACAATCTTTAAATGTTTCATGATTCTTATAACCAAAATAACATTGGTAAAATACTTATTTACCAATAATTCATCCATTTTAATTCAACATGGATTCTTCCTAATATAGTGTTTAACCTTTAGAAGAGGGAATTGATTTGGTTAATTCCCATGTTCTCCACATTTATGAAAATGAAAAATAATTGGATCACTAGAATGATATTTATTTCCTTGTATCATACTCTTCATTTATCCTTAGAAATTATTTTCTTTATTCCATTCCTTTCTATATATGAAGTATTTTCATGTTCCCTTAATACAATTTTTGGGTGTCTCCTTCCACATTTACAACATTTTGGAAATCAATCCTTCTTTCCACTATAGTCTCTACTACTCTAGTTCTTAGAAAATTTCATTATGCTCTTCATTGGTGTGTCCAATAGTTTGTTAATGTAAAATTTTTTAATCATATTTTGTGAAAAATAATTCGGAATAACCATGATATGTTTCAATCCTACCATAATACCATTTGGTTTCACAGGGTCACCATGTTTTCCTTCATATTCAATGTTATCATGATTTATCTGGGTTCCAGTCATTGACTAGAACAAAAAAGCATAGTACGAGTGAAATAATCATAGTGGGAAAACCATATAATACTTTACAGGATATCAAAATCATGCCACATTATTTTCAATCTAAGACACCTTAGGTTTAACCTAGGTCCTTCATTGTAATAATCTATTTAAATACTTCATAATGGTTTGTAAATTAAATGTGAATTATCCTAAGCATATCACCTAGGAGTGTCAAACAAGGTGTGTAGTAAGGACCGTTTTCATACACTAGGTGATGATCAGGACAAGCCTAATGCACCCTTTTCAGAGTAATTAGCCTTAGGTACATCTATGCCAAAACAACATTCAATTTCAGTATAAAAAAGATTTATTTTTAAAAAAAACCACATAATATCTACCTTACAAAAAATATAGAATGTTATTCTATGAGTATCCTCAAATTATATCTTTGGGTTATGATCCCTAATCTATGTTTTCCTAAATCTAGTCCCCAAGGTTTGTATTAAACTTCCTCTAATACCAACTATAGTGACCCGGATCCCATTATCCCAAATATAGTTCCTCCTTTATTATATATGTATTAGATATAAGGAATATCATCCCAAGGTACTGAATAATTTTGTAGTCTTGGTAAACTAGATAGATACATGTGTTTTACATTACATTTAAATACAAAAATTAGAAAATAATTTTTTCCATGAATAAATGTATTCCATCTATCATATATTTTCATATTAGTCATAGTAAACTTCATGGAATCTGAGGAAAAGAAAAAAATAAGGGTGAGCTCAAATGCCCACTAATGTTTAAGTACAATAGAAACTATCATGAATAAATGAAGTGTAATCAGTAAGGAATGAAAAATATGGAAAGGTAAATATTTGAACACACATTAAATTTAAAATAATTGTCTATTATAATCAATAGAAAGGTAAATAACTGAATTTTTTTTCATTTAATCAATAAACTTACTATCATAACTGGATAAGTCATAATCTATATTTCAAGGTAATTAACTAAAAACAAATTCCATTTAATCAATAAATTTAGAATAAAATACATACATAGATAATATAATTGTGAACATATCATGAATAATAATAACTAAATTCTAAAACAATTCAATACTTAATTATCGTAGTTTATGTTTCCTATACACATGATACATACCATCAATACCTTTCACAAGATAGTTTCAAACATACTAGGTGAAAACCCATTTAATTAAGTCTAGCCAACCGATTCATCCCATGAGGATACCTATGAATCAAGGGAATTTCATTAACATATCCCCTACATGGGTATTCCATATCCAAATAATTCTTTATATATCAAATAATCGATTTAATTCATAAACAATGTGTCTCATCATTAAATATTCGTATTGAGTAAAGGATACAAATTTATCAATATTTATCCAGATAAAAGATAAATTTTAAAGTAAAAACCATGTTTAAAAATGGTATATAGTTTAGGAAATAAATATATCCATGATAAATAATATTTACATTTCAGGTAAAATTAATCTCTATAAGAATGTGAATAATTAAAGGGAAAGTTAATGACTACAAAAAATGAATAAAGGTGGTAAATGTACATATCAAAATGATCATAAACCATCCATACGAATATTAAGGATAGAATAAATAAAATATATACCCACTGGAGAAATAATAAATGATTTTTTCAATGATTATTATAAATACCATAAAAGGATTTTTAATTAATGAGGAAAATATTTTTTTTATTTTGAAAAACATTTAAAAAATACTTTTCTTTGAAGATCACTTTAAAAAAAATTTATTTAGAAATATACTCATAAAAATTAAAAGGAATATTTAATTAAATGATGCTATTTATAGTGCGTAATTACATAAATTCTATAAATGTTAAAAAGAACATTCTTTTTTCACTATAAAAAGTTTAGAAAGTGACTTTTTCAGAAAATTATAAGAAGAATCCTTTCACATTTTTAGTAAAATCCAAACCATAATTATTCTGAAAATGATAGAATATTACATTGAAAACATTTTTTAAAGATTAAAAATGGGTGAGAATTCATTTTAAAAATATTTTTTTTAAATTTTATAAACATTTTTTAAAACATTTTTTTAAAACATGGTTTTGGAATAAAACAATTTTCTAATAGAAGAGAAAAATGAAGTCAAATTTTCTTAAAAAAAATCTCAATTAATTAAAGTACCAAAGAGTGGAAAAATGTTACTTTTAATTTAAAATATCATGAATAACTATAGTATAATAATATTTAAGTTTTTATTAAAAACATGATAAAATTATTTCCTTTAATTGAAGCTCAATAATAAATAATATTTATTAAAATGAGATTGTGAAGTAAACCCCTGGAAATATCATAATGTTGAAGTGAGAATAAACCAATGAATTGAATATATGTATAAAATAAAAATAAACATAAAAAGATTAAATAAAATATAATATAATCAAAATTAATTATGAATATAATCTTATCGTGACATAATTAATGAAGTATAAGTTTGACCTAATGAGTGGGAATTGAGTTAAGAAATACCTTGTCACTTGGTAACATTTAAGTAAAATCCTCTTGAATTAAATAATTCAAATTAAAACTTTAAATACTATGAAAAATTATGTATTCATGATATTACATTTCAAATGGATAATATATGCACTATATAAAGTAATCTATGGGCATAACCTTATAATATTCCTCAATGAAAGGAAATTAAGATAGAATCCCTTACCTCACGTTTATTTTTTGGTTTAACATAACTTAAACTCATTTAGAGTGGTTTTAAAATGTTATTAAATTATTAAAGAGACATATTAATATTTATAATGTCATATATGATCCTTTTATAATATATTATCACTCATTCGTTAATAATCATTCATTATTTTCATTGTTTTAGATGTTAATTGTCTTGTTTTCTCATACTGTTTTCATCATTAAAGATCCAGTTCTTGCACATATTATATAGTTTTATAATATCAATAATAATAATCATGTAATAATTATCATATTTTTATATGAATTTTACTTTTAAAACCAATCATGAATGATGGTTATGAAAAATTAAGTATGTTACGATCATAGAGACTGTAGGACGTATGTACGCATGAGTATTGTTTCTATTTTACAATGATCATTATGAAAAGAAGGTAAGTAATATATAATATTTCAATAATTAAAATAATATCATATATACCATATTATATACTTTTATATATCATCCATGTGGTGTGGTGATGAAAAGTGAGTCACATCGCTTCGTGAAGGCGGTGGTCTAAAAATACACGAATGATGTTATCATCTTTATGTGAGTGAAATGGAAGGAAATAAAATGATATATATTATCTTTAAATAATAATAAATATTTCATTAATATAATTACCATTTCATTTGTATCACATATAATTATTAAATGTTTCTTTATCACCTTCCATGTGAAGCATTAGGGAAAGACGAATCATATTGTTTTGTGAGCTGATAGTCCGCTATACACACGAATGATGTTATTACATCTCCTACAAAATGGAATTTAAAAAAAATATATGATTTAATGACTCCAGAGGTATAAATATGTTATAAATATCATATATATACTTTATATACATCATCATACACAACATTGAGAGGTGGAAAAGGAAAAATGAATGACATTGGTTTGCGAGGTTGTTGTCCACCATACACACAAACAATGACTTCATAATCCATTTTATTAAAGTAGAGATAGTTTTACGTCATGAAATTATTATAAAAACATAATAGTATATTTAATATAATAATTTTATTATATAATCATGGTTTAATAAAAATATAAGGAGGTGAATAAAGAAGTAAAATAAAGACATTTGTTGAAGAAAATTACCTCTTCTTCAGGTATCCTCCTTAGGTTTGCACTAAACCCTTCAAAGGTTGGATTTATGTCCAAAATAAGGATTTCAGGATGAGTTTAGGGAATTATAGAAGTTATTTGGGTAGGATGTTTCTGAACCAAAGTGGTTTTAAGGTGTTAAAATGAGAGGATAGGGGTGGCCTTTTATAAGTGGGGGAGAAGACACACATGGTATTTTTGAAAAGAATTGAGTGATCCACATTTTTCATATGTAAAAAGGGTCTATAATGGTTTATTATTAGACCTTATAGGTGTAATGGTCTAAATATTACCATAAAATATTTTTTAGAGACGTTTATAGGTCATTTGTACCATTATCTTTTCAGTTTCACCCATGTTAAATCCATTTTTACCTTAACCACAATAATTAATTTTTACTGAATTCACTATTCATTGGGGTAAAAAATTAAGTTTACCTTATTGGAAATTATACATTATTCTGATTAAAAATATGGAATAAATTTCTCTAAATTAAATTCACTTAAGTGAAAAAATTTAATTTAAATTTAATCCCGCAGACCTGATTAGAAAGCAGTGTTTTAAAGTAAAAATGTTCAAAAGTTTACAAAGTATTTATATATAAATTCAATATTTAAATGATTAAAATGAACTAAATTGGATTAATTTATATAAAATTGGACAAAAATTACTTAATAAATTCAAAATATAGTTTAACAATATAAATAATTTAAACAAAAGGCAATTTTCAATTAAAATTCAATATTTTTAACTATTCATCAAAAAATGAAACTTCTCAGACAAATACCAAAATTTAACCCAAAGATAATTTTGGTATTATAATTTGAAAAATTAATTTTATTTTAGATAATAAAATTTATGAAATTATAAAAATTAATTTTATATTATATTTGAAAAGCACGATTAAACCATCTTTTAGAAAAATACCATTTTAGAAAACATTTCCTTTTCTTTTAAATAATTCTTATTTTATTAATAAATAATAGATAATTAATATTTTTTTCAAAATATATATTTTCATAAGTTATTTAATCCTATTAATACCCACCATTCCAATGACTATATGGTAACTATCATATTAAATAACAATATTAATAGTATATTGTTGTTCAGTAAAATTCGATCATGCGTGTAATGAAAGATATCAAAGAAACTTTTTGTTTCATGTATCATAAGATATCTATGAAATTAAATTTATTTAAAAATAAATATATTTTAAAGTATTAGGGTGGTATATTCTCTTCTAAGATAGGTGTTACGTGTCATGTAGTCTATTGGATAAACTGTCATTCTTTTAGAATTTTGGGGTGTTAGAAGACCCCCACAATATATATATATCCAAAACTAGAAGGAATAAAATTTAGAAATAATTATAGATACCCAATATTTAAATACAGTTATATCACTTCATAATTGAAGTAAATTTATTTCATCATATAATAAAACCACGACATGACCGTATAGGTATAGTGTCTTTAGAAACTGGGAAGTATAAACAACTGGTTCATAAAACATCTACATTGTCTCCCATTTATTTCATCATAACTAGAATCATTTTTGGAATATCATAATTAATACTCTTATTCATGTCCTAGGGAAAATAAACATATAAAAGGGTGAGCTCAAATGCTCAGTAAGGGTAAAAAAATGAAATAACAATCATATCATATTCATAAGAACATAACATTCGAAAATCATATCCTGCATATAAAAGATCACAATATCATGTCACGAGATAAATCATAAAAGTGAAATGTAATACAAATAGTCAAAATATAAGACATTAAATTTGGTTTAATACACACATAATCATATAAAATCATTTCATATTAGTCAAGGATCATTTCCAATGCCATCATAGAAGACAAAGTCTACTACTGAACCGAGTTATCTCCTCGTTCCAGCCCTGTATCACTGAACTAGATTAACTTTCCATTCCATCCATGTCTATCTAATGAGATATAAATCATTAACCAATTAATTTTAGGGATATTTAGGTCCCACCCATCTCATAATGAAACCATTCTTACGTGTTCCAAGAAAACATAAAAACATTCACTATAGCATAACCCATGAAATAAAATGGGTTACTTAAACATCAATCCATCATGACATAATCCATAAATGAATTTCATAAAAAATAATTTCATCATTTAAAAAATCAAATAAGAGTAATAATATGGATATAAACATAAACCTATGTAATCTTAGATGGAAAATAATTTTGATAAAACAGTTGAGCTTCATTCTTGAGGAAAATATCCTTTCTTTTTCAAAAATGTTTTCATTCATCAAAATATCACAAAATTTTATAAGAAATAATTTGATGTGAAAATAACCTTGTAATATTATAGGGGAATCTTCAAGGAAATAATTAATTATGAAATCGTAAAAATCCATTCATGCCATACAAGTTAAAAAAATATTCTTCTCATACTTTTGTTGGAAAAGTCCAAAAAAGTACCTCATATGGTAAACGTAAGAATGATTCCTTCCAAACCATACTGTAAAAGTAAAAATGGGTAAAAATTAATTTAAAAATAAATATAATAATAGAAAAAATTTTATGAGAATATTCTTATAAAACATTGAAATGGATGATAAATATACCCCCAATAAATACTTACGTTTAAACAATATCAGATAAAAATGAGATTTGCATAGTTATCCCTTACCTTAGGTTCGATATCCTTCGTATGTATCTGAAATTCCTATATGGTGATTTAAATAATGTTAATTATTTATTCAAGAATTATAATATTTTTTTATGATAACATTTATGATCATATTTTCATCCGTCTGTTAGTAACATTTCATTATTACTTGTTATTCAGGTATTAACTACTTTATGTTCTTATGTATGTTTTGTCAGATAAGTTCTTATTCATCTTTTTATGTTATAGTTATATCATTTAAATAATGGTATTAGTATAATATATATAATATTTATTAATTCAATTAATTTATATATTCATGGTTTAATGAAGATTATGTAGAGAGAATCACATCACACCGTGGAGACGGTAAGTCGTACATACGTATAAGTGACGATATCATTCTCATAATTGTTAAATGGTATTGAAGTGTTTGGCGTATATTATATCATAATTAGTATCATGTTTTAATAATCATATATATTTAATATTTCAACCATTATACCCATCCAATTTGGGTGGTGGAGAAAAACAAATTACACCACGACATAGAGATGGTAAGCCGTACGTACGCACGCGCGTTGATTTCTTTTTTCACAGGATGGATAGAAAATAAAATAGGGTTGTTTAATATTTATAATAATATATAAATATATTAGTGATATTTTTTTTATCACTTTATAATGAAACAACTAAATAAGAGGATGTATAAGAAGAAATAAATTTGAAAGAATCAGTAGAAGAGATTACCTCTTCCTCGATGTGCCTCCTTTAAATTTCAACTTAGGGCACTAGAGTTAGTATTTTGAGAAGACCAGAACCTATATAATGTAACTAGGGAAGTTTATAAGAGGAATGGGTATGGTTTTACTGATATAGAAGGCTCAAAATGGAGTGAAGAGGAGAGGGAGGAGGTTCCCTTTTATAAGAGAGGAGAGGGTCACTTTAGGAAACTCTCAAAATATTAGTTTTTTTATAAATTAAATTTTGACTAAAAAATGGTAAAAAACTTATTTAATTAAAAGATAAGATGATTTTTTTTCGAATAACCATCATAAAATAATTTTTATACAAGTTTAGAATATTTTTTATCCTTATCTTTTTGGTTTAGCCATTATTTTACCGTTTTTAAGTTTACCACGATATCATGTTATTTAAACATCGTGAGTTAATTTAATTACCATATTTTGTCAAACAACCCACAAAAAGTTATTAATGACATATTTTGACTTATATTAACCATTTTTCCAAATCTTAGATTTTTTTTAATTTAATATCATTTAATAAACTATTTTATTTTTTATGTTATGAATTGTGTCAATTTTAGACACTATTCATAATTGACTTTTTTTAAATTAATAACACCCTGATTACTTAAAAAATAAGGTATTAAATCAAATATAATAATCTAATATCATCTATAAAACTTGTTCATGACATCAAAATAACAAAATTACATTTGTTTTAATATTTATAAATTCATTTATTGGAATCCTTCATTAACGAGGTAATCACTACATCATAATTGTGTCATAAATAAATATATTTATCAAATGTATGAAAATTATAAATAAAAAACCATGTTGTAGGAAATCTTTTTCGATTTATAATAACTATTTATAGACATGAATATCAGTTATATAACCCTATATTAAAAACGATTTAGTAAAAGATATGAGTTTAGGTTATAATTATCTTTACTTTAATTTAATTCTTATAAAATGTCATTTTCACATCCAAGTGAATCCATGGGGTCAAAAAATCTAACTAAGGATTCCAATGGTCAGAAATATCTAATCTAATAGGATTAGGACACGTTTTAGGTAGATTTATATTATTAAATAATTATTTTTTACCCTTATTTACCAGATTTACCCTCTAACCATGATAAATAAAATAATTACTAATGTTACTATTCATAATGTACAAAAATAAAAGGTACCTATTCAAAAAATTTAGACCTTATGATTCCAAATATGGAATTCATTTTTCCAAATTCATAACACATAACTTGCAATAATTAATCTAAAATTAATCCCGTTGTTGAAATGAGAAAATGTGTTTTAAAAGTTAAACATTGCAAACGATTTAAATGTTTTTACATATTAATTCAATGTAAAAATAATGATAATGGAATAAATTATATTAAATGGTAAAAATATATTCTATTTATACTTTAAAACCATTGAATATTATAATTTAACCATATAAATTACATTCTACCCCCTTAAACTAAATTTCACCCTCAAAATTTGTCACTTGGAAATAAATAGATGAGGATACCTCTCACTCATAATATCCTCAAGTTCCCATGTAACTTCTTAAAATTGGATGTTACTCCATAAAACTTTAACCAATCGAGTGTTCTTGTTTTGTAGAACTTTTTTTATGATCCATAATCTATATCGGTTGTTCTTTATAAGAAAGATCTTGCTCTAGCGATATGACTTCTGAGCTTAGTATTTGTGAAGGATCAAGAATATACTTTATCAAGAGAGATACTTGGAACACATCATGGACTTGAGAGAGATTCAGTGGAAGTTCCAATATGTATGCTACCTTCCCAACATGATCCAATATTTCAAAAGGACCAATATACCTAGGGCTCAGAATGACCTTCTTTCCAATTCTAATTACTCTCTTCCGGGGAGATATCCTGTAACAGCCCGAGATTTTATGAAAACTATTCTTTTTAATTTTATTAATGTCATGTGTTGTACGCTACACCAAAAGGAGCTTGCACAACACGCATCCTTGTATTGCCTTGCATTACACGCAATCGCGACCTTCCTCGATAGCGTGTGTAATACGCAATACCGAGTTTCACTAAACAACGATGTGCTATTAAAATATTATTAAAACTAGCCGTTATGAATAGTAATAACCACTTTTTAAAATTCTGTAAATCTTATTTTTCAAAATGAACTTCATTCTTGGATTCGGAGTATCGAATTTAGCCTAAGGTGAAATTTTGGTACTTTTCGGATAACTTTCATATTCTGATGAATAGTGAAAAATTACTAAATTATAATTAAAAACAACTTTTTTAATCGAAATAATTAATAGTGATAAATCATTAATTTGAGTGGTTTTAAAGTATATTTAGAATATATTTTTACAATTTAATACAATGTTGGTCATTGGATGTAATTTCACATTTAAACTAGACATAAACAAGTGTCAATCTTTTGATAGATATTGTTTCTTAAAAACACGCTATTTGTTTTAACAGCGGGATTTAATTATAAAATTAATTAATGCAACTTTTATGTTATGAATTTGGTAAAATAGACTTCATTTTTGAATTCGGAATATGAAATATAGCTTGGGATGAAATTTTGGCATTGTTCTGAAAGACATCAATTTTTGATGAATAGTGAAACTACTAAGTGGTAGGTTAAAAACTGAATTTTTGCATAAAACTTAATTTTACCGCTTCTGTGAATGGAATTTCAAAAATCCGAGAGACACGGTTAATATCAAGGACTAAAATGTGGTTCAATGAGATGAAAATAATTTTTTGGTGAATAGTAACTTTTTACTTTTTTTACCACGGTTAATAGTAAATAGGGTAACTAAGGGTAAATATGATATCAATATTACCCTAACACATGTCCTAATTCTATTGGACAAGTGAAATTCGACCAAAAACAAACTTAGGAATAAAATATGACCATTTAGGCCCACTTGGATTAGATTAGGACATTTATTATTAATTTATTTAAAGAAGGGTTAAAATAGTTAAAATCAAAGTTTAATAAGTAAATCATTTTTAATATGGGGTTATACATAAGATAAATTCGACTATAAATATTCATTAGAAATCTAAAAAGATTTCCTACATAATGGTATTTTATTTGTAATTTTTAGACGTCAAATAATTTAATTAATTTATGACACAAAGATGATGCAGTAATTATCTTATTTATGAAATATTGACATAATTGATGTTATAAACACCAAAATAAATGTAATTTGAGAATTTTTATGAATTCCACTAATTTTATAGGTTACTATGATATATTAATGTTGATTTAATCAACTTGGTTCGAACATTTAATTCTGTTATGACTTTCACAAAAATCATATATCAAATAGTGTCAAAATTGACACAAAATAGTTTTTAAATCAAATATTATATTATTAATTGTTATTTTATTTCTAAAAATCTAAGGTTCGGCCAAATGACTTAGATAAGGATATATATATTAATAATAAACAATTTGGGGTTCGTTTGGCATGTTATAGTAAGTGTATTAACCATATAGTGAAAGAAAACAAAAAGACACGGTAAAAGTTAAATTATTTAACTTAGAGTTAAATCTAATTGATAAGGTTTAAAATAAGATCCAAACATGTCTAAATTTTATTGGTTGATGAGATTAAAACCCTATCTCATCTAAGCTTCGAATATGAGTCATTTTTGGAGGTTTTTAAGTGGGGTTAGATTTATTATAAATTAATATTTTTAAGAATTCCTAAGGTGCCCCTCTCCTCCCCTATAAAAGGACACCTCCTCCCCCTCCTCCTCACACCAAATTGAGCACTCAAGCTCGGAAAACCCCTGCCAAAATCCCTTCTTCACTTCCCTAGAATAATCCTAGAGGTTCTGGTCTTCCTCAAAGACCCATTTTAGTGCCCTAAGAGGAGGTCTCAAAGAGGCACTTCAAAGAAGAGGTAATTACCGTTACCAATTCTTTCATCTTTATTTCTTCTTCAACTTCTTCTTCTTAGGTTGTTTCATTATGAAGTAATAACATCAGTATCACTCATATACTGATATGTTATTATAAGTATGAAACAACCCTATTTCACCATCTATCCATCCTACGGAAAAAGAAATCACCGCGCGTGCGTACGTACGGAATACCGTCTCCACGCCGTGGTGTAATCTATTTTCCACCACCACCTTACATGGATGGGTATAATGGTGTAAAGAATAACTATACATAGTTATTACCACATCATATTGATTCTGATATATTGTATAATCCACTCCAATTCAATTCAATATTTATAGAAATGATATCATCGCTCGTGCGTACGTACGGAATACCGTCTCCACGACGCGATGAGATTCATTCTCCATGTTAACCATTTAAGAATGATTATAATGTATATATAAGAAATAATAATGAAATATATGACATTATAAGGCTACTGTATTTATGTATATATATACATATGTATGTCATCTACTTACTTCCATTTCAAGACAATAAGGAAAGGAAAACAGCGTTCATGCGTACGTACGGACTACCGTCTCCATGAACGGTGTATTTCATTCCATTTATCGATATTATATATATATATATATATATTCTGAATATATATTATATATAAATCATGTTTTACATTCTGGATATAAGTAATCATGTTCCAAGTAATCATATTAATAATTACAAGTTAAAAACACGAACGACAAATGAGACGATTTTACCCAAAACGCTACTTTAACATGAATTTACAAAAGAACAGGTAATATAAAGTCATAATTGGACCATATATGATATAATAACAATGAATATGATTCTGGAATAAGTCAATAACATGATTTAAATCATTATACAGGAGGTTCGGACACTTACAAAGCAAGTCGGACCTAAGGTAAGGGAAATATCACAATCTCATTTTTATCCGAGATTGTTTACTCGTAAGTATTTACTGGGGTGTATTTTATCATCCACATCCATGTTCCCTCAATATGTAATATTATTTCCATCCACCTACAATTGTTTAAATCCAATTTTACCCTTCTATGAGTTTTTAGTAAAGGATATGAAAGGAATCTTTTTTCGTTTTTCGTACGAGGTACTTTTTGACTTTTCCGACAAAAGTACGAAGAATGTTTTTTTTTAACTTAAACGGCATGAATGGATTTTTACGGTTTTATAAAGCCTTATTTTCATGAAGCTTCCTCCAAAATATTTCATGACTATTTTTAATAAAATCTCTTTCTTTTAAAATTTCATGATGTTTTGTGAAAAGAAATTGATTTTGAAGAAGAAAGGATATTTTCCTCAAGAATTCATTTCAAGTGTTTTATCAAAATTATTTTCCATCTAAGATAATAAAGGGTTCTGTTTCTATCCATATTTTTACATTGATTTGACTATGTTGTGATGGAATTATGTTTATGAATTCCTTTATCTTATATGAATGGTTTTATGATGTCATGTTGTTTTAAGAATCCCATTTTTATTACATGAGTTATGCAATGATGTATGATTTATGATTTTGTGGCACACATAAGAAAGGATTCATTAAGAGATGGGTGGGACCTATATCTCCCTCCAATGCATTGGGTAAAGATTTCATATCTCATGAGATAGACATGGCTGGAATGGTAGGTTATACTGGTTCAGTGAAACAGGACTGAAACGAGGATTACTCGATTCAGAAAGGGACTTTGTCCACTAAGATAGTCTTGGCAATGAGTCTTGACTAACAAGAAATGATTCTATATGATTATGTGTGTATGCCACAATGAGTAATGTTTTAAGTTATGGTTTTATTTTCACTACTATGATTTATCCCATGATATGAAATTATGCTCTCTTTTGCAGGTTAAGATTTCCAAAAATGTTATGTTCTTATGAAAATTATGTGATTGATATTTCTTTTGTTTACCCTTACTGAGCATTTGAGCTCACCCTTTTATGTTTTCTTTTCCCCAGGATATAAAGAAAGGTTTTAGGTAAAAAAAAAGAGGAAGATCTTTATGGGAGATTTTGAAGATCTTTCCCCACGATTAGAAGATTTTATTCCGAGTTTCCAAAGACACTAAACTATTACGGTCCTTGTGTGTGTGTTTTTGTTATGTACTAAGTATTCCGCAAATGTAATGTAATGTCCATGTACGATAAGCTTCGGGTCTCTACAGTTGGTATCAGAGGAAAGGTTTAGTCAACCTTTGGAAACTAGGACGCGAAAACGTTAGTAAGATCCCTAGAGATATTTCTAAGGTATGTCTAGGGATTCCCCTAAGGATAAGTATACGTATAGGATATAGTTCTAGAACTATGGTAACGATATTAGATTAAACCAAAGATGATAGATATTTAAGTTACTCCCCCTTTATTATGATTTTTGCATCTAACACTATTCTGTTTGGGTTTTAGAAAATGGCTGGAAACAAGATGATTCACAATAATGGAGGATATGATGGACAATGGAATGATATTCTTCATGAGCAACCAAATGAAATGGGATTTGGATGTCCAAACATCATTATTATGCCGAATCAGCAATCTCACAACATGATCAATAAAGTAAAATTTGGTAAGTTTCCTGACTCGACTAATAAGAGAAAGATGGAGTTCCATGATGATCATAGAGGAAAGAAAGTTCAATTTCCCCTATGTAAATCATGTGGGAAGAGGCATAAAGGAGAATGTTTCAAGGGAACTGGAAGATGCTTTGGGTGTGGAATAGAAGGACACAAAGCAAGTAAGTGCAAAGGAAAAGGGTCGGTTAACACCATGGATGAGGATAATGGTATTGCTACGACATCAAAAATGGTTAAGTGTTTTAAATGTGGAATGTATGGGCATTATGCAAACAAATGCCCTAAGGGAAAGACTCATGAAGAGAATCAGTATGGTCATATGGGTAGTATTTATGTGGATGATGATGAAGAGACTACAAATGATATGTGAGATGAAAGAATTTTTGAAGCTCGATCAATGGTTTGAGAATGTAGTGGAATGATTACATGTTTATCATGTGTAATTTTGGAATAAAGAGACATCTATGGATTGTTACACTGTTGTCTTTCCTTATGTTTTGAAAGTGTATGATGAATGGTACCAGTAACCATGAAAGGTTATTCAGATATTTTTGGAATGTAGATGATATGCGCATAATGAAGGGATAAGGAGAAAATTAAATGTTTGATAGTATTCATGAGCTCATGATTGAGGACTAAGTGATATCATGGTTTGAGTATATAGAATTTTGAGGATTTTGGTATGTGGAAAGTGTTAACTTTTAAACTGCACTCATGTTTTCACTAAGGTATTCAAGAGAATACACGATTAAGGACTTTGAATGTTTGGAATGTGACCAACAAGACATATCTTATGATATGTGGGGATCAATGACAGTATTAAATCTCTGGTAATCATTGTCACTATATTATGAGAGTGGACTGCAGTATTATGTATAAGCCTAAAGATTAGACTGGATTATGTTGGACATAAGTTAGTATTGTTTAAGGATAGAAGATTTTCGATATTATTGATGGGATGTTATAGTAACGTAGTTTTAGAAAAAGGACAACCTGCAGGACGGGCGACAACCCATCGCTTCGGACAAGGCTGTGGGAATCGAACCCACAACCGAAGTGCAACTGGCCTTTATCGCCTACCACTGGCCTACAGGAAGTCCCTGTTTAGTAGAAACTAGTTTTATTATATTAAGCAGTATGATATATGAAGTATAAGTCCATTTTAGGAACCATATATGATTAATCTCACTATAGAATGACTTATGTATATTTAATAACTTTTGCTAACCTTTTGTTTGAGACAGATGGAATGACCCGTCATTCTATCACATGATCTGCTAACACTTCACGAATAACAAATTCAACTTCATTTATTTAAGAGATGAAGTGGAAATTGTTCAAGGCACGAACAACAGTGAGATTGTACCAAAATAAATTAAGTATTTATTCTTATTCTTCAACTTTAGGGAAACGATCTTGAAAACTAAAAATGTTGTCCTAGTGCTCTTATATCTGATTAATCATATGGTACCTTAGATCGTCACAAATTTATGGATTTGTGATTGTTGTCTTTTCCATAGCCATGTTCTCTACCACTCTCCATCAGAACATGATGGTTAGATTTCTCTTCCATATCCATATTTTCACCTATGTGGAAACCCAGTGATTAGTTTATTTGGGTAATCGTTACATTTCATACTTTAGTTTTTAAAGCCAAGTTTTGGTATTCCTTTTTACGATGTGGGTTTCTATTAAAGAAACTTTCGAATAGTAAACCATTTATAACCCCGACGAATTTTGAGGGCGAAATTCATTTTAAGGGGGGTAGAATGTAACAGCCCGAGATTTTATGAAAACTATTCTTTTTAATTTTATTAATGTCATGTGTTGTACGCTACACCAAAAGGAGCTTGCACAACACGCATCCTTGTATTGCCTTGCATTACACGCAATCACGACCTTCCTCGATAGCGTGTGTAATACGCAATACCGAGTTTCACTAAACAACGATGTGCTATTAAAATATTATTAAAACTAGCCGTTATGAATAGTAATAACCACTTTTTAAAATTCTGTAAATCTTATTTTTCAAAATGAACTTCATTCTTGGATTCGGAGTATCGAATTTAGCCTAAGGTGAAATTTTGGTACTTTTCGGATAACTTTCATATTCTGATGAATAGTGAAAAATTACTAAATTATAATTAAAAACAACTTTTTTTAATCGAAATAATTAATAGTGATAAATCATTAATTTGAGTGGTTTTAAAGTATATTTAGAATATATTTTTACAATTTAATACAATGTTGGTCATTGGATGTAATTTCACATTTAAACTAGACATAAACAAGTGTCAATCTTTTGATAGATATTGTTTCTTAAAAACACGCTATTTGTTTTAACAGCGGGATTTAATTATAAAATTAATTAATGCAACTTTTATGTTATGAATTTGGTAAAATAGACTTCATTTTTGAATTCGGAATATGAAATATAGCTTGGGATGAAATTTTGGCATTGTTTTGAAAGACATCAATTTTTGATGAATAGTGAAACTACTAAGTGGTAGGTTAAAAACTGAATTTTTGCATAAAACTTAATTTTACCGCTTCTGTGAATGGAATTTCGAAAATCCGAGAGACACGGTTAATATCAAGGACTAAAATGTGGTTCAATGAGATGAAAATAATTTTTTGGTGAATAGTAACTTTTTACTTTTTTTACCACGGTTAATAGTAAATATGGTAACTAAGGGTAAATATGATATCAATATTACCCTAACACATGTCCTAATTCTATTGGACAAGTGAAATTCGACCAAAAACAAACTTAGGAATAAAATATGACCATTTAGGCCCACTTGGATTAGATTAGGACATTTATTATTAATTTATTTAAAGAAGGGTTAAAATAGTTAAAATCAAAGTTTAATAAGTAAATCATTTTTAATATGGGGTTATACATAAGATAAATTCGACTATAAATATTCATTAGAAAGCTAAAAAGATTTCCTATATAATGGTATTTTATTTGTAATTTTTAGACGTCAAATAATTTAATTAATTTATGACACAAAGATGATGTAGTAATTATCTTATTTATGAAATATTGACATAATTGATGTTATAAACACCAAAATAAATGTAATTTGAGAATTTTTATGAATTACACTAATTTTATAGGTTACTATGATATATTAATGTTGATTTAATCAACTTGGTTAGAACATTTAATTCTGTTATGACTTTCACAAAAATCATATATCAAATAGTGTCAAAATTGACACAAAATAGTTTTTAAATCAAATATTATATTATTAATTGTTATTTTATTTCTAAAAATCTAAGGTTCGGCCAAATGACTTAGATAAGGATATATATATTAATAATAAACAATTTGGGGTTCGTTTGGCATGTTATAGTAAGTGTATTAACCATATAGTGAAAGAAAACAAAAAGACACGGTAAAAGTTAAATTATTTAACTTAGAGTTAAATCTAATTGATAAGGTTTAAAATAAGATCCAAACATGTCTAAATTTTATTGGTTGATGAGATTACAACCCTATCTCATCTAATATTCGAATATGAGTCATTTTTGGAGGTTTTTAAGTGGGGTTAGATTTATTATAAATTAATATTTTTAAGAATTCCTAAGGTGCCCCTCTCCTCCCCTATAAAAGGACACCTCCTCCCCCTCCTCCTCACACCAAATTGAGCACTCAAGCTCGGAAAACTCCTGACAAAATCCCTTCTTAACTTCCCTAGAATAATCCTAGAGGTTCTGGTCTTCCTCAAAGACCCATTTTAGTGCCCTAAGAGGAGGTCTCAAAGAGGCACTTCAAAAAAGAGGTAATTACCGTTACCAATTCTTTCATCTTTATTTCTTCTTCCACTTCTTCTTCTTAGGTTGTTTCATTATGAAGTAATAACATCAGTATCACTCATATACTGATATGTTATTATAAGTATGAAACAACCCTATTTCACCATCTATCCATCCTACGGAAAAAGAAATCACCGCGCGTGCGTACGTACGGAATACCGTCTCCACGCCGTGGTGTAATCTATTTTCCACCACCACCTTACATGGATGGGTATAATGGTGTAAAGAATAACTATACATAGTTATTACAACATCATATTGATTCTGATATATTGTATAATCCACTCCAATTCAATTCAATATTTATAGAAATGATATCATCGCTCGTGCGTACGTACGGAATACCGTCTCCACGACGCGATGAGATTCATTCTCCATGTTAACCATTTAAGAATGATTATAATGTATATATAAGAAATAATAATGAAATATATGACATTATAAGGCTACTGGATTTATGTATATATATACATATGTATGTCATCTACTTACTTCCATTTCAAGACAATAAGGAAAGGAAAACAGCGTTCATGCGTACGTACGGACTACCGTCTCCATGAACGGTGTATTTCATTCCATTTATCGATATTATATATATATATATATATATTCTGAATATATATTATATATAAATCATGTTTTACATTCTGGATATAAGTAATCATGTTCCAAGTAATCATATTAATAATTACAAGTTAAAAACACGAACGACAAATGAGACGATTTTACCCAAAACGCTACTTTAACATGAATTTACAAAAGAACAGGTAATATAAAGTCATAATTGGACCATATATGATATAATAACAATGAATATGATTCTGGAATAAGTCAATAACATGATTTAAATCATTATACAGGAGGTTCGGACACTTACAAAGCAAGTCGGACCTAAGGTAAGGGAAATATCACAATCTCATTTTTATCCGAGATTGTTTACTCGTAAGTATTTACTGGGGTGTATTTTATCAGCCACATACATGTTACCTCAATATGTAATATTATTTCCATCCACCTACAATTGTTTAAATCCAATTTTACCCTTCTATGAGTTTTTAGTAAAGGATATGAAAGGAATCTTTTTTCGTTTTTCGTACGAGGTACTTTTTGACTTTTCCGACAAAAGTACGAAGAATGTTTTTTTTTAACTTAAACGGCATGAATGGATTTTTACGGTTTTATAAAGCCTTATTTTCATGAAGCTTCCTCCAAAAGATTTCATGACTATTTTTAATAAAATATCTTTCTTTTAAAATTTCATGATGTTTTGTGAAAAGAAATTGATTTTGAAGAAGAAAGGATATTTTCCTCAAGAATTCATTTCAAGTGTTTTATCAAAATTATTTTCCATCTAAGATAATAAAAGGTTCTGTTTCTATCCATATTTTTACATTGATTTGACTATGTTGTTATGGAATTATGTTTATGAATTCCTTTATCTTATATGAATGGTTTTATGATGTCATGTTGTTTTAAGAATCAGATTTTTATTACATGAGTTATGCAATGATGTATGATTTATGATTTTGTGGCACACATAAGAAAGTATTCATTAAGAGATGGGTGGGACCTATATCTCCCTCCAATGCATTGGGTAAAGATTTCATATCTCATGAGATAGACATGGCTGGAATGGTAGGTTATACCGGTTCAGTGAAACAGGACTGAAACGAGGATTACTCGATTCAGAAAGGGACTTTGTCCACTAAGATAGTCTTGGCAATGAGTCTTGACTAACAAGAAATGATTCTCTATGATTATGTGTGTATGCCACAATGAGTAATGTTTTAAGTTATGGTTTCATTTTCACTACTATGATTTATCCCATGATATGAAATTATGCTCTCTTTTGCAGGTTAAGATTTCCAAAAATGTTATGTTCTTATGAAAATTATGTGATTGATATTTCTTTTGTTTACCCTTACTGAGCATTTGAGCTCACCCTTTTATGTTTTCTTTTCCCCAGGATATAAAGAAAGGTTTTAGGTAAAAAAAAGAGGAAGATCTTTATGGTAGATTTTGAAGATCTTTCCCCACGATTAGAAGATTTTATTCCGAGTTTCCAAAGACACTAAACTATTACAGTCCTTGTGTGTGTGTTTTTGTTATGTACTAAGTATTCCGCAAATGTAATGTAATGTCCATGTACGATAAGCTTCGGGTCTCTACATATCCCTAAGAACACCTTATCACCCGCTTCAAACTCTTGGCCATTTCTTTGGTTTTCAGCATAATGTTTTTCTCGACATTGAGCTGATATTATGTGTTGTTGAAAATATATGACCTTTTTTAACATTTCATCGACAAGATCAGATCCTAATAGCTTTATTTCCCCAAATTCATCCCATAAAATTAGAGTTCTACACTTCTTTCCATAGTAGGCTTCATAAAGAGACATCTGAATACTGGAGTGAAAGATATTATTGTAAGAAAATTCCACCAATGGTAGGTGTTGATCCCAACCACATTTGATGTCCATAGATAAAGCTCTCAACACACCTTCTAGAGTCTGAATTTTCCTCTCAGACTGGCTGTCTATCTGAGGATGACAAGTAGTGTTGAAACTTAATTTTGTATCCATAGCATATTGAAGACTTCTCCAAAACTTCAAGGTAAACCTCAGATCCCAATCAGATATAATGTAAAGTGATACTCCATGAAATATTACCACTTAATTTACATATATTTGGGAAAGATGATCAAGAGAGAAATCCTCTCTAATAGCAATGAAGTGTGCCGACTTTGTAAGGTGATCAACTATAACCCAAATATCATTATTGCCTTTGGATGTTTTTGGAAGTCCAATGACAAAGTCTATAGTGATGTTTTACAATTTTCCATTTTGTTATGGGTAATGGTTATAACATCCCCTTAGACTTCTTCCTCTCATCCTTAACTTGCAGACAAACCAAGCATTGAGAGACATATTCAACGACATCTATTTTCATGCCATCCCATCATAAGTACTCTTTCAAGTCCCTATACATATTTGTGCTTCCAAGGTGAATAGAGAATGAATAACTATGAGCCTCATCCAATAGATCCTTCTTTAATTTTTATATGGGAGGAACACAAACCTGTTTCTTGAACCTTATTATTTCATCACAATCAAGTCTAAATTCAGGAATGTTTCTTACCTTTTTTTGTAACACAACATCTTCCTTCGGTAACTCTTTAATATTCACTTGTATAGATGATTGAACATTCATTTGAAAAAGATAATATTTCTCCCATTCCATTAAAATTTCAAGATCCATCCTTTTCAAATCCATAAATATTGGATCTTCCATGATCTTTATCATGGATAAGCTACCATGGTCTTTTCAATTCAAAGCATTTTCCACCTTGTTTGCTTTCCCAGGGTGGTAATTTATTGAGAAGTCGTAATATTTAATCAAATCTGACCATATTCTTTGGTGAATATTCATATCCTTTTTTTGAAAATATACTTTCAACTTTTATGATCACTATAAATATCTCACCTTTCACCATAAAGATAATGCCTCTATATTTTAATGAAAAGATTATCGAAGCTAACTCTATATCATGAGTTGGGGAATTTAGCTTAAGGATTTTCAACTATCATGAGGCATAAGCTATCAACGTATCATTTTTCATGAGAACACACCCTATACACTTCTTGGATGCATCATTGTAGATCACAAACCTCTCTCCAGTACAAGGTAGTGTGAGCATAGGTGAACTAGCTAACCTTCTTTTTATCTCTTTGAAATTCTCTTCACATTCCTCCATCCAAATGAACTTAACTCTTTTCTGAGTCAATTTTTTGAGTGGATTAGATAATCGTGAAAAATATTTTATAAAACATCGATAATATCCATCCAAACTAAGAAAACTTCAGATCTCAGTTACTATTGTTGGTCTCAACCATCTTTCAATAACCTTTGTTTTTGCTGGATCCACAAATATCCCCTCTGTTGAGATTATGTGACCCAAAAATAAAACTTTTTGAACCCAAAATTCACACATGGTAAATTTGGCATAAATATTCTCCTTTATCAGGGTCTTTAATACAATTATAAAGTTATCTTCAAGTTCTTCCTTGCTCTTTGAATAGACAATAATATCATCTAAAAATACACCTACAAACTAATCAAGACAATCTATACAGACTCAATTCATTAGATCCATAAAGATAACAGAGGAATTAGTAAGACCAAAAGGCATCACTATAAATTCATAGTGTCCAAAACTTTTATGGAATTATATATTTGATATATCCTCCTTTTTGACCCTTAATTAATGATATCCTGAATGAAGATCAATCTTAGAAAAGTATTGAGCTCCATATAGTTGGTAAAATAAGTCATCAATGCATGGGAGATGATATTTTTTCTTGATAGTGATCTAGTTAAGTTCTCGATAATCAATACAGAGTCTCATTGATCCATATTTATTATTAAGAAACAACAGAGGTTCTCCCCAAGTTGATGCACTAGTGCATATGAATCCCTTATCAAGATTCTCTTGAAGTTTCTTCTTCAATTCCTGTAACTCAATTGGGGTCATTCTATAAGGTGTCTTTGAAATAGGCATAACACCTGGTACAAGTTCTTTTGAAAACTCAACTTCATGATTTGGTGTAAGACCTAGAAATTCCTCTGAAAAGACATCGTCAAACTCCCATACAATGGGATTATTCTTAATTGTGAGTTTCTCCCCAACCATTTTAGATAAATAACCATTATTTATTGGAATCAATACCCATAAGATGGAAGAAATTTCTACTGGAAGGTTATATTCATCATTGCATCGATATATGATCATAGATTGATCTGGAATATGAAATATGACTTCCCTTTTTTAGAAATTGATATGAGATACATATAAAGAAATATAATCCATATTAAGAATCACATAAAATTCCACTATAGGAAGTGTCACAGGATTTGCAGGAAGAAATTTCCCACAAACATAAATTGGAGAATAATTGTAAACTATTGATGCAACCGTTTTGCCATTAGGAGTTATCACAACTAACTCAATATATAATTGTTGAGGTAATATAATGATACCATTATAAAATTAATTATAAATAAAAGAGTGGGTTGATCCAGAATCAAATAAAAAAATTTCTACTTTAGAGTGGATGGTAAGTGTACCTTTCACCACTTTATTATCGTACTCCATGTCATCGATAATAATTGTATGTGACTTTAATTTGTCTTTGGACTTAAGAGTTTCTTGACGTAAATAATCATCAATAACCCTTAGATTAGGTCATTGATTGGTATAATTCCCTATTTCCTTGCACTTGTAACATTAAAGTGTAAGAGGTTCATTCTGTGTAGCCTTTTCTTTGTTCGCATCATTAGACATATTTTTCCCATTAATTTGGAATTAAATCTCCTGATTACCTTCTTTTCCACACTTAAAAAATTTACTAGTTTCTTTAAGACAATTCCCTCTATGTTTCTTTCCACATTTTGAGAATAAGGGAAAACTCATCTTATTTTCAGTGTGGTCTTTAGATTTTCCTTTGAATTCCATTTTTCTCTTCTTATCAAACCTATATGACCGATGGGTTACTCTAATATCCATCTCAATCTTTAGATCACATAGAATAATTTCCTCATAGCTATTGAAGTCTTTTATGGCTAACGCCCTTCAGAGACTTGGTTTTAAGAGACTAAATATTCGGTCAATCTTAGTCTCAGGTTGAATAATAATTCCAAAATCATACCTTGAAAGTCCTATAAAATTTGATTCATAGGTACCAAATGATTCATCATCCTTTTGATTAATTTCTAGGAACTCCTTCTCTAACTTTTTTCTAAGAATACGAGAAAAGTACTTATTGAAAAATAAGTTCTTGAACTCGTCCCATTTCATAGACTCAATTTCATATCTTTTACTCATATTCTTTATAATATTCCACCATTGATCAGCTTCACCTTCCAAAAGATATACTGCTAAGATGACTTTATCATGCTCAGAACATTGTATAACTGAAAATATCTTTTCAGTGGTATTGATCCATTGTTCATTCACTAATGGATCAGAAGACCCACTGAATGAAGGTGGACATTGCCTCATGAAGGATTCAACAGAATGTTTCTCCCTCCTTTGTACATTTGGAAGTCCGACACGATTCATAGCTTAAGAAAGTTGTGTGAGCATGGATACATGATTTTGAATTCTAGCTACCATAACATTTGGTTGCTCAGGGGGACAATCATTTCATTTCCCTTCACATTCCGCATTAACGTGGTTCCTTAGGGTTCCAACCAATGACTAAAACCAAGAAAAATAGTGTGAGAAACACTAATCATAATAGGAAAACCAAATAATCAAGAATAAAATTTCAATTTCGAACACTTTAGGTTTTATCCTAGATTATTCAATGTTATTTCTAAAACACTATGATTGTATCCTATATTTAGACATATCCTTAAGGCTTTCTTATACTAGTTTCCAAATTTTAACTATATATTTCCTCTGATACCACCTATAGTGACCCTATATTTACATACATTGATATCACTTTAGAATTAAAGTATATTTATTACAACATATAACAAAACCATGACAGGACCATATAGGTATAATGTCTTTAGAAACTGGGAAACATAAACAAGTGGTTCATAAAACATTTACATTGTCTCCAATTTATTTCATCATAACTAGAATATTTTTTGGAATATCATACTTAATACACTTATTAATGTCTTGGAAAAAATAAACATATAAAAGGGTGAGGTCAAATGCTCAGTAAGGGTAAAAAATGAAATAACAATCATATCATATTCATAAGAACATAACATTTGAAAATCTTATCCTACATATAAAAGATCACAATATCATGTCAAGGGATAAATCATAAAAGTGAAATTTAATCCCAATAGTCATAAAATAATACATTAAATTTTGTGGTAAACACATATAAGCATAGAAAATCATTTCATATTAGTCAAGGATCATTTCCAAGACTATCATAGCGGACAAAGTCCATTACTGAACCAAGTTCTCTCCTCATTCCTGCCCTGTATCACTGAACTAGATTAACTTGCCATTACATCCATGTTTATCTTATGATATATAAATCTTTACCCAATGAATTAGAGGTATATATAGGTCCCACCCATCTCATAATGAAACCATTCTTATGCGTTCCACTAAAACATAAAAACATTCACTATAACATAAACCATAAAATAAAATGGGTTTCTTAAACATCAATCCATCATGACATAATCCATAAATGGATTTCATAAAAATAATTTCATTATTTAAACAATAAAATCAAAGTAATAATATGGATAGAAACATAAATCTATGTAATCTTATATGGAAAATAATTTTGATAAAACAATTGATCTTCATTCCTGAGGAAAATATCCTTTATTTTTCAAAAATGTTTTCCTTTTTTAAAATATCACACAATTTTAGAAGAAATAATTTTATGTGAAAATAACCTTGTAATATTTTAGGGTAATCTTCAAGGAAATAAACCATTATTAAAGTGTAAAAATGTGTTCATTCCGTACAAGTTAAAAAACATTCTTCTCATACTTTTTTTGGAAAAGTACAAAAAGTACCTCGTATGGTAAACTTTAGAAAGATTCATTCCAAACCATGTTGTAAAAGTAAAAATGTGTAAAAATTAATGTAAAAATAAATATAAGAATAATAAAAATTTTATGAGAATATTATTATAAAACATGGAAATGGATGATAAATATACCTCTGGTAAATACTAATGTATAAACAATCTCTGATAAAAATGAGATTTGCAAAGTTATCCCTTACATTAGGTGTGATATCCTTCATATGTATCTGAACCTCCTGTATGATGATCTAAATAATGTTACTTATTTATTACATAATCATAATCATTTTTATGATAACATTTATGATCATATTTTCATCTGTTTGTTAGTAACATTTCATTATTACTCGTTATTCGGGTATTAAATGATTTATGTTCTTATGTTTGTTTTATTGGATAAGTTCTTATTATTATTTTTAGGTTATAGTTAGATAATTTAAATAATTATATTAGTATAATATATATCATATTTATTCATTCAATTCATTTATATAATCATGGTTTAATGAAGATTATATAGAACGAATCACATCGCACCATGGAGACGGTAAGCCGTACGTACGTACGAGCGATGATATTGATCCCATAATTGTTGAATGGTATTGAAGTGGATGATGTATAGTATCCCATAATTAGTATCTTGTTATAATAATCATATATAATTATTATTTCCACCATTATACCCATCCAAGTAAGGTGGTGGTAAAAAACAGATTACACCACAGTGTGGAGACGGTAAGCATTACGTACGCACGTGCGGTGATTTCATTTTTCATAGGATGGATAGAAGGTGAAATAGGGTTACTTCATATTTATAATAACATATCAGTATATTAGTGATACTGATTTTATTAATTTATAATTAAACAACTAAATAAGAGGAAGTAGAAGAAGAAATAAATTTGAAACAATTGGTAAAATAGATTACCTCTTCCCCGATGCGCCTCCTTTAAATTTTCTCTTATGGAACTAGAGTTAGTATTTTGAATAGAATAAAACCTATATAATGTAACTAGGGAAGTTTAGAAGAGAAATGGTCAGGGTTTGTACGGGATTGAAGGCTCTAAATGGAGTGAATATGAGAGGAAGGAGGTGCCCTTTTATAAGAAAGGAGAGGGGAACTTTAAGAAACTCTGAACATATTAGTTTATTATAAATTCAATTTAGAGAAAAAAATGGTAAAAAACTTATTTAGTTAAAATATAATATTATTTTGGTTCTAATACTCATCATAAAATAATTTTTAGACAAGTTTATAATATTTTTTTATCCTTATCTTTTTGGTTTAACCCTTATTTTACCCTTTTTAATCTTACCGTGATATCATGTTATTTACACATTGGGGGTTAATGTAATTACCATATCATATCAAAAGACCCCCAAAAAATTATTTATGACATATTTGTACTTATATTAACCATTTGGATGAATATTATATTTTTTGGAATTTAATATAATTTAATAAACTATTTTATGTTTTAAGTTATGAATTGTGCCAATTTTAGACACTATTCATACTTTACTTTTTTTTAAATTCATAACAACCTAATTACTTTGAAAATAAGGAATTAAATCAAATATAATATGTCAATATCATCCAAAAAATTCATGTATGACATGAAAATAACCAAATTACATTTGTTTTAATATTTATAAATTCATTTATTTGAATCTTTCATTAATGAGGTAATCACTACACCATAATTGTGTCATAAATAAATATATTTATCTTATGTATAAAAGTTATAAATCAAATAACATGATGTATGAAATATTTTTTTCATTATAATGAATATTTATATATAATAAGATAATTTATATAACCCTATATTAAAGTTGATTTAGTAAAAGATATTTGTTTAGGTTATAATTATCTTTTCGTTAAATTAATTCTTATAAAATGGGATTTTCACATCCAAGTGAATTCATTGGGTCCTAAAATTTACCCAAGGATGCCCATGGTCATAAATATATCACTAAATGAGATTAAGACACGTTTTAGGTAGTTTTATATTATTATATTATTATTTTTTACCCTTATTTACCAAATTTACCCTTTAACTATGGTCAATAAAATAATTATTGAAGTTACTATTCATAATGTGCATTATAATAGGTACCTATTCACACAATTTAGAACTTATAATTCGAAATATGGAATCAATGTTTCCAAATTCAGAACATAGATGTTGTAATAATTCATTTAAAATTAATCCTCTTGTTGAAATGAGAAAACATGTTTTAAAAGTTAAAACATTGAAAAATATTGAAATGTTTTTACCAATGAATTCAATGTAAAATTAATGATAATGGAATGCATTATATTAAATGGTAAATATATATTCTATTTATAATTTAAAACCATTCAATATTATAATTTAACCATATAAATTATCTCGATGAAAAAAGTTGTTTTTTAATTAAAACATAGCATATTTTTACTATTCATCAAAACATGAAACTTATTTGAAAAATTCCATACATTTATCCAAAGTAAATTTTTATATCCTTATTTAAAGTAAAATGTTTAGGTTGTCATATATAAATTATTAATGTGCCAAAATCTTAATTTAAAATGGGTTCTCCATTCAAAGGTGTAAAATTAACCTTAAAGAAATAGGTTCTTATACCTGAAATAGGGTTTTATTTATACCTTATGACTAAAATATCCATTGGATGAATATGAAAATATTTTACTAAGTATATAACACATATATCTCATTAATTTTATTACCAAATTTAATTTACTTAAAAATAAAAATATCTAATTGATTTGTATTTTTCATAAATAATTAGTAGCCAATGAATTCATAATGTATTTTTATATGTTAGTTATAATTATTCCTGATAACCTAACAGTTAGGCTATAATGGAAATTTTATATTAAGTTCATCTCGCAGTTTGTTTAAACTCTCGATTTTGTGTAAAGCATGCTAGTGAAGAAAAAATTATTTAAAGAAAATATTTCATAAAAACTTCCAGGTGTTACATTATACCCCACTTAAGCTGAATTTCACCCTCATAATTTGTCACTTGGAAATAAATAGATGAGGATACCTCTCCCTCATCATATACTCAAGTTCCCATGTAGCTTCTTCAAATTGGAGGTTCCTCCACACAACTTTAACCAAGCGAGTGGTCTTGTTTCGTAGAACTTTTTCGTTACGATCCAGAATCTATATCGGTTGTTCTTCATAAGAAAGATATTGATCCAGTGATATGAATTATGAGCTTAGTATTTGTGAAGGACTGAGAATGTACTTTATCATAAGAGATACATTAAACACATCATGAACCTGAGAGAGATTCAGTGGAAGTTCCAATCTGTCAGCTACCTTCCCAACATGATCTAATATTTCAAAAGGACAGATATACCTAGGGATCTAATTGAACTTCTTTCTAAATCTAGTTACCCTCTTCCGAGGAGATATTCGTAAGAACACCTTATCACCCACTTCAAACTCTAGGTCTTTTCTTCAGTAGTCAGCATACATTTTTTGTCATATTTGAGCTTCTCTTATGTGTTTTTGAATAGATCTGACCTTTTCTACCATTTAATCAACAAGATTAGGTAGTAATAGATTTCTTTCCCCAGATTCATCCCAGAAAATTAGAGTTCTTAACTTCTTTCCATTGTGGGATTCATAAAGATCCATTCGAATACTGAAGTGAAAGATATTATTGAAAGAAAATTCCACCAATGGTAGCTGTTGATCCCAACCACCTTGGAAATCCATAGAAAAATCTCTCAACATGACTTCTAGAGTTTAAATTTTCCTCTTAGACTGACCATATATCTAAGGATGATAAGTAGTGTTGAAACTTAATTATGTATCCAGAGCATGTTGAAGACTTCTCTAGAACTTTGAGGTAATCCTCAGATCCCAATCAGATATAATGGAAAGTGATAATCCTTGCAATCTTACCACTTCCTTTACATATATCTGGGCAAGATGATCAAGAGAGAAATCCTCTCTAATAGCAATGAAGTGTGACAACTTTGTAAGGAGATCAACTATAACCTATATAGTTTTATTTTCTTTGGAAGTTTTCAGAAGTCCGATGACAAATTACATAGTGATGTTTTCCCATTTCCATTTTGGTATAGGTAATGGTTATAACATCACCTTAGACTTCTGCCTCTCATCCTTAACTTGTTGACAAACTTGTCATCGAGAGACATATTCAGCGACATCTCTTTTCATTCCATCCCACGAGAAGTACTCTTTTTGGTACTTATACATCTTTGTGCTTCTAGGGTGAATATAGAATGAAGAAATATGAGCCTCATCCAATAGATCCTTCTTTAATTCTGGTATGGGAGGAACCCAAACCTAGTTCTAGAACCTTATTATTTTAGCATAATCAAGGTTGAATTCAGGAATGTTTCTCACCTTATTTTGTAAGTCTACATCTTCCTTCTGCGCCTCTTTAATCTTCAGTTGTATAGATTACTGAACATTCATTTGAGAAAGATAATATTTCTCCTATTCCATTAAAATTTTAAGATCCATCCTTTTCAAATTCATATATATTTGATCTTTCATGATCCGCATCATGGATAAGATAGCATGGTATTTTCAACTCAAAGAATATTCCACCTTGTTCGCTTTCCTAGGGTGGTAATTTATTGAGAAGTCATAATATCTAATCAAATCCGACCATATTATTTGGTACATATTCATCTTTTTTTTTGAAAATATACTTTAAACTTTTATGATCAGTATAAAGATAACACCTTTCACCATAAAGATAATGCCTCCATATTTTAATACAAAGATTACCGAAGCAAACTCCAAATCATGAGTTGGGTAATTTTTCTCATGGATTTTCAATTTTCATGAGGCATAAGCTATCACCATATCATTTTTCATGAGAACACACCCTAGCCTTTTCTTGGATGCATCACTATAGATCACAAACCTTTATATGTTAATAAATTAAAACATGGATACCAATAATAATAATCTCATAATAATGGAATTTATAATTCTAGACTTAAAAAACATGCTATTAAGGCCTTGTTCCAAGACTCTATACAAATATCGGGAAGGTATACACCCAAAACCAACCTGTTTTGTTTTTTGAGACCTGTCGATACATCAAGAGACTATAATTTCGAGCCCCACTTATCATCTGATTAAGATTAATGAATTAAACATGAGATTCAACAAGTCCTTTCATATTATTACGTAAGTAATATTTGGATGAATAAAAACATGGATTTCATTAGGATGAAGATATAGAATATCAATATATTATCAACCTATGTTAGAAGTTAAGAATCATCAAGGGTGTCAATACTTTTTCCCATGTCAATAAAAGGGATGACAAGATTATAATGTAGGTTCCGGGCACAGCGGAAGCGTGGTTGGGACAGAACCCCGCTTTGATTTTTACCATGATCAATGATTATTACAGGATCAATACGATGATGAATTATAGTCTCCACAGAATAGAATGAAATATTTAGATAAAGAAGGAATAGGCCCTAAACCTTTTGAGAGAATCTTTCACATCATGTTTATAATTAATTTAATTAATTTCATAAAGAAAAATAATACATGGATCTTTGGTATTTTTCTTCATTGATGATGTTGATCGTTTGGAATGACCCTTAAGGATTATCTCATTTCACTTGTAAGGATGCAAACTATAATCCCTTTATCTATGATCCACACGTGCTTTGATGGCCTCCGATTGACACCAATCGTTATTCGGGTGCTTGCGCAGCGAAGCGAGCGTCTTGTGTCTGTTGTTCTTGATCACTTCTTCTACAGTGTTGAAGAACGTCTCTCATTCTTGAGAGGGATGGGAAGAAGATTTGAGAGAGAAATTTTTTTGTTCAACAATTCTCAATTCACCAGGTGTACGATTCAGTGTCGTGTGGTGTCTAAAACAATAGGCATAATTGTCTATTTATATGCATGGAACTTCAGTTACAATATTTAATTATATAACAAGAATTAAATACATTCATGAACTTAGAGAAAACCCATGCTCATAATAATACCACATCATTATTTATGGTGTGCCAAATTGTGAAAAACAGAATTATAAATAAAATTATGTATCAAAAAATAATATCAGCATCATTATTAATTTAACTAGTGCCAACTAGTTAAATAATTATTTACCATCTTGTAAATAATTATTTTACCACCTGACTGGCCTTGGTCTGCTCTAACTGCACTTACATTTATTGAACACCTGAATAAATAAATAAATAATTTATTCTCTTGAATAAATATTTTATTTACAAACTAGTAAATAAATATTTATTAAATATTCAATAAAATAAATAAATAAATTTTATTTAATATATGCGATCATTTTAACTTGAATAAAATTATTCCACGGTCTAGAGAATCATTTTTATTCATTAATTAAATTCAAATAGAATTTAACCGAGACAACAAAATATACTTAGTGTGTGACCCTCTAGGATTTTTTCTCGTTGTCATTAGGTGGGCTTGCCTAAAGTCCAAGAGTACTATCTAGCAACGGGTCAAGGAACCCAAGAGAAATAACGTAATGTCACAAAAAAGACATCCACATACAAATTCTTTCGGTGTAATATAACCACTTTTTCACAATATCTCATAAAGTAGGTTTCATGAGAGTTCCATCATCCTTTGTGCTTGATACGCCGTTCTTTGACTACCTGAAATAAACTCATCGTTACACCATGTCCATGGAATTTTGCATGATGTTTCTATTTCAATCAAAGGGCCAAGATATGAAATTCCATAAATGAAAGGGAAAAATCCTTCCTTGACTTATCCATTAATAACGTGCCACTCGTGACGCACCCAACGTAGCCTACTTCCCGCCAACTGTCTGCGTGAAGGTTTTGGTCAGTAAATAAAAGTGCATGAGTCATGACACATATTAAGGATAATCTTAAAGTCTAAGGATCATTACACACACTCGTAGATTGAAATATCTGATTACACCAAAACATGTGGAATTTCTATTCATGGGTCTGTTCTCATAATCTTCTGTATTGGAGATTACCAAGAGCGAACTTCATGTGAGTAAGTCTCATCTACTTACAAGTACTCACACTTGACGGTCTGCATGTTATGTGTCCCATCACAGTATGTCATCCAACTATAGAACTATATTTAATAATATTGTTATAGAATTTCAACTTTCTCATCATATAGGGGAACTTACATGACCTTATCAATGCAAAAAATACTCTCAAACATTATTACATCATAGCCATGTAGAACAATGAAAAATATGTAATAAGATGTTTAATATTTAAATAAATTAAATGTCCATGTAATCAATGTACAACCAATTGGTTCTAAGACACTAAATCTTACAAACTCCCACTTGTACTAAAGCCAAATACCTACAACTTTCAGTTTGCTAGACCTCACATGGTGATCATGTTTCGGCTGAGTCAAGGCTTTAGTCAAGGGGTCCACCACATTGTCTTCAAGGAAATAATGCTCACTACAACTTCACCTATCTGTGAAAAATCCCTAAAGATATGATACTTATGAAGTATGTGCTTCATCTACTAATGTGACCGTGGATCTTTTTTGAGAGCCACCGCTACAGTATTATCACAGTATACTGTGATGGGATCTTTAATGCTAGGTATCACATCCGGATCCTGGATGAAGCTTTGCATCAAAACTACTTCTTTAGCTTCCTCAGAAGCTGCGATATACTCGGACTTAGCTGTAGAATCCGAAAACACACTATGGTTTGAGCTCTTCCAGCTCACTGCACCTCCATTCAAAGTGAAGATGTATCCTATTTGTGACTTTATGTCATCTTGATCAGTGTGGAAACTAGAATCCTCATATCCTTTGACGACTGGTTCCTCATTTCCTCCATAAACCAGGAACATATCCTTAGTACACCTCAAATACTTTAGGATAGTCTTGACTTCCATCCAATAACGGTCACCTAGGTCAGCTTGATATCTGCCAACAACACTCAATGCACAGGTGACATCCAGCCTAGTACATAACATGGCGTATATGACTGACCCAATCGCTAATGTGTATGGAGTCCTTGACATTATCTTTCTTTCCCCATGTTTCTGAGGACACATTTTATTGGAAAGATGAATTCCATGTGATGCTGGAAACAATCCCCTCTTGGATTGTTCCATACTGAATCTATTCAGTATCTTACCAATGTATATACATTGACATAGGCCCAACAATCTCTTGGATCTATCATGATGGATATTTATCGCAAGAATATATGCTTCCTCACCCAAGTCCTTCATGGAGAAGCATTTATTCAACCATGCATTAACAAACTGTAAGATTGGTATCTCATTTCCAATAAATAATATATCATCAACATATACTATTAGGAAAATGACTGCACTCCCACAAATCGATTTATAGACACAAGGCTCACATTTGTTTTTGATAAAACCAAATTTAGTTATGGATTCATCAAAACAAATGTTCCATGACCTGGATGCTTTATTTAATCCATAAATGGATTTCTACAACTTGCATACTTGATTGTAATCCTTTGGAGTCATAAAACCTTCAGGTTGTGTCATGTAGACATCTTCTCTAAGGTTCCCATTAAGGAAGGTTATTTTTACATCCATTTTCCAAATCTCATAGTCATGGTAAGCAGAAATGTCCAATAGAATTCTACTGGATTTCAGCATTCCAACTAGTGAAAAGGTTTCATCGTAGTCAATTCCTTGACGCTGTTTGAACCCTTTTGAAACTAGTCGTGCATTATAGGTGCTGACTTGTCCTTCCATGTTCAGTTTCTTCTTGAATACTCATTTTCATCCAATAGGATTTACATCAACTGGAGGATCTACCAAAATACAGACTTGGTTTTGGTACATAGAATCCATTTCAGAATTCATGGCTTTATGCCACATGGAAACATCTATGCCACTTACTGCTTCCTTATAGGTTAGAGGATCATTATTATCAACTAATAATGAGTCACCATACTTGGTAACTAGAAAATCGTACCATTCTGGATCTCTAACCTCTCTTGTACTCCTACACAGCTCTTGTGTCTTTAGAATAGTTCTTTCTTCCACGGGGATTTGTGGAATCTGTTCCTGTACGAACTCTTGTGTACCTTGAGCCTCAACTTCATCGAATTCTATCTTGCTCCCACTATCACTTTTGGAGATGTGCTCCCTCTCAAGGAATATGGTGTGTCTTGCCACTATAACCTTTTTTCTGAGGGGGTTTATAGGTAATATCACCTGGTTTCCATGGGGTATCCTATAAATGTACACTTTGTGCCTCAAGGTGCAATTTTGTTACCTGAAGAGGCCTTAACAAACACATCGCTTCCCCACACATGTAAATTCGATAATACATCTTTCTTTACACTCTATAACTTGTATGGAATACCATTTATTTATTTAATTGGTACTTGGATTGGTATGTGCATCATTGTTTGTAATGCATATCCCCAGAAGAATAATGGGAGACTTGCATGACTCATCATTGATCTCACCATGTCCAACATGGCACAATTCCTCCTTTTTCTCACACCATACCACTGCGGCGTGTATGGGGGAGTGAGTTGGGATAGGATCCCAAACTTCTATAAGTAATCAATGAAGACTTGATTAAGATATTCTCCACCTCAGTCTGAGTGGAGTTTCTTAATATTTTTACCAAGATAATTCTCAACTTCATTCTTGTATTCTTTGAACTTATCAAAAGAATCCTACTTATACCTCATAAAGTAGATATATCTATATCTACTAAAATCATCAGTAAAATCTATGAAGTATGAGTAAACTCCCCTTGATTCAACTAGAAATGGTCCACCCACATCGGTATGAAACAAGTCAAGAAGTTCTTTATCCCTTTCACCATTCCCAATAAATGAGGCTTCTATCATTTTTCCTTATAAACATGAATGACATACACTAAGTGTTTTTAGTTAGAAAAAATCTACATATCCATCTTGATGTAACTTTTTCAATCATTTCTCATTTACATGACCTAACCGGTAATTCAAATGTTGGGTGTGGTATGAGTCATGTAAAGTATCTTTTTTTTTCGATTTCCATTACCTGTTTTGTGTAATCCAACACGTAAAGATCATTGTATAAATGTGCCCTACCAAAACAAATTCTAAATTTGTAAAAGAAGCAATATTCATTTCCAAAATTGAAAACAAATCCTTCTATATCAAATCTGAATATAGAAGTAATGTTTTTAGTAAAAGACAACACATAGTAACAACCCTTTAATACCAAGATCATCCTGGTTGACAACGTGAGGTGGTATTCCTTGATAGTTAAAACATCAAGTATGGCTCTGTTGGCTGCTTTTATATATACCTCCCATCAGTCAATCTTACTGAATATACTTGGTTCTAATATTTGGATACATATGTGAGCACCACAAGCTATATCTAATACCCAATTTGTAGAAACAAATAGATTTCATTCGATAACAAACACACTTGAAGCTTCCCCTTGCTGCTTAGGCTAAGTGCAGTTCTTCTTCTAGTGGCCCTTCTTGCCACATGCGAAATAAACAACCTCATTTTCCCTTGCCCCCCCTTTGATCTTCCTTTTCTTGGAAGGTCGTGAAGAATATTTGGTCTTAAAGATCTTCACCTTCCCTTTTCTATTGTTCACCATAAGTACAGAAGGCTTTTCATACTTCATATTTTTGTCCACTTGGAAAATGAGGAAAAGAAGATCAGATAGATATTTCTTAATGTTGTCCATATTGAAATTAACAACAAAGTTAGAGAATCTTTGAGGGAGTGATGTGAGAATGAGATCGGTTCCCAGTTCTTCAGGGAGTTTAAACCCTAGAACTTCTAGGTGGTCAATCTAGACAATGAGCTTGACTACATGCGGCCCAGCTTGGGAACCTTCTCCAAGATTACTCTGAAAGATTTCCTTAGAGATCTCAAACCTTTCTTATCTTGCTCTCTCCTGGTAAAGACCATAGAGGTGCTCGAGGATGCTATAAGCATCTATGTTTTCATTAGACTTCATGAGTTCACTAGACATTGATTATAGCATAAAACATTGAACGTTGACCACATCATTCATATGTTTCTCATAGACCAGGAAATCCTCATTACTCACCTCTTTGGTAGGCGGATCATGTAACACTGACTCTACCACATAATAATTCTATTCATGGTGTAAGATAACCCAAAGGAACCTAAACCATTCCAAGAAGTTACTTCCAGTGAGGATGTTTTCTTTATCCATAATTGATTGCAGGGATAGTGTGGTTGATGCGTTTTTTGTTTTTATTCTAAAACTAAAAGAGCATATCGTTATTACTTTCTTGATTACATTTTATAAGAAATAATAAATTTTATTAAGTACCCCACTATTTTATCAAGTCCCAATAGCCCTTACCATTAAACTCAGAATGTCCAGTTTCCATGAAATTCTAGTAGAAAGGATCTATATTCCCCTTCACATAACCCCAACAAGGGTTGGTCAAGCTATTAGAAGGAATTTAGGTAGATAGGTCTTTTCCAACTGTGGGCTTGCAGCTCCTTGATCTGTTGAGTGGACTCCCCAATCCTGAAATCCTGAAATTGGATTTCTTCAACTCTTTCCTCCAATATTACACCAACTCTAGCAAGGTATACTCCTCCTGATGTAATATGGTTAAGTCAACCCGAAACCTTTCATAAGGGATTCTTGTATAAAAGTATGTGTCCCAATAAGGGTTGGTCAAACACATAGTTTTATCGAGTTTTTCACTTAATAAAGTAACAGAAGGCTTAGTATGAATTAATATTTTATTTGAAGGATTTTTATCTCTAATTCATGAATTTTTTATTATCATTATCACGTTCTTGTTAATATTATGTGGAAATTAATTAAGTGATTAACCATGTCTTGATAATATTTACACATAAGTCTGGTTTATTTTAGTTATATCTTGTATGCTTGTTTAATTCATTAATTATGTGATCCTGACAACACAACCATAATGATAAACCATGAAACTGACAGAAATAAAATAAAGAGAATGATCATGAGCTTTTCTAATGGTAAGTTTATTTAGCGGTTGATAAACTAACCCTGACCCAGGGGAGAAACATATTGAACCTTTTGGATTTGTGTTTATAGCTTTCCACCTATCTGCCTCTATATCTCATGGGATTGATTCCATCTTAGCTCCATCTTGAACCGGCTCTACTATCTTGGGAGTTACATCCATTACATATGCCTTTTTTTAACTCACATATAGGTGAGGGGTAAAAAGGGGTTTTACATAAAAGAAACCTTGGGCATGCATGCCTACATATTAATGAGGAGAGATGGCTCACATGACAATAAATTTAATTTAAATAAATAAATTAAAATAAACCATCCATATACAAAGTTCTTAGTCTAGATCATGATCATCCACACATGAAACGATGTTTACGCATAAATAAAACTAGAATTCAATTATTTAATCATTCTTGTTTATGATAAATCACACTCGAATCAATTAATTATCATCTTTAATTAATAAATCCTTCTATCTTAAACCGTTTTTCTGAATTTCCTTGAGATTCTCATCCATCATAAATTTAAACAAACAAATTCATTTAAAATTATCTTTGTACGTAACTTATATCTTGGAGGAAACTCAATGAATTCCTATTCATAACTACCCAATGAGTAGAAATGAACATTACACAGATGTTAAATTAAACACATATATATAAAACACCTATCACGTGTTGTGCCTCAGATTTATGCCTGCACAATGGTACATGTCTCAAGGGTTTGTATAATATAATAATAAATTTTAATAAATCTGCATAACTTGGATGAGTACACGACGTATAGTTCCAACTATACAGAGTGTACTATTTTTTACCATCCATCTGAAGTACACGCCTAGGGAAATGGCATGTGATTGTACTTCAGAAATATTCGGAGTACACAGCGTGTTCAGTGGGCCACACGCCATGTAGTATCCATGTTACAGGGTTTCAATCTAGGAAATCCATGTACGAGGTACACCGTCCAAACCTAACTCGAAGGGACTATATGACAAGTTCAGTGGACTACGTGGAGTGTAATACAGAAATATGTGCCACCTATTCCTAGTCCACACTTAGAGTCATTTAAGACTTAGAAAGACTCCAATACACGGCTTGGTTTGGTGGACCAGTCTGATGAATTTAATCTTGACTACACAACATGTATTATTGAATACACTCTGTGTGTTCTGATGTTGTATGGCCAGGAAGCTTTGGCACCTCTTGATGAAATCCTCTATTTTATTTTAAGAAAAATTAAAAGAAAATATTGTTTTTGTATGGTGAATGAGAAACGAAAGAGGAGGAACTGATATCCAGATTCATATTTGAAGAATGATTAACTTGAATTGAAACATCTAAATTATTAAATGAATAAGTCATCAATTAAATATTTAAATAATTATAAAATATGATGTAACCGCTCTGACACCACTTGTAGGTTTCGGGCGCAACAGAAGTGTGGTTGGGATAGAATCAAACTTTTATTTTTACCATGATCAATGGTTATTATGGGATCAATACGATGATGAATGTAAGTCTCCATAGAATAGATTAAAAGATTTAGATAAAGAAGAAAGAGGCCAGAAACCTTTAGAGTGGATCTTGCACATCATGTTTATAATTAATTTAATTAATTTCATAATGAAAAATAATACCTATATCTTTGGTATTTTTCTTCATTGATGATGTTGATCATCTGGAATGACCCTTCATGATTATCTCGTTGCGCTTGTAAGGATACAAAGTAGAATCCCTCTAGAGGTTATCCACACATGCTCCAATGGCCTCCGATTGACACCGCTAGTCCTCCAGGTGCTAGCATGGTGAAGAAAGTGTCTTGTGTCAGTCATTCTTGATCGCTTGTTATTCGGACTTGAAGAATGTCTCTCATTCTTGAGAGGGGTGGGAAGAGGATTTGAGGGAGAAATTGTTTAGCTCAACAATTCTCAATTCACTGGGTGTACGATTCAGTGTCGTGTGGTGTCTGACACAACAGGCGTACTTGTCTATTTATATGAATGGAACTTCAGTTAAAATATTTAATTGCATAACAAAAATTAAATACATTCATGAAATTATAGAAAATCCATGCTTTTAATAATACCGCATCATTATTTATGGTGTGACAAATTATGCAAAATGGAATTATAAATAAAATTCCACATCACAAAATAATAGCAGCGTCATTATTATTTTAACTTATGCCAACTAGTTAAATAATTATTTACCATCTTGCAAATAATTATTTTACCACTGGACTGGCTTTGGTCTGCTCGAACTCCACTTCCATTTATTGAACACCCAAATAATTAAATAAATAAATAATTTATTCTCTTAAATAAATATTTTATTTACAAACTAGTAAATAAATATTTATTAAATGTTCAATAAAATAAATAAATATATTTTATTTAATTTATGCGATCATTTTAACTTGAATAAAATTATTCCACAGTCTTGAGAATAATATTTATTAAATTAATTAAATTCAAATAAAATTTAACCAGGACCACAAAAAATACTTACTGTGTGACCCTCTGGGATTCTTTATCGTTGTCATTAGGAGGGATTGCCTAAAGTCCAAGAGTAATATATAGAAATGGGTCAAGGCACCCCAGAGAGAGAATTTAATGTTGCAACAATGACATCCACATAATATCTCTTACTGTGTAATATAATCCCTTTGTCTCAATATCTCATCAAGCGGGTTTCATGATAGTGTCATCAACCTTTGTTCTTGATATGTCGTTCTTTGACTACATGAAATAAATTTGTCATTACACCGTGGCCATGGAATTTCGCTTGAAAATTATATTTCAATCAAAGGGATGAGATATCAACTTCCATAAATGGAAGGGACAAATCCTTCCCCGACTTATCTATTAAATAACATGCCAATTGTGATGCACCCAACGTACCCTACTTCCCGCCAACTGTTTGTGTGACAATTTTCTTCAGTAAATCAAAGTGCGCGAGTTGTGACATGTATTAATAATAATCTTAAAGTCTAAGGATCATTACACACACTCACAGATAAAAATATCTGATGACACCAAAATAAGCAGAATTCCTACTGGTGGGTCTGTTCTCATAATCTTTTATCTTGGAGATTACCAAGTGTAAACTTCATGAGGGGAAGTCTCATCTACTTATGAGTACTCACACCATAAAGTCTACATGCTATGTGTCCCATCAGAGTATTTCATCCAACCTTAGAACTATATTTAAGAATATTATTATATCATTTCAAGGTTCTCATCATAGTGGGGAACTTCCATGACCTTATCAATGAAACAAATACTCTAGGACATTATTACATCATAGTAATGAAGAACAATGAACAATATGTAATAATATGTTTAATATTTTAAATACATTAAATGTCCATGTAATAAAAGTAAAACAAGTTGGCTCTAGGACACTAACTCTTACATATAACCAATCCTCAGAGAGAAGGTATATAGTCAAAAAATACATAGTAAAATTTCCAATCCAATTTGGAATAAATACATGTTGATTGGAGTGTATAACTCAAAGGGGGGGGGGGGTGAATTGAGCTACCAAGAAAGTTTCTATTAAAAATAAGTTCAAATTAAATCCACCAATATACAATAAATTCACCCAGTTAATCAAAATAGTAGTTTAATAAAAGTTTTTTAATTTTTAGAAGATTTATAAATTTTTGATTAGTGATCAATTAAAATAATATTGAAAATTACTTTAAATTTTGAAATAAATTTACTCAAATAAATTATAATATAAACAATAGTTAAGACTAACTATCTAAGTACCAATTTTGTTTATATATTAAAACCAAATATATTTTAAAGCATTGAAACAAAGAAAACAAAAAAAATCACACATAAGAATAAACAAGCTATTCAATCTCATGTCAAGACTTAATCCCCTCCACTTGGAAATCAACCACTACCAAGAAGATTATATAACTATTATATGATCTAAAACCTAGATCATGTAAACAAACAAAATATTACAAAATTTATATGATGAAATCCTCTTTCAATGTTATAAATGGGAATAAAACAACTCAGTCCATTCATGGTATTATTCTATAAATAACATGGGTTAGTATATGAAAAGAGATTGTAGAGAATATAAAGTATTCACTAGTTCTAGATCTAGAGTCAGTTTTTATTGAAAAATAGAGAAAACAAAACCCTAATGAAAAGTAAAAGAAAACAATAAAAAAGAAATAAGATATAGAAAAGGTAGTTCCACTTGGTCTGTTGTTATTCAGATGCTCGAGTGTCCTCAAATGTGTCTTGGTGAGGACCTCGAACCGTTTCTTTGAAATGTTCAAGAAAACAGAGCATCATAAGGTTCTCTTTTATCTATGTAGAAAAGGATCTTGATCATCAATGAGTTTCACTATTTAAAATTTTGATGTTAGTGGGTATGAATCATATATTTTCTTGGGTTATGATCCTTTTAGTATTATCAAGTCTAACACTTCTTGATCATATATTTTCTTATCTCACATGAAGAACATTCTATAGAATATAAAGCATTAATTGCATGCACCCATTGAATAATAATCATTGAGATATTATGGATCATCATATTGAATCTGAAAAATTATTAAATATATCCTTTTAGTGGTGATGAAAATATTCATAAAATAACCCTCTACATTAATTTCATTAATATAGCTTTTGGGAGAATTTAATTCAAAATAATAAGAATAATGATGGAATATCTTATGGACGTGACTCATGTCTAGTAGTGGGTAATGTATGTAGGGGACTCAATATAGAAGTGAGTTAGTCTGGTGGTGAGTTAGTCTGGCGGTTACTCATTTAAACTAATGGTGGGACTATTTGGTGGTGAGTCAATCGAGTGGTGACTCATTTGAACTGACAGTGAGTTAGTATGGTGGTAAGTTAGTCTGGAGGCAAGATATTTTTGGCATTAAGACATTCTGGTAGTGAGATATTTGAACTAATGGTTAGTCAAGTTTGGTGTTGACTCAGTCCTAGAGGTAAGACATTCTATTTGTGACTCAAGTCTAGTGGCGAGTCATTCGAACTAATATAGAAAAAATACATAATAATTTTTCCTTTTTTCTCTATATCACTAAATAAATATTTCTTTTCCTCTATAAAAAACATAATAAGGGGCATTAAAAACTTCAACTGGTTAACCTGTTCCTTGAAAGACCTGGTGATAGGTGGAATCCAAATATTCTCATCCAAAAACTTGAAATTGGAATTCAATCCAAGTTTGGTATACACCATAGAAAGGTAATATTTAATGGACTTAGTAATGGTTAACATATCAATTCGAGTTTTATTTAATCATTATCTTACCAATTTATATATTTGATCACCATGTTAACTAATATAACTTAGCTCGTCTCGATGAGTGGAATGAATATCCACAAAAATAGCATGAATCTCCTCTTAAACTATAGAAAGATCAACTTGACATCAACTAAAACTGAGGGAGGTGGAGAAAAAGATGTAGAATCTACTACAACTAAACTCTCCAACCTCTCCATCATAGAATCCTAACTAGAAGTAAAGGAGGCTATCATATCCTCCATGATCAATCTCATGCTTTTTACTCTCATTGAACAACATTCGGTTCTCAATTTACACTTCTTGAATATGAAACTTCATCTTCAATGATGTACCAGGAATCAGATTCACTGAGTTGTGTAATAGTAGGTGACTAAGACCTAAAAATACTAATGAAATATGGAAGTATTATCCCTATAAAATACTTTATATCTACTATGGTAACAACATAAGAAATAACTGGTGTAGCAGGTGTCTCAACACTAAGCATAGGATCCTCTGCAGGCTCTGATCTAGCAGCAGGTAAAACTAAAAAGTAGGCTAAATCTCATCATTATGATCAATATGTTTAACAAGGGATCCCTTAGGATCTTTCCCAAATACAACTGAGATAGAAGGTCGACCATTATTTTTTAGACTACTCCCATCATCATCTAATTCATCATATGTTAATCCAAGAAGTTTGGAACCAGAGGAAGGATCCCACTTAGAGGTTACCTCATCTGCTGCCTGAGCATCTATATGACATCTAACATCTTCTTCAACATACTTGGACTATGAATAGTCCAAATCAAGGTGAAAGTATCATGGGAATTTTTAGCACTCATCATGAGCAACCACTTCCACTCTAGTAGGAGGGAAAAGATATTGGGAAGCTCTAATAGAACTTGGGGATTTATCCCCCTCAGTTGATACTCTGGTCTCACCTCTAGAAGAAGAAGTTTCACCAATAGGAATATTTGTAATATATTTCTCTAAGGAAAATGATCTAGCTAGAAAAGGTCTCTCAATACTTGGAGGTCTAGGTGAGATAGGTCTCTCCATAAAGTGAACTATGTCAACAAAACCAAAAAGGGATGGATGAAGTGATTGAATCCTCTCAACATCATGATCAAGATCATGTCCTCCATCATCACTATCCTCATCCACATCTCCATTATCACTATTAAAATCATAACCATTTTCTCCATTTTTATTATCATATATCTCTACATCCTCTTTAGAGGATTTAGAAGAAGAACTTATAATCTGATGATCACTATAAAACTCTATCTCATTATCATCATAATCTCTTTCACTTAAGATACTTTCTCTATTAGGTAGAGAAACTGGAGGACTAGCAGGGACAAAAGAAATGGTAGGGATTTTAGGGATTTATGGGTCACTACCCACCTCAACTGAGGTAGCCACATCCTCATCAACTACTACAACAACTTCTTCCTCCTCATTAGAGTACTCAACTATCTTATCTGGACAAAATCTGAGATCAAAAAGGTTCTTGGATCTAGTAGGATGATCTATGGAATTAAAATCCTCATAGATCTTTTCATTATATCTAACCCACTTCTTCATCCAAGGGTTCCAACTTATCCTCATACTTCTAAAGATAATCTTAGTTAAGAAGAAACCTCCACATTTCAGTTTATCTTCCTCATTTTCATCAATCACAAACTTGGTTTCTAATATGGCTGAAATCAATTTAGGATAAATAAGATAATTGGATCTGGTGGAAGAATTATAGATTTCCATTATTTGTACCATTAGGTTTCTGCACATGTTAATCATATCTCCTTATTTCATAGGTAATATAAGGTACACATCCTGATATCTCATATTATTGAAGTTTCTTTTCCTAGTACATAACAAATACTAGACAAACTTAAAAATAAGTTTTCATACTTCATCCAATATAGAAGAGGTAGGCCTTCTTAGAGTACCATCACCAGTCTTCTCTAGAAAACCATTTTCATAACTGAAATATTTAATCTCCCTGGGTATTATAATTTGATAATATTCAAAAACTCCTCGATGAGGAAAATTTAAACACTTTCCCCATTATTTTGGATAGAATGTAAACTCCTTCCCATATATCAATCTTCAAATCAGATCTTTATTCTTTACAAAACTAAACTTTGTATACTGATAAAATTGATGAACCAAACTAAGATATAATGATATATCATTTATAGAGAACCAGTATACCCATCCTTGGTCCAAGATCACCATTATCACTAAATAATTACTAGAAAGAAAATATTTAGAATCTACTTTCTTTTTGGAAACCACTATATGATTTTCAAGACGCGAGTTCCTCAGTTCGATAGAAAATTGGACCAGTTCCCCATTAGACTTCTTCGCAGGCTTCAATTCTTCAACAGATGACATATAAGGGCACATGATCCTCACTGTTGTAGAGAAATAAATACTGAAGTAAGAGCACAATAAGGATGAAGTCTAGGAAACAAGGGGGGAGATGAAATAGATCAAAAGGAATAGGTGCGATCAAGAGTCAGTCAAGTTAAAAAGTTTAAGCATTATATATCATTTAGGTATTAAAAAACATAAAGTATAATAAAAATTTATGACATGAAATTAGTAATGGAAGAAACACTTGAAATAGAGATCAGTGACTCATCTAATGGTGACTTTCCAATAGTGACTCACTCAAGGTGACTCACCAAAGGTGACTCACCAACAATGACTTTAAAATAGTGAATATCTAATGGTGAATCACCAATGGTGACTCACCAATGGTGACTCATACAATGGTTGATTGTAACACATTAAAGAATAATCAAAATTAATCATACCTAATTCATGTTTTATGTAGAATAATCTCTCAAAATTCAATGGTTTTGTAAAGATTTAAACAAGAAAATGTTTAGTTATCATGAATTCAAAAGTTATATCATCATTTTAAAAATAGTCCCTCAAAAATTGATGTCTTACATCAATATGATTTTTTCGATAATGAGACACGTGATTTTTACAAATTTTTATCACACTTTTTTTTCACAATTAATAGGGACATGTATGAATTGATATCCATAGTATAGAAGAGTGTGTTTCCTCCAAAAAATTTATACACAACAACTATCTATAGCTATATATTCAGCTTCAATAGTATAAGGTGCAATTTAATTTTACTTCTTACTCCACCAAGATACTAGAGACTTGGATAGAAAATTACATGTTCCAAAGGTGATTTTTCTATCTAACTTGCAACCAACAAAATCAGTTTATGAACAACTCACTAAGTCAAATTCTTATCCTTTAAGAAAGAACAATCCTAAATTTGTTATATGTTTGAGGTATTCAAAATTCATTTTAACATCAATTAAATGATATTATTTAGGGTTTTATTGAAAACATGAACACATACACACACTAAACATAATATTTGGTAGGCTAGTAGTTAAATATGGCAGACTTACAATCATACCTCTATAACTAGTTTGATCCACTGTCTTTCCAGTTTAATCACAATCCATCTTACAAGTAATATTCATGGGAGTATCGCTACTTTTAGTGATATCCAAACCAAAAAATTTTAAATGATATTTAATGTACTTAATTTGATTTAAAATAATTCCATATTTATTTTGAAAAATTTTAAATCCATGAAATAATTTCAATTCACCCACTAAACTCATTTCAAATTCATTTTTCATCATCTTTGAAAAATAAATACAAAAAATAATTTTTATAAGATCCAGAAAAATATCGTCCACATACATTTGAACTACTAAAACATCTTTAGAAATTATTTTTATAAAAATAGTAGGATCAATGATACCTTTTCAAAAAACTTTATAAATTAGAAAATAACTAAGCTTATCATACCATGCTCTAGGATCTTATTTTAAACCATATAAAGCCTTTTTTAATTTTAAAACATGATTTGGAAAATGAGGATTTTGAAATATAGGGGGTTGTTCAACAAAAGAATCCTCAACTTCATAACCATTTATGAATTCACTTTTGACATCTATTTGATGTAGTTTGAATTCCAAATGTGCTGTATATGAAAGAAGTATTCTGATGGCTTCCAGTCTAGCCACTAGTACAATGGTTTCCTCATAGTCAATACCCTATTCTTAACTATACCCTTATTCAGGAAATATATAACTATTTCTTACCATTGTTCCTATCTCATCAACCATATTTAAAAACACCCATTTAGTTCCAATAACGAGAGTGTATTTAGGTCTAAATAAAAGTTCCCAAAATTTATTTCTTCCAGATTTATTAAGTTTCATTTTCATTTTCATTACCTATAATTCAACATTAATTGCATCATTTATGTTCTTAGGTTAAATATGTGACAATAATTCTTGATGTTCCACATGGTTCCTAAGAGAATATCTAGTCCATGTACCTCTATCTAGGTCTGCAACTACAACATCTAAAGGATGGTATTAAAATTCCTAACAACTCCAGGAAAAGAAAGGTTGGGAATATCATGGTAATCTATAGATTTAGGTTTGGGTTGTTCCTCATAATTGGATAATTTTTATTATTTTTATATAGAAATGTTAGAAGGTTTAGAATTAACATTCAGAGTGGAAAAGTCATCCTCAATATTTATTAAATGGGTATTCAGCTCATGTGGAACTAGTTTATAAAATTCGACATGAACATATTCTTCCATAATATTGGTTCATTAATTAAACACTATATATGATTTATTAGAAGTTGAATAACCAAGGAAGATTATTTGATAATTTTTGGAAGAATTTTTTTCAATAATATCTGTAGTGTTAAGAATAAATAATTTTCAACCAAAAACTCTAAAGTAGTTAACCTTTATCTTTCTAATATTCTATAGTTCATTAGGGGTTTTCTTTAATAGAGGTATAATTTAAACACTATTGATTATAAAATAGGATGTATTCATTTCCTCCTCCAAAAAATAAATCTAATTTCATACTCATTGAGCATATTATGAACAATTTCTTGAAGTGTTCTATTTATTCTTTCTACAAAACTATTCTATATTGGGGTTTTTGGAGCATAAAATTTATGATTATAGACATTTTGTGAGTAAAAATATTAAAATAATTTATTTTCCAACTCACTTATTAAAGTATTAACCCTAAGTCCACTTATATTTTCTACAGATTTAGAATACTTGGTAAAATAAGAGAAAGCTTCACTTTTTTGAGCTATAAAAAATACTCAAGCATACCTAGAAAAGTTATCTAGAAGGAAATAAACATAATTATTCCCATTAATACTAGAAAATATAGATGGTCCAAAAAAATACATGTGAATCAACTATAGGGGTTGATAAATTGATTCTTATTTCTTTGATCTGAAAGATATATTGTGTTATATCTCTTTTTGACATGGGTTAGAGACTTTATCATTTGAGAATTCAAGTTTAAGTAGATCTTTGAATAACCATTTCCTAGTTATCTTTATAAGTGATTTAATGTTTCAATGTTCTAGTATCCTATTCCAAATCCAATATTCTTTGTTAAAAGAACATAAAAAAGAATTATTTTGGGAAAATAAAGATTCTAAATTTCAATCCTAAACATTTTCATTTCTCAAAGTAGTAAATACTAAAAATAATTAGAAAAAATTGAAAATATTATTTTCAAATTTCAGATGAAAATACCATAAAATAATTTTTAGATTCTAAGAATATTTTACTTTAAACCATATATAAATAATACTTTTGAAATTAAAATAGAGTTATAATTATCTACTTGGCCAAGTCCCATTATTTTCCCTTTAGCATTGTCACAAAAAGTGACATGTCCACCATAAAACTTTATAAAATTATTTAAAAATGAATAATATATAGTCATGTGTCTATAAAAACCTCTTTCTAGGTACTATAGGTTCTTACTAGAGCTTTTGAAGCATGTTTCCTAAAAAAAAGTTACAACAAAAATGATTCTGCTAGCCAAATTTTCTTGGGTCCAGAAATGTTAGTAATTAAGGATTCCTAAACAAATATTTTCCTAATAGGTTATTATAATAAGATTTAAAACTTTTGGAAATAAAGAGTTTTTCCGGTCTAGAAGAATAAAAACCAGTATATGATTTTCCAGAACTAGAACTTGGACTAAAACTGTTCTTGAAATTTCTTCTCTGTCCTGGTTGATACCCTAAACTAGTAATATACTTAGGTACTATCTGCTTTCCAAGTATATGAGTGAGAGTATTTATCCCATTAGTAAATCTTTATAAATATTTCTTTAATTTATCATTATAAAATTTTAATTCATTATTTTTTTAATAGTTGAGCATTTTTTCCCTTTCCAACAACAAGTTCAGATTTAAAATTATTATTCAAAGAATGAAATTTCTTTATAATTTTATATTTATCCATTATCTCACTAAATTCATCCTCTAACATGTTAAAGTACTCAAACATATCCTCGTAATTCTTGTTATTATCATTATCTTCATATATATAATGATTTGAATATGTTTAGAAGAAACATGAAATACATTAGATACCTTAGACACATTTTTCATAAAACACATGTTAGCTATGTCTTGATTTTATTCTTGGGTAGTGTTTGAATCACTTGAAATTTATTTAGAATCACTCCACATTTCTTTCATTTCCTTATTTTATATCCTATCCTTATCATCATATTTATTTTTTATATTTTATCTTAGGATATTCATATTTTACATGACCTTTATTTTTTACTTTTAGAGCACACTATTTCATTTGAAGTGTTATCTCTTTTCAAATTATTCATCCAATTTACTCTATTTTTATATTTACCTTTATAGTTTGGTTTCCTAAATAAAATTTTATCCCTGTATAAATTTTTAGATCTTTTGTCTAGATGGGACATCTCTTCATCACTATCAGCTGGTGATTCTTCATCACTTTAACTTTTAGCTTGAACTTTGTCCTTTTATTTTGAGGTAGTGGATTTGAAGTCTAAATAATTCCTTTTTGGTTCATCCTCATCTTCTATTTTGACATTTATTTCTTCCTCACATATAATTAACTTTCCAATCAAATCTTTAATATCCAAATTAATAATTTCACATGACTCTCTGATTGAAACCTAAGTTCCTATCCATCTTAATTGAAGACACCTCAATAGTCGTATCACTTGGTATTTATCAGAAACAAGATTCCGTAATGAGTGAATTATATTCATGATCTCATTAAACCTAAGATACATGTACGAAATTATCTCATCAGATTTAATTTTAAAACTATCATATTTAATAGTATAGGTATTTAAACACTTTTTTTTAACATTATACATTCCTTTATGAGAAATATTTAAAGTGTCCCAAATTTCAAAATATATTATGCATAACGATATTCTATAGATTTCTTAATCACACAAAGTAAAATACAAGGCATTAATGTTTTTATAATTATCATTATAAGTAGTTTTAGTAGCATCATTCCATGTATTTATAGTAGTATTAGGTATTTCATAATTTTCTATAATAGAAGTCAATATTTTAAAACCCATTCTCTCAAAATGAATTTTTATTTTGATTTTTCACTAAGAATAATTAGATACATTAAAGAAGGGAGGTAAGTTGGTAGTAGAACCCTATTGTCTATTATCCATAAAGAACGAATTTTAAAACTAAAAAAATTTGATATCTTTAAAACACAACTAAAAAACATAGTTTAAACAATTTTTAGAACCTATGACAACAAATTTTGGTCAGAGTGAGTAACTCAAGAGGGGGGTGAATTGTGTTTCCAATAAAAGTTCTGTTAAAAAAAGTTCAAATTAAAACCCCAATATAAAATAAATTCACCCTCTAAATAGAAACTGTATTTTGAAAAAACATTATTCATTTAAAGGATTTATCAAAGCTTGATTAGTACTCAATTAAACAATATTAGAAATTACTTTAACTTTTGAAATAAATTTACTCAAACAAATCCTAATATAAAAACCAGTTTAGATGAACTATCAAAGTACCAATTTTATTTAAAGATTAAAAAAATACAATTTAAATATTTTAAACAATGAAAAATAAAAAAAATTATATAGTGAAATAAACAAGAGGTTCAGTTTCTATCCAAGACCTAATACACTTCACATAGAAATAACCTGTTGTGAATTATATTATATAACTATAATCTGATCCAAAACATGGATTCAGTAAAAAAACAATAGCTGCAAGATATATAGGATGGAATCCTCTTCAACAGTTATATGTGGGAATAATATAACTCAGGCCACATAAATAACTCTTGCACAAATACCATGGGTAAGTATATGAAAAATATAAAAGGGAATATCAAGTATTCTCCAGTTCTAGTGCAGGATTTAGTGTGTATTGATAAACAGAGAAAAAACACACTAATCAAAATCTAAAGAAAAAAATAAATAGAAAAAAATAAGATATAAAAATTTAGTGATGCTTGGTCTATAATGATTCATATGTTAAAGTTTCCTCAAGTGTTTCTAGGTGGGGATCTCAAACTATTTCTATAATATTTTCCGGAAAATAGAGCGTCAAAAGGTTCTCTGTTCTATATATAGAAAAGGATCTTAATATTCAACGAGTTCCACTCTTTCACAATTTAATTTTAGTAGGTATGAAATGTGTAAGTTATTATTTTTTGATCCTTATATTATTCATCAAGTCACATAATTCATGATCACATGTTTTCTTATCTTACGAGAGGAACATTTTATGAAATATAAAGAATCACATGATCCCATTAAATAATAATCATCAAGAACATCTGGATCCTCATATAGAATCTAAAACATTATTTAATGTATACATATAATGGTTAAAAAAATAATCATAAAATAATCCACTGCATTAATTATATTAATATATCCATTGGGGGAATTTAATTCAAAATAGGTAGAATAGTGAAGGAAGCTCTTCTAGAGGTGAATAATGTCTGGAGGTGAGTCATGTATGGTAGTGACTCAATATGGTAGTGATTTAGTCTTTTGGTGACTCATTTTAACTAACTGCGAGTCAGTCTGGTGGTGTGTTAGTTTTGTTCTGACTCATTTTAACTAACAATGTGTCAGTATGGCGGTAAGTCGGTATGGCAGTAAGACATGTCTGGAGGTAATACATTATAGTAGTGAGAAATTTAATCTAATGGTGAGTCAATTTTGGTGGTGCCTCATTCCTGGTGATAACACATTCTGATAGTGACTCATGTCTAGTAGCGAGTCATTTGAACTAACAGTGACTCATTATAACACTTAGCCATATTTTCATCAAATTTTCTTGTATTATAAAATGATATCATAAAATAGTAATCTCATTAGAAACATAATATTCATGATTTGTGAATATTAAAATAAGGTGGTTCCAAAAAATATATATGGTACACTAATAATTTTCCCCATATAAATGAATGCGATAACATGATCATAACCTACGTGAAGAAAGAAAGTGGGTGGTCAAACAATACACAATCAATTTTCCAATAATTCTCCTTATTAAAATAATAATAAACAATATGATAATACATTATCCATGTCAATGAAAGGTATAAAATTATTATAACCCATCTAGAGAAAGAAGTTGGATGTAATAAAAAGAACATAACTCTATTGTAACAAAGAAAAAATATAGAGATATTGACATAGAAGAAAAATATCATTACAAAAGATTTCTTGAACGATACCACCCATCAAAGGATTAGAAATTATATTTTTTGGTACTATGAGTTCATTAACCCCATAAATAAATACATATTAAAGAATAAATACTAAAACACAAACCCTATTAGGGTAAATCATTTTGAAAATTAAAAGGGTAATGGATGTGGAAACTTAAAATATATTTCATAAATTGTTTTTAATATTGATATAAAAGATTATGTAATGAGTCACTTCCAAAATTATTTTTCAAAATATGGAGTGAAAATTATTTTGAAACCATTAATTTTTAAAAATGATATTCAATAATATTTCCTTTTAAATACATAAGTTCTATCTTGTATATATGTGGATAGAAAGATAAATCATATGAAAGGGAAAGGGAATTTTTTTTTCAAAAATATCTTTGTTCAAAAATAACATTACAAGAAGAGTAAAAAAACATTCATTTGTATTAAAAATTCATTTTCAAAAAGAGTATTATGAAATGAAATATGATAAAATATTAGTGTGGGAGAACCCAATCATGTAAAATAAAAGGCTAATATGAAACATTATAACTCAAATAAAAGATACTTGAGTTATCAATATCCCTAAAAAACATATTATTTGTAGCATGAATTATTTGAAAAGGGGTTTATGTGGTAAAAATGTAGTCAATGAGAGAAAAAGAAATAATAAAATCAAATTAATTAATATTCTTAACTTATAATAATTAAATTGAATTGAATTATCATAACTCAATGAACAAATATTGAGTTACAAAAAACTCTTACGACTGGGGTAACACTGGAGTGAAAAAGAATTTGATAAAAAGAACTTGATTTGGATTAGTTTATGTTATTAATTACAAGAAAATAAAGTATAGTAAATTCATGGGATATTAAATAAATAAAATTCTATACAAAGGAAAGAAGGTGTATAACATGTATCAGGTCTCAAAGAATCAGAATTGTGAATAAGAAAACCATTGCGGCTTGAGTAATATTTTAATCAATACCCCTAGAAAGAGATGGATTTTAATTGAACATAAAATAAAATTATTAAATTATAATTCATAATATTATATATCAAATATTATGTATATATACCACATACATGAAATTAGGTGCATAATACCAAACATGTCTCAAAGAGAGGAATTTGAGCCGAAAACCATCACCTTTTATTCCCGCTTACTTGAACGTGCTCTAACCTCATGTATAATGAAAATAAATATATTAATATTTTATATAAAAACAATAATATAAATATAATACCCTTTTTATAATTAATTTATAAAAATATATTAAACATATATTAACTGATTATAGTTTATTTTCATTATTAGGTGTTAGAACTTTTAGTTTCTTATTTTGTATAAACTTCATGAAGATGGGATTGAGTCTTACTAAGAGGTTTCAATTTTTTCACTCCAAGCTCATTTAATATAGAATAATAATAGTTTTTTAAATATTACTTTGATCCCATTTCCATTATGTGAAAGACATGAATACATCCTGTAAAAACGGAAATCATGATGAACAAGTTTTCGACGTGTTTAATGATCAAAATGTGATCTATTAATAAATATTTTAAATATTAACAAAATATTTATAAACCATTAAAAATTATTAAATATATAATTATAAAATTATATTACCATTATATGGAATCCCATAATCATTTATGATATAAAAATTGTAATATTGTTCATGTAGGCGGTAAAACCAATCCAAAGAGTAACATACTGTAATGTTTTCGTGAGTAAGGGTATGTATTTAGATAATTATAATATGAAATATTAATAAGATAATACATGTTATAATTATCATAAATCCTCATTTAATCCATTATTTTAACCATCTAATATGGGTGGTAAGGACAAACAAAATTTATTGTTCGTGGAGGTGGTAGTTTGCACATGCACATGATTAACAATATCATTTCATAATAAATGGATGGAAAGATGGTATATGAAAAAATTAACATTTAAGAATTTTATTTGTGACATCAAAAACATATTTATTTATCATATATATATACTTTATACCATCCTTTATAGGTGATGATGAAAAATGAACCACATCACATCGTTGAATTGGTAGTCCGAATGTACCCATGATTGATGATTTAGTTTTTTTAATGGATGAAATGGAATGAATAATTTTTTATTAATTAATATAATAAAATTTAATTATAATAATGATAATTATTTAATTATATTCACGAGCTCAGATAATTCTAGGATGGTAAAAATTAATAAGAAAACACTAAGAATAAGTGGATACTCACATTTGGGATTTGAATTTTCACTGGGAATTATACTTTGAAATAAAGGAATTATGCTAAGTAATAGTGACTATAAAATTTTGGAAATGGGAAAGTGTTATATTATTATAAATTTTAAAAAGTTTCAAGGATAAATTCTAAGGTAAGGCTAGTCTTTATGTGGAGGAAGTGTAACAATTTTATATGTGAAGAGAAGGGAACTATTGGAAATACCCTTAATATTTTCAATAATATGATGTTAATATTCTAATTTTAATGGATAAGAAATAGAAAAAAAGGATGGAAAGTGATTTTGGATTTAAAATTACCTCAACTATTCATTTGGTAGAAAAATTGAGTTTTTATGGCATTTTGTTTTAACCTTTTTAACTTTTACCCCAATTTACTTTTACCTTATTAATTAAATTTTAACATTAGTGAATATTATTAATGAAAAAAATAAAAATGAAGACGTTAACTAATTTAGAACTTCTGATTTTATATTTTTTAAATAATGTTACCTAACAAAATTTCTAATGTTTTGAAAAGTTAATTTTAAGATTAGCACACATAACGCATAAAAATAGTTTTTAGAAAAAATGTTTTTTTAAGCATACAATTTATGTGTAAACCATAGTTATTAAAATTATAAATTATAATGAAATAATTATACTATTTAAAATAAAATAAAATTTAGGAGTATTTCATGTCAAGACAAAACCAAATCTCACATTGAAAATACTTTATTCAAAGAAAAGATCAAAAAAAAATTTTCTTATTAAACCAACGTTTTAATTTTGTTCTAAAAATGTTGGAAATAAGATTTATAATATCAAATGATATATTAAAATTAATAATCATATTCCTTTAATAAGTATTTTTTTACTAAAAATGGTATTTTAACTTCTATAACACACTTAGATAATGATAAAATCATAAAAATTATAATGTTTTTAAAAATATTATTTTTCAACTAAAAATCAATATTAAAGAAAAACTAAAAAATTAATCTTAAGATGATATTGTTATTATAATTCCAAAAATAATTTCAATCTTTTCAAATTGAAATTATAAAATCTATAAATTCCAATTTTTAATAAAATTATAAAATACAACGAAAAACCGTTTTTTTTATAAAATGAAATTTTTAAATATTAATTGTGATTATTATTATTTAATATCATTTACCAACTAAATTGGTGTTAACAAATTATTAATATCAAGTATATTTTATCATCATTCATCACATGTTTGTTGAAATATAAATGAATATCACATAAATGGTTTTTTCAGAAAAATACTTTTCTAAACAATGAATGATCTTATTAGTAATTTAGGTAAACTAATTGAACTTCATTCATATTAAAATTAGAATTTATTATATATATATATATATATATTTAATAAAGTGGTTACTCCTATTCATTCTCATTAATTTAATGGCTAGGTTTAAATGTCCATACTTAAATATTTATATTTTATCAGTATATATTGTGGTTTCATTTAAGTTAAGTGATGTCTGTGGTGAATGATATCAAACCATATTTATTTATTTAATGGTAATCATATATTAAGATCTCTATGTGTTATATTCTCCCCACTAAAATAAATTTTATACTTGAAATTTTAATTATTACTCATTGAAGAAATCAGGTGAGCATATTCTTAACATATTTATCATTCAAGGTAACCTATAATATTACATCTACCATAATATTTTAGGCTATATGAATTTACTTATCTTTCTTTAGAAATATTTATCCATTTATACAATCATATATACCCATGTTTTTATATGTAAAGACCCAAAGTTTTATCAATGGAAATTACCTTCTTATAATTATTTCATAAGGTTTAATCACATAAAATAATATAAATAACACAAAAAAGAATTTATAAATGATGAATGAAATAAGAGGTATTTTTAGAAGTTAAGGAATATTTATCAAGGAAATGCTAACTTGAACTTAGGAACAGTAATATAAAACTTATGAATAGTAAACCAGACAATGGAATCATACTTAACACTGCATGGAATAACCTGAGGACATATATAAGAAAGGAGTGATCTATAAAGTCCAATAAGGGAGTAAATGTGAAATAACATGAAGATATAAATACATGTTAGGAAAGGTATATAAATGAGTCATAAAGTAACTTGAACCATAATGCATGATATAGCATGATATGCATAACATGGAAATGTGGAAACAATACAAAACACTGCATCATAGGTCAAGGCCAAACTACCAAGATATAATAGTGGAAACATTCCCATAAAGGAATCAGGTAAAACACTATCCCAACATGACGTATCATGATACTAAACATTACCCAATTCATTAGAGTGCTATATAGTTTTTGGCACACTCGTCACTTTAATTTCATTCTCATTCTTCAGTGTTCCACATAGATTATAAAACATGGATTAATTATTCATAATAATTTATTCCATGACCAAGGAGTGTTGAATAAATACATTTAAGTACTAAATAAAAAGGTATATGTGCATAAAGTTTAATACCCTTGATAGATGAATTCATATGGTATTCACTACACGATGATTTTGGCATTGAAAATCACAATGCAATTTTGACAACATAACAATGTGACATAAAAATTCATAAAAAAGGTTTATGAGAGAAAAAAGGGTATATAATCATATATAAATGAAATTTAAAATAATAGGGTCATAAAAATACCTTTCCCAATACAAGGAATTTGGAAATAAAATGTATAACATAATAAATAAACTTGAAGAAAGAGGAGGAATGAAATAACTCATATGAAATTTTAGCATGGTAATGGGTGTAAATGGGAGGGGTTAATGAGATATAAATAGTTATATAAACATTATAACATAATAAGGATAGTATAGAGGAGGTTAGAAAACATACCCCATAATTTTTAATTAAAAATTAAAGGAATAAACAATATAAGGAATCTTGGATAAAAAAATGAGAAAGGAAGGAACCCTTACATGAGTGTGTGACTTCAAAAGCTTGAAGAGTGGATTATTGAGAGATTGGGGAACCTTATGAGGATTATAGAGAGGATATTATAGATTATGGACATGCTCCAAGTATTTTTAGTGAAGATAAGTTTGATATTGGGTTGGTTTATATAGGAAATGAGATGAGAGTTCTTTAATATTTCACAAACTTTTGTTTTGAAATTTATATAATTAAATATTCAAAACCAAAAACCATACCATGATTTTTACCCATGTTTTTTTTTCAAAATTTTAGTGGGAAAAATTATTTTATAATTCCAAGGGATGAAGATATTTGGGTATTATCATTGATTATATGGAGGTGAGTCCCATTATTAAAGAAATGAATTTAAAATCATAAAATATATTATACATTTTGAAGGATTCACTAAGGCTCTATAAAATATGTCAAAAAAAATTTAAAATAAAATTATTTTAAATTTTAAACCTATATTTTTCCAAATATCCCTTTTATAGTGTTTATTACATTGCTATTGGGCCATTATGATGTCATAAAAGACACTAGATATTTATATGGTATTTAATTTATACCCAAAAATTTGACTTTCTCAAAAAATTATGAAAAATTCATCGTTGGATAATTTCAAAATCCGGATTCCAAAAATAATATTCATTTTATCTAAAAAAATTTCTAAATATTTTAATTTTCACTTTTAAAATGAAAACTGACATTTATTGAAAATTGACGATTTTTGACAATAACAGTTTTCAAACCATAATAAAGATTACATTTGAATTCATAAAAACTATATGATCATTTATATTTAATAAAATTAATTTAATGATAATATTTTATTAAAATATTATTTATTTCAAAAATCCATTAATTCACCACAATATATTTCTTAACTGAATTTGAATATTAACCAAATATATTATTTGTGATTTAAAAATCAATTATAAAGTAACAATAATAAAATGAAGGTATATTCATTAATCTATACAAAAATAATGTAAATAATCATAATTATAGGGTCTTGATACATATCCCTTTATTACACCTGCATACATCCTAAGGGTAAGGTGTGCAATTGCGGGGTTTTCATAGGGTCATTTGGTGAATATGGTTTGGGCTGTGATCTCGATGAGCTTTAACTTCCCCTATAAATGGTTTCTGTCATGCTTAAGTTATTGGATCTCAGTTTGGTCTTGGTCTAGTGGAAATCCCATAAATGCTATATCCCTCATAAACTCTGATAAATGAGCTTCATAGGAAAAAATACTATTGGTTGAGGCTACCACGTCCTTTTTCTATGTCAAAAGGATTTTTTAAAACCCTATATATATACTAGTCATGTGATCTCTATTAAACAACTATATTATAAATGATAATATTTTTAAAGGTAATTTAAATTAAAATATAATAAAAAATGGAGTGCATGTGTTTTCTATATATATTTTACAAAATAAGACATTTAATTAAATCAAAAGGGGAATTTCATTTATAACAGTTCGAGTCAGTACAATATTCCCTCCTTAAGAAATTTCACCCTCAAAATTTTCATATCCCATATTAAAATAGATGATGGTAACTCTTTTTCGTCTCCTCATTTAGTCCTCACATTGCTTATTCAAACTTGTGGTTTCTCCACAAAAATTTGACTAGGTGCATTTCTTTATTCCGTAGAACTTTGTCTCTATGATCTAAGATCCTCGCTGGTTTCCCCTCGCATGAGATGTAATTATCTAATTTTACCACCTCTAGATTGATTTTATCTTAGGTTTCTAGTTTATACTTTCTCAAGAGAGATACATGGAATACATCATGTACTTTAGATAAGTTATGTGGGAGTGCTAGTTGGTAGGACACTACTCCGATGCGATCAAGGATCTCAAAGGGGCCGATGTATCTTGGACTAATATTTCCCTTATTCTCAAATCTAATCACTTTCATCCATGGATATATGAAGAGGAATACCATGTATCTAACATCAAACTCTAGGTCTTGTTGAAGATTGTCAGCATAGATTTTCTATCAACTCTGAGCATCCTTGATGTGATGCTAAATTGTCTTAACATTCTCCACCATTTCCTCAACCATTTCAAGACCTATTAGTTTTAATTCCCCAAATTCATCCCATCTTGTAGGTGTTCTGCACCTCTTTCCATAAAGGTCTTTATAGGGAGACATTTGGATGCTTGATTGGAAAATGTTGTTGTAAGAGAACTCAACCAGAGAAAGATGTTGATCCCATCCTCCCTTGAAGTCCATTGAGCATGCTCTCAACATGTCCTCAAGTGTCTAGATAGTCTACTCATACTGACCATCAGTTTGAGGGTGAAAAGATGTGATTATGTTTAACTCAGTATTCAAAGAATGATGGAGACTCTTCTAGAACATATAGGTGAATCTTGGATCTTGATCGAATACAACTGATAGTGGTACACCATGAATCCTCACCACTTCTATGATGTATATCCATGTAAGTTGATCCAATGAGAAATACTCTCGAATCGTAAAGAAATGTGAATTCTTTGTAAGAAGATCCACCAGAAACTAGATAGAATTTTTTCCTCTAGATGACTTAGGAAGCCCAGTGACAAAGTACATGGTGATATTTTCGTATTTCCATATAGGTATGGGAAATCATTGCATCATCCCCTTGTATTTTTTTACTTTCCACATTCATTTTCTGACAAACGAGACATCTTGATGTATATTATACAATCTACTTCTTTATATTGTTCCACCAATAGTTTTCCCATAGGTCTCGATACATCTTTGTGATTATAGAGTGGAAATAGAAGGTTGAGCTATGTGCATCATTCAACAACTCCTTATTTAACTTAGGATTTGATGGTACACATAGTCTTGACCCAAATATTACATCACATTTTTCATTAAAATTGAACTCTAAGGATTTCCCTTTTCTAATAGTTCCCACTTTCTTCTGAATTCCCACATCATCTCTTTGAGAATCCTTTAACTTCCCCAGAATATACGGTTGAGCAATCATTTGTGAAAGGATTGACGATGTTCCTTCCTTTATTATTTCGATTTCCATCCTCTTCAAGTCCAATAAGATAAAATCCTTCTCAATTTTCAATAATGAAAGATTTTTTTGATCCTTTCTACTCAGAGTGTCTACCACTTTATTATCTTTCCCCAGATGGTAGTGTATTGAGCAGTCGTAGTCCTTGATAAGGTTTAACCATATTCATTGGTGCATATTCAACTCTTTCTGTGTGAATATATACTTGAGGCTTTTGTGATCTGTATATAGTTCAAACTTCTCCATAAAGAGGTAATGTCACCAAATTTTCAAAGAAAATATCGCTACAGCCAACTCTAAATCATGTGTTGGATAGTTCTGCTCATGAATTTTCAACTGCCTTGAAGCATAAGCAATGGATTTTTAATTTTTCATCAATAAAAACTCAAACCCTTCTTCGAAGAATCAATGAATACAATAAAAATCTCTCCAATTGTGGGTAGTATAAGCCTGAGCACAATGATAATCCTCCTTTTCAAATCCTTGAATCTGTCTTCTCATTCATCATTCCAATCTATCTTGACTCCATTATGAGTTATCTTTTTTAGAGGGTTTTACAATCGCAGGAAATTTCTCACAAATTTATGATAATACCTAGCTAATCCAAGGAAACTACAAATATATATCATAGATTTTGGCCTTGACCATCCTTCAATTGCCTTAGTATTCGAAGGGTCCATAGATATCCCATTGATTGTGATAATATTCCCCAAGAAAGAGACTTCCTTCAACCCGAACTCATATTTTTTGTACTTGACATAAAAAGTTTCCTTTCACAAGTTCTTTAGCATAGTAATTAAATAATCCTCATGGTCATTCTTAATTTTAGATTATATTATAATATCATCAATAAAGACTACAAAAAATTTGTTGAGGTAATCTATAAAAACTCTATTCATCAAGTAAATGAAAATTTATGGAGCATTAATGATTATTAAAGGCATTAATATGAACTCATAGTGTTTGTACCTTGTACGAAAATTAGTCTTGGAGATATCAACCTTCTTCACCCTTACATGGTGATATCCTGACCACAGATCTACTTTGGAGAAGTATTGTGTTCCTAAAAACTGATCGAATAAGTCATCAATTCATGGAAAATGATACTTTTTATTTATCATGATTTTGTTGAGCTCATGATAATCAATTAAAAAGTTCTTTGACCCATCCTTATTCTTGAAGAATAGCACTCGTGCACCCCATGGTGAAGCACTTGGGCGTATATACACTTTATCTATATTATCTTGTATTTATTTCTTTATCTCCTCAAGTTCCACAAAAACCATTCTATACAGAGTCTTGGATATTGGAAATTCCCAAGATATAAGATCAATTGAGAATTCAAAATCTATTCTAGGCATAAGACTAGACAATTCCTTGGGAAACACATCAGTGAATTCCCTCACAATAGGCATGTATTTGAGGATGGTTCCTTCCTTAGACTCAATCATCTAATCAAGATACCCATTTTCATATAGCATTAATATCCATGTTTGGGATGATATTTCTAATGAAGATTCCTTCTTCTCCTTGCACTTGTATAGAATCTGGGGTTGATTCACCATATAGAGATTGATTTCCCTCTCACAAAAATTTATGTTGGCCCTATATAGGGAAATCTAAACCATGCTAATAATTGCATCAAATTCCACCAAGGGAAGTATGATAAGGTTTGCTGGGAAGTTCAATAGACAAATTGTGATAGGGGAGGAGTTATATACATGGGATGATATAATTTCCCCATTTCCATTTTTTTGACATCTCCACTTCCATGATTTTTGGTAGTGTTTGGATTGTTCTACTAAACATTCAGAATATAAAATAATGTATAGAACCATAATAAAAAATTATGTTTGCTATTCTTGAATGAATAACTAGCGTACCTGGCACCACTTCATTGTTAGAATTCAATTCTATGGTAGTGATGAAAAAAGCTCACCCTTCCCACATTGTTCTTTGCTGGTTGCCTTTGAAAACCATTGTCTTAGTGTATTGGTTTGAGAATTTCCATGGTTCCTTGTAGTTGTAGTAATGAAAAATGCACTGTGGTTTCACCAGAGAATTACTTTCCTCTGTCGTAGTAGCGGGTTTTTCTTTCTGAAAATTGCTGGAAAGGTTCCCTTCCTTCTAGCACCTAAAGAATTTCATCATCCCCTTCAAGAAATTTCCAGGGTTCTTCTTTCTGAACCTTTGGCAAGTGGGGTGTTGAAATTTCTTGGCACCATTAGATATCTCTAGTAGAACTTCATAATTTGACTCCACCTTCCACTTCTTATCCCCATGATACCCCTGAGATTCTTCAATATCCATTTCAACTTTGATGGCACATCATAAAATTTCCTCATAGTTATCAATGTCATGGATCTCTAGGGCTTTCCACAGTCTAGGTTTTATCCTACCAAAGAAATGGTCAACCTTGCATTCAGGGGTAATGACAAAGCCATAGATATATAATGCAAGACTTGTGATGTTTTCCTCATATTCTATGATGGATTCGTCCACTTTTTTCTTAAGGTCAAGGAAGTCCCTTTACATCTTAAGTCAGAGGGTGTGAGGAAAATATTTATCGAAAAACATTTTCTGAAAATCCTTTTATCCCATCGCCTCGATCTCTTCCCCATGATTTGATTTTTTATCAATGTCCACCATTTATCAGATTCATCCTTCATATGATAAGAATCCATAATAAACTTCTCTTGTTCGTAGCATTGAAGGATGTATAAGATCTTCTCAATGGATTTGATCCATTGTTTGATGATTTAGTGATCAGATGATCCATTGCAATTAGGAGGCCTTTGTCTCATGAAGCTCTTGATTGCAACTTGTTCTTTCTTAGGGGGGGGGGGTGGATATTCATCTTTATCCAGGTTTCTATTCAAAACTTTATTTAATTGAGAGATTATTGTGACAAAGGTTTTGATTCCTGCTCCCATTGGATTGGGCATCTCATTAGGACAGTCATTACATTGATCTTTACATTAGTTGTCAGCATGATTCCTCCTATTTCTAGTTATTGGAAAGAATAAAAGGAAAATTAGGGGTAATTATTTCAAAATGTTAAACACATAACGGGAAATAAAATTACATTAAAGGGATTACTTATAAATTATATTTATTTCCTTAACTTATGAATTTGTAGGCTTCAATCTAAGTTATCCATGATCTATTTCCCAATGCATATTATTGTGGGATTTTTTGTTCCCTTAATAATGGTTTATATTAAGATTATGAATTTATATATGTATATCCCCTAGGAGTGTCTAATACAGAGTGTGGTAAGGCCCGTTGTCATGCACTTTTTCCCATTCAAGTTTATCTTAAAGTAGTCTTTTTGAGTTTTACCCCGAGATACATCTATTTTAGATCCATATACACTTGTTCATATCCAGACAGGGATGTATTTTCTTGATAAAACATTTAATATATACTAACCAAAATTTAGGGATGTTTTTATTATACTTAGTATTATCCCCAAGTCTTTCACTAAATTTTTCTAATCCTAATCCCAAAAATAACTAAACCTCACTCAGATACCAACTTTAACAACTCATTTCTTTTTATTAAATTCATACATGATTTAATTATATAAAATTAAAGTTAATACAAACTAAAAGGCCAATAATTATAGTGTATTGGTAAATTTGGGACATTAAATAACAACTGAAAACGTGAAATACAACATCATTATTGAAAAATTCCTTTACATGACCACATGATTCCTTTGTACTTAACACTGCATGGGATAACCTGAGGACTTACATAAGAAAGGGGTTATCTATAAAGACCAGTAAGGGATTAAAAATGTCATAAAATGAAGATAGTAATACATGTTAGGAAATTCATATCAATGAGGTGTAAAGGAACATAAATAATAAATCATGATATAACATGATATTCATAACATGGAAGTGTGGCAACAACATAACACACTGCATCATAAGTCAAGGATAAAACTCCAAGAAATAATAGTGGGAAAATTAACATAAACGAATAAGTTAAACCCCTATCCTAGAATAAAATATCATGATACTAAGCATTACCCAATACATTGGAGTGCAATATAATTTCAGGCGCACCGTCACTTTCATTTCATTCTCATGCTTAAGTGTGCCACATAGATAAAAAAACATGGATTCATTCTTAATAATAATTTATTACATGATAAATGAGTGTATAATAAATAAATTTAATGCCTTAAATAAAAAGATATATTTTTATAAAGATGAGTACCCCTGATAGAGTAATGGGTATAGTATTCACTACATGATTATTTTGGTATGGAAATTCACAGTGCAATTTGGGAAACATAATGATGTGACATAAAAATTCATAAAAAGGGTTGATGAGAGAGAAAAGGGTCTATCATAGTATATAAATGGAATGTACAGTAATTGGGTCATATAAATACATGCACCAATGCAAGTAATTTGGAAATATAAGGTGTAACATAGTAAATAAACTTGAAGAAAGAGGAGGAATGGAATAACTCTTATTAAATTTTGGCAAGGTAACAGGTGTACATAAGAGGGATTAATGGGAGAAGAAGGGATATAAAATCATTAAAACATAACAATTGAAGTATAGGGGATGTGACAAAACATACCCCATAATTTTTAATTGATAATAAAATGATGAAACAATATAAGGAAACTTGGATTAAAAAATGAGAAAGGAAGGAACGAATACATGAGTGTGTGACTTAAAAATCTTGAAGAAGGGATTATTGAGAGCATTGAGCACCTTGGAAAGATTTTAGATAGGGTAGGATATAGTATGTACGTGCTCCAAGTATGTCTAGTGAATATAAGTGGGATATTGGGTGGGTTTATATCGGAAATGATAGGGAAATTATTTAATATTTCACAAACATAGGTTTTGGAATTAATATAATTAAATATTCAAAACCCCAATTATTACCATGGTTTTTACCCAAGATTTTTACAAAGAGTAATAGAAAACATTATTTTGTAAGGGAAAGGGCTGAAGATATTAAGATATTAGCCTTTATTATGTGGAGGTGAGTCACATTATTAAAGGAATGAATTTAAAATCGTAAAATTAATATACATTTTGGTGGATTCAGTAAGGCTTTATAAAACAAGTCAAAAAAATATAAAATCATATTATTTTAAAGGTAAAACTCATATTTTTCCTAATATCCATTTTATAGTGTTTATTACATCATTATTTGGCCATTATGATGTCATAAAACACAATATATTTATATGGTATTTAATTTTTACCCAAAAATTTGATTGTCTTAGAAAATTATGAAAAATTAACCATTGGATAAATTTGACATCCTAATTATAAAATTAATATTAATTTTATCTAAATAAATTTCTAAATATTTGAATTTCTACTTTTAAAACTAAATCCGACATTTATTGAAAATTGATTGGTTTGGACAAAAACAGTTTTCAAACATTAATAAAGATTACATTTCACTTCATAAAAATTATATGATCATTTATATTTAATAAAAGTAATTTAAGGACAATATTTTTTTAAAATATTATTTATTTCAAAAATCATTTTATTCACCACAATATATTTCTTAAAAAAATTTGAATATTAACTGAAGATACTATTTGTGCTTTAAAATCATTTACAAAGTAACAATAATAAAATGAAGGTATATTCATTATTCTATACAAAAATAATGTACATAATAATAATTATAGGGTTTTTATATGTATCCTTTTATTACAATAGTATACACCATAAGAGTAAGGTGTCTAATGGTGGGGCTTTCATGGGGTCTTTCGGTGAACATGGTTTGGGTCGCGATCTTGATGAGCTTGAACTTCCCCCGTAAAAAAATTCACTCATGCCTATGTTGTTTGATATCATCTTGGGATTAGTCTAGGAAAAAGCACAGAAATTATATCTATCTATGAATCTATGATAAATGGGATTTATAGCAAACAATCCTACTAGCTGAGGCCATCACCTCCTTTGTCCATGTCGAAAGGATTTGTTAAAAACCTATATATATACTAGTCATGTGATCACTGTTCAACGACTATATTATCAATGGTAAGATATTTAAAGACCATTTAAATTCAATTATAATAAAAAAAACAGAGTGCATGTGTTTTCTATATAAATTTTACAAAATAATACATTTAATTAAATCAAAAGGGAAATTTCATTTATAACAGTTTGGGTCATTACACATATTAACAACTGAGAATATGAGTTTAAATTTTGGGGATGAAATTTCAAAATGGGAGAATAATGTAACAACCCATAGTTTATAAATTGTATTTGTCTCTTAAAATAAATGTTTTTTATATTATACTATGTAGTATTATAAACATACATAATATAAATAAACCAGAAACTATTTATTTTCTTATATAATGCTGTTACATTGATCATTGACTAAAATAATTAAAATTCCAAATATTACAAGGGGACAAAAAATAGAAGATAAAAAAACTATAATGGGAAAATTTGGATTAACCCAATTGTCTAGAATCATCTATCCCATAAAAAAACTATATAAAAGAAAAAAATATTTGTAAACCAATCTATATTATGGAAAATGGAAATATAGAGTGTTGATAGGAATTGAGGTGAATAATTAATGAAGGAATGAAGATGTACTTATAAGAGTAAATGTGACTGTTCGAATAATAATGTGATAGTTTGAATAGTAATTTAACATAAAATAATAAATTATGATATAAATAATATTTATAATAGGTAATTTAAGTAAGTATAAATATTATAGTTCCATAAAATAAATATCATGATTGAAAAACTCAAAGAAAATATATGCACATTTTTAATAAAACTTATTTTAAAGTATTTCATAAAAATAATATTTTTAAATTAAAAAATTATAATTTTATATGTCATAAAATTATTTTAATAAAATTAATACCGTTTTTAAAATCATAAAATAAAAATTTTCTTAGGTTAAATTTTTGTTAATTTTCTAAAATACTTCAATTCTCACATGAATAGTTAAAATATAGTTTTTCTCAGAACCAATGTATCTTAAATTACACCATTCATGATGTAATAATGATCTAATAATTTATATAAATTGATATTTGGAAAAAAGATATTTAATTTAATAAATTATTCATTAAAATAAAATAAACATAATTTCCAAACGTAAAAATCATTTTTCAAAGTCTAAGGTAAAAAATATTCATTTAAAATAACAATTTTTTTCACCTTCCTTAATAATAAAATAATTAATTTGAATTATAAATGGGTTTAAAATCTTAAAAAAATTCCATTATATTAATATATGATTTATATTTTAAATAATTAACTATTACAAGGTCTTCCTTGGATATAATATTTTATTAAATATTTTGTTATAGAAATACAGCTCTCCTCAAGAATAAATAACCCCTCTCCCTCCTCTTAGAGAACTACTTATACCATCATTTAAAAATCCAAATCTCTACCCATATCATATCTCTTAATACTATTATAATACATATTGATGTTATGGAGTAATCCAACCCCAATAATTAAGGGATTCTAGTTATATACAGGGGGAGAAACACTAAGAAGACAATATGTTTTCAACAACTCTTCTTTGAGTTTTCCTCTTATATTACTCTCTGTGTCTATACCTTTTAAAATCACATATTATAAGATAAATTAGGTAGTATGTTAAAATTTTATTAATTATTTTATCCTTATATAAAAATTATTATTTTTTGTTTATATTTTATATTTCTCGTTCTCCTACTTTGGATAACGTTAACAATAATAGTTAGTTAATCACCAATAAGGATGTTCCCAAATTATTTCTTTGTCAAAAACCTAATGGTTGGTTAAAATAAATTATTTATTACATATAAATGTATAAATATATTAATTTTAATGTTCTATAATTTATTCTACCTATGTAGAAATTACCTTGAACAAAGTAAGGAAATCAAAGCGAAATATGAACTTTTTAAGGAAAACATGATATCAAAATGATTCAACTTCAAAAAAATAAATTGAGAAATATAATAAAATTATTATAATTGATAAATGGAGACATAAATAACCATAATTAAATTATTTTTCAATGTTTTAATAAATATAAAATTATTATTTAGGAGGCGTAAAAGAGACAAAATAAAACATGATTTAAGGTAAGGGGATTCTCGAACCGAATTCCATTTGTTTGGGTTATATCCCTATTTCATGTCATTTTTGGAATTTATATTCCCATAATGTTCCTTAATTATAATTTAAATTTTCTTAAATTATCTTTTCTCATATATATATATAATTTCAACTTGATTTATAATCAAAATACAAATATTTTCCAAAAATAATTTTCATTCTAAAACTCATCTTTGACTCCTCTTGAGTTGTTTCTTCTTTACTCAAGAATAATTATGTTTATAAAAAATATGTTTTCCCTTATTAGTTTAGGAAACCTAGTTTTATTCATGAAATTATTGTTTATTAAATCCTTATGAAACCCATTCATTTTAATGGGTTATTTCTTACTACAATTATTAAATATTCTATGTGGCATGCATGATTGTATAAATATTACAATGTGATGGGTTTGCCTATAATTATTTATCCATATAATTCATTTGGAAATGTCATGTATCTCATGAGATAATGTGTATTATGCATGAAAAATATTCTTTCTTTGTTCATAATGATGATTTAATGATTATGGAAATATGTTATGAATGAACATGATGATAGATTGTTTCACACCTATATATGGAATTTGAAAACTATGATAAGATGTTTCATCTTTATACATCACCACATTCCATGACATTGTGGATTTTTTTCCTTATTATATTTATGGGGATCCTATGATTATGATATGATGATGTTTTTATGCCCACCGATGTATTATTGATTAATGTCCCATATTCCTCCCTTACTGGTCTTATATCTCACCCCTTTCCTTGATGTATATCCTTAAGTGGCTGTATGTATAAAGAAGAACATGGGATTTTATAAGGATAAAGAATACATATTTTAAAAAATATTCATATTTTATTATGTTCATGTGATGTATGATCCTAATTTTTCCAAGATACTAAACCTTTTGATCTTTGAATGTATAACTGTATTGTTTTTATCTTTAAAATGATGTAACAGTCATGTAAGAAAAAGTAGGGTCACTATATTTAGTATTTTTAATTGGGGGGGGGGGGGGGTGGGTTCAGGACCATATATATAATTTTCTAGGGAATAAAAATCCCATCATTTGGTTTCCTATGTTAGGACACATGGTTAGGGATGATTTTGTGCCTAACTATGTGGCCTTACTAAGCTTCTGATGAGTGTTGCATAGTTATGATGCCCAGTTAGATAAAATATGTGCCAACCATGTACTCCCTCATGGAATATTAGAAAAGGGATGTATGGTTTCACTACATAGTTTTTAGACCACATTCTAACCGTGCTCTTCCCATTATCCCAAGATTTGTGATTTTAGGTGGAGACTATACATTTTTCACTAACCATGTTCCCCCTCCAGAACCTCATAATAAGGCATACAATTTCTTAGGCCAAACCACATGGTTTTCCCTAACCATTTTCCAACCATGAACAACCTCAAAAGCTTCCAAAAATATCAAAATATCCTAAAAAATAACCCATAGAAAGATCCAAATAGAGAATGATCAAGATCAAGGGATAGTAGTACTTGAAATTTGGTAATGAGATGTTACGCAACTCATATTCTATTCAATAATTTTCACAACCCATACAACCTTCTACCTTATGAAACTAATGTACCCTTTTTCTTCATGTAACCAGAGTGAACTTCTACTTCACACAACATTTGTTCCCATATGTCTTCTCTAAAGTCTAGTTTTCTCAAATGATCCTTATAAGATGAGAGGTATTATAATCATTTACTAAATTTTTATCACACCAAATGAGGGGGTACCCCAGTATTTATAGAAAACACATTCTATCACTCAATTAATTCATCTAGGTACTTTAACAACTTCTTCACCCAGATGCTTCACATAGGTCCATTTTTGAAGCACCTCATCGCACAACATCCCCTACCAATATGATGCACCCAAACTAGTGCATCGAAATTGTATAAAAGATTAGGGCATAGTAGTCTCCCACCAATGTCACATGTGACGCATGAGTGATGACCAATTAAACGAAGAAAAAATTCCCATTTTATAAGGAATGATATTTTAAGCTTCTTTCAAAAAACTTCTAATCTTCAACAAAAATTTTTTGATTTTTTTTTCAAATAGCAGAAAATTTCACAATTTATCACCATACAAATTTTCCCTTACTTCTATATTCTCATCTTTTTTAATCTTTAAGTAATGAAACAAAATCTTCAAATCAACAAATATCATAACCTATAGTTTATTAGTGTTCTAAATATTCAAGAAAAAATATAGATATTCAATACAATAATTACTTCCAGTCTTGGAAAATATAGAACCCCCTTTAATATTTCTTTTGATTTTGGGTATACAATAATATCCACAAACTAAAAACTTGGTCCTTGATATATAGAGATATTAATTAATATCATTTCATTTTCCAATAAACACATCCTTGCAAACTTCAAATTTCCATGTCCTTAACACCAGATCTTACTTTAGTATAGAACCTACTTAGTTACGGTCAACAAATTAAACACACAAACTCTTTGGTTGGAACATTCTACCTATTTGGTTTTTTTGAAAAAACTACCATAACTCTAATCCACATTTTGAAGAAACCTTAATAAACCATTTAATGAAAAAATAATAATTTATGGATTTACAGTGCATTTATCTCACTCCCCCTTTGGAAATTAAAAATAAATGGTCCTTTATAACTAGATTTTTTACTCTATGCTCTCTCTTATTATAGAGATTCTCCATATTCACCATATCTCCCCCATTTTCAATAATGTCCTTTAACTTTATATCCATATATACTTAGAGATATTGGATAAAAAATTCTAAATAATAAGTTATGATTCTCCCCATTGCACATAGAATTACATAGGGGAACTCCTCTTAGTTATACTCCCCATTAATGAAAGATCTTAGTATTGGAACTTCATTTTAGGAAATATAGATTTTTTCCCTTGTGGAACTTAATGTTACCTATAGTACAATGTGTAATTAATTTTCTGATCCAATTTTCTTAAAAATGACTAATTTATTATAATATCTTCGAACCCGCACTCCTATATCTCATGCTAAAATCATAAAATTTACATTTATGGATTTAATACTGATGAAGGTGTCAAGATTTTTTCTATCCAAAACTTACAACATAAAATGAAAAATTGGATTCACTTACATTATCAAGGAAATTTTAGGTTTATAGTTTTAGATAATTATGAAAAACTTTTACATAAACAATTCTTATGTATTTAAATGATTATTTATCTCAATTAACTTATATTTTCATAATTCTCATTATGCCATCATCATCATCTGTATGAAAACCATCTAGAAATAATTTTTTCAACATCATTCTTCATAACATGTGGAAAAATAAACATAAGAATAGAATAATGGTGTGGTGACATAATCAAAGTGCAGGATCATAACATAAGAATATTCATACCCATCAATACTTAGATCATCAAACACTAAAACATGGAATAAATCTTTCTTAAAGGAAAGAGTCATCAGAATCAATAATCATGCATCTGATTCTAAATTCATAAAGTTTACATTTTTATCTTTAATACCGATAAAGGTGATCCAATTTTTTCTTTCCAAATCTTACAAAAAAGAAAAAGAAAAATCGTATTCACTTAAATTATCAAGGAAATTTTAGGTTTAGAGTTTTAGATAATTAGGGAAAACTCTTACATAAAAAACACCCTTGTATTTAAATGAGTATTTCTATAAGATAACTTATATTATCATATTTCACATTAAGTCATCATCATCATCTATATGAAAACCTTCTAGAAATAATTTGTTCAACATCATTATTTATAACATGGGTAAAAAAGAAACATAAGAAGGGTGATATCAAATTCTCAGTAAGGGTAAACATAGACATTAACAATTGAATTTCATCAGTGAGTATAAGAATAGAATAATGGTATGGTGACATAATCAAAGTGTATGATCAAAAAATAATAATATTCATACCCATCAATACATAGATCATCAAACAAGAAAACATGGAAAAAATATTTCACAAAGGAAAGAGTCATCAGAATCAATAATCACGAACCATGTGATATCATTCTTGACCAATGGAAACATTTATAACCCATAGGAAGCATAACAAAAATGTGTTGGTATCTTGAGATATTATCTTCAGAGAACCTTTATTGAACCCTTATATAATTAAAATACTAAATGGATGAATTATAATATAATTATCTTGGGAATAAAATAATTCCCAATGCATTGGATATATATCAGGGAAAACCCATTATATAAGATATATCGGGCTCACCTAGAACTATATGAGTGCACCTATTATATAGCAATGTACAAGAACAAAAAATAAAGTACATAGAGATTAAATTTAATCATAAACACATTAAAACAACCTTTATTATTTTCATAACTTTATTAACCCATGGAAAATAATGGGTTACATAATAATATCATTGAATCATTATTAATTAATGGAAAAGAAATGACTTACATAACAATCTCATTGAACCATGAGTAACATACGTAAAAGAAATGGGTTCTATAAAAATATATTTCAAACATATTTAACCTGTGGAAAGGAAAATAGTTCCATAAAAATATCTTTGAAACATGATTAACCCATTGAAAAGAAATTAGTTTCATAAAAAATATCTTTGATACATGATTAACACATGAAAAATAAATAGGTTCTATAATAATATCTCTGAAACATTATTAACCCATGGAAAATAAATGAGGTCCATAACAATCTCTTTGAAACATTATTATCCCATCAAAAGAAAATTGGTTCCATAAAAATATATTTAAAACATGATTAACCCACGGAAAAGAAATGTTTTCCACAAAAATATTTTTGAAACCATCATAATCTATCCATATAAATAATAAGGATGGTATAATTACAAAATTTCCCCATTAGAGGATAATTAAAAACAAGGGTTGTTGATGTTAATAAATGAAAATACCATTAAAAGATAATTAAAAACATTTTTTAGGAAAACAACCTTTTAGTTTTCAAAATAACATAAAAAAAATTCAAAAAATATTTTGAAAATAATTTTATTTGAAAAGAACCTTGTAAAAATATAACAAAAAAGTCAAGGAAAAATAATGGACATGATGGTGAGAAAATCCATTCATGTCATAAGTTTTAAAAATAATCATTCCTTTTAAAACATTTTGAAAATAGGAGTCAAAAGTGAACCATTTGTAAAATTTTAAGGAATACCCTTTTAAAAATATTTAAAACAGGGTAAAAGATATTGTAAAATGGATTTAGGAAATAATTTATTTTTAGAATATGTAATTTTTTAGAATGTTTTAGAAAACATGGATTTGGAAAAGAAAGATACCCGATCTAAAAGAAAATACGAGATTGATATCAATTACAAATTACTTTCTTGGCGTTTCATCAATTAATAAGGGAGGAAATGTAAATTTTAAATTTGAGACATATTCATAAAAAGAGTATAGTAAAATATATATTTTTCAAGAAAATAATATGACATTATTTCATCCAAAAGAAACTTGAACATAAACAATCCTGAAAGAAAGAAGATTGTAACATAAATTATTTTCCTCTTTGGAAACTCTTCAATAGTAAGACCCATAAAATAATAACATAAAATGATACTTTAAATATCATGAAAATATGAATTTTCATGATATAATTTGTAAAAGTGTAGTATATACACCATATAAAATAAATTAGGTTCATTACAATAAAATATAGTTTAATAAAATAAATTGAGATGAAATCCTTTATAACTTTGGTAATCTCTCAATCAATACCCCCTGAAAGAGAGAAACTCATAATTATTTTTAAATACCAATAATTTTAATTAAATAACAATAAAATTAATTCATATTTAGTATATACAACATAAAACAAATTAAGTGTTGAATATGGTATATTCCTCATAGAAATAAAAGTGAGACAAGAAAACACTAATGGATTTGGTAATCTCTGGATCAAAACCCCATGAAAGAGAGAAACTCAAATGGATTTTTAAATCCTAATAATTTTCATGAAAATAATTATAATATACATTCATGGTTGGTATATAAACCACACAATAAAATTAAGTGGTGAATATGGCATATGTGTCACAGAAATAAAAGTGGAACAAGAAACCCTTACCTCCAGTTTGACTTTTTCATCCATGTTCGGACCTCCTGTATAATAAAATTATGTTAATTGTTTTATTTTTTGGAATAATTTTACAGGTTTCATAAATTATACATAAACAATTTATTTTATTTCATTCTAATTATATATTTAAATACTTAATCAGTTAAGTCCACATTGGGTGTTTTTAAGACGCTTGGTTCATTGTTTCAAAATGGATTTGGGGTGTTGACCATGGTCAAAGTGGTAATTATTTCAACATATATATGTTAATAATAATGAAATATTTATAGTATTTTTACATCAATTATACATTTAAAACCATTCATGAAATATGGTTATGAAAAATGAACTATGTTACAATCATGAAGACAATAGGCTATGCGTACAGATGAGTAACATTTCCATTTTTCAACGATCATTATTAAAAGAAGGTAAGTAATATTTTATCTTTATATAATTATAATAGTATCATAAATAAAATATATTTCATTAAATACACACACACACATATATATATATATCAACCATTTGATTTGGTGATGTAAAAAATAATCATATCACATAGTGGAGGCGATAGTCCACACATACACACAAATGACATTATCATTTTTCATAATAAGAAAGAAAATGATATATTATTTTTAATAATTATAAATATGTAATTAATATAATAATTATTTAATTTATATCACATATATTCATTAATTTTATCCTTATTACCTTCTATGTAAATAATTATTGAAAAACGAATCACACCACTTCGTGAGGCGGTAGTCCGCCGTACACACGAGCGACGTTATCGTATACCCTGCAGGATGGAACATAAGAAGGTACATATGATATAATAACTAAATTAGTATAAATATGTTATAAATAACATATATATACACATCATAATAGCAATTTTTGAGAGAAAATTATGGAAAATAAATGACATTGGTTCACGAGGGAGTTGTCTTTCATACACATGAATGATGATTTCATATCCCAATTGATGGAAGAGGAGATTGATTTAGGTTATGAAATTAAAATAATAAAATATAAGTAAATGGTAGATAATTTTTTTATTTTATAATCATAATTTAATAATATTTTATGTAAGTGGAAGAAGAAATAAAATAAATATGATCGGTTAAGAATGATACCTTTTCTTCAGACAACCTCCTTAGGTAAGAAACAAAAGTATTATTAGGTTGAATTTATGATAAAAAAGGCTTATAAAATGTGGTGAATTAATTCAGGAATGTATTTATGTATTTTTTTTATAAAAATTTATTTTAATGTGTTAAGAGGATATGATAGGGGGTGTCTATTTATAAGTGAGGTGAGTGCCACAATTCTAATTTTTGAAAATGAAAACGTGTACCCATGTTTTTCACATTCCATAAGAATCCAAAATGGGCCATTATCCATAATTATACATGATAATTTATATATATGGTAAAAAAAATATTTTATACATGTTTTAAGTCATTTTAACCCTTATCTTTTTAGTTCGACCCTCAACAAACCTATTTTCACCTTAACTGTGACAATTAATATTTATTTTTTTCACTATTAATTATGATAATAAATTAATTTTACATTATATGATAGTATAAATACTTATTATTAAAAATATGCAATCCATTCTACCCAATTAAATTCATATTATTGTAAAAATTTAATTAAAAAAAACTGCAAGCGCAATGAAAAAGAGGGTTTTCAAGAAGTGTTTTTTTGAGAAAAAAATGATTTTATATTAACTCAATGACTAATAATATTATTTTTATGAATATAAATTAATATTTATTAATATATAATCTATAAATTTAATTTAATAAATTCCTCATTAGGGATTATTTTAAATAATTAAAATGGAGAAACATTTTGAACTTTAAAATAGTTTTTAGAAAAATACCGTTTTAAACCCAAAAAAACTCATATTAAAATGTAATATAAAATTGATTCAAAGAAAAATTATTGGATTAAATATAAATAATTTATAATCATGTTAATTAAAAATATATTCAAAACATATTGAAACTTTTAATGTACTTAATTTATACCAGCGAGCATATACCTGAGTGGTGGAGGTTCTTGCTTGGCATCCGAAAGACCCATGATCAAATCCTGGTGGATGTGAATTTTTGGGTTAATATAGAATTAATATAGTAGTTACTATAGAAGCAACTATATGGTACTATAATAGCCAGAACTGTTCATACGATTTGGGCCTTCGAGCCACCAGTTTGGGCCTATGGGTCTCCGGGCCTTCAGACTACATGGATTTCAGGCCACCAATGGTCTTTGGGCCATAGGAACTTCAGAAAAAAAAGAACAAGAAGAATATTAAGATAACCACATAGGATTATTCTTAGAAGAGGATTCAGAGTAGTAGTAACCACCATAGTAGAGCTAACTAGATTTGAAGAATGATATGATATAACAACTACCATCGGTACCAAGCATCATGCAGCTCTGCATGGGGAAATACTAGCCGATCAGCACTGAAAGGTGGGGACCTAGGTTCCTTCATGATTCAGATTCTAGGGAGGGGAGGTTCTAATTTAGTTTGATTCGGCCTTCAGGTCATGTATTGGGCATTATGCCTCTAGGCCTTCGGGTCATGTACTAGGCCTTTTTCCATTAGGCCTATGGTTCATGTAAGGGTTAGCTCTCAACCCGGTTAAAAAGGGGATTATCTAAAGTAAATAAAAAATCAATTCCTTTGGGCCATTCAAGATAATGTACTTATGTTATTGAAAATAATATACATTTTTACAAAAATCGGGTTTTTCACTATTCACCAAAAAATTAGTGTTTTCTAAAAAATAAAAAATTTTCACACTAAGTTAATATTGATTTCCCAATTTTTAAAATGAATTTAATTTTATCAAATAAATTTTATGAATTTTATAAAAATTAATTATATCATTTTCTTATAAGAAGTAATAAAAATAATTTTTGAAGAATAAAATTACTTTACTAAAAAATTGATTTATTATTTAATAATATTTTTTCAATATTTTATATTGTGTAGGAATTTTATTTATATATATTTCATAATTTAGTTAATAATATTCCTACTCAAAAATTTAATGGCTAGGTTATAACGGTTATATATTTGTTTTTTCATTTAATCTCAATGTTGCATGTAAAGACCCGTAAATTTCAAGGAAATTATTTTCTTAATTTTCTTTGGAATTTTACAAGAGCGTAGCTTCTGACGGCACCAGATTCCGAGGCCCGGTGTGCCCGAAATCATTTTCCAAAGTTTGGCTCGGGTACGTTCAGTGAACGGACGAGCGGGTTTTTCTAACTTTTGAACCGGTGCCCGGAATCGAATTCTGAGTGCACCGATGAAATTGCAGTGCTGATATTCGCTTAGAAACACCTCTTCCAGAGTTGCGTTTGCTCGGGTGTGGTTTTTAATTTTCGGGCTTAAAGTTAAGAAATAAAATAATTTTACGACAACTTTATTTTATTTCACTTAAGCCACTTGGAAGCCACTTGAAGCCACTTAAAAGCGGCTTAAACTAAGTTGATCCGGATAGGATGCTATCCAGAAAATATCCTACCCCCTCGGTAGGATATTTGTGAGGTGGGGCCCACACGAGCCCCGCCGTTTCTTTCCGCTAAGAAACGCACCCGCGAAAACCCGTCTTTATGAAAGTCAACTGACGCGTTTTCTAAATTCTTAAAAAACCATTTAATTGGGCGGTTTATTTCGTAAATTAAATGAGCTGTTTCTCTCGTTGAGTTAATTCAACGAATTAATGGGTCGTTTCTTACCCGTTTTCGTTTGTTGGCATAATAATAAAATAAGACCAACCTCTCTTTTCTTTTGGAGGATTACTCGTTGAGAGAGGATCCTTGAACCTTCATCCTCCTTCGCGAAGAACGTGAAGAACACGAAGAACACGAAGAACACGAAGAACGCCGAACCTGGAAATCGACGACGCGACGCTGTGATCCGTGACGCCGACAACGTTCTTCTGCGACGTCTCTTCCTCTGCGACGGATCTTCGATCGCCTGCTTGAGGTAAGAGTCTCAGACCTTCCTTTTTATCTCCTTCATGGTTCTTAACCAAAACACGGATTTAATTAATTAAATTAAATCTGTTGTTTCATGGTGCGTTGAGTTCTCCGACTCAACGCCGTGTTCCGCGACGACGCGACGCCCTTCCGCGACGACGCGACGATCTCCACCTTCCGCGACGAGCAATTCCGTGAAGGACGTGCGTACGACGATGACCAACGAGGTAGGGATTTTATAATTTGGAATACCCCTCTTTATATTCCCTTGAACGTTCTTTAAAAATTAAAGAACCGGAATCAAAGAAACAATTTTATTTTATTAAAATTGTTGGTTCATGTGTTGAACATTTTATTTTATCCCGTCGATTATTTCTAACGCGGAGGGTGCGGGCCAAACGAACACGACCCGATGACCCTCCGCCGTTCTTCGTTTTTTGTGGATTTGACGGGTGACGACGGAACGTGCCGAAACGGATGTTTGATGTTTCCGCAGTGAAGGACGAGTCCCGGGAGGAGCAACGGCGTAAACAGGAAGGAAAATGGGCCACCGGAGCGACTTCGGAGGCGGCGGCGCCCCCGGGTGTCCAGGGCGGCACCCCGCGGGTGCCGCGGGGGTGTCACGCGGCGCCCCCCGAGTGTATGGTCGACACCCCGCGGGTGCCGCGGGGGTGTCACGCGGCGCCCCCCGAGTGTCTGGCCGACACCCCGCGGGTGCCGCGGGGATGTCACGCGGCCCCCCCGAGTGTCTGGCCGACACCCCGCGGGTGCCGCGGGGGTGTCACGCGGGGTGGCAGCTCCCTCCCGCGTCGGCCGCTCGGTCGCTCGGCCGAGCCGAGCCGGGCCGGCCGAGCCAGACCGGTCCGACCGGGTCGGACCGGGTCGGGCCGGGCGGACCGGGTCGGGCCGGGTAGGCCCGGGCCCGGACCCCCGTCTTCGGACGGTCTTCGTTCAAATGCTCGTAACTTGAGCTGCGGGCCTCTAAACGACTCGCCGTCAGCGGCAACGCGATCCTTGGATCGAGAAGGTCGTTTCGGTTTATTGAACTCAAGGTTTCGGAACACCTTGGGCTCGGCCGGGTTGGTTCGTACACGAAACCAACCGGGCCTTCGGAGCGGAAACGCTCATATCTAGAGCTACGGACGTCCGATTGACGTGCCGTCAGCTTCGTTGAATTCCTCTAAGTGAGAAGGATACTTTGGCTTACTCCGCCTGAGGTTTGGACGCAGGTGGAGTATGGTCGGGTTGGTTTTGCCTTAAAAACCAACCGGGCCCCTGGGACGAAAAAGCCAATAACTCGCAGACCAGGCGTCCGATTGACGCGCCGTCTGCGACGTTGAGTTCCTGTTGACGATACAGAACTTTTGGATACATCAACTTCGGACTTTGTGTCAGTTTATGTATCAGCCTCTCAGATCGCAGAGCGGACCCTCCCGAACGAGCTTGCTGTGTGCGGGAACCCTAGTGCTGGCTGCGACTGCTACTTCGACAGCGACGACTGTGCAGAGATCCTCCGTGGACTCCGATGACGACCGTGCAGAGATCCTCAGTGGACTGCAGCGACGACGGTGCAGAGATCCTCCGTGGACTCCGATGACGACCGTGCAGAGATCCTCAGTGGACTGTGGCGACGACTGTGCAGAGATCCTCAGTGGACTGCGACAACTACTGCACTCAGCGATCCTACGTGGATCAGTGCTACAGGTCCTGTGTGGGCCCGGTCCTGTGTGGGCCCGATCCTGTGTGGGTCCGATCCTGTGTGGGTCAGCGCTCAGCGGTTCTGTGTGAGCCAGTGCCTACAGGTCCTGTGTGGGCCCGATCCTGTGTGGGTCATTGCGGGGGTTAGTTACCTATCGATCCTTCGTGGGTCCGGCGACTTAGATGGATCAGTGATCATCTTTATCGTCATCCGAAGAAGTATACCTGTGTGAGCTGAATCTTCTGTTTACTCTCCTTTGTGGATTGTGTTGAGCTATCCTGTGTGGATTTATTGTTTACTCTCCTTGTGGATTGTGTTGAGCTATCCTGAGTGGATTTACTATTTACTCTCCTTTGTGGATTGTGTTGAGCTATCCTGTGTGGATTTACTGTTTACTATCCTTTGTGGATTGTGTTGAGCTATCCTGTGTGGATTTACTATTTACTCTCCTTTGTGGATTGTGTTGAGCTACCCTGTGTGGATTTACTGTTTACTCTCCTTTGTGGATTGTGTTGAGCTATCCTGTGTGGATTTACTCTTCTTTGTGGATTGTGTTGAGCTATCCTGTGTGGATTTTCTGTTTACTCTCCTTTGTGGATTGTGTTGAGCTATCCTGTGTGGGTATACATTTTCTTTCCTATGTGGACTGAGTTGTGCTTGGGCTCGGACGTTGGAGCCGAACGGGAATTGATGACTTAGGTATATGTATGGGCATATACCTAGGCCGTGTCAGATGTTACATCGTGATTGTATCTTTCCTTTGTGGATTATCCTTTGTGGATTTTGGGAGACCTTCAGGGGTCTCGTGGTCCTTACTGAGTAGTTTATACTCACCCCTGCACAGGCTTTGCCCGCACTTCGTGGTGTTGGTTGCAGACGACGGGCAGCGCTGATCGAGGTGGAGGCGTGCGGAGCTGGACGGTACCTGGAGGTGGACCACTGGGCGGGACATACTCGGAGTGGAAGGCTGGACCGAGGAGCTGTGGAGGCTATCTGTACCCCCCCTTCAGGTAAGACTTCCAGAGGACGGCTCGACGCTGCGACTTTTCTTTACAGTTGCTGTTTTTCCCCTTTCAGTTGTACTTTACAGTTGGGCTTGTATTTCCGGCCCCTTTTACTTTTAGCACAGCTTGTACCGTTTTTACTTAGTGTTTACTTTTCCGATTTCTTACTCTGTGGTGCTTGTTTACTTTTCAAAGGCAATGCCTTCCCTTTTTGTTGGTATTTACGCCTTGGTGCTAGTCGCCAGCCCCTGGCCTATGGAAGGTGGGCTTGGGGTAGTCACGACACAGGCCCCGAGGACGGGTCGTGACATTGCGTGTCAAACAGGCTATCAAAAAACAATTTATTATTTTAATGATTTTGGGCTGTAAGATTATCAACTATATTGGTATTTCATATCATATAATCTATCAAACACAATTTTAGTATTTTAAAAATCTCATAGCGTTACATTGATACTTTCCGTCTCCAAACCATCTCCTTCTTCTAGATGCATTTCTTTCTCAGATGCATATTTTCAATGAATGAATTTATGACATATAATTAGAGACGTTAATAGATCCTCTAAGACTAATGATCTTACAATATATGTAGGAAATATGATTATAAGTTAATAGCCTCAAAATTTTCTATGTCACTCACTTACTTCCATATACTCTAAAAGCATTAAAATTTTCCTTCTCTATCATATTTTGTGATCTCAATCAAGCTAACATCAAACCGTCAATAAATAACCAATAAGGAACACAATGTACGAGACATAAAATATATTAAACTAATTGATACTACTTGTTAAATATAACCTCATGATAATTCATGGTATTCAATTCTTCATAGGAATCCTTCCTCAGATAAGGCTGAACAATCTAAAATACTAATCACCGACCCACCAGAATTCTTCAGCTTTAGACTGCTATCAATTATTGTACTAATTATTGAACTAAAACCAAGTTTAAATTCAATATCTTGAGTGGGTAACCATTTTATTGTTGAAATATTTCTCTAAAAGCTTCTAGGTATCCTAAAATTAGTCATCTAATACACATAGTTTGAAAAAATAATCGTAAAATATATGAATTTTTCTTCTCCTCCACCAATTAATCTTATCTTTATTACTGGTACGATATAACTTGTATCAAGGTTTGATTACAATGACTGAAAACCCAATTTGACTTGGATCTATTGGATCTTTTGAGTATATATGTGAAAATATTAAGATCTTTATTGGCTGTTCCTCATTTTTTTACAACAAGAGATTTCCAGATTCATCTTTTATGTTTAGAGTTTTTTCATAACACCAATTTTTGATTTTGACACTATATATAAATTTTTAAAATTCTGATGATTCTTATTTCATGTGTCTCCAATCAGCATATGAAAATTTTCCCTTTCAATACATTAACCCCATGGATCATATCTTGCATTTAATCTTGTACCACTTCCAATATATTTGAAACACCTAAATTCATGGGGAGAGGGGTACATCAATAATCCACTAGAATAGGATTGATGTCCATATTAATGAAATAATCTGTTAACCTTTACTTATAGCTCTTTTTATGCTTGTTCCAAATTCTTATCCAATTCCAACTGATATGGACATATAATTATGCATTATTTACACACCTTATCAGTCTTCTTTATATATGTAGGTTCTACAGGTTTGGTTTTCTTCATGGTTATAAGATTAAATCCATGAGTATAGTTTTTCATTATTGATTTACTAACTATATTCTACTCATGCTTCTTCTTCTATTGGAGGGACCTTTCAATTTCCTTCACTTATTTCCCTATGGCATGACATCAAAAACCACAAAGGTATTATTTATGAATTTCTATACTAGTATCTATAAAATTAACCTTAGACTATTTATATTGTGGTGAATATTTCTAGATTAATATGTTCCATTTTAGGATAATATATTTCCTTTATTCCATAGGATTTTATGACCCCCTTATGTCCTCTTTTTCCTTCCATTCATTCTTTCGATTGCATTGTTTTATCATTTGGATAATATTAAAACATATTAAGAATCTTACATGAAATTCATAACTTATGCATTCATAAGTATATTAATATGTAGATACATTAGTTTTTATTCCACCATTGGGCTTCTAGGATTCAATATAAACACACATATTGTGCCCCCATATTCTATAGTAAAAACATTTTGTAGTTACATTCCTCTGAGAACCTTTATTTATAGATTCAATAAAGACCTTCAATTTACTTCTAGATTTCTGATTCTTGGTTATGATCACTCCACTCAAAGATTCTTTTATATAGGGAATCAAAAATATTGTCTTTTCATTTTGAGGAATCAATCTTTATCTTAATTTCCTTAACCTTCTCATATATGTAATTCAATCAGGTAATCGTCTACTTCAAACTTAAGGTAGCTTCAATTCTAGATAGTATCCTATATTCATGCTATGTTTGATAGGGATAACACATTATTTTAGTTCCTTTTATATGACTATTGACATCTACCATATGAGAAATAAAAATTTTAGGATCAAGTAAACACCTGAAGCATAGGTATTATTTTATACACAAAAGGATGTAAGGGGAAGAATGGATACATAGAGACGAGTATGCTAGATCAAACATATTGCATGACCACAAGAAGACACATAGTTATATAATCCTATGAATTTCACACATATAGATCATGTATTCTTCAAGATCTGATAATGATCATGTGAAGCCTCTTCAATGAATAATTCTAATCATAGAAATCCCCATCTGATAGCCCACTTCATCATGATAAGATCTTATGAAATTTTTTCCTGATTATAAGAACCTTCGTCAGATGAGTTCCTCCAATAATGTGCCATGTAAACTGATAGATTCATGACAATCACCCAAATACCTTATAAAATAAAAGCTAAAAATGAGGATGTTTCATGTGATGGGAATTATATTTATTTTCACTTGAATGGATTATATGACTCATATGATTAGTTTAATGATCATGAAAGATCCCTAGTTTCATGTTTTCCATACCACGTAAAACCTTCAGGTATGTCACCTTCATCATATAGAATCATACACATCCATCCAATCATGTGACAACCTGACAGAAAATAAATGGTAAAATTTTGAATTTATTGTAAAATATAAAATAAACTTTAAAAAATAAAGGAGCTTCATAAGAAATGGAGTTACACAGTTTTTTTAGGTGAAGGGTAGATGTGGTATGCATGATTAGTTTGTCGATCTGGTGAAAGCCGAGCTGACATACTAGCCTCTTCACATGAAGGCCACTACAAATTTCACCTTTTTCATACGAAGGATCTAAAACATTTTCATTTGATCATGTGATTCCTTGATATAAAATTGATGGTAAAGAACCACATGACTTATAAAATAAAAAATGAAAATTCTAGTACCCATATGAGAAGGTTAGTTACACTTTTCTTCATGTAAATGCCCTCCAGTGAGCCAAATTGATCTCATGAAGGTCCCATAAAAGTCTCCCTTTGTCACATGAAAGCATCTTGATCTCATGAAGACTCCCTGACATGTCATCCCAATATTGTAAAGATCCTTTGACATGCTGGTTTGATTACGTGAAATACCTTTGATAATCCATGGGTCTAATAAATATGGAGACAAAGGAGTGATATCATGGTCACTATTTATCACACACCACAAATATGACACCATGTATAACCCATAGAAGGTTCATAAAAAATACATGATGCTCCAATGAATCAATCCTATATTCGTTATATACATTCTTTGTGAAGAAGAATAGATCTGGGGTGGTGAGGCCTCTAAATAACTCTCTATTTCTGTACAAAAAATACACATAAGAGAAAAACGGAGAGAGTATACTTCTCAGAGTGGAAATCCATGAAATCGAAAAGGTATTCCACTATATAAACCTAGGGAATTACTTAAGGGATTACATTTCATGTATATACACTTATTTTTATAACTATATTGATCACATGAAAGATCTCTACTATGATATATGGATCATGAAAATGAGTTTATATGTGTATACTTTGTCACATGATGCTTAAACATTCCAATACCTAACGAACATTGAGGAATTTTTATGATATAGGATTAAAAAATTTGGATGCATTATGAAATTATAGATACAACAATATTCAGGTGATGAGTGCTTTCACTTCATGTGACCTATAAATTAGTCATGTGACAACACCTGGATATATCAAAAATGTCATGTGAAGTCCTTTGGACATGTTATCACAGTCATGACCAGTCCTATGGACATATTTAAGAATACAGGTGAATTCCTCTAGACATGTCATCTATGTCATGTGAAAACACTTGGACATATTAGCAAGATCATGCGATAACACTCGGGCATGTCAGCTAAGTCATGTGAAGTCCTCCAGACATGTTAGCCAAGTCCTAAAAAGTCCCATGGACATATCATGCAACCATAAAAATTTCTATATACATCTCAGCTAGATCATGTGGAAACTTCCAACGAGAAATCCATGACACACAACACCCTTGGATTTGTTTGAATTGATCACATGAAGACACCCGAGACAAGTCAAATGGATCATGGGAACCTCCATAGAAATGTTAAGAAAACTACTAGGAAATGACCAAACATCCTCATACTTGTCATGAAGAAAAAAAGGACGTGTAAAAAATATACTTAAGACATGTTAGGTAGATAATTTGGACATGTCAGGAATACACGTTGGAGATTTCAGGTGGACACCCTCAGACAAGCCAACCTTGTCTAGTAGGAGTACTTGGGTATTTTACCTCAAACCACGTGAACCCTAAACCATGATTCTCTAATTAGGAATTACCCATTAATACATAATGGGTTATGATTGGATAATCATGAAATCCTATGGGTATTATGGGATTCTTATTCCATCCAGACTTTCTCAACTGGCCACTCATGGTTCCTAATATTTATCCATCAGAGGGAAAGGTTCAAATATCTTATAATGGGAATCCACTTTGGTGTAAGTCCTTGAATATCATAGACACTCTAACTCATGGGACCAAAACTCTCATGTTGGTTTGTCATTCTTCCTCATCCATCAGTGGACTGTGAATATAATTTAACTACAAGGAATCTGATTCTTAATTTAATTAGGATACATAATATTCTTTCTTAAGGACTGAGATCCATATAAAACACCCCATAAGTGTTTATCTAGTGAATAAGTATCGTATCCATATGTGGTGAGTCTGATCACTTACTATCCATTTTTTCTCACCTTGGGAATGAATCTTGTGGGATTAGGGATTTTCAATGATCATATCACTAGCATCATAAATTTCTCCCATCTAGGGAAACATCAGTGTGTATGACCCATTCAGTGAAATGGTATAACTACCCCCAGACAAGGGAATCACATCAGTTTAATTCCTAATTTCATTCCCATATTGGTAAAACCTGGGGCAACAACCCCCATGAGAATTGATTATTTTTCACCTCCCATTAGTGGGTTGAGGGATGATCCAACTATGATTAATCTAATTCTTTTTTGAAGTAGGATACAAAGGATGCCTTATTAAGGCTTGATCTTTATACATCGTTCCTTGGTTCCCTCATATATGTCCATTCCATATGAAATTAAACTACATGACTTGGAATTAAATAAACTATGTGGGTTTTAATTACTATTATGAACATGATATGTAGGAATCCTCATGAATGTTCAATACCATCCCAAAAACACCAATTGCCTCCCTTGATGGATATAAACTCTAGAGTTCTGAGTTATATGGTTTTGAAATATAATCAACTACCTATTTATAAGAAATAATGGTAAAAATATAGAGAAACTCAGATACATAGAGATGGTATCATTAATATAACCCCCTATATATGGAGAAGGATTAAATAACCAATCATTTTATTGGGGAAACCAGTACCGTATTAGGATCTGGAAGAGATCCATGAACATATATTAAATCTATAAGAGAGTGCTAAAATAGGAAATAATTCCCTCAAAAAGGATGTGATATGATTGACTTACCAACCTCTCTAACAATGTGAGTTCCTAAGCATCATTGGTCTTGAAACCACAATGTCCTTTTGCCTTTGGAATGTGGGTATAGATTCATTAAAAACGTGGGAACCATTGGGTGTTTCTACAAATAAACCTATCGAAATCATTGATTTTGAAACTATACTGATCCCCTTGTAATCACCCACCGAGCTAGAATATCCAGATGAAAATAAAAAATTAGTGAAGTTAATGGGAATATCTCAAATTAGAAAAAAAGGTTGGTAGACCATACATCATACCATTTTGTTTTGGTCCCCTATACAAACTAAAATGGTACAATCGATTTGAAATCCTTTAATAATAAAATATAACTGAGGTTCCAATGAAGTAGGGAATTCTCTTACTACAACAACAACTTCACTGGGTCGTAAAAAAAACTCACCCACTAGAAGCCTCAATATTTGGGTGGTAAATGTGATGGTTCAAAAATACCACTAACATGGTATGATCCAAACCCTTAAGAATGCACATAGAGGTCTCCAGATACTAAATATTAAAATTCCATCTAATTTAGGAAAATATGTGATGAAACCAATGAAACATGTCACCGCCACCAATTGCTTCAGAAGATTATCTATAGAGCGTGGTAATCATAACCTTGCATATATTAGGAAGGTATATGAAGGAGTTGACTAATACTCCATCCTAGTTCAAGAGATACATATTATGCATCCTTTCAATTGCCATCACCAGTGTTATCCTACTAGTTACCCTCAGTCACCTGTTGAGAGCACCTAAAAAAAACTTTCTAGTCTGGACACTCTGGCATGGGTACTAAAGAGTTCTCACTGGGTGTTGAAAGTTTTTGATAAATGGGTGTGAGATCATATCTCCTCTTCCACTAACAAATCCCATAAACATATTCTAGCGGTGGCTAGCAGTCATTCTCATATCCATGTTCACTCAGATCATGTTTTCATACATATTCCCGCAACAAGCATGGGGGAGGCATATATCTCTTCCCCTGTGAATAAATCCTATCATTATATTCAATAAGGAGTATAATATTGGTCTTATAAAACCAATTATATTAAATAAATCTTCCAGTATATCTTGGAGGTCGAGAATGTGTAGGCCTATATTTCTACACACACATTACTAAAGTTTCACTAAATTTTAGGAACAATAGAAGAGCTCTGTTGGAATATTTCGACATTGGTAAAGATTTAAGGATATACCCATATCTCTATCCCAACAGCCAGATCAGAAAATCACCATGATAAGTATGAAAAAGTGGCTACTCTGGAGTAAGCACACAATATTTCTCCCATCTAGGAGGATTATCAACATATTCTAGTAAAGGACAAGACACGAGAATGGGATCATATCACCATTATGATTGAGGATATCCAGCTTAGTTTGGAAGATGCCTCAATATAGGCACACATTCATGTTAAAAAATACCAGTGACATACTCCAAAGGTATATGCCCGGGCTCATATCCCTATTCCGATCGGGTCTCACTAGCTCAGTTTGGCACATGCCTTGGGACATGCACACATTCCTATAAAAAAGAATAGCAGCATACTCAAAATGCATATGACCAGGCACATAAGCCCACTCAAAATGATGTTATTTAGTAAAATATGATAATCACATTATAGAAGGTTAATATCCATGCTAATAAAGCTACTCGATATATTCCCTCAGCTTATGGAATCCAGGCTCATATCCCAACTTCTATCAATGAATGACTACATAAGAATCTGTTAGAGGCTATATAATAGGAGTATCATACCCCTTATAACATTATGAAGTTCTATCGATATACTTAGGAATGGAATGAATATTTAAACTGGGATCATACCCCCGCTTAAGCCAGTATTGACCAGAATATTCTAGAAACCACTCACAGGCATGCTCATATTCCTTAAAATAGTATATAATATCACAAAATTACTCCAGTATATTCTTAGTAGTGGGATCATATCCCCAAAAAACTATATGATTATTAAAAATTTCCAGAAACTATATTTGCAAGATCACATCCCTTCTCAACCCAAAAGTCAGGTTGTTATATTCTGGCCGCGATGTAGAATGAGGCTCATATCTCTGATCCTCTCAATGACATTTTCCTTGAGGTTGTAAGATGAATATCCAAAACACATCAAGGGTTTATTGACTCTTAATCCTAATTAAAATAAGATCACTACCTCAATAGTTGTCTTAGAAGTGTATAGATGCATCATAGGGACACTACTTATGATGTCCACCATGGACAACCTCCCCATGGTAATATCTCTCCAAGATAAAAAAATCCACCATTTTATTATAAACCTTCATATAGAGAGGCTCCGAAAACTGAGAAAACTTCATTTATAGATGTTATAAAAATATCAAGGTTAATCGTATACAGTGGGCCATCCACTATCAGCATAAATTCACCACGGTCAACAAGTATCCCATAGAAACAAACTCTATGGTCTAACCAGGTGGTGGAATATAATCTTGATAAAGAAGAGGCTTACATGAACATATAGTGAGAGTTATTTGGAAACAACCACCCAAACATGTTCTATCCCATCACCACTTACTATTATGAGATCCCAAATGAGATAGAGAAGGAGTGCATGCCTCACCATTTCCAAAACATGGAGGATAATTATCAGTGGTTGAATGATAAAAAACTCTATTATCCAGGATATGAAGGTAATATCCATATCATAAATACACTCTATTTTCAGTTAGACATGTCCATGTTCTCTATAGACTAGAACCCAGGGATGGAAGAGCCTGAAAAATTCCTATGAAGTGTTTGTATCCGTATTATAACTATATGTTAGATAATTGTTAGATTCCCATTAAACATACATATTTGAGGATGGATAAAATATGGATAATTACACTTAAATATGTACCCATAAAAAAATCTCCCTAGATATCATATCCTATAATTTTATATCTATAGGAGAATTTTGGGGAATGGGTAATGCACATTCATGTTTGTCAATACAGTGAGATTCCCTACTTTGAAGGTGAAAATACACCATGAATGGAGGGAGAGGGAAACTAATAGACTCCTAAAATGGGACTCTTAAAAAAATGGAAACACATTTCATACATGGAAGATGCCTTTGTGGACTAACCAATAGATTCTAGTAGAATATGAATCCCATCATAGGTAGTCGTTTCACCCGAATCAGACACGATCACAATTACACCAAATCAAATAGATCACAATAGTAGCTACCAATTCATCAATCTAGGAGAGAACCCATCCCACAAGGATGGGAAATTTTTACCACCACGTCCACCCCTAGGGTTATCAAATGATGAGAAGATCTAGGAAATATCGATGATGAGTTCAAAACAACCCCAACCCATTGGAATAGGGACATTTTTATCTCAACCACCACCACAATTTTAATCACACCCTAAGAGGGTCATAGAGAAATCAGAAACAATTCTAGATCAACCCTATCCTTTAAGTATGATGAAATTTATATCTCAATTTCCATCTCAAGAGGCATTACATCCCAGATAGGAATCATCAAATCCTCAACAAAAGGGTCATTAAGTACCAATAGCGGCCTCGAATCATCCCAAATCTATAGGATATGGGGTATTTTTGTCATTATCATCATCTCAAAAGGAATCCATCATCACTATTTTGGGAGGTAAATATCAACGACTATCATACCATCCATTCCTCTTGCTGTGAGACATAACTTTGATATTTGAGGCCAGTTCAGCAAGCACAACCAGAAACTCCCTTAAGTCATGTATTCACAGACCAAGACATGAGGAACATACTACAAAGGAAATCAAAATCATAAGGGTTATAATCCAAAATAGTCCAATATAAAAAAGGTTTAGAGAAATGAACCTGATAAAACCCTCAATGGAGCAGTAAGCAGTAAAGAATCATCATATTGTAAGGAGAGTAATGGGATAACTACCATTACCTGATAGACCATAGTGAATTTCGTCACCATAAATAAAATAAATTATGTGGACCAAGATATAAACACAGAGGGACACAATGAAAAAATTATTCCTCGAGTGGCAGGTCATCGAGATGCACAAAATGAGGATGCACATACATGAAATTAGAGAAGGATCTAGAATCTAAAACTTCTAAAAGATGAATTTCTACCTCCATAGAGGAACATTACCAAGGATAATGGGAAATGTGTGGATAAATCCCATTCACCACAAAAAATATAAAAACATACCTCTAATGAGGAATGACTAGAATAATATAAGATTGAGACCCCGAATCTCAGATAGATCAATGAGGAACTACTTAGGGGAAACATTACCACTAGTTATTGTATTTAAACAATAACAAATATCCCTCCTCCCATATATCAGAATAGATCCAATCTACCCAAAAGAGTAGGATTTGGGTGTTAGTCCATCTCTGAATCTAAGAAATAGGTCAACATAAATGATTAAGTTGAGGATGATGATGAATTTCCTAAATTATGGAGATAACATCTTCCCCCATAAGGGTTATCATTCATTCCTAGCATTTATTGAGAATCAATGGGATATGAAAACAAGGAAACCTCATAAATCCTTGAATATTATTTGTATATGGGATTTAGTCCATAAATTGTAACCTCTACAACTACTCAACGCCATTAAACCCTAGCTAGTCGAATAGAAGCCATGGAAGGGTTGTGCACACATGCACAACCTTAAAAGAAGACACATCCCGAATGATTAGATTACAATTTTCCCCCTCCCAATTTTATAAATCCTATATTTTAGACCATTGATGGTGCTGGAGATCCATAATAGCATCTCACACACTTTATGTCCCAATTCATCCTAATGATGGGCCCTCGAGATTAACATGAGGCAACCAAACAAACATGTTTTGAACAAAATATGATAGGGACAACCTTAATTTGGTACATCAATAATTCGGAAATAATATTTTTTGGATGGGAAGAACTTTATTGTCAATACCTTTATCATTTTATCTCCACATTAAGTAAAACTACAATCTTTGATATCAGAAATTAAAGAAAAATAAAAAATGATAATGTTTATTACTTAATTGAATGATGGAAAGGTTTAACCTATTTACTCAGTATCCCTCTCTCATAAGAAAAATTTATATAACTCTATAATGAAAATATTCGAGGTGATTTTAAAACACCTTTGATCCCTAGGAAATATCTAGGTGGATTCTTTCAGTTTTCAGAAATGAAACAATTCCTAGAATATTCCATTAAATGAATCAGGGTGAAATATCATCCCATTCCCTTAGCACAGGGAAAAATTATTGGTAAGGAAGAGATAGTTTCTCTTAACCTAAAACAAGTATAAGTGCCTATTCAGGCACCTAGGAAGGCCCTGAATCATTTAACTCCTCCCATCGAGCAGTAACAGAAACAAAATCAACCTCGACAAGAATAAAAACAAGATCAGGGTCACCCGTGATTTGATGAATGAATGAGTATAGAATATTACTTACAAAATGATGTTTTACTCAGTTAATTTTAAATCCATGGAAAATAACCTACTCAAGATACCAAAGCTTAGGAAACACAATAAAGGAAAGCTCATCGATCATCTTGACTACCACCCTTTTCATAGGATGTTCGATCACACTGTCTAGGTCTGCATTGTATTCAAAGATGTCCTCCAAATCATGGTTCATTTTAGACAGGTGATACTAGATAAGGCCCCAGCATAGGTGTCCTATGTAACCATCAATATACTAGAAGAAGAGTGTGATATTGAAGAAGTTTGGGCCAAGCATAGATAGAAGTTTGATAACTGGATGACTCAAAAGGAAGTTTACCAAGCTCATGACATTCCAAGAGAAGAAATTCACAAACCAAAAACAATTTGGGTACATAGGGATGAATCATTTAATACTCCTCCCAACGGAAAATTTAATTTTTGAGCATAGTAAATGACATAATAGAAAGAGTTATATCCAACTCCTACACAACCTATGACTCTTTTAGACTTGTTTCTTTAAATATTCGAAGAACATGCACCACCCCACGAAACAGAACCCTCATAGAATGAAGATCTATTTTTTGTTTCTATTAACATAGACCACTTAACACATCTCTTCTCCAATGATGAATACACCTCTGAGTATAAGTTCCCCATACCTGACCAAAGATTTTTTGGACAAGGACACAAAAGCTGAGGATACTAGGGACAAATCAAGAATGGTTAAACACAATATTTCAATCACATAACCATAGATATCATACATAAAGTTGAGGATCATTTTAAATCACTCTATTATTCACAATAGAAGCATAGAGATACCTCAGATCACTCCAATGTTTATTCAAAACCATTCATTTTACATGACCGATTTGTGAGGGTGCAATTGTATGACTATCCCAAACAAAGAGGAAGGTCATTATGACATACACCACTTACAATAGATAATTCTTTGAACTACACTCAATAAATAAGAATTTCCACCCCCAAAACCTCAACTCATGGTCCACATAATAGGGAGAAACCCCACCTTGGGAAGCCCAAACCTTTGGAATAAAAGTATGACATTATGAAATAGTTAGAGGTTCTTCTATAGAAACCCTCAATCTTGGATGCAATACTTATTTCAAAAGAACTCATAGAGGAACTCATTGAGGCCCTTCAGATCCCTAATGAGTTATAGAAATAATTCACTACAACCGTGGTTTACTGAGTGGAGACTATGAAATCATAATTTAATGTCACCATCCCATTCATAGAAAAATATCATTAAGAAGTTATCTAGGGAAATATCATACCCCTATATGTTTCAGGAAAACTTAATAATGTCAAAATCTAAAGGGCTCTGGTTAAAAAAGGTTTTGGGATCAACCTCATCTTGATTCAGACCATATGAATTTTGGGATATAGTGAGGGGGAGTTATCTTCAACAAAGATAACCATTCAAGGGTATGATATGAGTGAGAAAATTCCTCTCAGGAAGATCAATCTCAAGGATCAGTTCTAGGATCTCACCTCTAATGCCAAGTTCAAGGTTATCCAAAAAGACACAAAATATAATGTTATATTGTAAGACCTTGGATTCATAGACACTCAGCAGTACCTTCAATATTTTATCAATTCTTGAAATACCCTATCGATGGGAATGTTGGCATACTCCATAGTGATATCACCCCCCTTTAAGTCTTGAAAATCCATATATATTGATGATGGTTTCTATATATAGGAATGAAAATAACCAATAGTGGATGATGATATGTAGGTTGCATCCCCCAAAGTCTTTGGGATCACCCCTTTGAATCCTTGGAGTATGCTCAATAAAAATTATGTGCTACCTAAAACCTGATTGAGGTATAAGACTTAGTCCAAGTAAGACACCGTGAACTTAAAAATTCATTAGATTATGTCTATGTGATAGAAGTCATATAAGTTCAAGTGGATTTGTTAAAAGAAAATATGAATAATTCTTTATCAGGATATGATAATATCCTTATTCTATTATAAAATTTGATGACATGACTAGGACATTCTCTACAACTCAGGATGTACAGGTACTTATTTCCCTCATTGGAAACATAAAAGAAAAAAATAGTCAACATAATTTCTCTATGATGAATCTGGTATTTCAAGATGAAAATGTCTCTTACCAGGACTACCTTATCTCGATAGTGACAGATATGAACTCATATTACCTACTTTATCTGAACATGTCTCCAGGAAGTCAGAGATGGAAGAATTTGATGACCTTAGAAACATCCCTCCTACATTTGAGGAAGGCTTCTTGACCACCATCAGTGAGATTCGGTAGGTGAATATAGGAATATAATAAAACCCATGAACTATATTAAATAGTTCCTCTATGCCTCTTAAGTAGTATAAGATATATATTTCATTTCTAAAGAATCATCTATATGTTTTCATTTGGAATTATACATAAATTATAGGGTTGGATCCTGATGCGGCGACAGATCACCAAGGATTACCTGATGACCATCTCTATTTCAAGAAGAAATCCATGATAATTAACCCCTCTCATGATACTAATATAGAATTGTAAGTTTAAAGATTAATCAAAGTTAACTCTATCTAGGAAGTACAGTACCAAAAATGGTTCACTAACATCGTCCGCATCAGAATAAAGAACAAAATATCTGGGTCTGTATCTATTTCAAGGACACTAATAGACACTTCATGGGGGAAAATTTTCCATTTCTAATAATAAATATTTTGATTGTTTCAACGACATGATTCTAATCCCTTTCCTTCATAGATGGTTATTCACAATATAATCAGATAATGATGGCCCCTAAATATGACGAATCCACCAACTTCAGATCACCTCAATGGATCTTTTTATATTCAAGAACTATGTGTGGATTGATTCATTCTATTATAGGATACATAGTGACACTAAAATCCCAAATACTAGGTCCATCTATAATATCAATAGCCCCCCCCCCCTCTATATATGGTTTAGACCTATGTGGAGAGTTTTCTGTTCAAGAACTATGCGTGGATTGATTCCAAACATCAAAGGGTATCTAGTGACACCCTAATCCCAAATCCTAGGTTGATATGCAATATCAATAGAAAAAATCCCCCTCTGCATATGGGTCAGTCCTACATGGGGATTCATCCATTAAATAATTATGTGTGGATATATTCCTTCAATCATAGTATGTTTAGTGATGCCCATATCTTGAATCCTGGGTTTAGCCAAGATATAAATGGGAATAATTCCCCCTATATGTATTGGTAAAACTTTTATGGATATATTTCCATTCAAGAACTATGTGTGGCTCGATTATTCCTATCACATGATATGTAGTAACACCTAGATCTCCAATCTCTGGTGTGGCCACAATATTAATAGAAGAAATGCACCCCTATGTGTATGGGTTAGACATACGTGGAGAGTTTTCTATTCAAGAACCACATTCAGATTAATTCTTATTACTATAGGATATATAGTGATACCTAGATCTCAAATACTGGCTCTATCCACAATATAAAGAATAAAAAATATTTCCCCCACTCTTCATATGGGTCCAGCCTCCATAGGGAATCTTCCCTTTCAAGTACTATGTGTGGATTGATTCTTATTACTATGGAATACATAGTGAAACACAAATCTCCAATCTTGGGTCCAATCGAAACATATTGAATGATAAAAATGTACCCCTCCCTAGATATGGTGTTTACATATACAGGGACCTATATGAGAATTACATGTGGCTTGATTCCTACCATCATAGGATACATAGTGATGCTTGGATCCTCTATTCCACTCATAGAAATGAGTTATCACAACTCCAAATCATGATCTTCTATGAGATTTAGATCTATGTAGAGGCTCAATCCTATAATAAATTATTAACTCTTCCAATTATTTCCTATCATGTACTCTCACATGCCTTAATCAACTTCCCAATTATCCATTATTTCTCACAATGATCATGAATCATGTGAGCTTAGGGATCCTAGAAATATTATCTATCTAGTGCGACTGAGACATGTGTTTGATAGGGAACCATTTCCTAGTCACATGAATTTAAACTACACAACCATGTCCTAGTCACGTTACATTGAACTATATGACCATGTCATATTCACATGATATTAAAATTCACAACCATGTCCTAGTCATATTATGATAAACTGCGTGACAATTTCCATGTTTTGTGATATTAAAGTGCACGACTAGAGATATTCATGCCAAATAGATTACCCCTGATAACTATGTAATCAATAATTTCTTGTCTTATCCCTTCACCTTGAAAATTTGTTCAAAACACACTGGTGTATCCTTTAGGGTTCTAAAAACCTTCTTGAATCTTATGTTTTCTATGAACCAAAATAATATCATTGATATCTAAGTTAATACAAACCAATTCCTTGAGTTAATATCATTCTTTCAGAACCCAATGAACATTGTGCTCCCTTGCTTCTGGTTCTCCCCTATAGAAAACTGGTAAAAGGACTAGCTAATCCAAAGGTACCACTCTAGGATTCTATGGTGAATGAAACAATGCCAAAGTTCTTGTTCCTAGAGGAAGTTTGGTCCCATAGGAGAGCCCCCCTTAAAACCAAGATTTATTTTCCTAACTGCATGAAATATGGGATTCCTCCATTATCAGTGGCCGACCTATACCTACCAGTTTCAACTACTATTTTACCCAGATATTTTTGGGTTATGATTTACACCACACAAAACCCAAATAATCAAGTGTATTTTAATACTCTCGATTTTACACATCTATACATTATACCCATTTTCAAATTATGATTATGAATTTAAATTTTTATAGCCTTTCATTTCAGTGTTTGTATCCCCCATGAACACCTAACTTCCTTAAGCTTCGAAATCCCTTTGGATGGCCCCTTTTGAAAATTAATTCCCATATACATATCATCAATTTTCCCCACATCCAAGAGGGATCAAGAATGAATCAATGGTTTATTTCTTCATATTCAATGTCCTAGTGGTAATAATCTAAAATGAATGAAATTTATATTAGAACTATGTGTGCCTTGATTCTTGTTACCACATGATACATAGTGATACCCAAACCTCAAATCTTGGGTCCAGCCAAGATAAAAAGAATAAAAATCCCTCTTCCCTTACGTATGAGTCAAACCTATGCAAGGGATTATAAATAATTATAAATACATATGGATTGATTCCGATACTATGGGATACATAGTGATGCCTAGATTCTCTATTTCAGGACTAGCCATGAAACCTGTTAGTCACATGATATTAAACTGGATGAAAATGTCTTAGTCACATGGCATTAAATTTCCTGACAAGACATCTTCATGTTGAACATATCATCCCCTATAATGATTGTTTACTCAATAATCACATGTTTTATCCCTTATCCTCAAAATGTGTTCAATACACATTGGTGTATCCTTTAAGGTAATCAAAACCTTCTTGGATCTTATGTTATCCCGAAAACAACTTCATACCTTTGATATCTGAGTTCATAAAAACTAATTACTTTAGTTGATATCATTCTCTTGGAACCCCATGAACCTTTATCTCCCTTTCTTCTAGTTCTCCCATATAGAAAATTGGTAATAGGGACAAGATAATCCAAAGTTACCTCACTAGGATTCAATGGTGAATGAAATGACGCCAAAGACCTTGTTCCTAGAGGATTTTTGGTCCTAGAGGAGAGCCCCCCTTAAACCTAGTATTTATTATTCTATCTAGATGAAATATGGGCTTCCACTATGATGAATGGTAGACCTATACACATAGTATCCCTATGTATTAGACTAATCTATGAAGAGGACACCTTAGCTGACCTTGATGTCAAGACTCACTAATGGAAAGAAAAAAATTTCCATATCCCCTACATACTAGCCAGATCTACATAGTGAGATTTCTTTAAAGGACCCAACTTTGGAATTATTTTTTCCCTTATAATTTTTATATGTAAACCTAAGAAATACTAGCCAAAAAAATAGTATATTCCTCTTTTTGAAGTGGGATGATTCATACAAACTCGATATGCCTACGTACGAGTCAGATCTATGTTCGACCTACTTGCACATGAGATAAATTTTTATATAAAGGGATATAATTTATGGATACCCATCAATAATCTTGTTCATGAATAAAAGGTGATTCCAATATCTAAATTCACATGAATAGAGAAAATTTTCCCCAAGGATATCCTAAAAAATCCAAAGTTAGTCCTTATGTACTTACCTAATGATGCTAAACTTCAAGGAAGATATCCTTGTCTCATGATGTCAAACTGCAAGAAAAATGTGTCCCCAGTGTATGATATTAAATTAGGTAGACCATCTCCCATTATCACTCTTTATCAAGTGGAAATATGATCTTGACCCTGCTCAACCAAAGTTTGGGGTTCTCCCAACTTATTTCTAAGCACCTCAATACATAAATCAAACTTTGTGTATTAAGAACCTCATGTTACCAAAAAACCTTCCATGCCCCTTAAAAAAGATAAAATATACCTTTGTTTGACCATGTAAGGTATGGATATTCATAAGGAACTTAGACTCATCAACCTGAGACATCTTGACCCTGTAGGAAGGGACTTCTGATCCTTATGAGCCCTGACATCACCAAAGTGGAGATCTTCATCATAGAGTGATTCACGATCATCTTTGGTATGAATATCCTATAACATTAATCATGGATTAATAACCTTTGAATCGTGATTTTCAAAATTTTAATATTCTAATCAAAAGGTTGCTGAATTAATCTTGACCCTGAGAATCAAAATTAAGATGTTGTGTGACACTCCCCTCATGCCAAGTCCATGTGCATTATTAACTTAAACTGCATGCACTTTGGCCAAAGATGTGTGACCTAAAACTTTAGTATTTGATGGCCAAATAAAAAGATTCTAAACTATTAGTGAATGATAGGTAAAACATGTCAGGTTAAAAACCTATAGAGGGAGGTCTAAGAAAAATTCAATTCTTCACTTGATAAACTATTTATCTCTAGAGTTTAAGAAAAAGTCAGAGCACAAATAAACTAAGAATGAAGCTCACAGGGCCCACCATGTGGCCCTAGTAAAAGTCAAGCTATTCTCTTTGGACCCTGTGGTCTAGAAAAAATGTATAAAAATAATTTCTCACATCTCCAAAACATGATAATGTGTTCACTAGGTGGTGACATAACTTTTGGGGTTCTTGAACCCTAATTGAATATTATAATTTCTATAAACCACCTTCATGTATTTGAAGTCCGAGTTGACACTGACTAATTCCTTTAGTTGATACCCTTCTCTTAGAACCCAATAATCATGAGTCATTTCTATAGGTTCTCCAATAGAGTGTATTGGTAATAAGGACTAGATAATTTGAAAATACCCAACTAAGATTCAATGGAGAATGGAATAATTACAAAGAACTTGTGCCTAGAGGGTGTTCAGTCCTAGAAGATATTCCCCCCTAAACCTATGAGCTATTGTTCTGGATATGTGAAAGTTTGGCTTCCCCCATTACTAATGGTTAGCCTATTTTATGTATTCCCATTTTTCAATTAACTCATATATTTATGGATCATGATTTAAAATCTCTATAACCAGACTATTAAAACAGATAAAAATCTTCAGTGTTTCTTCACTGTGTATTGTATGCTTTCTCAAATAAAGAATTTGATATTACATTCTAAAAATTTTTTATGCCCCACACCACATTATTTGAAACCACACGGTGTGGTACTTGAGCCTTTCAACCATATGAAAAATTACCACTAAGGTTCCAGAACCCTCCTTAGAAAGCCTTCTCTCTACTTCTAACCTCATCATACAAATGTTTTAACCTTTATAAAAATTTCACATCCCTTGGAAAAGAGTCAGGATCAAATTTTCTTGACTATATTTGTAATCCCTTTGGGCTCATGCATAAGTTAACATGACTCTTAAACTAGAAAAATCTTCTCCTTGTAATAAAGGACCTCCAATCATTGTGATTCATATCAACACTGAGACATAACTCAGAAACTTAGGGTGTTTTTCGGTCATCCATGAAACATCTTTCCCATTACATATTCACTGGTTTAATCTCTTAGACATGTGATTTACACAAACCATATTTCAACTATCCAAGTGGAATCAACATCCATAATATTACACTATACATCAAACCAAATCTCAACTAGGAGGAAAAGTTCCACAACCCATCTTGGATATTCATCCTTAGTGTTTCTAGAAGAATTTAGGGTTCCAGAACCCTTCAAGAATATCCATTCTTTAGAATATCAATTAAGAATATAGGGTATCAGAACCCTTTTTTGGACACTTGTTCTTTAGAATAACATCAAGGATGTAGAGTCCTTGAATCCTTGATGTATACCCATTATTCACTACTAATAATAGATGGTTTGGGCTAGAAGAATTTAAATTATAGAAATAGAAGACCCAAAACTACAATAAAAGATGGTTCAAGATAAAATACCCAAAAACTAAAAAAACATATGGTTAAACCTAAAAGACCCTAAAAAAATCAATAGTTGGTATAATCTAAAACAACCTAGTCTACAATACCAGATGGTACATGCTAAAATACCCCAAATTAGAGTAGTAGATGGTCCAAGCTGGAAGACCCTAAAATACATCACAGAAATGGCCTGTCTTGAAAAAAATTAAGTAGCCAATTGAAAGTGACACAATGATAGATGGGTTAAAAACATGAAAAGGGAACCATGGTGTCAAAGTCATGGTTTTATTTTGAGGTACTTATTATTTTATTTTGATCTTATCTTGGTAATTTGGATTTTCCAAGTGATTCTACTGAAAATGAGTGTTTTGGGTCTGAAAATATGTGCCTCATAGTTAGAACATGGTTATTAGAAACCATGCACTATCTTAGAGGATACCATATACCATAGATAATAGTACTATACAAGTGGCATGACCTACCACATAGTCATATAGGATAACCATGAGACTAGGTTAGTGGACATGTCTGAGGCACACGGTCAACCAAATGGTCAATTTCCCCTATCAGGAAACCATGAGACCTATTTTCATCTTGAATAGAGGTGCCACACATTTGGTGCAATTTTTGGAAAATCGTGTGTACTTTTAGATCATTAAAAATTTTAAAATTCCTATTATAACCTTCCCAGAATTTAACACCAAACCCCCTTGGATTTCCCCATTCTAATTTTATATCCCTAGGAATGCCTCCCCATTCCTCTTGGCTCCTTTAGAACTCATTATCTTAGTGTTTTTGATGTGGATACTTCAATAAATTTTCAAGTAAGCCTATCCTCTTTTGTTTTATTTCTTCTTATTAGTATCCTTAATCTTCTCTCTTGGGTTATTCTTTCTTGAGTAGATTATTTAACCTAATGTGGGATCAATATTGATTTATTGGGTTAAATCTTGATGGTTATGATGTGATATTTCCTTTATAGGGTCACCTCATGGTGCAATTGTTGTTTTCTATTGGTTTCCATAAGTTTCCTCGCTAAATGTAGGTGGTTACATGCTTTAAAAATGTTTGATGATTTTAGTGCAGTTTATGTGGGGTTTAAAAGAGTTTTATGGATTTTTTTTTGTTTGGTGAAATCATGTTTTCAAAGGGTTTTGGTGTGTGTAAAGGATGAATGATTATTTTCCAAATGGAAATGGAATATTTCAATGGGTGTTTCTCTTGTTGGAAATGTGTGTATATATGAGGTGGTTTATGTGACATAGGTAATGGAAGTGATCAAAAAAGTAATCCTATGTAAATATGTATGGAATAATAGGTCTAGTATGCTAGGTGATTTGGTAGGTATGGGGCCTAGTTCCCCTATAAGTATTGATGCTACAAGAGTAAGTAAACATTGGTAATGATGGGAGAACACTATACCTAGGGATGTGATCTCTTCTAGTGGATCATGCATGAGGACACTATGGGTTTCTGTTTGTATATTCCTATCATTGGTGTATGAGTATCCTAGGACCCCACTAACCTTAGTACCCAAGGGATTGCCTATGGTTCTCTTATGAGGCTATGATTATCATTCAACTTGTTTGTGTTTACCTTTCCTTATTAATTTCAAAGCACATTTAATTAAAAAACTTTTCACCATTTCCTTTTCTTTCCTTTAAAAATATCATGTTGATTTGTATTATTATATTATATAATGGAATCTCTTGTGTTGGTATCCTACTGGGAATTTTCTCATAGCCTACATACACCCTCGATTGTATGTAAACCTTGTTATGCTTGAACAAAGTAAAGGAAAGTTTTTCAGTGGTGGTGATGGTGGATTCATGTTATAGTAGTTTCTCTTATTGTAGGTGTTGGTGGTGGTGGCATGGGGTTGTTGACCCTATTGTTTCATAGAGGCTTGGTTTTATAGTGGTTTCCATTCCTTGTATTGATATTTTTCATTTTTTATTAAAAGTGTAAACTATTTTAACCTGGGATAATTGTATTTATTTTTTTTATGATTATTTCTTATGATGTGATTTGATAATCGTGTGGGTTGATTATAGTTTTTTCTTATGGGTGAAATCATTCCCAAATGTGTTTTTGATGCATAGGAACTAGTTTCTAGCCTGTGGGGATCTGGAAAACCCTTCGAGCCTTGCCATGGGCTAGGTCGAGTGTTAGTTTAGAAGGAAACCCTACTTGGTTCATGAAAAAAATTGTATTAGGGGATATTTTTCCCTTTCTTTGGATCATGATATTTGGGAGAGTCAAGATAGATAGGAGCTAGGACGGTTGGGGATTGAGGTTCTGGTTGAGAGTGGGGTGTTTGGCTAACACACCTCAGGATGGGCCTTAGGTAACCATGGGTTGTTTATATTATGTTTTTACTTATCCTATAAGTGTAATGTACATGCAGCAGACTGTGCGTTGAAACTGAGTGGGGGTGGAGTGGCCAGACTCATTATTTTGATTGTTTTAGTTTTGGTTTCGATTTATGAATATGTTGAAAATTAGTTATTGAGGAGAATTTTATACATATTGTTTTTATGGTTTCCTTTTGTTTGTTGATGGTTTTAGATTCATGCCTCCCTACATAATTCTTTTGTAATTGCAAGAATTGTTTAGAGAGAGTTCTCCCTCACCATTTGATCAGAGACTAGTGGAAGTGGTGGTTTGGTCTATCTGAGCATTGGATCAGGGAGTGTGATCTAGTCCTGCTCATATTAGGGAAGCCGATCTAGGTTCTGGTAAGGAAAAGGCTCAGTATTTTCTCAAGAATAAGCCTCTTTATTTATGGGGTAACATGAATCCCCCATAATTTGAGGATTGTATTGAAAATATCGAAATGATGTATGGGTTTCTTGATAATATTAGGGTTGTTAAAGTGAAATGTACTTCGTTCTTGTTGTAAGGTCCCTATTAGAGGTGGCGGGACTGAGTGGTTTAGACTAGGAAGCATAAGATTATGGGTTTTAAAGACTTCAAGTTTGTATTTAATGAGTATTATTGCCATGATTGATTGGAATTACTAATATCCATGAGTTTCTAGGTTTCTACAAGTGGGATCAGACTGTGTTAGAGTATGCCAATCATTTTTTTGAGTTGGTTTGGTTCGCACTTGTGGTGGTTTCCAATTGAGTAGTTAAAGGTTCAAAATTTTGAAATGGGGATATGACCTAACATATACTCATAGGTATTCTTGTTAAAGTTTAAGATTTATGTTGAGGAGGTTGAACAAGCCCTGATGGGAGAGATTTATTGGAGTAGAAAGTCTTGGTTTTCTGAGGATGTTCCAGCTTTGGGCTAGGGTAGTATTAGTTTTTCTGAAAAGAAGTGGAAATATGATGTGTAGGAAAACATGGGAGGTGGTTGTTCAGACCATCCTTCTCAACTAACTACTTTTATGTCTTTAGATGTTGGATAAATCTGATGCCATTAGTGTGGAAGGCCGGAACATATGTAGTTTGCATGTCCTTATCCACCTATTCCTTACCATAGATGTGGATCTATGGAGAAATTACAACATTGTTTCAAGGTTTCATGCCCATATCAGGGTGGTGTAGGTTCCACTGACTCTAAAGGAATTTCATCCTTGTTAGAACTACCTAGGAAAATTGGTTCTTAGTTTGGTGGTCATGGGAGTAGGGATGAATCTTCATTTATTCAAATTCAGCTTTGGGCCAAGATGTATTCTATTAGTAATTATATGGATCAAAAGGAGAGGAGGAAACTTCATTCTATAGATCAAGAACCAATGGAATGGGATGTATGAACTACACTAGTTCAAGTTAAAATTCTAATTGCATCATCCATAACTACTATTCTATTTTATACAGGTGATTCTAATTCCTTCATTTCTTCCCATAACATGGAATTTTTGAAATTGATGAGTGATATCATGTCACATGTGATGGAGTTGGTGACATCACTCAGTAAGAAGAGAGATTAGGGTTTCAGATTCCTATCCTATGATCTCACTCTTTCAGGGGTTGAGCTGGAATGGGATTTTCTGATTCAAGAAATGGAAATCATTGATGTGATCCTCAGTATGGATTGGATTGTGAGTTTCTAGACAGACATCAATTTCTACTATCAAAGAGTGTGATTTTTGGAATCTGATGGAAGTTCTTAGGTCTTCCAAGGTGAGTGGTATCCTTGTTCAGGATGTGTTGGACCTCCACTTCCTGATTTGGACAATCCTATTTTTTTGATCTCTTCATTCATGTTGGTAAATGATGATAGAGGTTGTGAGGGTGGATTACCTCCCATGGTGGATGATTTTCCATAGGTATTCTAAGATGATTTCTTAGGTTTTCTTCCAGAGTAAGATGTGGAGTTCACCATTGATTTAGTGCTGGGTACATAGTTGATATCTCTTCTGTCATGCTATATATCCCCCACTGAGTTTAGGGAATTAAAGATATAGTTGTATGATTTGGAATCCAAAGTATTCATTCACCAAGGCATCTCACCTTGGGTCACCCATGTTCTATTTTTAAATAAGTTTAATGGATATATTAGGTTGTGTATTGATTACTTAAAGATGAATAGGGCAATGGTCATAAAAAAATACCCATTCTCCCATATTGATGAACACTTTGATCAGGTCAAGGGGTAAAGGTGGTTCTCTAAGATCAACTTATGTTCCAGGCATCACCAAGTCAGAGTTAAAGAGAAAGATGTTCCAAAGACATCCTACCAAAGTAGGTATGACCATTTTGAGTATTTTTTTCATTCCTTTAGTATTAAAATATGATCTAATGGTCTTAATGGAACTTATGAATAGGGTTTTCCAATACTACCTTGACTCTTTTGTTGTTGTGTTTGTAGATGACATCCTAGTTTACACTGGGACCGAGGAGGAGCATGGCCAACACTTGAGGATCATGTTGGTAACTCTTCCAAATAACTGTATCTATGATATGATCTCCAAGTGTACCTTAGGAATCATGGAGGATATGTTTATAGGACACATGATTTAAGAAATTAGGGTTTTTATGTACCAAATAAAGATCAAAGTTGTTATGTCTTTGGAGCAACAGAGGAATGTTTTCAGGATCAGGATATTTTTTGACCTAGAAGGGTGTTACAGGTAGTTCTCTAGAGATTTCTCTTAGCTTGCTTCAACCATGACTACCCTTACCCAGAAATGGGTTAAGTTTGAATGAATCCAAAAGTGTTAGGAATAATTTGATGATCTCAAACAGTTTTTTACCACAACCCATGTTTTGATATTGCAGGAATATGAAAAGGGATTCATGGTCGTCTGTGATGCCTTAGGTTTTGGTTTTAGGTGTGTGTTGAAGTAGGACGATCATGTGGTGATGTATGTTTTTTTCCAACTCCGACCACATAAAAATAATTGTATATCCAATGATCTAGAATTATCAGCAGTGATGCATGCATTGAAGACATAGAATCATTATCTCTTTAGGGAGAAGTTTGTATTCAAATTAGATCATAAGAGTTTGTCCTACATTTTATCTCATAAAGATATGAATCTAAGGTAGAATTATTAGGTCGAGTACCTTCAGGTGTTCAATTTTGATACCATCTATACCCTATATAAATTTAATGTGGTAGAATATGCCTTGATTATGAAAACTCAAGTGCATATTTTGAAAGAGTTCAATGATGTGTGGAATTTAATGGGACTTTTCACCTAGATGCATCTGGAGACCAAGGAGTACAATATAGGAACATTATTAGCTAATATTCATTTGACACCCTCCCTTCTAGAGTTTATTTGGTAGGAACAACCTAGCGATGGGTTATTCCAATATTCTATGTAGTTTCTAAATGATGGGGAGGTTCATAGAAAGTGATCGTTTCCCTCTGAGGGAGTTCTTTTATTCAAAGTTCGTCTTGGGGTTCCATTGCCTTTATGGATGTTTGTGATTCAATATATCCACTAGTCTCAGTGGACCATTAATCCCAAGTCCACCAAGATGTATTATGATGATTTTTGTTAGTTCTAGTGTCTAGGTATGTTACATGATATAGATTAATTTTTATCTAGGTGTTATACTTGTTAGAAAGTTAAATTAGAGCACAAGAGGCCCTCGAGTTTGCTTCATCCACTACCCATTACTAAATGGAAGTGGGATAAGGTATCCATGTACTTCATCACTGTCTTACATCATATTCCTTGGGGAGGGAACACGATATGGGTGGTGATTGACCCTCTAACCAAATCATCCCATTTTATTCTGATCAGGGACTCGAACAAGGTTGATGAATTTGGTCAGTTATATATTTAAGAGATAGTGAGTCTTCATGGTGTTCTATCTGTTATTATTCTAGAAAGGGACCCCCGATTTACCTCTTGGTTCGGGGAAGGTATTTATAAGGATATGGGGTCATAGGACAAGTTATGTATGACATACCATCCTTAAATAGAGGGTCATATGGAGTTGGAGAATCAGATTTTGGAATACTTTCTCTAGGAATATCTGTTGGATTTTGGAGGCTCACATGATAACCATTTTGGATTGGTCAAATTTTTATATAATATTAATTACCAATCTTCAATAATAATGTCCCTCTTTGAGTATATTTTTGGATAGTAATATTAGCTACCTTTATGATTGAATGAAGTTGGAGAGACTTATCTTCTAGGTCTAATCATTGTGAAAGATATATATCAAAAGGTTTATTTGACCAGGAATCATTTACCGATGGCACATAGGTTTCATAAGTCTTTTTCTGATCATTAGTACTAAGCCTTGGAATTATTATTGGGTGACCAGGTGTTTCTGATTGTGGACCCTGACTTGTGTCACTATCATCTTGTTAATCAAGTTAAGTTGACACTAAGGTATGTCAGACCTTTTGAAATTACAGAGAGATTTGAAAAGGTGGCATACCAGATATCTTTTATATCTCAATTGAAATCAATAAATTTCATGTTTCATGTCTTTAAATTGAAGAAGTATAATCCATAATAGTCTCAAAATATGAATTGGGAAGAGTTGGAGCTAGAATATGACTTCTCTATGTTTGAGATACTGACATGGATTGTGGACTCCTAGGTGAAAGTGATTTAGGTAAAGTAAATACCATTGGTTTTGGTTATTTGAAATAATTGGAATATTGAAAATGATACATGGGAGTGTAAATATTGGGTCAAGGAGCAGTACCCACATCTGTTCTTGGATCAGGCTTTAGGATGACTTTCTAAGAGAATAAAATTTTCATAGTGGGGAGAAATTTCACACCCCTTATTTCATTTTGAGGTACTTCTTATTTTATTTTGGTCTTATCCTGGTAATTTGGATTTATCAGGTGCTTTTGGTGAACAAATGGCGGTTTTTGGGCATGAGAGTAGGTTTCACATTTTTAGAAAATGGTTAGTAGAAACCATTCACTGGCCTAGAGGAGATCATGCACCCTAAAAGTGGAACAATCTAGGCTGCACGACCTACCATAAGGGCATGCAAGATAAAAATGTGCCCATGTTAGGGGACCTGTTTGAGTTTCACAGTTGACCACATGAGTTTTAATCCTCTCCTAAGAAACCATATGACCACATTTACTCTTGGATAGAGATGCCTCATGATTGGTGCATGGTTTGGAAAACCGCATTACCAATCTATGTTGCCTGTTAGATCATTAAATAGTTTAAAATTTCTATTATACCCTTTCCTAAATTTAACCCAAAATACCCACTGGGTTTCCCCATTCAAACTCTAAAACCATATGAATTACTCTTCTAACTCTTGGCTCCCTTGGGCCTCAATATCTTGGAGGTATTGGTGTGGATCATTTAAGAACTCTTCAATTAAGCCTCTCCTCTCTTGTTTTTCTTCTTTTTCTTGGTATCCTTCTCCTTCTATCTTGGGTTATTATTACTCCAATTAATATTTTGAACTAATGGGGGTTTAATATTGACTTAATTGGTTAACTCTTGATGTTTTTAGGTGATCATTACTTAATAGGGTATCTTTGTGGTGTGGTAGTGGTTTTCCACCTATCTCTTGATGTTTCCAAGATAAAGGTCGGTGGTTCCATGCTTTAACATTATTTGAAGATTTTAGCGCACTTGATATGGTTTCTAAAAGTGTTATATGGTTTTATGGGTGGTTTAAATAATGTTTCCAAAGGTACTTTGTGAGTGTGAAGGTTAAATTATGATTTTCCAAATGAAAATAGTTAATTTCCATTGGTGTTTCAAATGTTGGAAATGTGTGTGTTTATTAGGTGTTTCATGTGACATAGGGAATGGAATTGAGAAAAAAGGGATTCATAGGTAACTAGGTAGGGTATAATAGGTCTAGTATTCTAGGAATTCCTGTAGGGATGAGGCCCATTTCCCATAGTGAGATCAGTTCTACATCGCTAACTAAACATTGATGATGATTCAAGACCACTAGTCCTTGCGATGTGACCCCTCGAGTGGATCATGCATGAGGATACTGTGGGTTTGGGTTTTTATATTCTTATCACCAAGGTATGAGGATCCTAGGACACCACTAACCCTATTACATTATGGATTTCCTGTGGTTATCGTGTGATTATATGCTTATAATTCAGCTTGTTGTCATGTTTAGCTTTCCTTTTTAATTTTAAAGCATGTTTTGTTAATTTTTTTCAATTTTTTCATTTATTTACTTTAAAAACTAGCATGTTGATTTGTCTTATTATGTTATATAATGGAATATCTTTTGGTGGTATCCTATTGGGAAATGGCTATAACCGTACATACACCCTCAGGTGTATGTAAACCCTTTTATGTTTGACCCCGGTAAAGGAAAGTTTTTTCAAGTTGGTGATGGTGGATTCAGGTATTAATGGTTCCTCTTTCTATAAGTGTTAGTAGTGGTGGAATGGGGGTGTTGAACCTCTTGTTTCATGGAGGATTGGTTTTATAGTGGTCTCTCCTCCCTGTTTTGGTATTTTGGTTTTTGATTAAATGGGTATTTTTTTTAACTTGGGATAATTGTATTAATTTTGTTTATGGTTATTTATTTTTATGTGATGTGATATTATTTAGGGTTGATTATAGGTGTTTATTAAGGGAAAAATCATTCCCAAATATGATGTTTGATTCCTAGTCACTAGTTTCCATCACATGGGAATTGGGAATTCCCTTTTGAACTTGCCATGTTCTGGTTCAGGTGTCGGTTTGGATGGTAGATTGACTTGGTTCATGACACATGGGAAAAGTTGAGTCTATGATCATGGTACATGCACTTTGGGTGATCTAGGAAATATTGAGCACTTATTAAATGGAAAATTCACAAAACTTTTAAGGATGAAAATCCATAAAAGTGCAGCATGATCAAAATCCATGTCCATGCCTATTATGCTTTCCTTAGTTGATGTTTAGGAAAACGTTAGGGAAATATAAAAGAAGATACAAATCTTGTAGGGATCATTATTTTTTCCTAGAGAAAATAAAAATATGCTTGATAATACCACTAAATTAGGTATAAATCAGATAAATTTCCCATTGGGAAATATGTTTACCAAAGTTAACCATTTGGATTATGTGATTTTAGAACAACCAGAGCAGATACACCAATGTGGAATATCATGATAGTAGTCATTCATGTAAAATTATCAAGATAAATATATTATGATTCAAGTGTTCCAATATAGAAATTTTGGTTTAATTGGTATTATAAAAAGGTTGGATTTCTTTAATGGTCAATATGATACTATGATAATGAAATTCCATGCGTATAGATAATGAAAGAAAGCTTGGAAAGACATGTATTTTCAAAAATATTTTTAAAATGATAATGTGTAGAGGAGGGAGGAATCTATATATTTATAATTTCCTCCAAGGTTATATCTAAAAAATAAAACTAACTAGTACCCGCCTGTGCATACGCACGGTTCCATAAATGTAAGCTAAATATCAAAATGCATTAATAAAATGAGAAGTTATCAATGAAAATTAAAAAGAAATATGTTGAAATTACAATGCTGGTAACAATTATCAAATATGAATAAGTAACAGTTAACAATGAATTATGTAAAATGAAGTTAAACAGAAAAAGTAAATGATAATAGAAGTTATATATAGTAGAAGTGTAAATAAAACAGAAACACATTATCATTGTACGAGTGGTTGCTGTAATAAAACATGTTTTCTGTGAAGTGGAATAATTTCAACACAGAATGATATAAACTGATTTTAAAAACTATAAAGAATTGTATAAAATTCATGTTTGAAGAATTTGTGCAGGTAATTGAAGTGGCAATGTCTACAAGAAATTGTTATTGTTCTTGTTCCTAAGTCGTCTTCACCTTTTTTATCATCCATGAATTGCATCCTACAAGAATAATTTTTTTAACATTAATCAAAAGTGATGAATATGAAAGTTTGAAAATATAATGTACCAAGTAAATTGAATATAGTTGTAGCAACATAAATAACTGTTATGGAACTGCATATTAAATGGATCAACGGATTCCAGAAATTTCAGACTGAATTCATGTGCAGGGAATCTTTATTAGAGGAATGTATAAAGAACTATATCAAAAGCATACAGATGGAAGAAATTATACAGACTATTGTATAAGATTCATACAGTGTAAAGAGGTTTTGTGGATGTAATGTTACAGGTTCAGATGTTAACTATTGATTTCAAAAAGTGTGTATTTTGTAGCTCCTATAGTTAATCAAATGTAAAAAATGGAGTTATATTTCATGAAGAACAACACTGTATTCATTTTTTAAGAATTTTTCAAAATAAAGAGTCCTTTATTCAATACAACAGGCTGTATTTCCTACATCCTAATATTTGAACACATAATTGAACAAACAAATGATACATGCTACAAGTGAACAATAATTGATACATCCTAACAGTTATAAAAATAATATTGTATATCTTTAATACTGGAAAAATTTCAGGTGCAATGGTATTTTCCATGACACGAGATATACTAATAATATCAAAATAGAAAATGAGAATTAGAATACATTTTAAATGAATTGTATGTACTCTATCAAATGTAATATGTATTGTACTACAATTGTAATTCTAAAAACAATAATGAAAAGAATACGAATAGTGAATATGTATGGTTACCTTGTGTTTGCAGTAGCATATTTTGGCCTATTTTTTCAGTTTTCCTGGTTATATCTCCCCTTGGTATGGTGTGTAATTCAGAAATATGACTTGTCATAGTGATGAAGTCTGGAGAGGTCTTGTTACTATGTTGCAGACCATCCTCACTATCAAAATAATGCGACAGATTGTTCTACATAGAGGATATTATTAGAATAAATAGAACCTAGAAACTAAAGCAGTTGACCAACAATTCTGGAAAAAATATCTATTCATACTTCCATGTCAGTAATAGCCTACCGGGAATGTTGTGTGATTTTGCTGCAGTGGACCAACACTTCTGGATGTTGGTTGATAGTAAGGTCAATCCCTACAATAATTAATAATAGCTAAGAAAAAAGAAGCAGGTAATTTTGTTCAGTGTACAATATATACTCATTAGAAAAGAAAAATAGTGAAGAAGAATTCTGATGTTTACTTATTTTCATATGAGAACAACAAATGCAATGTGTTTTAATAATATAAACATTGTAAATAAAACTGAAAAAATATGTATTTTCTACTCCAATGATGTAATGAATATAAAAGACAATGATGAAAAAAACATCTACCTGAATAGATTAAATATTTGTAGTTGTAAGAAATCCAATTTCACTGTTGCAGCCGACTCCTAAACATCCAACACTTTCATTTTTCTACAACACAAGTGTAAAATGAATATTACAATAATGTGGCATATGGTTTCTAGTAAATATAAATTAAAAAGGTAAAATTAGATCCTCTTATTGGTCAATGGTAATACTTGTGAAGATTCACTACAATGATGATCCTATATAATAAGGATAAAAAGAATTGTTATCATTTGAATTTTATAGGGTTATTAATGCAATTTATGTAATTGCAATATATAGTTACCTAAAAAGCATATTGATCAATCTCTTTTATCTGACTAATTTCATGATAAGTACCCATAGAGAAGTCATATTTGGTTTCCAGGTATTGTGTTGTTATGTTTGCATAATCTCCCCATATGCTGCAGTTAATTTGTAAGCCTCTGTAAAAAAATACAGAAACATTACTGTTAATTATGACATTCCAATCAAATGAAGTTAGAAGAGAAACTTACTAACCTCTCATCCTCTAAAACAATTTGGATGCTCTGATTGGTAGTCACAATTATAGGGTATAAAAGATAAATATGTCAACATTTTAAAATAAATTAAAAACCATTTGAAAAACAGTATACCATTATGATGGCACCCTATACTGAAACAGTATTATATGTTACAGTAAATGATCAAACTCAAGACTATGCAGTGGAACCTGTACTTATGTTAAAAACATGTAGTAAACATGTCTTGAATAATAATAAAATTTCAGAAAATGTATTGGTTATGAAATATGTTGGGTCTTGCATTATGTTAATTCCATTTTGCAGGACCCATTATTCTCTAAGTTTGACATGTCTACCCATGACCCATTATGTCGGATACTTATTGGTAAACATCTTGCAGCCCTCACCTCTCCATCGCTCCTCCTCTCCCCCCAGACCCATCCCCTCCCCTCCCCTCCCCCCTGCCCAGCCCCTCCCCTCCCCCCCTGCCCAGCCCCTCCCACCTGCCAAGCCCCTCCCCCCTACCAAGGCCCTTCCCTCCCCCTGCCCAACTTGTCACCTCCTCCTTTCCCAACACCTCCTTCTACCCCCATGCCTAGCTCTACCCCTCCCCTACTCAATTTTATACCTAGCTCTACCCCTCCCCTACTCACTCCTATACCGGTCCTCCCTCCCCTGCCCAGCCCCTCCTCTACCTATCCTCCCTCCCCTACCCAGCCCCTCCTCTCCCCCCACCCTGCCCAGCTTGTCACCCCCCCAATTTCCCAGCACCTCCTCCTAACCCCCTACCTAGCTCTACCCCTCTCCTCCCCAATCCTCTACATGTCCTCCCTCCCCTGCCCAACCCCTCATCTACATGTCCTACCTTGTGTTTAAAGTTTGGCATAGAGTCATCCCATGCTCCCAAACTGAAATCAGACAACAATTAAGGAAAATTTATTAAGCAGCATCCTAACCAGATTGGTTAGTCATTTGCACAACACTCTGTCAATTAGTTGATTCAATTCTATTTTCCCACAAACAGAATTCATTAATTAAAATAGAGTATATGGTAAATGTTAAAGTAAAAAAACTAATGATAAATTCCATATGTTCAATCGATTTTAACTCTTTTCTTTAATTCCTTTTAAACGGTTTGTTATTAATCTATATTTCCGATTGGAACTTTGTAGTAACAAACATGGCATGTTATCAGATACCCACAAAATAAGAAACATGCAACATAATTCTAAGGTAGAGAGGGTCATACGCAATACCTTCACTGCAGAAATAGCTTCTACAGCACCCACAACTCCAAGAAGGTGGCCAGTCATAAACCTTGTAAAATTAACTTTTAACTCAAAACATGAAACATGGATCAGAAAAAATTCTTTAAAGAAAAAAAGGGTCACAGGTGGATCAGAGTTCACTTAAATTATGTGGCAGACACACTAATTTGATAATGATAAAACTATCATGTTACCCCAGGATTCTAGACAAAGTAGTCAATTATAGCTTCATATTTTATCAGGTCGCCCACAGGTGTCGATGTAGCATGCAAATTTACATAATTAACATCTCCTTTGGCTGCCTCGGATTGGGCTAGGGCTTTCTCAATGCAAATAATGATGTCTATATCTGAAATCAGAACACAAATATTATAGAAAACAGCATAAAAACTATTAGCATTGATTCAAATTTTTTCAAGTGTTTTGTTATAAATCAACTCAACAAAAATAATCACTTACCTTCTAGGTGAGATTCAGTTCTGTGGTATGTATCATAGGTGACACTTCCACCTAAGAACTCTACATAAATATCCACCATCTTCCCTATAACATGAACTATGAGGGAAAAAATAATTCTCAATGATATAACATTATGAAGCAATTCTCAATGGACACACCATTAATGCCATAAGAAATTTTTATTTTCAGTATTGAAATGAATATCAAAACATAAAAGTCTTCTATGTTTAAACAATCATAAATTATAATGTTACAATTTAAGGTCCTAAGAATTCCTCATAATATCAATGTTCTACAAGTTAGTAAACCAAAGAAAACTAGATTTTTCATCATTTTCTGGATTTTTCAATTTGTGATAATCTATAACATAGAAAATCTAGTTCAATGCACAAGGTGAGACATACTGCACTGTTTCCTCACCTATAGAAGAAAAAGATGTTGCAGGATATGAATGGCTAATCAAAGTATAGTATTTACCCAGACTAACCTTCACAAGTCAATTGTCAGCCCAAGATGCCCATATATGGGGACTTTTGAGTCATGAATGTATAAAAATGGAAAATCCTTCATGTGAAACATTGAAAAACTATTCATGAACATAGAAGTGGTAAAGAGATAGCTAACAATTGACACAAGGCAACGATGACACAAGAATGATTGAATTTTCATTAAAATGTATATAAAAAAATTGTGAATCTATCATAACTATAGGTAGCCTTCACAACTGTTACCTTAGATCTGCATTTACCTTCTTCTTCATTATCTTCATCAATATCGTATAGATATCCAAAGTGATATTTGAATCATATTTCCATTGAATCAATGAAAAGACAGCAATACAGAACAAAAACATGTGAGTGATGAATGTATATGAATGACAATTCATTCATGTGAAACCATGAAAAATTGTTCAGGCGCATAGTAGTTGTAAAGATATACCTAATTGTTGACACAAGGCAATGATGACACAGGAATGATATAATTGGATTGAAATGTAAATAATTTTTTTTTGAATCGATCAAAACAAAACGTAACCTGCACAACTGGGGTTTGAGATCCGTACTGCTCTTCCTCTTCGTCATCATCATCACTGTCATCGAGATATCCAATGTGAAATTTGAAACATATGTCCATTGAATCAATGAAAATACAACAATATAGAACAAAAACATGCAATATTGTGTAAATATTGGTTGACTAATCTCTTAACAGAAAACAACATCCATTAAAGAATTTCTATTGTTATACCAGTTATACGAATTTACACGTATCAAATTAAAAAAATGTAAATAACATATGAAATGTCTCATGTTAAAAAAATTGTATTTTTTAAAACTCATCTCCTAAAGCACAGCTGGATGCTCTTGTCACAAATGTCAAAGAAACCCGGTATGTTTGAGGAGATAAATTGGTGATCCTACCATTCACATAGATACTAATATACCAATGTTTAAAAAGGGAAATCAATTTGACTGGTATACTATCCCTAAAATGATAAGAAACATCAGCGCATCCGTTTTTCTATTTATTTAGAGATATCTATGGAAGTGGGGTGCAATGAAATTCGTCTGCATTTTGCTAAGACATAATGCCACTGAAAATTTATATTTTCATTATTGAAATGAATATAAAAACATAAAAGTGTCGTATATCTGAACAGACAGTTCCTCGTAAAATAAATGTTATACGGGTCAGTAAACCCAATAAAAATAGATTTATTTTCATTTTCTTGATTTTTCCATTTGGGATAATTTATAACATAGACAGAAAAGAAGTTTCAGGATATGAAAGGTTGTTCAATGTTTCGAATTTATCAAGACTAACCTGAACAATTCTACTGTCAGCCTAGGATGCACATATATGGGGACTTTGAGTCATAAACATATGCGATTGACACATTCTTCATGTGAAACCTTGAGAAACTGGACATGCACATAGTAGCAGTAAAGATATAGACTAAAGTTGACACAAGGCAACATTGAAAAAAGAAAGATATTATTTGGATTGAAATGTAAATAAAAAAATTGTGAATCCATCAAAGCAAAAGTTAACATGCAATACCAGGGTCTGGGATCTGCAATTCTCCTATTCCTCATCTTCATCACTTCTATAGCTACAAATTTTAGAGCCATTAGCTATAGATATATTTTTCACAACTTTACGCCTTTTCCCAGAAATGTTTGATATCTTACATAGCTCAGCTATGTGAGGCTCCTTCTTCCTGTTAGATGATGATTTTAATGCTAAGGATGAAAAAAATTGCATTCTCCATGTTTGCACACAGATTTAGAACTGGGAAACACATACCGTAGATGATGGAAATCAGATAATGAAAATCAGAGCATGGACAATGGAAAAATAATACCCTCTAAAACTGAAATCTTAGGGAGACTGAGCAAGGGGAGCAGGGAGCGGAGCATGCTGAGGGTTAGTGATGCAGAGCAGGCAGATTCGAAGAAACATGAGTCGGAGTAGGCGTAGGTGAAGGAGCTGAAGGCGGGCCAGCTTGAGGCGATGTATCTGGAGGTGGAGCACCGAAGGCGGAGAATCCAGAGGCAGAGTAGTCGGAGACACATCAACCGCAAGCAGACGAGCATGACACGGAGCAGATGGAGGCAGAGGAGCCGGACACTGAGCATACGGAGGAAGAGAAGGTGGAGACGAAGAAGGGGGAGGAAAGGGTAGTGGATGAGGGAAACCGGGAGAGGCACGACGCAGGTGGTGGTCTGCGGAAAACCTAGGTCGATGCTGGGTCGGGGGTTTTGCGTATGTTGGAGACGGAAAGGGAGTGGTGATGCGCTTCGAGGGTTTAATGGTAATTGGATATGAGATTTTGGTGACGTGGTGTATTGAGTAGGTGACACATAAGCAAGGAGATACTGAGGTTTAGTAAATATAGTGGATTTGTGCCCAGATTACAATAAAATCAGATTATCTAAGTTTTCTAAATTATCCAAAGTCAGGTGAGAGGTGTCAATTGAGTACTGAAGTTCCATCCACTCCATTTCTTTATCCATAGACTGAGGATGAAGTGTATGAATAAAAGAAGATAAATCTTCACCTCATTTCTAAGTGGTCACTAATAAGGATGATGAAATCAAAATATGGGATCTTTTACGAGATATGATCACTTCATATTATTCTATATATGTAGTTAATTCATCCATCTAGACATGAAAATGTGAGACATTCTAATGTCTCTATTCTAGAAATTCTAAATATTATATTATTAATTAGACCATAGGAGTCATGTCATAAAAAATCAAAAATACTTATCATTATTTCCCAATTATTTTGAATATAAGAAGATTTGTTGCATGATATCATATAATTATTGAAATTCAAATCCACCAACACCCACCTCATGAACAAGCTGGTAGAGATGTTCTTCTTGGTCATGAATGTTCTCTATGGTAGTTTACATAATCAGGGTGTGGATTTTCTTCCAAAATTTCTTTCGTGTTATCAATTCTATTGAAAGAGGGATCAACCAAGATGACAAGGAAGCGAGAGAAGGAGTCTCAGTTATTTATCCCCCAACTGGTATATCATCTGTAACAAGAACCAAGGAGACAACATCATCAATAAACCTTGTACTTCAAATGCGAGGTTCTTCACTATGGTTTACACATTTCCCTGGGGGATCCCCTAATTCTTGAAACAAATCCATTACTTCTAAAACTAAAGGTCTCATGGAAGTACATAGCATGTTAACTTGACGGATCAGTCTATTAAATATAATTCTTAGGTAAGCGTCCAACCAAGCCAAGGAATAGTCATGGTATAGGAATATAAGGGAATCTACATGTGGATGAATGATTTTTGTATTTGTATCTTTACACTCTAGCATAAACTAAAATTGTAAGATGAGCATGAGATTTCATTTTCCCTACACGCTAGCTAATAGAAGTGGGGAATCTATTAGGATACCACAAAAATGGAGAGAAAATAAGTACGAGGTGTATGTATCATGGATAATCAGCCCATCTATGCGAGATGTAAGAACCCCATTTCAAAGAGAGATTTTATATAGCCTCTCATCAAGAGATGCATTTCCATTATCAACAATTATCCAGGTACGTGTAGGATGTGGAATGAAGTTGAAAAGGTCTTATTAGCCCAACATATCAATAACCACATTGGGACCTAATGACATCGCCTCAACCCTATAAAAGTTTAACAGCTAGGGGAAGAATGAAAAATGAGGGATATCAGTAGTGTTTTTATATTTTTAGAATTGAAAATTCTCTCATATATATAAAAATAATAATTGTAAAGGTATTACAATTTGGTAGTGTATGTTTACTTTTTGAATATGACCAAAGAGCTCATAAATATAGGCAAGTGTCAGTATGGCTAGACTAAGATCCCACCCCTCTTCCAATCAAGCTACCATCACCAATGTACCCACTAAAATGCCTAAGAATGCATCACTGAGTAGAAAAATACATACATTTATAAACATGGATAAAAACCCTTTTGACTAAAGGCTTGGGGATGCCTCTAGTCTCACTCGGTAACACCATGAGGCATGCTCTCTAGTTTCCCCAATAAGAGATTTTCCTTAATCAGAATTGTTGAGAAGAACATCAATGGGGGAGTATGGTGGAAATATAAGTCCTAATATAATTAAATAATATTTTTATCCAATCCTTTAAATAAATAAGCAATCATAGTTTTATCTCTTTTAAATTATCCTTCGTAATAGTGAGCATGTCTCGTGCCAAGGTTGAAGTTTGTTTGTGGTTATCCCAAATGTCCAAAAAAAAAAATTAATCATACATATACCTAATAGGATGTATCAATACCAAATAATAAATATCCTAGAGTCTTATCCCTACTTCACAATGGGGAAACTGAATGGAGTTAGTACCCGGACACCAATGGATAATCATCTGTCTTAGGAGTTCCAATTGAAGGTACATAACAAACTGAGAAAAGCATGTTGCCTCATAAATATGGAAAAATTATAGTTGTTTAGTAAGAAACTATTACTAACAGATAATGTACATTCCAATTCATTACATAATTTACCACTAGGTCATAATTCCCACTGAACTCTAGCCACTTCTTATATTTTTCAAAGAAGAGACAAGTATGTTCGAGTAACTCTGAGAAATCGATTGGTGGGTGATATTGAGACTATATAAACCCAAAGGGGAGTTATCCAATATATAGTATATCCTATATAGAGGTTCCAAAATGAATTGATTATATTTATAAATTTTTAGGTGAATTCAATTAAGATAAGACAATAACTAGTGAGATGGTAGATTACAGTAAAGAAAAGGAATGGAAGTATCATCCAAACTAATGAATCTATACAAAGGTAGTCTATATAACAGAGGTTAGTTTTGATGTTCAGTAAGAATAATCACTATAAAAAAATCATTTTTAGAAAATAAATAGTTACAAGGGTAGATATTATTATTACAAATAATCATAGACCTTTGGATGGTCGTATTAGGAGATGTCTAATAACCAATATCCCTTTGTATAGAGAAATAAGAATATGTCAGATGGGAAAGGAATATTGAGAATATAAGTGAATTTCCCAGAAAAATTCATGCAAATCACATGAACTACATAAGCGTTCATGATTGTATGACCTGATATATGTCTCAGAAATCATGTGACTCATGAAGCATCTCATGATCATGTGATCCATTGTAACGATTTTTATCACATGATCATGAGGTAGTCAAGTGAACTATATAATGATCAAGAAATCATGGAAAAAATTGGAATATCATGAAAATCCTATAGGATATCCACGAAGAAAAGAACATGTGTTATGCTTTAAAAAAAACTAAAATTAATTGATTCATAGATTTTTTGAACCAATAGTGAGACAAAATCGATCACGCAAATAGATCATGTGACTGGATCTTGCAACCAGTTCCTGCAATATCAGTCTTGGGAAGTGTTAATATGAAAAAAATCACATGAGAGAGGATATCACAATATATCTATTGGATTGATTCACTAGTGTAATTATAATTTCTCTCATTCCCCTATTTATAGGCATCCTACGGAATACCAAATGTCAACTTAAAGAGTGAAATCTAGTCAGAACAATGACCAATGGATTCCCAAAGAACCTGTTAAGGCATTTAATTTCTTCTGAACCAAGTCCTCATCCCTTAAAACCTTGCTTATTGGGGGGGGGGGATTTTTGGATCATTTTAAATGAGCATAAAAAATTTTAGGATCAAATAAATACTCAAATAATGTGAATTACTTTCTCCTCAAAAGGAAGAAAGGGGAAATATGGATACATGGTGAGGAGGTAGATGGATCACAAAAATCACATCACCCCCAGTAATACACATTTTTAGATTAACCTAGGAATTTAATGTGGCTATATTATGCATTCTAAATGATCTGATAATAATCACGGAAATCCCCTTCAGTGAATCCTTATGATCATACAAAGCCCTATCAGACAACCCGCTTCATTACACGAATCCATTTCAACTTCTATTCCTAATTTTATGAACATTCTTCATATGAGATCCTCCAATCATTCATCTTTTCAACCAAAATATTCTAGTTAATAATGAAAATCCATTATAAAATAAAATATGAAAATATGGAATCCTCAAGCGATGGAAATTACATTTATTTTCACACGAAGGTCTTATATGGATCACATGATTAGTTCAATGATCATGTAATATCCCTAGCCACATGTCATTCATTCCATGAGAAATCCTTTGGGTATGTCACCTTTATCATGCAAATGACCTTAGGCATATCCATTCGATTATGATATTTCCTGATGTGTAATTAATGGGAAAATGTTGAAATTATTGTGAGATATAAAATTAAAGATAAAAAATGAAAGAGATTCACTTGAAAGGAAGTTAAAATATTTTCCATGTGAAGGGTATATGAGGTCTTCATGATCAGTCTATTGATCACATGAAATCTATGCTAACATGTTGGCCTCATCATGCAAAGGCTGTTGGAAATGCCACTTTCGTTATTTGAAGGATCTTAGACATTTCCTTTTGATCATGTGATGTCGTGATATAAAATTGATTTTAGATAAATGTAGGAATTATAAAATAAAAACAAAAATTAATGGTACCCTTATGTGAAGTATATTTTCACTTTTTTCATACGAACCACCTCCGACGAGCCAACTTGATCTTATAAAGGCCCCTAGAAAAGCCTCCCCCCAATCATGTGAAAGACTCTTCAATAGGCATCCTAATCTCACAAATTCTCCATGAATTTTCATCATGATCTTAAGAAGGTACTTTTACCTGTGAATTTGATTATGCAAAATCCTTTTGAAAATACATGGGTCCAATAAATATGGTGATGATGAAGTGATCTCACAATAACTGTTTTTCTTGTGATACAAAGATGACATCATAGATGACTTATGGTAGGTTCATGTGAAGCCTATGATAATTCACTAATTCAAGAACATATTTACAACATATATAACATGTGAAGTATTGTAAATATAGGGTAGTGAGGTATATAAATTCCTCCCTCTCAGAATAAAAAAACATGGGAGTGAAGAGGTGAGAGAGGAATTCTCAGAGTGTAAAGCTATGCAATCGCAAGGGTCTTCAACCAGGTAAACCAAGGTAAAAAATTAATAGAATACATGGAATGTATATATAATTCAAATGATCACCCTATTGATCATGAAAAAGATATATGGTGTTCTAGTTATATCATTTGAAATAGTTTTTGTGTGATGACTTGGTCACAGAAGGCTTCAGCAAACAAATACCTGATGAACATTAAGGCATTTATTTGATAAAGGATGAAAAATATGAGAGCCTTAATTGAATATGGATATAATTATTTTCATGAAATAGGTCATTAAATTTGTGTGACTTATTAATTAGTCACGAGATAACACTCGATCATGTCATATGAGGCATGCAAATTTCTATAGGCTTGTAATCAAAGTCATGCAAAGTTTTCTGAATATATCATCCAAGCCATGAGAAGTCATCCAAACATGCCATCCAAATCATATGAAATCACCTGTAAATATCAACCAAATTACAAGACAACACCCAATCATGTCATCCAGGTCATGTTAAGTCTTATGGACATGTTATCCAAGTCACTACAAGTCCTCCAGATGTATCGTCCGAGCCATGCGATGTCCTCTGGAAACCTCATCCAGATCATTTGGTATCTCTCCAACATTATAGACTTGATCACATGATACACTTGGATGTGTCTATATCTATCACATGGAGAGTCCCCATAAAAGTAAAATAGATCACATGACCATCCTTAGACATGTCTGGTATACAACTACAACATGCCCAGACATCCTCAGACATGTCAGGCAGACAACCAAGACATGTCTAGAATACACTTAAGACATCATAGGTAGATAATCATGACATGTTAGGCAGACACACTGGACATGTTAGGCCGACACCCTCAGACATTTTAGCCTTGTCTAGAAAGAGTACATGGGCATTTTACCTCGAACCATGTGAACCCCAAACCATTAGTCTTTGGTCAGGAATTCCCCTTTCATTTGAGAAGTATCCAAAATGAGTTAAGAATTGGCACTCATACAGTCTTATGGGTATAATGGGATCCTCATGTCATCCAGACTTGCTCATCTAACCCCTCATGGTTCCTACTCTTTATCCATCTGAGGGTAAGGTTTTTATATCTTCCAATAGGAATCCAACTTAGTGTAAGTTCCTTCATATTTTAGACACTATAACCCATGGGACCCAAATTTTCCTATGGATTTACCATTATTCCTCATCCATATATGGATTGAGAAGTTATTTGAACTATATAGAATCCAATTCCTACTATAAGTAGAATACATATGATTCCTTCTTAAGTCCCAAGATCTATATCAAACACCCCATAAAGTATAACCCAGTGCATTAGTCCCATGTTAATATGTGGTGAGTATGATCACTTACTATCCCTCATTTCTCACACTGATCATGAGTCACACAGGCTTAGGGATTTGCAATGGTTATATCACCAGACTCATAAATTCCCACCCTCATCATGGGAAACCTCAGTGTATAAGATCCATTCAATTACATGATACGAATACCCATATACAAGGTTATCCACCTCAATGTAACCCCTATATGAATTCCCATATTTTTAAAACACGAGGCAATAACCCTCACAAGAATTAATTATCTTTCACATCCCATCACTGTGTTGAGGGTAGATTGAACTAAGATGATTCAGATTCCTATTATAAGAATGATATGTAGGAATCCTTCCTAAAGCATGAACTCAATACTTGGTGCCTAATTTCCCTTACATATTTTAGTTCCACATGATGTTAAACTAAACATCTAGTAATTAAATGAACTATGTGGGTTTTGATTCTTGTTATAAATAGGATATGAAGGACACCGCATTTGGGTTCAAACCCATCATAGAAACACAAGTAGCATCCCATGATAGTAGTAAACTCCATAGTGCGAATTCATATAACTTCAAAATATAAATATCTACCCATTGATAAGAAATAATGGGAAATATATAGAGAACCATAGTTATATACAAATAGAACCCCCTTTATACAGAGAAGTATTCAACACTCGATCATTTTATTAGGGTAAACAGTCCCATATCATAATCTATAAGATATTAATGAACATATAATAAATATATATGTGTTTCTTGGAGTTGGAAATAATTCCCCCCAAAAGGGTGAAATGAGACAGACCACTTGTCCTCTTGATCAATGTGTGTTCTTAAGTGTTTTTGTTCTTAAAAACCTAATGATCATATACCTTTGGAAATTAGGCCCTGATTCATTACAAATGTGGGACCCATTTGGTGTTTCTATGGATAAAAACTACCGACATCATTTACTGTGAAACTACATTGATCCCATCACAATCAACCATCAGACCATAATATCCAGATTTAAAAAATGGCCATATGTTTTTAGATTTATTGGGAAAGTGCTCTCCAAAATTTACATTGCCCCTTAATCTTTTATTCTATAATATTTATATTAAAGAGAAAATCCACTTATACTCCTTTTTAGCATTTTTATATGAGAATATCTTTAATTAATTCAAGATCCACATGATGAATGATTTTATGTTGATCAATTTTATGAATGAGATTAGATCTTATATTGATTATTATAAGAACATTCACTCGATAAATGAAATTATGTATTTGAAATTTATTACTCATCATCTCTATAATCCATAGGGGAATATAAATTCTGTGATTTTACTATATTTTCCATAACATGGTTATATATGGAATTGATCACAATTTTGTAAATTTTTACCTTAATTGCAGAGTCTATCTTTATAAGATTATTATTATTATTATGCTTCTTTCCCTTAGTCATGGAACATTATTAATCAATATGATTCTTAAATTTCTTATCTTGAATAATTTTTCAACATTCTCTTAAGAGGGACATTATAACCTTCTTTTGTATTATATATTTTCTATAAGATATTTCCAATGTTTTTGATATCTCAAAGGCAATAGAACACCATTTAGTATTCTTATAAACCTCATTAGATAAAGATCTTGTCAATAGATTTTATATCCTTGAATTTATAATTTTTTTTCACAATGATTAGTAATATCTGCATCTAAAATAATTTTTTCTATAATCCCCTTTTTAGAAGATTTGGAAAACATAATCAACTCCTTAGTCCAAACATAAAATTTTGTTCCACAAAAAACCATAGGTTTCATCCTTTAGTCCATGATCATAAAAAAATCATATATAGTTTATGAAGTTGAACACCAAGAAAATACATGGCTTTGATGCCACTTGTAACCCCCTAGGAAATGGGGGAGGGGTGAATTAGGATGATGGAAAAAATAAATTTTTCTCCTTAATCAATTCAATTTTCTTTAGAATCTTATTCCTAAACCATGTTCAAAATTTTTATCGAGCAAACTTTCTCACAAAGGGATAGTATGAGGAGAATATGATGACAATGTGTTAGTAATTAAATAATCCATTATGATTCACCAATTTAGTATATTATAATTGTCTTTTCCATAGTCACTCCATCCCAGGATGACTAGATTTTTAATCTTTGGGGTTCAGTCACTCCTCAACCAAGGTGCACTACCTCTTCTTCACTCCCAAAAACTACTTCAGATAATGATCTTCCATGCTTTATATAATTTTAGGTCACCTTAATATATCATAGATGTTATAGTTCATATTTATCTAGAATTATATTTTTCTTGCATAATTACTCATTATTTGAAGCTTTTTTTTTCTTATTCTTACCGTGCTCCCATTATTAAATGTGGGATAATATCAATTGTACAATGTGAGAGTTGATTATATGTCTTCCATGATACCACTAAAACATCACTTCTTCTCTATATAAGGATAATTATATACTAAAATTGTCGTGTTTCACTCTATCCTCTTTTATGGCTAGATATAGAAAATGAATACTACCAATTCTCCCAATGAAACTTACCCACTTTAACTAAAATATATAAGTCAATAGAATCTTCTATGGAACTTTTATTCTTATACCGAATCAATCATAAACCTTGAATGTGATCTTATTCATTCACCGGAGTTCCTTTTCTTAGGTTTCCTGATCTTTTCTTAAGTATACATTTACCAAGTATTTATATTCTCCCTTGTATAGCTTCACCCAAGTCATTTTCTCTTCAAAAGTCTACTTTTCAGAAGTACTTGGCTTATCCCAAGTATAGCTTCACCGAAGTCCATTTTTTCCAAGTCCTTGGATTTACCCAAGTATAGATTCACCCAAGTTCAATGCTTCACATAGGTATGATTCACTCACATCCTTTATTTAACTTCATTCATCCAGAGCCATTTTCATAGATATACTGAACTTATATCAATTATCTTAACGTCATTCAAATAAATTCATTACTCATGTGTTTTAACTTATGTACAGTTCAACAAAATTCTTTACTAAGGATATTTCAACAATGCATGTTTCTTAGGTATGATTCATGAAACTATTACACTACTGTATTCTCCATGAAACCGATATTTATTTCTACTTCATGAAACTCACACATCCTTCTCCTTCTCACAACTATGGAATCCTTATACTTTGTACAATTCATGTGCCCGGCTATCCTTTCTAAAGTCTAGTTCTCTCAATTTATCCTTACATGATGAGAGGGATTCTGTTTCGTCTCTAGATTTTCATCACAAAAAAATAAGGGGGTATCTAGGTATTTATAGAAAAAATACAAAAAAAATTATCAATTAATTTTTATAGTTTATTTTATAAACTCTTTCCCTTATATACTTCACACATGTCCATTTTCATGGCACCTCACTTGTATGATATCCTCTACCCATGTGTAGCACCCAGACTAGTTCACTTGGGTTGTGCATGAGACTGGTGAAAAATAGTCTCTCACCACTACCATACACGATTAGTCTTTAATGCCTAGTTAAACTAGTTAAAAACTGATCCATTTTCTTGAGAATAATATTTTAATCTTCCTTCAATAAACTCCCGATCTTCCTCTAAAATATTTTGATTTTTTTTCAAATAGTGGAAAACTTCAACATTGTTCACTATGATACTTATTCCATAACTTTTGTGAATCCTAAGATTCCAAATCTCTAATGAATTCCAAAACCTTATCACATAAACTAGGCTCATACCCTATAGTTTACCAGCCTTCCAAATATTCAACACAACTTATAGATATTCAACATAACCATAACTTCCAATTTTGAGAAACATAGAACTACCATTTAATCTTTCTAAAACTTATAGGTATAAAATCAACCACTCAAAACATAAACCAAGTCCTTGATATGTAGATATATCAAGGAACCCATTTTTATTTTTCAACACACACTTCCATGTGAACCTCACATATTTATGTCTTCAACATCATCTCTTACTTAATCATAGAACCCCCTCAGCTATTGTCAAAAAATTAAACCCCCAACCTATTTGGTTGATACATATACCTTACACTATTTCAACCATTGAAACATCATCATCCATCATCATCCATCATCATATGGTATTGATGAATATCATTCTCAATAGGATAAAACGGAATAACGCATTGTAATAATGGGATCATCCTTTTTTCTTTTATATGATAATACCTCAATTGGTAAAAGTTGAAGGATATAGAGAGATTCATATAGAGAGAGTATCATCCAAGTATAATCAATAATCAACCATCACTATATAATTAACACTAAAACTTTATATTGAACCCTATAGGATACTCCTTGAGTGTTCATCCAGTTACTCATGCATTATAATTCATGTTTAAATTTCATGACCAATGTACGCAACCCTTTCACAAATGTATTAAATTATTAACTAGTTCATCATACGAAACATATCTTAAATGGTATTTTATGTGAAATATTACTTTAATACTAACACATAAAGTTCATCCTTCATAACTATCATAAGATTTATTTGTATATAATACTACAAAATTGCACTCAAAACACCCCAAATGATATCACTCAATCGTACAATATGATTAGGTAAGGTAGTGGCATAACCATTCCTTATGAAATACATAAATTATATAATGAGATATGATATGGTAGCGGTATAAAATATCATTCCATGCCTTATAACACAATTTAATAGTATAATAAGATATAGACTATTGCATCCCATGAAAAAGGGATTTATGGTATACCCCCTTCAATCTACCACTTACACTAAATAATTATAGACTTTGTGCTATTTCACCTTATATCATATCATAGTTTATAACTTGTAAAATAATATCCAAAACCCCTTTTGGATATATTCAAACACACTTTTGGAAATCCATAATATACTTTATCTTGTATAACATTATATGTAATACCTTGTGAATACTCATCCATAATTCTTTTGGATTAATACTAAGAAAATTCTAGACCTGAACATTGTGTCATACCCAACCTTCATTCAGCCAACCATGGAGTGTGACCCCATGGGAATTTGTAGCATTGGAAAAAATAAATGATTCAATAGTTTTATAAATGTAAGCCAAGTGCATACTCTTAAGAAACACCAATGATACTCAACCTATAAATAGATCTAGAATTATCTCTATTAAACACAAGTATCTCTATACCTTTTCCACTAATTTTATTAGATGTTAACTTAGAATATCATATATTCCTTTTTTCCAAGACATTGAGTGAATACGAGACATGATATATGTCAATTCCATATAGAAAACTCATACATTCTTGACTCTATGACTATAGACTAACTAATTTGATGAATACATCACATTTCATTCACCTTTATGGATGATCACATCACATGTACCTTACCTGAATAGATAAAAAAATCATATGTACTATCTTGGTTCAGTCGCACACTCGTCAATCTATCATAATTGTGGTCCCAAATTTAATACTCATTATACCAGAGGATGAATCCCATCAATTGAACTCTGACAGACATCATGATAAAAAACATACCCAATCATCCCCTTATTATTAAAACTTTAAGGATTACATAAGAAAGGTATCAAAGTATGAAGGTTATCATGATAATTATCTCACCTATATTAGGCTTGGGGAATTTTAATATGATCCATGCATCCCATGTATACCAAATATATAGTGTATAACCCTCCATGTGCAATACTTCGTGGGAATTGTTTTGGACAAAAATAGTTTTTATACCTTATAAGCATATTCTATATATATATATATACAATAATCCTACTCATACCAACCTTATAATTTTTTTATAACCTTTAATACTCCATAAAAAATATTGGTTAAGGTTAACTAAAAATTTCACTTTGAGTGGTCAATTATCATTATAATTCATGAAATGTATATCAATATATAAATATATGAAACCAACATGAAAGAGTGTTAAAGTATAGATCACTTAATATATGATATATTTTATATTATTAAACTCTTCTAATAATGATTAAAAAACCTTATATAAGCATCTATTTTAAATATAATATATGATAGACTAGTGTTAGGGGATTCATTCGGTGTTGAGGGTTCGTTGCGGTTGGTGTCATCCATCGATATGGTCACTAGTAGAATTGAATGGTCTGATGGTAGTTTGGTGTTTCATCCTTGTCAATATTATTTTATACTATTTTTATGATTTTACTGGTAATTCTTTGATCCTTATCATCTATTTATTTATTTTTGTCCTGATGTTATTTATCCCATTGACGGTTCCAAATAATGTGGTTTACAGTTCCTTTGAAGGATGTATCTCCCTATTTATGTCTTCACTCTAGGAATTATACTCTTTCCTCCTATCCCTTATAGGAAAGCCAGGTCAGCCTAGTATGAGGGTTCCAAGTGAGGTTTTGGGATGGTTTTTTTTTGAGTTATGGAAGGTGTTTCATGAGGTGTTTCCTAGAGGACAGTGTTTGTGTTAATCTGGGTCTAGTGAATCTGGTTATCATTTGTGATGTATCAATAGAATCCAGTTTCCTTGATCAATTCATAATGTTTGTTTTTCTTAATTTAAGGTTTGATCCAATGTTGGATTGTTTGATCACATCGATGATGGAGGTTTCTGGTGTACCATTTTTAGTATATTTATGGATCTATATAGTGTTTCCATCACGATTTGCTGATAATTATCTGGTGTTGGGGTTGGGATAATGATGATAGTGACTGGTGTGTAGGGTGTGCTACTTGAGGCAGGCTTAGAGTCCATGATGTGCTGATGTTTTATACTTTTGATTTTTTTTATTAATTTGAATGTGTCTTCTCTGCGCTGTGATACTTTATTCCCAAGGATTTTGGTATAGTGTTTGTGTGTTGGTATGGTGTATGCATTTTTGGTATTATGGAAGCTATGTGGTTCCCACTCAACTGTAATAGTAGATTTTATCCATAAAATGAAAAATAAATTTTGATGGATTGTAACTATTTACGTTATTACTTACTGGTGAATCTTGAGCTCTATTAGGATAAAGGGACATTCACATTATTTTAGTAACAAAATGAAAATATTTAAATTTATATTTAACTACATACCCTACAACTATTTTAGTAAATAAATTAAAATTCACTTTTTATTTTGATTAGAACAATCCTTTAGGAAATAGGAATATCCACTTTATCATGGTAATTAAATGCAACTATTTACATTATCCTTGTCATCAAATATCCTAAAATCCTTAGGATATTATGGGATAATCACTTTATGTTTTGATTGGTATAATATTTTATTTATTAACTTTGAAATTCTCTAAGTTAAAACATACACCCACTAGCCACTTTGACACTATCTTCTCTTCAGAATATCATTCTAAGATACCAAACCTCATTTGTGTTAATAAATAACACTTATTTTATTTTATTTGTAATGTTAACAAATAAAATGTTGTTTCAATATCATTTATAGTATTATATGTGTTTGGATCATTTTTTTCACACCCCAACCCAAAACTTATCTATTCTTTTATATTTAGTTTTTTTTTGTTTTATGGCTCTCTTGTGTGTTTTTACCTTAAAAGTGGAAATTTTTTAAGGTATGATGGTGGCATAGGGTTGGTGCATGGTTAGGGGAAACTATGCACCAGCATAGGGAAAACAATTTCACCCAGACAATAACTCTATCTTGGCCACATGGTCAGGTGAATGGTTTGGCACACAACCATGCACCAGGCCCCAGAAATCATGCGGCCTTCAAGGTATTTAAAACAAACAAAAAAATAAAAAAATAAAAAATAAATGTTGTAATAATAATAATAATAATAATAATAATAATAATATTGTTTTTATTGTTTTTGTTATTATTATTCTTATAATAATATTTTATCTCTTTTACCCCATCCCATTTTTCTCTACCCAGCCCCCAGGGGGATCCCTCACATGCCTAACCCCCTTCATACTCTCTCTGGTTGATGTTTCTTCCAATGATTTGTGGCGCTCTCTTCTTAAGTAGGATTTTATCCGCATCTTTCACCTTATTATTCCTTATTATCCTTTCCCTCATTATGAAATTAGGTTGGATAAACCCTAGGTTATTCTCATTGTCTGATTGGTATGGTTTCCTCTTGTTTCTAGTGTTTATTATTTCTTACAAGCTTCCTTGGACTCATTTGAGTTGAGAATTGGTATCATGCATCAAATATAGTGGATTATTCATTTTTTGGGTAGGTTTTCTTCATTTCTTTTACTTTGGCCCAATTTTATTTAGGTCTTTTGCAACCTTTCAATTCCTTGTAATTTTCTATTATAACTTAGACCTTATTAGGGTATCCTTGGAATGTCATTCATGATGGAAACTTACACAAATATAAATGGGTAAATATTATATATATATATACACCCTATTTGTAAATATTCTCTCATTATGAGGGTAATATCTACATTACAAACAGGGGTATATATATATAGTTGTATATGAGTGTCAGTGTAAAAGAGATTTTTTTTCACCAGAGTACTTGTCTTCACTTACATTCGTGGACCTATTTTGAGTGGATTCAAGTTGCCATTATTATAGGTGACATGTTTTGAGGTAGGTTCCCTATGTCCAAGAATTTAATTTGAAATTTATTATTGGTTGGTATTTTAATGTATAGGTTCCTTGTTATATGAAATTTATATGCTATGTAAATGGTTTCATTTTATTTTGGAAATGGTTTCTCGCTTATTTCTAGGTATTATCCTAGGATCTTGATATGGGTTGCTTTATTTTAAGCATGTTATTAAGATTGTTTTAATTGTTACGAATATTTAATGTTCAATTGGATTTCTAAATCACTTTTATCATAAAATTGGATATAATATTTTTTTTCTAAAGGGGATGTTTTTCTACTAAAGTGGTGATCCCCAGCTGGAACATTGAATTTTTTTATAGAAAATGGAAAAACCCTCTTAAACCAGGCCACCTTGGAATAGAAACATGTTTATGTGATAAATGTGTGAAATGTTTTTTTGTGTGATGTTAAATAGGGAGGATCTTAGGAGGGGAGGCCAAAGGTGAGAAGGTGTATAGGATTTTGAGTAAAGTATATTGTTTATTTGTATATTCTAGCTTGATAAAAATTCACTTCCATTCAAATAAATCACTCATGAACCATGGGTACCTAGGAAAGTTGCTAAGGAATATTATGTCGATTGAGTCGGTGAGGAACTGGCCCAGGATCCCCAATAGGATTATGTTATAATAAAAACTACATAAAATGATGATTCTTTTCAGACCAATAGAACTTTCTCTTTGACCTCTCTAGTGGCTCGTGAATGATAATGGATTATATGTTTTTATCATTGAGGTATGAGGATACTAGGACCTCATTAATCGATTTTCTTAGGGATTTCCCATAGTGCTTCCTCTCTTGTTCTCTTGTTTTACACGGTAATATTTTTAAAATTCTTTTTTTGTTATATTCCCATTCTATGAAACCTTTTATTAACATTAATAATATTTTATAACGAAATTTATTAAAGATATTTTAGGCTTTGAAAACAGGTTTTGAGAATATGATGGAAATTATTTTTCTTAAAAATGTAAGCCTTTTACTTTTTTTATTATAGAATAGAAAACCCTATTTTTATATATCTTATTTTTAAACTAGCATGATTAGATTTATATTTAGAGGTAATTCATAGGGAATTATTTCTATTTTGGTATTCTCACTAGGCATTTTAAATTCCCACACTTGTACACCTTATCAATTTTCAGTTCCAGGTCTCCTAACCTTGGTTATCTCATAGAGTTACTATGGTTTAGTGGTTTCTGGGGACCCACATATTCAAATAGAGGTATTCCCAATTTTATTTCATTTCTGTTGCAATTTTTTTTGTATTTAATTTTTTATTTGTCTAATTATGGGATAAATAATTATCAAATTGAGTTTTGATTGATTCGTGACACTCATTTCTATACTGGGAGGATCAAGAACAACTCCTGAGATTTTTTGTGGGTTGGATCAGGTGACCGATTTGGGGTTGAACCATGTTGTTTCATGAAATTTATATGAATATAAAACTGAATTATTTAAAATATACCCTTAATATGTGGAAAAAACACCTTCCCCCATATTTTCTCGAACATCAAGATACAAAACTTTTTACTTAGATAATTTTTTACTGTTGTTTCATTTTTAAAATATATTATAGAATCCAATAAATCATAAACCATGTGTATTGAATTAATTATCTCATTTTATTCATAATAAATATTTATTAAAAAATAAATTCTCTTATTATATATGAGAAATGAGATAACTATACACATCCTTTATTTAGATCCTTCTGATCTTGATAAATGCATTTACATTAAAAATAACTATATAATAACTTTTTGTTTCAAAACTTGAATGAAAAATACAAGATCTATCAATTATTTCCTTGAGTTTTCACTTATGTATATTTAAAACACTTATAAAACATATATTTAGTATCAAATAGCCTTCAAAGATGAATAATTAATTTTTATAACTCTGATATATAACATGGAAATCCCACAGAGTTTCACAAACCCCTACTAGTATCATGAAAATTTGATCCTTTATAATTATTACTCTTTCTTGATTTTATGTTTTGGGTTTAATGGTCTTCACTAGCTACTAAAAAAATGTATTTTGACTTTTCAACAAATCATTTTTCTTATGGTTTGAACTTTTTCCCACTTACAGTATAAATACAATGAAAGAACTTGATCATCATATTCTCAATTCATTTATCCTCAACAATTTGAGATAATATGATAAAAATTTATTGAATTCATTAATATAGTGAAAATATTTTCATATATGTGAAGAAGATGAATCCCAAAACAATTTTTAACAAAACCTTTAGTATCACAAATTCATTTTCTTACCTAGTCATATTGAGTATATGATCAAATAGTGAAGTTTCATAGCTAATTATGCATCTAATGAATTTTAAGCCTTAAGTATATCATTTTATGTTTCTCATAATCATATATATTCAAGTGCTAAATAATTTCAACAATTATTTAATAAGGATTTTATATCACCAACACACATAATATTTCCTTATATAAGATTTGTTCTTATGTTTCCAACCATAGAATTTTCTTATATAAATATTGTATTTCCCATTGGATTGATCTCAAAGATATGTTTGATTATGATTATTCTATTAATCTACAAAAATATATTTTATCAAATGAGTTTAATGTTTCACATTCAATTAAAAAGGAATTTTATTAAATGTGATCATTCTAAAATGATGACCCCTTTTAAGATCAGCATACCCATTAGTGGTCCAAGATCCATATTTCACTATTTTTTGGATCACTTTATCATTTAACCCATTACTTTTCTATTTAGTTAGGGTATCATCTCAATCATATCATGCATTATTTTTGGATATTTGAATGGGTATCTCTTTACCTAATTCATTAAATGGATAGAATCCATGTTAGTCATTCAATAAGTTAATTCTTTTAGTGTCTCTAGCTATGTGCAACCTAAAAAAAATCCAAGAATGATAAGCTAATATTATTATGGTAACCTATTAATTGGTTTACTTACACAAGATAACTTAATGGGATCCCAACTTTCGCATGACCTACACAGTTGGATAATTGATGTATTGACAAGTGATTCTTTAGATTGAATTTAAAATTTAATATTTTTAAGGGGGATTAATCAAACCATCTTATATCAGGATATTTCACTTATTTATCCATGATTTTAGTGATTTAGTTTTGAATATTATTCCTTCCATCTAACCAATATTTTCAAACCATTGTTATGTGTAACTCTTTACACAACTCACAGTTTGTGTTAATCACTAAAAAACAGAATCAAAACATAATTAAACAAATCCTATTATATATCTTATATAAAGTTCATGAACCTTTCATTTAAAGGTTTTTAATTATATAAAATTATCAACTCCTTTATGAGTAAGCATGGGGTCATAAATATCCAACCCCCACCTTTCTAGAATAAGTCATAAGACTACAGGATAGTGAGAGGTCCAACCTAAAGACCCTCTACCCTAGGATAATGTACTCAATAGAGGTTTCAATTTACCCAAACTATAATATCTAATATGTATAAACTATATTCAATAACTAAATTCAAGGTAACAACTTTAACTACAAACTAATTTCATGGTATATGGAAACTAAATCCATTATCATACTTAGTGTGTAACTCCTTAAATGCATGTATGATAATGTCTAGAAGTAGTTTAATGATTTAAATGAAATCATACACATATTTATAATATAAATAATTTATACCCATGAATAACAAGTAAGGTAATAACTTTTAAATAAATGAACTATTTAAATATTTAAATATGAGATAAACATTTATGAAATATTCATAAATCAAAACTAATCATAAACACTTTATAATTTTATCTATTCATTATGGAAATTCCATAATATTGAATATAGAAAATTTATATTTATTTTTAATAGGAACTCTTTAATACTAATCATTATATGAAATTTCAATTTATATATATTATATTAAATGAAATATAAAAATTTTATATTTTAATATCTATTATTTAAAATATATACATAATCCAAATATCACTTAATTAAAATTATTTAAACCTTTATCAAATCAATAATAATTCATATTTTGATGTAGTCTAAATAATATCCCAAATAAGGCCCTTAATTTGAACAATTAAAATTTAGTGTTATTAACAATTCATAATCTTAAAATATGAAAACTTTATATTTAGACATATTTTTAAATATATATACACTTTACAAACTACCCTTATGAGTTATCAATGAACACTTTTTTATAGGTCATAATTCATTAAATATAATTGTGTAAAGGTTATTTTAATATTAATAGTTAGTATTATGGAATATTTATTAACATAGGTTTTATAAATATTTTATAGATTTTTTATAATTAATTAATTTATAAATTCTTATAAATTAGTAAATACCACACCTTTTATAATAATTTATATAATTTTTATAAACCATTTTAAAAAATAATAATTGAATTTGAAGGAAAATAATTTTTCCTTTACCAATCATATTTAATGATTTCTAATATATCATAGAATATGATTGAATGGATGATGCACTTAAATGGTTAAAGTAATATCTATTGTATTTTATAACTAAAAATCATGTAATCTCCTATTATATCATATATTTTATTTTAAAATTCATAGAGATTTTTCAATGGTGATGTAGTTATCTATTTAGAAACAACAATGCTACTTATCATTGAATACATGATCCTCATATAACATGATTATATTGATAGAAAATTTAGGGTTTTATATTGAGTCCCTTCTTATGATTTCTCATATTAAAAGTTGTAACTCAATTGGGATGAAAAAAATTGAATCATATTTTTGGATAAGAAATACAATCACAAAAAAGTTATTCCTCAGAATTATTTCATGAATCATAAGGTATGGTATGGCTATGATACCATTGACAGGTTTAGAATGATATAGAAATACTTATTAAAAAATCAGAAGAAATAAAAAAACCCAAATCCTTGAATTACTATTCTAGATAAATTAAACCCACATACTCTAAAATGTAAAAACTATGTTTGTGTACCTTACACCATTAATGAAACAACACCATCATTGAACATCATTATACGAGCTTGATTATGATCACCAAGTGGAATTCAAATGAAATCCATCCTCAAGAGGTATCCACAGGTTGAAACTAAATCACTCATCATAGAATTGGGATCATCCTTTAATCTATAACATGTTTTTACCTCACTAGGAAAATGATGAATCATGAAGAGAGATTTGGTGGAGAAACCATTAGCTGGGTATAAGCAAAAGTCATCCATCCCCACTGAATGGGTATTTCCTATTTATTTAGATCCAAATATGATTATCCATTAGTGTTTATTCATTTACTCATGCATTATAATGCTTGAGTAAATGACTCAGACACTCCATGTGACCCTTGTATGAATGTATCAAATTATTGACCATTGTATCATATAGAACATCTCTCAAGTGATAGATTACATAGAAGATTACTTGAAAGTTAACACTTAAAAATTCAACCACTATAACTATAATATGATTTAGGTGTATGTATTACCTTATTATTAGACACAAAACATTGAAAATGATATCACCCAATCATATAATATGATTGGTTAAAGTAGTGGTATAACTATTCCTTATGATATACATCAATCATATAATATGACAGGATACGACAGTGGCATGAAATATCATTCTGGGACTTATGGAATACCTTAATAATTTAACAAAACATATTCTATTGTATCACATGAATTTGGTATGTAGGGAACATCTTCTTTCGATAATCCCTATATCAAGATCCATTGGAAATCTCCATCAAAGAACTTATTTTTCAGAATCTCAAATCTAGGATTCTAACAAAGCTTCTCCCAATATATAAAACAGGATTTATAGTGAATTTTTCTAATCCACAATTATATTTTTAAAGGTAAATTTATATGGGGGGTGTAACGTCCCAATCCAAAGTCCTCTTGATAGGTTCCTTGAGAGATAGAACTACAAGACATCAGGTGCACCTTCCCATATTCCAGAGGATACCAAATAGTAGCAGGGGTCTTAGGAGGTACCATGTAGAGACTATACCCCATACCATAGTGTGAAATCACAAAGAAAAATAACTAAGTATCATACACAATTCATAACCTTCAAAGCACACAGAACACCAAAAAAATTGATCAAGCTGCAATCAAATGTAAAACAGACATACAAGAAAGAAAGACTAAACAACCACTAGGCTGATAACATATAAATAAAATAAAATAAAAAAAATAATAAAAACATGACTCTATACTACTACTCTAATCCATAACTCATATCTGTATTCTAAGTCTGAGTTGTCATACTTCATAATCAAAACTTGGGACTCTTACCAACCTGTACCTACAACCAATGAGAGTTTTCTTGGGTAGTTGGTACAATGTTGGATCGTGTAACAACCCAAACTTTTATAATTGAAATTCCATTTTAAATGAATAAATTCCTTATTAAGTAATTTATTTATATAAAAAACATGCACTGATTTTGTTATTTTATAGAATTATAAAATATATCCTATTTTATATTAAGGGTTATGATAAAGTATAGTTGAAACATATGGAAGAAGTGATGGCATAAACGAGTAGTATTGTACCCTATAAAGCTCATTTATCATAGCATCAAAGGGAGATAGAATAACTGGTATTTTCCCTTGTTCAATCCAAATCCAATATTCAATAACTAAAATATGATGGAAATCATTTATGGTAGAAGCTAAGTCTTATCTAGATCATAAACCAAACCATGTTTTTCAAACCACCCTAAGAAAGTACCACAATCACACACCTCACCCTTATGGAGTACGTTGGTGCAATATAAGGTTATGTATCTAAACCCCAGTAGTATGGATTTTTTTATTTTATTTTTAATAAAATAACGATTATGTTTATATCTTTTTCATTATTACATTATATATATATGAATAAATAACAAGTTTGATAAAAATTTTATTTCAACAAGAAAAAATGCAAATTTTATTTTTGGGAAATTTATAGTTTTAATGAAGTCACTATTTTGATAAATTCATTTTTTTTGAAATAAGTTTTATTTTAATAAAATATAATTATTAAATAATATTTATTTAAATATAAATAATAATATAATTTAATGATTTTTAATGTAATTTTTATATGGTTCAGGAAGTAGTTAGTGTTGTGAAAAATAATATTTTCCACTAAATAAATATTTTTATTTAAAAGTGGAAATTATCATATTTAGAATTTTTTTGAGAAATAAATATTTTTTTGAAATCATCATGTCAAAATTATCCAATGGGTATTTTTTCATAATTTTCTGAGATAATAATTTTTTTGGATAAAAATTTAATATGGTATAAATATATAGTCTATATTATGACATTGTAATAGCCAAAAAGTGATATAATAAATGATATAAAAGTCTTCCAAGACCAAATATAGATTTACCATTTAAAATAATATATTTTTGTTGTAATTTTATTAATTTTATAAAACTTTAATGAATCATCAAAAACCTATATTATATTTTAAGGTTTTAAAATCAATTCTTTATGAACATGACTCACTTCCACATCACCAATGGTATTATTTTAATATTTTCAGTTCATGAAATTATAAAATATTTAAAACCACTCTTATTTGGAAGAAAAAATTGGATGAATCCATGATATTTTTATGGGTTTGATTATTTTATCATATAGAGTACAAAACCTTTGTTTAGAAATTAATAAAGAAATATCATCTTTTGATTTAAATACCCACCCAACCACCCACTTATCTCTTATAAAAACCTATTTATCATGAATTTACTCTCCATATACCTCTATAAATCCTTAGAAATGTGTTCACAAGATCTTAAGAATATCCTCACAATATTTTAGAAGATCCCTCTCAAGGTAAGGGATCCACTTCTCTTCCTTTTTATTTAGGCAATTTACTTGTAACAAACCTTTTTATTTCCAAATTCTCATGTTGTAATATGTTTTTACACACCCATTTAATTCACTTATTATTACCATATAATGAGATACCACATTTTAATCTCATTAAACTCTTAAATTAACCTTTAAGTACACCCGTTATACTATCAAAATTATCCAATGGTTTTCACAACCAAATTTTATATTATGAATACTCATCCCCATTTCCCCTAAAGTGTATTCACCTAGATATATAAATCTTTTATTGATTTTGGGATTCCATTTATGTAACCCACACTCATTAATTATGCAATTATATTTTATGAAATGCATTCTGATGTTGTATGATCCATGTAGAATACAAATGCATGCACATGAAATGAATGTGATGAGTGGGACTAGAATTATATATCCCTCTAATGCATTGGGTAATAGTTTTATCTTATGTGATACAATGTATGGTGAAATGGAGGTCGTATTAAGCATGCTATGTTAGAATTTCTTGATGGTTATCATTAAATTATACTTATGATGTCCGGTTTTATATTGTTTCTATATTACAATATTAACTTGATGTAATCATCTTATATAATGATTTGATGTTCATGTTTATGATTCACAGCCTTTTATGTTACATTTATATTCTTATTTACTCAGATTTATTACTTTCACCATGTTATGATTTTATTATTCCCTTACTAGGCTTTATAGCTCACCCATTTCTTATATACATACTCAGGTTATCACATGTAGTATTAAAAGATTAGGGGAACTTATGGCCTTGTTATGGTATTTTGAAATAATTTAATTGTATCCCTATTCTATGTTATTATGTTATGTAGCTAATTTCTCAAAGACAATAATCCTTTCTACCTTTTAGGATTATATTATGTGTTTCTTTATATAATAAATCATAAAAAAGTTTATAAAATATTTGGGTTTTTATAGTCGATATCAGAGAATGGCCTAGTTATTTTCGAGTATTAGGATTAGAAAAGCATAGAGAAATCCATAAAGATAAGAATAAACATAGGAAAAAATCCATTAATTTTGGTAAAATATAGAGTAAGTGGCATCCAAGAAATAAAATCCTTATATGGATACTACAAGTGGATGTGGATCTGACATAGTTATACCTAATAGTGATAACATAGAAAAGAGAGAATTGGGTTTTAAATTGATTTCCTCCTAGTGGATGATAAATATTCTTTTCTTCACACCTTATCTAAAACTCCTAGGGGATATTATTTGGTAAATTCACATTCTTATTAAGAACTATTATGAAGGGAAAAAAAATTCCTATGAAATTTTATGTTAGAAAATAGAGCATGGATAACATAGATTGAATCCTAGAAATTCATAGGTTAAGGAATGTATTTCATTTATTAGTTATCCTTTCAATTTTCATATTTTATGTTTTATGTGTTTAATAGTTTAACAATTCTCATCCCCAAATTTTTCCATTTATTTTAGTTAATGGTATAAAATTGGAGGAACCGAGTCAACAACCAATGTAATGAGAAATGTGATTACCTCCTAAATAAGATTCTGAACCCAATGTGAGTAAGAGTTTATAATTTCATGAAAACAATTAATCAATTAACTTAAGTTACAAATAGAAACCTAAATCATGGGAAAAAATACACATCCACATAAGAAATATCAAGTTGCAATTCAGACATTTATGTGATAAAAGCCTCAAACTTTAAGTGGATATTCTGATCCCTTTATTGGGTAATAATGGATCTATTCCATTGAAAATATCTTCTCCATCTTTCAGTGTTTTGAGAAAGATAAAATTATCCTTATTTTTTATCATATTAATATATAATGTTATAAATGGTGTATGTTGATCAAAAATAAAAATCCAAAAAAGGGTATTGAAGTGATGGAGTGGAAATAATTATGTAATTTTTTTGATAAATATTTTCATCAAACTCTTCAACTAAAAATGGATAAAGATTTCCTTGGACTCAATAAAAAAGACGAGAAATTCATTAGGGGTATAAACAGAAAACTTCAAAATAATTGTGTGATACTACTATAGATTTTTTGTTTACCCTTAAAGTAATTTTGACCACTTATTTAGTGGGATAAATCTAAATATATGAAGATATTTGGTGATTTGATACATTGAAAACAATGAGGAAATTGTCTGATGTGCCCTCAATGTTGAAATGGTGGATAGTGTTTAACAACCCCAAAGTTTATCAATAGAAACTCTCTTCTTAATAATATTACATATAGTATAAATCACATAATATTACATTATAAACAAAATATAAACTTTATAAATGAAGAATGAATGAAATTAGTGGTATTTTTAGAAGTTAGGGAACCTATACCAATTGAATAGTAAATTGACATTTGAAATAGTAACATGACCTTTAGGAAAAGTAATATTATCAATATATTAGTAACTTCAACTATAAAAGTATAAATAAAATTTAGGCATCTTATAAATAAAAATATGATATAATTATATCATAGTATAAATTATTAAATGTTTTAAAAATGATAAATAAATTATTAGTATTTTTGTAAAGTGTAAATGTTTATTTAAAAATTTATAATTAATATAATGATTGAAATGAAAAATTATTTACAAAAAATATATTCATAATTTAATATTATTTTGTTTTTTGATTATAAGATAATTTTATAAGACCTTAATTAATTTCTCAATGTTTTATAAAAGCAATTATAATATTAAAATTAGTATTTTTTAGGTAAATGGTGACTTTAATAAAAAATTATTTTATCATATTTATAAAATTATTTTAATAAAATGGATTTCATTTTTTAATTCTACTTATTGAAAAATTATTAGGGTGATTTTTTGGTATTTTTCTAAAATAGTTGATTTTTTTTGTGAATAGTGAAATGCAATAATTTACGGTATTTAACAAATACATGAGTTATTGATTCATATATGTTGTATGGTTGATGTAAACCCATAATATCAAACTATAATTATTATTTTTAATATATTTAGTGATAATTCTCAAACTAGTCATAGTCTTGAGCCAAAATAATAAACTAATGAATTAAATAATAAAAAAACACCCCTATCTTCCAGTATAAATACTACTCCTCACCACCTATTTTCCTCACACCATTAAATATTTTATCCTTATATGAATTCAAACAAATAATATTCAAAATAATATCCCCATTTTATAGGATTCCTTGGTCTCAACAAAATTCCAAACCCTTTTCCTTAAGGAAGTTCTCAAGGAGGAGAAATTCAGGAGGTAAAATACCTCTTTCATTTTCTTTTTATTTAATTTTCAAATTTATTTTCTTTTTTATTATCTCCACAACTCCTCTTATAAAAGTGACATTAAAACTAAATTATATTATATATACTATAATTTTATAATGTTAATGGAATAATTTATCATCAAACCTCTTCTCCACCCATTTTTTATTCTAAAAATTAAAACATCATTATGATGGGTTAATTTTTCACATTCAAGGACTACTAGTTTAAAATTTCATTTACCACCTTAAATTATGATCATAAAAACATTTTCATTGTAAAAATATGTTATAATATATTTATTACATTATATTTAATGTTCTAGAACCATTATATATATATAATATTAATTAATAAAACCAAACTAGTTGTGATGATCGAAAAACCACCAAAATAATAAAACAACTATCACTAAAATCCTATCTAATGATTCATCCACACTCAAAATAACCAAAAAAAATTATATAAAAAATTAATATTATTTATGTTCATTAATAACATATAACATCAATTCTGGAAAAACATTATCATCTTACATGATTTTCTGTACATGTATACAAGTAAGGCCATCATGAAAACCAAGGAAACCAATGTTCTTGAATGATGAAATTGAATCTCGTAACCTATCAAAAAGTCTATAAATGACCACAATAAATTTATAATAAATATAATACATGTATAAAATTTTCTGAATTAATTAATTAATGGATTTAATTTTATTATCCAGGACATCGAGTTCAAGTAGAGAACACCTTCAGACATAGGGTAAGATATTCTACCCGAACCTCCATTTGTTCCTTCAAGTTACTTTTTCTCTATCTTTACACCAATTTAATGATTATTTATTTTTGTTTAATTCTTCTAAATTCTATTTATTGTTTCCAAAATCATGTATATAGATCAAATCATCCTTGTTTTATGGGAAAATACATGTTTTAAAAAGGTTCCCTTCTCAATTATTCTGGATAAGTAAGACTAATTAAAGGGAACTTCTAGATTTATTACCCATTTTCAAGTTCACTCCATAATCTATTTTAAGACACAATTATTTTTCTAAAATCACTAATTTTATCATGAAAAAAAATATTGGTTAAATCTAGTTTTATAAAAACAAATATGATGTTTCTGCATTAAATTTTCTTTAATATGTTCCTTAAATTGGACTAAAATGCTTCATTTATAAGGTACCTTAAACACTCAATTTTTGTTTTTTCACTTAATTTTGATATCAATTATCACGATCTATGCCTATTTTTCCTTATTAATGTTCATGTATTATTTGAATCTATTCTTTCTTAGACATCATTATGATACTCCCTTTTGTTATGCCTTATGACATGATTATGATACCCAATTCTTTAAATCAGAAACCCTTATACTTGATTCTTCTCGTGGCACACATATGCATGAACATGTTATGATGGTTTATACTAGATAGTTCTCCAATTAATTAGGTAATTTATATTCTCACGAGACATCATGTTGGGATATGGAGTGAACCTAATTCCTTTATGGGACTTTGTCCACCTTGTGAAATGTTCTTGGAAATTATACCTTACTCATGCTTATGTCATGCTGTGTTTTTGTTTCCAAATTTCTATGATCACATGATTACATGTCCCCATGATCTACATTTTATTATTTCTTATTTGTATTCATGTTTCATTCCATTTTATTTCATCATGTTATGCCTTCTAACCCATGTTCTTTACTTTATTCTTACATTTCTAACCTTACTGAGATTTTTAGCTCATCCCTTTGTTCATATATTCCTGAAATTATCCTTTGTAAACATAGGGGATAAATAGAATTCAGGATCTATTTATGGATTACTAAAATAAATAAGTTTTATATATTTCCATTTTTCATTTTTATGTACCTAATCATTCAAAGACACTAGACTTTATGATCATTGGATCGTAATTTTATTGTTAATTATGTTTACCATTATGTAATAATATGTGTTGATGGTTAAGAATATTATAGTTTGTATCAGATAAATGTTTAGTTTTTTTAAAGATCAAGACTATAGAAATGTTTTAATAAACCTAGTAATAATTCTATCACCATGGATAACCTATATTAAAACATAGGAAATCAAAAGATAACATGTACCTTCCATTTAAAAGTTTATCCTTTTATGTTCAAAGTTTTCTTTTTTATGTGCTTATTAGTTAAGTATTCAAAACCCCCTAATTTTACTTTCTTTGTCTAAGCTAATGGATAGATATAGAAGAACTCATTCCAACAATTAATTTGATAGGAAATGTGATGATTTCCCTAATTATATTCCAAATATGATGGGAATGGGTACTCAAAACTCCATGATCATACTTTATCAACTGGATAAAGTTGTGAATAATAACTTGAATAAATTTAAACTCCCTCCCAATCCTAATAAATAGAAATTTTTGGTCAAATAATTTATACAGAAAAGGGTTCTCATGTTTAGTGGATATTCTGATCCACTCCTTGAAGAACAATAGATTAACTACACTAAGAGGATATTCTCAGTCCTCTAAGGCCTAAAAGAAGAGAAATTTTTGTTGGTGGTATATCATTTTGATGGGGAATAAGATCAGTGGTGCACACTGCTCAAGAACAAAAATTCCAAGGAGGATATTTATTTCAAGGAATGAGAATATTACAAGAAAATATTCTCCAATAAATATTTTCCCCTAACACTCCATCTTAAGATAGAAAGGGAGTTATTAAGACTAATAGAAAAGGAAGATGAGTCTATTGGGGTGTATGAAGAAAACTCCATAAGTCTTGCAAGAAAAACCTCAATATTTGTCATGACCACTAAATGTAAGGTGGATTGATTCTTTAGTAGACTAAATATGAGTCTACTAGAAGCATTGGTGATTTGATACTTTGACATCTATGAGGAAATTTTCTGTTGTGCCCTTAAGGATGGAATGAAGATTGAAGAATCTCATTGGTCTCATGGTCCCTAGGACAAAACTAGGAAAATGGAGTTTAATATGGGATTATAGATAGATAAATCCCATGATGGAAATAATACCCAACATCCCAGATGAAAAAAGTGTGGAAAGAATCATCCTGTAAACTTATTAAAGGGAACCAAGATATGCTTCAAATGTGGAATAGAGGGGTATATGTATAATAACTATTAAAGGGATATAAATAACCCAAATAATGAGAAATAAGAAAAGAAAGTTTATATAAAAAATCAACCTGTAGTGTAGTTTTTCAACTGCAAGGAACACTGGAATTATGTAAACCATTTCCCTAAGCAAAGGGTTGTTGGAGGCAATAAAAAAACCACCTCCAAACCATCAAGGAAGGGTATATACTAACACTACTACTAAAGTGGATTACAAAAATGATGTGGTGATAGGTACACTAGTTATTAATTAATGAATAATGAACTTAATATTTGATTATGGTTCTGTATATTCATTCATATCTTTAATGTTTAGAATAACTATTCAAAAACCACCTCAAAATATGGAGGTTGAGTTATCTTTGAGAACTAAAAATGGGGAAATTATTGCATCAAAAGTATATAAATCCTCCCAAATTAATTCTTGTTTACTAAACCTCCAAAAAATTCTTGTCTTACTTACTTTGGTAGAGTTAGATGCTATATTGGGCATGGATTGGATATATTTATACAAATCCAACATCAACTATTGAGAAAGGGAGATCACTATTCACATCCTAAAGCATCCTCCAATTCTGTACAAGTGTAAAGAGGAAGGGGAATATATTTTAGAATCATCATTTCAATTTTGTATATTTTTACCTTATGAAAAAGAATGTATAAGTCAAATTATTGATATAAAAAATAGAATCATGCTCGAGGATATTCCCATTGTGAGGGAATACAATGATATGTTTCCCCAAAGAGTTTCATGATCTTCATCCTGATTGAGAGGTCGATTTCTCAATTGAACTTATTCTTGGATATTGACCTATATCAAATAAACCTTTTAGAATTAACACCATTGATATGTGATAACTAAAGAAGCAATTACAGAAGAATATGGATAAAAATTTTATACACCCAAGTGGTTAACCATGGGGTGCACCAGTCCTCTTAGTCAAGAATAAGGATAGATCAATCCACAAATGTATTGATTAGAGTGATCTCCAAAAAAATCATCATAAATAGAAAGTAACCCTTCCTCATATAGATGACTTATTGGATCAACTATGTGGGGATAAGTATTTCTCAAAGGTGGACCTTTAGTCAATATATCACTAATTAAAGGTAAAGAGGGATGATATTTTAAAGGCTTCCATTTGAATGAGGTAAGGAAAATATTATTTCATAGTGATGCCCTTAGGACTCACTAATTCTCAAAAAATATTCCTAGATTTAATGAACAAAGTCATTAGATATTACCTCATCAAATTTTTGGTATCCTTTATTGATGATATTCAGATATACTCCAAGAGAAAGAGGAATACAAGAAGATTTTGAAAAATATGATAAAGAATTTGAGAAGGGATAAAATCTATGTAAAGTTCAATAAATGTGAGTTATGTATAGAGGAAGTATCATTATTGGGGCATGTAATCACCAACAAGTGGATATATCTGGAACCTTCCAAGAAAAAGGCAATCAACGATTGGCCCAGGAAAAAATCTGTAATGGAGATCAATAGTTTCCTTGGTTTCGCTAGGTATTACCGGTGATTTTTGAAGAACTTATCAAGATTTTAAAACCCACTAACCAAGATGAATCATAAGGGAGAAAATGTTTTCTGGACCAATGAATTTGAAGACTAGTTTAGAGAGTTAAAAAAGAGGCTTATCACTACACTAGTACTCACACTACCGAAATATGGGAAACTCTTTGTGGTGTACAATTCTGATTCAAAGAAGGGATTAGGTTTTTTACAGATTAAATATGATAAATTAATACCTAAAACTCAAGGAAGATTAAAATTCATGAAAAAAACTATCTGACAGATGATCTTGAGTTGGAAGGTATGATCTTTTTGTTAAAAATATGGTGGTGTAATCTCTATAGTGAGAAGTGTCATATATATATTGATCATAATAGTATCAAATATATATTCACATATAAGTATATTAATATGTTCTAGAAAATATGGTTATATATCATCAGGTATTATGACTACTCAATCCATTACCATCTTGGTAAAGCAAATCATATGGCAGATGCTCTAAGTACAAATGATCCTATAACATTATCAATGATGAGAATTGAGAAGAATAAAATCTTATTAGATTTGAAAAGGATGTTCATGGGAATAATTAAGAAAGGAAAATCATCAATCCTTTCTCAAATTATTGCTCAACTATCACTCATGGAGAAAATAAAGGATGCTCAAATAAGTGTTGTGGAAATTCAGAAGAAGTTTTAATCCATGTGAAAGGGGGAAACCTCAGAGTTAAAAATTTATGAGGAAGGAGTTGTAAGATTTGGGTATTTAATATATATACCTTTAAATCTAGAGATAAATAATGAGATTATGAGTGAAACAAATAGATCAACCTTCTTTATTCACCCAAGGATTATAAAGATGCATTTTAATCTCTGAGAGAACTATTGGTGAGATAATATGAAAAATGAGATCGTTGAATATACATCAATTTGCCTTTTATGTCATCAAGTGAAGGATTAAAGGAAAATGTATAAAGGGATGATTAAACCATTACCTATACCAACATAGAGATGGGAAAACATCACCATGTACTTTTTCACCAAAATTCTAAAGACATCCATTGGAAACAATTCTATATGGGTTGTTGTAGGTCGTCTTACAAATATAGTTCACTTTATATCAATTCGAGAGGACTTCTCACTAGATCAACTAGCCTAGATATACATAAAAGAAGTGGTAAGGCTATATGGAGTACCAATATATATTATATTCAATCAGGATCCATTATTCACTTCCAAGTTCTAGAAAAGTCTCCAACATAATTTGAACACTTGAAATTCAGTACAACCTATCATCCTCAAACTGATGGACAATATGAGTGAACTATTAATACAATACAAGAAATGTTGATAGCTTGTTCTATAGAATTCAAAGGAGTATGGGACCAATATCTTCCTCTGTATGAATTTATTTACAAAAATAGTTTTCAATAAAGCATAAAATTGATTTATATGAAGCTCTTTCTAGGAAAAGATTCATAACACTGGAATTCTAGGATCAAGTAAATTAACATAAGATGATAGGACCTAAAATGGTAAAATAAATGTTGGAGAAGGTGAAAACCAATCAACAACACATCAAGGAATCCCAAATTCAAAAAAGGATCTATATAGACAATCATCAACAAGACCTTGAGTTTAAGGTTGGAGACATGGTTTTGTTCTGCATATATTCATGGTATAAGATCATGATATTTGGGAAGAAATGAAAGATGAGTCCCAGGTATAACATCCCCTTCGAGATTCTTGATCATGTTAGACTTTTGTCTTATTTACTAGAACTTCCACCTACCGTGTCTCATGTACATGATGTATTCCATGTATCCCTATTAAGGAATTACATACTAGATCTCTCACATGTACTGAATCTAGAGGTGGTATAGATGGAAAATAATCTCTCTTATGAGGAGCATCCAAGGAAGATCTTGGAATATATAGATAAATTTCTAGGAAATAAGACTACTCACCTAGTAAAATTCCAATAGAGGAACCATAAGTATGAAGAGGTAACATGGTAACTGGAGGAAGCAATGAAGTAGAAGTACCAGAGTCTTTTATACCTCTTTATCCACCCAAGAGAAACTAGATAGATATTAGAAAAGTAAATCTACCCTATAGTTTCCCACTTGAACTTTCTGGGTGAGCTACTACATGGTAAGTTTACTTGTGACTTCCAAAATCACTCTCTTCCCTCACCTATTTTACCCATAGTATGTAAAACAAAATTTTGAGGGATAAATTTCATAAGGGGGGAATAATCTAAGAACCCAAAATTTTATCAATTGAAAATCCCTTCTTACAATTATTACATATAGGATAAATCACAAAAAAACAATATAGAGAACACAATACAAACTTTATAAATGAATAAATAATGAAATAAGAGATATTTATAGTAGTTAAGAAACCTATACCAATGGAATAATAACTTGACCTTTGGAATAGTAATACGACCATTATAAATAGTAATATGACCAATAGAGTAGTAACCACACCTATTAAAGTATAAATAAAATTTAGGCATCTTATAAATAGAAATTTTATAGAAATTTTATAAGAAATTTTATAATTAATATAATTATTTAAATGAAAATTTATTTTCATAAAATATATTCACAAATAATTATTTTTTAGTCTTATGATTATAAGATAATTATATTATACCTTAATCAAATTTTCAAAGTATTATAAAATATGGTATAATTTTAAAATATATATTTTCCAAGTAAATGATGATTTTAATTAAAAATTAAATGTATCAAATATATAAAATTATTTTAATAAAATGTATTTTATTTTGGAATTTTACACATTAATAAGTAGTTAGTGTTAATTTTTTGGTTTTTTCTAAAACAATTGAATTTTTGGTGAATAGTGAAATATAGTAATTTATGGTATTTAATAAATACATGAATTATTGAGTCATAGGTGATGTATGGATGATGTAATCCCATAATTTATAACTCCTAAATTATTTTTATATATTTAGTGATAATGATAAAACTATTCATAGTTCTGAACCAAAATAGAAAACTAATTAATTAAATAAGAAAAAAACATCCCTATCCTCCACTATAAATACCACCCCTCACCTCCTATTTTACTCATACCTTTAAATGTTTTTTCATTGTAAAAATTCTACCCAATCATATTATTAAGACTCTCCCCCACTTACAAGTGAAATTCATATCAACAAAATTCCAAACCCTTATCCATAAGGAGGTTCTAAAGGAGGAGAAATTCATGAGGTAAAATCCTATTTCATTTTCTTTTCAATTTGTTTTGTTATTCTCTCCTGATATAACCTTATAAAAGTTACATTAAAACTATAGTATCTTATATATACTATAATTTTATCATGTTAATGGAATAATCCACCATCAAACCTCTTATCCTCCCCATTTTTCTCTACAAATGAAAACATCATTAGTGATGTGTTAATTTGTCACATTAAAGGACTGTGAGTTTTCAATTTAATTTACCACCATCAAGGATAAACATAAAACCATTTTATGGTTAAAAAATATTATAATATATTTATTACATCCAATTTAATGTTCTCAAACCATTATATATACATAATATTAATTAATAAAACAAAACTAGTTTGTGATGATTTAAAAACCACTAAAATAATCTAAACAATTATCACTAACATATTATCTAATGATTCATCCTCACCCAAAATAAAAAAATTAATTATATAACCATTTAACATTATTTATGTTAATTAATAAAATATAACTTCAATTATGAAAAAAAATCTCATTTAACATAATTTTACATACATGTATACAAGTAAACTGACCATGAAAGCCAAGAAAACCAATGCACCTGAATGATGAAATTGAATCTCATAACCCATAAAAAGGTTATAAATGAACTTAATAAAATTACAATAAATAAAATAAATGTATAATAGGTTCTTAATTAATTAATTAATTGATTTTATTTTATTATCCATGACATTAATTTCAAGTGCAATACACTTCCAGACATAAGGTAATGGATTTTACCCGAACCTCCATTTTTTTCGGGTTAAAATTTATCTCTATTTACCCCAATATAATGCTCATTTTATATTTGTGTACTTATTTTTCATTCTATTTATATATTCCAAAATCATGTATCTAGATTATATCATCCTTCTTTGATATGGAAATACATGTTTTAAAAAGGTTTATTTTCTAAATTATTCATAATAAGTAAGTCCAATTAAAGGGAACTTCCCGATTTATTACCCATTTACAAGTGCACTCCATAATCAGTTTTAATCCAAAATTATTTTTATAAAATCACTATTTTCCCATGAAAAACTATATTAGTTCATTTCTAGTTTTATGAAAACAAAAATTCCTTTTCCTCTTTAAATTCTCTTCAATATTTTCTTAAAATCGCACTAAAATGTTTTATTTATAATGTCTTTTTAAACACTCTGTTTTTGTATTTTCACTTTATTTTTACATTACTTATCATGATATATGCTTATTTTACCCTATTAATGACCATTGGTGATTTAAATTTATTCTTTTGGGGACATCATTATGATACTCTCTCTTTTATTATACCTTATGACATGATTATGATACCTAATTATTTCCATGGGTAACCCATATGCTTGATTCATAATGTGGCACACATATTCATGAACATGTTATGATGGGTGCACCCAGCTAGTGATAAAATTAATTAGGTAATGTTTAGTCTCATGATATATAATGTTGGGATAGGGGTAAACCTGATTCCTTTATGGTACTTTTTTTCTTTATGTTCAATGATTGTGGAATTTAGCCTTGACTCAAGATTATGTCATGTTTTTGTTGTTTCCACATTCCTAATATTCCATGATTACATGTCCCTATTCTCTACATGTTTTTATTCCTTAATTTTATTCATGTTCCATGCCTTTTTATGTCATCGTGTTATATCTTCTAACCCATGTTCTTTGCTTTATTCCTATGTTTATACCCATACTGGGATTTTCATCAAATCCCTTTGTTCATGTATTACCCAATTTAACCTTTGTAGATATAGAAGATCAATGGAAGTTAGTACCTCTTTATATATGATTAAAATAAATATGTTTTATTATATTTCCATATTTTCAGTTTTTTGTTCTTAGAAATCCGAAGACACTAAAAATTACAATCCTTGGATTATAATTTGATGGTTAATTATATTTAAAATCATGTAATAATATTTATAAAAGGATAGGGTAACTATATAGTTAATCTCAAGGGTTAGAGGATAATAATCAAGGAATTTATTTCAATTATAGAGATGCGTTGGAGAAATCTCATGGTTGAAATAAATTCCAATATCCCAGTTATCAAAAGTGTGGGAAGAAGCATCAGACTAATTTCATAGAGGGGATAGAGAAATTATTTAGGTGTTGGAAGGAAGGGAACCTATATAGTGAATATTTATGAGAGAAACCCACTAATGTGATGGTATAAAGGAATTATCTAGCCAACCCTTAGTCTGCTATCCATTTTTTTAACATTAAGGAATAAGGAAATTATGAAAATCTAGGCACTAAGATAAGGGATGCCAATGATAACCTATGAAAGTAACCTCCAAGTCCTAGAAATAAATTACGAGCTTATTCCATCACAAATTTTTAGGTGAATCCTGAAAATTATGTGGTAAAAAATATGCTATCTATTTATTCAAGGATAGATAATGTACACTTTGATACTGGTTCTGTATATTCTTTCCTATCACACAAGTTTGATATAACTTTTTAACACTAACTAAAATCATGGAAGTGGAGCTATATGTGAAAATGGAAAAGGGGAAATTATTATATACCATGTATAAAAATTCTTCCCAGTATATATTTTGGGGTTTAATTTCTTAGTGAACCTTGTGATACTCACTATAATGGAATTATATGTTATTCAAGGTACATATTAGTTTTCCATATATAGAGCTAACATAAATGGATGAGAGAAATAAATTAACCTCTGTATCATGAATCAACCTTAGATTCTATACAAGTAAAAAAATGAGGATCAATATCCTTTGGAATCATCATCTTGAGTATGGATATTATTTCATTAGGAGTAAGAATATCTTTATCAAATGATTGAGACTAAGGAAAAGATCATTTTTGAAGAAATTCCCATTGTGAGGGAATACATTGACATGTTTACCAAATAATTTAATGATATTAATCCTATTCAAGAGTTTTATTTCTCAATTGAACTTATACCTAGATCTTTTCCGGTATCCAAGACTCCATATAGAATGGACACTAATGAAAATGAAGATCTGAATAAGAAATTTTAGGTTAATTTGGATTACGGGTTTATACACTCAAGTGCTTAACCATGGGGTTCTCCAATCCTTTCTATCATGCAGAAGGATTTTATAATTCACCTCTACATAGATTATCATGAGCAGAACAAGATCATGATAAATAAAAAGTATCATCTTACGTGGATTGACTTATTAAATGAGCAATGTGGAGACAAATACTTATCCAAGGTGAATATTTGCTTATTATATTATCAAGTAATGGTGACGAAGGAGGATATCACCAAGCCTACTTTTCATAAATGGTATGATCACTATGAGTTCATAATAATTCTATTTAGTCTCACTAGTTATATATTTACCTTGATGGACCTAATGAACAGAGTCTTTAGGGATTACCTCAAAAAAATTTATAGTTTCATTTATAGACTATATTCTTATCTACTCCAAAAGAAAGGAGGAACATGAGGAGTATTTGAATTCTATATTTAGTACCTTGTGAAAGGACATGTAATATGTGAAGTATAGTAAATGTGATTTTTTGGATAGAGTAAGTAACATTACTGGGGGATGTTATTCCTATAAAAGGGATAAATATGGATCCTTAAAAAATATTGAAAATTAAAGGATGACCTAAACCAATACCTGTGATGGATATCCATAGTTTCCTTTGATTAGATTGGTACAATAATAAATTTTTGAGAAAAATATCATGATTTTCAATACCACTAACCTAGATAAATCAAAAGTGAGTAATGTGTTTTTGAATTTATGAATTCAAGGAGATATTTAAAACCTTAAAGAAGAGTCTAATCACTTAAACTGCGTTCAAATTATCCACTAGGTGGAATGATTTGTGATCTAAAACAATGTATCCAAATAGGTCTTCGGTTGTGTACTCATGAAATATCCCAAAGTGATAAGCCATGCCTCCCACCAATTAAATATCCATTAGTAGAACTACCCAACGCATGATCTAGAATTGGTTGTAGTGATATTAGTATTAAATATTTGGAAACTTTATCCCTATAGGGAAAATTAATAAATATATATGGACCATAAAATACTCAAGTATATATTAACACAAAAGGAGATCAGTATGAATCAATGAAGTTTTTTAAAGCTTACTAGTGATTATTATTGGTCAATCCATTACCATCAGGGAAATGAAAACAAAGTAGTAAATTAACTAAGTAGAAAGGATCTTAAAACCCTATATATAATGGGAATTAAATGGGATCCAATATTCATCGACATGAAAAGGATGGAAATGGGAATAATAAAAATAACCTTCATCCTATCTTGATCAAATAAAAACTCAACCATCTATTCTTGATAGGATCAAGGTGTCCAAAAAAGACGATGGGGAGCTATAGATAATGGTATAAAATATTATGGAGTTTATCTTTTGTAAATATAGAGTTATAAGGTTTGGAACATGAATATGTGTCCCATAAAAACTAAATCTAAATAGGTAACTTTTGGATTATGTGTAAACTAATCCCTCTCTATTAATACATGAATCAGTGAGATGTATAAGTATCTCAAGAAAAAATTATGTTGGGTTAATATGAAGTGAGAAATTGCAGAATTTGTATCCTGAAGCTTGGTATACCAAAAATTCAAGGTAGAACGAAAAAATTATAAGCGTATGATGAAAATATTTCCCATGATAATACGGAAATGGGAATACATAACCATAGATATCATCATAGAACTCCCAATGAAATCTAAAGGCAATAATGCCATCTAGGTGGTAGTCGACTTCCATATAAAGTAAGAACATTTCATTTCTATCAAGTAAGATTTCTCTCTTGACAAATTCACCATGATATATATAAGGGAAGTGATAATACTGAATGGAGTTCCACTCTCCATTGTATATGATTAATATCTAAGGATCACCTTAAGGTTCTGGAGAATCCTTCAGCAAACAATGAATATATAACTTTTTTTCAATACTACTTATCATTCATAGATAGAGATCCAATATTAAATAACCATTCAAACTCTAGAGGATATTTTGAGATATTATTCTATGAATTTCCACGGTTTTTGGAACAATAACCTTCCCCTAGTGAAGTTCTTATATTAAAAAAGTTTCCATTATAGCATTTAAATAATATATTATGAATCTTTGTATGGGGATAAGTGTTATACTCCAACATGTTGGGATAAATATGGAGAGATTAATACTATGGGACCTGATATTTTCACAAAGATGAAATATAAGGTTCAAAAAATTCAATTTCATATGAAATCCATAAAAATTATACTAAAAATATTTTATAACAATCGTTGATGAGACCTAGATTTTGATGTTAGATGTAGAAATTTGGGTCTGGTTCACTACTCAGTAACTGAATTCGAGAGCCACATGGACTTAAGAAAACCTCCCCATTCACCAAGGGCTTCTATATAGTAGTGAGTGTCTATGATGATAAGGTGGGGAGATTATACCCTCATGGTTAAAGCACAACACATTAGTATAATAAAAGGATAAAAAGATGAAAAAAGATCTAATAAAAAGGAATAAAAATAAATAAACCATCCAAATATACTACACATGATTACATAAATTATGGTTGAACTATATAAAATATCACATAAAAAATGAAGATCATTCCATGCTATAAAAATGGGAAGATAAATGGGGAAATAGAGAAACAGAAACATAAAATATTATATATAAGATTAAAAAGTACAGAAAATATCTACACTGGCATCACATGAATATGCTTGATCCCCTACTCACATAATCTATAATAGAATATAAATAAGGCAACCTAATCTAGAACATTACCTTTGTCTCTACCTGTAACCATAAATACTTCCCATGTACCAAATTGATGCCTAAACAGGGTGTGAGATATACCCAGTAGGCCACTACCAACAGTTTCTATAACAACTGTAATTTATGCATATAAGCTGTAATATTGTTCATGTATGATAGTAATAAAGCTATAAATGAAAAAGTGATAAACCTCGATATGTAATTACATTATGTGATAAGTAGTCTGTAAATTATGGGAAAATTTTATATAAGAGTAATAATCATCTATGACACATGTCGATGTATGAATTATTAGACCTACAAGGGCCAGGACCCATGGGCATTGACTATGGAATCGTACTCGAGTCCATGAAGATCGTCTATAGAAAAATCAGTATAATTTAGATCTACTAGGACTAGGTCCTATAAAAATTGAATATGAAATCCTCTTTGAGTCCATGGAGACCATCTATAGAAAACTTGTTATAGACTTAGTTATATCCCAAGGATCAAGTCTAATGAAGTCCAAGTAAGTCAGATCCAAAGTAATAATCCAAGGCATCCAATATAACAAGTCACTGGTTCCATACTGTGATGTCAGTTCCATACCATAATTCTAATTCCATATCGAAGTATCCATACTAAACCATTTTATATAAGGGGTTGAATGTGTCATGTAAGTTTCCAAGACTTTGTTAACAATTAATTGATCTCATTAAATTCATTAGTCAATTCACTCATAAGTGATAAAATGAGGTTCCATGTTAGTGTCCATGCCATATTACATATCATTTTCATAAAATTCAATATCCAATAGGTCGTCCACCTCAATTTATAATTTACCATTAATCCATTTCATCTCCATTTTCATTTATAAATGAAAAGGTTCTATAAGTGGTATTTAAACATTAATATTACCATTTAATTATCAAATGGATTCCACTAATGGGTGGAAGTCTCATCTCACCCAAAGGGTGGAATAGTTATAGATATTTATATCAATTCCCCATAAGGGTTTGTTCGGGTTGAGGCCGATGACCTCCAAATAAGTCAAACAGGTAAATTGAGCATCAAAATTATTTACTAGACTTTAATTTAAGTCATTACTCATTTTAGAAGCCACTCTTGGAGGGTCAGGTATCCGTAACTATGATGAAATCTATAAAAAATCATTTAAGTGAAAAGGTGTAGACCACTTACTATAGATGGGTAATACTCTACTCATATGTTATCATCATTTAAGATGGGTTAGAACATGATAAATAAAAGAAATAGATTAACACCCTAAAAAATATGAAATATTATATCCCATTGATTTAGAATTCTATACAGTGATATAAACAAGGGAAGGAAGGAAGAGTATTGAAGATCATATTTATACAGATCAAATATGAAAAATAAAACTTGATTCCAATATAAAACAAATTACTTATCAAAAATCCTAGGAGATGAGAAGGGAGAGATTCACATGTGGTAGAGAGGATGTGAAAAATCATAGGAGAATAGATGGTTTAATATTAATGTATGATAGGGAAAAATTGGATGGTTGTACTAAACCATGTTCTAACCATGAATCTCCATAGCCTAAGTAGAACTACCCATCCGGGTTTGGCACATGGTTTTGTCAAACTATAATTAGACAGTTCAATCCTTTATAGTTTATTACAACACTCTTCATGGTCGTGTGGCCTCATTTTCATGGTTAAAAAAACTATGGACCTCCTTCTATTGGTCCTCCTATATTATCAACTTGGTTACTAGTAACCATGTTCCAACCATACAAATAATGTTATTTCTCAAAAAACTAGAGAACCGGGATCCAAATAAGTCACATATGCTATCAAAAACTTCCTTGAACCTTTATGAACTTCTATTAAAGGAAAAAAGAGATTTATACTTAAATTTATAATATTCACACCTCCTTAAGAAATGGGTTGTTACAACCCACCATCCTTAAAACAAATGATCCCTAAGTTTCACTTTTGAGGGTGTGAGAACATCATCTGAGGAAGGCTCCGACCAATGGGCATGTAATTTAGCATTTGACTCCCAAGTATCATCATGTACATGACCATGATTCTAGAACACCCATACCATAAAAACACAACAAAATCAGAGAGGATTCATTCTCCAATCAATAATATGAATCATACAGTCATCAAAAAAGCATCCACCTACAACTTAACCTCATCAGGCTAGAAGATATGAGATTGATCTAAAAGATAATGGAAAAGTTGTGAAACTTGGAAGATGTCGTGCATGGATTGGTACCTATGAGGTAAATGAAACTGATAGGATACCAACCTGACTCTATAAATATCTCAAATAGTCCAATAAACCTAGGTTCCATCTTCCTTTATTGTCTAAAGCATTGATTCCCAAGTCTATTTGAAACATACAAGAAGACACAATCTATGATCTTGAACTCTAGAGGTCTTCTATGAAGATCGACATAAGACTTATTCCTAGACTATGTTATATTCTTGAATTTACTGATAAGTTCTACCTACCATGAAGTCTACTATATGAGAAGAGGTCCCAATAGTGTTTCCTCTCCTCCTTCTAACCAGCACATGAGTGGGAGACATTTCCTACCATATAAGTCCTCAAAGTATCCAACATTATATTCACTCAAAAGATGTTATTATAAGAAAATTTAGTGATTTGTAGTTGTTTCTCACAAGAACCTCAAAAATCAAGTACACATGCTCATAGAATTTTATCTAATATATGAATTGTAGAGTCACATTTCCTGTCAGTCTGTGGGTGATAGGATGTGCTCAGAAGCACATATGTACCGAAATCCTTCTAGAATCCCTACCCGAACCAAGATGTTGACCAAGAATCCCTATCCAATATGAGAGTACATGGAAATCAGGGGATATGTATAATCTCCCAAACATATAGCCTCGTTAGCTCATATATTTAAAATGACTCTCTAATAGGTAAGAAGTGTTCAAATTTTTTCAACTTGTCTATGATCACACATACTACCTCACTAGCTTGAGGGGATCCTGGTAAGCTAGTCAAAAAATACTTGGTGATATTATCCCATTTAAACTCAGGGATGATCAATGTTTGTAGAATCCCTGATGGATATTTTTGTTCTGCATGCACCTGCTGATAGATGGAACACTGAGTAACAAATCTATCTATCTCACTTTTCATCCCTGACCACAAATACTAGAGACCTAAATCTCTGTACATCTTCATGATACCATGATGTTAAGAATAGAAAGAGTCATGAGACTACCACATCAATTTTTCGAGGATGTCTTTAGGAAACTATATGAATCCATGAATGTGTAAGACCTCATCCCTATCAATTATCCAACCAGGTAGTGGTCCCTCTCCTAAAATTCCCTCCCATATAACCAAACCCTTAGGATCAAAAATCCACCTCATCTTCCCTCTATCTGGAAGTGTAGTGGTCACCAATAAATATGAAACTATAGGATTCCCCTGATGGTCCTACACCTCTAAATTCATATCAAAAAACATGTCCATCAACTTACATTCATTACTGACCTCCCAAACTGCTTGTGTCAGTGTGTTCCATATTATATCATTAGTAATATCATTTCCACAACACAATGTATAATAAATTTCAAAGTAAAACGACTATAGTGATTAAACCCATCCTTGTTTCCTATAATTCAACTAAAGCTATGTAAATATATACTTGAGGGTTTTGTGGTCTAAATACACCAAAAATGATATCCCAGTAAATAGTGCCTCCAACAACGCAAGACATGAACCACAAATTCTAGATCAAGATATTGTGTTTGGTAATTAAACTCCTAAGAAATAAACTATGGAGGACTATATTTCATGAATTTATCCTTCTAATCATAATGGATCCTATCATGAGTCATGATTAATCATAGTAAACCATATAACCTCTATCAGGACTAGGTAATACTCGAATCATAACTTAAGTAATCCTTCTTTTCAACTCTTGGAAGGTTCTCTTACATTCTTCAACCCACATTAATTTCATACCCTTTTTATCCAATCTCATAAAAGTCTCTACTAGGCATGAAAAATCCTAAATGATTATCTTGAAATAACTAGACAACCCAAACAAACCCCATATATCTATGATGTTATATGGATTCTCCTAGGAAATAATAACTCCCACATTTTCTAGGGAAACAAATACTCTTGTATCCAAGATAATGTGACCAAGGAAGTAGTCCTTATTGGTCAAAAAGTGTTATTTGGTGAGGTTATTATATATATGATTTTCTATCAGCATTCTCAAAACCATATCAAGATGTTGGGCATGTTCTCTTTGAGTATGTGAGTACACCAAGATGCCATCCATGAAGGATACCACAAATGAATCTAGATATGGGTAGAAAACCCTATTACTCAAAGATATGAATATTTTTGGTATGTTCATGTGATAAAAATACATTACAAAATACTTGTATAATACATATCTACTATGGAATGTTGTGCATGGTACATTTGATGGTCTAAATCACCCATTATGGTATCCCAACATCAAATACATCTTAGAGAAAATACTCACTTCTCAGAGATGGTCAAATAGATCATTTATACATGGTTGTAGATACCAGTTCTTAACTGTAATATGGTTCAACTGATGATAATCCATAAAAATTTTAAGGGTACCATCTTTCTTTTTGTTGAAAAGGGCAGGTAAAACCCACAAGGATGTAATGGGCCATATAAAACCCTTATCTTCCATGTTCTATATATTCTTCTTGTGCTCCTACAACTCAATAGAATCCATCCTATAAGGAGGAATTTATAGTAATGATACTCTAGAAACTATCTGAATAGAAAACTCTAAATCTCTTTCAATAGGTAGTTCAGAAAATGTTTTAGGGAATAAATCCTTGAAAAAATATACTATAGTAAGGAAATCAGCCTGATGAATTCCTTGATCATCTATAAAAAGGCTAGAAATATGGGTTTTCACTTATCCTAGACCATGATGCTCATGTACAACTCAACCTATCTTGATATCCCATTATCCCTTGTAAATATAACTTTCACCCTCTGGGGACGTAAATGACATCCTATGGTGGTAGAAATCGACCTAATATTGATAAGGAACCAACTAGTCCATCATCAAAATGATTTCCAAACTTATTATCTTGAGGAAAAAAGGCCCCATAAGAAATGTTAACCACCTATCTTAGTGGGGAACTACTTACAATGGATTACATTCTTTGATAAGATTCTCAATGGGGTATCAAGTTTCATCACACAACAAAAATACAGTATCTCAAGGCCAAGACTCTCCATAATCTCCATATATATAATGGAGTGGTCAGAACCTATATCAGAAAAAGAAGATACTAAATTAGAAGTTAGTAAAATCATACCACTAACCATATATGGACCATCACACTTCTCCATGGTGATCAGATGCACTACATATACATAGTCATGTTTGTGAACATGTGATATAGCCTAAATACCTAGGTAAGGACCATTCTGCCGGTACTATAAATTTGGTGTTTGGATCCCTTGGTCATGACCACCTCCTAGGAATATATGATCGAGAGTGCTCCAGATCCCTGCCTGACATGTAACTAATGATCCTATACCCAAAGGCAGAACTATTTTCAATCCTCTTCCTCTCAACATAGCTGGTAAGGTCTGAAAAAACCTCTTCATATGGATTATTCTACCACAGTCTACATACTCAAATGGGTCTCTATCACACTGGGGATTCAAAGGTCCCTTCTTATCATGATAATGAAAGATCATGTGGCTAACCGGACACAATCTTTGGCTACTGATTCACCGTTAATTAACCTCAAAACAAATATCCATACTACTATATGATCCACTTCCCTAGACAAGGACTAAACCACCTTTACCCATACCTATAGCTTCTCTAAGGTTACACTTGGTAATCTGGGGATGGTTCACTATATCCATGATATTGGTCAAATGAAACATGTTCACCTAAGATCATATGGTGTATACGATCCCATCCTCAAAATTTATAACTTTTGAAAGATCATCCCAAGGGAGAGTAGGAAAAAATGTTAAAGATCTATAAAATGAGCTGAATAATCCATTACATATAGTGTTACATGCTTCATGTGCATAAAATATCTATCGATGTTATACCTTATCATCTCAGAAAATAAATAATTGAAAAAGGATATATGGAAATCCCTATAGATCATAGCCTAATGTTTATTATCTTGGGGAAAATAATCCCCCATATATTGGGTGAATCACATAGAATGTAATCTATGAGCTTAACCCTACTATTGGGTGGTGTCTCGAGATTTTAAAAATAGATATCATGGACTACATCTGTGACTCTACAACATATAGACCACTATCCCTTGAAAATGTGGGTGGAAGTTTCAGATAAAATTCCTCCATCAACACATCCATAGATGGGGTTGGTTGTGGGTCTCCCTGCATGGTTTTCATGAGGCAAGAATCGATCTCAAAATTGGGCATCAGTTCCCTAGTTGGGTATAACTAGGGGTTCTACAAGTGGAACTATAATAGGTAATAATACTAGCTCAGGGACCACCACCTACGAAGCATGGTCATCTCCACCCTCTTGGAACATTACTTGAGGCCTTTGTGGTGGAATATCTGTACAATTTCTAATAACACCCCTAAAAAATATTTTATTTCATTATAGAAAACTGAAAAAAGAATAGTACTGATATAATACTTGTTAAAAAAATTAACACCCATCTACCTACTCCTATGACTAATTCTCGGTGGTAAATAAGATCATAAATTTAATTAAAGACACTCCCTACTACCCAATACTAATGTAAGGTCAAAGTAAATGTCTGATATATCACACCAAGGTTCTGATATATTTAGTGTAAACTACATGTTAGATAGGAAAATACCCTATAAGTTTCAATTGACAACCCCATTTATTAGAAACCACTTCATTAGATTTTTTAGAATCAATAGTTCATACTCATTTATGTATATAATAGACTATTAGATCATTTACCATTCCCATGTTATAAAGTATTATTCTTTATAATTTCTAATTAGCATGCCATGTGACTATGAACAAACTTTTACATTTGACATCAGAATATAAAAAGTCTATAATGATAGCACAATTTTATAGATCAACATTCCCAATATTATAGAAGTACCATCCTTGAAAATTGAAATTACAATCCTTATAATCACATCTAATATACATCCATCTTATGTAATTATAATCACATATCTCAAACATATGATAATTGGTTAATTAAGGCGACACTATCAATCTATATGGGAAAACATAGTTTATTTTGATGCAAACACTTTAATAAAAAATTATTTATCCTTTCCATGCATAGAACATTACCAAAATTATTTTGGTATAGAAATCAAGGAACTAATAACATGCAACAAGAAATGATCATAGTAATAAATATTTTAAGGCACATGCATGACATATGAATACTAAGGTACCTATAATGATGTATGGAATACTAACTCCTTATTAAACTGATCTAATGATAAAATAAAATTCAAAATAATAATGATATTCTCCATAAATAATGTGTGTCACCAATCGATGCAATCAGTACAACTATAATAGGAAAAATCCAAAATAATAATTCCTTTCTTATATAATTTGGATTTTCCTTGTATGTGGGTTAGATAACCCCAAGATAAAGATAATTAACAAATTCCAAAACATTCCTAGTTTCCTATCTATCAATCCCAACCATAATACAAAAGGAAAATAAACCTCTGATGACACTTATATAACATGATCCTGATTCACTAATATGTAACCAAACTTGTGCGACACCTTTCCTAAAGTGCACCTCCCTATATTCTAGAGGTTTCCAGCTAGCAGTGAGGGTCTATGATGGTATGGTGTGGAGAATACAACCACTTAGTCAGATCATAATAGATCAGTATAATGAAATGATAAGAAATTTGAAACAAATATAATAATAAAAAATAAAATAAATAAAAAAGAAAACTAAAATGCACCGAGTGATATAAATTATGGATGAAAAATATCAAATATAATATATAAAAGTTATGATCATGTCATGCTATGAAAAATGGAGAGATACATGGTGAAATAGAGAAACTAGAATATAAAACAAGTTATTTAAGAGTATAAAAGGTCTAAAAACTATCTCCATTAGTATCATGAGCATACACTCGGTTCTTTTCTCACACACTCCATACTAGCATATGAATTAAGAATCCTAAGATGGACCCTTTCCTTCAACTTGACCTATAACCATAATGTCTATCTGGGTACCAAATAGCTGCCCAAACTGGGTGTGAGATATAATCAGTAGGGCACTACTAACAATGTCTATAGCATGTACAGTATGCGCATATAATCTATAACAGTGTGAAGGTATGATACAAATAAAGAATTTAATGATAAAGTGATAAACCATGATCTGTTGTACATACTGTGACAAGCATTCTATAAAGGAAAGGGAAACTGTATACAAGAGTAAGAATCATCTACGACGCACACTGGTGTATCAAGTATTAGACCTTTTAGGACCAAGAACTAGGGTCATTGACCAAGGAATCCTACTTGAGTCCATGGATCTCATCCATAATAAACAAGGTTTAGGATCTGGGTAGTGCCATTTCCCATGGATCTCATCCATAGAAAACTCAGTATAATGTAGAACTACTAGGGTCCGGACCCATGGACATTGATCATGGGGTCCTCTTCGAGTCCACATATCTCATCCGTAGAAAACTTGAGATAGACTTGGGTGGATCCAAAGGATAAATTCCAAGGAGGTCCAAGAAAGACATATCCAAGGTAATAATCTAAGGCATCTAATATAATAAGCCTTCTGTGCCACACCAAGATGTGGGTTTCATATCATAATGTCAGTTCCATACTAAAGTATCCATAATAAACCATTTTATTCAAGGGGTTAAACATTCTATGTTTATATCCATGAATATGTTAACAATTAATTGATCACATTAAATTCATTATTTAATTCACTTACAAGTTATAAAAGGAAGGTATATGTTAGTGTCCATGCTACATTACTAACCATTTGCATACAGTTCATAAGCCAAGAGGTCATCCACCTTAATTCATAATTTTACATTAAAACTTTTCATCTCACTTTAAAATTTTAAATTAAATGGTTTTATAAGTGGTATTCAACCTTTAATATTTACATTTAATTATTAAAAGGTTTCCACTCATGGGTGAAAACACAGGCTTACCCAAATGATAGAATAGTCATAGATATTTAGACAAAATCACCACAACGGGTAGTTTGGGACGAGGTAGATGACCTTAAACAAAGTCAAAGGGAAATATTGTATATCAAATATGTTTTAAAAAACTTTAATTTAATTCATTAATCATTTTAGAAGAAATTCACAAAGTTTATGATTTACATCACTATAGAAAAAGCTATAAAATCCAAAGAATTTATGGTAAGAGGTATAGACTACCTAACTTAGATGATTAATACTCTCTTTGAATATTATCAGCCTTTAACTCATTCTAGAATAATATAAATTGAATAAATAGATTAACACTTTGAAAATATGGAATATAAGATCATATGGATTTATAATTCCATATGTAGATATAAATAACGAAATTATGGAAGAGGATTGAACTGATTACTAATATAGATCCAATATAATTAACAACACTTGATTCAGAGTTCAAACAAAGGATTTATAAAAAATCATAGGAGAGGATAATGGAGATCTTCATGAATGGGGGAGAATCTATTTAAAATGAGAGGATAGAAGAGGTATTAATATTTAAATAAGGGTAAAAATAAAAATTTCACCCATTTTATAGGGGGTGAATAGTTTGGCCAAATCGTGCTCCAGCTGTGTGGCTCCACAACCAATGTGTCACCACCTTTATGTGCTAGGTGCATAGATTTTCAAACCATGCATATCCCATGCACCACTTTGTAGTTTATTACAACACCCCTAATGACTTTGTGGCCTCTTGTGCATGGTTAAACTTACCGTTCATCTCCACTTTCTAGGTTGCATAGTTGATCCATGCGATTATTTACGAACCATGTGAAAATCCTACATCTTATTCACTTTCTCCAAAAAATGGATCTTTAGGATCTAAACAGTCCTCAAATTATCTGAAACCATAATATAAACTTCTAAGGACTTCCATTAAAGGAAAAAAATGAGATTTGTATTGAAATTTAAAAGATTCACACATCATCAAAAATTCAGGATGATACATTAGAGACTATGTGTTCTTTCATATATCTCCATGGAAGAATTTCATGAGGTTTGAGAACAAGGTAAATGTTAGTCCTAGATACATCAGCCTATTTGAGATCCTTGATTGCATCAGAGATATGTCTTATTGACTTGGATTCCCACCTTATCAATCTCAAGCACATGATGTGTTCTTTATATCCCCCTAAATGAAGTACACATAGTACCCCTCACATGTATTTAATCTAGATGTGGTAACTTTTTAGAATGATCTTTCCTATGAAGAGAAGTCGATGAAGATCTTAGATAATAGAGACAAAGTTCTATGAAACATGATATCTCACCTATTAATGTTAATATGGAAGAACAAAAAGTTTTATGAAGCAACTTGGGAACTAAAATAGGAAATAAAATTGAAGTACCGTCATCCATTCTAGTGTAAAAAATGAAATTTCAGGGGTGAAATTTATAAAGATGTAATAATGTAATGACCTAGAATTTTATAAATGAAATTCCCTTTTGAATGAATAAATTCATTTTTAAGTAATGTGGTTATAGAAAAAATATATACTACATTGGTTATTTATGACCCTTATCAAATATATCATAACATATTTAAAATACTATTAAGAACCATAACCGTTGATAATATATCCATTTTACATTAACCAACGAGATTAGTATATATTAAGGGTTATGATGAAGACTATTTGACATAGACAGAAGAAATGATAACATCGACTAGTAAGATAATACCCTATGAAGGATCATTTTTCAGAGCTTCCGAGGGAGGTGACATCACTAGGATTTTACCTTGAATAATCCCAAACTAGGACTCAATAACTAAAACATGAGTTAAACCATTTATATGAGAAGTTCAAGCTTATTGAGATCACAACCCAAACCATATTCATCAAACCACCCCAAGAAAGTACCACCATTGGACACATTACCCATAGAGCTTATGTTGGTGTAATAATGGGTTATGTAACTAGACTTTAGTAGTATGAATATTTATATTATATTTTTAATAAAATAATTATTATATTTATCCCTTTTTTAGTATTAATTTTTAAATATAATTAAATAATGAGTTTTTAGAAAAATTAGATTTTGATATAAACAAAATCAAATTGTATTTTTGGGAAATATATAGTTTTCATTAATTCACTCATTTTCATAAATTGAATAATTTTGGAAATAAATTTTATTTTTATAAAATATTTTTTTAAATAATATTTATTTAAATATGAATGATAATATAATTTAATTAAGTCCAATTTAATTTTTATAAGGGTCATGAAGATATAGTATTGTTCAAACTTATATTTTATAGTAAATAATGATATTTATTTAAAATTTAAAATTATCATATTTATAAAATTATTTTCATAAAAAAATATTATTTTTAAATCAGTGCATCAAAATTATCCTATGGTTAATTTTTCATGATTTTATGAGATACTCAAATTTTGGGGTAAAAATTAAATATGATATAAATTCACTTTTTGTATCATGACATCATAATATCCCTTAATTTATGTAAAAAATTCTATAAAATACACCAATGAACAAATATATATTTCCCCTTTAAAATAATATGTTTTTGAATTTATTTTTTAAATTTTATAAAACCTTTAATGAATTCTCCAAAACATATATTATCTTTTAAGGTTTTAAAATCAATTCTTTATAAACATGACTCACTTCCACATCACCAATGGTATTATTTTAATGAATTAAGTTATTTTACATATAAAATATTAATAAAATACTCTTTGGTATAAATCTTGTGAAAAACCATGATATTTTTTTTGGTTTTGATTATTTTATCATATTGAGTCCAAAACCTAAGTTTAGAAATTAATAAAGAATTCCCCTCTCTTTTTCTATAAATCCCCACCCAACCTCCCAACATTATTCAATAAAAACCAATTGGGATGAATTTAATCTCCCTATTCATCTCCAAATCTCTCTCAAGGTGTTCCTAATATCTTAATAAGCTCCTCCCAAGCTTTTAGAAGCGCCCTCTCAGGGTAAGGGATCCCCTTTTCTTCCTATTTATTTGCGTAATTTTTTATACGATGATTTTTTAATTTAAAATTTTTAAAGTTTTAATATATTTTTACAAACCACTTTAATTACCTTATAATGAACATATAATTATATTTTACCTTTCACTCTCATTAAAAACTTTCATGAACCTTTATGTACATCCATTATCCTGCCAATATTATCACATGATTTTCCACCCTCAACATTTACACTGTGAATACCCTTCCCATTTTTACTCAAGGGTATCTACCTAGATTCACCTATCCATTAATTATTTTGGACTTCCATGTATTTAACCCACACTCTTTAGTCAAATTATTAAATGTTATTAAAGTCATTATTATGTTTAATGATCTATTTGGTACACAAATGCATGTACATGACATGAATATGACTGGTGGTATAAAAATTATATAGTTTTACAATTAATTGGGTAATTTTTTATCTCATGATATACCATGAATGGTTCATGATAGGTTTTTCTAAGTACAATATGTTATTTTTTCTTAGAGATTATTCATGAATTATGCATGTGATATCATGTTTTATGTTGTTTTCACATCCTTATGTTTCCTTGATGTTATCATCCTATATCATTCTTTGATGTTCATGAATATGATTATCACCCTTTTATGTCACCTTGATATTAATCTTGATGCACATGAAATACTTTCATCATATTATGTTTTGATTATTCCCTTACCATGATTTATAACTCACCTAATTCTTATTTACATCAATAGGTTATCCTGTGTAGTATTAGAAGATCAAGGGAACTTAATAACATTTTATAGTGTTTTTAATTAATTTCACTGTATACGTGTTACATGTTATTCTGTTATTTATATAATTACCCAATTACATTAGGAATTTCAATCTTTTGGGATTGAATTATGTGTTTCTTTATGTAATAAATCATGAAATAAAGTTTATAAAAGATCAGGTTTGTCATAGACCAAGTAGAGTGAGAGTACAAAACTCAGTAGGGAACCAATAACATAGTCCCATACATAACCTACAATGCATTGATATGTACATATGACATTCTATGATGAAATCAGTAAATAACCAATTGTAAATATATATATATATATATATATATATAAACCACCATTGATCCTGAAGTCCATGACCTTGATCAACCATACCTGATTCAACCATTTCTGGGGTGTCTTTATGTTTGTCGTGATATCATGAAAACCATTAAAATACTAGATCATATGGTGTAACCCTAACATCCCTAGGGACCAGTTTAAAGAAACCAATAACTTATTATTAATGGCACAACAACTATATCCCAGGAATCCTGGGAATCTCTACAAACTCAAACTATAATTAACTACTTAAATCCCATTCCTAGTCCTCCCAGGGAGTCAATGACCAAAGTTATCCTCCATGTAACTCTTCCAAATGGTCAAATCCCATGCACCATATTAACATCGATCAAGAACATGTAATATCATTATCACCAATTGGGTGGATTATAGGGATGAAATAGGAATCTAATAATAATAATAGTAATAGTGATCACAATTACCAAGCTCGAACTACTGTATCCTAGATATTCTAGGCATACCAGTTACCCATGGTGTTTAGGGTGTCCCATAAAGACCCAAGGATAAATCCTTTAATCTTGGGAATTCATTCATGGATCAATAGTATGATCCCAAAAATCACATATAGGCATCCATAATGATTTCATCTCGTCAGTCATATCACACAAGTATCACATGAGGCTCAAAATCCAGTTCCCTAGAAGTACCTATGGGCATCCTTAATGTCACCATCACATCACTTTAGGACCATATTATGGGTCACAGGAATAATTTATTTGAATTTATAGCTATGTAAAAAATATATAAATGAATAAATACATTTAAGATAGGGGTTGTAAGAACACCTAAACCCATCACCAGTACCCAAATCCCATTGGGATCACATGTTCGGTACATTTTCTATGGTGACACCCGATACCATGTTTACCCAAGCCCAAACATATCCACATAGGGTTTCTTTATCATTAGGGGACCTATTGATGTAACTTAGGTCACATTAGGGGATATTCACCCTACTTAGGGTTATATTGGTTAATATGAAGTAAAGGTACCCTAATTTGGGTCCCTTTTATTTCATCTCATGCATAGAGAAAAATCCCTCCTAATAGGAGGAACACATCCATCCTCCCAATTTTAAACATCTCATAACCTATCATCCTATCATGATAAGACATAGTGAAAAAACACTAGAGATGGCTGGTGAACCATCTTAGTTTCTTAAGTTATATTAGGATTGTCCAGTCACCAAACCCAAGTCCATCTTACCTATAGTCTATTCACCTAGTATAAACACATCTCAAGGGTCCTCAAGTGACTTAATATATATATTCACCCCCTCTTAGAGGTGTCTAAGGGATTTCTATATAAGTTCGACTGGGCCTTAAAAAATTCTAGTCATTTAATTAGCACTTCTAAAGGGGTTTAAGTGCTATGTCCAACCATTAATACAAGACTCAACCATCAGTGATTGAGGCATCAAGACAATGCACTAGGTCCATAGTAGTGTAGGAATTTTTTCTTTTTATTCATAGTTTCTCAGGAAATTTAACAATTTAATTTAATTTAATCTATTTAAATTAAATCAAAAAGTTCAACTAATTAAAGGGTCTATCACCTCATTGGTGATACCGCACATAAACATGAAGATAAACATCATGAATAAGGCAACATGACTAGTACCAATACCAAATAGATCATTTAAATAATTTATATTTTTTAATTTCACAGTTTGGTAGCTGCTTCCAAGCCTCTCCCAAGGCCATTTAAAGCTAATTACAACCCTCTCTCAAGGATATCTATTCTCATCAAGTCCTCAATCACACTCTTTATAACCTTTCTCCCAAAAACCACCCAAAATTGTTAAATTATAAATTTTATAATGAATTTTATAATTTAATTACAAATAGTCACATTCATCAAAAAAATTATCAGCAAGCCTACCACACAAGAACATGAACCTATCACCTACAAGAGGTCTTCAACATACTACCAAAACTAACCTAGTCTAAAGGCCTAACTCATTAATCCATTAAAATAATAAATTTAATTAATTTTAAACCAAAACAATAGAAAATTAAAAATAGAGATTTACCTCCATTAAAATAGAAAACATAAGCATGAAGATGGTATCCCGGGATTCCCTCCAGATAGGGTACACAAAATATCAATAATAAAAAGACGATTCCACCATTATTTGGTGGAATCAACTATGGAACCTAACCCAACGAAAACCAAAATCAATATGAAATCAAGGGAAATAAAGAATAGAGGTTAATGAAGGGTGATAATCATGTTAAATCACCAAATAATGGACCCAAAATCACATAAAACCAAGGAGGAACAATGGAGGGAGACTAGAGTAAGGATACTCTACATGTACATGAGGGAGAGGGAATATAGGTAGGGATTATATTTTATTAATTCAGAGGTAAAATGGAAATTCACCACTTCTAATAATATGTATGTTTTGGCCATATGGTTTACCCCACCATGTTCTAACCATGAAATATGCATAGGCTAAATGAATCAATCTCTCATGGTTGGTCCATAGAATTACCAAAAAATGTGCCAACTGTATGAACTGGAAGTTCCATGGTCTGCAAAATTTCACATTTTTTTCATGAAACATTGAAAAAACTACGTGAAAAGACCCCAACACAAACCAATATATACAGTTCACCCTGAATTTTTCATGATTTCCTTCAAACCATGTGCTAACCATTCCAGACAACTGTGCTCTATAGAAATTGAACTGTAAACCACCTTACAATTGGGTTTCAGATGGTTTCTCCTAAACTATTCCCAACAAGATATATTCCCTATGTGGAAATCTAAAACCCCCCCAAAAAATTAACCCTATGATCTTGATACTCATATGAGAATCCAATGAACTTATCAGGATATAAAACCATATCCAAAATAATCAACTTATAATGCTTTAACCCTCAAAATATTAATTGGAATCGTGGTTCTAAAAATGAGATTCCCACCAAACCAAAAATTGAAATTTCTCTTGAAATTAAAATACCCATATAGACACATGGTATTAAAATATAACCCCATAACACTTAGCATCCCCAATAAGTCATGGTAATCATCCAAATTGATCTCTCAACCTATTTCAGTCTCCAATTATCACTCAGACAACCTCATTTCTTCTCCAAATTCCAAATACACTCTCATACTGTTACCATAAATCCAAGTTTATTAAGCCACCAAAATTGATATAAGACTCACAATTAAACACTGAGGCACTAGTATGACTCTTACTTGATCATGTACACCCTATGATACAAATATTTCATTATTCAATAGATCATTTAGACTATGGTGCTACCCAATATAGGGTTTAGATCATGAAATATGATTCTAAACCATGATGCCTCCCCACCATCAAAATTTAATACTTAGACACATTATTAGTGGTTTGATGACATGTTCTATACCACAACTCAACACATGTGAGAGCATCGGTCATACACTAGTACCAACTCTCTCTTCCCATTTCCAATCCAAAACAGAAATGCCTCTGCCATCCAAACATAACAACAACACATTGAATTCTACTTGAAAAGCCCTAACCAACACCTTGACATACTCATAGTAGATAAAATGATGTACTTTACTTGTTTTCCATCTTATCACATCTAATTACATGCTAAACCACCATTCAGACCTCTTTTGGTGGATCTATCCAAAAGATGCTCAGTTTTAGCTGCTAACAGGTTTATAAATAACTAAATAAAATTTCCTTTATCCTTATTGGAACCCCATGATTGCTTGAATACTCCTACCAAATTCCATATGTGGATTTCAATTAAACTCCATAGTTTAATCCTCAACCATACAAATCCTCCTTCACATATAACCATGAGCACTGGTGTGTCCCTAATTCAAAGCATCCATAGATCTTTCCTATTTTTTCCTGAGTTTGATGCCAATATTAAAAATCCATCCAATATCACATCTGGATTTATTCATGGTATTCAATGATGAATCAAATTAATTTACATCTATTTTCTTACCTGAACCAAAATGTTGTATCCACCACCTAATAGATGGTTTCACACATCCGTGATGCCTTTTTCATGTGTTTCTTGTCCCCATGGTTGTTTTCATTCTCTCCACTATAGGAGTGACCTTATCATGAAATCACTAAATCAAATTCCTAATAATCATGGCTTTTTACTCATCCATCAATGAACATATTGAATAACATGAAAAAACTCACTCACAATAAAGTGCTAAAATAAATAATGAACTTACTACCCATTCCTAACTCATGGAAACTTCATTAAAGACACCATATGAAAATTAACTTCATAACAAGGGTCACGCCATCAAACAAATCTTTGTATCAACCTCATTAGGTTTGAACATCATGCACATGTGACTATGCTCCTTATACATGCTCACCTACTACCAACCCCCGACAACACATCTCCCTGATGATACATGTTGAGGACTACCATTGGGGTGACCATTCAAGGACACCCAATTCATTCAAATGCACCCTCTACCGTTTTGTGACATTTCAAATTCTCATGAAAAAATCCAGGGCACAATGACTACAATCATTTTTTTTATTTCCATCATCCGACGGTTCATACATAACCATCACTAATTTCAATTTCAACAAGTCCCATGTGTAACAACTTGTGTTACCTTGATCACATCTAAAAAATGATGGGCATATGATCCAGTACCAACCAAACATAGAAACCTAAATTACTCTTCCATGAGTCACATGTCATCAAAACTAGGTCTGCATGCCTAAAAATAGACCATGATACTCAACATGTCATTATTTTCTATCTAAAATCTCCCTTTAAAACCTCTTAAAAATCAAGAAGATTTCCTATTACAATATTAGAAACATGATTATACACCATCTGATATCATAATAAAACCAATGGTGTCTACCCATGCTTGTACCATGCTTCTAAATCTCATCTAGGTTCAATGGTACTAGGTAATCAACTGGTCTTTCCCTCAAAAACTTGATTCAATACCAAAATCATGAGCACCCAAGGTGATTTCCTCATAAAATTTTCAAGTCATCCAATGTTCCTTTTTATAAAAAACCTATAAGGGTGTTTCATATTCTTAGTTTAACCTCTCTCATATGTTTAACTCATAAAACACAAGGAAAAAACTAAATTACCAGTCGAGTCTAAGGGTCTCTTAGTCTCCCATAAAATACAAAATTGAGGTCTCTCATAAACCATGAACTGTGACGCATCATCCAAACTTTTGTCTCAAATGATACATGAAATAAAATTTACCTAATATCACATTCATGGGTATCATGTATATAGCATCAAAAGTCACATTCCAAACCACTTAATATCTCATGGTACTAATTCTTATCATGAATCCACATATGGGACTACCCCTTGAGAATCATGATCTCATTGTTTAGGTTCTATATATATAACAGATTCATCTTAGAAAATATGTATCAGAGACCTATAATTAAATGGTTCTATTAGTTAGAATTTAATTCCATGATATATGGTAAAACATCATATAGGTTTTTTGACACTTTAAATAACCAAAACATAATAATAAAGATCCACTAGTGGTTTCTCACTGGGCATTATGTGCCTCAAATACCTACTAAGATCACTACACCACCATGAACATGGGATAACATTATCTTCCTCATCATCAGGAATCTCATCTAGACCTACATGACCTTCCATAAAAATAAGATATATATATGTGTTGGTCCAGTTGCATAGAATTCCACAATGAAAGTATAAATGAAAACACCATATATGATGTTGCTGATAATTTAAATAGCTAGGACTCTAGTCAGTGGTAACTGCACATAAGAAGGTATATATGTCATGTGAATATTACATTAATAATCCTGATGCATGAGAAACCACTTGCCTCCACGTGCCAAAATTCAAAATCTAATATAAACCACATAATAATCAAACATCCATTCAGATAACTTGAAGTGTAAATCATATCAAATGTAACATTTCGTACCAAAAATATTAATTGTAAACCCTTGGTAAGCTGAAATTTCTACCTAAATAGGCATTTATGACACACTAGACCAGTATCCATTAGGGCCTAAATATACTCACTGATTCATTTATATATTTTAGTGTGTTCTATTATATAGATATATGTACCTAAATGAATATTTTTTCTGATTTGTGATCAATTTTACTTGGTTTATGTTTTATGGTAGGAAAATAAAAAAATTATGAAAAATGAATGAAAAGGGATGAATTTTGGAGAGAAAAGACACTTAGAGCTAAGGGCGAAGAAAAATGCCATGACACCATATTTTTGAGGATATTTGAAGTTTTAAATTCTGAAGGAACTCTATTATATGTCATGTAACCTAGTTACATGTCATGAATTAATCGTAGAAGAAGGCTGCTACTAGAACAAGTCATGATGTAAAACATGATATTAAATACCATTACACGTTGTGTAAATACATTACATGATGTGAATTTTTTTGAGATTTGTTTTTGGAGAATAAATATACCTAGATTCATGGGATCTGAATATTTAAAGGTTACACGTCTTGAGTCCCCATTACACATCATGAAAGGATTCAATGGTCAAAATCAAAGTATGAGATTCTGACAGAATCAAAAATCATGGAAGAAACTTTTGATAGAGAGTACACAATGTGTAATCACATTACACATCATGAAATAGGCTAGGAAGAACCTATCTAGATCATATTCCTGTAGCTGTGAAAGATTCAAATTCAGATCAAGAGACAAAGACTAGAGTGAGAAGTTGTGCACCCTCCCCGAGATACTTATTTTCTTTTATTTATGCCTTATTTTCTCCTTCCCTATAAAATTCTCATAACTATGATGAGGGGGTAATCCTTCCATGTGTTAGGGTGAACTAATAAAATGAGGAAGGTGAATTTGATTTAATTCTTTTTTATTATTCATGTGTATGGTTTTTTCAATGTATTCTTCATCTTCCAATACTTTTTTTATTTTATCATAACCATTGATAATCTAATTAAAAGCAATATTAAAATTGTGAAACTAATAGCCCTAAAATAGGCATGACCATTTTCATATTTAGGGTAATTCAAGTTTAAATATGGCATCGAGACAAACTCAATTTGAATAAATACTATATTATCAGACCAAGGGAAATAGGGGATTACCGCATAGAGGATGGGATACCATAACCATTGGATCTAACTCTTCTTGACTATGCCACAAGTCATGAATTAATAAAACTATTTTATAAGATCCAATTTCACCTGAACCCCAATATTACATTACCTCGGCACGTCTTCCAATTCTATTTTCAAACCAAACCAATATGCTACTCCGTTTTCATTATTATTTCATGAAATCAATAAAAATAATCCTTTTATCACCATTTTTTTCAATTTAATAAAAATAAATATTTTGAAAATCAAATCAAACTAATTTCACCTTCTCTGTGGGTTGAAACTAGAACTTCCCTAACACTACCTTTTATTGACCTAAGTAGCAAAGTTTGAGTTTTTTTATAAATTTGATTTTGTATAGTACCATGGGGAATTAACGACGCCCCCATGGGGCTATCACATACTTAGGTCCAATCTATCATTTGGAAACCTATTGGGGTTCCCTAGGTCTTATCCAGGGAGATACATGTTATTTGGGGTTCTATTGGTCAATAATAAGTAAAGGTACCATACGGTGTGTCCTTTTTATTTTAGCTCCTTCCTAGGGGAAAATACCACCACATAAGAGAAACCCATACCTCATCTTACTTTTAAAAATATCACGACCTATTAAATAATAGGATAAGCCTCAGTGGAAAAACACTAGAGATATCCAATTACCCATTATAGTTTCTTATGTCATACTTAGGCGGTCCTCACACCCATACCAAGTCCATCCTGCATATGGTGTAACCACCTAGGCTAAACACATCTCAAGGGTCTTCACGCGGTTGACTAAGGATATCCATATCAAGCCATGTCACACCCATCTTGGAGGTGTCCAAGGTATTTATAAGCAATGTCTAGTAGGAGTTATCTAATTCAAATCATCAATTAACACCCATTAAAAATTTTATGTACCAATGCCTATCAAGCCTCAAAGATTGATGTCTGAGGCATCAAGGCAATGCACCACGTCCACAATGGATTAAAATATTTTTTATTTTTTTTTCATAGTTTCTCATACAGTTCAACAATTGAATTTTATTTAAAAAAATTAATTAATTAATTGGTATATGGTATTAGTGGAGATATTGTGAATACACATGTAGATAAACACCATGCATAAGAACAAACCCAAAATCACCCAAATACAAGGAGGAAGAAAGGTGATATAATAGGGGAAATATGTTGGACAAACACATGATTGAGGGATAATTAAATAGGGGTCCCTATTATTAATTATCTTGTGAAAATTATAATTCACCACTTTTAATGTTTTGTGCATGTCTGTTGAAGGATTTACTAAATCATGCACCTACCATACGACAGAAACTAACCAAGTGAATCACTTTCACAAGGTGGGTCTAGATAGTTTACAAAACCATGATCTAACCATGATAATTGGAACTGCCTTGATCTTCAACATTTGACACATTTTTTTGTAACCATGAACAAACCAAGTTCCAATATCCCAGCCCAAACCAATCCATACAGTTCACCCTAAATTCCAAAAATTTGTATCCAAACCATATTATAACCATGATAGACAACCATGATCTATATAAATTGAACTGAAAACCTACTCATGATTAAGCTGCCGTACAATTTCTCATAAACTTGCACTCAAAAATTGTGCACCATAGTTAGAAACCTCTAAGAAATAATAAAATATAACCTAAATATCCAGAGACATTCTTGATCATCCAAGGAACCTCTTGAGTCACAAATATTGTCCAAAAATATAATTTTGATATTCTCTAACTCTTAGTTAATATATCCTTACATTGTTTCTCAAAACAATCCATACACAAAATAAAAAAATTCAAATTTCCATTAAAATTCAAACATCCATACAGATGTGTGGTATTACATAGGTTTAGGTTTTCATAGATAAAACTAAATATTTATTTATTTATAAATATTCCACCCATTATAGGCTTACATCGGGGTCCAAACTATGAAAAAATGTTATACTACCCCTAGGATAAACCCGTATTCTTGATGTAATAATGATATCATATTCTATATATGAGGATCATTTTAAGAGATATTTATAACCATGAAAATGGTATTAATATGTATTTTTTGAATAAATATTTAAAATTAAACATGCAAAGAAATTCACAAGAACTCATCTCATGGGTAAAAATCACACTTTGAGATCAACAGAACCAAAATATTTTTTTTGAAGATGTATTATAGGGTAAATTTATCATTTTACCCTTGGGGAGGATTGAGGAATCTAGAACTCAAATTTGAGATTAGTATCAATTGGGAAAAATTTGGGATGATACATTATCCCACATTAAAAGCTATGTACATGAGACCATTTCACGTAAAAGATAAAATTCATATTAAATCAACAATCCCCAAAAGATTATGTTTAGAGTGATAGATATCCAACCACCTGTTTTCTTAAAAAATTAGAATCCTTTAGGTTAGTATTCTATCTGACACAATGTCTCTATACCCAAGGTGACTTTACTTAATAGAGACCTAAATTCCTTCTTAATTATAACAAATAATATCTATAAACTACAATCAAATTCTTAATTCAGGCTCATAACCAAATATAAAAAAAAATTTAAGGAAGATGAGAACAAAATTGATTACCATACCTAGCATGTAACTCCTTATATTCATGTATAAAAATTTATAAAATTAGTTTGAAAAAATAATTAAAGTATATATCAATTAAAAATACAAAAAAAATTATCTATGAGTGAAGTAGTGAATACCATAATCAAATAAATAATTCATATATTTAAAAATGACGTATATTTTTTGAATAGTTCATAAACAAAACATTTACAAACACTTTATAACCCATCCATGAATTATATAAATTGGATCCTTAAATAAATATAAATATTTTATATTTATATCAAATATGAACTCATCCATATATTCCTTTTATATATAATTGAAATTTAATATTTTATATTATATGAAATATAAACACTTTATATTCCAATTCTATTATATAAATACTTCTCCTAATATAAATATCAAATATTTTATATTATTTAAACCATGATCATATCAATTATCAAAATATTTTTTGATATGGGTTAAATAATTTCTCAAATAAAAACATTTTAATTTGAACAATTCAAAATTTTAAATATAAATTCATTTATATTTTTTCCTTACTTTGTAATTTATAAAAAAATTATAAATTAGTCTTATAATTACTTTAGAAACCATTTATAAATAAATTATATGCCATGACACATAATTTGAGAAAGGCATTTTAATATTAACAAATAATTTTATGAAATATTTATTTATTAAATATTTTAAAAAAACTTAATAATTAATTATAACTTTTTTATTAATTAATTTATAGTTTTTTTATAAATTAATTAAATTCCAAAAAAATATATTTTTTCCATAATTTATAAACATTTTATAAATTATTGAATTCAATTAATATTTAAAATTTAATAAAAATAAATAATTTCCTTCTCATAGTATTTTACGATATGCTTATATCATAATCTATGATTCAATTCAAAATTGAATTGCGTTTTATGATTGATAGTGTATATTGTGATATCACTAAGAATTGTTATTTATCATATTTGATGATAGATAATCCACTGTTGTGATATCTGTTTAGAAATTGGTGAATCATTTCTTCCAATAGACCTGTGTAAAAATAATGTCATTGTAAAGACCCCAAACCTAACAGTCCAGAGTCGGTGCCTTAATTTATTACATTGGAATAGATACAAGACAAAAATCCCAAAGGATCTATCATTTTAGTAGTTTTGGAAACCAGATTACATACTTGAAACATGCATTACAATGAAACTATAGAATACAACATAGTCTTTCCTTCGAGAGAACTAATATTCTCCAAGCTTAACACTGCATGGGAAAAATAAAATATAAGAAAGGGGTGATCTAATATGCTCAGAAACGATAAGCGTACAATATAAAATATCATGAATAAATAAGCATAAATAATAAAGAAAGGTGAATAACTAAAACACGTTCTATTTAACATAACTAGAGCATAATACGGTCAGAATAAAAAACCATTTAAATAATTACATGAGCTTGAAAACATAACCATGTATATTCTAGTAGTCAAATAATAACATGGAATATAAATAACTAATCTCATAATGAGGGAATTCATAATATCGGGCATCATAAACATATCGTCAAGGCTTCAGCCAAGACACCATTCATAAATGGATAAGATATCATCCAATACACAAACTAGTTTGTTTCATGAGACTCATTAATTCATATAGGGTCTATAGTGGGCCAATACCATCACTTACTAAGTCTAATTCATTCCTCATATGAAAACCTAAACAACATAAAAATTAATAATGGAAAACTAGCATATGAATTGTGAATACTTTAACCATAAATCAGGGATGGTATCAAAATAGCACATACACAGTCAAGATTATAAAACCTTCAATAAAATATTTTAGATGGTATCATAAAGATTTACCTTAATCAAGCATAATATCCAACAAAGAATGTTTACAAAGGTGAAAACACTATAATAAAATAATTCAAAATTTCTTGAGATAAATACCCTATTTTTACTTTGAAATTAGTTATTTAAAAGGCCACATGATTTTAAAGGGAAAATATTTCTTTGAAAATAATCTTGTAAAATTTTAAAGGAAGCTTAAATGAAGTAAGGTTTCGTGATGTCAGAAAAATATGCTCATGTCGTATATGCTAAACAAGCATTCCTTCGGTACTTTTGTTAAAAAGGTCATAAATTACCTCCTTTGGAAAATGAAAAAAGATCCATTTAAACCCATTTTATGAAAAGTAAAACATGGGTAAAAAGGATTTCAACATTTTCAGGATAATAGTAAAAATATTTTTTGAAACATTTTTTATAAACATGGACATGGATGATAAATATTACCTCGGATACTAACGTATAAACAATCCCGAATAATAATGAGATTGTAAAATTAACTATTTTATTGAACCTTACATTAGTGGAATGTTATTTAACCAGATATTTAATATTTTAAAGTATTTTATTGATTTTTACCATAACCATGTCCATATTTAAGATATCATATGTGATCCTCTTATATCATTTTGTTAATACAATATTGTTATAACCCTTTTCTCAGGTTTTAACTACTTCATTTTCCTATGCATGTCTTGTCATGTAAGTCCTATTTATTATGAATATGATATATTTATTTAATCTCCCGAATGATATTAAGTTAATAGATATTATATTTATTCATTATATACATTTTTATAATCATTCTTCAATGGTTAACATGGAAAATGAATCACATCATGTTGTGGAGATGGTAGGTCATATGTACGCACGAGAGATGACATCATCCCACTAATGGTGATAAGGTAAAGAATTTTAAGGCATATTAAATATAAATAATTAATATAATGTAATATTTATTATTTATATCCACATATGCATCATTATACCCATCCAAATAAAGTAGCGGTGAAAAAACAATTACACCGCACTGTGGAGACAGTAAGTCATACGTACGCATACGCGGTGCTTTCATTTTTCATAGGATAGATAAATCATAGAATATGGTTGTACCATAATCATAATAAAATATTAGAATATAGGTGATACTATATTTATACTTTATCATGGAAAAAAATCATGAATATGAGGTAGAAGAAGAAATTATCTTGGATGAGTTGGTAAAAACGATTCCCTCCTCTTTGGCATACTCCCTTTAGATCTCTTCTCAAGGGATATAGGGTTGGAATTTTTTAAATAAAAGGACCTATAGAACATGAATAAGGATGTTGTTTGGGGAAATGGGTAGAATTTGGTCGGTCTAGGTGGCTTAAATTGGTGTGAGGAAGTGAGGGAGGAGGTGCACTTTTATAATTGAGGTAAGAGGCACTTTTGGAAACTCTCATAATATTAAAATATAATAAGGATATTCTAGATAATAAGACTTAAAAATAAAATATAAATGAATATATTAAGAAATTTTAGACCATATATTATACCCTTTGTGATTATTTAACATTTTTTTGATTTTTAAATAATTTAATAATATATTGACTCAATAAAGTATCATTATTTTCAAATTTGATACTATTCTTCTCATTTGACTTAAAATGCATCAAGAAAAAATGGTAACTAAAATACAGTTATTTAAAACATAGAAAATATGTTACATAGTTATTTAAAATTAATTTAACACATTAAATCATCCCAAATATATCAAAATTATTTCTTTTAAAATCAATTATTTTATTTTTAGGTTAATTAAATAAATACTGTTTTAGCATTGAAAAAACATTAATGTAATTATATAATTTTTAAAAATTAAAAATAAAATTATATAATGAAAATAATTTCATTAATGTAGAAATATACATTTAGGATCGTTCATATCATGATTTTTTCCTATGTGGAGACATAAATGATATTAAATAAAAAGAGAGTGACATTTTATAACTCTATGATTTAAATAATATATAAGTTATCTTCAAATATATATATATATATATATGTTATTTTCGTGGAATAATGTCCATTAAACAAATAAAATTAGATATATGGGTAATAAATGTATAATACTCTACATAAAATAAATTTTGGAGAAGTTTAGGTCATGTTTTGACCCTTATATTTTGGTTTTAGCCATTAGTTAAACCTCTTATCTCTTACCATGGAAACCTGTATTTCTACTCTTTAAGGATTAATATATTTACTATAAAATACCAAATGAACAATAAATAAGTAATGGATGAAATTTTAAACCTTATCTGAATAATTTGGCAGAATTTTATATTTTTATGAATTTTATATCATTTAATAAAATATTTTTTCTTTTAATATAACATTAATACCAATTTTGATACTATTGATTACTTTGAATTTTAAAAAAATAAATAAAACAAGATATATTAGAACCAACACTTATAATATAGGGTTTAGATCATGAAATACAATTCTAAACCATGAATCCTCCCCACCATAAAAATTTAATACTAAAAAACATTCTCAGTGGTCTGATGACATGTTCTACACCACAACTCAACACACATGAGAGCATCAGTCATACACGGTTACCAAATCTATCTTTCCATTTCCAATCCAAAACATACATGCCCCTGCCATCCAAACATAACAAGAACACATTGAATTCTACTTGAAAAGCCTTGTCCAACACTTCAATATACTGGCAATTGCTAAAATGATGCACTTGACTTTTTTCCCATATTATCACATATAATTACATGATAAACCACAATTCATACCTCCTTTGGTTGGCCTATCTAAAATATACTTAATTTTAGCCACTAAAACATTTATAAATAACCAAAGAAAAATTCATTTATCCCCATTGGAACCCCATGATCGCTTGAATACTCCTACAAAAAGTCCATATATGGATTTTGATGAAACTCTATAGTTGAATCCTCAAACATCCAAATCCTTCTTCACATCTAACCATGAGCACCAGTGTGTCCCTAATTTTAATCATACTTAGATCATTCCTATTTTTTCCTGAGTTTGATGCCAATGTTCAAACTCCATCCAATATCACATAAAAATTTATTCTTGGCATTCAATGATGAATCCAATTAATTTAGATCCATTTTATTACCAGAACCGAAATACCATAACGACCACCTAATGGATGGTTTCACACATCTGTGATTCCATTTTTATGAGGTTTATGTCCCCATGGTTGTTTTCATGCTCTACACTATAGGAGTGACCTTATCATGAAATCATTGGATCAAATTCATAACCATCATGGCCCTTTCCTCATCCATCACTGATCATAATGACTAACATGAACAAACTCACTCACAATAAAGTGCTAAAATAAAGAATGAACATACTACCAATTCCTGACTCATGGAAACTCAATTCATGACCCTAGCTGAAAATGAACTTCACAATGAGGGTCACACCTTTAAACAACTCTATGTCTCTACCACATCAGGGTTGACCATCCTGCACATGTACCTCTCCTCCCAATCCATGGTCACTAAATTCCAACCCCTGGAACCACATCTCTATAATGATACATGTTAATGACTGCCCTTGGGGTGACCATTCCATGACACCCAATTCATTCCCAATATACCCTCTACCATTGGGAGACATTTAAAATTCTCATGAAAAAGTCCAGACCATAATGACTACAATCAATATTTTTATTTCCATCATCCCTCAGTTCATACATGACCATCAATAATTCTAATTTCAACAAGTACCATGTGTAAAAAAACATGTGTTACCTTGATCTCATCTAAAAAAATATGATCATATTCTCCAGTACCAACCAAACATTGAAACCTGACTCACTCTACCATGTATCACATGACATAAAAACTAGGTTTGTATGCATAAAAACTGACCAAGCTTGTAAAGAAATGAAAATTCAATGTAATATTTTTTAAATTATTTAAGATTATTACGAGTTTGTGAAAATTTAAAGTGTGAGATTATGAGGCGAGGTGTGCCCAGAATGAATTTCTGAACTTTTTTTAGGTACGTTTAGTAAACGTGCAGGCATCATTTTCTATGTTTTGAACCAGTGCTTAGAATTGAAATCTGAGAGCACCGTTGAATCCACAACGCCAAGATTTGTGTAAGGGAAGCTTCACTTCAAGCGCAATTGTTTGGGAGAAAAAGATAGTATTTGTAATTTTTAAAGAATAATAAAATAACATGTAATTGTTATTTTATTTTAGTTTTCTCTAATGGATGAGCAGCAGTGGAAGGACCGGTGGCTTGTCCATCCATTTAATGTCTTGACTCATCAACTGTGTAACTCCACCGTTGTGAATTAAAGTGGTTCATTAATACTGTTAATGAACCTCATTAATTCTTCAACGTGTTACTCACCTTTCCCCATCCTATTTAAATTGATCTTGGGGTGGGGTTTTGGCATGATTTCTTCATGTGAGGAAACTCTAGCGGAGTTTTGCAACAAAATCCACTAGCATAGGATGAAAGCTCAAGTGACAATGATCTGGGATCGACGAATGCCAACGACTCTATCCAACATGGAAACTCCTCCCACCACAACTGTGACACCTCCAGCAGATCTTGAGGTAGATGAGTTTATGGTTGGATGTGGTTTAATATTATTGAAATGTGATGAATATTATTCTTGGTTGTTATAATGCTAACGCGGAGGGTGCGGGACAAAAGAACAAGGCATGTACCCTCCACCGATTCATTTATCATTGCGTTCTTCAAGAAAGTTTTTCCTAATTTGATGGCAACGCGAGACAGAGGGTCACTCTGTGACAGAGGCAGTCCAGGATGCCCTTAGGCACAGACGAGAATGGAAATGGAGCTCTGAAACATCGTCGAAGCCCCACGAGATCTCCACCGGTGTGACAACAGTGACCGGAGCTCACCAGCTGTAGAATACCATGACTCCACTTGATTCCATAGTGGATGGATAGGCAGCCGATAGTGGGCCGACCACAGAGGTGGAGGTGGTGTTCCATCGCACGCCTCATTGAAGGGGAGCTGCAGCTCGAAGCCGCAGAGTGCTGGAAAGGGTTGCCCCTCCTACGGGTCTTGCGGGTGACAAGGCAGTGCCACAAGGTGCTACCCTTAAGTGAAACCGAGCGGGTGTATGATCCATTTGGGAGGCAGGCCGCATGCCCCATGTGGGGCGCCCCAGTGGGCCGGGCTACGTCACCAGGCAGGCCGCACCTAGCCGGTTGGTCGGGTCGATCTGTGGCCCAGCGGACCAGGCCCACTGCGCTCCAGCCCAGCCCAATCGGGATTCCCATGCCAGTTCGGGCCAAGTCGGTTCGGACCGAGATCGGGTCGGGTCGGCCCGGGCTGGGCCAGGCAGGGTCAGACCAGACTGAGACCCCTTTTGGGCCCAGAAACGCTTAAAGGGCCATAACTTGTGAACCAGACATCCATTTGACCAACCGCCGTTGGTTTTGAGATCCATGGAGTGAGATTTTCCTTTTGAGAAACTCCTCAAGAGTTTTGGAAAAAGTTGGAGTACAGTCGGGTTGGATCGACTTCGAATCCAACTGGGCCCTCGACACTAAAATGCCAATAACTAACAGACCGAGCGTCTGATAGATGCGATGTCTGTGGCATAAGGACCCTTGTGACAAGAAGATCCTTTGAAGAAACTCTAAGTGATTTTTGACGTAGTTAGATGTGTGACTTGGGTTAGATCATATTTGAATCCAATCGGGCCCTTTTTATAAAAGTGACCATATCTCGCAGACTGGGCATCCGATTGACACACCGCCAATCACGTTGGGACCCCGATGACGGAGTGGTCCTTTGGGTATGATTTATGCGGAACTTCATACTAGTTGAAACATGACATATAGTGTGAGGAGAAGAATCTTCCGGAGATCAGACGTGCTATGTGCATGAATCCATTGTCTGGTTATGATATGAAGAAGAAGAGCGACCAATACGGGTCAGCATCAGAAACTCCAGAGTGGGATGATCTTTCTATACGACCAATCATCACTACCTCTGTACCGGCGAATAATAGGGGTCAGCACCAGCGACCAATACAGGTCAACACCGACGACGAATACAGGTCAACACCGACGACCAATACGGGTCAACACCAGCAACCAATACGGGTCAACACCAGCGACCAATATGAGTCAGCATCTAGAAACCAATACGGGTCATCATACAATGACCTATATGGGTCAGCGGTGGAGTTAATATGGATATGATGATATATCTTTATGACTAGTCATCCATATCCCAGTAACCTTGAAGTTATACTGTTAGAGTGAGCTGTCTCTTTTGCATTGTGCTTCATGATTTAGATCATGATTATGATATTAACTTTGTGGTATTTCTTTGGATGTTTTCCCATGTGGATTAATGAGAGAATTTTAAGGGTCTTGGGGTCCCCTACTGAGTTGTTATACTCACTCCTACTCAGTCTCTGCCTACACGTGTGTGTCTGGTGCAGACTACTGACGCTCCGGGGAAGACTTTGGAGGTTTGGGACTTGTTGGATCTTGGTGTGATGGGAGCAGTCAAGATCCTATTATTTAACTTTATTATTACAGCTACCACCCTCTAGGTAGAGCTCTAGGGAAGATGCGGAAACTATTTACTTTCTTTTCAGATCTAGGGCTTGTATTCTGACCCACTGTTTTCAGTTTACAGTTGTACTTGTGGATGTACTTTACTCTTGTGTTTATACCTAAATTTTGTTGGTTGTTTACTTCAGTTTCCCTTCTTGAGTGTGTATATATATCTATGGAAATGCCTTCCCTATTCGGGAAAAGCCTTCAGGTTCTAGTCACCAACCCCTGTCCTATGGAAGGTAGGCTTGGGGTAGTCACGTTAGGGCCCCATGGGACGGGTCGTGACAAAGTAGTGTCAAAGGGAGGTTTAGTTCTACAAGAATAACTAAGAGTATACTTTTAATGAGGCAATGGAGTAAAGTGTCTTGAGTTTGTTTTTCAGTACACATAGTCTAGTGTTGGTGCAGTGGCCGCCGTATCCATACACTAGGACCATGAATTCTATTTTTTGACTCGGTACATGAAAACACAATTTTCTAGTGTATTGAAAAGTTTTCTTAATCATTCTTGAGTTAGCTCAAAATGTATATCTTATTGACTACAGTGCATCTGTTTCTTACAGGATGCATCTATGAAGATATCTATCTAGGATTCCGGTTAAAGATCGTGATAGTGGCCCACCGAGCGATGTGGCATCGGTATAGGGACCACTCACAGTGATGACACCTTCAGGTGGTGTACCAGAAACACTACCACCTGTTGAGAAACAGATGCTACCAGTGGATCATGCACGCTAGCTGATCACGTTCCATGAGTTCCGGAGATAGAGGGCTCTGAGGTTTCAAGGCGATATGAAGCCCTAGAAAGCAGAGGACTGACTTGAGGCAGTTTCGCGGGTCTTTCTCTTAGTAGAGACACACACTGAGAAGATAGAGATCTTGGCCTCTAGCCTTCTTCAGGGATTATCAGGAAAATGGTAGAGCTCGATGTTCTAGGTGCATGAGGATACGACCCTCACCTAGCTGAACTTTGAGAGCATTTTCAGGGTGGAGTACATGTCAGTGACCCTACACTCTGTGCGTATTCAGGAGATGCTGCATCTACAATCATGGAATCCAGACTGTGACTCAGTACTCGGTGAGATTTACTGACCTCTCTCGATACTCCACTGAAATGGTACGAGACCCTTACTTTAGGGCCCAAACCTTCGATAAGGGGCTCCAATGAGAGATTAGAGGTGTGATAGTTTATCTCAGCACCTTGACGCAGGCTGGGGAGCTAGTGTGACCTTTATAGATGGAGAGATTCCTTGCCGAGCAGGCAGAGACAGTGGGAGACCCTACAGAATGACCGGTAGTAGAGTCATCTATAGGTGGAAGTAGACAAATGATGAAGAATCCCAAGTGGTATAGACCTTACAGAGGGAGACCCCGAGACGCAGGGTTAGCGGTGCGAGGCATGAGAGGCCAAGGGATCCACTAGCAAGGCATGATCTATTTTTCCTATGGGGGATAGGGTTACAGAGCTCGTGACTGTATGACTCCCCACACGGATGATTGGAAGATGATAGAAGGGCCACCGAGGCAGAAATAGTGGAAAGATCATGAGCTTCAGCCAGTCGGTGGACAGGTTAGGGGAGAAATACATGTTGTGGGATGTGGTAGCGGTTTCCAGGCACTACCACCACCATCACCCCTAGGCGGTCCACCACGAGCTCAGGGAGAAGGTGGAAGGGGAAGGCCCAACAACAGTAAATAGAGGCTCACAATCTTGACATCCCTGAGATGATACAAGGTACGATCTTTATCTTATCTACTTTAGTAGTAGCTCTTATTGAAACAAGCACTAGACATTATTTTTTTACCATGGAATTAGTTTAGGATGTTGAGATTTTGACTGAGATTTTAGATTGACCTTTGCGTATGGATACTACTAAAGGAGGAGATTCAATGGGCACACACAGGTGAATAAATTTTGATATTAATCTCAGATGAGAGAGTTTTAGATGGGATCTTCTAGTAGTGGTGTTGAATCCCTACGAAGTCATTCTAGGAATCGACTGGATATCAGCAGTTCATGCGCAGATTGACTGCTTGAGACGTACAGTGTGATGTACACGCAGAGATGGAGGCCAGTTTTACTTTTTTGGTGAGAATGAAAACAGAGTAGCATGATATGGACTTGTTCTCAAGAGGGTGGAGCTGATTACATATCAGCTAGCTTGCATGACCTTCAACACGGTGGTTAAGGTGAGTCCACAGTTTCCTATGGTAGTGGATGAGTATGAGTACATCTTTCCCGAAGATGTACCAGGACTACCTCCTCGTAGAGAGGTAGACTTCCAAATTGACTTGTACCAAGGAACAACACCGATATCTACACCAGCATGTCAGATGGCCCCTGTAGAGCTCCAAGAGTTGAAGGAATATTTGGAGGAATTATAGAGGAAGGGATTCATAAGGCCCAGTTTCCTCCATGGGCATCCCTGGTGTTGTTTTCCAAGAGGGAAGACAGAATTTTGAGGCTATGCATGGAATTCCAGTGCCTAAACTAGGTGACTGTGATGAACAATTATCCTCTGCCGAGGATTGATGATCTTTTTGATCAGTTGAAAGAGGAAAAGTTATTCTTGAAGATAGACCTTGGATCAAGCTGTCACCATCTTCATGTGTGGAATGAGGACATCAAAAAGATGACCTTCAAATGTCGTTACAAAAATTATGAATACCTAGTGAGGTTGTTTGGAATGACGAACGCCCCTGTAGTGTTCATGGATCCCGTGATCAAGATCTTCCAGACCTAATTAGACCAATTTGTGGTGGTCTTCATCGGAAACATCTTGGTGTACTCAATGTCCGAGGAAGAGCACGCTGTACACTTGAGGATAGATCTGGACACACTCTAGGAGCACCCGTTATATGGGAAGCTCTCGAAGTTTGAGTTCTGGATATGGAAGTTCCACTTATTGGGACACATCATCTCATAGGCTGGAGTTACAGTGGATCTAGTGAAGATAGAGGCAGTATTTTCTTGGGAGCCACCTAGGAGTGTTACTGAGGTGCGGACGTTCCTTGGATTAGCAGGGTACTACCGAAGGTTCGTACCTGATTTCTCCAGAGTAGCAGTAACTATGACTACCTTGACAAAGAAGGGTAAACCCTTCTTGTGGTCAGAGACATGCCAGGAAAGCTTTTAACAGCTGAGGCAGAGCTTGACCAGCGCTCCCATCCTGAGGTTGGCAGAGGAGGGCACTGACTACGTGGTTTACTGTGATGCATCAGGGACCAGACTCATTTGCATCCTGATGAAGGATGATGCATTGATTGCTTATGGATCATGACAACTGAGGCCTCATGAGAGAAATTATGTGACTCATGACTTGGAGTTGGAAGCAGTATTCTTTGCACTGAAGATGTTGTGACAATACTTGATTGAAGAGCAATTCAATGTTTACTCAGACCAAAAGAGTCTCAGATATATCTTCACATAGAAATATCTGAATATGAGATAGTGACATTGGATAGAGTTCCTCCTGGACTATGAATTTGAGATAGTATATACTCCTGGGAAGGGGAACGTAGTGGCGGATTCACTTAGCCTAATATTGAGTTTGCAACTATTGAATGAGGCTTTAGAGTAGTTATCCTCGCTTCAAATATCCTTCATGAATAGAGATGAGATAGTATACCTCCAATCGATGGTAGTTTCCCCTCCACCCATTTAGCAAGTCAGGGAGGTGCAAATCAAAGATAGTAGCTACAAAACTACACGTGCTCATATATCCCCAGTCCATACCCCTGATGGATATTCTGAAGGTAGGGAGCATGCTATCCTTTTCAGAGGATTTACAGTTGTACCAGTGGCGCTACGAGAGGAGGTTTTGAGGGAGTTTTATACATCCCCATTTACAGTATGTAAATGCGTGATGAATATGTATCAGGACCTCCAATGTCATTACTAGTGTCTGGGGATGAAGAAAGTCATGGTAGAGTTTATTTCTAGATGCCTCACTTTCCCGCAAGTGAAGTCCGAGTACTAAGTACCTGCAGGCTTGACCCAACCCCTCGAGATACCAGAGTGAAAGTGGGAATGGATATCGATGGACTTCATGATGGGGTTTCCACATACATCTAGTGGGCATGATACTATCTGGGTGATCGTTGACTGACTCACCAAGTCAGCCCACTTGCTTGCTATTTGAGAAAAGGGTTTGGTAGAGAGATTGGGATGTCCCTATATTTAAGAGATCATGCGACTTCACAGGGTTACTTCAATGGTAGTCTCAGACTATGAGACACACTTCACTTACTGGTTTTGGAAAGGATTGCAGAAGGCTTTCGGGGCTCAGCATCACTTGAGCACAACTTTTCACCCGCAGAAAGATGGTCGGACTGAGCGGACCATCCAGACCATGGAGGACATGATTCGTTCATGTGTCCTAGAATTTGGTCGCAGCTGGGAGGACCACCAACCCTTGGTGGGGTTCGCGTAAAACAACAAATATCACTCAACCATTGGTATGGCCCCTTTTGAGGTGTTGTACGGATGACCGTGCAAATCTCCCTTGTACTAGATGGATCCAGGAGAGCCAGAATTCGTGGGCCCATAGATGGTACAAGATACCATTGAGAAGGTGATGGTCATCCAAGAGCGGATGAAGACTGCACAGTGCCAACAGAAGTCCAATGCTGATAGGCGACAAATACCACTGGAGTTCCAGGAGGGGGACCACGTATTCTTGCGAGTCTCCCCTAGATGGGGATTACGAAGATTTGGTCAAGGTGGAAAACTCTCACTGAGGTTTATCTTACCATTTTTGATACTTCAGAGTATTGGCAAGGTGGCGTACCACTTGGCACTGCCACTGCAGTTAAAGAGGGTGAAAAACATATTCTATGTATCCTAGATAAGGAGATACGTGGATGACCCATCTCACTTCATTGACCATGATGAGCTGAAGATTGATGACGTAGTGACTTTTGCAGAGTACCCAGTAGATATATAGGATCGACATGAGAAGATCTTTTGGGGGCGGTCGATACCTCTGGTTCGTGTTCTATGGCAGCACAGGAATCTCTAGGAGAGTACATGAGAGCTAGAGGCTCATATGCATGCCCAATACTCCTCTTTGTTTGTGTTGCCCTATTTGGATTTCGGGGATGTAAATACTTAAGGTGGGGGAGAATGTAAAGACCCAAAAATTCCACGTAAGTTTTATAAATTATTTGGGATTATTACAAGTATTTGAAAATTGACGGCACGAGATTCCAAGGCCCAGTGTGTCCAAAATGAATTTTGGGACTTTTTTATGTACGTTCAATAAAGGCGCGAGCTGCATTTTATATCTTTTGAACTGATGCTTGGAATTGGAATCCGAGAGCACTGTTGAATCTACAGTGCCGAGATTCGCTTAAGGGAATATTCACTTTGACCACAGTTGGTCGGGAGAAAATAAATAGTTTTTGGACTTATAATAATAAAATAATATAAAATTGTTAATTTATTTTCTTTTTCTCTAACAGATGAGTGGCGGTGGTGGGACTGGTGACTTTTCAAGCTATTTAATGGCTTGAATCATCAACTGTGTAACTCCATCATTGTGAATTAAAAGAGGTTCATTAATTCATTTAATGAAACTCATTAATTATTCAACACATTACTCACCTTTCCCCATCCTATTTAAATGGAGCCCAGGGTGGGGTTTTGGCAGGGCTTCTTCAAGTGAGGAAGCTCTGACGGAGTTTTGCGGCAACATCCACCAACGGAGGATGAAAGCTAGGGTGGCAATGATCTGGGATCAACGAACGCTAAAGACTCCATCCAACATGGAAACTCTTCTTATCACAACAACGACACCTCCAATGGATCTCGAGGTAGGGGGTTTATGTTGGGATGTGGTTTAATATTATTGAAATGTGATGAATATTATTCCTACATGTTATAATGCTAACGTGGAGGGAAATTTCCAAACGAACAAGGCCCGGACTCTCTGCCACTTTGTTTATCGTTGAGTTATTTAGGGATGGTTTTCCCAATTTGACGGAAATTCAAGACAGAGGGAGATGTTGTGACGGTTGAAGTCCGGGAGGCTCGTAGGCACAGAAGAGAATGGAAACAGAGCTCTGGAGCATCGTCGATGTCCAGTGGGAGCTCTGCAGGTACAAAACCAGTGTGGCGACACTGGAGACTAGCACTAGAGGCAGAGACAACGGCTAGCGCTTGCTGGCCAAAGAAGAGCGCGACACCACTCAGCACTGTGGTGGCTGAACAGGCGGCCGACAATGGGCTGGACAGGCGGCCGAAAGTGGTCTGACCACGGAGGCGGAGGCGACGCTCCGTCACACACTGTGTTGAAGGGGAGACGTGGCTCAAAGCCATGGTGTGATGGTAAGGGACTTGCCTCTGGTGGGTCCCATAAGTGGCAAGGCAACACCACATGACGACTCCCTTAAGTGAAACAAAATGACTCTATGATCCGTTTGAGAGGTAGACTGCATGCATCGTGCGAGGCGTGCCCGTAGGCCGGGCCGCGTTGCTCGGTGGGCCACACCCAGCCGATGGGCTCGGCCGGTCCATGGTCCAGAAGGCCAACCCCACCGTGGCCTAGTCGAACCGGGCCAGTCTAGGCCAGTTCGGGCTAGGCCGAGTAAGAACTGGATGAAGTCGTGCGACTTGAATCGGGTCAGGTCGGCCCGGGCAGGATCGGACCGGACCCAGACCCCTCTCAGGCCCAAAAACGCTTTAAGGGCCATAACTTGCGAACCCGATGTCCGTTTGATGAACCTTCTATGGTGACGAGATCCATGGGGCGATACAGTCCTTTTGAGATACTCCTTGAGATTTTTGTATAAAGTTGGAATATGGTTGGGTTGGATCAACTCTGAATCCAACCGGGCCCTCAGCACTAAAATGCCAATAACTAACAGAACGAGCATCCAATCGATGTACCATTTATGGTATAAGGAACCTTGTGATAAGGATGTCCTTTGGAGATACTCTATGTGAGTTTTGACGGTGTTTTACATGCAAATTGGGTTGTATCACACTTGAATCCAACCGAGTCCTTTTTACAAAAGTGCCCATATCTCACAGACCGTGCGTCCGATTAACGCGTCGTCAGCCACGTTGGGACCCTTATGATGGGGCGGTCCCTTGGGTATGATTTTTTTGGGGATTAGTGCCCATTAAAACATGAAAGATATCTTTAGAATCATAATATTCTGGAGAGAAGACATGTTACATGCGGGAATCCAGTGGCTGGATGTGACATGAAGAAGAAGAGTGACCAATACGGTTCAACATTAGAAACTCCAGAGTGGGATCATCTAGATGTAAGACTAATCATTCCTACCTCTATACTAGAAACTAATATCGGTCAGCACTAGTGACCAATAAGGATCAGCACCAGCAACCAATACGAGTCATCCCCAGCGACCAATACGGGTCAGCACCAGCGTCCAATACGGGTTAACATCTAGTGACAAATACGGGTCAACATAAAATGACCTATATGGTTCAGAAGTGGAGTTACTATGGATAAGATGATCTAGATTTATTAATAGTCATCCCTATTCCAGTAACCTTGAAGTTATGCAATTAGATTGAGCTATCTCTTTTGCTTTTTGTTTCATTATTTAGATCATACTTGTGATATTACCTTTGTGGTATTTCTTTGGATGTTTTCCTTTGTGGATTACTGAGAGACCTTCAGGGGTCTCAGGGCCCCCTACTGAGTATTTATACTCACCCTTGCATGGGTTCCACCCATACGTGTGTGTCTGATGTAGATTACTGATGCAACTGGGCAGACTTTGGAGGTTCGGGACTTGGTGGAGCTTGGTGCAATTAGAACTATCGAGATAATCTTCTTCGACTTAAGAATTACAACTACTACCCTCCAGGTAGAGCTGCAGGGCAGATGTGAAAACTTTTTACTTTATTTTCGTTTTCTAGGGCTGTTATTTTGTCCCACTATTTTCAGTTTACAATTGTAATTATGGTTGTACTTTACTCTCGTGGTTATAACTTACTTTTCTTGATTTTTTACTTCAGTTTCCCTTCTTGAGTGTGTACAGATCTCTAAGGCAATGCCTTCCATGTATTGGAAAAGCCTTCAGGTTCTAGTCACAAACCCTTAGACTATGGAAGGTGGGCTTAGGGTAGTAACGTCTGGGCCCCATGGGACAGTTCGCGACAATGCTACTCAACATGTCATTATTTCCTATCCAAAATCACCCTTGGAACACCTCTTTAAAATCAAGAAGATTTCTTATTCCAATATTATACACATGATTATCCACCATTCAGAATCATAATAAAACCAATGGTGTCTACCCATGCTTCTAAATCTCATCTAGGTTCAATGGGGCTAGGTAATCAACTGGTCTTGCCCTCGAAAACTTGATTCAATACCAAAATCATGAGCAATCATTGTTATTTCCTCATAAAATTTTCAAGGAATCCAATGTTCCTTTTTATCAAAAACCTATAAGGGTGTTTATTATTATTATTTTAACCTCTATAATGGGATTTACTCATAAAACACTGAGAAAAAACTAAATTACAAGGCTATTCTAAGGATCTCTTAGTCGCCCAAAAAAATCCAAAATTCAGGTCTCTCATAAACCATGAACCACGAGGCATCAACCATACTTCTGTTTCAAATGAAACATGAAATAAAATATACCTAATATCCCATTAATTGGTATTTTATATGTAGTATTATGAATCACATGCCAAACCAGTTACTATATCTTGGAACTGATTCTCATCAAGCATCCACATATGGGATTACCCCTTGAGAATCATGATCTTATCATCCATGTTCTATATATATAGCAGATTCATACTAGAAAATATGTTTTAGATACCTATAATAAAATGGTTCTATTAGTTCTAATTCCATTCCATTCTATATGGTAAAACACCATATAGGTTTTTTTCAACACTTTAAATAACCAAAACTTAATAATAAAGACCCACTAGTGGTTTATCACTAGGAATTATGTGTCTTAAAGATCTAATAGGATCACCACACCACTATGCACATGGAATAGAAATATTTTTCACATCATCAGGAATCTCATCATAGACCTACATGACCTTCTATCAGAATAAGATACATATATATGTTGGTCCATCTAAGTAAAATTCCACAATTAGAGTATACAAGAAAACACCTTATAATATGTTGTTGATAATTTAAATATCTAGGACTCTAGTTAGTGGTAACCATACATTGGCATGTATATATTTCATGTGAATCCTATATTCCTAATCATGATGCATGAGAAACCACTTACTTCAATGTGCTGAAATTAAAAATCTAATATAAACCACATAATCATCAAACATCCATCCAAATTACTTGAATTGAAAATCATATCTAATGTAACATTTCATACAAAAAATAGAAATTTAAAACCCTTGGTTACCTGGAATTCATACCAAAATCGATGTTTATGACACACTAGTCCGATATCCATTAGAGTCAAAATACACTCGCTGATAATTGTATTTCATGCATATATTTTAGTGTGTTCTATTATATAGATTTATGTACTTAAATGATTATTCTTTCAAATTTGTGAGCAATTTAACTTGGTTTATGTTGTATTCCAGGAAATAAAAAATTTATGAAAAAAGAATGAAATGGGATGAATTTTGGAGAAAAAAGGCACTTCACGCTGTGAGAAAAGCGAAGCAGAATGAAACTATATTTTTGAGGATATTTGAAGTTGGAAATACTAAATAAACACTATTATATGTCATGTAACCTAGTTTCATGTCGTGACTTCCATGGTGAGGAATTACACTACTAGAACAAGTCGTGAAGTCAAAATACACTATGAAATAACATTACATATCGTGTAACTACATTACACGACATTGAATTTTTTGAGATTTGTTTTTGGAGAATAAAAATGACTAGATTCATAGGATCTAAAGATTTAAAGGTTACACATCATGAGTCCCCATTACACATCATGAAAGAATTCAATGGTCAAAATCCCAGTATGAGATTCACGTAGATTCAAAAATCACGAGGCAACTTCAAATTGGAATTACGCAATGTGTAATCACATTACAAATCATGAAATGAGTCAGGAAGAACCTATGTGGAGCCTATAAATAGAGAGGTTTCCTACATCTATGAAAGATTAAAATTCGGATCGAGAGACACTTCCTGGAGTGATAAGTTTCTGCACCCTCCCCAAGTTCCTTCTTTTCCTTAATTTATGCCTTATTTTCTCATTCCCTCTAAACCTATCATCTCTAGGATGAGGGGGTAATACTACCATGTGTTAGGGTGATGTAATATAAGGGGGGAGGTGCATTTTATTTAATTATTTTTTATTATTCATGTATTTGGATTGTGTAATTTATTCTTCATCCTCCAATACCTTTTTTTATTTTGTCATGACCATTGATAATCTAATTAAAAGGAATATTAAAATTGTGCAACGAATAACCCTAAAGGAGGTATGACTATTTTCAACTTTAGGGGAAATAAATTTTAAATATGGTATCGAGACAATCTTGATTTGATGAAATCTTATAGTATCAGAACTAGGGAAATAGGGGATTACCACATTGAGGAGGGGATACCATAATCATTGTATCTACATATTCTCGACTCCAATACCAATAATTAATTAATAAACCTATTCTATAAGATCCAATTTTACTTGAACTCTGATATTTCATTACCCCAACATGCCTTCTAAGTCTATTTTCAAACCAATCCAATCTACTGCTCCATTTTCATTATGATTTCATAAAATAAATCAAACCAATCCTTTTCTCACCCCTTTCTTAAATTCTATAAAAATAATTATTTTGAAAATATAATCAAAATAATTTCATTGTATCTCTGGGTTCAACCTAGAAATTTCTTAACGCTACATTTTCATGAACAAAGTATCAATGTTTGAGTTTTTTAAAAATTCGATTTTGCATAGTACCCTAGGGAATTAACGACACTCCCATAAGGATATAACCTGCTCATGGCCAATATATCATTGGGGAACCTACTGGGGTTCCCTAGGTCTCATCTGGAGAGGGACACCTTACTTGGGGTTCTCTTGGTCAATAGTAAGTAAGGGTAACATACTATGTGTCCCTTTTATTTTAGCTCTATTCAAGGGAAAAATCCCACCATATAAGAGAAACCCATACCTCCTCCTACTTTTAAACATCTCACGACCTCTTAACTAATAGGATAAGACTCAGTGAAAACACATTGGAGATATCCCATTACCTATCTTAGTTTCTTAATTCATACATAGGTGGTCCTCACACCCATCCCAAATCCATCTTGCATATGGTTTAACCACCTAGGATAAACACATCTCAAGGGTCCCCACTAAGCCGACTAAGGTTGTCCATATCAAGCCATGTCACACCCCCTTTTGGAGGTGTCTAAGGAATTTATAGGCAAGTTCCGGTAGGAATTATTTAATTCACATCATTCAATTAACACACCTTAAGGATTTTAGGGGCCAAGACCAATCAAGCCTCAAGGATTGATGTGTGAGGCATAAAGACAATGAACTAGGTCTATGGTGGAATATAAACTTTTTTATTTTTCTTCATAGGTTCTCATACAGTTCAAAAATTGAATTTTATTTAAACTATTTAAATTAAATTAGAAAATTTACTTAATTAAATGGTATATTGTCTCAGCGGAGACACTGTACATACACATGTAGATAAACATAATGCATAAGAACAAACCTAAAATTAGCCAAATCCAAGGAGTAAAAAAGGTGAGAGAATATGGGAATGATTTTGGACATACACATGATGGAGGGATAATTAAATAGGTGTTTCCCTATTATTAATTAGATTGTGAAAATAATAATTTACCACTTTTAATGTGTTGTACAGGTCGGTTGAATGATTTACTAAACTGTGCACCCATAATATGATAGGAACTGACCAAGTGAATCACTCTCACTAGGTGGGTATAGATGGTTTACCAAACCATGATCTAACCATGAGAATTGGCATTGTCTTGATCTTCAACATTGGACACAATTGTTTTTTGACCTTGAACAAACCATGTTCTAATCTACTAGCCCAAACTAAGCTATAAAGTTCACCCTAAAATACACACAATTTCATCCAAACCATATTCTAACCATGATAGAAAACCATGATATATATCAATTGAACTCAAATCCTCCTCTTTATTAGGATGCCGTACAATTTATCCTAAACATGCACATAAAATTGTGCACCCTAGGTAGAAACCTCCAAGAAATACTAAAACTTAACCTGAATCTACATAGACTTTCTTGACCATCCAAGGAACCTCTTGAGTCAAAAATCTTTCCCAAAAACATCATTTAGTCATTTTTAACTCTTATATAATCAATCCAAACACTAGTTCTCAAAACAAGCCATACACCGAATGTGAAACTCAAATTTCCCTTAAAATTGAAACATCTATACAGATTTGTGGTATTATAGAGGGTTAGGGTTTCATAGATAAAACTAAATATTTATTTATTTTTAAATATTCCACCCATTATGGGCTCACCTCAGGGTCCAAACTATGAAAAAATGTTATACTACCCCTAGGGTATACCCCTATTCTGAATGAAACAATGAAATCATATTCTATATATGAGACTCATTTTATGAGATATTTATACTCATGAAAATGATATAAAAATATATTTATTGAATAAATATTCAAAATAATTTAAAATTAATCACGTTAGGAAATTCACTAGAACTCATCTCAGGGGTAAACATCACTCCTTGAGATCAACAGAACCAAAATATTTTTTTGAAGATGTCTTATAGGGTAAATTTATCATTTTACCCTTTGGGTGGATTGCGGACTCTAAAACTCAAATTTGAGATTAGTCTCAATTGGGAAAAATTTGGGATGATACATTATCCCAAATTAAAAGCTAAGTACATGAGACCCTTTTATGTAAAATATAAAATTTATAATAAATCAACAATACCCATAAGATTATGTTTGGAGTGACAGATAGCCAACTACCACTTTTCCTGAAAAAGTAGAATCTTTTAGGTTAGTTTGCTTCTATCTGACACAAAGTATCTATACCCAAGGTTACTTCACTTAAGAGAGACCTCAATTACTTCTCAATTATAACACCAAATATGTATAAACTATAATAAACTTCTTAATTCATTCTCATAACCAAATATAAACAAAAGTCAAAGAAGATTAAAACTAAATTGATTATCATACCCAGCATGTAACTCCTTATATGCATGTATGAAAATTTATAAAAGAAGTTTGACATAAAAATTAAAGTAAATATCAATTATTAATATACAAAAAATATATATGAGTGAAGTAGTGAATAACATAAACAAATAAATAATTCAAATATTTAAAAATGAGATAATTTTTTTTGAATGTTTCATAAAAAAAATTATAAACACTTTATAACCCAACCATCAATTATAGATATTGGATCATTAAATAAATATAAATATTTTATATTTATATCAAATATGAAATCATCCATATTTTAATTTTATATAGAATTTTAATTAAATATTTTATATGATTTGAAATATAAACACTTTATATTCCAATTATATTATATAAACACTTTACATAATATAAATATCACATATTTTATATTCTTTAAACCATGATCATATAAATTGTCAAAATATTTTTTGATATCGGTTAAATAATTTCTCAAATAAACACATTTTAATTTGAACAATTCATAATTTTAAATATAAATTCATTTATATTTTTTCATTCTTTTGTATTTTATAAACAATTTATAAATTAGTCTTATAATTACTTTAGAGACCATTTATATATAAATTATATGTCATGACACATAATTTGAGAATGGAATTTTAATATTAATAATTAGTTTTATGAAATATTTATTTATGAAATATTTTATAAATATTTAATAATTAATTATATTTTTTTATTAATTAATTTTTATTTTTTTTATAAATTTATTAAATGCCCAAAAATATATATTTTCCATAATTTATAAACATTTTTTAAATTATTGAATTTAATTAATATTTAAAATTTAATAAAAATAAATTTTTTCCTTCTAATCATATTCTACAATATACTTATGCCATAATTTATGATTCAGTTTAAAACTGATTTGTGGTTTATGATTGATAGTTCATATTGTGATATCACTATGTGGTGCTATCTATCATAATTAATGATAGATAATCCACTGTTGTTATATCCATTTAGAAATTGGTGAATCTTTTCTTACAATAGACTTGTGTGATAATAACACCATTGTAAAGACCTAGACCCCGATAATCCAGAGTTTGTACCTTAATTTATTACATTGGCATAGTAAGAAGACATGAATCCCAAAGGATCGATCAATTTAGTAGTTTTGGAAACTAAATTACATACTTGAAACATACATTACAGTGAAGCAATAGAATACAATACAGTCAGTCCTTTGAGAGAACCAATATTCTCCTAGCTTAACCCTGTATCGGAGAAATAAAATATAAGAAAGGGGTGAGCTCATATGATCAATAACGATAATCGTACAATGGAAAATATCAGGAATAAATAAGCATAAATAATATAGAAAGGTGAATAACTAAAAAAAAAAAAAAAAAAAAAAATACCCTATAAATAAAAAATACCCTATAAATAAAACATATTCCATTTATCATAAATAGAGAATAATATGGACAAAATAAAAAATACCCTATAAATAATTACATGATCTATAAAACATAACCATGTATATTTTACTAGTTTAATAATAACATGGAATATAAATAATGGATCTCATAATGATGGAATTCATAATATCGGACATCAGAAACATAACCTCAAGGCTTTAGTCAAGACACCGTAAATAAACGGATAAGAAATCATCCAATACTCAAACTAGTTTCTCTCATGAGACCCATTGTGGCATCAAGGGGCTACAGTGGCCTACTCCCATCACTTACTAAGTCCAATGCATTCCTCATATTAAAACCTAAACAACATAAAAATTAATGATGAAAAACTATCATATGAATTGTGAATACTTTAACTATAAACCATGGATGGTATAAAAATAGCACATACACAGTGAAGATCATAAACCCATCAATAAAATATGTTATATGGTATCATAAGAGATTAACCTCAATCAGTAATAATATCCCACAAGTAATATTAAAATAGATTAAAAAACTATAATAAAATCATTGAAAATTTCTTCAAATAAATACTATGTTTTTACTCTGAAATAAATTATTTAAAAGGAAACCTAATTTTAAAGGAAAAATTTTCATTGAAAATAATCTTGAAAGCTTTTAAAGAAACCTTCAATGAATTATGGTTTCATTATGGTAGAGAAATATGCTCATTTCATATAATCTAAATAAACATTCCTTCGGTATTGTTTTTTGAAAAAGTTATAAAGTAACTCTTTTGGAAAATGAAAAAAGATCCTTTAAAACCATTTTATAAAAAGTAAAAAATGGGTAAAAATGATTTAAATTTTTTTAGGATAATAGTAAAAATATTTTTGAAGAAATTTTTTAGAAACATGGACATGGATGATAAATATTCCCCAATAGATACATACGTATAAACAATCCCAAATAATAATGAGATTGTAAAATTAACCATTAACTTTAATATTACATTAGTTGAGTATTCTTTAAACTCATATATAATAGTTTAAAGTATTTTGTTAATTTATACCATAACCATATCCATATTTATGATATCATATATGATCCTCTAATATCATTTTTTAATACTATTTTGTTATAACCCTTATTTCGGGTGTTAACTACTTCATTTTATTATGCATGTCTTGTCATGTAAGTCCTATTTATTATGAATATGATATATTTATTTCATCTCTAGGATGATATTAAACTCATAGATATTGTTTTTACTCATTATATACATTTTTATAATCATTCTTTAATGGTTAAGATGGAAAATGAATCACATCTAGTCGTGGAGATGGTAGGAAATACGTACACATGAGAGATGACATCATCCCACTAATGGTGATGGGGTAAATAATTTTATGGTATATTAATTATAAATAAATAATATAATTTCATATTTATTATTTATATCCATTATATCCATCACTATACCCATCCAAATAAAGTGGTGGTGAAAAACAAGTTACACCACAATGTGGGGATGGTAAGTCGTACGTACGCATGCGCGGTGCTTTCGCTTTTCATAGGTTGGATAAATCATGGAATATGTTTATACCATAATTTTAATAAAATATCATAATATAGGTGATACTATATTTATAAATTTTCCTGGAAACAACTCATGAAGAGGAGGTAGAGAAAGAAATTAACTTGGATGAGTTGGTAAAAACGATTCCCTCTTCTTTGGCATACACCCTTTAGATATCTTCTCAAGGGATCTGGGGTTGGTCTTTTTTGAAGAACAAAACCTCCAGAACCTATAAAAGTATTTTTTGTGTGGGAATGGTCAGGATTTGGTCAATATAGGTGGATTAAATTGGTTCGAGGAAGTGAGGGAGAGGTGCACTTTTATAATTGAGGTAAGGGGCACTTTTGGAAACTCTCATTTTATTAAAATATAATAAGTCTATTCTAGATAAGAAGACTTAAAATGGAATATAAATGAATATATTAATAAATTTTAGACCATATATTATCCCCTTTGTTATTATTTAACATTTTTGTGATTTTAAAATAATATAATAATACAATAATTCAATAAAGTATCATTATTGTCAAATTTGATACTATTCTTTTCATTTGACTTCAAATGCATCAAGAAAAAGATGGGAATTAAAATAAAATTCATTAAAACATATATAACATATCATATAAATATATTTGAAATTAATTTTAAACATTAAATAATCCCAAGTATATCAAAATTATTTCTTTTAAAATCGATTATTTTATTTTTATGTTAATTAAATAAATACAGTTTTAGAATTGAAAAAAACATTTAATGTAATTATATAATTTTTAAAAATTCAAAATAAAATTATATAATGAAATTAATTTCGTTAATATATTAATATACTTTTATTATCATTCATATCCTTATTTTTCCTATGTGGCACATAAATGATATTAAATACAAATAGAGTGACATTTTGTAACTATCCATGATTTAAATAATATATATGTTATTTTCATGGAACAAGGTCCATTAACCAAATAAAATTATATATTTAGGTAAATAGGGTCTAATAACCTTCATAAAATAAATTTTGGAGAAGTTTAGTTCATGTTTAGACACTTATATTTTGGTTTTAACATTTAGTTAAACCTTTTGACTCTTACCATGCCAACCTGGCTTTCTTACTCTTTAAGGTTTAATACAGTTACTATAAAATACCAAAAGAACCATAAATAAGTAATGGATGAAATTTTAAACCTTACCTCAATAATTTGGATGAATTTTATATTTTTAATTAATTTTATATCATTTAATAAAATATTTTTTATTTTAATATTACATTAACACCAATCTTGATACCATTCATTACTTTGACTTTAAACAAACAAGATATATTAGAACCCACACCTCTAATATATCAAATAACATGTAAATGTTATCTATTATATTCTTTTATGACATAATTATTTAAAATTTTATTTATTTTAATATTTTTAATATCATTTATTTGATGTTTCTATTAATTAAATAATTACCACATCATCATTGTATTGACCTTTAAGATAAATATTTATTTCTTAAAAATTAATAACAATTTATCGTTATGAAATTAAATATTTTTATATTTAAATTAATATTTATAGTATAATTTCTCTTCTTTATAACCCTATATTAAAGATGATATATTTATTAAAGATATGGGTGTGAAATTTTAACGTTTCATTAAATAAAATATTATCATAATCTCATCCAAGTGGCTTACAAAGGTAATAATCTAAGCCAAAGGTTTATTTTGGTTGAAAAAATTCATCCAAAAAAATTTGGACAATTTTAGGGTAATGTTATATTATTTATAGTATTATTTTTACCCATAATTACTCGATTTACCTTTAACCATGTTAATAAAAAAATTACTAAAGTTACTTTTTAGAATTCTCAAAAATAAGAGAAACCTATTAAAAAAATTTGACCCACTGATTCAAAATATTAAATCCAATTTTCAAAATTCAAAACACAAAATTTCCAGCAATTAATTTAAAATTAATTCCATTGACGAAATGAGAAAATGAGTATTTAATTTGAAAAAGATTGAGATGTTTTCATTTCCAAATTCAGTGTTAAATTGATTCCAATGAACTAAATTGTATTAAAAGATAAAAAATGTCCTAATTATAATTTAGAAACAATAAAATATATAAATAAATACCATGAATTATTTAGTTGAAATTTTTTTCAATTAAAATTCCAGATTTGTTTACTATTCATCAAAAAATAAAATTTATCATAAAAATATAAATAATTCAACCAAAGAAAATTTTTATATTCTTATTTAAAATAAGAATCTTATTTTTTCAAATATAATTTATAAAATTTTAAGAAACTAGATTTAAAACAAGTGCACCATTAAATGGTGGTAAAACTACCTTTTAAAAAATATGCCTTTTAGGCATAAAAAATGCATTTTTTTCTATCATGTTTAGATAACACGTACGATAAATGTTAAAAATTTATTTAATATATTACATATAAATTTATTTAATATACTTAACTAATATTAATTAAGCTAATTTATTAGGTTTAAACACCTTTGGCACATAATAATAGTTTTTATAAAAACATTTGTTTTATATTAAATTAGGTTTTATATTTATTTTTAATTATTTGTTAACCAATGAATTAAATAATATATTTTCATAATATATTTAATACTATTCATTAACACAAATTTAAAGGCTAGGAGATAATTTTATTTTAAATAATAATATTAATAGTATATCATGGTTTCCCTTAAACTCGGTGTCATGTGGAATGTAAGCTATCAAAAAGATCAACTTTAAAAAAGGAAGACATGACATAAAATATTGGGGTGTTACATTCACCCGTCCTTCAATAAATTTCATCCTCACAATTTTAAATTTCACTTCAAAAATAAAAGTTTGATAATTGAGAATTCTTTTATTTGAAACCCACATCGGGAATAGGGTTAATGAAACTTCCACTATAAAATAAAGAAAGGTAAGTATGAAGATCACATAAGATAACACATAATAGGGTTCCATATAGAAAAAAATGGACATTTAAGATAAAAATAACTCTAAAGATATGACAGGGAGTGATATCAAAAAATGTTCATTAGAAATTTAACTATCACAAAACCATAAATCTTGGGATTGTTTAAAATGCCATTGATTTATTAGAATGAAAATTAAATGGATAACATTTTTGTTCGAAAATATTTTTCCTAGAGTAGGAGAACTATTTTATTGTTAAAATATTCACTTAATTTATTTATTTAGATTTCATAATCATAATATCATCATTTAGTTGTGATTATATCTTTTTCCACTTCATCCCTTACACCTGGAAATGAATTTTTAAAATGAAGTTTTCATGCCTGAAGTATTTTTATGAATCATAAGATCCAAGAGTCATTCCTTTGGATTTTAAATGTTTACTAAAACCAAAATTGCTACCACATGTTACCTAATATTATAAATCATACTTTAACCTCAAACAATAATATTCAATGTTTAACTTAATCCATTCTAACCTTAAGACTCATCCAAAATACATCTATCCAAATTAATAGTCCAAAAATTTATAAGGAAGGTCACTAAATTTCCAAAATCAATCTTAACATTAGATTATCCAAAAAATATAATGTAGATATTATTGTCACATACAACATATTTTATCACCTTTATCACCATAAAAACCTTAATGAAAACTTTCATGCTATAAAATCCTTAAATATTAATTATTGCAATACAATCCTTATTTATTCCATTATTCTTATGAGCAATACATAATTGATAAAATACTCAAAAGACACAATTATTTAGTCCAAAAATAATTACATTAATAATTCCTCTTCATCTATCGTAATAGCATAAGCTTGACCATGACCCATTATCCTCTTTTGGGGTATATTCCTTTGACGCATGAGACATTGATTTTCTTAGTGTCCCATATCTTTTCAGTGGAAGCATTGTATATTCATAACCTTTTTCTTAAACTTGCAATGAAAAGAATAATGGAATTTATCTCCACACTTTTAGCTAACTCTAAATCATTTTAAACAAGTATCGGGGTTATTCTTTCCCCAATTATCACATGTAGAAAAATAATTTTTTATACTTTTCTATTTATCCATATTTTTTCTACTTTTCCTCTTCTTCCATTTCTTCTCTTTGAAGCTATAATAATTGGATAATTATATTATGTTTTCATATTATGATAATGTTTGGGATACTACTTTACATTTAATGATTGGATTAAGCCCATAAATTATGTTTTCATTATTACTCATCAGATCATATTCATTGGTGAGGTTCACATTCCTTATGCTAAGAACCATTTCTAAATAAAAAAATACACTTGATTAGATCAAATCATTATGAAACACATTGAATAATACCATAACTAGTTAAATACTTAGCATAAATTGAAAATTGTATTCATATATAATCTCATAATCATAAACATGGTTTCTCTGGGGTGTTATACTACACTTTTCCTCAAATTCTATCACAGGGTTAGGTTCCCTAATCAAGGATTTGCTAAATCTAGTTCCAAAAGTTACTACTAAAATTACTCTGATAACAATTGTAAAGACCCATAACCTGGAAGCCTAGAGACGATTTATTAATTTATTACATTGGAATAAATATAAGACTAAAATCCCAAAGTACCAATCATTTAAAAATTTTTGGAAACCAAATTACATACTTGAAACATACATTACAGTGAAACGTATAGTTTACAACACAGTCCATCCTTTGAGAGCACCAATATTATCCTTTATCAATTATTCATATTAATCATAATATACATCTTAGAATCCTAGGGAAAATAAAACTCAATAAAGGGGTGAAGTAATATACTCTGTAATTTTAACCGTACAATAGAATCTATTATGAATAAATAAGCATAAATAATAAGGAAAGGGGAATAACTAAAACACATGTCATTTAACATAACTTAAGCATACTATGACCTGGATAAATAATACTATATAAACGATCACATTATCTAGAAAACATAACCATGGATATTATAAAAATTGAATAATTACATGAAATATCAACAACTAATCTCATAATGAGGGAATAGATAATTTCAGACATCATATACATACCGTCAAGGCTTTGGCCAAGACACTATACATAAACAGGTATGTAATCATCCAAAACCCAAACTAGTTTATCTAATGAGACCTACCAATGCATCAAGGGGTGATATAAGACCCTTGCCATCACTTACTAATTCCAATGCACTCCTCACATGAAATCATAAACAACATAAATATTTGTATTGAAAAAATTTCATATGAAATGTGAATACTTTAACCATAAACCATGAATGGTATCAAAATAGAACATCCATAGTCAAAATGAGCATAAAAACTTAAATATAATATGGTATATGGTTTCATAAAATAAAACACTCAAAAAAAAAGATCAAATAAAGTATGTTGACATAGAGGAACATACTCTCTTAAAATAAATAAAAGTTTCTTTATGGAAATACCCCTTTTTTACTTTGAAATTAGTTATTTAAAAGGTCGCATAATTTTAAAAGAAAAAATTTACATTGAAAATAATCTTGTAAACTTTTAAAGGACGATTCAATAAATTAAGGTGTCATAATAGAGGATAAATCTACACATGCTGTATAAGTAGAAAAAAACATTACTTCTATATATATATTTTTTGAAAAAGTCATAATGTACCTCATTTGGAAAAAGACAATAAGAATTCTTTCAAACCATTTTGTAAAAAAAACATAAGTAAAAAGAATTTAAACATTTTCAGGATAATATTAAAAACATTTTGGAAAACATTTCTATGAAATATTTTCATGGATGATAAATATTTCTCATCAAATAATTATATATAAACGATCTTGAATAATAATGAGATTGGGAAGTTAACCCTTACCTTGAACATTTGATTAGTTTAAAGTGATTGAACCTCATGTAAAATTGTTTAAATAATGTTATTAATTTATAACATATCTATATCCATATTTATGATATCATATATGATCCAATTATATCATTTTGTTAATAATATTTCATTATAACCCTTGATTCCGAAGTTAACAACTTCATTTTATTATGCATGTCTTGTCATGTAAGGAATGTTTCTTATGAATAGGATATATTTATTTATTTTCTATAATTATATTAAGTTAATAAATGTTATATTTACTCATTATATACATTTTTATAATCATTTTTTAATGGTTAACATGGAAAATAAATCACATCGTATCATAGAGATGGCAGACCGTACATACACACGAGCGATGATATCATTCCCTTAATGGTGAAAGGGTAAGGAATTAGATAGTATATTAATTATAAATAATTAATATCATGTAATATTTATTTTTTATATCCATTATATCTATCATTATACCCTTCTAAATAAAGTGGTGATGAAAAACAAATTACACGACAGTGTGGAGACGATAAGCCATATGTACGCACACATGGTGCATTTGTTTTTCCTAGGATTGATAAATTATAGAATATGGTTTTACCATAATCATAATAATATATCATAACATATTTTATACTGTAGTTATTACTTTATCATGTAAAAAACTCCCGAATAGGATGTATACGAAGAAATGATCTTGGATGAGTTGGTAAAAACGATTACCTCTTTTTTGGAGGACTCCCTTTATATCTCTTCTCAAGGGATCTAGGGTTGGTATTTTTGAAAGAACCAAACATACAGAATATGGATAATGATGTTGGGAGTATATGTTTTCAAGTTTTGTTCAAGATAGAAGGATCAAATAGGTTTTAGGAAGTGAGCGAGTAGGTTCCCTTTTATAATTGAGGTGAGGGACACTTTTGGAAACTCTCAAAATATTGAATTATAATAAGGAAATTCAAGATCCAACGATGTAAAAATGGACTATAAATGAATATTTTGAGACATTTTAGACCATATATTTTACCTTTGTTATTATTTAACATTTTTGTGATTCTAAAATAATTTAATAATATATTAATTCAACAAAGTATCATTATTGTCAAATTTGATACTATTATTTTAATTTGACTTAAAATGCATCGAGAAAAATTAGGAATTAGAATATAATTCATTAAAACATAGATAATATATCATATAGATATTTAAAATTAATTATATCTATTAAATCATACAAAATATATCAAAATTATTACTTTTAAAATCAATTATTTTATTTTTTTCTGTTAATTAAATAAATACGGTTTCAGCATTGAAAAAACATTTAAGGTAATTATATAATTTATAAAAATTAAAAATAAAATTATATAATGAAAATAATTTTAATTAATACCATAATATACCATTATTATATTTAATATCGTAGTTTTTTTCTATGTGAACACATAAAAGATATTAAATACAAAGAGAGTGGCATTTTGTGACTATCTTTGATTTAAATAATATAAAAGTTATTTTGATAGAAAAGTTTCCATTAAAGAATAGATATTAAAGTGATAAGGGGGAATCCTATTCATAAATTAAATTTTGGACAAGTTTATTTAATGGTTAGACCCTTATATTTTGGTTTTAACCATTCGTTGAAGCCTTTAACTCTTATCATGACAACCTGGCTTTTTTACCCATTAAGGTTTAATATAGTTACTATAAAATGAAAAAATGACCATAAATAATCCATGGATGATATTAAAAATATAATATCAATCAATTGGAGTAATTTTATATAATTTATTAAAATATTATTTGTTTTAATGTAACATTAATGAAATTTTGGACACTATTCTTAACATTTACTTTTTAAGAAAATGAGATATCTTCAACACAATAATTAGAATATATCACTAACATGTAAAATTTATCTATAAATTTAGTGTATTAAATTAATTATTTAAACTTATTTTAATATTTGTAATATTTTTTATTTTATTTTTCAATTAATTAAATAGTTACTACATCATCATTGTATAAGCCTTTAATGTAATTATTTATTTTTTAAAAATTACTAATAAATTATAATGATAAATGTAAATATTTTATCTTTATAATTAAAATTTATATTAAAATTTATATTATGTATAACCATATATTAAAAATGATATAATTATTAAAATCATGTGTGCGACATGTTTAACTTTTCTTTAAATAAAATACAATAAATGACATAGTCTCATCCAAGTGGCTTAAAAAGGTTATAATCTCTATCCAATGATTATTTTAGTAAAAAACTCATCCAATGAAATTTAGACATGTTTTAGGGTAATTTTATAATATTTTAAACATTATTTTTATGATTAATTACATGATTTACCTTTAACCATGTTAAAAAATTTACTAAAGTTACTATTAATAATGCCTAAAAATAAGAGAAACCTATTTACATAATTTTAACCCACTCATTAAAAATATGTAATATATTTTTTATAATTAAAAACATAGAAGATTCATTAATTATGTTTAAATTAATATTGTTAACTGAATGAGAAATGAGTATTAAAGTGAAAATGTTCAAAAGATTGAAATGTTTTTATGTCCAAATTCAATGTGAAATTTATTACAATGACCAAAATTGGATTGAATGGTAATAAATTGATCTAATTATACTTTAAATCCAATAAAAAATATAACTTAACATTATAAATTAGTTTCATGAAAAAGATGTTTTCAATTAAAATGTAATATTGTTTTAATATTCATCAAAACATGAAACCTGTCAAAAAATACAAAAAAATAAACCAAAGTAAATTTCTAAAGTCAAATTTTATAGAAAAAGTTTATTTTTTCAAATATAATTTATAAAAGTGACAAAAACTATATTTAAAATAAGTGAACCATTAAAAGGAGGTGAAAGTGACTTTATAAAAATAACGCTTTTTATGTGTAAAAATTGGATATATTTTTCTATTATATCTATAAAACACATAGGATAAATGTTCAAAATTAGATTGAATATATTAAATATAAAATTAATAAATATCATTCACTGTTAGTAAATAATTTAATATATTAGAATAAAACACCTATTTCACATAATAATAGTTTTTATAAGAATACTTCCTTTATATTAAGTTGGGTTTCATATTTATTTTTAATTATTTGGTAACCAATGAATTAAATATTATATTTTCATAAGATAGTTAATCCTATTCATAACCACCAATTTAATGTGTATGATACAATTTAATTTTAAATAATAATATTAATAATATATTTTGGTTTTATTTAAACTCAGTGTTGCGTGAATTTCAAACTATCGACAATATTAACTATAAAAAATACATAACATAAAATCTTGGGGTGTTACATCTATAATTTATGACATTAACCAGTGTTTCTCAAGGGCATACATAAGATTAACCTAATGGAACCTATAAAATCACCGCTTATGATATATCTTTATATAATGAAGGTGATAAATCAATTTATTTTTCATGAGTTTAGTGGTGCTGTTATACCTTATAACTTACAATATTGTGTGATACAACATGAATAAACTAAAGGATTTCACTAAATCACATGCTATAATCTTTTTTATCATATAGAGTGATCTAGTCACAACTTAAGATATACAATATCATATAGCTATATATTTTAAATATTATATGTTATATTTAATGACAAGGAATATTTCATCCAATTCTCAATAGAATGTCCATGTTGTAGTTATAATAACTAACGATACAGGTAAAATTTCTTCATTTTTAGCATAATACCAAGAATTAAAACATATGGTGATGCTCTAATACCACTGATGGGTCTCTAAATATCAAACAATTCTTTATTAACGTAGTGGAATTAATTAAAAACGTCATACCAACATCAAACATTCATAAAAATAAAACCAAATATATAAAATTAATATTTCATGTGTACTATAAACCAGAGATAACTGTTAAATCGGTATTTGATCACATATTTGATAAAGAACTGTTAGAGTCATCAAAGATACTCCCTCTTCCATTGTGTATTCATTGGATTACCTGAATCACCCAATGTTTGTGTGTTATTATTTTCTACCAATGATAACATATTATATCAGGTGGTAAAGGATAAAGAAGCAATAGTGCTTCTAGATAGGGAGAATTAGTAGAGAGAAATCGTAAAAGGTTCACACACTCATATCAAATGACTAAGCCTAATTATATAACACCTAGGAAAATACATACCCATTAATGGAATTTACTCTAATATTATGAGCCATTTAATTAAATCCTGTTGTTATGAACAGTTCATAACCTACTGGCTAAATGAACTAACCTCAATACATTCATCATATGAAATTTTTATTATAAATGAATTTGTGGAATATTTCTAGAATATTAATATTTATTATTCATCTTATTAGTAGATCATATTATTTTTATGTTATTTTTATTATACAATTTACAACACTATGATATTCTATTTTTGTACACTATGCCCAGATAACTGAAAGCCATATGATATCACAATATCATTGGAAACGATATACCCAAACATCATAAAAAACATCACATGAGCATATGGATTTAACAAATATATTTATTACTAAAGCTTCATAGAATTTATGTATACTTCAATTTATGTTACATTTCAAGTAACATGTATTTAAAACAATGTCAAATATTTTTTAGATGATGTTATCATATATTCTCTTTCAAATATTCAGAATTTTTATACTAAAAAAATATCCATTTACAAAACCTTACGCATGACTATGCATAACTTTATTGTATTTATTGTAGCACCCGAATATTTTGTGAAATATTTTTGTAAAATAAATTTAATTTATTTGATATGTTTTGTTACACGAAACATCGAGTTTAAAAATACCATAATATACTATTAAAATATTATTATTACTTAATGTGATAGTCATAACCAGGCCGTTAAATTGGTGGGTTTGAATAATAAAAACTAAATTATGAAAATAACATGTTTTAGACATTCATAAATAAATTTATTTTTTATCAATTGATTAGAAATTTAAAAAAATATTTTGAATGTAAAAGAATTATTTTTATGAAAAATGGTTTTTATACGCACAATGTGTTTTTCTTAATAAATTAAATTATTAACTATTTTTGAATGATTAAATGAAATTTATATATTATATATTTGATTAAATTTTAAATAATTCATCGAATATTTTTTCTAAGAATATGATAAGTATGAATCTAATTTTATGCTTAGAAACTATATTTATATTTCAAAACAAAAGTTTCATTGTGTTGCGTGAAATTATTTTAAAATTATTATTTTTTTCTAATTTTATAAGATTTATTTTAAAAAATTAACTCCATTTTTGAAATAAACATTCCAAAATTACCTTAGAGTGAATTTTTGATAATTTTATGAAAAGATTAATTCATGGATGAATTATTAAAAATATTGATTTTTATTAAAAATTATATTTTATTTTAAAGAATTTACAGAGTACCATTTTTCTTAAAAGTTTTTAAAGTAAAATATATTCAATTATATTATTATTAATTTAATTTAGGTCATTTGAATTAATTTTATGTTGAGTTTTTATATAAAAAATTTTATACATAAGAAATGTTTTTCTTTGAAAAAAATATTTTTGTCACATTTGTGAGTTTAATTTTAAGTTAAAATTTTCCATTTATTTTAATTAAATTTAAAAAAATGGATTCCATATTTGGAATTAAAGTAATTAAAATTAGGTAATATGTTCTACTTATGTTTTTTTCTTAATCAATAGTAAAGATAGTAAAAATTAATTACTGCATTTAATGTTAGAATAAGTAACTGGGGGGGGGGTAAATGAAAATATAATGGTAATTTTAAAAATTAAACTTGTATAAATATTATTTTATTTCCATATTTTAACCTTATCTTATCTTAACATCAAATATATGGCCATTTGGAATCATTTGAATTGGAAATGACTTTATCATTTTGTATTCTTTTTGGAAATTTCCCACTGGGTTCACTACCACACTTATAAAAGAACATATCCTATCCTCTCCTATACACACTTTAATATCCTTTTAGTTAAAACAATAATTTCCCAAATAAATTCCTTAAATCCTTCACCATGACCTATATTTCCTAGTTTTATCAAAAAAATATCCTAGGAAGGATTTAGGTTTAAACCTAACGAAATTGTCCAAAGAAGATGTGAAATTCTTAACTATGAATTTTCATTTTATTTATTATTATACCTCCATAAAATATTATTTAAAATGATGATATAATAAAATAATTTTATACCATATACTGATATTTTATTATGTAAATGGAATAAAATACATCCATCTCCTATTTCATCAAAAGAGAAATGAAACTGTTGATCATGCGTACATCAGACCACCGCCTTTTGAATCGATTCATTTTCTATCACCACTACTCACAGATGGATATAGTTATAGAATTAAAGTATAAATATGTTATTTATGATATAATTATAATTTATTAATTATAATATCACATCTACCTTATTACCTTCTAATCCATTTGAAAATGATAACATCACTCGTGCGTACGTGTGGACCACCGCTTTCACGAAGTGATGTGACATGTTTTTCATTTTATTTTTACATATATAGTAATAAGGATATATTTAATATATATATATATATATATATTAATTTTTAATTAATATATACCTTTCTTTCATTCTATCCGTCAAAAAAATGGAAACAACATTCATGCGTATGTATAACCTACCATCTCTATGAACGTTGTAAATCATTTTCCAATATCTAAATTTTAAAGATGACTATAAATATTTATATAATGAATATTTATAGTATTTATATCATGATTAAAATTCATTATATTATGGAACTATAATCATAGTATAAGGACCAAAACTACTGAACTAAGCCATATATGAAAAAAGAAGCAGTTATCACCCAAAATAGTGATTTTGATAAAGAATTTCTAATAAATGGGTAGTAAAAGGTTATAAGTAAATAATATATGATATAATATATAATATTATGTTTATAAAATATATTTATAATAAATATATAATTAATATATATGTTTTTTAAACATGTGTGAAGGAAGTCGAGACTTGTGTTAAGAGATTTTCATGTCACATTTATTTCTATGTGACACATGCCATGTTCACCACTTGTTTCTATTGTGTGGTAAATATATTTACCATGAATTAATTTTGTGAGTATTATCATGAAAATTATAGATATATATAACCATATAATATTATTTCCTTAATGGGTATTACAATGAAAAAGTTACCAAAGTGGTAAGGGTTTTATGATACAATCTCATTGTTTATTGAGGTTATATATTATTATGATTTTTATAATGAAATATTATGACATATCTCCCAAGAAACTCATGAATTATTTTTTTCTATATTTATTTATATAAATTGCATGTTTTCATTTCATCTTCATCTCTTTATGTACTCAATAGTCCAAAATAATGTTTATAAGAGGAATCAAACTTTATTTATCTCTTTGGTCGAAAATATTTTCTCTTCCATGTCCATGTATTCAAAAAAAAATTCAACACTATTTTTAATATTCTAAAAATATTATTTAAATTCATTTTTACCCATATTTTAATTTTTATAAAATATTTTAAAATTAATCTTATCATCGTTTTTTGATTGAGGTTGTTTTGAATTTTTACAAAAAATGTGGAAGGAATCTTTGTTTTAACATGCAAGATATGAAAAGAAATTTATGACATCATAAAAACTCAATAATTTAAAGATTATTTTATAAGGTTCTAGAATTAATTTCAAATAATATTTTTTCTTCAATATTTTTGAAATATTTGTCTATTTTAATAAATTGATTTCTATGTGAAAAGAATATTTTCCTCAAGAAAATTTTTAATGATTTTTTAATGGTATATCTATACATCAATGACAAAAAAACATGATTATACTTATGATATAATTGGTATATAATCCAATGATAGAATATTTTTGTTCCTATGAATGGTTTATGATTATTTTAACATGTTTTTTTATGAAACTTTCTTCTTTTCTATGGGTTATTCTTTGGTGAAAATAGGAAATGTTTTTGAAACCCATTTCTTTTCAACAGGGTATGCTATGATGAAATGATTATGAAACCCATTTAATTTTCATGGGTTATGATATGATGAATTATTTTGTTGAACACATCTAGATAATTTACATTATGTGATTGGTGGGATGATAATTACATATCCCCCTAATGCATTGGGTAATGATTAATGTTTTATAAGCTCAAAGAGTACATAGAAGGTTATAGAAAGATAGAAAAAAAGATGGTACATATGAGTTTATCCCAATAAAAAAAGATGGTACAAATGAGGTTATCCCATATCAAAATAAGGTATATGAGATGTTATCCCAAGATTAAAGTAGGTAAACAATTTATTAGCCCTATCCTAACATGTTACGACTTTCTTAGAGGGTATCCTTGAAATAATATTTTCTATTATTATATGTATGCAACAAATAAATGTCTTGTTCCAATGTTTTCCTCTCACGGATTATGTTATTTGATTCTATTATGATTCATGTCTTATAAACTTCTAAGATTTATTCCATGAATGAAGATTATGATATATGATACAAAAGGGATGGTTTTTAACTGTTATTATCATGTTCTCATAACCTTATGCTCATGTTATGCTGATATCTCCATTGTTTACCCTTACCGAGCATATGAGATTACCCTTTATTAGGTTTCATTTCCAAAATCTATGAATAAAGCTATTATCTATGATATGTCTAATAAGGTTTCTAGTTATGATGAACTTAGTGGGAGATGATGTAGTTCATTTATGAACTAGTGGTCTATGAATCCAAATTTCTGAATAAACAAGACCTATATGATTCTTGAGTGGATCATTATGTTATGTAATGAATATTATTCTAATAAGATGTATTATATATGTATTAAAAGTGTGGTTCCCTATATTTATTATGATAATAAATTCTTAATCCATAATCACATCTTTAGGGTGGAATCTTGAAACACATCATTACTACATATGCTATAAAAGGTTCTCCTGTGATCTCTATCAAACATATGTATCTATATACAAGTTTGATATTCATAAAACATATGTATCTCTATATATCACATGTAATCTAATAGAATCAATTTTTCTATGACATCGATTATAGGCACAATACATGAAACATGCCCATCTTGTATTGACTAACTCATCTATTTTCAATTCTTTTAGTATATTGAAAAATTGAAAAATATCCTCTTTTATTCATGAATATATCATATAAAATAGCTCAGGAAATCCCTTTTCCATGATCATTTTCTAATAATTACTGATTATAAATTTAATTTAAGAAAACATTTAATTCATCCTTATTATTAACTTATAAATTTAACTTTTGATTGGATAAAATAATTTTTTCTTCAAACTATATGTCCCTATAGATCTTCACCTCTAATTTCATATTTTTATCCTTTATTAAATAGTTATAAATAATATATTTTCATTTATTTTCATTTTTTGGTAGTAAAATATCATTATCCATTATATTATTCTTCATTATTTTTTTCATCTTAATGGGATTTAATTTATTCCAGTAACTTATAATTGTCAATAAAAATCAATTCTATTAGTGACTCTAACAAAATTATATATTTTTTTCATTATCATATGTTCATTTAATTGATTCAATTTTTGTAAAGACCCTGAAATTTCGTATAATTTTTTTAATTATATGGAATTATTACGATACTGCAAAAATTTATGGCATGTGATTTTGGGGCTCAGAGAGTCTATAATGGAATTTTGAACTTTTTTTAAGGTACGTTTAGTAAATGTGTGGGAGGGATTTTCTATCTTTTTAACTGATTCACGGATTGAAAATCTAAGAGCATCGTTCGATTCGTAGGAATGAGATTCTCTTAGGCGAATCTTAACTTTAAACGTCAAGGTTCAGACAAAAAAGTTAATTTTTGGAATTTTGGAAAAACTAAAATAAAATAACTATAAGTTATTTGATTCCTTTTCTTCCACTATTGAGAGACTATTGGAAGAACCGCAGTGTAACAACGGTCAATAAATGAGGTTCATTTAATTACTTGATCAACTCATTGTGTAACCACAATGCTCGTGGGATTAATGGATCATTAATTACAGTTCATTAACGAACCAAATTAATGAACCCAATGTGACAAGTTTCATTGTTTATTTAATCAAATCATTAGCAGATAATTTTAAAACTACGAGAGAAGCCTCTTTCATAACGCTGAAGAATTTCCTCTCCAATGAAGAAAATTGATCAAGCGACGATCGTTGGAGGAATCGAACTGGGGATTGACAAGAAGTGAAGAAAGTTGAATGAAAATGAATGGAAAGTCTTTTCCTTCATCTGCAACGGATTCCACCAAATCCAGGTAGGGGGAATTAATTTTATTTATAAGTATTTTTATGATTCCTCTCATAAAATTCTTGGAAAAATCAATGAATGTGGATCAACCAAATAACTGGTTGATCCACATCTTGTTTATTCATGTGGGTGGTTGTTGTGGGGTTAAAATTTGGGGATTTTTCTTTATAAATGATTATAGTTATCACCCCTTGTTGAAATGATAATGAGAATGGTGAAGTCCAATACAAAAAAGGCTCGGACCCTTCGCCGCTCTCAGGGTTTGCCTGTTCTTCATGGGCGACCGAGAAACGTAGATGTAAGGTGATTCTGTGGGCTTCACAGTGAAGGAAGAAACCTGGGAACCCCGTAGGTGTAGACAACAAGGAGAACATACCACCTGAGCATCTCCAGTGGCATGTGGAAGCACCCACCGACACGAAACCACCTGCGTGGTGGCATTGGATATCAGCAATAGTGGCCGGTCCGAGCCAACCGTGTGGAGAAGCGATGCCCACAGGCACCACAGTGGCGAGATCCATGGCCATCCGAGCCATGGCGGGTTGAACGGTGCGGTGAAGACGCACCTCATGGGGGAGATGAGTGGACCACTTGGGCTTCTCGGCTGGAGTGCAATGGCCGGCTCCAGCCAGCCATTTCTGAAGGAAGTGAAGCACCTCACTGGCGCCACCAGATTGGAGGAACTGGACACCCATCGTCTGGTTTGGCTTGACCAACGCGCACCGTGCAGGCTGGGTTTTCCAAGAGGGTCAGACCCACTGGTTGGATCATACCTTCCGACCGAACGGGATGATTGGGCCAAACCCCTACTGGATCTGACCGGTCTCGTTTCACTAAAACTTGAGTATCTCGTAAACTGGGAATCTAATCGACTTACCGTCTGTGGAGTTGGGACCCTTGTGATGGGGAGGTCCTTTTGATATACTTCATTTGGGTTTTGGAAGAAGTTGGAATATGGCAGGTTTGGATAATAATCAAATCCAACTGGGCCCTATTTACCTTTTTTTCTTATAACTTACTGACCGGGCGTCTGATTGACGTGCCGTCTATCATGTTGGAACCCTTACCGCAATATGTTCCTTCAGGTTATATCTTCATTGGACTTTATGAAGTTATAATTAATACCAATATTATGTCGGGAAAAATCTCTGGGACTCAAGAGCATTATGTGTTTTAATCATGTGGATGGATGTCAAGTGAAGAGAGACCCTCCGTGGATCGACATAAGAGTGACCCTCCATGGATCGGCAGCAGTGCGACCCTCTGTGGATCAGCAGCAGTGCGACCCTTTATGGTTCAGAAGTAGTACAAACCTATGTAGATTGACAGTAGAGTGACCCTTTGTGGATCATCAGTACAATGAACCTTCATGAATCAGAGTTAGAACATCTCAACATAATAAAATGATATAGATCAAGACTAATCATCTTTATTCATGTTCTCCAAGTTTTATACCTGGTGTGATCTGTCTTTTACTTTATGATTTGTGATTGAGACCATGCTTTGTGGTTTTTCCTTATGGAATTCTAGGAGACATTTAGGGGTCTTGGGGTCCCTAATAAGTATTGTTATACTCAACCCTTCATGGGATTCACCCATACATTTTTGTGTCTTGTGCAGACGATGGACATCTTGATTGAGATTTGGGGAGCGAGGACTAGATAGTACTCGGAGGTGATTAGTAGATGTGGTGAGCAGCAATGACGAAGGACAATGAAATGTACCTACCCTTCAGGTAGGATTTTTGGTGGGAATCCTCCAGAGTATGTTTTCCCCCTTTTGTTGTACTTTATTTTAAGTTGGGTATGTATACTGTCCATTTTTACTTTTAGTTCACACTTTTACTATCAACAGTTTTACTTCGGGGTTTTATTTTTTTGTGTACCTAGTCTATGTGTGTACATGTTTAAAGGAAATGCCTTCCTGGTGCTAGTCGCCAACCCTAGGACTATGGAAGTCGAGCTTAGATTAGTCACGACATGGGCCTTGGGGGACAGGTCATGATAAAGTGGTATCAAATGGCGGTCGGTTCTACCAGAAGAACTAAGAGTCAATGTTTTTCAATACAGAAATAATGTTAAATGTCTTGTGTTCGGATTACAGTTCACAGAGTCTAGTGTTGGTGCGGCAGCCGACGTATCCATACACCAGGACCCTGAGTTCTAATTTCCAACCTGATATATCAAAACCCTATTTGTGTGTGTTTTAAAAATGTTTTTCTTGATCTATTTTGAGTCATCTCACTAGGTATAACTTATTGACAATGACACGTCTATTTCTTTCTAGGATGTCCCTGCATAGACAACCATCCAGGATTCTAGTGATAGATCATGATGATGGCCCACCAAGTGATGAGGAATTAGTGGAGGGACCTCTTATAACGATAGAACCTTTGGGTGGTGTACCAACAGCACCACCACCTATAGGGTAGTAGTTACCACCAGTCCCACCAGTTGACTATTCACGCTGACTGAGCCTATTGTATGAGTTCTAGAGATAGAGGCTTCCAAGGGTTCGAGGTGAGACTAATCCATAGGAAGCTTAAGACTGGATGGAAGCTGTAAAATGAGTTTTTTTCTTGGTTGAGACACCAACATACCAGATGGTGATCCTAACTACTAGTATCTTTCAGGGCATAACAGGGACATAGTGGAGCCTGATTCTTTAGACTCACGAGGAGATGAATCATTCCCGATTATACTTTGAGAGACACTTTTGGATGGATTTCATACTAGTGACTTTACAATCAGTGCGTATTTAGGAGCTACTGGACTTATAGTAGGGGAACCTGATAGTGGCCCAATACTCGATGAGATTCACTAACTACTCTCTCTACTCCACCGGCATGGTACGGGACCCTTTCTTCTGGGCCCTGACCTTTGAGAAAGGACTCTGAGGGGAGATCAAAGCATTAATGATATCGTTCAACATCCCAACGCAGGCTGGAGTGATAGAGCGAGCACTATTGGTGGAGAGATTCCTAGTTGAGCAAGAACCGATGGTGAGATCCACCACCAAATGGTAGGAAGTCGAGTCATCTGTAGCAGGTAGTAGGAAGTTGACATAGAGTCCCAAATGGGATAGACATTCCAGAGGACGACATGAGGATGTAGGGTCAGAGGTGCGGAGCTCACATGGTAGAGGAGGTCATGAGAGGAGTAGATTGTGCTACACGTGCAGCATGTAGGGTCACATGGCTCGCGATTTCCTAACTCACCATACTAATGATCAGCATACGGTCGAAGGACTGCCAAGGCAGAGGTTTGAGAGAGGAGGTCTGTAGGGTGGCAGATGTAGTAGAGGAGTAGGTCGTGTAGTAGGGGGTGGGAGACGGTTTGAGGTACAACCACCACCACCCCCAGGCGGTCCACCCCAACCATAAGGAGTAGGTGGGCATGGATGAGATCATCTTTAGGTGACAGAGGATTAAGACCACAACACTCCAGGAATTATTCAAGGTACGATCTATGCCTACTCCACCACAACTACAGTTCTTATAGACACAAGTTCCAGTCACTCTTTTATTTCCACAACTCTCGTTTGGAGCTTGGAGATTATGGTGGAGGTGTTGGATCGATTATAATGATTAGAGACTCCAATGGGAGAGGATTCAACAATTACACACTGGTTCCAGTAGTGTGAGATTACTCATGGAGGCAAGAGTTTTGACTGGGATCTTCTAGTAGCAGTGTCGAGGCCTTACGATGCCATCTTGGGTATGGACTAGTTATCCATGGTCCATGCTTAGATCGACTACTTTAGGCGCAAAGAGCGGTGTGTCTTAGAGGATGGGACTGGGTTTTCTTTCACCGGTGAGAGGGGAACCTTTTAATCCCAAGATCGAATTTCTTAGAGGAGGGTGCATCTGATCACTCATGAGTTGGATAGTCTTACCCTCGGTGTAGTTGACGAGGGGAGTCCAGGCTATCCTATAGTAGTGGACCAGTATGTTGATGTAATTCCTGAAGATGTTCTGGGACTACCTCCTCATAGAGAGGTAGAATTCTACATCAACCTATACCTGAGGACGACACCAATATCTACACCAGCATATCAGATGGCTCTTGTGGAGCTTCATGCGTTGAGGGTATAATTGGAGGACTTACAGAGGAAGTGGTCCGTAATGCCCAGTTTCTCTCAATGGGCAGCCCCGATTTTGTTCACCAAGAAGGTAGATGAGAGTTTGAGTCTTTGTGTGGACTATCATCTCCTGAACCAGGTGACTGTGAAGAATAAGTATCCTCTTCTAAAGATTTATGATATCTTCAACTAGTTGAAGGGAGATTAGTGGTTTTCAAAGATAGAACTTGGATCAAGATATATTTAGCTTCGGTTATGGGATGAGGACATACTGAATACAAACTTCAAATGCCACTATAGATACTATGAGTTCTTGGTTATGCCTTTTGGTGTGACCAATGCCCTTGTAGTGTTCATGGGACTCATGAATATAATCTTCCAACCTTTCCTCGATCGCTTTGTGGTGGTCTTCATTGACAACATCTTGGTGTACTCGGCGTCGAAGGAGGAGCATTCCACACATATGCAGATAGTTCTGGATACACTCCAAGAGCACCAGCTTTATGGTAATCTCTCCAAGTTCTAGTTCTGGATACAAGAGGTACACTTTCTGGGACACATTATCTCAGAGGATGGATTTGTGGTGGATCTAGTGAAGATAGAGGAAATTATTTCTTGGGAGCCACCCTGGAGCGTGGCTGAGCTGTGGAGTTTCTTGGGGTTGGCTGGGTACTACCAGAGGATTGTACCTAAATTTTCCAAAGTTACATCACCCTTTTTAACTATGATAAATAAGGGGTAACCCTTTGTATGGATAGAGAGATTCCAGTAGAATTTAGAAGAGATGAGGCAGAGACTGACAAGTGACCCCATCCTGAGGCTACCTGAAGAGGGTGTTGGGTATGTAGTCTACTACAATGCATTAGGGACCAGACTGGGATGTGTCATGATGTAGTAGTGAGCAGTGATCACCTACATCTCATGACAGGTGAGGCAACATGACCTGAACTACATGACCCATGACCAGGAGTTAGCAGCAGTGGTCTTTGCATTGAAGATGTGGCAGTACTACTTGATGGGTAAATGATTTACTTCCTACTCTAATCACAAGAGTCTCTGATATATCTTATCACAAAAGGACTTGAACCTAAGACAACGATTATGGATAGAGTTCCTCCAGGACTATGAATTTGAGATAGTATACACTCATGGGAAGGGAAACGTAGTAGAAGACGTACTTAGTAGGGTGTCGGGTTTACAGCTGCTGAACGAGGAAACAGATCTTCTAGATGCATTGTAGATATCCTTCATGGATAGGGGCAGAGCAGCATAACTTTAGTCTATGACTGTCACTACCCGACTCCTTCAGTGAGTTCGGGAGGCACATCTTGGGGACATTGGCTATGAGGCCCGATGTGCTAAGATATCCTTAGGATAGGCTCCCAATGGATTTTTGATAGGTGGGGAGAACGTCAACCTTTTTAAAGGATGTACCACGGTATCAGTGAAGTTTCAAGAGGAGCTGTTGAGGGAGTTTCATATATCCACTTTGGCAGTACATCCTAGAGTAGAAAAGATGTAACATGACCTCTGATATAAATACTGGTGGCCAGAGATGAAGAAAGCAATGGAAGAGTTCATTTCACAATGCCTCACTTGGTAGAAAATGATGACCGAGCACCAGGTTCTAGCAGGATTAACTCAGCCACTTGTGGTACCAGAGTGGAAGTGCTACAGTATCTTGATGGACTTCGTGGAAGGGCTACCACGTACATCCAGGGGCTATGACTCTGTCAGGGTGATTGTTGACCGACTCACCAAGTTGGCCCATTTTCTACCCATTTGAGAGCATGGATCAGTAGAGGGCTTGGGATGCCTCTACATCCACGATATAGTATGACTTCATAGGGTACCATCGTCAATCATATCATTTCAAATTGTGATTCTTGTTTTACATCCCGGTTGTAGAAGGGATTACATGAGACATTTGGGACTCAGCTATGCTTTAGCACCACCTTTCATCCTTAGATAGATGGTCAGGCAGAGCAGACCATACAGACACTTGGGGACATGCTTTATGCTTGCATCCTTGATTTTGTCCGCAGTTGGTAGGACTACCTACCACTGGTGGAGTTTGCATACAAAAACAGTTATCACTTCACCATCGGCATGGCACCATTTGATTCCATGTACGGGCAACCATGTAGATCCCCTATATGCTGGAAAGACCTAGAGGAGTTAACACTTATGCATCCAAAGTTGGTACCCACTACCACTAAGAACGTTCAGGTCATCCAGGAGCAGATGAAGACTACATAGAGTAGGCAGAAGTCTTATGCCGATAAGAGATAAAGACCCTTGGACTTCAATGAGAGAGACCATGTTTTTATTCGGGTCTCACCCCGATGAGGATTGTAGAGATTTGGCTGGGGAATCAAGTTATCTCTGTGGTTCATCGAGCCTTTCCAGATCCTGAGTAGAGTTGGTGTGGTGGCATACCACCAAGCTCTTCTCCCACAGATTCACCGGGTCTATAATGTTTTCCATGTGTCGCAGTTGAGAAGATATGTGCATGATCCATCATATGTTATCGACTGAGGCGAGATGGAAATTTATTATGGGGTGATTTTTGCGGAGTTCCCTGGTGGAGATAGATGATTGACAAGATCGGGTCCTATGGGGACAATCGATTCCCCTGGTGCGAGTTCGTTGGTAGCATGAGAACCTCCAGGAGAGCATAAGGAAGCGGGAGGCTCAGATTCGTACTCAGTACCTCCATTTGTTTCCTTAGCTTTTGTTGTGGATTTTGGGGACGTAAATCCCTGATGTGGGAAGAATGTAAAGACTCAGAAATTCTGTATAATTATTTTAATTATATGGAATTATTACGAGACTAAAAAAATTGACAGAACAAGATTTCGAGGCTCAAAGATCCCAAAACATAATTTTGAACTTGTTTAAGGTACGTTCAGTAAACGCACGAGCAAGATTTTATAACTTTTTAACTGGTGTTCGGATTGAAAATATGAGATCACCTTTGGATTCACAGTGCTAGGATTCTATTATGCGAAGCATAAATTTGACCAGCAAGGGTTGGATGAAAAATTTAATTTTTGGAGTTTTGGAAAAAATAATTATAAAATAAACATAATTTATTTTTATTATATTTCTTCTAGCATTGAGCAGTTGTTGGATAAATCACAGTGTGACGATGGTTAATAAATGAGGGTCATTTAATGACTCGATCCTCTCATTGTGTAACTGTAACACTCATGAGATTAATGGATCATTAATTATGGTTCATTAATGAAACACATTAATTAATGCAACATGATAGGTTTATATTTTTATTCAATCAAATAATTGGAAGGTAATTTGAAAACCATGGGAGAATTCTCTATCATGAAGCTGATGAATTTACTCTACAATGAAGAATAGTGATCATGTGACGATCATTGAAGGAATTGAATTGGGGATTGAAAAGCGAAGAAGAATGTCAAACGACAACAAACACAGAGTCATTTCCTTTGTCCGCAACAGATTCCACCGAATCCAGGTAGGGGGGATTAATTTGATTTATAAGTGTTTTTATGATTACTCTCATCCCATTCTTGGAAAATACAATGAACGCAGATCAACATACTAATGGGTTGATCCATGTCTTGTTTGTTCATGCGGGTGGTTGTTGTGGGGTTAAAATTTAGGGATTGTTGTTTATAAATGATGATTTTCATCACCCTTTGTTGAAACACTATTTCAGAGGGCACATACCAATCTGTACAAGGCTCAGACTCTCCGCCACTCTTGGGTTTTGAGTGTTCTTCATGGGTGACCGAGCAACGTAGCGGAAAGGAAATTATTGCGGGATTCACAATGAAGGATGCAACCCGGGAATCCAATAGGTGCATACGGGGAGAAGAACAGACCACTAGAGCATCTCTGGTGGCCCGCGTAAGCACCCGCTGGCACGACACCACTGGTGTGACGGCACCGGAAACCGGCGGTAGTGGAATATAAGAGCTGTGCGTGGTAGGTGGAATGGAAAGGCATCTCCAAGCCATATAGAAGAGATTAGTGGCCCTCTCGGGCTGCTATGCTAGAGTGAAATATCCGGCTCTAGCCGGACATTTCAGAAGGAAGGTTGGCGCTCCGCTAGCGCCGCCAGCTGGGAGGAACCGGATGCTTAGAGTCCAGTTTGGCGTGACCGACCCGCACCGCGCGAGCCGTGTTTTCAAGCGGGCCGGACCGCTGTCCATGCCAGACCCACTGGTCGGGACGAACCTTTAATATGGATGGGACCCATGGGCCCAATGGGCTGGCAGGGCCAGACTCTTACTGGACCCGACCAGTCCCGTTTCACTAAAACTTGAGTATCTTGCAAACCGGACATCCGATCGACATGACGTCTATGGAATTAATACCTTTGTGATGGAGCAGTACTTTTGAGATACTTCACTTGGGTTTTGGAAGAAGTTGGAGTACGTCTAGGTTGGATCGGACTTAAATCTAACCGATCCATATTTACCTTTTTGCTTATAGCTTATGGACTGAGTGTCCAATTGACGTGCCGTCTATCGCGTTGGAACCCTTACAACAAGAAAGTACTTTGGGTTACTTATTCATGGGACTTCATGGTGGTTGAAGTACAACTGATATTATGAGGAGCAGAATCTTCAGGACTCAAGCACACCATGTGTGGGAATCCTATGGCTTGGTGTCAAGTGAAGAGAGACCCTCTGTGGATCGGCATGAGAGCGACCCTCTGTGGATCAGCAATAGAGAGACCCTCTATGGATCGACATGAGAGTGACCCTATGTGGATAGATTGTTGTGCGACCCTCTATAGATCGGTAGTAGTATGACCTTCTGTGGATTGACAGTAGAAAGACACTTTTTTGATTAGTAGTACATCGACCCTTCGTGGATCAGCAACATAATCTCTCAACATAATAAAATTATCTAGCTCAAGACTAATCATCTTTATTTATATTCTCTAAGTTTTATACCTGGTGTGAGCTATCTTTTACTTTATGATTTGTGATTTATATCGTGCTTTTTGGTTTTTTCTTATGGAATTATGGGAGACCTTTAGGGGTCTTGGGGTCTCTACTAAGTGTTGTTATACTCACCCTGCATGGGTTTCACCCACACCTGTTGTGTATTGTGTAGACGATGGATAGCTTGACCGAGATTTGGGGATCTAGGACTAGATGGTGCTCAGAGGTTATTGGTAGACATGGTGAGCGGCAGTGAAGATAGACAACAATCTGTACCTACCCTTCTGGTAGGATTCTTGGTGGAAGTCCTCTGGAGCATGTTTTTACCTTTTTGATGTACTTTCTTTTCAGTTTGTTTTGTATGCTGGACCTTTTTTCTTTCAGTTCACACTTTTTCTATCAAGAGTTATACTTTGGTGTTTTCTTTTATTGTGTACCTAGTTTGTGTTTGTACAGGTTTAAATTCAATTCCTTCCCTTTTTGGTAAATTCATTTCTGGTGCTAGTCACTAACCCCTGACATATGGAAGGCGGGCTTGGGGTAGTCACAACACGGACCCCAGGGGATGGGTCCTAACAATTTTCCTATATTACCTAAATTATTCCATTATATTGGGTTATCATCTAGATCCCAAATATATTATCCTTTAATATGACATGTTTTAAAGATCAAAATACCCTTATAGTTTTATTTAATATAACTTACAAGTGTTTAAATAGAATATTCTATAAATAGAGAAATTGAAGAATGGATAATATGTTTCTAGAATATAAAATGTAATATACAGAACTTGATTATATTAAATATAAACTAATTTTTTTGGCGAAGAAATTAATTTTAAATTAATATTATATCATAAATTATAAAAATTATTATATTATTTCTATCCAAAATAAAAATATAAAAAAAAATAACTTCATAAGTTTAAGAAAAAAATTATAAATAAATCAAGAGATGAAAGTGAAACTATATTAGAAATATTTTATAGATATATGAATCTACCAAAGTCATATGACCATTTAAAGTTATATGTTGGATGATAAAAAACTAGGAAAAACTATGAAAGATCTATATTATAAACTTTTAATCTGATTGATCATGGAAATAATAAATTTATTAAATAATATAATGAATAAATTATGGCCATCCAAAGTTACGGATGCAGACTGAAGTGTTAGATTTTATCTAGAGTTGATAATGAAAAGGAACATAAAAAATTATTATATATTACCATATCTACTTGTCATGAAACAATGTTTAATGCATCAAGAATAAAATTACAAACCATTTTGAATTCATTAATATCAATATATTGGAATTGTTTTATAAATTTATATATGTATTCATCATATTCATGATAAATCTTAATGAATAAAGAATGATTAATTTGATATATAATAATTATCTAGAGTCTTACTGCTATATATTTCTATAAAGTATTTCAAAAAAATTCTCCAAATATTTATTAATAAAAATCATTAAGAGAATATAATTATGATAATATACATCACGGATTAGGAAAATTTCAAAGTATAAAAGGAAGGTATCAGATCAAAATATTTCAAAGTTTCTTCACTAAGTATCAAAATGGATTAATAAGAAAATGTATAAAAGAGAATTAAATTTTGGACCCATTGAATTGAGTCTGAAGAGAAGATCATCAAAAGTTATAGACAAATTGACTATCCAAATATACTAAAGACTAAACCATCCGATATCAATGTTTTTATGATAATTTATAACATATCAAATAAGGGAACATTTAAATTAAAAAACTATATTTTATTCCATTTCATTATATTCTTTGATGGTTATATTTTTTAATATTGAGAATTCAAAGATTTACCATTGAAGATTTCGAAATAAAGAATCAAATTCTAATATTCAATGATTATAGAATAAAGAATCATAGTTTGACCAATGAATTTTTATGGGTTTTATAGTCATAAATCTTAAACTAAATAGTATAATAGATTCCACAACAACCATACGTTAACACTAAAGTAATGATGTATAGTAATACCGAACATAAATCAATATATCCATACATAAATATTCATATAGAGATATTAAATTTCCATTCATTAACTTTATAAAAATTTAAGGGACATTTATTATCTTTGGAATTGAAAATTTGAAATGGTAAGTTAGATGTTCTTAAAAGTTATTTTTAGTGCATTTTAAATCGTTAAATATGAGTTTTAATCTAGGGTATTAAATTAGTGAGTATTTCGACTATAGATGTATGTTGTAGGAGGTTCTGGTAGGATTAATGAAAAGTATGCATGATTAAATGGCCATAAATAAACAATTTATTTTATCACATTTAATTAAGTAAATAATTCATTATTAAATAAACTTGTATGATGTACATATATTCTAGAGAATATTTAATTATAATGAGTGCATGGTTATATTTATAACTAAATAACCATGCAACCTAACTATGCACACAAATTGTTATTTTTTGTTTTGTCTATAAACTATATGATAACCCATATTTAACCCTCTTAATCATCCCTAAACAACCCATTTATCTTTTAGGGATTATTTAGTGTCTAAATAGATAATATATTATGAGTTTTGATAACTTATTGGTGTTTTTTATCGATTGAGCACCAATTTGAAGGTACTGATTTATTAATCAATTTTTTTTGTATATCTCTATAATATACTTTTTTAATTAGATGAAAATATTTTTTTTTATCAGGGGAAATCATATATTTTAGAACATTTATTTGGAAGATATTTTACTGGGTTTTATATACTTCTTTTGGTAATCATTATTTGGGTATACACAAAAATTCATCATAAAAAATATAGGGATCAAAGAAACATCACTAAAACTGAGAACTATAACCATAGTTATATTGAATCCTTTGAATTTAATTAAAGGATATGAGGTAGGTGGATTTAACTCTCACATTTCATTTATATTTTATAAAATATTTCTTTTTAATTTGTTATTATTGGATAATCAGGAAATTCATAAATGATAAAATTATATGAAATGAGTAAACAAGGAATATATTGAAAATACATGATATGATTTTATATGTGAAATATTATGGTTTGCATTGGTTTATAAAATATATTGTAGATTATAATTGGATTGTCACACCGGACTTTGTGCTACGTAAAGTTTCTAATTTTTTATTTTTATCTTATAATTTTATCTGCTTATAATAATAATTATATATATATATATATGAAATGTGGGATGAGACCGGCTGGGGTTTCACACTCTTGCACTAATAAATGAGCATTTTGGCCTTAACAACATTCAGCGCACTGCTGTCGAAGCTGGGCAGCCTCACCTAGGTTGTCGTGTGGCCTCACCAGGTTCTCTGTGCGCCTGCCTGATGTTCATAAAATTAAATGAAATGAATTAATAATGAATAAAATTAAATGAGTGGTAAAATAAAAAAAATAAGAAGATTTCCCTGATAATGATAATATTATTATTTGAGGATATTATTAATTATCATTCAGTATTATTATTATTTATATTAGTGATGGCTATTAAGTTATTTTATTAATTAATATTACTCTTGTTTTATTTATTATTATTATTATTATTATTATTATTGAAATTTTTAGAATTTATCATTTATTTTTAGTGATTTCCATTTTTCTTTATTTGTTTTTCTTTTTTTTATTTGGGTTTGCTCCTCCCCCTTGACCTATGGAGTCACACCCCCTTGCCTCTATTGTCCATCGCAATGCCTCCCTACCTCCATGGCCAGCCCCTCCTGCCCAGCTCGCCCTTCCTCCTGGCCAGCCTGTAGCGCCGCCAGACCTCCCTTGCTCCCTCTCCAGCCTGCTCGTTGCCTTTATCTCATCCCGCCCAGCGCCCTACTCTCCCTATCCAGCCGCTCACTGCTCTGTTTGACAGTCCACGTGCACCATCCCCACGTCTGGACAGCCGAACCTTCTTCTCAACAACTCTCCATCTGGTGTCGCTTTGGCATACTCTTCTCCATGGCCAGCTTGCCGCCCTCCCCTTCTCCCCACCTAGATCGCATCGCACCCCTCCCCTGGATGACCCACATCGTAAAACCTTCCCCTTTGTCTGAGCCCCTCTACATCACAGATGACCTCCCTTCCAGACCCTCATTCTTGGTAATTTCTTCATGATCTCATCATGATTCTTGGGTTAATAGGGTTGTTCTAATGCTTTGTGGAGCCTTTTCCATCAATGGAAACACTTTCCAGACCATCCACCATTGATTCTCGGTTGGATCTCCCTATTCCCTTAATTTAATTTTAAAAAACCATTCTCTGTATGGTGTTTTAATGATGTGTGATTTTTCTAATGATGACATGGCATGTGTTTGTTGTTTTTCAAGGTCTAAATTTCATTCCATCACTATTTCCATGGAGTGCGATGGGTTATCCTAATTCAAATTTTAGTTTTAAATACGTTTTAAAAAACCATGCAAACCATGTGGTCGAGAAAATACCCAAATGGAGTTTTAGAAGCGTGGTCGATTTTATAATGTTTCTTTGGGGCTTTCAAAGTGTTTTCCAAAAATATCTACTTGGCCTTTCAAGTGGGACTTGAAATACCAAGTACTATTCAAATGTTTCAAGTGTGAAGTTAAATTAAAGTGTGGTGATTTAAACCCATGGTGTTTTACTTAAAATCGAACCGGTTATGAGGTTTAACTATTTGTTTTGGATTCAATCTCCTTGTTTAGGCCTTCTCTTACTCCTTTGTGGTGCGAATGTGGTGCATGTGTGTTTTTAGCCTATTATCTGAAGGATCATCATGTAAGGTAGGTAGTTCCACATTTAGACATTATTTAATGAATCAATTTTCTTACTTCGTAATTTTTAATGTTCCTTGATTTATTCTTTTGGGTGCGTATTGGTTTTTCTTAGAGTTTTCCATGTGTTAGATTTGTTTTGTAGCATTTTCATGGGGTGTGGGTGCGTTCTTTGGTTGAAAACTTGCATTTAGTCAATAGTTAGTGTTTAATAATATGTAAAATTAGTTTTTAATTTGTGGAAGTGGGGTCAAATGTGTTTTAGATAGGGGTTTTCCTGTGTTTGGTCATAAGGGAAGGTGTTGTGTGGGTGTGGTGGGTTATTGTTGTGAAAACCCACATTGAACTGACTACTAGTGTTTCTATAAATTTTGCATTTGTTTTGTGAAATGCGCAAAGTGTATGGTTTATGTTATAGTGTAGTGTTCTTATGCATTTTATCCAAAAAGAGGGTTTGAGTGGACAATTGGTGTTTAAATTCATGTGTTATATTCTAAAATATGCTTAATAAAATTTTTAGTATTTTTTTTAATCGGAAAAAACGATCTTTTAACTGTGCGGTTTGGTTATTAATTGTTGTGAGTGGTGCAGTTTGTGTTCTTGACATGGAGTTGGGTGTGTTTGGACATAGAGGATGGCTGAGTTGGGTTTGTGTGTTAAGCCGAGTTATATTTCTTTTTAATGAATTTTTTTACATAGAATTTAATATGTTTTAATAATAAAATGCTGATATTGTTTTAATTGAGTTGGGTATAGTCTTTCGGGTGTGTCTACTATTTCAAATAGATTTTTTTGTGTGTGAAAGTTTGGAATTGGGTTTAGGTAACACCTTGTTTATTTTATTCATCTGAGTTTTACATGAAATGTGAAATTGGAACATCTTGAGCACAAAAGGGGAAGCCTGGGTACTAGGTGGGAGGACTAGATCTAGTGCGCCAGTAATACGAAAGCGGCCCTAGCCCGGTTTCACATAGCTGGTTTGACGATTACAACACTAACTAAACTTTAAATGATTATTGGAGACCATTAGGTTATGGATGTTAAGCCTTACTAGTGGTTCGTGCATGAGAATGTATTTTTTTGTGATTCTTATACTACTTTTCACTAAGACGCGATGTTCTAGGGTCACATTCTTTTTGCTAGTTCTTATAGGGCATCTCCCACTTTTTGTGCTCATGGACTACTATAGGCTCACCGCCGGCATACGGTGTAGCTTTTGGGTTTTCTTCAAGGTTTGAGTTTTCTTAAATGCAAGGGTGTTTTTTTATTTAATTTTTTTTCTTTGAAGGTGTTTTCTTTATAGAAATTGTTTCTTTAAAATTGTTCTAGCTTTGGTGTCCTTTCATTTATTTAGCCTGCAAATGTATTTGTTATTTAATGTTTATACGTGGAACCTTTTTTTTGGGTGAAGTCCTACTGGGATCTTGGCTCACACCCTACATACACCTTTGGGTGTATGTAGACCTTGTTCTTTGTGTATTCTAGGTTGAGGTATCCTGCTTAGTGATGGTAGTTCAGGTCGCTGATGGTCTTCTCTTGTAGGTTTGTGTTTTTTTCTTGTGGATGTTACACCTCTCTTGTTACTTTGAGGTTGTGTTTGAGTTTTGGTTTCTTTTGTTATCATTTTCTTTTAGAGGTTGGTTCAAGTTGTAAACCTTTAAATTTGATTTTAGTTTGAGGGTATGTTTGGTTGTCAGTTCACAATTTTAGTTTGTTTATCTTGTTAGTGTTTTTGTGTTTACTTTTTCAGGTAAATTGTTCCCATTTATTTTTTTGATACCCGGGCACTTATACCAGCCCATGGGGATCGGGAACGCCCTTCGGGCCATGTTGCGGACCGGTTCAGGCACTAGGTCAGATGTTGACTTGGCCTAGTTCGTGAAAAAATGGTATCCAAGGGTTTTCTCTCTTGGGTCGTGTTCTTTTGGGATAGAGTCATGGTATACTAGAGTTAAGGTTGTCAGAAATCGACGTTCTAGCTACGAGAATGGTGCTTGGCCGACACACCACATGGTGGGACTCGATTTACCAATGTAAGTATAGTTCTATCTAAATCATTGGTCTGTGTGGTGAATCTTGTTTAGGGGAAGTGAAAATGGAGTAGGGTCAGTGGTCCTAGTGAGCTCGTAGGTTATGGAAAGCCATGTGGAGCCAAGGATGTTGTCCCAGAATATCCTCTGTGGCGGTGGCGTGATTGGCATATGGCCACCAACCATATGTTCTAGTCACCCACTGACACTAGTTTTCTCTTGCACCGTTTATGGTTTCTTTGTTTTGGAATTGTAGAAATTCGGTTTTTATGTAAAAATGTTTTGGTCTTGGAAAATGTTTTGAAATGAAGCACTTTAAAAAGGAAATGATGTACGTGGTTTGAAAGGCGTGGGTTGGATGTTTTGGTTTTGAAAAATGGAAAGGTTTGGTTTTGATCCTTGGTGTTCTCATGGGAAACCACATGCATGAGTGTGTACAGAAAGAGAAATAGTCAATGACTCAAGCGGATGAATTCTTGGATGGATATGAAGTGGGTACCAGTGTGGCACGGGAACATGCATGTGTGAGGCCCATGGGACACCATTGGTGTTTGTGCAACCCCCAAATTTTCTTACTTTCAATAAGTTTTGTTAAATGAGAATTAGGTGTGTTTATAACTAGTTATTGTGTGGTGTGTCCTTGTGTTTTGGAAATGTCAGATGTGAGGTGTTTTGAGACGATGATCCTTTCTGAATGTTTTATGTCCTGAGTTTGAAATCTTATTTGTAAGTTGGTATGCAAGAGTGTAGTTATTGAATTCTTTTGAAAGTGCTTCGGGAAGCCCTTGTAGTGGTTCCCCCTACACATTTAGTGTTTTCTTGTGGTATGTATTGACCATTAGACCAGTTTGGTTGGGTCTAAGGTTTTCTTTCTTGACTAGTGTATGCCCCCATAAAGTGTTAATAAGACATTGAAGTGTGGCCACAGGCAATTCACTGTTGGCCAACCCTCTAGTTGATCAGAGGACTCTATTATTGAATTATAGAATTGACCCCATATCTCCTTTTTAAAACTAAATGGATCCTCTCGTAGTGGGATGACAGATGCGAGGGGAGTTTGGTTCTCTTTGAGTTGTGTGGGTTATCGGGTACAAAGTTTGACATTATTGTGTTTGAAGGATCCCTTGGAAATGGTGAAAGGAATTCCAGTGGGAAAGGGTGAAGGCGGTTCAGAATTATCTATGTTGACCAATGTCTTGAAAGGTTTCTAGTGCTTCCATCGGCCGCAAGGGTCATGTTTAGTGATGTCTGCATTAGGATTTCTCTTGAAGAGAAAGAGTGGATTTCATAGAATCCTTTGAGAATCCCTGTTCTCATAGGGGTGTTTCCTCCTATTAGGGGAGTTTAAATTTTTTCTGTTCAAAGGAGAGTGTTTTTCAGGCATCTTTCCTTCTTAATTTTCTTGTTTAAGGTGAAGAAGTGATACATGTGCATCATCTAAACCCTTGTTTTGGAGGATGTTCTGCGAGGGAGTAGTTGGATGTCGAATTATGTTTTGTCTGATGTAGTTATCTTGAATGCAGTATAGTTACTTGTGGCACTAAGAAATAAGAAGCTCCATTAGAGACTCTTTAATGACTAACTGCGGGGCAAGAGATACTTCAAACATCATGGCTCCAACCATAGGCCTCGATGTAAAGCTGGCATGTGGACAGGAACCCCATGAGTGTATGGGACCCTGACCTTATTTCTGTCATCGGTGTTGGAAGTGAAAGCAGTTTAAATTATTTCTTGTAGCTATTCCATTCTGAATGACCCATTTGGGTGTGTGGGATTTCCCATGTCTAGGGGGAGGTGTGTTAGTCTCATTACCTTAAAGCCCTGGGGGGTTGCATCCCACCAGATGCAATCACTTTTAGCGGTCCTTATGGGGTCTGTTAGAGCGAATTAGTCTCAAAGTTGAATGGTTCTCATTCAGGGATGTTGAGATGTCAGCTTGTCTTTGGCTATGGTTTAGACTCCCAATGTTTGGGCCCCGACCTCCCTGCCCTTTTGTTGGGGTGTTGGGTTATTGTCGACAAGCCTCTGAGTTCTTGTGTTTTTGTTGGTGCCAACGGTTGTGAGACCCATTGAGGGTCTCACTAAAAATACCTGGAAATATACCAATATTACCTTATTCTCATGTTGGGGAGTCCACCCAGGCCTCCCCGTGTCGGTTTTCCAATCTCGTCTCAAGCGTCGGTAGGTTTCTAATGGTGGGGATCCCCTTCGGGCTTTTCCCAAGTTGGCCTTTTGGTCCTGTTCCTTGAGGTCACTTGGTAGTAGGTGGTAAGAGTGTTCTTAGGATGTGGTTTGATCTTGTTTGTTCCTTCTAGAAAAATAGTGGGGTTTTCAATCTATGGTACTTGAGGTGTTTTGGCTTGTGAGGTTGGTTTCCATGGGTGAGAGAGTTCCTTTCCTTGATCAATCAACTGGAGGCATTCTAGCTCTTTGGGGCAGGCGACACATATCAAAGTCTTTTTACGCATTTTTTGAAGTTTTTTTGAATCACTTTCTCTAAGAATGATGCTTTTGCCTATTTTTCTTGTTGATTGTGGGGATCCTCTTTGAAACTTAATTGGGGTATCATTTTCTTTTTTGAGTCTCAACCTTAGTTGTGGCTTTCCAGGGACAGAAAGCTTTATAGTGGGGAGAATCGTCACACCAGACTTTGTGCTACGTCATGTTTCTATTTTTTTTACTTTTATCTTATAATTTTATCTAATTATAAAAATTATTATTATTTATAAATATATATATGAAATTAAGGATGATCCCAACTGGGGTTTCGTGCTCTTGCACTGATAAAGGAGCATTTTGGATTTGACAGCATTCAGCGCACCACTGTTAATGCCATGCGGCCTCACCTAGGTCGTTACGCGGCCTCACCAGGTTCTATGTATTCCTGCCTGATGTTAAGTAGATTAAATGATATTAATTAATAATGAATAAAATTAAATGAGTGGTAAAATCAAAATAAAATAAAAATAAGAAGATTTCACTGATAATGATAATATTATTTTTTGAGGATATTATTAATTATTATTATTTATATTAGTGATAGAAATTAAGTTATTTTATTAATTATTATTACTTTTGTTTCAGTTATTATTATTATTATTATTATTATTATTATTACAATTGTTAGATTTTATCATTTATTTTTAATGATTTGCATTTTTGTTTATTTTTTTCTTATTTTTTCTTAGGGTTTTCACCTCCCCCTTGACCCATGGCATTGAACCCACCTTGCCACTAGTGTCCATCGGGCCGCCTCCCTACCTCTATGTCCATCCCCTCCTTCTCAGCTAGCCCTTCCTCCTGGAAATCCTGTAGCGCCGTCGGACCTCCCCTTCTCCCTCTCCAGCCTGATCGTCACCTCTATCTTCTCTATCCCAACACCCTAATCTTACTCCTTCGTGTTGCAAATGTGATGCATGTGTGTTTTTCACCCATTCTCTGAAGGATCTTCATGTGAGGTAGGTGGTTCTGCATTTAGACATTATTTAATGAATCAATTTTCTTTCTTAGTAATTTTTAATATTCCTTGATTTATTCTTTTGGGTATGGACTGGGTTTTCTCATATTTTTCCATGTTTTAGATTTGTTTGGTAGTATTTTCATGTGGTGTGGGTGCGTTCTTTGGTTGAAAAATTTCATTTAGTCAATAGTTAGTGTTTAATAATACATGGAGTTAGTTTTTATTTGTTCAAGTGGTGTTAAACGTGTTTTTGATAGGGTGTTGCATGTGTTTGGTCATAAGGGAAGGTGTTGTGTGGGTGGAGTGGGTTGTTGCTATGAAAACCCACATTGAACACTCTACTAGTGTTTCTATGAATTTTTCATTTGTTTTTTGAAATTCACAAAGTGCGCGGTTTATGTTCTGGTGTAGCGTTCATATGTGTTTTGTACAAAAGAGGGTTTGAGTGGACTGTTGGTGTTTAAAATCATGTTTCATATTCTGAAATTTCATAATAAATTGTTTAGTGTTTTGTTTAATCGGGAAAAAGTTTTTTTAACTGTACGGTTGGGTTATTAATTGTTGTGAGTGGTGAGGTTTGTGTTCTTGGCATGGCATTGGGTGTGTTTGGACAATAAGGAGGGCTGAGTTGGTTTTTTGTGTTAAGCTGTGTTATGTTTCTTTTTAAATAATTTTTTTACAAACAATTTAATATGTTTTAATACTGAAATGCTGAAATTGTTTTAATTGAGTTGGGTAATGTCTTTTGGGTGTGCGTACGATTTCAAATGGATTTTTGTGTGTGTGCAAGTGTGGAATTGGGTTTAGGTAACACCCTATTTATTATATTCATCTAATTTTGACATGAAATGTGAAATTGTAACATCTTGAGCACAAAAGGGGAAGCCTGGGTACTAGGTGGGTGGACTAGATCTAGCACGCTAGTGATATGGAAGCAGTTCTGGCCCGGTTTCACTTAGCTGGTTTGGCAATTACAACACTAACTAAACTTTGAATTATGATTGGAGACCACTATGTTATATATGTGTTTCCCTACTAGTGACTCATGCACGAGAACATATTTTTTTGTGATGCCTATACTATTGTTCACTAATACGTGATGTTATAGGGTCCCATTCTTTTTGCTAGTACCGATAGGGCCTCTCCCACTTTTGGTGCTCCTAGACTAGTATACACTCACCGTCGGCATACGGTGTAGCATTTGGGTTTTCTTGATGGTTTGGGTTTTCATAAATGCAAGGGTGTTTTCTTTACAGAAATTGTTTCTCTTAAGTTGTTCAAGATTTGGTGTCCTTTCATTTATTTAGCCTGCAAATGTGTTTTTTATTTAATGTTTATACTTGGAACCTTTTTGATGGGTGACTTCCTACTGGGATCTTAGATCACACCCAACATACACCTTTGGGTGTATGTAGACCTTGTTCTTTGTGTATTCTAGGTTGAGGCATCCTGTTTAGTGATGGTGGTTCGGGTTGCAGATGGTCATCTCGTGTAGGTTGGTGTTTGTAGCTTGGGGATGTTACACCTCTCTTGTTACTTGGCGGTTTTGTTTGAGTTTTGGTTTATTTTGTTTTCATTTTATTTTGGATTTTGGTTCCAGTTGTAAACCATTAAATTTGATTTTAGTTGGAGGGTCTGTTTGGTTTTCAGTTCACAATTTTAGTTTGTTTATCTTTTCAGTGGTTTTGTGTTTACTTTTTTGGGTAAATTGTTCACATGTATTTTTTTGAAACCCGGACACTTGTGCCAGCCTGTGGAGATCATGAATTCCCTTCAGTACATGTCACAGACTGGGTCGGGCGCCAGGTCGGATGACGACCTGACCTGGTGCGTGACATGGATCATTTTTGTAAATGTGATACATATATGACTAAATATTAGGGATAAAAAAAACTTGGAATCAAAAATGATTATGGAATATTATGTTGAAATTGTTAAAATTCGTTTTTTAAAATTTAATGAAGGTTAAAGGAATGTTGATATTATTGAAATATAACTGTTTAAGGGATATTATCATATTAAAACAATGTTGAAACAATTTTTATTGTTATGTTATGGATTTTTTCATCTCTTATGTCATGTAATTATGGTTGATTTTGAGATAATTAATTTTATGTGATTGTTATAATTGATCATGATGTGTTATGGTGATAATAGTGTTATAAAATAGTTTTGGGATGGAAAAAATATGATGATGTTATGTTGTCTTTCATTTCTATTTTGTGAGTGATGATTATAATGAGATCATAATTTGATAAAACTTATAGAATATAACTATAGGGGAACATATATATAGAGTTATAAATTGTGTTTAGGATTTATAATCATTTATAGATTGAAATTCTATAATAAAGTGGTTTTATTTACAAACATGATTGTTTTGTCATATTCCTATATAACAATTGTGGTAGTAATTATAAAGTTTTCATATTGTAATTATAGTTTTTTATGACATATAAATTCATAATTCTTATTGCTATAGTTTTATAATTCTTGACCCATGTATGTTTTGGTTATATTCTCATTGTCCATATAGTGGGTTATTGACTATTTTATTTCATGGTGGTTGCTGGTGGATGGAGATTAATTTAGGATGTGTTGTGTTTTGGTCTAGTAAAACAAATAAGAGGGATTGTTTTGTTATTTATATTCATGTTAAAGGTGTGTTGGAGTTAAGATAGGTGTGTGATGATATTTTTTTTTGACTTTTTTGAGTTAATTTTTTTCATTTATAATTTCAATAAAAAATGTATTGGTGTGATCTTATCAGATGTAAAAAAAGAGGGTGAGAGGATATAACTATTCAATATATTTATATATTCACCCTTGATTTATATATTTTAATTTTATATTTGTAATATGAGGTTATATGTGTTGATGGGTGACATAGGCTTGTGTATATAAAGATCTATCTAGAGTCGATGTCATATCTTTTATTTATATTTTTTAACTTAAACTAATAATTTGGTTTATGGTTATTATGAAATATTTTTTTATGATTATATTTATATGAATTTATATGCATTAATTTTCATACTAATTTTATATAGTGGTTGGAATCCCAATTTAATCAATTAAGATTCATTATGTTTTAATTGCTGTTTTGTTCTTAAGGATAATGCCTCCTGTATTTATATGTTTATACCCTTTTTGTCACATTCCCTTTAAGAGGTAGTCTTTGAGGGTCACACTTAATTTAATTTTTGACCTATTTTGGTGATCTAGTGGAACTATATAGTAATAAAATAGTATCATAGTAATGTTTTAGATGCAGTATAAAGTAAGAAAGAGTAAGTGTTTCATTGGTTTTGTAAGGTAATGGTGTTATTTGTACATAGTTTGTGAAATAGGTTAGTAAATATAATATAGATTCATGGATACCTTTTGATTCTAATGAAGGGATACTAATTCCTTTGGATCTTTTCTAATAAATTCAATGTTAACAAATGATATTTCTATAGATATGGGTTCATTCATAATGAGATATTAAGTCATAATGATTAAATATGCTAAACAATAAATTATTTTTTTTATGGGGGTGAACTTTGGGATATAAATGACATAAAATCCTAATATATCATTTGGGATAACATATCATTTTTAATTATAATTATTCCACCTATCCATTATAATTTTTAAACAACTGTTGAGGAGGTTCACATGGAACAAATGATTATTCATCAAAGGGTAGAACCAACATCCAATAAGTCTTATATGATAACATTTCAAGTGTTTCAAAAATTTTATTTACCAAAGTATTATGTATCAATTTATTATAAAGTGATTAAACAATGGATAAAAATAAGGAATATGTGATAAAATTTCAATATTTTTAATAATGTAATTTACTAGATTATGAGGTATTAATTTATGATAATGTGAGTAAACAATTTATGGCCTAAATTGAAAAAACAATTCAACTGATTCAAGAAGTTTTAGAGTAATGGATATCAATAGTAATGAGCTTGAAAATAGGAGTATCACATTAGTGGTGAGATCATTTTTTAGTCACCACGATTTAACCATGATTTATTGAATCAAATTTATAGTTTAGTTTAGAGAAGAGTTCTTATTAGAAACACATTTTGTTGAGCACTGATAAGAGATACTAGTTATTTAGTAGTGAAGTTATTGTATATGTAATTATTGAGTGAGATACATTATATTTTTATGGAATTCCCCAAATTTCTAGTTCAATGAGGTGTTAATATCTTATCACTTCAAGAGGGACTTTTTCCTAAATATATGGTGTCAAGTTAATGCATTAAAATTTAAGACTTATATAAAAGTGACTAAGAAGGATGAAGTTATAGAGAGAAGAACATATCAAGTATCGGTTCCACTTATATATGAGAAAATAAAGGTTAGTTCAATGATTATTTGGGAGGTGGATTTCATTTTTCTAAGGATAGTTGAGATATAAATACAAAGAACCACCACTATCCCAATCCCTTTTATCAAGGGCTAGTAATTCATATTTATCGAGTAAAACTCAGGATGTAATCAGTTACATATGTGGAAGGATATGTCCCTATAATTTTTCAATTATTTATTAACATGTTATGTATTATATACTAGAGAATGAAAATATAGCTGATGGGCCACCCAATTAGACACAATATCTCCCTCAACTATTGCCACTATAAAATGATAGATGACCCATTAGACCACCAATGTTGGGTGTTGCGGGAAGGGGTAAAACTAAAAAGTTCCCCTATATATAAGGACTATTAGATGTCCAAAGTTTATAAGAATAATACTAACATAGAATATATATAATTGGAGTTGTGAATAACTAAATGAGATAGAGTTTGATGAGATATAGTAACTTGAGGTGTTGCGGGTATGATTTGTATCATTTAAAATTTGGAATCCATTTTTATTGGCAGTCATAATTTTCATTCTTCAATTAGTAACCATAGTCAAAGTGTTTGAATTTTTGATATAATATCCATATTAATCACTTGAGTTATCTAATACAGTGTGGAGGGGGTATAAGAGGTTATAGGAATTAATTATTAGATGTAATTTGGTGGTGGAACTGGATTAAGTATCACTAAAAAATATTCTTATTTTAGAAAACACCATATGATTTAATCCAAATTAAAATTTTCTTATATTGTTTATGGTAATGTGTTTATTTTTATCTAATAATATTGATATTTTCTAATAAAGAAGGTAAACACATGGTTTTTATTGGTAAAACTTATTGATATATTCTCTCGTAATGTGTTGAGTCACAGGGCATCACATCACATATAGATATTTAGAAAATTTGTGTGTTTTGAATCAAGTAAAATAATTTTACTAACAAAGTAAGGGATTTTATTTTTGTTTTACTAGAATAAATTATTACTCTACATCCATAATAGAAAATTGAGATTGGTTTATAAATATATGCATGAACGTATCTTATTTTAACCAATTCATACTAAAATACACATATATATCTTATGTTGTTGAGGATTTATATAGATGGTAAATTTTAAAGATAATTTATCAGGCATGGTGTATTACCTTTGGATGTAATAGTTTTATTTACTAATAAGTGAGATAGTGGATTGTGATTATGTATCAATTTCCAATGGTTAAATAATGATAAGATGTAGAATAAATTATCTTTGTCTAGGATTAATGATTTATTAGATCAATCACAAAAAATTGGTATTTAGGGGTCTTTTAAAACAAAAATAAATTATTTTTTGAAATCATTAAAAAAGTTCAGGGATACAGCTGTCAATAATCATTTCCCTATGTTTTTTTGTATTGAATGTTGGTTTTTAAAAACCATTACAGAATCAATTCATGGTAATTTAAAATATCACTAAATGATTTATAATTTTTTTTTAATTTTTTTAATTTTTTATAATTATTTTTAATTATATTTTAATTTATATATTTTTAAATTTTTTTCGTTAGCCCAACTTGCCCAATTTTAGCTCAACCCATATTTCACATGGCACACACCTTGGTCTACCTCTTGCCTACCGATCAATAACTTAGCATGATAGTTCACCAATGAAAAATATATTATATTTGAAATGGATATAAGATTTAAAATCCTTACCCCATGATATAATAATGATACCCATCCACTAATACACACACATCATTTTTTGTAAATATAGATTATAATAAAATTATATTTTAACATCCCAAACGTAACCATTGGCATGGAAAGAGTTGAGGTTTCATTAAGATTTAGTGAAATCTCCAAGGAACATAAGGCTAGAAATAAATTACAAGGGATTACTAACAAATTAGGGGATTATTTTCTCTTTAAACAATAACAAACTATTAAGAAAAAATACAATCAACCAAACTAAACTATATGATACATAAAGTATAAAAAATACAACCTAAAAATCCAATGAGAAAATATATTTTATTTACAGCATGATAAATAGACCACAATAACAAGACAATAAAATAAATCATGACTCGAGCACAAAGGTTATGTTTCTATATACTTTAAAGACATGAAAAACTCTAAGTCCCTAACACTAGACTGCTACATTAAGATGCACCACTAGAGAAATAAAAAATATTACACTCTCCTATATCATAGAAAACAACTATTTTATGCATTCCAAAGTGCATATGAAGTGGGTGAATAATCATAAACAGTTGAAAAATCCACAAAATCATCCCACACATTCCTCTAAGATAATAACAAATTATCTCACAATTAAAAATATATCTTAAAATAAGGTGAGGAACATAAAATAAGTTAACCAATTTAGAACAATTTAAATTAAAATTAAAATAATTTATCTATTAATTTAATTGAGAATACCCAAACCTCATCCTTTTTCTCTCACACACATGCATTCTAGGCGATAGTCCCAAACTCATGAGCAATTATTCATCGATCGACCATGTCACCACCAGGTAACCATTTTCCAATTTTCTTCAGTTTGTCACAACATTCTAAGTCCATAATGGTAAGGATACATCTAATGAAATTATAAGAACACACCACACATTTATTACAAATTTTAACACCAAGTCATTTCACATAAATTAATTATTTCTCTTTGAAAAATTAAATTGAACATCCTTATTGTGTTAAAGAAAAACTATAAACTGAAACCATAAATCAAAGAAATTTTCCAAAGACCATTCAAATTACAAGATTTAACATTTATCATGAAGGGGTTTCCAAAAATAAATACACATAATATTACTTTAATATTAAAAGTAACTAATTTAAATATTTAATTTTTTGAGTTCTAGAATAGGAAGAGAAGAGAGAGAAGCCACCTACCTCACAACTGATGATGAAACCTAAGATTATCACAATGAAAACTTAAGATCCCTTTGAAAAATTACTTTAATTCAATATATAAAATCAATATATCATTAAAAAAACATCATAGATCATCGATCTATCTATAACATATTATATATAATGTTTTGTTCATTGGAAAATGAGCCAATTTTGAAAGAAGGGAGAAAAGGGAGGAAAAATAAATCTTAAATTCAATCTTACAAATATAACAAACTTTTATCCTTTATAATTAGATTCCATATAGAGATGATATACCAAGAATTACAAATTGGATTCTTAGGTTATATACCCTAGGATAATGAGAGAAAAATTAGTGTTTTGAGTGAAAAAACAGAATAAAAATACTATTTTCATATGTATTAATGTACATCACATGGTTAGGTTAAATTTCTTAAAAAACATGTTCCAACCATTAGAGTGATACTAGGAAACAACTAAGTGTCTACATGGTTATGCCACATGGTTTAAAAAATCATGTTCCAAATGTGTGTAACACCTCTATCCCATAAATGTTTAAATCACATGGTCTATCTGAACCATGTCCCATTCCAATTACTCCCATAATATCTTAAATGGATTCCTAGAGAAGTTGTATGGTTTCACTTAACCATGATCAAACCATTCACCCTTAAAATCACTTCCAAAACACACTAAAACCGACAATAAACTCTTAAAACTCAACCCAACAAATATGTACCTTCAAAATTCATAATAAAAGGGAGAATTACCTCAAAATAGGGATGTTACAATATATATATATATATATATATATATACAAAAACATTTATGTGCACACAAACATGAATATATTAATATATATATATATATGTATATATATATATAAATTACTATATATATATGTGTGTGTTTGTGAATATATATTTTATTATGAAATATATTGTTACACTAATTGAAACTATGAATTATTTTGAAACTTGAAGAGTGTATTTTTAATAAATTTCAATGCTTAATGAAAAAAATTTGTGGAAAATAAATGGAGACATATAATCATAATACAAAGATAAAAGAATCAGGGAAAAGAAAATAGATAGAGGGTAACAGAGGATAGTTTTTTTATTTCATTATAAAATTATTATATATATATTCTATATTTAAATATTATCAAAAATCCATATTGATCACTATATTCCATGTAAAATATAGTAATTCTAATATGAAAATTAAAGTGTATTGTATGGGATAACACTTATTCAAACATATTTAAAAACATCAACCAAAACATAATATTCCATAAGATCTTCGCATTAATTTGGACAGAAGAAAATAATAGAAGAATGACATACCATTTTTTATATTATTCTGAATCTTCCCTAAAAATTACACATGAGTTTGATAGTGATCATTTAGAATAATCTAATATGATCCTACCTCTTAGGGTATCCATAGGTTGAATGAATCCCCCAACAATCCGAAAGGATTCTATCTTCATCATGATTTTCTAGAAAATTGATGTTTAAATAGTAAGATAGTGGGATAGAAAAAGATTTGACTTGAGGGGTTTTATAGAATATAGATAGAACTCATAAGGGTATAATTCATATTATCATGAAAAATTATCTCATAAATTAAAATTTAGTGGACATACATTTATTAATTTAATTCACGATTCTTCTCTAGATGGATGTCTACTATTATATCAATAAATCAATTCTCTCGAATGTATTAATAATTTTTCTTAATTTTAATTAATCTTGGATAACCCAAAAGATAATTTCATATAATTAATTTTATTATAGTATTAAAATTATGGTCCTCCATATCTGATTTAATTGTACGTATTTTTATATAATACAAATAAAAGGAAATTTTTAATGATTTTTCAAGAAATTTCTTTATGTTATGATTAATTATTATATATATTTATATTAAAAAACTACTTTATCCTTGGTCTCAATATCATATCCATTTTTGTGAATATTTTTAATTCTTAATATATTACAACGATTCATGAAATGAAAAACTTTTTTTTGTACACCAAGATGGTATATATTTACTTTTTTTAAGTTGTTGATTAAATTATTAGAACTAGTTAAGGACCTTACATAATCACATATTGACTCTTAAGAAGTTTTCAGTAATAATAAACTTATATGTTCTCTTCTGAAAATTTTAATTAAAATAAAATTTATAAATATTGTGCTTTAAAATAGATGTATATAAGAACCCTTGGATCTTCTATTATAAGAATTTAGCACATTCATAAAAAAATATTTACATTTATCATTATCATTATGATTTATACTTTTTTATTGGTTATAAATTAATAAATGAATTTATAATATAATCATAATAGGTGGATCCCATAAAATAGCATCAATTTTCCACTTTGGAACTTCTATCCTATATATATTTTGGAAATATAGCAACTATGGAGAGGTTTCCCTGTGCAGTTTAAAGAAAATATATATGACTGAAAGAAATGATGTGGGAGCATATTTAGGTCCCAAAAAACACTCCCCATCACTATAATAATTATAATTTATATTTTTTATAATCATAATTACTTAATAAAATGAGGGGAAAACCTATTTATCAAATTATAAGATTTCTTAAATATTCATGGCCAATAACATAAATGTTATTAAAAAATTAATGACTAATTTATATAACTTCAAGGAATGAAATAAAACTATTAAAATTAAATTCACATCAAGGAATTAATTTTATATATAATTTATCATAACTATTGATTCATGAATAATTATTAATTAGTTATCAACAATGACCATTTCATTAAAAATTACTCATTTAATTTATATGTTTTATTAAAATTTAACTAATTTAGGTAGTATAGATTAATTGTATAAAATAGGTTTGATTATAAAATTTATGAGTATAAAATTAACTTTAATAAAATTACTTCCACTTTAGGGGATGACATTAATTCAATTACTCCATCTAATATCATTAATACAAAACAACTTAATAATTTTTTTTAATATTTCTACAATAGGATATGATTTTGATGAAAATAAATATTCTTCAACATAATATCAAAAAATATTATTTTCATACCATTCTTTAGGGAAAAAATATTTTATTTTAACTCCAAAATTACTTTATAAAATATTTACATTCACTTTAGGGAATGAAAAAAATGTTTTCTACTAAGATATATGGTATTTGGAGACCAATAAAATATCTATGAAATTCAATATTTTCATCCATGAATAATATATATATATATATAATAAGTAAAATATAATAGAAAATAAATAAAATACAGAACATTTAATTAAAATACTTTAAAAACAACTAATATATCCATCATGAGAATTTATACATTACCTTTATGATAAAAACATTCACGGTTGAAAAAAAATTAGATATGTAAAAAGTCATTATTTAATAATAATATTTCATGGTAGTGTTGATAAAAAATTATTTAATAATATCAACCTTCCTTTCAATGGGCCACTAAAGTGTTTCAGTATACAAAAAGAATACGGAAACGTCATTCTCTTACTATATCAAAATCATTCACTTATAACATTATGTCATTTCAATGGATGTTCATGATCATCATTTAACCACTTATGGTCATATAATATTCTATTTTACTTTAATGTATGATGACCTCAATCATAATATTTTCATTGATGTTGACCATTTTGTTTTCATAATATCGACTTCAATCACATTCATTGTTAGAAACAATGTCAATTTATTTGACTACGTTTCATGATTACTCTTTAGGAGTTGGTGGGGTAGGAATATTTTCTATGTAATAGGAAGGAAAAAATAATATTTTTTAATGATTTTATAGAGGTTAAATGAATTTATAAATGATCACCATGGAAATTAAAACTTGTCTATTAATATAATTTTTTTAGTCTAACAGAACTCAAGATAATAACATGTTATGAAATTAAACATAACAAAAATTGAAACAATAAGGTATTTTAAAATTACAATAGTATATTCAATTTGGTATGAATTTCAATGTTCATTAAAAACAAAAAATAGTATGAGTTATTTTATAATTATATTCATAATTCGAAGGTAAAAATAATTAAATATTAGAAAATAAAGAGGGAATAATATATTATATTTTTTTCTTTTTTGTTACACCCACAATGTCATTTTTTAGGTATAAAATGTTTTTATTTAAATGTTTTCACATTTATACTTAATTTCTAGGTCATTTAATTTCAAAGTTTAGATAAAATATGAAATAGTGTGGTTTTCATGGTTGGCACATGATTAGTACAAACCATAAAATGTTTTCAGTTTTATCTCAAACCCATTATGCATGGTTGGCACAAGGTTTTACTAACTATTCAGACCATGAAATTTTAGAGATAAAGGTAGTTCCACCTACATAGTTGGAGCATGATTTGTAAAATAATAGCGCCAAAACATGAGGTATTCCCATTTTTATATATATTTTTTTTTTTAAAAAATTCCCCATTTGAAATTAATAACCCAGCCTCCCATTTTTTTCACATTTTAACCCTTAGAGAACCATACTTGGATGAGTTCCTCTCCCCCTCTTATAGGGTTTATTTTTTGTTTTCTTCATCGTGGATTCATTATAAAAAATCATAGTTAAATATTCATCCCCCTTCCTTTGAGTTTCTCCTTCATTATTTCATGGTTTTCTCATCTATCTAAATCTATAGAGGCTTAGGGTTACCTCTATATGATTTTTTGAGATGTTTTTTTTGATTATAGGGATTATATTAGGGTTATATGGGTTCCCACCCTTCATTTCTTGTGTTTTTTTCAAGTGGATTGATTTTATAAAGGTAGGTGGTTCAATTTTTATTCCATGTAAGATGAGATCTTGAGTTCTTTTTTCTTTCAATTAAATTCATGAAATCATAAAATGATGCATCATAATAGGTTTAAAGACTAATCATGATGGGATATCATGTTTTTAATTATTATAGGTTGTTTTTTTGGAAACATTACATTTTAAGAATGAATTAGAATACATATTAAATTTTTACTTAAAATGGAATGTTTTATTACACTTATTGAACTCAATAAACCTCATGGGGAATCTAAGGAACATGGGTAGGATAACCTAAACTAAAAAGGTCCATTCAAATAGTTAATATGATAACTTGAATAGTGAATCAATTTATGTGGAATTCCCATTTTTTAGTGAATTCATTATAATTTTATTCTACTAATAAAGAGTTCACAAAAGTTGGTGGCCTCACGTTACATGGTGTTCCTACCCCTAGTTTCTTTATGGATCCATTACATGAATATTGATTTATATACTCCAATTAAAAGTATTTCTTTATCCCATTTATCTCATTTAAAAATTATATTCTATGTATTTTTTTTTGGAATATCAAAACTCTTTATTTTTACTTGAGGTTTAAACTAAAATGTTATAGTTTTCTAGAAAAATATTATTATTGAACACTTAGTGGGATCCGACTCGGATCATTTCTCACACCCTACATACACCAATAGTGTATCCATATCTCATTTTATCTAAGTAAGGAAAGTAAAGGAACCTCTTGGAGGATGTGGGTATTCTTTCTAGATTATTTTAGTGTATAAAGGTGACATGGTGATGAGATGACACCCATGTCACTTGTAGATGACTTTATATTTTATTATTATTTAGGTATATTTTTTGGTTTGTCTATATAAATCATGAATCACAATCTTGGATCCCCACCCCATCACTTTAATTTTGGATTGATGGTTTTATTGGTATTTTGATGGTAATAGATTGTGTTTATGTTTATTTTTTGTTTTTATTTATTTATAACATTTTTTATATGGTTGTTACCCATCTATTAAGGGAATGAATCATAAAAAAATGGCGAGTTCATGATGGGATCATTGTTTGAACCCCATGTTTACTCATTATTTCTGAGAATTAATTCCCAAAAGGCATATTCCTTGATTCTTAGGAACTACTTTTCATCCCATGCAGACTGGAAATGCCATTTGCTCCTTGCCACAAGCCATATTGGGAGACCAAATTTGGGGAGGTATAGGTTGGATCATGAATATTACCATGATAAAAATATTTATAATCTTATAGTAATTATTATAAATTATCTATATTAATCTATATCATCTATGTCAAATTCAATGATTAGATTTCAAAAAGTGTAAATGTGAAAGGTTGGAAAACTAAAAGTTTGAGCTTCATATTTTAGCTAACGATATTTATATGTAACACCCTATCCCAATTTATCTAGATTAATTTGGCGCACTATGTTCCTACATAAAGTCCTCCCCATACATAATAGGCTACTAACTAGAACCTGGTGCCTAATTCATATGTTGGGAGACTATGCTCTTGATATAAGGGAAGCAATAATAATAAAAATAGAATAAGTATTAATAAATTAATAACATGTTTAAAGATACATTATGGAATCTAGTAGGTAATAACATCACATAAAATATCATAATGGGATACAATAGATCATACTTCAATGTAAAAAGTATCTACTGTATGGTATATCAATATTATATAATGAATAAAAAACAAATGAATTAATGAATCACATAAATAAAAGCACTCATAGTATATTTTTCCATCACCTCAATCCCAAACTAACTTTATATCCTCATAAGTCCATCATAGAACCCTTTACCTTGGAGGGATCCCTAAAAATAACTGTTATTCATACATCAGAGTTTTTATGAAGGTTGTTAGGAATAAAACACAGCAGGACAACATGAAAACATCCTTAGCATAAGTGAAATAGATATATATAAGTGTAAAAATTGATAAAAATAAAATAATTACAATAATAAAACTATGTCTTGTCATTGTTCACTAACCAAGACACCGAGAACCCCGACCATACCTAATTAATCCCTATGCTAAAAGAATGTGTCATTTTAAACAACTAGTATAGTCTAGAACATATAGAATACATTCTCACTTGAGGTTTAACCCCTCTTAAGTACCATATCATATCCCACATCATATCTCAAATTAATCAGCATGCCACATCACATCCTATATGAATCAGAAAATAGTATACTTCTCCCTCAAGGGATATAACCCATAAAATTTATACCAAGTCCTCAACCACACTATCCAACTTATGTTTGATCACACATTTCATAATATACCACACCTTCCCACTCAAGTTTTATTACACATAACATATCAAACAATACATTATGACTCAAGGTTGGTCACAATCATTCATCTCAAACCACACTGTATCATTCAAGGTTATACCCAATATCACTGATCACATACCATCTTATAATAACCCACCTTCTTCTCACCCAATATGAATTCGTAACTGTTAGTATGAACAAGTCACATGACATGAAATAACAAAAATACTAAAATAGTCCACACTCTCCCCATGACTATCCCTTTCCTACCCCTCAATGATTCTCCCATATTTGTGTTCATTCATCTGAAACAATCATATGTGAATGGACTCAACAACCATACCAAAATACTAGTCTACCAAGATAGCCTAGCCTTAATTGACCTTGAGTGGATCACTCTAGGATAAATTTACCTTGTAAGACCACACTATCACTACTGATTAGATTGGGAGAGATTACACACCTTTAATGAAATTAACCCAAAATCCCCCCTTTTAGGATTCAACTACATTGAACTATATTCAACCTATAATTTTGACACCAAAATTAGAAATATATAGTTCCAACACACAAAATAGTATACAAGTAAATATATACAACATTATACGAACATTGTAACATGGAAATAAATTCCTACCTCATGCTTGAAGAAGAATACTTATCAATATGTATTCATTTATTTAAGATAAATCCTTCAAATAACCTTAAAATATCACCCAAACCCTTATAATTAGGATTTGAGATTGGAAATAAGAAAATAGGTAAATAATAAGGAGTATATGAAATGGATGATGTTAGGCATTATAAAAGAGATCCTCTATAATGAAAAAAATTCAAACCGACAGGTGGAGAGTTTAGAGGAGCATAAATTTCCAAGTAAGAGGTATAATTTCAATAAAAAACTAGTAAGTATTGATAGAGGAGGATAAGAGGATGTAAAGGGGTATAAGGAGAATGTCCAATTATTTCCTTTAAAATAACTTCCCAACATCTTGCTCATGGGGTTACCATTATTGTGTCACCATGATGCATCCCTCCTAGAGCAACACTGTGGCATGGTCTTTGGCTCACAATGCAAGATCCATCCCAAAGGAAGGGATCATAACAACTAGCAGATCACTATCACTACATGACATCCTCTACCATGCTGTGTAACCCTACCTTCACCCCTTTCTTCATTACAACCATCAGAATAAGGAACTCTCACGATTCTATGACCATACGTATGGAAAAAATTATTAATGGGACCCTTTTTTATGGGAGTACCAATAAGTGAGGGTAAACCCCTTTACTATTTATAATGATCTAATCCTCACACCATGGAGCACCTCATCTATATTGTTTCCTAACTCTTCAAACTAGATATCTATCCATGGTTCCTCACGGCTATGGCATAACCCATAGTTATCCACCTATCACACAATGACTCTCAGTTCACATGGCATGACGACCTGCATGGAGAACGATTTTAGATCAAAACCAATCTCAACTCCACTAATTTCAATTCTGAGCCACTTCTAACACTCAAATAATCGAAAACCATAAATATACATAATATTGAAGAAACAAATAAAATAATATAGGACTTAAAATTCTATGGGGTTGAAAAATACCCTTTTAAGTGTTTCTCTCCCATTAGAATCATCACCAAGGGTACTTGCCAAAAAACTATGGCCACTATGAATACATATATAAATATACCTCATAGGCCTTATATTTGATATTATTATTATTATATAATAATCAAAAAATGGGGAAATCACCCCTTATATAACCTTCTCTCTTTAGTCCACTATACTCACCAGACACTCTTCAAATGATGCTTTTTCCACTAACTTAAAATTATAACTTACGATCACATTTAAAGGGTCTAACTTGTACTGATGGAGCTGTAACATGTGAAACACATAATGCATACCTATATTTAATGAGTTAATATCCAAATAAAAATACATTAATCCAATCCACTCCCTAATTTCAAACATACCAAAAAACTATGGGCTCATCTTTTCCTGTAACCTCAAACGTCGTTGCCTCAACCGAGGTGATACATAATAGAATACCTAGTCTCCCATGGATAATACCAATGTTAATTATGTCTAGTTATCTTTTGAGTATTTTCTACTCTATGTGGTAATCAATCACTTCCATATCACCTATTTCTACTCTGTAATCTGTTGCACATGATTAGCCTGATCATTGCTGACTCGTGTGCCTCTAACCAGCACAATGGTGAGAGGAATGGTCTACCATAAAGAGACTAAAGAGGATACATATAGATCAAAGATTGAAATATATTATTGTTTTTAAACTCTTTGAAGGACAAATTATTATACCATGATCCATAAAAATCAATCATGCAGTCCTTGTGTATATCCTGCAGTATCTGAATCATTCTCTCCATTTACCCATCAGTCTGTAGGTGATATGATATATGAAGATTAAACTAAAACCCCATGACCTTATACGGGTCCTTCTAGAATCATGACATAGAATTCATGTCCTGATATAGTATTATTCTCTTAGGAATATCATGTAGATACTCTTTTCCCACATATATGGATTTCTCAGGTTATTTATTGAATGAGTCTCTTGAATAGAAAAGAAGTGTGTAACCTGTATTAACTAGCCAATCACCACCCATACTACATCACGCCATCTTGGGGTTATGAGTAGTCCCATAAAGTAGTCTATAATCACCTCATTCCACTTCTATATAAACATTTTAAGGAAGTAACTGAATAGGTTGCCGGTTTTTCATATTTATCCTCTGATAGGTAATCCAATAGGCATCAAACCCTGCAATATCCTTCCTTATAACCAACAACTAGAAATAACCCATCATATCATGATACATATTCACTAACATTGTATTTACAACCCATCATAATGAATGTTTATCCCTCATTATATCCTCTCTCATCGAGGTATAGACAACCACCTTTCTATAGAAATAAAGTACCTCATCTTCATCTTAAGACCTTCCTAGAACTAGATCATTACCCATGATCCATTACCACATCATGGTTAATTATAAATTACAATCATGGATAGCCTTCACTTTATCCACTAACAAAGAGGTAATAACCAAAGGAGTATAGGTCATGACCTCTTGAAGCTATGAAACATCCATATACTTGTTAACAAGAAAGCTCCTCATCTTCCACTTACCATCAAACATCTAAAATGTTTACTTTTGAGTCTTCTTAATAAGAAATTTTTTATTAAATTCCCTTTACCTAAGGAATCTTCTATCTCAAAATCAATGTTATAGAGGTAATAAACTAGGCACCTATTCCACATGTTCAAGTACCAATTGAAGAATATGTATCACATGATATTGTGGTATGTGTAGAAAAAAAATCAACCACTAAAGATATAATGATGAAAACACTTTAAGTCATAAAAATATTTTCTAGTTATCAATCATTGTTGAGAAAGTTCCACTCATGGGGTCATTAATGAAGATGTATACAAATGAACAAAAAATCCATTATTATTATAGAAACTCCCAGTTTGACCCCTGAGGAATCAAAATAGAAGTTGTAACTAATCCCTGGGTTTTTAAGAATCAAAATTAAAGTAAGTGTCAACATAATATTAAAACTTTTATAAGGAATCTTCACACCAGCTATTCCACTCAAGATTTACTCACTTCTTGGTTATACTTATCATGGGTGCTTACAAGTGATAGAATTCATAGATTAAATATATGTAATACCCACCCAATCTAATAAAACTTTGGGTCTTGAACACATTTATAAGTCATTCCAAATACTTCACCACCTCTACCTTCTTCAAATCAATCAAGATCCTCGATCATGAAATTAAATTCCGATGGAAAAAACCTAATGGATAAAAAATTGATAATTTGATTACTTGGAATAAATTTTATGTTCATGAAGCATAAAAAATATAATCTAATGGGGCCCAGAAATAAAATCCAAGGTATATGAATATACGAATATCTCCTCCATGAACACCACAATGAAAGAGTCCAGGTAGTTTTGAAATATTCGATTTATGAGATCCATGAACACCCCTGATGCATTTATTAATCCAAATGTAAGCACAAGGTACTCATATAACCCATACTTACTCCTAAAACCCATCTTTTATACCTACTCTTCTTCAACCAACAACTAATGGTTTCAAGATCGTAAGTCAATTTTGGAGAACCATCAGGTTCTCCTCAACTGATTAGACACATCATCTATCCTAACAAATAGATACATGTTCTACACCATAACTTGAGTCAACTTTTAGTAATCAACGAACAATATGAGGCTACCATAAAACTTCTTGTATAATAAAATGGTAACACCCTAAGGAGTGGTACTTAGTTAAATATATAAATTTTTCTTAAAGAACCAAAACTAGCACCTTTAAATCTCTCATCTTGGTCAATTCCATATAGTAAAGAGGTAAAAATATGTGATTCATACAAGATATGAGATCAATCAAAAATTCAATATCCCAATAAGGAGGGATCCATGAGGATTAATTGATAAATAAAAACTAGAAATGTTCTACACTGGATGGAAAGTTTCTTGAATCATCAATCGATACATCACAAGAACCATACATGCCACCAACATTTGAAGGATCATATCTAAATAAAATAAGGTACTAATATACTTGACTCTATATACCTATCTCAAAAAAAACAACACCCCTATACCCTAAGGAAAGTAAAAGAAACCCACCTTTGTTAGAAATCAATGTGAGCCTATAAGCGCATAACAAATCCATCCTAAAGATGATGTCAAAAATTATCATATCTAGAATAAGAAAATCCTATAGAATTTTATATCCACCAACCACTATGGAACATATTTAGAACCTATAAAAAATATACAACTTATTTCTATGAGGTGTATCATGAAGAAACACTCAAGGGTATAATTCAAAAACCAACTCAAAATTAGAAACAACCTCTGATGAAATAAAACATTGTGAAGACCTAGTATAAAAAAATAAAGTGAATGTATCAAAGAAACCAAAATTACATATGTGATGATAGATGGATCCTATAATCCATTCACCAGAACCTAATTTATAGTGTATACAATAAATATATTGGATTCATGTACATGATCCCAAGATCCCTATATCACTGAAGGAACTAACCCTTGAGGCACCTCAGACTGTTGCTACAATTGAGGACCTTGAATAGACCCATGGACCAACTTCCCATATGAGGACCTAATAACAGTCTAAGGTCCCATTGAATAATCCCTCTAAATATTATGTCTATCCTAAAACTATATGTATACCTAGATGGATATCCTTATACAAACCATTGGTGATTCTCTATCCTTCCACAAGCACAACACTTCTTTGGAAGACTCATACTTGATATGTAGAAATTCATGTTCCACCTACACTAAATACATGTATAGGGAACTCCACCAATAAAAGGGAGAAATAAACCCCTATATTTCCTATACTATCTCTCTTAAGCATAGTGTATCTCATCATATCTTCTATTCATATCATTATTAGAGTTTGTGATATCCTATTCTAGTCCATTCTCAATAGTGAGGGGTTATGAAAAAAATATAAGAAAAACCTTAGTTTAAAAATCATAACCTAGTGCCAATAATTTATCCAAATACCCATCATAGGCCTATGGTCCTTCTAGGTATCATTCCATATTAAAAATGTTGAAAAACACTACATCTCCATGAAATGAGTAACATATTTAGTCACATACATCATCCCCTACTATAGCTCTATGAACTACCATGATTAGCCTAGATTCAGTTCCCTAGGAAATAAATTTTCAAAATACATGTCCTTAAAGGATTCCCATGATAATCCATCGTGTCTATTTTCCTATACCATGACACTAGACATCATCTGATAGGCTCTTAAAAGGATGTAGCACACAAGTTTCACCTCTTAATCATTTGGTGTCTCTACCAGCTGAATGATATCCTAAATGAAATCAATAAAATACTTATAATATTGAAGACCACCCAAACCATAGAAATATGGGGGGAAATATAATTTAAAAATCCAGGTGATGTATGCCATATTAGGTTCACCTTGGTGAGTTCCTCTTCCTACCCTATCATTAGATGAAAACCCACAAGCTATAGTGGATCTACTACATAAACTTCCTGTAAAACCTCTAGATAATTTACATCTACAACACTTTAAACATATAGAGGTGTAACATGAGTATTACTTAATAAAATAAAATCCTATACATGAACCCTGAGTGGCACCATGAGACATTATCAAGGTGATGTTTTTAAAAAAAATCCAATATAATCACTCCAACCACCCTTAAAAACATAAATCTTAAGATAATTTAATCAATTAATATATCCAAATAGATGAAAACCCTCTAAGAAACTTTCCCTAAGTTTCTACTATAAAATACAAGGTATAACCCCCATATATGAACTCATGACCTAAAATTGTACAGTCAGTACCTATATGATAGTCACAATCATATAAAATAGAATCATCAACATAATCAGGCTAAAATAATCATATTTTAAAAATAATTTATTTTATAAAAGTAAAAATATATTTTTTTATTTAATTAATTTAATCCTACATCAACCCCATAAAACCAAGTACATGACATGTAAACTTATGTGCCTATCCATAATGCATGAACTCACACACTCTTGTAACCCAAGGAATGAGAAAATCATATAAACCATAATGAAAAAATAAAACATAAATAAAAAAATAAAACCATAAATTCACAACCATTAAAATAAATATTGCTACCCCAGAAGCTCATATGTCCACTATACAAGTGATGGTCAGGCACAAGCATAACATCCCTCTCAAATTTAATCCATTCTATATATATCCTACCAATCACAAATGTCACATCCAAATATAATAAGTAATTTCTTGGTCCAACGACATGTCATAAGTGACACCCCAAGACCACATCCAATACGTCAGGGGCTGGTGACTATCATTGAGTAGGTATCTCACACACATGGTAGGCCTTAGCCTATGAAAACCAATAACATTTTCTAATATTTGATGTATAATATAACAAACAACCTCAATAGGTTATAAATAAATGTAATCAACTATACCGAATTTAACATATTCATGAAACATCTACTGAGACCCACAAGATTACCAATATGAATAACATAGAATAAAATAGAAAAAATACAGGCCCAATAACCAAAATAAAAAACTGAGAAAAAATTAAAGGGAAGAGGCCCTCACTGAAAGATAGCTCCAAACATGAAAAAGTATTACCACAATTATCTCATGGTACCAAAAATTCTATGCCAACACCACATACACCCAAGTCACTAGGAATCAACATTGTACAAGCTATATCAACCCCATACTCACAAATCTATCTCTGACCTATACATAATATACACTAAAAAACGTGGGGGGCCAAGGCCCAAGTATGGTTGAGTATAACATACTCAATAGGATGACTTGAAAACTATAAAGGTGTCATGAACAGACAATGAAATAGACTACTATAATTGGAGGTTTCCAAGAAGAGGATAACAAGGAATGAAAACAAAACCAAGTCTGCTCAAGATTCTTAACACTAAGGAGTAGTCGAAAGGAAGTTAAGAAGGGTAATCTAGATATTCAAAAGCACCATGGGACTCAAGGATGCTGTGATGTACCAATATGCATTGATCTAAAAATAAAAATCTACCATGAATAGGTTTCTTGTGGTGCTTGTAACATTAAAGAGTATATAAATCTATAATTAAATATCCAACCACAACATCACATCTCAAAGGAAACCCCTAGGGTTCCAAGGAAATTAAATTATCATATAAGTAAACACTTTATAGGATTCTAGTAGCCATGTTGTCTTCAAAATAAAATAAAGGGAGTCCACTCAACTCTAAATCTCGCTCACTTACCATGGTATAATCTTCTATATGAGGGAAAGGATAAACCCATATATTCTTAGAAAGGTACTAAAATCCTAATGAACAACCCCATGAAACCTATGTGGTCATTCCATTAGATTATGTTAGAGGATCCCTGCCCCATGATTATTGTTTAAATAAAGACTATAGTAGAGGATCCCTACCCATATGAGATCTACAGATATGTGAAATAATGCTCTATAGATAAATAAACCCTTCTCCATAGTGTGAGTAAAATACTGACTCTATCTTATTATGCAGGTATAGGATCCAAGCCCCATGTGTACATGGGTGAAATAATAATCCCAAGGAGGATCCATTTCCTATCAGGTTAAATACTTACTCCACCTAAGAATATTCATGGGGAAACCACATCTGACCATTGAATTTCAGGTTAAGGGAAACTATATGGTGTGACATCCCATGTTGTCCACATGGCCATGTTTTTTCATCCCAGATTGTGTCTCTATCATACTACATGACATGTATAGGGTCCACACAATGTTTTACATCTGTAAAAAAACCCGATGTTTACCTCAACTGGACAAGCTATGTAATTTTAGAGTATATGGGGTGTGGTGTAACATGCATGGTGTGTAGGGACACACAGTTCCTTGGGCGTACAGTTTTATTATATGACATGCTAGATAGGTAGGAGTGACATGGTGTGTGAACCTACCATATGGCTGTGTGATATTTTTATTTACCATAAATCCTAACACCATAAAATGTATATTATATTAAGTGTGTTCTTTTGAAATACACATAACATAGTCTAGACATTTCCATTACATTTGCTTCTAATTAAATCTTCTCCCATTGCTTTATTGCTTACGCAATATCCACTGAAAAATCCCAGAAAGATGTTGATCCTTATTCAATTTCCCACCTCCCTCATAAAACTCCACTATTTCCTAATCTAAAAATCAAAACCTACCACAATGATACTTCAAACCAATTCTTGATTTTGTAATAAATTGGTTACGTGGTAATGGTAAAATCACCGATCAAATGAAAACCAATGATGAACACACATAAAACAGTGAAATAAATACAAAAAACACAAAATTTAGGATATAATGATTGATGTATTTAGATTGGCCTCTATTAATTGGTAAAATTTGAAAACATAGTAATGAACTCGCAATAATAAAGATAAAATATTCTCAATTCGCAAACATGTAATAAAAACATTATTTAATAGGGCCATGTAAGAACGATCACAAAACTAATTCTTGAGGAACTAATCTAATTCCAAATAATCATTTAATGAAATTATAATATCCAAAAAATAAAAAAACCCCACCTTCATGGGGAATTATTGAAGCTTTAATATATTATCACAACTATAGAGTCATTCAATGTTGCCATAGAAATCTTTCCATTCCTATCACAACAGATCTGATTTGGCTACTCAATCTATCATCATCGCCCCTATGTTCATCCTCTCTTATCCTTTCTCTAGGGTTTTTATATAATAAATGAATCTAACTATATAAAGGATGCCTAATGAGTATTAAATATACATAGAACATGGTCTCAATATAAATTAAAAGAATTAATTGAATAATTATATTATTTAATTAATCTTCTCATGACAGCGGACACCTATGAATCTAGATGAGAACCAAAATAACATCATGCATAGGGAAAACACCACATTATAAATTCATTGATGGTAAAAATTTTCCCATATTTAGCCTTTATCAAGACAAAAAATAATTTCATTAGAAACACTAATGTTTGGAATAAATATAATATAATATTTTTATTAAATTATTTTCAAGGCCACATGACACTCTCATTTCCACATCATCTCAACCCATGGGTAAAAACCGTATTATAAAACCCACAGAACACTTATTTTTTATGACAACTACGAGGATAAAAGTAAAATTTTCCCCTTAGGAAGGCCCCGTGTCTTGAAAACTCAAAATCGAGCTAAGTCCCACTCAGGTAAAAACTTTAGAGATTACATTCTCCACACATTAAAACTTTTTTTCCTTGTAAATTAAAAAATTAAGTCTAAATAAAAGAAATATTAATATTTAAATAATTCAAAATATATATAATCACACACAATACCTTCACCTTCACCATTCAATTTCTATGTGAACTTATTACATCACTTATTATGATAAAGAACACCCCCTCGTATGTAATGATACTAGCTATAGCTAATCTCGAATAGAAAATAAATAGGGGCATATTTTTCCCAATAAATGATTTAATCAACCTATGAATTTCATTCAATAGGTGTCCCAAATAATGGGATGAGATAAATATCAAAAGTCATTGACTATCACCCCCAAAAAAACATCAATAAGATAAACCAAAGTGTGAGTGCCATGCTCCCATACTTTTAAGGAAAAATATTGATGATATTATTAGAGGAAAACCAATCTTCTTCACAAAAACACATTAAACACACAAATAATTTTACATATTGATGACTTAAAAGTTGAAAGGATACAATATTTTTAGAATTCACCTGAAAAAATCATCCAAAAACTACCAACATGGCATAGGCTTCATAATCTCTAGCTTATATTCTCAAGGAAACATGAGCCTTCCATTGACTGAAAATCCATTTATTTGTATTTTCAAATGAAACTTTTAAGCGTTAAGTGTGAACCAGAAAAACCTCAGTCAATTAAAACATTAAAGGACAGAAATCCCAGATAGAAACTATAGGAACATCCCCTCTCTATAGGTAACAACATTATGAAAAGAAACCACCTTCGCATGACCACGTGGCTAGCTGTCCCGTGCAGGATTTCACGGGCCTAGTCCCAATAGAAAAAGCTATGCCCTATCAAACTTCCAAATACGAATGGACAAACAAAGCCTTTTAATCAAACCTTAAAATTAGTATCCCCATGCTTTTACCCATTAATATCATGATCACAACAAAAATCATATCCTTAGTTGAATATATACGGATAGGGTTTTCATCACTCATTTTTGAAATCTATTGATGATAACACCAGTAACAAAACCTTATTTTCTGACTGACCAATGCCACAACAGTTTTCATTAGGTGACTCAATTTTCCATTATCTAAGTTAAATAGTCCTAATCATCTTGATAACCCTATTCCATCAGCTCCATAACTAAAGAAAGAACCTACATAAGTAACAAACCTCAATAATATACAAATAGAACATCCTTTACCAATAAAATAGGTTAAAAATGGATGGGTATGTACAAATAAAACCACCAATAATGACTGAAAAAGGACTAAACATAATAAGAAAGGTCTATGAATAGTATTCCCATTTCCATACCCATAATTAGAATAAGGGAAGAATCTCTATCAACCTAAAGTAGTGAGTGATGTAATTTTTACCTTAAAGGAAAACCCTTACAGTTTTTTGTTAGAGAACATCCAGTCACATAAGAGAATTATTCAACATCATTGCCATAGTTTCCTTCACACAAAATAAAGGTGTGGGGACACCACCATTGACTAAAGGAGAGAAATGAATATCTTTATAAACTATAACTCATATTCTATTTACAATTTCATAGAAACTTCCATGATTACTAGAACACAAATTCATTTTCTTAGGAAGCACCAACCATCACACCCTGATTGTGATACTTTTATCTCCTAAACCTCCAAAACATTAGTTTATGAAGACTCAATCCACTCCACAAGCTCATGCTTCATTACTCAAGAATAGGTCTTCTGAAAATATTCACCATGAATCATCTGAAATAGAGATTCATATCCACACATCATAACTCGAGAGAGTTTCTCACCATTCCTGGAATGCAGGTTGATGCATACACCATCACTAATAAAGGGTAGACCATAGGTCACCCCGATGAAGCATCCAAACACTCCTTAACACTAAAAGGGTGGGAAAGTATTTTACGTTCATATAGGACATGAACCCACACTCACCAACTGAGGAGAATCTTACTCAACATCAAAAGGGTTGGCTATGTGTGCCACATCTGATGGGTATTTCTCACTATTGTAGATAGAAGTGACCCTAACCATTCAAGATATAAACACCCGATGATACTCATAGTAATAACTAAAGACCACCAAGTTGGGTACCATCGCTCCCCTTATCTATTATAAAGACATTTCTAAAAAAACTCATCCTCCATTATTGGTAAACTCATTCCCTCAAAAGGATGAGGGGATAACTATTAATATCACATTGTGATTTTTGTCTAACCATGATCTATCCTGATCTTTCACTAGAATATCAAACTATAAGATATATGAAACTAGGTAAAAAATGTATTCCCATAATACTAACATGAGGTTTCATGAGGAAATAAACATGGATTTCACTTCTATTCACTCATTTTCTTGCTAATCATAAGCTTCTAATGTGCAAAATATCCTGAAATTAGACCATCAACACTCCATTGTGGTTTCCATTGAGAGATAATTTGAAAAAATAGGGTCTAAAATAAGAATATTCCAATATACTCCATTCATGATATGGAAAGTCTATCCAAAACACCACTCTGGTAGTTTTCAGGTGAGAAGATAACATGATCACATATCTAAGTTTCACTTCCACTATGATTTACAATATACCAAGGCACACTCAGGTGACTAAAATATAGTTGGAATCCTAAGAAATATCACAAAATTCTCAAATTAATTTAATCTGGAGTGATATTGACTCATCATGCATAAACAAATAGTCTATAAAACATGCTCGTAAAACACATCTTGATGCTCATATGCTCTGACCTACACTTAAAACAATAATTCCATATTGTGAAAGGTTCAATGATTTCTGATGAAAAATCAATCCCAAATAAGAGCTAAAACTCTAACCATGGTAGAGTTGTCCCATCATGAGTTTTAGATATATATTTTCCACTAAAATATCATATTTACATATTGAAAGTTCAATAAATGAACTAACATTTGGCATTCTATGTCTAAACTATATGATGTAGAATGTCCCAAAATATAGATTACCCCTTATCACCCAAGGGTTATACTCACCTCACAAACCCACAATACCTTTACCATTGAATGATTATAGTATAATAAATTGACTAGTAGTCTTTTATAGCCTAGGGTAGAATACCCTCTTCTCTAGGAGAAATATCTGCATCAAACACAATTTAAGAAAGGCTACCTCAAATCATGGTGAGAGAGTACTTATCAACCATGTTTAAGAAAAAATGTATCATCAACCACTATTGGGTGGAGAGAGAACCAAACACAGTCATGAGATCATTATATTCATAATTAATTGCAAAAGATAGGTATGTGTAGGAGGCACCCTACAATTAGTTTGTCTCACCCACATTTTTTTAGAATATTTGGATGAGTGAACATAAATAGAGATGAAAGATCAAAAATGGACAATATATACTTCATCTACTGACTACTTGTACATCATAACAAAATTATCAGGGTTTTAGGTTGACTAACGTGTTATTAGGGTCATGGAGGAAGGATAAATTTTCCAATACAACTACACTTGTTTCCCTAGTCTATTAACCACACTCAATAACCCCTTAACACCATTTACCTAAGTTCCCATTCCAATCCTCTCATGACTACTAACTCCAATCACCATCCCTAGGGGATACCCGATCTGATACAACTATATCACATATCAACCTATCCGGGCCTCTCCCAAGTTAGAGGCATTCCATAAGTGACACCCAATCCCACCTCTAATAATCTAGGGGCTGGTGACTAACATCGAGTAGGAATATCACATATGGAGGCCTTAACCAATAAAAATGTTCAATAGGATCATATATCCAATTCATAAGATAATTAATAACATAAATAAGATATAAAAAAATTAAATCAATTGTACTAATTGTAACACATGCATGATACATCTTTTGAGATCCAAAATATAACCAATATGAACAAGATAGAATAAAAAGGAAAAAATACATAACCAACAATTGGAAAGAAAAAAAGACAACCAAAAAAAAGTGAAGAGTTCCTTACTGTAAGCTAGCTCCAAACAAAAATATATTTTAATAACATTATCTCATAATACTACTAATTATATTCTAACGTCACATCTAGCAAGGTCTCAGGGAATCAACTCCAAACAAGCTATGTCAATCCCATTGTCACAAATACCTCCTTGACCTATACATTGTCTGCATTGACACAATACATGTGAGACCAAGGACCATATAGGGGTGACTATAAGAATACTTAGTAGGACACCCCCAAAACCATAAATTTACCATGAAGAAACAATCAACTTATTTCCTAGCATTATATGTGTTCATTAGAAGGATAGTAATGTAAAATAGAAAACCACGTTAGCCCAAGATTCCTGGAACTAAAGAGTGGTCGAAAGTAAGTCATGAAGAGTAATAAAAAATATTTTCAAACTCAAGGAGACTCAGTAATGATAATTTTTCTTGCCCATCATAGCTTTAAACATCAAAATACTCTAAACATGTGAAGCTAGTGCTTCTCAGAAAATTGAAGAGACCATAAAGCTTAATGTTGATACTTAGTCACAACATCATGTCTCAATAGAAACCTCCACATTGTCAAGGAAACAAAAGTATCAAAGAATTAAACACTTCATTGGATTTTTTTAGACACATGACATTTAGTGTAACAAACTGATATTTTATAACATATTTTTTTTCAAATTATTTTTTTTGATAACGTGCATTATATGCAACACCAAGTTTAAACAAACCACAAGTTACTCTAAATATATTTTTATGTGATAGTTATCACCTAGCCATTGGATTGGAGGTTATGAATAGGATTAACTAAATTATTAAAAACATACAGTTTATATATGACTAAAATAAATTCATTATGTATTGATTAATTAGAAATAAAAATAAATATTATTTGAAAGTAAAAGTGATATTTTTATGAAAATATTTTTTATACACATTATGTATTTTTATATTAATATATAAAATTATTAAGTACTTTTGAATTATATTAATTAAATACATATATTTTATATTTAATAAAAAAATTTAACTTTCATTTATTATTTTTCTAGGAACAAGATAAGTAATAACTAATTTTTATGCTTAAAAATGTAATTTTTTCAGAAAATTAATTTTTGTCACGTGTTGTGTGCTTATTTTAAAATTAATTTATAACCCTTAGAGGTTTTGAATTTGATAGAGTGGATTTCATATTTTAAATCATGATATAAATTTTTTTTTAATAGTTCCCTTTTATTTTTTGGTCAATATGAATATTAACCTTAGTAAAATTTATCACCCCAGTAAAGGATAAACTGTGTTAAACTAGGATAAAACTATGCTCCAAGGCCATAATTATTCATAATAATAATTATTTGATGAAGGTAATTCAAGATTTATAACTTTAGGATAAAAATTAAATTTTTGAAGGTACATTTTTCCCTGAAAATGACCAATATAATATTTAAATCAAGGAATGATATAAAATGTCACTCTCTTAGTTTTAAATATCTCTTAGGTGTCTATATAGTGAAAAAATAAATTTGTTAACAAATAGAAGTGACTATTTGAGATTAATAAATTGATATTAATTAAATAAATTTATTTATAATATTTTGTAATTATATAATGACAATAAATTCTTATGCAACAACGATACAATATTTTTATGATTAATAAAAAACATATTAAATTATTTAAAAAATATAAAATATACTATAATTTGAGTGTGTTAATGTGTAATTTTTTTTAAGATTCATATGAAACATTAATGTTATTTTAAATTATTATAATAAAATTAATAGTATTTATTTATTTATTTTAAACCAAATTAAATGAAAAGTTTCTAAATTAGAAATAATGATATTTTATGAATATAATATTTTATTATATTACTTGAAAATCATAAATATTTTAAAATGGGAAAAGGGGGATAATATAAGTTCTAAAATTTAATCTATTTCCCATTTATAAAAAATTGGTAACCATTTTATTTAATAATTAATTTATTATATTTCAATATTTTAAGAAATTCTAAGAGTGCCCCTCCCCTCGATTATAAAAGGAAATCCCTCCTTTCTCTTTTTCAAACCACTTCGAGCAATATTTACTGAGAAAAATCTGCCAAGTTATCTTATCCAGCCCTATAAACACAATATATAGGTTCTATTATTCACAAAATAAAAACCCTTTACCCCTTAAGAGGAGATCAAATGGAGTTGTTTCAAATAAGAGATAATCACCTTAACTGATCACTTTCTTTTTAATTATTATTTCACCTCATATAAATATTTTATATTATTCATATAATAATAAATTCAGTTTCCTAAATATAGTTAAATTTTGTTATGATTATGAAACTACCATTATTCACACTCTTTCCATCAAATTGGAAGTCAAAGTATAGGTCATGCGTACGTAGGGATTATCGTCTCCGCATAGCGATAAAATTCATTTCCCATCACCATTTATCACTGATGATTATTATTAAGGGTTTATTATTTATATATGATATTTATGAAATAATTATTCTAATATAATTAAAATATAATATTTAACTTCTTACCTCATATACCATTTAGAAATGATAACATCATTCGTGTGTACGTGTGGACTACCCCCTCCACAAAACGATGGGATTTGTTTTCCATTTCAGTTTTACATGGATGGTAATAAGGTTGGATTTAATTAATATATATGTGATAATAATTATTCTATAAATGAAAGATATTATTTACTTTTCTTTAGTTCCATCCATCAGAAAATAGAAATATCATTCATGCGTACGTACAATCTATCATCTCTAGGAATGATGCAATTAATTTTTCTAACTATGACTTTTATGGATGATTATAAATATTTATATAATGAATATATAGGATATTTAAATCATTATTATAATTATTTATATTATGTAACCATAGTAAATGTATAATTTAGAACACTAACGAACCAAAAACATACATTAAAAAATGAAGATGTTATCACCTGAAATAGTGTTTTTAATAATGAATTGTTAATAAATGGGTGATAAAAGGTTATAAATAATTCATATATGTTATTATATATATGATAATTTTTGTTTAATAGATTTATAATAAATAAATATTTATTATACTGTATTTTTTAACATATACGATGGTTTTTAGACCTTAGGTAAGGGATTATTGTCTCACTTTTACTTCTATGAGACACATACCATATTCACTACTTATTTCTATTATGTAATGTATATAATTACAATGAATGAATTTATAATTATTATTAGGAATTTTATGTGGATTTTCATATCCTTATAAGGTTAATTATTTCATGGGGCTTATGAATCAAAAGATACCAAAGTGGTAAGGCTTTTATGTTACAATCTCATTGTTTATCAGGATTGTTTATGGTTAAGTTATGATGATGAAATATTATGGTATATCTCTTAATATTGTAATGGTCTTTCTTCTTGTATAGTTATTTCAAGAAAATACGTGTTTTCCATTTATTTTTCTCACCTTAAGTAGTTAAGATACCAAAGTGTTTTTTAAGGAAACTCAACTTTATTTTTCTCTTCAGCCGAATTTTTTTTTCTTCCATATCTTTGTTTTCAAAAAATAGAATAAAGATGGTTTTTAATATTATCCTATGAATGTTTAAGTTTATTTTTACTCATGATTTAGTTTTTATAAAATGGTTTAAAATTAATATTCTTGTCATTTTTTGAATGAGGTACTTTTTAAATTTTACTAAAAATAGTGAAAAGAATGTTTTCTTTTAACTTATATGTCATGAAAAGAATATATCACAATCATGACTGCTCAATATCTTTAATATTAAATTATATGTTTACATGGTTAATTTAGGGAACATATTTTTCAAAATATTTTTGAAATATTTTTATTTTAAAAGTGATTTTAGAAATTGAAAGGTTATTTTTCTAAAGAAATGCTTCAAAGATAATTTAAAGGGATTTTATTATATGATAACATACTTTGATTTTAATTACGATTTATTAGGGATATGATATATTAAAACTATTATTTTTCTTTCCCTAAATTTTTAATGTTTATGTTGGTCAGATTCTTTCGAAACCGATTTATTTTCCACGAGTTATGCTATGATGAATGGATAAAATGTTTATGAAACCTATTTGGTTTACACTTGTTATGATGTGAAGATATGGTGAATGTTTTATGATCTTGTAGAGCACATTTGTATTTTTTTTAATTTTGTGATGGTGGTCACATTGAAACCAAGGATGATGTTTATTTCATAACTAATGATGTTGGATATGTTATAACCATGGAGGTGGTTAGGACAAGTTGTCTTGGAATTATATAGACCTCACATTCATTGGGAAATGATTGATATATCAATAGATAAATAGGACTGTAATGGGGAGTGAACCCAATTTAGTAAGGGAATATATCCACTATGATAGTCTTGGGAATGAACCTTGACTACTATGATAGTATAGGGAGTGAACCTATTCCACTATGATAACCTTGGAAATGATCCTTGAATATTATGGGAAATATTTTTTATGCTTATAAATTTTCAATAATTATATGTATTATTCCAATGTTATGCTCTAATAGCTCATTTTCTTTAATTCCTTCATGATTCATTCCTTATTAACTACCAATATTTATTCCATGAACCAAGATTATAATATTTGATATGTTGGGTATGTTTTCAAATGTGATTCTCATGTTCTCATACCCATATACTCATGTTATGTTTATGTGGTCACTAATATATCTCTTATTTAATCGTACTGATAATTTGATCTCACCATTTTTTATGTTCACTTTCCCTAGGTTATGAATAATGGTTTTAAGAATGATATGTATAATTAGGGTTCTAGTTATGAATAACATAATGGGAGACTCCCATGAAATAGTTTTTTATGTTTCCAGGTTTCCCAAGGCACTATACCTATAAAATTATAGCATAGATCATTATATTATGTGATGAATATTAATTTAAATATATATAATATCTATAAATAAAAATTATGGGTCACTATCTTTAGGAGACATGAATTAGAGCCTGAAAAACCCTAAAGCTCACTAGAACACCAAGGTATCGTGAACTAACCAAGGGTAAATACAAACCAAAGTATGATAAGAAAGATACTATAATAATAGAGTACAGACTCAAGAAAATGACATGGACATTCCTTTAAATTTTGATGGAGGATACCTACCCCATGACTATGGGTGAAATAATGACTCCATTGGAAGATCTCTATCCTATCTGAGCTCAATGGAAGGGTGAAATATAACTCTATATATATAAGATCCCTACCCTATAATGTTGATGAAATACCAACTCAATTTAATTCCATAGGTATAGGATCCCAACCCCTTACTCAAATGGGTGAAATACAACTCCATAGTAGGATTATACCCCCATTAGTTGAAATAATTACTCCACCTATGAATATTAAGGGGAAACCCATGTTTGACGATATAAGTCTTTTTATAAGGGATGTTATATGGTGTTTCATGGGGGCACACGGTGTGTTATGCCAAGTTGTCCACGTGTATGTGTCCTACAATCCTATATGGAATGTCTCTTCCAAAATAAATTGTTAGTATATGGGTCCCATGATTTTCAATGTCTACATAGTTACTTGACCTATACCTCATCTTCCTAATCCATGTACCTTTGATATCACATGTGGTGTTTCTCAATACACATGATGTGTGTGGCCACACGGGTCTATGGAAGTGTACTTCTAGAACACACCGGGTTGGAAAGGTAGGAGTCACATAGCATGTGAGCCTACTACATGACCATGTGATATTTCTCCCATTCATAAAACTAGGTATTCCTAATCTATATTACATGGTGTGTGTTCTTTTGAACTACCTATCATGTATTTGGTAAATTTCCAGAAGATTATATTTATTCTAAATATTCACTCATTGCACCACTCACATTGTGATAACCACTAAAAAATCTATAAAACAAATTTTTATCCATCAACACATTTCCAAAAATCAGATTTTGACCACCATTCATTGGTAAAGTGAAGTGTTTACACCTCCAATAGAAGACCCATCATCCCATACACCCTGCCTTGTAAAAACATATTGTCACTTGATCCTTCCTTGATTACCCGTTAGAATTATAGAACCATTACCATGGAATAATCAGTGAATCAAAAACCAATAAATTTATTTATAAAACCAATTATCAATCATGTAATAAATTGGTTCCACATATATTTTTAATCCACTAGTAAAAAGAACAAATGTGATTGATTCATGTAGAACAAATATAGAAATAAACAAAATAAAAAAGTGAGGATCCAATGATGGACACATTCATCTAGTCCAACTTTCATTGAAATAATTAAATATGTGGGGATGAAATTGTAATAATAAATACAAAATAATATCAATTCTAAAACAATGAATAAAAAATATAATTTAACAGAGCTATGAAAGTTTGACCACCAGATTAATTCTAGAAGAATTAATCTTACTTCACAACAACAATTAATATAAGGATAATTTATATAAATAATAAATCCATACCTTGATAGATAATTTCTGAATATTTCATTTATTTATTTTACCATGGATTTTTTCAACATCAAAATCCATCCATACATGTCAGCACAGATCAAAATTGACTCATCGGTCTGTCATCAGTGCCCCTACATTCATCCTTTAATTTCATCTCTAGGGTAATGGAATGAAAAAATGTGACTAACCATCGATAAACTGTATATTGAGGATTAAATAGACACATCCTCCTACCTTATTGTAAATTAAAACAATTAATTAATTAAATAATTAATTAATTTTATTAATCTTCTCATGATAGAAAAGACCCTATAATCTAGATATGGACCCAACTAACATTGAGACTAGAGTAAACACCCAATTGTATACTCAAAAATGATATAATTTTTCCCATCCAAGGTTCCAATAAATTGATTTAATCATTTCATTAGAAACACTCATACAAAGAATAAAATTAATATAATTTTTTTTATTATATTATTTTCAATGTGACGTGACACTCATATTTCCACATATGATCAATCTTGGGGTAAAATCCATATTTAGGAACCAATGAAATAGTGAAAAGAATTTATTGGTCTTTAAACTAGGGTAAAATTATTTTTTTACTCCTACAAAGGTTCTAGGACATTGAAACTCAAAATTAAGCTAATTATCACTTAGGTAAAAACCTAGGACTTCAATTTCTCCCCACATTAAAACTTTTCATCCTAGAAAATTAATAAACTATGGATGAAGAACTACGAATCTCATGATTATACTTGTGTGAAATCTATATACTGTCACATGAAATAACTTAACCATCAAGATGAAAGATCTAAGAAAACTCATTATATCACTATTTATGAAGGATAAAACTCCCTTTCTATGATGATACAAGACTTAGTCCATCTAGAAGAGATAATAAAAATGATAATGATTATTTCCATGTATGGATTTACTCAGCCTATACATTTCATTTTATATCCTTTCCAACTCATGGGATGAGATAAATCTAAAAAGTCTCCAATTTTCACCCCTTAATGAACATAAACAAGAAAAAAATTTGTGGGAGTACCATACCCCCAACATTTTAAAGATAATTACTAATGATATTCCTAGAGGGAACACATATACACCACAAAAATACACTAACAACTTAACTAATTTTCCATTCTAACATCATAAATAGTTCAAGGGTATAAAATTTTCAGGTTTTTTGTCAGTAACCTCTAACACAATCTACCAACATGGAACATGTTCCACCATTTTTATGTTATAGTCTAGGAAAAAAATAATCCTTCCACTCAAAACTTGACATCATCATCCATAAGTTTTTCTCCTTATGTGTAAAAATATCCATCCAACATGCATCCATAGTTGAACATATCCTGATTGGTTAGTCATCACTCTTTTGTGAAAGCTATAAAAAAGTACATCAGTCACAAAAACCTCCAATGCCAACTGATGAATATCACTCAACTACTCATTGGGTGACCTAATCCAGCACTATCCGAACTGGATGACCCTTAACTGTTATAAAACCCTACTCTATTAGTTCTATGACTAATCAAATAACCATCCAAAGAGAAAAAAATCATCAATTCCCAAAGGGAAGATCCTCATCCACACATACAAGGTATTAAAAGGGATGGATATTCTAAAAAAACCACTAGGAATAACTCACCAATGACCAAACATAAGAATATTGTCCATGAATAGGATGAACTTCTCAATACCCATCATGAGAATTAGGGAAGAATATCTATCGACCTAAGGTAGAGGGTGACATGCTTCCCACATTCAAGGAAAACCCCTATTGTATTATATCTGAGAAAATACAGTTATACAAGATCTCTAGTCAACATTACACCCATATTTATCATTAAAATGTTTTGGGGGACACCACCATCTAATAAAGGTGAGAAATGTCACCCTTTGAACACAATACCCAAATTATTGAGACAACTATTCAAACACTTCCACTATTTCTTGGAGGAAGAGTCATTTTCTTTGGAAGATCCAAATATTTCAGCATGGCTGCATTACTCTAATATCCTAAATAATAAAAAAATTTGTTCATGAAGGCCCACGATACTCCATGAATCAAGGTTTCACCCCTTAAGAACCAAAGGCCTGATAGGTTTTACCATGAATCATCTCAAAAATAGATTTGGTTCACTACATTATAACTCTATAAAGTCACTCACTATTCCTATTATACCGTTTGATACACAAATTGGATTCATTCAAAGGTCAACCATAGGTCAACCCTCTCATGAATACATGCATTCCCTAATACTCATATAGAGGTAAAGCCTTTTTTGCACAAATAGTTCTTGAACCCACACCCACCAAATGAGTAGAATATAACTCCGTATTTAAAGGGTTGGATCTTCTTGCCATATCTAAAAATATAAATTTCCCCATCCACAAATTTTCAAATCACCTAATGATACCCATAATAGTAAACAGAACTCACAAATGTGGGTACCATCACTCCACCTCCCTGTTACAAAGGAACTTCCATAAAGTCATCCTCCTCCATCATAGGTAAACCCACTACACGAGAAGGATAATAGGATAACACTAAATATCATAGAGATAATTATGGATAACTAGGATTCATAATGATGTTTCACTATAATATAAAAATCTAAAAAATAATACACTATGTGAATAGTTTATACTTTTGAAAAACATATATAAGGGCGCATGGGAAAATGGAACTGAGTTTCATTATAATTCACTCAATTGATGTGTAAGAATAATCATCCACTATACACACTATCTGAAAATTAGGCCATCAATGCTTTACAATGGTATCCACCAAAAACCTCTTGGATAAAATTAGGATTTACAATAAGGAGATTCCCAGATCCTCTATCCATTTCAGGGAATTTCCATCCATAGAACCACTCTAGTTTTCTTCTGGTGAAAAACTAACATGCCCCTACAACTAGGGTGAACTTATGTTTAGATTTACAATCATTCAAGGCTCACTTATGTGACTCTGGGATATGTGGTATCATAATAAATCTTATCCATAAACCAAATTCTCTTCATATGAAGTCTTATTAAATCATCAAGATAAAACAATTACTCTACAAAACATATTATGAAAATACCTCAGAAATCGCACATGCTCATACTTGTACTTAAACATGATCATTCTACCTAGATAATGGTTTAATGACCTCTGATGAAAATTTCTTCCTAGAAACGAACTCAAACCCTAGCCATGGTACATAATATCATCACGTGTTTGAGAAGTAAATAATCCACTAATGGCTCTCAATTAGGTATTTTATGTTTAATACATGAACAAAAATTTGTTAGTATCTATTTAAACCAGATGGTGTAGAGAGTCCGAGACTCAAGATGATCCCAAATCACCCAAGGGCCAGGCCCCCACACAAACTTGTGAGGCCTCTACTATCAAATGTGTATATTGTAACCATATACTATAAGTATCATTCAATAAGAAAACAATGTCCATATTCTAAATGGGAAATATTCACATCAAGAATAATCAAAGAAATACCACCTCAAATCATGGGGGATAACACATCTCAACTAAGTATCAAGAAACTATGCCTCATCACCAACTTGTGTGGGGTTAGAGGACAAAACAAAGGCATTCAATAATCATTACCTTGCCTCAAAATAGAAGAAGTAAATCAGTGAATCGAACCCTTTAACCAGTAGGTCTCACTCAAAAGATTTGAGTATATATAGATGATATTACACAAGAAGGAAATGGAAGATCATAACTAACCGGTATATGATGCATGTACCAACTACCTCTACCCCATAACCAATGGGTTAGTGTAATGGGTTGACTACTAAGTTATCTAGATCCTGGTGAAAGGATATATTATCCACCACACCTATCTCAGTTTCCTTGGTCTGATAAACACACTCAAGACCCACTTAAATTTTTTCCCTAAGTTCCCAATCCAATCCTCACATGACTACAATGTCCAATCACAATCCCTAGTATTGACTAACTGTAATACCACTTTTAATATCTCGACATTTTTGGGCCTCACCCGATTGGAGGAATGCCAGATGTGACACCACAAGACCACCTCTAATATTCTAGAGGCTGGTTAATAGCACCAAGTATGTATATCACACACATAGGAGGCCATGAGCTATAATAACTTCAACATACTCATATCTTCAATGCATTTGATAACCAACCAAATAAACATAATATAAACAAATGAGATCAAATATAATTAATGTAAAAAAATTCATGTGATATTGATTGATATACATAAGATAAAAAGTATGAATAACATAAAATAAACTTTAAAAAATACATGCCCATCAGTTAGAAAGGAAAACTAACAACCACCCAAGGTGAAGAGACCCTTACTACAAGATGGATCTAAACACAAAGAAACTCCTACTACAATCAGATCATGGTACTAAAAATTACATACCAATATCATATCCACTAAGGTATCTTGGAATCAACTCTGAACAAGATATCAAACCCTGCTCTTACAAATCCATCTTTTTTCCAATACACCATTTTCATCAACACAAAACTCATCAGCCTAAGTATTAATATGGGGTGAGTATAAAAATAATTAGTAAAATGTTCTAAAACCAATATTAGGAACATGGAGTAAAAATCTACACTATTATTGTCACTAGGGGTGTAAGAGAGGATCATAATAAAAAAATAGAAACAAATTGAGTTGAAGATTCTTAGATCTAAAGAGTAGATGAAAAGAAGTTAAGTAGAGTACTCCAGATATTTTCAAACACTAGGAAACATAGGTATACTAAAAATTCCTATTCATCATAGCTATAAACCTCAAAATATGGCATACATGAGTAGCTGGTGGTGCTCATAACATTAAAGATTCCATGAATCCTGAAGATTATAGTGAATTGTAATATCATGTCTCATAGGAAAACATGAGGGTTATATAGAAACAATAGTCTCATATAATTTAGAATTGAATAGGCTTATAGTATCAACACCACCTGATTAAGGTAATAAGTATAATTCTCTCATCCCTGAATCTCACTCGCCCATCATGTTAGAATTGTTTACCTGAGGGTAAGGATAAACTCATGTTTGTTCAGAAAAATATTATAGTCCTTGAGTATAACCTCATGAAACCAATGTAGTTATTCCATTAGATGATGTTGGATAATACCTACACCAAGAATATGGGTGAAATAATGACTCTTGTGGAGGATAAATATCCCTCTAAAGATCTATTTTGGAAAAAATACAAATCCAAAGATCAAGGATTCTACCCCATAATGTGGGTGAAATAAAAACTATATCGGATTTTGTAAGAAGAGGATCCCATCCCCAAAATCACATAGGTGAAATACCATTCCCCAATAGGATCCTATTCCCATGGTGTGAAATACCAACTCTAACTAATAATAATGAGGGTGAATCCAACATCTAAGCATGGAATCCTAGGCCATGGGAAACTACAAAGCATGTCCTAGGGGTACACGATGTGTCATCCCATGTTCTTCTATCATAGATGGTGTGTCTCTGACTAACTACACCGAATATATAATACTTACATGGTGTGACATATTTGATGAGGTACCTAATATGTACCTCATCTACAAAATCTATGTATCTTATAGAGTATATGGGGTGTTTCCCAACACACATGGTGTGTGGGTCTACATGGGTCCCTAGGCATGTACTTCTAGTACATGCCATGATAGATGGTGTAACGCTCTAATATTTTAAAATTGGAACATCATTATATATAGAACATATGAAATTAAACACCAAGATTAGAATCAAATGTAACATCCATATCTTCTATCTAGATGCGAGTAACTCTGCTTCATTACTTCCTTTGATTCCCATGTTTCCTCTTCAAACTTGTGGTTTCTCCACAACACCTTGATGAGGGGAATTTTCTTTATTTCGTAGAAATTTTTTCCTACGATCTAAGGTCTTAACTGAATTCTCTTCATAATAGAGGTCATTCTCCAATGGTACCACATCTAGATTGAGTACATGCGATGGGTCAGGTATGTACTTCGTCATGAGTGATACATGGAATACATCATGTACTTGAGATAGGTTCGGTGGGACTGATAGTCGATAGGCCACTACTTCAATGCGATCAAGGATCTCAAAAGGGATGATGTACCTTGGAATAAGCTTTCATTTATTACCAAATCTCATAACTCTCTTACATGGTGATATTCTGGGGAATACCATGTCTTTGACATAAAACTATTGGTCTCGTTGACAACTATCATCATAGAACTTTTGTTGACTCTAAGCAGCATTAATGTGTTGTTGGATGGTCTTAACCTTCTCCACCATTTCATTCACCATTTCCAGACCTAGGAGTTTTCACTCGCCAACTTCATCCCAACATGTCGGTGTTCTTCACCTCTTTCCATAAAGGGATTCATAAGGAGCCATTTGGATGATTGAGTGGAAACTATTATTGTAAGAGAACTCAATAAGAGAAATATGTTGATCCCATCCTCCTTTTAAGTCCATTGAGTATGCTCTCAACATGTCCTCAAGTGTTTGGATAGTCTGATTAGATTCTCCATCAGTTTGGGGATGATAAGTCGTGCTGAAGTTTAACACACTATTCAGAGAATGTTGAAGACTCTTCCAGAACTTAAAGATGAATATTGGATCCCAATCGGATACAATAGATAGTGGTACTCTATAAAACCTTACCACTTCTATGATATATATCATTTTTAGTTGATCCCATGAGAAATACTCTCGAATTTCAATGAAGTGTGCAGTCTTTGTAAGATGATCCACAACAACCTAGATATCACTGTTTCCTTTGGATGTCTTTGGAAGACCAATGAAAAATTCTATGGTGATGTTCTCTCATTTACATGTTATTATGGGTAATTGTTTCATCATCCCCTTAGACTTATGACTCTCATCTTTCACTAGCTGACATAACAAGCGCTTTGATATACACTCAGTGGTCTCCTTCTTCATGTTATCCCACCAATAATTCTCTCAAAGATCTCGATACATCTTTGTGTTTCCTGTGTGAGTGGAGAAATTATAACTATGTGAATCATCCAAAATTTCTTTCTTTAACTACATAATTGATGGAACACATATTCTTTTCCCAAATCTCACATTTCATTCTTCATTAACATTGAACTCTGATGATTTCCATTTTCTGATAGTTTTCACTTTCTTCTAAATTCTCGCATCATCCTTTTGAGAATCCTTTTACCTTTCTAAAAGAGATGGTTGAGCAATAATTTTTGAAAGGACTGATGATGTTCCCATATTTATGATTCCCATGTCCATCTTCATAAAATCTAATAAGATTGGATCCTTTTAAATTCTCATCAATGATAGAATTGATAGGTCATTTCTACTTAGAGCGTCTTCTACCTTGTTCCCTTTCCTAGGGTGGTAATGGATTGAAAAGTCATAGTATTTGATCAGATCTAATCATCATCGTTGGTGCATGTTCAACTCTTTCTGTGTGAATATAAACTTAAGGATTTTGTGGTCCGTATATATTTCACACTTCTCTCCAAAGAAGTAATGTCACCAAATTTTCAAAGCGAAGATTACTTCCAACTCTATATCATGTGTTGGATGGTTTTTCTCATCAAATTTAAATTGTATTGAATCATAGACAATGAATTTTTCATTTTACATCAACGCAAAACCCACTCCCTTCTTAGAAGCATCACTAAATACCACAAAATTTTATCCACTTATGGGTAGTGTGAGCACAGGTGCAGTGATAATCCTCCTTTTCAACTCCTTGAATCTCTATTCACATTCATCACTCCTAGAAAATTTTACTCTCATCCGAGTTAGCTTGGTAAGAGGGTTGTAAAATCGTGGGAAATTTCTCACAAATGAGCGATAATATCCAGCTAACACCAGGAAGCTAAGGATATCCATTACTGATGTTGGCCTCGGTGATCCCTCAATTGTAGCTATCTTGGAGGGATTCATTGATATCCTATTGCTTGTGATGATATAACCCAAGAATGAGACCTCCTTCAACCAGAACTCACACTTGTTTTACTTTGCATATAGCTTCTCCTTTCGCAAGGTCTCTATTACAGTGATTAGATTCTCCTCATGATCCTCCTTGGTTTTGAAGTATATTAGAATATCATCTATAAATACTAAACAAAATATTTCAAGGTAATCTGTAAAGACTCTATTCACAACGTCCATGAATATTGTTGGTGTATTAGTGTGTCCTAAAGGCATTACTATGAATTCATTGTGCCCGTATCTAGTATGAAAAACAATCTTGGGGATATCCTCCTTCTTCACCCTTACTTGGTAATATCTTGACCGCAAATCCACCTTGGAGAAGTATTGTTCTCCACATAGCTGATTGAATAAGTCATAAATTCGGGGTAGAGGATACTTGTTATTTTTTAGGATTTGGTTGAGCTCACGATAATCAATGCAAAGGCGCATTGACCCATCTTTCTTGTTGATGAAGAGGACGAGTGCACCTCATGGTGAAGCAGTTGGGCATATAAACCCTTTATCTAGATTCTTCTGTAGTTGTTTCTTCAGCTCTTCAAGCTCTATAATATCCATTCTATACGGAGTCATGGATATTGGAAATGCCCTAGGAATAAGATAAATTGATAATTCAACATCTCTTTTAGGAGGAAGACCAAGAAATTCCTTGGGCAACACATCATCAAATTCCCTCACAATAAGCATGTCTTCAATAATGGTTTTTTCCTTAGACTCAATCATCTAAGCTAGATATTCATGATCATAGGGCAGTAATATCCACACTTGAGATGATGGTTATAAAGAAGATTCATACTACTCCTTGCACTTGTACAAAATCAGGGGTTGATTCTCCATACAGAGAGTGATTTCCCTATCACAGAAATTTATGTTGGCTCTATATAAGGAAATACAATCCATGCCAACAATTGCCTAAAATTCTACCATAGAGAGTAGTAAGAGGTTTTTCTGGAAGACTAATCCAGAAATTATGACAGGGGGAGTTATATTCAATGGATGTAATGATTGCACCATTTTTCATTCTCACCGACATCTTTACTTCCATGATTTGTGGTGGTATATGGATAGTTCTACTAAACTTTCAAGATATAAAATAATTCATAGAAAAAGAATAAAAAATTATGTTCATTATTCTTTAATGAACAACTAGTGTACCTGTCACCACTTCGTTTTTGGGGTTCACTTCGGTGGTAGTGATGGAAAAAGCTGGCCCTTACTGCCTTGGAGGTTGTTGGTTGCCTCCAAAAACCCTTGGATTAGGGAAATAGTTTGCAAAGTGCCTTATTTATTAGCAGTTGAAGAAATGAACATTGTGTTGAGGGTTGAATGGATCATTCCTCTCCTCAGTCGTAGTTGTGGGTTTTTCTTGTCAGCAGTTAATGGCTAGGTGCCCTTATCATTCACACCTAAATCATTTCCTCATCCCCTTTAAGAATTTTTTGGGGTTCTTCTTTCCGAACCTTTGGAAAGTGAGGTGATGGATTTTATTTTCACTATTGTATTTATCCATCAGACCACCAGAATTGAAGTCCACCTTACACTTATTGTCCCCATGATACCCTTGAGATTCTCCAATTTCCATTTTGACTTTGAGGGCACATCAGACAATTTCTTCATAGCTCTCAAAGTCACAGATCGCCAGGTATTTCCATATTATAGTTTTTACCCCACCAAAGAAGCATTCAACCTTGAATTCAGGTGTAATGAAAAAGCCATAGGCATATCATGTAAGCCTTTTGAAGTTTTCTTCATATGTTCTGATGGATTTGTCATCTTTTTTCTTGAGGGCAAGAAAGTCCCCTTCCATCTTAAGTCGGAGGGTGAGAGAAAAATATTTGTTTTAAAACATTTTCCATAAATCCTTCCATTTCAACACCTCGATCTCATCCTCAGGCTTCATATTTTTTTTATCAATGTCCACCATTGATCAAATTCACCCCCCATATGATAATCATCCATAAAAACCTTCTCTTGTTCGGAAAATTAAAGGATGGAGAAGATCTTTTCAATGGAGTTGATCCATTTTTCGGCAATTGAGAGATCAGATGATCCATTAAAAGTATGAGGCCTTTTTCTCATGAAGCCCTTGATTAAGACTTGTTCTTTATTAGGGGGTTTGGATGTTCCTCTTGACCCATGTTTCTATTAAAAAATTGAGTTAACTAAGAGATTATAATGAAAAAGTTCGTGATTCTTTCCCCCATCGGATTGGGAATCTCAATAGAACAATCTTCACCTTGATCATTGCATTGGTTTTTAGCCCGTTTCCTCCTATTACCGGCCATTGGTCGGAATAAAAGGAATGTTAGGGGTAAAACATAAATTGTAATCCAGAAAAAATAATGACTTATAAATTACTTTTCTTTCCTTAATTTATGAATTTATAGGTTTCAGTATATATTATCCATGACCTACTACCCAACATATATTATTAGGGGAATTTTATTATTCCTTTAATAATGGTTAATACTAAGCTTATTAATTTATCAAATATTATCCCCCAAGAGTTTTGTAACCAAGAGTGTACCTAGGCCCGTTGTCATGCACCGGTTCCTGTTCGAGTCTAGATCAAAATGGGTTTTTTGGGTTTTACCGCTAGTTACATATGTGTCAGAGCCGCCTCTACCTACTCATATCCAGACAGGGATGTATTTTTTTGATAAACCAGTTAATAAATATTCACAAAAATTTAGGGATGATTTTATTATACTTAACCTTATCTTTAAGGCTTTCACAATGATTTTCTAATCCTAATCCCAATAATAACTAAACCAATCCTATGATACCAACTATAACAACCCTATTATTTATTTCACACTTAAGCATAATTTATTAAATAAAATTTCACTTAAGAAAACTCTAAGTATTGATAGGTCTAGTGTCTTGGGAAATTAGAAACATTACATAACAACTTAGAACATAAAACACAACATCTTTATTGAAAACTTATTTTACATGACCACAACATTCCTTCGTACTTAGCATTGCATGGGATAAATTGAGGACATGCATAAGAAAATGGTGAGCTATAAAGCCCAGTAAGGGAGTAAAAAAGGAATAAAATGAAGAATATAGTACATGTTAGGAAATAGGCATATCAATGGAGCACAATAAAAACATAAATGTAAAGTCTTGATATAGCTAGATTATCATAACATGGGAATGTGGAAACAACATTTAACATGATATTAGAATGAGCCAATGATCATTACACATGGAGAATGAGTAAACCATAATTTAACTTGAATTATCATGAGTAAACTCTAATTTCACTTGATGTCTCGTGATACTAATCTTTACCCAATGCATTGGAGCACTATCAGGGCACACCGTTTTTAATCATTTCATTTCATGCATAAGTGTGCCACATGGATCATATAACATGGATTCATTAAACACCATCATTTATTCCATGATGAATGAAGGTGTAATTAATACATGAAAACATATAATCAATAAGTAATGTCCATAAAGGTGAATACCCTTGATTGGGAAATTAGTATGGTATTCACTACACAGTGACTTTGGCTTAGAAAATCACAGTGCAATTTCGACAGCATAACGGCATGAAATAAGAATTCATAAAAATGGTTGATGGGAGATAAAGGGGTATATAATAACATTTAAATAAAATTTACATTAAGGGGGTCATATAGATACATGTACCAACACATTTAATGGAATTTAGATGGATAATATAAAAAAATTGTTTGAATGTAAATGAGGATAGAGAATCCCTTATGGAATTTCAACATGTTAACGGATGTATATGGGAGGAATTAAAGAGAGAGAAATGGGTCTCTAATTATTAAAACATAAGTAGGGTAGTATAGGGGAGGTATTAAATCATACCCCAACATTTTAAATTTAAAATAAAAGGGCATATCAACATAAAGAAACTTAGACAAAAATGAGAGAGGAAGAAATCCCTTACTTGAAAGTGTGATCTCAAAGGCTTGGGAGAGTCTTGAGAGATGCGTCTTGGGAGATTGGGGAGACTTTTGAGGATTATATAGAGATGAGGGAATAGTTTGGTTGAGATTTAATGGATTTGAGTGATGAGTAAGTAAGAGATTGGGTGGGTTTATATAGGAAAAGAGAGGGAATTCTTTATTATTTAGGTTTTGGGAACCACACATTAAACTAATCAAAACCACAAACTATCCAATGGTTTGTACCCATTTTTTATTCCAAATGAGAGAGGAAAACATTATTTTACATGTCCAATGACCGAATGTATTAAAATATTCTTCTTTATTATGTGGTGGTCAGTCATACTCTCAAGGAAATCAATTTAAAAAGATAAAATGTTTTATAAGTCTTGGAGGGTCCACTAAGGCACCATAAAATTAAACAAAAAAAATATAAAATCACATTATTTTAAATTTAAAACATATATTGGTCTAAAATCCCATTTATAATATTTTATTACATCACTATTGAGTCATTAGGATTTCATGAAACACATTATATATTAATATAGTATTTAAATTTTACCCCAAAATTAAACTATCTCACAAAATTATGAAAAATTCATAGTTGGATAATTTCGACATCATGATTCCAAAAATTATATTCATTTTATCTAAATAATTTTCTAAACATGTTAATTTTTACTTTTAAAATAAAAACAGGCATTTATTAAAAATCCATGGGTTTGACCAAAACAGTTTCTAAACCTTAATAAAGATTACAGTTGTATTCAAAAAAATTATACGATCATTTATATTTAATAAAAAGAAATTTAAGAATAATATTTTATTAAAATATTATTTAATTAAAAATTCCATTAATTCATAAAAATATATTTCTTAATTAAATATTAACTAAAAATACTATTTGTGATTTAAAAACCATTTACAAAGTAACAATAATAAAATAAATGTATATTCTTTATTATATACAAAAATAATGCACATAATCATAGTGCTAAGGTCTTGTCACATAACCCCTTATAACACCCGCATAAAACTGAAAGGTAAGGTGTTCCATGGTGATAAACTATTGGGGTGTCTTGGATAACATAACTCAGATGGTAATCTCTATCAACTTCCACATCTCCCGTAGGCGGTTCCGTTCAAGCTTAACGTGTTGAAGCTCGGTTTGGTATTGGTTAAGAGCAAATCCAAATGATTCCACCTCCATTATGAGCTCCAAAAAATGGTGTTTGTATAGATAAATTCTACTGAACAAGGCCATAACTTCCTTTGTATGAGTAAATTGGATTTGTTAATGCCCTATATTTATACTAATCATGTGATCACTGTTCAATGGATATATTAGTAATGGTAATAATTCTTAATGGTATTTTTAAATACAAAATCATAAAACCAAATAAGTGAACATGTTATATAACCATTTTACATAATAAGACATTTAATTATATCAAGATGAATTTTCATTAATAAAAGTTTGGGTTATTACAATCGTCATAAAAATAGTAAAATCCTTTCATGCCGTATTAGATAAAAAACATTCCTTCTATACGTTTTTTCATAAAACGCACAATGAAATGAATTTAAAAAATGACAAAAAAAATAATTTTCAAACATTTAATAAAAATTTAAAAATGAGTAAAAATGACTTAAATAAAATCATAATAGAATAAAAATAATTTATAAAAACATGTACATGGAATAAAAATAGATTTTTTAGGGAAATTTTAAAAAATGGTATTTAGAAGAAAGTCCCTTATAAATAAAATATAACTAAAGTTAGTATTAAAAAATGAATAGATTATATATATATAAAATGTATATACATATTAAAAAATTTTAAATACATCATAAGGTAATGAAAACTAATCCCACACATAATCACAACATGACTTAATCAATGATGTAGATGGTTAACCCAAAGAATGAAAATTGGGTTTAGAATTATCTTACCACTTTGTAATTAGTCGAATTGTATGCCCCATAAAAGTAATAATTATAAAATTAAACATTTAATGAAATAAATATAATGAGATTCATGATATTATATATCAAATATTATTATATACACAACACACAATAAATAAGTGGCTAATAAGTCATATATCTCACAGAAGTAAAAGTGAGACGAGAAACTGTTACCTCACGGTTCCTTTTAGTAATGCATACTTTAAACTCATATATAACGGTTTAAAAAATTTAATTATTTAATTATAGAACTTAATTAAAATTTATAATACCTTATATGATGATTTTGTAACACATTAACCCATTTTAAATAATAATATTTCATTATTTTCATTGTTTTGGGTGAGTTTATTTCATGATTTTCATAGTTAACTCATTTTTGCATAATTATGGATTTTCTAATAAAATGGAAATAAAAATACATAAGGGAAATGAAATTTTATTCATTCACTTATAGAAGTTTAAGTGTTATCATATATCATTTTTATTTCTATTATTGGGATGATTCATTTTATAAAATGTTAACAATAAATGATTAGCTTATTTTAGTGGGTTTTCGACCATCACAAACTAGTTTAGTTTAATTTAATATTATGTATATATATTAGTTAAACAACATAAAATAGGTTATAACATGACTATTTTAATCTTATTTAACAATTATAAAACTTTTATGACCATCCATTAAGGTGGTAATGAAAAATGAACCAAGTCATTATTCATGGAGACGATTGACTTTCATAATTTGGACAATGGGTTTGTTTCTTTGAATAAGAGGAGGAACTTAAATGAATGGATATAATAAATTACATTAGTAATATAAAATTACTGTATATACATGATACTAGAGTTATTATTCCTTGATAGATTAAGGAGGTGAGGAGAACATAGAAAAAAATGAAAAGAAAGTAAGATAGGTTGTTTGAGAAAGTTATATCTTGAATATCACCTCCTTGATAGACCCATTAAGGAACATAGAACTGATATTTGGATAAGACCAACCGAAGCTGGATGTGGTTGGAGTTTGGAGGAGATTATTTGGTAGATATTTTATGCTCTTAAAGGCTTGTGAGTAGAAAGTGGCTGGTGAGGGTTGTCATTTATACCTGAGGAGAGGGGGCAGGGTTAAGTGATTAAATAATGATTATTTTATATTTAAAGCCAACCACATTTGGTTTGAATTAATTCCAAATAATTTGGATGATAATTAAAGTATTACATTATTTTCATGTTCTAGAAACATATAAGACACTCATTTAATGATTTATTTTTTAGGTATTTTAAGCTTTTACCTTTTAACTTTAACCTACTAACCTATTTTACCTACACTGCGGTATATATTTTTTTACCATGGAAAATTTTTTATGCATAAAATGAAAATGGAATTATAAAATAATTTTTACCAAATAATTAAAAATATTTAATACTATTTTAAAATTCAAAAAATAAAAATTTCAAAACTACATTTAAAATTGAACCTTCAAAATGCAGTGAAAAATATTTTTTTTTGGAAAAATGTATTTTTAATTCAAAAAATGTACATAAACTAAAATAAGGTATATATTTAATTTAAATGTAATTAATTATAATATATATTACTAAAAAAATATTTTTCTTTTATATTAATTTCAATCCATCAAATTAATATAAAATATAAATAAAATGGGGGTATTATAAAAATCGGTATTTTTAATAATTCACTGATAAATACAAAATTTCAAAAAATTACCAAAAATTCATCCTCAGATAATTTTGAAATTATGAATCCAAAAATGATTTTAATTTTTTGAAATAAATTTTATAATTTTTTTAAAAATTAATCATTTTTATTTTCTCAAAGAAACCAATAAAAACAATTTTTGAAGAATTCGTGTATTTTAAGAATAAAATGACTATTTTAAAAATTATGTGCATATTCACAAAGAATTATCTAATAAATTAAAAATGAGTTAGACCATTATATATTTCGTAACGTGGTTATTAATATTCATTCCTACCAATTTAATGACTAGGTTATAATGGTTGTGTTGAAATAATAAAACTTTGGGGTTTATTTAAACTTAATGTGCTGTGAAAGGTAAGCTATCGAAGAGATTAAATTTATTAAAAAAGAAACATAATATAAAATTTTGTGGTGTTACATTATACCCCCTGAAAACTAATTTATACCTTAAAATTAATACTCAGATACAAATAAATGAGGATACCTCTGCCCCATCACATCCACATGTTCCCACTTAGCTTCCTCAAATTGGTAGTTTTACTACAAAAATTTAACATGGTGAGTGATCTTGTTTCATTTAAATTTATCTATAAAATATAGAATATCTGCAATTTTATATTTCTTAGAAATATATTTCTCCAGTGGTATGACCTTTGAGTTTTTACATGTGAAGGATCATGTATGTACTTCTTCAAGAGAGAAACATGGAAGACATTTTAAACTTTAGAGATACTCGGTGAAAGTGACAATAAATAAGCTACCATCTGGATGTGATCAATAATATCAAAAGGAAAGATATACCTAGGGATTTGATTACCATTTATTCCAAATCTCATCACCCACTTTGAGGTATATATTCATAGAAATACCTTGTCACCCACTTTAAACTCCAGTTCCATTTGAAAATTGTCAGCATAACCTCTCTATCAACTTTGAGCTGATCTTATGTGTTATTAAATAGATATAACCCTATCTACCATATCCTTTAATCAGTAAGGTAATAATGAATTTCTTTCTGTAGCTTCATTCTTGTATGTTAGTGTTTTTCATTTCATACCATAGAGAGCATCAAAAGGATCCATCTAAATTTTAGAATGAAAAATATTGTTGTAATAGAATTCTACCAATGTAAGGTGTTGATCCCAACCACCTTTTTAATCCATATAGAATGATCTCAATATTAATTTAATATTTTTAATGGTCCTCTTAGACTAACCATCAGTCTAAGGATGATATATAGTTCTAAAACATAATTTTGTATTCATATCCTGCTGAAGACTTTTCCGGAACATCGAGGTAAACCTTATATCCCAATAAGATACAAAGGAAATTGGTACTCCATACATTATTAACACTTAATTAATATATATTCTAGAACTCTGATCAAGAGATAAATATTCTCTGACAGCAATGAATTATTCTGAATTCAAAAGGCAATGAACTATAACCCATATATAATCATGGTCTTTATATGTTTTGCAAAGTCCGATGAAAAAATCCCTAGTGATGTTTTCCCATTTCTATTTAGATATGGTTAATGGTTATAACATAACCTAATACTTTTTCCTCTCATCCATAACTTGATAGCAAACTAAGCACCAAGAATCATACTTTGAAATATATCTATTCATTTAATCCCACCAAAAATATTCTTTTTGGTCTCTATATATATTTGTACTTTTGGGATGAATAGAGAATGATGAACTATAAGACTCATCCATATATCCTTATTCAATGGGTATGGGAATAACACATACATAGTTCTTGAACCTTATTATTCCATCACAATCAAGGTTGATCTTAGAAACATTTCATACCTTCTTTTTATGCTCTACATCATCCTTATATGACTCTTTAATCTTCAATTGGAAATATTTTGGAACATTCATTTGATCTAGATAAGAGTTATCCCTTTACTTTAATATTTTTAGAAAACCCTATATAAATCCATAAATATTTGATATTTTGTGATCCTCATCATATATAATCTAGCATTACCATTTATAATCAATTAAATTTCAACCTTATTCTCTTTCCCATGGCGATAATGTATAGAGTATTCATAATCTTTAATCATCTCCAACAATATTCTTTGGCTCATGTTCAACTCTTTTTGAGTGAAAGTATACTTTAAACTTGTATGATTAGTATTTATGTCACACATTTACCTATAGATATAATTCCTACATATCTTTAACACAAAAATTATCGTAGAAAAATCCAAATCCTTAGTTATATAATTGTCATTGTGGACCTTCAGTTGGAATGAGGAATAAGCTATAAACATGTCATTTTTCATGAGAACACATCTCATCCACTTACTTTATTCATCACTATATATCATGAATCTTTCCCCATTATAGGTTTGTGTGGTAAAAAGTGCACTAACCAACATTCTTTTCAGCTCCTTGAAATTCTCATCACATTCCTCCATATATATGAACTTAACTCTCTTCTGAGTCAACATAGTGAGTGTAATAGATTATCAAGAGAAATATTTCAAAAAATGTCTATAATATCCAACCAACTCAAGAAAACAATAGATTTCATTCACCTTGGTTTGTTTGGCCATTTCATAATTACTTATGTTTTGTAAGAATCTACTGAGATACCCTAACGTGAGAATATATGAACCAAAAATGAAACATTCTAAATCCAAAGATTATAATTGGTAAATTTTATATAAATATTACCCTCCATCGGGGTCTTTATCATAATCCCAAAGTGATATTAATGTTCTTATTTAATTTTTGAATATAAAATAATATTATCTATAAAAATACCCTGAACTAATCATGATAGTCTCTAATGTCTATATTCATTATATATATGAAGATAATAGGGGCATTTGTAAGACCAAAAGGCATCACTATATATTCATAATGTCCATACATTGTACGAAATTTTGTCTTCGGAATATCCTCATTCTTGAATCTCAGTTGATGATATCTAGAATGGAGTTTGATCGTGGAAAATTATTGGGTTCCGCATAGTTGATCAAATAAGTCATCAATACTAAGAAGAGAGTACTTTTTCTTGATAGTAATCTTGTTAAGTTCTTTATAATAAATGTAGAGTCACATTAATCCATTTTTATTCTTATTGAATAAAATAGGTTTAACCCATGGTGATTAAATAGGGTGTATGAATCCCTTATCAATATTCTATTGTAGTTTCTTCTTCAGTTCTAGTAACTAAATTAGGTACATTCTATAAGGAGTCGTTGAAATAGTTATAGCACCATGTATGCATTATATTGAAAACTCAACTTTATGATTCAGTTTGAAACCTATAAATTCTTCAAGAATGACATCAAAAAACTCATGTACAATTGGTGTATCCTTAATGTTGATTTATACTCAACCATTTGAGATATATATGACCATCATTTATAAGAATTAAGACCCACAATATGATAGTAATTTCTATTGGAAATATAGATTTATCCTTGCATTCATAAGTGATTATCAGTATATTAAAAATATAAAATGTGAATTCCCTTCCATGGAAATTAATATGATACCCATATAGTGAAATAAAATCCCCACCAAGAATCACATCGAATTCAACTAATGGTGGAATCATAGGATTTTTAGGAAGCACTTTCCCAAAAACTTCAATCTGAGAGAAACATTAAACTTGAGATGAGACCATTGTTCCATTAAAATATTTCACAGCTAACTCAACATCTAATTTTTGAGGTGATGGGGTGATACCCAGAAAAAATTATTTTGAAACAACATAGTGTGTATCTAGAATCAAATAAGACATTAGTTTTTTAGAGTGGATGGTAAGTGTACCTTTCACCATGTCATTATCATAACCCACTTTGGTTTTCATGATCACATGATATTTAACTTTATCTTGGGATTAACAGGTTTTTGATGCTAATAATGAAAAACCTATCTATTCATTTACTGATTGGAATAATGTCCATACTCCTTTCATTTATAGAATTGGAGCATGAATGGTGCATTATATAAATCTTTATCTCTTTTCACATCATTAGATAACTTATTCTCATTACTCCAATATTCATTTCCCCAATAGCCTTACTTTCCATACTTGAAACATTTCATAGTACCCATAATATAATTTCCCCCATGTTTCATTCCGCGCTTCCATAAAAAAGAAAATATCATCTTCTTTTATTCATGGTTTTTTTAATTTTCTTTTAATTACATTTCTATTTTCTTGTTAAAACAATAAGATTGATGGGTAAATCTTATTTCCTTCTCCACCATGAGAGAAAATCGAACAATTTATATGTAGGTATTGAAATATCTTATATCTAATTCCCTTAACAGACATAGATTTAAACCACAAAATAATCAATTGTTTTTACTTTCAAGACTAATAATTAAACCATAGTCATATCTTTCAAGACTTATATAATTTTCCTCATTTGTACCAATTTATTTATCGTCCTTTTTTGTTAGATCAAGAAATTAATTCTCCATCTTTGTACATAGAATACGAGATAATTACTTGCTGAGTAATATCCCCTTAAATTCATTTCATTCCATTGATTTAGTTTCTTATTATTGTTAATTATTCTTCATAAGATCCCACCGTTTATTTTATTTGAATTCTAGATGATAAACATCTAGGACTAAATTTTCATATCCCAGGAATTGAAGAACAAAAATATTTTATCAATAGTGTTGATCCATTGATCATCCACTAGTGGATAATAAGATCAACTAAAAGATGATGGATGTTTCCTCATTAATTACTCAATAGAACTTTGTTCCCTCATTTCCTCATATGTAATCCTATTACGACTTATAGCTTGTGTGAGTATATAAATATGATTTTTTTATCACAACTCCCACCAGACTCAGTTTCTTAGGAAGAAAATTGTTGAATTTATCATCACATTCAGCAATAATAGGATTCCATTGGGTTCCATCCATTCACTCAAACCAAAAATAATAGCGTGATCAACACTAATCATACAAGGAAAACCACACAATCAAAGGGAATTATTTTTAAAATTCCAATCTATAACACCTTAGTCTTAACTTGGGTTATTCATGATCATTACCAAAACTACAGGATTGTAACATAGACTTAAACTTAGGGTTATTACTAAGGTTTTCTCATCCTAGTCTTAAAAGTTTAACTAAACCTTTCCTATGATACCTACTATAATTAAACATACTTATCATATATAGATATTACATCTAAATAGATAAATATTCATTACATAACATAAAAACCATGCCAAGACTTTATAGGTTTATTTTCTTTGGGAACATGGAGACAAAAAGAACTAGTTAATAAAATAGCTACATCATCTCCCAATTATTCCTTCATAACTAGAACCCTTTTTTAAATTTCATAATTAATATTTTCTTTCATATCATATGGAAAATAAACATAAGAAAATGGTGAGCTAAAATGCTCAGTAAGGGTAAACAACGAAGATATCAATCATAACATAAGTATAAGGGAACAAGAACTTGAACTTAAAATTTAAAAATTATACACTTCATATCAAAGATCATAATATTGAGTCAAGGAATAAATTATATAAGTTCAAAAGACACGAATCATAAGAATTTATGAGCTGTGGGATAATAATAATGTCACGAGACATGGAATGTGCCATACACATAAGCATATAATATCAATTAATTATTAGTAAATGATATTTTCCCAAGACTATAATAGTGGAATGGGTTTACTCCCTAAACCATCATAGTGGTCAATGTTCACTCCCAATACTCTCATATCAGAAAAAGTCATGTACTGAACCAGTTTCACTTCCTATTCCAGTCTGGTTTATCTCATGATATATAATATCATTACCCAATATATTGGGGGGAGATATAGGCTCCACCCCTCATTAATTAGAATGAAACCACCTTTCTTAGTTATAAAATAACACGTATAAAATAATGATACCATAAATATGTGTTTCATAAGAACATAAGTCCTTAATTTTATCAAAAACCATGTAAATAAATGAGTTTTATAAAAATTTCATTAAAACATAACTCTTAAAAAATAAATGGGATTCATAAATACCACTCCATCATAAAAATAAACTAATCAAAAAGATAATAAGGAAGGTATCATTGAATTATATCCCTAATAGATCATAAGTAACATCAAATAATATTGTATTATATGGAAAATAATTTTAAAATATAACTTGAAATAATTATAAAAAAAATTCAATTTTAAAATATTTTATTTTAAAAAAGATACTAAATTATAAAATAAAAAATTTATTTGAAAATAATCTTGTAATATTTTAAAGGATATAACAAATCATTAAATCATCATGATGGTGGGAAAATATTATCATTCCTTAAAAGATAAAAACACCCCTTCTGTATTTTTACTGTAAAATTCACAAAGAACATCATTTAGAAAACAAAAAAAAATTATTCAAACCATTTTTTTAAAAGTCAAACATGAGTAAAAGTGAATTAAAAAATAAAATATTAAAATTTATAAAAACAATGACATGGAAGAAAAATAATTATTTAAGGTAAATTTTAAAAAGGTAAGGTTTAAAAAAAGTCCCTTATAAATATCATATAATTAAAGAGAGCATTTATTAAATTAATTGATTATGTGTATCTAATTTAAATACACAAAAAACCTATGGAACTAAAATATTATGTAATAAAAAGACACCCCACACATAATTATATCATGAAATATTCAATAATGTAGAAAGTTATCCTAATGAATGGAAATTAGGTTAAGAATTTCTTTACCACTTTGTAATAAGTCGAATAGTATTCCTTATAAAAGTAATAGATATAAAATGAAAAATTGAATAATATTAAGATAATTAGATTCATGATATTATATATATAATTTTGGTATATACACCACACAAAATAAATAAGTGGTAAATAAGGCATATCTCACATAAATAAAAGTGTGATGTGAAACCCTTACCTCATGGTTCTATTTTGTTTTTCCTACACTAACCTCTTGTATAAAGTTTTAAAGAATGTTATTAATTAATTACATAACTATAATCATATTTATAATACCTTATATGATAATTTTATATCATATTATTACTTTTTCATTAATAATATTTCAATATATTTCTTGTTTCAGGAGTGTTTGTTTCATGGTTTTCATTACCGGTTCATTTGTGTATAATTATGAATTTTCTTGTAAAATGGAAATAAAATTCTATAAGTGAAATGAAACATTATTAATTAACATCAAGAATTTAAAATGGTCTCATATGTCATTTCTATTTCTATTATGAGGATGATTTATCTGATAAAACATTAACGATAAATGTTGAATTTATTTTGGCTGTTTTTATTACTATCATGAACTAGTTTCCTTTTATTTAATTTTATGTCTATATATTATTTAAAGAACATGAAATAGGTTATAATATAACTATTAAAATATTATTTAACCATAATAAAACATTTATGGCCATCCTTGAATGTAGTAATGGAAAATGAACAAAATCATTATTCACATACATAATTAACCGCCATAATTTGGACAATTGTTTCGTTTCTTTGAATAAGAGTAGGTAATAAAATGAATGGATATAATATCTTCCATTATAAAAATAAAAGTATAGTTTATAAATTATGTTGTAGATATTATTCCTTGATTTATAAATTATCTTAGTAGAATTTATAAAAAATAAAAAAACTAATAGAGGTTTTTTGAGAGAGTTACCTCTTAAATATCGTCTCCCTGAAGGACCACTTAAGGAACATGAAATTGGTATTTATATTATATTAGAAACACTTGGATGTGATTAATGTGGTTATTATAGGATTTTTTAGATATTTTAATCTATTCCAAGATTTCAAGGAGAAATATGATGGAGAGGGATGATATTTATACTTGAGAAGAGGATGTTTAATTGACTAAATAATTATTATTTTATATTTAAAGACAATCAAATTTGGGTGAAACTAATTAAAAATAATTTTGATAATAATTAATGTGGTAAATTATTATTAAGGTCTATAAACACATCAACCACCGATTTAATGTTGCATTTTTTAGTTATTTTAAGCTTTTACCTTTTAACATTAACATGCTACATTACATTACCTATACTACGGTAAATATTTTTTTTACCAGTGTTACTTTTTTATACATAAAAATGAAAAGGGCCTTATAACCTAAATTTTTACTCCTAATTAAAAATATTAAATCCATTTTTAAAAATAATAAACATATATGTTTCAAAATAACATTTAAAATTAAATCGTCATGCGTAAAGAAAAAGAGTTTTTGAAAAATGTAATTTTATCATAAAAATGAACACATACCAAAATAAGGTATAAATATTTTTTAAATGTAATTAATTAAATTATATCTAAATTAAAATTACTTTACTTAAATTTATATTAATTTAAATTCATGAATTTACTTTAAAAAATATAGAAAATGAGGTTTTGGTAAAGATCGTTGTTTTTTCTATTCTCTAAAAAATAAAACTTTTCAGAAAATTATTAAAAATTCATCCTAAGATAGTTTTTACAAGAAAAATCCAAAAATGATGTTAATTTTATCACATAAATTTTCTAAAAGTGTTAGAAATTAATTATATTTACATTCTCATAGAAATAAATAAAAATTCATTTTTTGAAGAAAACATATATTTAAAGAATTAAATGACTTTACTAAAAATTATGTTCATATTCACAAGAATTAATTAAAAAAAATTAAAAATGAGTTTGAAAATTATATATTTAATAATGTGGTTAATACTATTCATTCCCACCAATTTAACATCTAGGTTATAACAGCTGTTTTAACATAATAATATTTTGGAGTTCTTTTAATCTCGATTATCTATACAAAGTAAGCCATCAATGAGATTAAATTCATTAAAAAAGAAACATACTATAAAATGTTAGGGTGTTACACCATTAGTACCAATTTCTCATATAGGTAAATATTTGGTTGTCTATATACCTCCAATATTTTTTCCTTTTGTGGAACTAGTTACTCATTCTCCTGCGTATCTATTCAAATTGAGCCTAAGAATGCTATTATGAGTTCTCCAATTCCCTAATAGTTTATCAATTATATTAGATAAATTATTATAGGTTTATTAGATAAAGTTTAAATCATAGATAGAAATATGAATTCAATGAATGGTAGAATGATTGGCAAGAATAGTTTAATATAGCGGATTAAAAATAAGCACTTAGTGGAAATTTTATCAGATCTAACTCCTGATAAAATTTCTCCTCTAATCCTTCCTTAGTAATTCAGTACCCCTTCAAGTTTTCATTGTGATAGATTAAAAAATTCAAAAGAATTATAATAATTGGTTAATATTTAGTTGATCAAATTCATAAAATAACATCTATTGTCTTTCTTGAGTTATGTAAGTCAGACATTATATGATGGATCAACATGTGTACTAAAGCCTTGTTTGATATCAGAAAAATAAGGCATATTAATCATGATCCTCTTAACAATTTAAGAGGTTTTATACAAATAATTAAAGTTATTTATGATCAATTACCAGTCTATAAGAAAGGGTAATCCAAGGTAGATGTGACCTTTATAGCTGATAGTTCAAAGGAAAGACCCTCATCCTTCTAGCCTGTCAAGAATATACCTTTTGTGGTTGCTGGTACTTATCATTTTGATACGGCTCAAGGTTTTCTTGAAAATGTTATAAGTGAACCAACTCAATGTTATCATGTAAAATATGTTTTTAGGTCAGAAAGTGATACTACCAAAATTCTAGTCTAGTAAGTGATTCTATCATTAATGGAGTCTCCGACCACCTCTCAAACCAAACCTACATTCAAAATAACTCCACCCAAACCACCTACTCAATCCAAACCCATCTGCAATCATATTTTTGTAATAGATACATTTTATTTTATTTTATTTTATTTTTTTTATTAGTTTTATATTTGTACATGATTACAATCAATAAAATACTTCTTTCTTCATTTTTCATGATTTAATTAGTGACTGTTTTCATTTAATTACATTTATATTTATTCTTTTTTCTATTTAGGTTAGTGATTTTTTTCATTTAATGTTACTAATTTATTATATTTTTCTTAATGATCGTTTTTATTTAATTTTTTTCTCTTCATATTGTTAAATTAATTACATTCCATACATAATTCCAAATTATATTCTATTGCATTAATCCACTAGTTCATTACTCTAAAAGTTATAAATTTAATGTATTTTCCTCTCTTTTACCTTCCTTTTTTAATGACACAAAAGGGGGATGAGTTACCCTATGGTTAATCAAATGGGGGGATGTTTTCACCTTTTTCAAAAAGGGAGATAAATTTTTATAATGTGGTAGAAGTGTCAATATATGGGGTGAAATAAAGGAAAAACAATAAATTATAAAAATTATTATATATATATTATGGTTCAGTGTAAAATCCTAGTAAACCTCTTAAACTTTCATATTTAATATCTTATAGGTTTTTTTATCATAAAAATGGGGGAAATTATTCGACTATTAATTTTATTACAACATATCCCACATACTTTACGTTTTATGATCTCAAATACCCTTTCATATGTTAAAGATGATTTTTTTAGTATGATCGTCAGTTTTTATCTTGTTTTAAGTGTTTTGACACTTAAAATCTATTAGTTTGAAATTATAGATGTTTTGTTTAATTTTTCCTATGTTTGGAAAAATAGGCTATATAAGGCATTTTTCTACGTGGAGAAATGGCTACACGAGAATTCAATTACATAAATTACCTATGTGAATGAATTACCTATTTTAATCGGTTGCATAAAAAATTCACCAATATGAAATTCACACAAATTTTTGAATCGATTCTATGAGAAATTTTCTATATAGATCAATAAATTATGTGGAGTAATCATCTTTGTGAATCTGGTACGTGGTAAAATCATTGACGTGGTTCCAATCGGCTACGTCAGATTTTCCTATGTGATTAAAAATCCTACTTAAATTAATTTGCTAGATTAATTTTCCTATATTGAAAAATTCCCTATGTGAAGAAAAATTAGCCGTCTCAATAAGGACTGTTTGAATTCAGATAAATAAATTTGAATATTTAATTTGACTATATGGCGATATACAATCGACTATGTTTTGTTTTAATCTATATTTATAACCATTGAAGGACTTGAGTGATATTTTAATGTTTTCATGAAATATTTAAATGTTGGATTACCCTTTTATGGTAAAAATTATTATAATAAGAAAAAATTACCAAGAAATGAAACAAGTTCAAGGATAATTTAGTTTTATTTAATTTTTAGGAGGTATTTTCAAGAAAAAAGATGTGTCTCTGACCCCAAATTTTAAGGATCATATGTTGTGAAATTAATATATAAATTTTAAAGAATTTTAAATATATAAAAAATACATAAATGAGATATTGTGTTTTAAAAGATATATATAGAGAATAATAGTATCCTATACAGTTATACATTAGAATTCATTCTTGAATATCTTTTACACTTACCTATTTTTTTCATAAAATGGAAGAAGGGGTATCATGGTCTATGGAAGTGAATTATTGATAATTGTTTTTTGATTTAGAGGACTCTCCTTAAGATGGATTCATTTTCTTATCATAGAGCCAAAATATTTCTTCTTTCTATCAATTGTTTCCTACTACTATGTTTTCAAACTATAAACTCTTTGTTTTATCATATTTTTTTGTAAATATTTCCAATGAAATAACATGAAATTTTTTGTTTATAAATCCTTAATGGAGATTGGTAGAAAAATAGTACGCCTTTTTAATAAGTTTGGAATGCTTTCACTCTGTCATGCAGTCCCAGAAAAAAGGATTTGAATTCCATGACAAAAGGATTGTTAGTCCCTGACAAAAGGATGGGTCTAGTGAAAATCATTGAACTCATGGATAATTGGGTTGGTGGATTAGATAAGGTACTTTTATACCTCAAACCACTATAAATATTTGTGTAATATTAGTTTCTTTTTATTTTTTTATTTTTGTCATTTCTTGATATTAATAAAATATCGAATCTCATTCATATCTAAAAGAGGGTGGTTTTCTATGAAAATATAATTTCAAGAACTCAATTCACCACCCACACCTTGAGTATATATCAAAATATGAAGGATAACACTATCTTCTCTCCTATACCTCTATCTAATGGTTTTGATGTGTTGTATGACCTTGTGCCATTTTATTTTGAGTTGGATGATCCTATTTCATTTATCATTGTTTTATCATTTCCTACCAGTGTTATAAACACTATATCACAATTAAAATGTGAGTAATCCTTCCACACATCCAGGACAAGGGGATCTTCAATGAAAGTATTCATATCAAAATTTATTCTTCTATGATGATTTTTTCCATTATTTGGAATGATTACTAACTAGGTGATTGAGTGAAGCATGATTTCATATCTAATGAGTTTCATCAAAATAAATTCTATATGTTGGTAGCGATATAACTAAAATAGGTTCCCCCCCATGATTATAATGTTTGATCATAGGATGGGTGTATGGGATTTCAGGCATGGAGAACCTTCAAACCAACATATATTGAATTTTTGGAATAACACCCTTACATTGGAGAAGGTCAAAGTCTCTGACCAGCATATCAAAACCAAGGTTAATTTTAGAACCCATTCCTTCTTCATATCCTTTTTTTATTTAAAATGTAATGTGTCAACTTGGAAATTTTGTGGTGGGATCTTGGATCCTTCAAACCGGGGGACTCATCTCAAATCAATTGAGGTAACATTAATTTTATTTTTAACTCTTTAAATAATTTTTGGGGTATTTTACCCCTGTAAGTCTAGGAAATATTTTTATTCCTTCATGTCTCATACCAGTATTCTAAATATTGGTTCCAAATGTGTTAAATATAATTTGTGAAACAACCAAAAGGGTAATAACCAGACCTGGTGTCATCTCAATCACTAGTTTACTAATCTCTTAGTCATGTAATCATACCTAAATGCTAAGTAATCCCATATAGTTTGGTTACTGTTTGATCACTCTCCATTCTATATCTGTTTAGAACCTATAATATATGGGTGTAGTCATTTTTTATTCTATAACCAATGGTCTTATGATCCTAGTTATCATCCCATAGTGTGTGCATCCTAGAAAAAAACCATGTGGGGAATATATTGGATAGGATTTTATAAAAATCACAATATCCTTAAGTGGGATCTTGGGAAATGGAATAATAACCAAAATTCCCTATTCCAAGATAAAGACTCCATAAAATTAGACATTGGGAAATCTGAGACTATGGATGAAGATGGATAGTAAGATGACATATTTGGAGCACTTATTAATAAAAAAACATCTAACATATATTCTACTAGGGTAAGAGAGGGTGGCATGTGAGTTGTCTAGGGATATGTGGTTAAATTAAGGGAATATAAGTAAAATTATTTTCAAGCATGCATAAAGAAGAATAGGAAAATTTGCAGCCCAAAAATTCTCATGGAGGAAAGTTCCTTCTATAGTGATCTTGATGTGGTGGGAGGTATAGCTGAGGACAATTTTAAATATTTAATTGTAGAAGTTAACACATAAATGAATTATGGTTATCTGTGAGTCCACGTAAGAATATTTAATTATATCCTTTGTGTGGAGACTGAACATAAAAACTATTTATTCAAAATCATCCTTAAGGAGAGGGAAATATATAAAGATATTTGTTCCCTCATTCCTAAAATATCTCCTGAACTTGACGGCTTAACAATATCCTTCTATTTTTCTTCTTGGGACCTCATTAAGGGTGATACCATATAGGATATTTTAAATTATTCTAAGTAGTAATTACTTGGGTGTCCTGTGCATTTACCCTAGTGATAATTCTAAAAGAGAAAAACCCCTCATATATGAGGAATTATAAACTCATTAGCATGTAAAATTTCGCTTATAAGGTCCTTTATAGTGTTTTCAATAGGAGACTATCAGTGCACCTTCACAACTGTGTTTATGTAGAGCATCTTGTGTTCATCAATGAAAAATCTATCCAAAGTGTTATAGGAACATCTTAATAAATTATTTCCAATATTAACAAAAATATATTGGGTTCCAACACTGCAATCAACGTTGATAGGGACAATGTGTATGACAGGATGGAGTGGAAATTTTTCTCGAGGAAATTATTTTCATGGGATTTTTTAGGTGGTTGATTTATTATTCAGATATTATAATTCCACCTAGATATATATAACCTTTATGGGGAGAAAATTTGGATTCTTTAATTTGATCAAGGGTGAGTAAGGAAGACCTACGGTCACTTAGTTTGTTAATCCCAGTTTAGGATTCCCTCAGTATAAACCTTGCTAGATGTTTCCAAAATGTAAACATGGTTCCATTTAGATTTATTGATCACATCAATAGAGTCTCCCACCTCCTCTTTGTGGATGATATGGTTTTTTTACCAAAGTAGTAGATCCATTTGAGGCTTCAACAATTCCAAGGAGGAACATTGGAATTGGAGTGGAAAATATGTTAACCATGGGGAGCTAATTATTTTTATTTCAAAATAGTTTTCATAGAGGGATGATAAAATGATTGAGACCAACCTAGACATTAATAAGAGATATATCCCCATGTAATACAAGGGATCCCTGGTCTTTCTTAGTAGGTTGTGTATCCAATATTTTGAGTGGGTGGTTGATAGAATTCTTAAATGTTATAATAATTAGAAGAATCTATTCACCACATTTATAGGCCTAATCACCATTTTAAATTGCATTATCACATCCATCCCCATGAATATTTTTTTCAGTGTGTAAAGTTACAAAGATTGTTATGAGAGACATTAAAAATCTTATGTCTTCATTTATCTTGGATGCTCACTCTGATGGGATATTCTATATATCTTTAGGGGATAGGATGGATAAGTAGGAAAATGTATGAGCTATTAACATGAGAATAATCTTATACATGATGGATTGATTTCATTCCAAGATAGTGTGGTAGATTATTTAAGGTAGGTCCCTTTGGTCTTTTTTCATCATTGGAAATTATGGGAAGGACTTGAGCTCACCAAAGGAGAGGATCTCTAGTTTAGGGAAAATGATTTTTGGGAATATCGCTGATCTTCAAGTCCATTCATGCTAGATTGTTGGGTGTGAATTGAGTTATTTCTAGAACTGTAAATGCATGGTAGGCACACTTAGTTTCTCTACTTTATCAACCCTAGACCTATATTTTAGGAAAGCTATAAATTGTCCTTATTTAATTTATACAGTCATAATATAAGATAAATATGATTTCTTTAGAGTATCCAAATGAAATATGAACAAGAATATTTCATGTTCATAGTCACCTCATAAGGGGTATTCTCTGCAAAGGCATAACTTGATGTGCTACATGAAAACCAGGATAAACATGGTTGGTGTAGTCTTATTTTGTGCAAGTAAATCCCACTGAAGTATATCTTCTTAGTATATTAAATATGGTATCCTACATAATCCATGGATGAGGAGGTCAAGAATAAGGGGATCGAGCTTACTTATAAGGAAAAAAATTTAGGAATCGTTCTGAGGAGTCATCCACTCGTTTTTTTTCTTCTAAAGTGATTGGGATGATAGGATGGGGTTTTCTTTTGGTGAATTCACTAGGATTGCATCTCAGGATCCTGTAAGAATTTATTTTATTAATCTCTAGTTTAAGGGTGTTTGAAGAAAAAATCAAGAAATAAAATTTAGGTTGGTCCTCATATAATTTAGTTATTGTTGAATTTGGGAGGTGTGGAAGAAGACATGTCGTGAAGGCTCCCAAATCACGAGGCTAGATCTGGTAGTTAGTACCAGGAGTCTAGTGAATAACACAGCTTTGCTTCTGAAATTGTGGAATAGCACTCCTTATTTTAGGGATATCATATTTGGTAGATGTTCCTCCCTATCTATTTATATAATTATTCGCTAGGTACATTATATTTATTGGTTTTGTCCTCTCAATTCTCTAAATCTCAACATATACAAGGCCTAAAAACATGGTTTAATATGGGGAATGTATTTTTCATGAACTAATGGGATCTATTTTCATCACTTTTAGTGCTTTCTATGGGATTTGAGACTCTATCCTCATATATTAGTGCTCCATGATCAATGTTCTGGAGCTCTACCACTCAAAAAACATTAAGTTAGCCTAGTTTGAAATTGAATATTTCTTCCTCAGCTCCATCCTAGTTCAAATTACCACCCCTTAGTACATTGATTACCAGATCCATAGATATAAGGCCCTGTTCAATAATTGAATGGAACTATTTTATACATGGTAGAAAGGAAATAATGCTACTAATTTTCTTTATTTGAGGGATATTCATGAAAATATATTTAGATACTTTACTATCATAGGCTCCCTTACCCCCAGTTTCAATTATCTTATAAGAGGAGATTCTCTCAAGTTACATCACTTTAGGACCCCATGACCCTTGGGTACTATTTTCTCTTTAATTAAAATTATTTTTTTGGTGGAATTGTTTCTCTAAGGTTAAAATCAGGATATTTATGATTTTGATGAGGTGTATCACGGTATAGAAATATCAAACATGATATACAATGGTATGAAGTTTGAGAATCTACTAAAAAAGAGATAAAATATGAGGAAAAAATTATCCCATTCACTAGTGAAATACAATGAAGATTGTTAAATAATCATAAACTCTTTATGAGAATATTGATCATAATAATGAAGAGGAAACACTTCCTCTAAATACATTTACTATTGAGGAAAACACAATAAGGAATTGGGAAATTATATGCTTTAAATGTCAAAGAAGGGGATATATTCCTAGTGAATGCTGAAATAGGAGGATCATGACGATTAAAAAAATTAAAAAATGGTAGATTGATAGAGTGGAATCTAAAGAAGAAGAAGAATACCCTAAAATTAGAGATGGTGAGTTTTTTGTGGAAGTATATCTATTTATCATAAGTGGAAATATTAGTGCACAAAAAATGATCAAATAAAATGAATGATGAGATAACCCTTCTCACACGTAGTTCTAAACCTATGGTAAGGTGTGTAGTGTCATTGTTGATGAAAGAAGATATAACAATGTGGTGATTAAAAAATTGCTAGAGAACTTGGGACTTATTACTTTGAACAAACATCATCCATATAACCCCAATGGTTGAATTATTGTGTGTAGTCGAAGTTTACTAAATAGGTGAAGGTATTATTAACCATTATTAAGGGAAAGGGTGGGTTTTTATGTTATGTTATGTTAACGAATGATTGTCACTTATTTATTGGTTGAACACATAAATATGATAGATATGTCATTCATCATATATTTCTAAACCATTTCTATTTTATACTATGAGGGGAACCTATAACCCTTATCACTATTTCCCCTAAACAAATTTTATTATAAAAAATTATAATAAAGAAGAAAATAAAATAAAATAAAATGTGGTGGGTGGTGAATATATAAAAATAAAAGAATCTAAGATTAAAGAAAAACAAAGAGGGGAAAAGTAAAGGATTGATTTGGAAAATGTGATGATAAAAAAATAGCGAGATTAAGGAAGCTATGATTTAATTTCAAAAACCTCCAAGTACTGATGTATAATGAGATGATGATAAACATTAATCACATAATATCTCCATTTATATTTTTTAATCTTTCTTAAATGGATATGAATATGTATTTCAAGAAGAGATTCCACATGGATTTCTATCCATTAGAGTTATTGAGAATCAAATTTATCTCATACATGGATAATTCCAATCAAATCATATGGAAAATAACAAGAACCCCATGGAAACTAAATAAATTCAAAAGAAAATTATAAGATATATTCGAAATTAGTTATTTTAGATTGATCCTCAACCCCGGTATAGTATCAATTCTACTGGTTCCAAGGATGGATGGTATATAGATAATGTGAATTAATTATTCAACCATCAATAATATAATAATTGAGTATCATCATTATATCCCTTGGTTATATGATATACTCAATTTATTAAGTGGGTCAATTATTATCTAAAAAATTGATTTTGAGGAGTGGGTATCACAAAATAACAATAAAAGAAACCAATGTGTAGAAGACAAATTTTAAAACAATACTTGGTATTTATGAGTGTAAATTGATGTCTTTGAGGATCACCAATTCACCTAGAATATTTATGTTATTAATGAATTATTTATTCTGATCATTTATCAGAAAAATGTTGGAACTATAATTTGATGAAATTATACCATATAATAAGACTTTTAATGAATATATATATATCTTAGGAAAATTCCAATAGGTTTTAATGAAGGAAAATTAATTTTTAAACATTAATAAGTATAATTATTTCAAGTAGATACTCACAAAAATACCTCTAATTTTACTTCTAGATTTTGGTAATAATTTTGAAATTGAATTTTATACGATAATAATTGGCATAGGTAGAGTACTCATACATTAAGGTAGACATATTACATTTTAATTTAGAAGATAAATTTCCAAACTTTGTTATATATTACAAATAATTTTATGCATTGTTTGTAGTATTAAAAGCATATAAACATTATCTTTGTACTAAATAATTTACAATCTAATCAAATCATAAGTCTATTAAGCATATTAAGTGACAATATAAATTAAATAGGATACATGGTAGATTGATTGAGTACTTTTAAATTTTTATTTATATCATAAAACATAATAAACGTAAGGAAAACAACATGTACAATTCACTTTCTCAAAGATATACTATTTTATACCTCATGGATTATAAATTCTCACTTTTAAATTAATTAAGGAATTATATGATACATATATTTATTATGTTTTGAGCCTTTTATTCATTGTAAACATATAATTTGTTGGGATTGGTATTATTTAAATGATCTGTTATTATTTAGAATTAAAAAAATTTTAATTCTAAGTTCCTATATCCATTTAATTTACTAAAAGATTTATATTTTGTTGTCCTAATTGGGAATTTTGGCATATTAAAAACATTAAGATTTCTAATTGAATTCTTTTATTATACAAGGATATCTCAGGATAAAGAAAAATTTATAGGAAAATTACTCATTTATCGTAAATCCAAATCTAAAATGAACTCCCATGGATTATATTATCGTCTTCCAATTATAAATATACATTGGGTGGGAATATCCATTGACTTATGGGATTACAAAGTATAATAGGGGAGATATTCCATCATTGTGGTAGTGGATGTATTTTATAAAATGGAACATTTTATTCCTTTAAATAAAACTATTTTTTTCACTAACATTGTAACAATTTTATTTCAAGAAGTAGTCAGGATTCATGGAATTCCTAGTATTATTATGTCTGTAGAGATAAAAAATTTCTTAGTTTCATTTTAAAGACATTATGAAGTAAATTGAGAAATAGTTTACTATTTTTAACTACTTTTTTTTGAAAAACTGATGGGTATATGAAGGTGTTAAATTAGAAAATATCATAACTCATATAGATGACTATAATGAAATATCTCGAGAATTTAGAGGATTTTCCACCTCATGTGAAGTTTTCTTATATAAAGCCAAACATTAATCTATATAATTTTTACTATTTTATATTGTTTATAGATTTAACACCATTTCACCCATTGATCAATTATCTTTACCTTTATAATAAAGATAAAATATGGATAGGGAGAATCATGAAAAAAATATCAATAAACTCCATGAAAAATCTAACAATAAAATTTATTAAATGAAACAAAAATACAACGATCATACAAATAGGTGTTACAAGTAAGTGTAATTTTAGCCTAGATACCTAGTATAGAATTCCATGTGAAAAAGAAATATTTCAGGACAAATGTAAGTCCAAACTCAGACAATATGGAGAAATATTTTTTTGATTACTTGAGAATGCTAAAAAAAATTCATAAAAAATAGATTTTTTAATTGAGTATGGTGTAAGTGTTACTTATTTTTTATATTTATCATTTTGATGGTTTAGAGGATAAATATTCAACTATGAATTATTTTTAAGAGGGGGAAGAGGATAACTGATCCAGGAAATCTAATTTGAGTATAAAAGTACAAGATCTTGAGTTTTATGGACCAATAATGAAAGGATGAATTAAAAGGATATAAAATATAATAGTAGAAAATCTCACAACAATAAATACCCAATAGATATCAATGTGCATGGAGGAATAATATGGGTCAATTATCACACTCAACGAGGGATTCCATGTATGTCCCTCTATCTGACCCCTTCTATGCCCTATTTTCCTTATATGTATTTTTTTAATAAAGGGTTGGTGTCCCTTTAGGCTCTACCTTGGATCATTTTTGATATAAAATAATCAAAATAGAAACAATTTTTTTTCAAATATATAACATATTATATGGTTTTTTTTAATAAAAACGAGTCCTAACTATGATAAATAAATCCAAACCTAATGTTTTCATGAATTTTTTAAGACCACACAACATTGAGATTATGGAAAGGAATATTTGGGGATAAAAAAATTAAATTCGTTAGGTTATGTAATCAAACTCAAGTATGGGGATGATATAGGTATAAAATTTTTTCATAATTTTCTTGAAATTAGTAATTAGACTTAATATTTTTTCCATTAAGGATAGATGATTGTATTAGGCTTTTTGAACATGGAAATTAGATCTTTATCATTTATATCACCACTTGGATATAAATATCCACCCCCATTGAATTTATAATTCATTAAAGTTTTTATTAGTGAATCTCTATGAGATAATTTTCTCTATATTGACTGAGGAATAGTTTTCTATTCCCGTTCTCTTTTATATTATTTCCTTGTCAATCTACATGATAGATTAGTGATCTAAGAGAAAAAATCCCCCCAATATATGATTTAATACCAGTGTGTTGTTGTGTGTATTTCCTATCACATCCCTATATTGATTTTTTTGTTTAAGTAGTAGGTCACACTCCATATAATGTTAGTTTAATAATTTCATTCACCAATCCACTACCCAATCCCATCACTCATAACTTGGACTTGAAACCAATTCTTTATTTGTAATCCTATGTCATAAAGATCAGACCACTTAAGCCTCTCACTTCATAATATTTGATTAGTATAATCACTTTACCTCATTATTTTGAAACAATATAAAAAATTATTTTAGACCTCATATTTATAGATATCTTCATGGTCAATCCCCTATCATCGATTAAGGAGAGTCAGATATTAAAGTGGATTCAATGTTTATAGTGCTTCTGACTGAGATCTGATATTATTTGGAGAATCTATTTCAAGGTTGATTTATTACATTAGTTAATGTTTCTATAGAGGTGTGGTGGTATAGAGTAATTTATATAAGAGAAAGATTAATATATATTGGCTTAATATCTAATGTTACTTTGATTTTTGATTCTTATGGTGATATTGAGATATGGTTTTATGGTAATATGAGTTTTTTTTTACCCTTGTGTACTACATTTGATCATTTTTAATGGTTAAATTCTTTTTTAGAGAATTTTCACATGGTATTTGTGTTCATGGTTTTTTTCCATTTCTATGGTTTAATTTTGATTCGAAATAATAAGAATAATTTGAGAGATATCTAATATAGAGTCCAAAATTTTTTTTGGACCTCTACTTTTTTTAGGATTTAGAAGTAGATGAAGTGAGTTTGGAAGTGGTTTGGGATGTAATAGATATTTATTTTGTATTCTAAATAAAAATACATTTTTTTCATGTATTTACAACATTGTGGTTTTTCTAGGATTTTTATCATAGTAGTTATGGTCATGGTGGATTATATATTTTTCTAGAGAAGTGGATTTGGAGTTCAATATATACATTTTAGAAGAGGATTATGTTTTTTTAAAAACCATGACATGTTTGGTGAAGTTTACATGTTTTTATATTAACGTTTTAGGGTGATATAACTATCTATTACAGGGAGGAAGAAACTAATTATTTTTTACATCACGGTGCGAAAATAAATAATTGAATTGTGATGACTGACTAAAAATTAAATTTTTATTTCAAAATCAATTTTGAGAAAAAAGTGGGAAACCCGAAAACAGTCATACAAGAGTAAACCCATATCAATGCTACAAGAAACTGCTCCTCCCTAGAAATTACATTGATATTACAAACCCCACCTCACATGACCACTCAACAAGCTATCCCGTGCAGAGTTGTGTGGGCCTGGTACTGATGGAAAAGCCATACCCTCTCATTCATCCAAATCTAAACGGTCATACCAGATGAAATCTGCATGCTCTAAATCCTCTTCTGGAGCTGAACCTTTCTAAAGTGAAACTAAATCCAAGTCTTCATAACCTATCCCACTTTAAAAAATCAACATCATTAAAAACACACTATCACGCTGCACCATATTCAAAATTCAAAACATCTGCACCACATTCAAAATTCAAAACATCAACCCTTTGAAACCAGAATATCGCCCTAAAATTCCACGAACAAATGGCTGCTTTGGGTTAAGGACCATCACCCATCTTCACCGAATGCCTAAACCGTATGCAATGAAACCTCAACCAACACCACAGTACTGTTACAAAACTCATCGCCGTCGCTAGCCAAACTCTACACAGCCATATTCAATATCACCGACTATCAATATGCCGCTGAAAAAGGGACCAAACCTCACACGGAGCGCCATCAACTGCCAAACCCCACCTCCCAAACCCTTTGAAGAAACACCATTCCAGGTCTAACTCGGATAGGAGTGAAATTTCTTGAGGACATGGCATGGATAAGGAAAACCATGGCCTCTAAGCAGTGGCCAAAACACAAAACCAAAAGCAGAAACCGAAAACAAAAACACGACGCCACGAGCACACCAAATAAACCCTCACCCGCCGCACCGTAAAACCCAAAACCACTGAGAGTTAATCAAACCAGATCTGACCTGGAGGGGCATGAAAAACATAGTGATCAGAGAAGGGAGGTGTGGCTGAGGGCGTCGACAGTAATGACCAACGTCGGAAAAGAAAACCAAAAGAATACTACAACACCAAAAAAAGGAAAACGAGCACAAAGAAGAAGAAGAAGAAAGGGGAAGAAACCCTTTCCTGCCACACCGCAAACCCAAAGCCACATCGATCCATATCCGTCCTGGAGAGGCATGGAGAAAGTCACAGACAGAGCAGGGAGGGGCGGCCGAGGGCGATGATAGAAACAACCAACTTCGGCGAAGAAGCAAACCATAAGAAGACCTCACCACCGAAACAGTAAAATGAGCACAAAAAAGAAGAAGAAGGGGGAAGAAGAGAAGAAATGAAGGAGATAAATGATCAGATGAGACGCCGACCCTGAACAGAGCAGTGGAGAGGAATAAGGGAGAAAAAGAAATGATAAGGGGGAGTAAGAAGGAAATTGCGATCGGATGTGCCGCCAACCCCAAGCAAAAATTTCAGAAGGAAACCCTAGCGGGCCAAGAGTGGGAGAAGGGGACCATCGGAGAAGGGGGAAATTCCTCGAAGCGCAAGTAACCTTGAAGGACAATGTCTTAGTATGAGGTGGAAACATTGTGTTTTTTGTTAACTTAATTTTTAATATAGGAAACTACTTGTGATATTTCATGAGGGATTGTCGTTTTAGATGTTAGGGTTTTGATATAAGTGTTTATTGAGCTAGACCGTTATTTGGTTTAGTCTCCTTATGGATATGTGTAGTCAACCATGGTTTTATTATAAGTTTTATTATCCCTTTTCTTTAATTTAGTTCCTAATATTTCTCTTAAAAACTTAGTGTATTAGAAAAACTATTTTTAAGACATTGTAAACCATTTATGGATCTTTAAGTCGTTAGATTCATACAATTTATTCCTTACAATTTAAGGTTCTCTTATCCTATTTTCTTTAATTTTTATTTTATTTAACTTTATCAGAGTCTATGGAAATTGATGGTAATTTTTATGGATTATTGGTTATGGTTCGATGTAATATTTATGTTTTATGAGTTTAGTGGAGTATTATTGTGTGTTTCTTGGTGCTTGATCTTAGTTTCCTTCCCTTCATGGCATTGAGATCATATGAGCTTCAGTTCAAGGTTACTTATTTGAATTATATATATATATTTATTTATTTATTATGTTTATATGAAATTACCATGATTTGTTTATATGGATAAAAATATAAAAATTTCCTAATAAAATATAATAAAGTAAATTGAAATTGGTATAAGGTGTGATAAATACATTTTTCATGACTTTTTTGTAATTTTTATTGATGTTATTTTAGGTTTTTGTTCTAATAATGTTTCTATGATTTAATGTTTTTTTCATTAATAAATTGAAACAATTTTTAAATTTATGAGGTGATTTTAATATGGTAATAAAATGAAGAAGTAAAAATATGGATTCTATTTTTTTATTTTTTCTTTTAGTTGATTTTTTTCATAAATTTTTGTGGAAGGGATGCAGGTTTGATATGGTTGAATATGGTGATAGTAAAAGAGGTGTTAATATGTTTTTTCATACTATTTGATGATATGGTTATGGTAGTTAATATATAGTAATGGTCCTAAATATTGAAACACATTGGAATAATTTAATTAATTTAATAAACTATAATTGGGATGGGTTTATTTTTCTCAATATAGTAGTGATTATGGTAAATTAATGTGGAAGAAATGTAATATAGCAATTGAAATGTAATAAATATTAAAGATAAAGTTTTGATATGAATTTATTGTAATTAAAATTAACATGTTAAATTAATTTGATATAGCTTATAAATGATTATTGTGGAATTGGTTATGGAATGTGAAATGGGATCAATATGTGTTTGTCATATGGTAGTGGAGTTAGATTTTTGTGTGGTTAGAGGTGGAAACAATTGATGTCGTTTATCAATTAAAATGTATTGATGATCTGTAATTATAAATGTATTTAATAAGAATTGGAACCTAGGATAGGTTTGTGTTATAATTATATATCCATTGTATTTTCTATTATTTCTTACTCACCACCCCCAAGTCGGGTAACCTAATCGACACATGTATAAGGTTTTGGGTTTCTAGCTGTACCCCAACATCCAGGATGTAGGTAAGATAATGGATGATTACTCCCCCTCTCCCTCCCTCTCTTCCAGATATAGTTTGGTTTTGTAGTGACTTGGCTATGATGTGGTGATGTGGTAGTGGAATGATAATGTGGTAATGATGTGTTTATGTGGTGGTATAGTATGTGATTATGGTATGTGGTATATGGTTATGATATATGGAATGTAGTTATGGTTAAATGGTAATGGATGTGATGTGGAATTATATAATGGTTATGTGGATATAGAAGGTAAATGTGCATCAAGATGTATGTCTTTGGAATATGAGGGAAACTAGATCAATGGAGGAGTGGGTATGGGTACCTTTCTTGATATACATTCTCATGATTATTATATTACTCAGATTTTATGCATAATATATAATGCCCCGACCCTAGTTATCCAGATTCGGTGTATTATTACATATCATTGGAATGATCACAAGAGATCAAGTCCAGAAAGACTGATTACTTTAGTAGCCTTGGAAGTACTAGATACATACATAAATTTTACATTACATCATGAAATAAAGAAAAACAACATTTTGTCCTCTTTGAACACACTCATATCCCATAGCCTATTCCTGCAGGTTAATCATGATATACTTATTCACATCCTAGGAAAAATAAAACCTAGAAAGTGTGATATCAGATTCTCAGTAAGGATAACAATATAATGAAAACTTTCATAAATAAGAATTAACATTTAAGGTAATGTATAAGACTAAAACAAAATCTCTTTTAACTTAAAAATCATCATAATATGGAAAATATAAATCAAATAATTTCATTTACCTATTCACATGGATATTCTTCTAGTCTGATAATAACATGTAATATCAATAGCCAATTTCATAATGATGGAATGCATAATGTCGGACATCATAACCACATAGTTAAGGCCTCATGCCAAGACTACAAAATAATATTTTGTCAAGGCCACGTGCCAAGACACTAGTTTGTCTCATGAGACCTACCGATGCATCGAGGATCTATAGAGGGCTCCACCCATCACTTACTAAGTCCAATTCATTCCTCATATAAAATTTTTGAAATATAACATAAACATCCGTATTAAAACTAGAATAAAAAATGTTAATATTTTAACCACAAACCACGAATGGTATAAAAATAGAACATCCACAGTCAAAAATAACTCATTAAATACAATATGGAAGATTGTTTTGTAATAAATCAATATCAATCAAGAATAATGAAGGATATTGACATAGATGAAACTAACTAGTAAAACTATTTGAGAGAAATATCCCCTTTTTCTTGAAAACATTTAAAAGTCTCCCTATTTATCAAGAAGCTGTTAAAAATAGATTTTTTTATCAAAGTGTCACATACCACTTTGAAGCTTTTAAAAGGAATTTTAATTTTAAAACATTCCTTTCCATATAAATAAATCCTTAAACCCATTTTTAAAACAAGTACATTAATGAGAATGATTTAGAAGAATAAATATTTAAATCATTTAAAAAGATATTTTAGGTAGATTTCCTAACCAAATGAGAGATGATTGAATAATAATAATTGAGTAAATCAAAACATTATAATATCATGAGAATAAATGGATTCATGATATACTATGTCAAAGTACAATATATACACCATATAAAAGTGAATTGGTGTATAACAACAAATAAGTCTCAATGGAATGTAAATTGAGATAATATCCATTATAAAGACTATATACTTAAGTTAAGGATAAATCAGTGACATAATTATGTGTGAAAAATATAAATACACTCAATATTATTGGATATTCAGTGTAATTCAATCAGAGTACATTCACGCATATTCTTGTAAAAACAACACCAATGACTTGGATATTTAACTCAATGAATGGAAATTGAGTTAAGATTACTCTTATCAAGTTCATAATGATGACTTTAGAATTTATAAATTGAGTGATTATGTGTATCAAAAGTATATCCACACAAATGGGAGAATAAATTACTACATAAATAAATAAATAGTGATTTGATACATAATCTTGGAGTAAAATAATCAATGAAGTTTCCGTATAACCCAATGAGTGGAAATTGAAATTAGAAATTCCCTTACCGATTTGATAACTTACAAAACAAACATCCCATGAGAGAAGTATCATACAATTAATATGTAAATACCCATAAATTAAATTATATTACACAAATAATAAAACCATGTGCGGTATATACACCACACAAAAAGGAATGGTGACAAATACAGCATGAATCTCACGGGAATAAAAGTGAGATAAAAACCCCTTACCTTGTACTTTTACTTAGTTTAGGGTATGTTAACCTCATATATAATGGTGAAATAATTGTTATTAAATTATAAAAGAACCATATACATAAATATGATATCATATATGATCTTTTAAAATTGCTTTGTTAATAATATTTCAGTAGTATCATCATTTCGGGTGTTAACTGATTCATTTTTATTTATATGTTTTGTTACGTAAGTCATGTTTGTTATGGATAGGTTGTATTTGATTCATATCAAGAATGATATTATATTCTTAAACATTATTTTTTAATCATAAAATGAAATTTATTCTGGAATTGTTACGATGGGGAATGAATCTCATCGCGTTCGTGGAGACGGTAATCCGTACGTACGCACGAGCGACAATACCATCATATTGATGGTGAAATCATATGTAATTGGATGGTATTTCATATATACAGAATCATTAAAATGTTATATTTATTATTTAAATCAATTATACTCATTATTATACCCATCCAAATAATTAAGTGTTGAATAACAAACTACACCATGACTTGGAGACGGCAAGCCGTACACACTCATGTATGGTGACTTTGTCATTCATAGGATGAATAGAATAATGAATATGGTTGTACCATATTTATAATAATATCACATTATGTAGAAGGTACTATAGTTATTATTTTGGTATGGAAACAACAAAGAAATTAGAAGTGGAAGAAGAAAATAATGTTGAAAGAGGTGATGAAATAATTACCTCTTCTTCGGGTGCTTCCTTTTGATTTAATCAAAATGGATCATTAAGTTGGATTTCTAATCAATGTAAGTACACTAGGATGAATTGAGGTTAGTTGGGATGATATTTGATCAGGGGTTGGCCGAGCCAAATGGCTTTGAAGGTGTGATTTTGAGAGAAGGGGATGTACCCTTTTATAAGAGAGGTGGGGGTCACTTTAGGAAAACCATAAAATATTATTTTATTATACAATAATTTTTTGTTTATAATGGCTCAAAAAGGATTTATTTTGAGGCTAAGGTGGGTCTGGGTCGAAAAACTCTCAATCAATAGGTTTGAGACAGGTTTAGGTCAATATATTAACCTTATCTTTTAGAATTAACTCTTGGTAAAATTGTTTAACATTTACCATGTCTCCTTGTATTTTTATATTATATGGTTAATAAACTGACTATAAAATGCCAAGATAACCCCAAGGGGATCATTAATGACATATATATTATTATATAATTCCTTTTTCTGAACCTTAGTTTTTAGAACTATTATATAATTTAATAATATAGTATTTGTTTTAAAAACTCTTTTATGTCAATTTTTACATTATTTAGTATTTGGTTTTAGTGAAAGTCATAAAAATCTCATTTATTCACAAACAATTAATCAAACCTAACATTTCATATTAGCCTAATTCTTTTTAATTCATAAAAATTCTCAATTTACATTTATTTAATTATTTATAACATCAACCATTTTAAACTTACATTAATAAGGTAATTCATGCATCATCATTGTGTCATAAATAAATTTAATTATTTAATGTATAAATATTATATATAAAATAACATTATGTAAGAAATCTTTTTATATTTATAATGAATATTTTTAGTCGAAATTACCTTATGTATTACCCTATATTAAAATGTTTTAGTTATTAAAATTTTTATTTAACACTTTTAACTCTTCTTTAAATAAAATAATAATAAATGTCCTAATCTAAACCAAGAGGACCAAAAGGATCATATTGTATTACTAAGATTTATTTTGGTCGAAATAAACTTATCTAATATAATTATGACATGTTTTAGGGTAATTATAATATCATTTTTACCTTTAATTACCCTATTTACTTTTAACCGTGGTAAGTGAAATTCAAAAGTTACTATTCACCAAAAATTATTTTTATCTTATTGAATCATGTTTTACTTACTTATGTCAACCCTGTGTCTCAGATTTTTGAAATTCAATTCATAGAATCCTTAAAACTACATTTTATGCAAATTTACTAATGTGCCTAGAAGGTGGGTAAAAGATGATAAAATATTCAATAAATTTTTATCTATCTAATTTTATTACATAATGACTCCAATGAATTAAATTGAACTAATATAGGTATTATGTATCTATTTTGACTTAAAATAAATTTAAATATAATAAATAATTATTTAAATAAAAATTTTGTTTTTAAACAATAACACAGTGTTTTTCACTATTCATCAAAAATTGAATGTTTTCAGAAAAATACCAAAAATTCACCCTAAGATGGTTTTTGATATTCCTAATCAAAAAATTATTTCTATTTTACAAAATTCAAAACATATAAGTTTCATTTATTAATTTAAAATTAATTCCCATTATCAAACTAGAAAGGAGGTTTTTGATAAGTAAAAACTATCAAAAGATTGATATGTGTTTATGTCCAGTTTAAAAGTAAAATTACTTCCAATGGACAAAATTGAATTAAATTATAATAATATAATCTAATTATACTTCAAAAATTTCAAATTTATAATTTAACACTATAAATTATTTTTATTAAAGAAGTTGCTTTCAATTAAAATTTAGTATCTTTCATTATTCATCAAAAATATGAAAGTTATCAGAAAAACACAAAAAATTTATCCAAACTAAATTTTTATGTCCTACTTCTAAAGAAGAATTTAATTTCATCAAATTGAATATATAAAAGTGTCAAATATTGGATTTAGAAAGGGTTCTCCATTAAAAGGTGGAAAAACTGCATTTTTTTTAAAATACTTCTTTTATCTGAAAAATTGAATTTTTTCTTATATTATGTCTAAGAAACATAAATATGGATGTTAAAATTATATGGGATATATATAAAATTCAAATTTTGGTTATTACTATTCATAACTGCTTTCTAAATGAATAGTTTTATAGGTCGTGGTGCGCTTGAAATCGGTGTTGCGTACATCACATCCTATTGTATTATTCAAAGAGAAGCGTACCATGGAATATTGGGGTGTTACATATTAGGTTATTAATCCTTGATAATTTTGGGATTATAGTTAACCTTAGCTATGTAATCAATCAGTTTTTATATTAATTCACTAAGGATTTAGTATTCTTCTTCCACATTGGGATGAGAGTTTCTGATGAGGAACCAAATACACTAATATTTTCACCACTAATTATACATAAAATTATTTTCCAAATTTTTGGGAGGGATTTGGTAAATGGGATGTACATTAATAGTTCATAATGTGAATATTATTCAGTGTTGGAGTCACTATCAAAATAACTGTTTCTTTTGGAGTTTATTTTGGAGATGTTTTATTTTGTTAATGTTTCACATTAAATTAATTATTATTGGGATTGATATTGTTTTATTTTGTATAGATTGTTTTTATTGATGATTATTTTATCAGTCCTAGGGTTTACGATGGAAATGTATCCCAAATTTTGTGTTTTATATCCTTACTGTTAGTCACCAACTCATGGTCTATGAAAGATGTGCTTTGGGGGTTACTCTTGAATACACTACTAGGCCAATGAGGGTCTTTGTGGAGGTGCTTCACAGAAAAACATTAGAAGTTTAATGGTGATATCACTAAAAAAATATTTAAAATATCAAGGTGTTAGATTACATTAAAATAAGACACTCAACATGACCAAAATTATCCAAATGGATGTATTGAGATTAATCGAGTGTCCATGAATTATTATATGTTAAGCATTTAGGATATCAGTAATGTTTAGTATATTAAATTAGCTAATTTTATTCATGTTAATATTATCTGTCTATAAAATTTTCATTACATTTGACTAATTAAACCTAACTATTGTGTTCCCCAAGGAATGGAGTTAAGATAATTCATTTGATGAATTTTGAAAAGATGTTATTCACTTACTTATCTAAGAGTTATATATTATATAATTGATATGATTATATATATATATATATATATCCATATATTAATATATTATCTTATATAACTCTTAATTAAATATATATCTTTTTTTACTAATAGATACAGTATAGTCAGTCTTCAATTTAGTGGGAGTATATTGAATAAAATCTAAATAATTAAAAACCAGGATACTCACCTAAATAATTATTTTGTATAGTATTAACACAAATTTTGTTTCTAACTGATATCTAAACATATGAAAAATAATTTTAAGGGAAATAATTTTCTAAAATGGTATTATATCTTAGGAAATGTTCTTAAAGAAGTGTTAAGAGAAAAATTAAGTGTTTTCTCTAGGAATAACATTTTATTTTTCTAACTCTATTTTATAATGTTTTGGTTTTATATCATACATATGTGGGAATGTAAAAATTTTAAAAAATCATAATAAAATAATTAGATAATATATTTAAGTTGTGGAATTATGTTTTACTTATATATAGTTAATTTATTCAAGAAGTTAAAAAATATTGTTATGTATCTGTCAAAAATAGAAACTTATTTTCTATTTCTTATATGATAAGAATGATTTTTCTTCATGATATAGAAAAAATTTATTTTATATTCATGGATGAAGGTTATGAAATATGATTAAAAGTTGATATATTTTTTACTAAAATAATGTAACCTATAATATATAAAATAATAAAGGTTAAGGTATTTGATTCTAAAACAAATAAATTTCATCTTAGTGAAAAGGATAAAGGTATTTTTAGTTTTTTTACCTATAATATATTTATTTATTTATTTTAATAAGAATGCATAAAAGATGTGGTTATTTTTGGAACTTTTAAATATTTAAGGTGACATGAGAAACCAAATTTAAACCATTATATGGGATAGAAATAAGAGAAATATAGTCACCCAAAACCATATTCAACGGTTCATGGGTTGATAACCAGAGTCTACCTTATAAATAGTCAAAAATGAAAGGCATTACCCTCTTGTATAGTGGAAGGATAAAATAATTCTAATATTAAATATGAAAATTTTAAATATTCATGATAAAATGGGTAATAATTAAATAATATATATATTTCATGAATCATCATAAATAAAACAACCAAAAACAATGGTACAAAAACCATAAATTATAACCATTATGATTAGTATTCCAAAATAAACCCTTAGCATACCACTATGGTGTAAATAAAAAACAACCTCCAACTGCACAGTCTATGTAATTTCAAACTAACACTACACAAGTCTACCTCTAACTTTATCATAAAGAATTGTAAAAAATAATATACGAACTAGGGGTGAGTAAAAACAAAATCTAAGTAGGTTACTACCATGGTACTCACAGATGTGTAAATGTGAATAAAGTATACAATCTCAATTTATATAACAAATGAACTAAAAATATCTATCACAACTCAGGGTAAGGTCGACATCCACTAAAACTACCTCATAACTCATTATAAGAACCTCTAAAAAATTAATGTATATATATATTAAAACTCAGGAAAAAAATATAATAGGGACCACCACAAACTAAATCTCACTAAACTAGTCTCCATAAGATCCAACATCTAACATATTTTCTCTATAGACATTCATAATATAATTATTATCCATATCTATATTCAATAATAATAAATATTATAACCATAAACATAACCATATTTTTTACTATATGTGGGGACAATAGAATGGATGATATAGTTTACTACCAAGTAGTCTCTCTATTACAAATATATTGGAAATAACCCAAGAAAACCACCCTCAAGTGTTGATGGTGGTGTAGTAAATAATTTTTATATAATTTTAAATAAAATAAAGTATAAATAAGGTAAATTACAATCACATTTTTCTAGATTTAATATCCATAAATAGTTATCATAAGGTACCAATGATTCCCCATGTCAGTAATTCTTTTTTTATATCAAGAAATCGTATAAAAATAACAAAATTCCCTCTAACTAAAACTATCAAAACTAATCCCTAGGTGAAAAGATAGTCATATCCCTAGATCCACCATAAAATATATAAGATTATGTCGTACCATCAAACTCACCAGGATACATTTTTTTAAAAATATCCCCCATCCCAATATTTCCAAGAATAATTGTCCCTTAATTCATGATATCATTACTTCTATTAGATAGAATTTATACGTATTTTGAGAGTTTAAGCATCATGAATATAAAAATATTTGGATTCCAATAAAAAAAGTAACTTCCAAAAGGCGGTGTGATATCGCACATATATTAATAAGATATGGAAAATAACTAATAATAGAAAGTTTAACAACAACCAAGTAATTTTAGAATGACCCCATGCAAATTTGGTATAGGAATTGTGTGATGTTTGGAATTAAGATATCACATCACCAGTAAGTGGGACAACCCTTGTGTCATATGGACTGATAATTTTGTAGTAATTGTTTCTTTATCTAAGGAAATTAAAACATCAATGTTAACTTCCAAAAGATGGAATGATACGCGTAATTTGTTTCCATCACCCCCAGTTGAATTCCATTACCAAATGATTATCATATTTTAATTAATTTACAATAATTCAGTAGTTTTCAAGATAATGAAATTCCACAAGATATTATTTGTTACACCACCAAAAAACTCATGTATGTTATCATATTCTTTAAGAAAATAAAACATTGTAAATATTTCATCAATATTTCATTGAGTCATAAAGTAATTTGTTAAGAAAATCACATAAATACAATATTTATATATACTCAAATAACAATTAAGAAAACAAAAAATATCAAAATAATAATATATTGTTCAACCATATATTATTAAGCAACAGTCATGAGTTATTTTTATACAATGAAGGAAAAATTATTTTTTATTAAAAAAAGAATAAAAGAAATAATTTATTCCACATACCAATTAAAACATTTTATATATAAATAGATCATTGTGATGTGTTCACATGCTCTAATGATCTCTAGAGAAATCCAACAAATGAACAAGAGAGGAGAGAATTTTGAGTTTTTTTAATATGTGTGTCTCAAACCTCCATTCATAGATGGAAAATCAACATTAATAATAATTGATCACTAAGTAATTACTCTATAAAAATTACAACATTCTATCTTAATGTTATTAACCATATTAGTCAACATTATTCACATTAAACATATTTATGAATTTTACTATCATTGATCAAGGAAGTTTCCTATTAAATTACTCCCACCTTCCTCTACTTTAATCTCTTAAATTGAAAATAGATTTTTTTTTAAAAAATAGGGATAAATCCCCTTTTTATTATGAAATAAAAACCTCTTTTTATATGGGTATAAGTATCTCATTACAAAGACCATAGTCTCAAGTTCAATTGGCCCATAAACGTGGTCGGAAGGCCTAGTATTGCATTATGCTTGCATCATCATGCCTGTGTCTCCAGGCCTATGTCTTGGCTACATCATTTCCTAGATGAATCTCTTCTAAAGGTTTCACAAGCTTTAAATGAATAATTTTTAGACATACAAAAGAGTTATTTAAAAAAATTATATAATAAAAAAAGTATTGAGTTATTTTTTTGCATCTATACCCCCAAATAACCTCTAATATCGGGGTGAAATAGGGGGTTAATTTTTCTTCTCATCCTCAAATGGATATTATTCCCATATTTTTAATAACACTTCAAACCTATCAAAACCAATCACACAACCATAATAATCAAAATTGGAAACTAAATGTGATGGCCCAATTATTTTACTTGGTTTGTCACATAGAGATAAATATAATAATCATACACCTAGAAATGTATTGATTTATTAAGAAATAATACTCACTTTATTTGATTAAAATATTTAGGTAAGGATCATATCAAAATAAAACTCCACTACCTATTTCTATATATTAATTCAATACTTAAATAGAGAGAATAAAATAATAACTAATGAATTGGTTGTTAAAAATAAATATAAATATAATATTCCAACACCAAGTTAGTAAAGGGGTTTCTTAGTTAGATCTAGCCTCTAATATAATCTAGATATTTAGTGATACAAAAAATCTTATAGTATATCCTAAAGAAGTCACCAAATGTGTATATGTTATACTCAGTTCTCCAAAACATGTTTTATCACTCATTCCATAATACTTATTATTAAAATCTATTCACTTTTATCTTCCAAAAATATCCTTCTTAAAATACCTCATGTTATCACTTCATAGATATCTTAATTATTCCATTATAGATGATTTAATGTTTACATGAAAAGAAATATATTTACAAGAATTCAAATTGAACAAATATATAAAATAATTAGAATTCAAACAAACCACACCATGATTAGGTTCACCATAGTGTGGTATCGTTAGTCAAAGAATTTGAATCCAAAAATAACGAAGTTTAGATTGAAAACACCTAATATATCGTGTCAGTATCATCTTTAATATAAAAATTATAAACCATTATGATATGGGGCTCTAAAAAAATTAATTGGTTAAGCTCTATATTTCACAAATATATTTTATATTTTCTCCCCAAAAAAATTACAATTCCATAATGTCCACCAAGATGACCATCCCATTTTTTCTGAAAATGGTTGAAGAAAAATTCTTATTTCATCCTGAAGTGTCCAGTGATTTATCCAATCACACTAATAGGGGGTTAATAATTATGAACCAATTTTATTGAATACTTTTCTATTTTAATTTACCATCTTAATAGTTTATCCTTGACACTTTTTTTGGTCAATGGAACTACTTATGAAATCCTAATACACAACAAATCATGTAAATAATTAAGTAAACAAATATAGAAGAAAACAATGTTTTTAAAAGTTCCACCCATGATTTTGGTGATTATATCCTTATTTTGTTTGGGTTAAGCCTAAGAAATATATATACAATAATATAATAATTTGAATATAGGTGTTGAAGGTATCATCCTTTACCCCTGAGGCTATCTCCTTATAATTATTTTCTCTCTTCTGACAAGTTATTTATACTAGATCCCAGTAGTTTATAATGGGTCCTCCCAACAAAACTATTGAAAAATCTTTTCAATTTGTTCCAGAATTTCACAAAATAATGATGATAATATTCTTCCTCAGTCATTGGTATCTAATTATAAATGTATGGAGAAATTCAGTATCTTTCACATTATCCTTTCTCTCTCAACTTAGTATTCAGAATGATCAACACATATATGTAATATGTTTCTTTATGTTTTCTAAATCCTTTTTCTCATAAATTTTTTAAAATATATAGTATAATAAAATAAAAATATCAACACATTCATGTTTCCTAAATATCCTATTTCTTATTCAATATACTTGTTGTATATAATTTTTATAATTAGAAGCAATGCTAGCCTTCCTCGATTTTATTCTACCTTCGTCTTTGGATTATGTTATATAATGTTATTTTAACTCAGTTATTCACTCCAAATTTTTATTCTTCCTTGAAAATTATGGTTTTCTTATATTTTTTATCATAGGTATCTTTGTATCCCTCTCATTCCCTTGAAATCTTATGTTTCTTCCTCTCTTCTTCAATATAGAGGATCTTTAGAAAATTTCATTATTAGTTTCTTCTCATTTCTCAAATCTTATCCTATTTTTCTTTTCACTATATAATACAAATATTTTCTTGTGCATTTTTTCTATATTTTAGATATGGAAATACCATGGTACTCAAAACTGTGATCTTTTTAATATTCTAAAAATAATCACATGGGAATTCTCCCCATGATCTTAAAATATTAATCCAATTCTAACAACTTATATCATATAATTTTCAATGAATAACTATATCAATTATTACCCTCATTTGTTAAATATTCTAATATAATTATCCTCTAAAATAGGTCAAAAAATTTACCCTATAAAACCTCCAGTTTTGATCGTCATAAATGATTTCAAATATTCCTATTTGAAATCCCAGAATTATCATGTGAATGAATACCTTCTCATTTTTCTCATTTAATTCTCCATAAAACTATTATTTGATCCTAGATAATCACCGATATCATAATTATATTTAAATCAATTTGGAATATTTCATCTAAATTTTGTTTAAACCACCTCTTAAATATATCTTGATATTTATTTTTTAATTATTCATTTAAATTCTAAAATACCAGCCTCAAATTATTATATAAACATAACAATGCCACTACTGATATAAACAATCAAACCATACATGAGAGTACATTACACTAATATATCCTTTAAATTTTTTATATTACTATTTTCCTCAAATGATATCTCTCTTAGTTTTCCAAATAATTTATTTGAAATATTTAGGTTATTTTTTATTATCTTTAAAACTTCTGGACTTATTATTACGCATATTTAGATCTTAAAAAGTTAATTTTCAGTGATATATGACTACTATTTTATACACCACTCGAATATAACACTTATTATTTCATATTATCCTATTTAAATTTATGTATCATAGTTAATTATCAAGTTATTCTTATATATTATTATGTTACTCATTCATATCATCAAGGAACAGTGAAGTTATATTTACATGTTTCATTTATTATATATTATTTTTTATATAATATTATGTATTTGGTGTACTTTTGGGGTAATATTACATATGATTAGGTTACCCTTACATATCCATAGGGAACACAGAATTTAATTTTATAAATGATTATTTTACTTTTATGTGTTAGAGGGTGAACTCCTTAATACTATACAAAAAAATGTGTTTATCTGGATCTCAATCATGCATATAACTTTATTAAATTTTTATGACCATAGATCTTTCTCATATCTAATTTAACATTTTTAAATACTTCTAAAAACATATAAATCCACATTATATCAACTCAATGCACTTTAAATGACTTTGATAATACATCAAATCTTCACAAATCATGACAGCATAATTCCCAAATAAATTTATAACATATTAGTACTCTTCTTTTGTATTTAAGAAAATTATTATTGCCAAGATAATTATTAGATTCAAAATCATCATATTTATTCAATTTTATTTCTTAAATCTATCAAAAATAAATGTATCACAAGTCTCATATTTTCTATATTATCTGGTTCACAATCAAAATTACAATCCAAATAATATTTTAATATATTACAATTTCTTTGATGTTAAATTATATAAGGATGGATACTAACTTTAATTCATATAAAGATTCATTATTTCACTCAATGGGTCTCTAAGACTTACAATAGAAAACATATCAAACTCATAATGTTTCATATATTGGATTTTGATTCCATCAACCAACAAAACATTTCATATATTCAATAGAAATCCATCTAAAAAACTATTAGATATTAAAGTTGATTCCTGGAATCTATATATTCCAAAACACTGAGTATCATCTTAATCTTCTTTAATTAATATCATTTTATAACTAATTAATAAATCTCAAATATAAAATGTAAGAGATCTCTAATACATATGATCCATTGGAAATCCAAGTTATATCTCACATGGGTTATTCAATATTCTTACACATCTCAATATTTATTATTCATTGGGATTATCTTATTTATTCTTTATCTTTTATTCATAACATATTTACTTTACATATCATTGGAAACAAATACAATAATCTTCATCACAATTCGTTTGGGTACTTAAATCTTCCCCTTCTATTTTTTTTCAATACCCATTTCAATTGTAAAGTAAATATTGTTCTTCGCCTTATTGAAAATAATTGAGATGGTTTAAAATTAAGTGAATCTCATGGATTGAAATTTCATCTACTTCCCTCATTTAAAGTAAAACGTGATTCAATTAAGATAAGGATGACATCATATTTCTTTATGTAATGAAGCATATATTAATTAAATCTATGTATATGTGAGACATATCAGTGTAGAAAACAAGTGTGAGTAATCTAGACATCAAAAATATCTATAAAATAACTCAACATGTGATATCAACTCATAAATTCTCTTCTAGGAGGTTTTAAAGTAGTTTTTTCAATTAATCACATGTAATCAACTCAAAAAACACATAAAAAACATTCAAGCTAAATAATTTTTATCTCCCTCCAAGTTAAATTTCTTATTAATAACCCTAACTAACTCCCCCTATTTAATAATAACAATTTATTTAATCTATACAACAATGGAAAAGGTGATATAAGTGTACCTAAACTTCTGTTTTGTATGAAATTATATATTTTAATATGAGAAAATATCATGTGATATCCTCTTAACTTAAATCCTCCTTAATGGAAAAACCTCACCCACTCTTCATCATGGATTATTTCCATTAAAGTAAAATCTAATAATATATTTATGATACCTATTAAACTATTTTAATGAGATATCATGGTACTGTATGAATCACTACATTATGGATAAAACTTAATGTTTTAAGTATTTCATATAATTATAATTACCCATTATGCACACCACATTAAATTACTTATAAATATAATCAATTAAAAAGATATGGGATTAATCCAGGTTCTCCTTTGCTTCTTAATGAGAGAAACATGGATAATATTTTATCCTCAATATATAAACTCTTTTTAATTAAGCATCAATTTGATGAGAACTGTTCATTATTTCCCCTCCATTGATTATCTAAAATTTAACCTATTTGGGTAACATCTACTTCTTATTATTTTCATATTTCTCATTTTTGGAATTGGATTTTTCATATTATATTGAAAGGTACTTTCATTTAATTCTTATTTATTCATCTTATTTTTCATTTTTAGTTAGTATGGCCAAATAATCAGGCATTATTCTAGAACATGAATTGATTAATTGGAACTTCCACATCATTTATCACTAATATTGGATTCACACTTATTTGAAAAAAAATCTAATCTTCTTCTTCATAGATGCCTTATAAGGACCCTTTATTTTCATATATTAAAATTAAATCACTTTTTTGGAATAATAAACACATCACAAAAAATAGAACCCAAAGATCGTGTTAGTTTAGTGCCTTTGGAAACATGGAAATGTAGACATTGTTACATGAATGAGTTGCATTATCTACAACTAGGTTTTCGAAGACTATAACTCCTCTTAGACATATCATACCAATAATATATTCAGAAACTAGGGAAGGAAAAAAATGGTGAGATCAAATGCTTAGTAAGAGTAAATAAGGGAAATATGTAAGCATAAACATGAGAATAAGGTTATGAGAACATGATCGTTACATTAGAAGATCATACCCTACATATCATAGATCATAGTTATGAATCGCGGAATAAATATTGGAAGTTCATAAGACATTAATCATACAGAATTAAAGAACATAAGACATAAAATCATAACATAGGAATAAAACCTTGAATTGTGGAAAACATAGAAGCATATAAAATGATTTCCATAGTAATCAAGGCATCACTTCCAAGGGCATATTAGTAGTATGGATTCACTACCCATACCATCTTAGTAGTCATAGTTCACTCCCAGGGCTATCTTAGTAGTATGATCTCAATCCCCATTCTATCATTGTAGTCATGTTTCACTCCCATGGCCATCTTAGTACTATGAGTTCACTCCCCATACCATCTTGGTAGTCAGGGTTCACTCCCATGTCCATCTTAGTGGTAAAGGTCCACTCCCAAGATCTTCTTAGTCTATCTCATGTGATATAAATTTTTACTCAATGCATTGGAGGGATATATCGGTCCCACCCATCTCATAATGATAACATACATACTTGTGCCACAAGATCAAAAACAATTATAACATAACCTATAGAAAATATATATGTTTTGTAATAATTTCATCCTAGATTAACCAGTAAAAGGAATTCAGTTTGGTTATCATTTATCGTGGTAGATACTATTGAATAGAAATGGGTTTTATAAGCATATAACCCATGTAAGAGGAATGAGATTCATAAACATATAACCTATGAAGGAAAACAATTTTTCATAAACTTCATTCCATCAAAACATAAACCATTTAGATAAATAATATGAATGTTACCTTTGGATCATTTCCCATAAATGAACAAGTAATATCAATGGATGTCATCTTAGAATGAAAATAATTTTGAGATATCTTTTAAATTTATTTATTGATAAAAATAACCTTTATTCTTTAAAAAAGTATTTTTAAAATTTAAAACAATTTGAAAATAATTTTATTTAGAAATAATTTGAAAAAATATAAAGAAGTCTTGAAATCATTTTGAAAACCTTTTTCATTATAAACTTATAAAATAAGCTTAAAACATCTTGAAAACCGTTTTCCATCAAACCTTCTAAAAGCATCTTAAAAACATTTTGAAAACCATTTTCCTTGAAAATTTATAAAAGAAGCTTAAAAACATTTTAAAAACCCTTTTCCTTGAAAACATACAAAATAGACTTAAAAATGATTTGAAAACCATTTTCTTTAAAAATTATTTAAAACAATATTTAAACATAAAAAAATATTAAAGAACTTTTTCATTGAAAAAAATATTAAAAAAAAATCAATATATAAAATATTAGAAAAATATTTTCCATAAAAAAATAACTTTGAAATCTTGAAAAATAAGTTTCAAGGGAATGATGGTCATTATGGTGGGTAAATTTGTACATGCTAAAAATTCCTTTTACAGTATATAAATTTTAGAAAATTGTCTTGACTAGAAAATGATAACAAGATTACTCTTAAAAACTCATTTTTTTTAAAAAGTTAAAACATGGGTAATATTTTTTAAATATCATAAGATAATACTATAAGTTTTTCTTAAACCTTTTAGAAAACTTGTTCTTTAATAAACACCTATTTTTGACTGAAAAGAGAGGTAAAGTCAGATATTCATAAAAAATTTCTTAATCATATTATATACCAAAGAATGGAAAATGGAATAACTACATGGATATAACATGAATAAACATGGGTTAATAACAATCATGATATTTTTTGGGATATGGATTATAAGATTTCATTAATGTAAGAATAATCATAAACAAACCCAATAAATGATGATATTATTTTAATAAAATCTTACCACACGGTAATTTGGGATCATACTCTCCATATAAGAAAATAGAATTACATAAAGATTAAAATATCATAAAAATAATGACATTGATGATATAATATTTCAAATTTAATTATATACACCTTTCAAATAAATGTAGGTTTATAAACAAACATGTGTCTCAAAGAAGTAAAATTGAGACAAAACTATCTTACTGATTTGGTAACTTCTGAAACATAAACCCCATGAAAGAAATATCGTATACTGGATATTTAAATACCCCTAAATTTAATAGTAATAATCGTATAATAAATTCATCAAAATTTTATATGCAACAAAATTAAGAGTGGTGAACTTGCAATATATATCATGAATATAAAAGGTGAGATGAAATTCCATTACCTTATGTCTTGACTATCTTTGTACACATAAAAACATACTTTATAAAATTTATAATTTTATTATAAATATTTTAAAGAACCATATTCTTATTTATAATACTATATATGGTTTTATTAATACTTTATATTACCCACTTATTAACCATTCAAAGTTAAGGTTTCTCTTCGGGTAATAACTGCTTTGTTTTTTTCATGTGTCTTAATTTGTTATATATTTTTTCTTCATACTTATATAATGATTTCTATAATTTAAAACATGTTATGAATATAATTTATATTAATTATATATTTATTGATAATAATTTATATTATATATAAATATGAAATGGAATACACTATTCATGGAGACGATAGGCCGTACGTACGCGTGAATGTTGTTATTATTTTTCACTGTAATAGTAAAAGAAATAAAGTAAAGGAAATACATTTATATATATAATATAATTATTTTATAATTATTATTTAATATATATTATATGATTTCACTAAATCCAACCTTAATACATTCCATTTAGTGTTTGAATGAATCACTTCTCTTGGAAGAGGTGGTAGTCCACACTCCCCCAAAAGAAATTATCATTTTTACAAAAAATACAAATCATGAAGGTAGAATTTATATAATAACTAAATAAGTATAAATAAGTCATAAATATAATATATATTTCATCATATTTCACAACCATAAGAGGTGGTAAAGGTAAAACGAACAACATAGTTTCGTGATGCGGTAGTTTGTTGTACACAAGAACGGTAAGTTCATTACCGATTAGATGGAAGTGTGTGTAAGTGAAGTTAGGACACTTATAATGAAAAAATAATAGTATATTTATTATAATGGTGTTATTATATTACCATATAATTAGAACAATTGAGGTGGTGGAGAAATAAAATAATGGAAAGGATCTTGAGGAAGGATGTTACCTCTTCTTTGAGTAACTACTTTTGGTTTCGACCAAAGGGATTTTGTGGTTGGGTTAATACCCAAAGGGAGGCTAAAAGGAGTAATATAGATATTTTGAAAATTTTATTAGGTATATCCTAGATTATAATAAGTGGTTTGAGAGGTGTAAATAAGGGATGAAGATGGTGGATTATTATAGGGAAGAGGTGGGAAACTCTTGGCATTTTTTAAAACAAGCTAGATGTACCCTTGTTTTCACCTAACAAAAGTTATTAAAAACAAAAAAAACTCAATAATGGAAAATATATGGCCTATATATAGCCAAAAAAATTGTACAAGTGTCTAGGTCATTTGGTCACTTAATTTTATGTCTTATTCCCTTGTTAAGATTAATTTTACCTTAATCGTTGTAATTAATCGAAATCACTTTCACTAATAATTTTGTTCAAAAATTAAGTTGATATTATTAGACTTTAAATATCATAATTATTACAACCATGTGTGTAAATATTTCTAAATTAAATTCAAATAAGTGAAAAAATTAATTTTAATGCTCATCTCACAGACGTGGTGAGAAAGCAGGCTTTTAATGTAAGAATTTTCAAAAGTTCATTAAGCTTTTATATCTAAATTCAATATAATAAGATTAAAATGATATAAATTGGATTGAAATATGTATTATTGATCTAATGTGACTTTAAAACAAACTTAAAATTTAATTTAAATATATAACTAAATTAGACAAAAAAACATTTTTGAATTAAAATTCAGTATTTTTCACTATTCATCTAAAAATGAAGATTCTCAGAAAAATACTAAAAAATGACCATAAGATAATTTTAAAATTATAAATTAAAAAAATATATTTATTTTATCAAATTTAATTTATAAAATTGTCTAAAATTAATTTTATTGTTGTTCATAGAAGGATATAAAAAGTAGTTCTTTTGAGAAAATAGTATTTTTAAACATTCAAAGACTTTACCAAATATTATATGTTTTTCATTATCACCATTATAAATAATATCTGAAAAGAATTAATTACTCTTCATATTACTAAACTTAATGGATAGGTTATAACTATCTTATTTAAATAATTATTAAAATAAAATGATGTTTTATAGAAACTCAGTGTTTCGTGAAACGCACGCCAAGTCGGTGTTGTGTGTAGCACAAGACAAGTTGGTGTTGTGTGTATCACATGAAAATTTGGTGTTTCATGTAGTGAAAAATTTTCTTGGGGTAACTTATAATTAAATATTAACATGTTGTAGCATACAAGTCAATAATTAATTGGTAATTTCATATAACACAAGCTATATTTAGTGTTGCGTGAAATAAAAAATATCAAAAAATATTAAATTAATTCAAAAAATCTTTTTCACAAAAACTAGGGGTGTTACATTCTACCCCCATAAAAATTAATTTCATCTTCAAAATTAATCAGGGCTATCAAATTATTAATACTTGAAAGTACCATTCATAGAAACTCACATAGAAAAAATGAATACTAAATCTTCATTTAAAAAAATAAAGTTGGAAACATAACAATTGCCCAAAGTATCACATAAATAGTTTTCTACATAGGAGAACATATTTGGGAAGTTAAAACACAGTCATGTAAGATAAATATAACTATCATGTTCTAGAGGAGACTGATAGATAACTTGGTTAGGAAAATTTTAACAATCACAAAGACATAAATCTATGATGATCTAAGGGGTCGTTTGATTCATCGAAAAAGAAGGTACTAGGATAACCTTTTCAATTTCATGATTATTTACCTGGAGTTGAATAATTTTCTAGAAAATTTATACTTACTTTATTTTATTCCCATTCATAAGTATAATATCACCCTTTGGTCACATCTTGACCAATTTCCACTTCACCTCTTTCTCCAAAAGGGTATGTGAATTTTTCATTCATGAAGAACTAAAATATCTTGAGATCCTTGATAAGTAATCCCATATCTATTTAGTTACTATCACTATAAGGTTGTTAGAGAAGGTTATCCAATATGCATAAACCCTCATGTAGTGAGATAATACTTTAATCTCACAAACTTCATCCAAATTTTAACTTAAAATTTCCATAAATGGTTAACATTATAACCCCTCTAAAAGATGAAAATCCAAATATTGATAATGAAGGTCTATAGATAAGATTAACATTTATCCCCCATATATTATAAAGTATCTCATTATTCTCACCTTCCAAACATGAGAATACTTTCAACATATTTTCTCTTGAAATATGTTAAGAAACAGAATTACTAGAAATCCTTATGGAAAAAATTAATTCTTCTTTATTTCCAAGATTTATTAATATATTCCATAAATTCCAGAAGTTTTAAACTTAATCCATGATAATATAAAATAATTTATCAACAAATTTTTTATCAATTATGTGGTAATTAATACCGTCCAATTTACATATTCATATACAACATATCATTATCCAAACATCATTATTTTAACTCAGGAATAAATTAAGGGTTACCTTCCCTTAATCATAATATCACCTTTCATGAAATCACCTTTATAGACCATAAAAACCATTCAATATATTCTTATAAATCCTTAGAAAAAATATAAACTAAACAATCCTTATATAATTCACCATTCATGATTTTTGTAATCCAAATACATATATACTTCAATACTTACACTTTAATGATTGGCATGAAATAGGTCCTTCCTTGGTTTATAAGTAAATTCTTAGGTCATGGCATTGATTTGGGTAATTAATCTATTCAACATAGATAATAAATTTAACTCGATGATAATTATTCACTATATAACCTTTTTTCTACATATATAACATCTTCCCCTCTATTTTATGTATTCCTCAAGATTCTTCTTCCCTTCTTATTAACACATAAGAAGGTGAATATTATTTCCACTATGATTCTTACCATTTTAAAATTTAAAAAAGTTAATCTTCCTCTTATTTTATGTGTTAGTAATATCACCAAATATAACATTATTAATCATATATTGTGATAGATGATTTGGCATAATTGCAATATCTTTCTCTCTAGTGATCATCCCATTTGATTTGTCATTAGAAAATTGTCTATCACATTCAATGTTAAATCAGTTCTTTCTAGTTACCTCTATTGAATAAAACCAAAAATCATAATTTGAGCAACACTTATCATAGTAGAAAACCACATAATCATGAAAAAATAATTACTTACAGAATATCTGAATCATGAAACCTTATTTAATCTATGACAACCTAGTTTTATCATAGCCAACATAATTTTAAATCTTTCATGATTCTTCATTATTATTTTTTCAATTCTGAAAGAATTTTCCCTAAGAGTTTTAAACCATGAGTAAATCAAGTGTTTTTGTCATGTTCTACATTATGTAGAGTTAGTCCCGATGCACATTGTCAGATTTTTCGTCCTTAGGTGCATCTATTCTAGACTCGCTTCCATTTGTAGTGTCTAGCAAAGGATTTATTTCTAGGAAACCACTCCCTCTATCCTTTACCAAAATTCTATTACATTTTTCTATTTGTTTCCCCATCCTTAAACTTATCCTTAGAGAAATCCCTAGACATATCCTTATAAATATTCCTAGGGATCTTACAAAACTTTTCTCATCCTATTTTCTAATGTTTGGATAAACTTTTCCTCTAATTACAACTATAGTGAACCTCTATTTTCATACATTAACATTAAATTACTTTTGTATAATACTTAATAAAGTGAAAAAATAGCTCCCAAAGATCATGTTAGTTTATTTACATTAGAAACATGAAAATGTAAATATTGGTACATGAGTGAGATTCATTATATCCCACTAGGTTCTCCAAGACAAATTCCCCTCTTATACATATCATACCTAGAATATATCTTCATAACCTAGGGAATGAAACCTAAAAAGGGGCGATCTCATATGCTTAATAAGGGTAAATAAGGGAAATATGTGAGCATAAACACGAGCATAAGGGTATGATAATGAAATCATAATATTAGAAGATCATACCTCGTATATAAAAGATAATAATCCTGAATCTTGGAATAAATATAGGTGGTTCATAATACATGAATCATTTGGGGGTAAATAACATAAGACATGAAATCATAACATAGGAATAAAACATGGAATTGTTGAAAACACATAAGCATATAAAATGATTTCTGTAGTAGTTAAGGCATCACTGCCAGGGCCATCTTAATATTATGGGTTCACTCCCTATACCATATTGGTAGTCATGATTTACTCCCATGTACATCTTAGTGGTATGAGTTCACTACCTATACCATATTGGTTGTCATTGTTCACTCCCATGGCCATCTTAGTAGTATGAGTCCACTCCCCATACAATCTTAGTAGTCATGGTTGACTCCCATGTCCATATTAGTAGTCAACGTTCAATCCCAAGACTATATTATTCTATCTCATGAGATATAAATCATTAGGAAATTCATTGTAGGGAGATAAAGGTCTCACCTATCTCATAATGAAATCATAAATACATGTGCCATAATATCGTAAAAAAATAATATAATAACCTATAAAAAATATATAGGTTTCATAATTATTTAATCCTATATTAACCTATGAAAGGAGGTGTAAATCATAATAATTTATCATGGTATAACCCATTGAAAATAAACAAGTTTCATAAACATATAACTCATGGAAGAGGAACAAAATTTATAAACATATAACCCATGAAGGATAAAATAGTTTTCATTAACATCATACCATCAAAAGATAAACAATTTAGTGAAAGAATATGAATGGAACATTTTAATAATTTCCCAAAAATGAATAAATAACATCAATGGATGTCTTCTTAGATGAAAATTTAATTTGAGATATCTATTAAAAACATATATTGAGGAAAAAATCCATTCTTCTTTAAAAAGGGATTTTTAAAACATAATATAATTTGAATATAATTTTCTTTAGAAATACTTTGAAAACATATAAATAAGTCTTTAAATCATTTTGAAATCATTTTTCCTTGAAAACATATAAAACAAAATTTAAAACATCATGAAAATTATTTTCCTTGAAAACTTATAAAATAATCTTAAGAACATTTTGAAATTCATTTTCCTTTAAAACTTATAAAAGAAACTTAAAACATTTTGAAACCCATTTTCCTTTAAAACATATAAAATAAACACAAAAACCTTATGAAAACCTTATTCATTCAAAAATAATTTGAAAAACTATATAAAGAATGTTTTGAAAATCATTTAAAACACATTTGAAACCTAAAATATTTCTGAAAATCGTTTTCATTGAAAACCACTTTAAAACAACGAATTTACCAGTTTTTGGAAAATTATTTTATTAAAAAAAATTAAACTTATAAAATAATCTTCAGGGGATTTATGGTGATGATAGTGGGTAAATCCATACATTCCAAACATTACTTTTTCACCAAAAAAAGGTTTGGAAAAGTGCCTTGATCGGAAAATGATAAGAAGATTAATTTTTTAAAAATATTTTTGTTTAAAATGTAAACCATGGGTAGAAAAATATTTTAAATTTCATATTATAATAGTTTAATATTTTTGGAAACCTTTTAGAAAACATGGTTTTGAAGGAACACATATTTTCAACCAAAAAGAGAGGTAAAGTCGGGCTTTCTTGAAAAACTTTACTTTATCATATTATATACCAAAGAGTGAAAAAATGGTGCCATTAATTGGATATTACATTAATAACTAGAGGGTAAGAAAAATGGTGTGGTTATTGAGAGATGGATCATAATATTTCATCAATGGAAGCATAATCATAAGCAATATCAATAAATGATGATATTGTTTCAATAAACTCTTACCACATGCTTACCATGGATCATGATCTCTATATAAGAAAATAGAATTAAATGAATCATAAAATATCATTAAAATCATAATATTCATTACATAACATGTAAAATGTAATTATATACACCTTAAAATATAACGTATGTGCATAACAAAACATGTTTCTCAAAGAATGAAAATTGAGACAAAACTATCTTACCGATTAGGTAACTTCTGAAAAATAAACCCCATGAAATAAATATCATATAATGTATATGTAAATAAATATAAATTTAATAATAATCATCATATAATACATTCATGGTTTGTATATACACCACAAAAAATAAAATAACGGTGAATGTGACATGTCTCTCACAGATATAAAAAGTTAGATGAAATTCCATTACCTTATGTATTAACTCTCTTCGTACACATAAAACCTTCTATATAATAAATACATTTTTATTATTAATATTTTACACAACCATATTATTCTTTATAATAACATATAATTTTTTATTATTACTTTATATTACCCTCTTATTAACGATTCCAAGTTAGGGTTTTGCTTCGAGTAATATCTGCTTTCTTTTTCACATGTGTCTTAATTTGTTATATTTTTTCCCCTCATAATTATATCATGATTTCAAGAATATAAAAAATTATATAAATATAATTTTTATTCATTATATTTGTTATATATAAATATTAAATGTAAAACACCATTTGTTTAGACGGTGGAACATACGTACACATAAAGGTTGTTTCTGTTTTTCTTTGTAATGTTGAAAGAAAGAAATTAAAGGAAATATATGTGTATATATATAATATCATTAAAGTGTAATTATTATGTCATATATATTATATAATTTCACTAAACCCATCCTTAATACCTTCCTTTTGGTGTGTGAATGAATCACATCACTTTAAGGAGGTGGTAGTCCACACTTCCCCAAACGAAATTATCGTATTTACCAAAAATGAAAATCAAGAAGGTAGGATTTATATAATTACTAAAGAAGTATAAAATAATCATAAATATAATATATATCATATAAAAATATATTTTCCATCATAATTACAAAACATGATAGGTTTTAAAGGTAAAAAGAACAACATCAATTCATGAGCCGCTAGTTTGTCTTACATAAGAACGATAAGTTCCTTAACCATTAGATGGAAGTGTGTGTAATTGTAGGCAGAACCCATATAATAAAAACATCTCAGTATATTATTTATAATGGTGTTATTATATAATCATGCAATAATAAAAATTTAGGTGGTGGAGAAATAAAATAAAGGAAAGGATTTTGAGGAAGGATGTTACCTCTTCATTGAGTAACTCTTTTTGGTTTTCCCCGAAAGTATTCCTCGATTGGATTTATTACCAAAGGGAGAATTCAAGTAGGAAGTGATTTATTTTTGAAATTTTATTTTTAAGATCTTTTATGAACCAAAGTGTTTTTATAGGTGTGAATAAGTGGGAGAGTTGGTGGCCTTTTAAGGGTAGGGAGGAGACAGACTTTGTATTTTTTAAAACATGTTAGGTGTACTAACATTTTTACCCAAAAAAGACATTCAAAACCAAAAAAAAATAAATAATGGGAGGTTTATGGATTGAATATGTCCATAAAATGGTTTTTGGACAATTTTATAGGTCATTTTGGCACCTATGGTTTATTCCCTTATTAATCTTAATTTTACCTTAATCATTGTAACTAATCTTAATCAATTTCACTAATGTTTTTTGTAAAAAATTAATTTGATATTATTAGACTATAAATATCATACTTACTACAAATGTTTATTTATATTTTTCAAATTTCAATTCATATAAGCTAAAAATTTAATTTTTATTCCAATCTCACACATATGGGAAGAAAGCGGGTTTTTAAAGTGAGATTGTTCAAAAGGTCATTAAGATTTTATATCTAAATTAAATATAAAAGATTAAAATGATATAAATTATATTAATATATGTTTAATCTATCTAATTTTACTTTAAAACCAATATAAAATTTAATTTAACTATATAACTAAAATAGAAGAAAATGCAGTTTTGAATTAAAATTCAGTATTTTTCATTATTCATCCAAATATGAAGTTTCCCAGAAATATCCCAAAAAATCACTCTAAGAAAATTTAAAAATTATGAGTTAAAAATGATATTTATTTTATCAAATTAAATTTCTATAATTTTCTAAAATTAATTTTGTTATTATTCATAGAATGAAATAAAAATAATCCTTTTGAGAAAAAAGTATTTTAAAACATTTAAAGACTTTACCAAAAAATATATTTTTCATTATCACCATTATAAATGATATTATAAAATTATTTATTACTATTAATATTACTAAATTTAACATCTAGGTAATAATTATGTTATCTGAATAATTATAAAAATAAAATGATATTTCAGAGAAAATTTGTGTTACATGAAACGCAAGCCAAGTTGGTGTTGTGTGTAGTGCAAACCAAGTCGGTGTTGTGTATAGCATAAGCCAATTCAGTATTTCATATAGAACAAACCAATTTGGTTTTGTTTTTGGTGAAAACTTATCTTAGGGTATCATATAAGGAAATATTAACATAGTGTGGTATACAAGTCAAGAATAACTTAGTGATTTTATATAACAGAAGCTATATTCACTGTTGCGTGAAATGAAAAATATCAAAAAAATATTAAATTAATTCAAAAAAATATTTTACAAAAACTATGGGTGTTACATGTCTTCTACAAAACTTATAATTTTATTTATTACCTAGATTTATTATATTATTTTCTCTATATTTCATCCACTAATGTTAAGTTTGATTTCCTAATTTCAAATGTATATGATATTTTATTTTTTTCTATAGTAGAATCTTATTCTCCTTGGTGTATCTTCTCTTACATTATTATTTGATGTGTCATTATTAAAACTTTTATTTTTCTTTTATTTACACACTAAGGATGATTTATTTCTACTTTTTTTTATTTCTCATGATTTTTTAAATCCTTTCATCAAGATTATATGAATTATTCTTGGTATGTGTGTACCATAATTAATCATCAAAATATACACATGTTTTTAAAACTTATAAAATAATTATAAGATTTCATATCTATTCTTGAGGGAAATATTTTCCCTTTTCAGTTTACATTTTCTCAAATTTTAATAATTCCTCCTAATTTTGTACATTCTATCACTAAAACCATGATTTATTTTTCTTTCAATGATTAAAATTTTAAACCAAAAATAAATATACTCATTTATAATACTTCCATAATACTAACAATAGTAAATAAAACTTGTTCTTTTTTTCTTTAGTTGCAATCTTTCCAGCTCTGACATCTTATTGTTTTTAAACTAAACAGACCTTTCTAACTAAACTTTGTATATCTAATACTATTAATCACATACACCATTAATTATTTGGTGGGTTTATCATAATTTTTATCCACCCATATATTTATATAATGTGAAATATTTCCTACACTTTCATGAAAACAACATTAGTGAAAAAAAAAATTATAGAACAAGGGTCACATTTTTTGCAAGCTTAAAGTAGATTTATATATAGATGATTTAAATACCTTATTTTCACTATTATTATTATTATATATAATACTTTTATCAGAAGCATACATGGAAGAACATATTCTCTCATCACTTTGGGAATATTCAGCTTGTGTTCATTACAGATTTCTCAATTTCACTTCTAATTCAAGACCCTTTATATTGAGAGTTTTTCTCAACCACAACTGATATAAAAAGTTATCCCAATTTAATTTTAATCTTATTGATATAATATCCATTTTTTATACTTCATTATAAGTAATTATAAATATATTTTATTCTTTTATATTTTACCTCTAATTGATAATTCTTGAAAGCATTAGTAGCTTTCTGAGTTTCTTCCAGAGCATAGATATTTAATTCACAAGACTTTAATCTATTAAATTTATTATAAAGGATCTTTTCTAATAATTATACATCTAGTGAGAATTTATTTTCACGGATCAATGTGAACTATTCTTTGACTTCATTAATTTTTATGAGATTGTTTCACTTTTGTAACTTTTTTACCAATTATTTTTCCACTACATCATTTCAAAATCTACATGTTTTCTTTCACCCTATAGAACCATTGTTAAATCCAATATATATGTGATAAATTAAACAAGTACATTTTTAATTAACCCTTTATTTTGAAGCAAACATCACTAATATATTTAATGGGATTATACTTATCATAGTTTGGTGTTGATTCTTAAAGAGGATAATTCACAACTGATTTAACAGGATAATTTCCACTTGTATCGACTTCAACTATTTGTTGATCCTTTTTTATTTTCTTGATTTTGAGATCATTAACAATTTATTATTTTCTTTCTTCTACCTTGTATTGAAGGGTTTCACTAAAACAACCTCTATGATTTTATTAACATGAATAGAAATTATTTTCTCCATCTAAAGAAACTTTGAACCTTATTAAAATATGAACTTCATGCATAAGAGATAAAAAACTAGGAAAATAATAAGATATAATAAGAGGTAAAACCTTCTAATATGACACTAATTGAATTGATCAGTGGTCCACGAAGTCACATTATGTGGTAAGGGTGGTTAATCAGTGTGAAATAATTATACTTAATTTTATTTCATTTAATTACCACTATTAATATTCTAACTATAGAACTGGTCAGTATGAATGGATATACTTATGAATTACCAATAAAATAAACCACATGCAAAGAATTAAGTAAAAAAATACATAAGCACCTTATATTTTTACAATGTTCACCCTGGATGTGGGTGACTACGATCATGTTATGTGTAGGATAGACCTAACTCAAAAATATACAATAATATAATAATGTTAATAAAGGTGGAGAAGGTTTCATATTTTATTCATAAGGTTATCTCCCTAAAACCCTTTATTATCTCTTGGTAGGTTCTTTATACTAAATCCTATTACTTTATAGTGGATCAATCTAACAATACTAATAAAAAAACTTTGTTCTATTCTAGGCTATCACAACACCATAACGATAAATATTATTCCTCAATCATAATTATTCGACTACTAAGTTATGAATAACTCCATTAGCTTTAGCATCATCCTTGTTCTCTAAAATTAGTCTTCCAAATGTTCAACACAAAAGTAACATGTTTAATCATGTTTCATTCTTCATCTTCCAAATAAGATATTCAATGGATGTAACATAGTCAAATGATATTAGAATCACATTGGCACTACCTTATCATTTTTGTTCTTCATCAGGAACCTCAACACATAGAATCTATATAAGTAGTAGTAGTGTATTTCTTCTTCAATTCTATTCATCCTTATTCTTTGGATTTTATTATATAATGGTATAATACATTAGGTATTAACTATTACTTCATCTTCTTCCTCGATGCATATATTTTTTGAAGACTATATGTCATTGATATATATCTCTTAGTCACTTATCTTCTTTTACTTTTTATTATCTTCTTAAATTTAAGAGATCATTATAAAAGTATAATACTGTCTTTTTCTCGCTACTCACTTATCACCCCTTATTCTATTATCTTTATAATCAAAATAATATCATGTGAATTTTTTCCATAATTTGAATATTGAAATCTCATGATACTCATAACCATGGTCTTCTCAATATTATCAATAGAATCACATGGGTTTATTACCCCTGATCTAATAATATTTATATAATTGTAAAAAAAATCCCAAATTATTTTCAATAAATGCTTACATTAATTATTACTCTTATATATGGAATTTTCTCATTATATTATCCACTAAAATTGATCAAATATACCTCATGATAAATTTTAGTTAACCATGATTTTCATACATATATATTACAACATTTTTTTTGAACATTCCTTATATTACAAAAACACATGCATTAGGATCATAAAGGTATAGTGTCTTTGGAAACTTGGAAACATAAACAACAGGTTCATAAGTTAGCTACATAATCTACCACTATGTTCATCACAACTAGAACCCTTCTTAAAAATATAATATATAATACATTTCTTCATAACCTGGAGAAATTAAACATAATAAAGTCTGACCTAAAATGATCAGTAAAGGTAAAAAAGGGGATATATGCAAGAAAAACATGAACATAGGTGTATGAGAACATGAGAATAACATTTGAAAACCATACCTTGCATATCAATGATCAGAATCTTGAGTCATGGAATAAATATTAATAGTTCATAATACATGAATCATTAGGGAATAAAATAACATTATCCATTAGAGCATAACATTTTGATAAGACATAGAATTTTCAAATACACATAAGCATAGAAAGGTATTTTTTTTGTAAGTCAAGGATCACTACCAAGGCTACCATAATGGAATAGGTTCACATCCCAAACAATCATACTAGTCAAGGTTCACTCCCAAGTACATTATATAATAAAACGTCCCTTACTAAACTTGGTTCACTCATTATTCCATTCTTGTTTGTACTAAGATATACAAATCTTTACCCAATGAATTAGAGGGAGATATAATTCCCAACCATCACATAATAAAAATAATATGTATGTGTTCCACAAGATTCTAAAACATTCATCATATCATAACCGATAAAATGAAATGCTTTTTATAAACATTTCATCATTTCAAAACCTGTGTAAAAGAGATAAGTTTCATAATTATATCAACATTTTATCAAAGAATAACCCATGAAAAGAAGAGGGTTTCATAATAAATTTATCATTTTATAACCTGTGGAAGAGAAACAGGTTTCATAAATAACATTTCATCATAAATATAAACCATCCATAAAATGATTAATAATGGTATCCTTGGATTATATCTCTAATAGAGCTAATATTTCCAATGTTTCTCATATATAATTTAGGGATTTAAACCCCACCAATTTGGAATTTTATGTGAATTTAATTATTATTGGAATAATGAAATGTGTTGAGATTTATTTTTAAAATGCCGTAATTTTAGACATTTAATTATTCTTAATTTTATGATGTATTCTGAGATTGCATTTAAAGGAATCTTTTCACCGTGAGCGAAATGAAGCGGTGTGACAACAGATTTTGGAGAAAAGAAGCGAAGATGGAAAACGGAAGCAGAACACCTACATGTCGTGTACTAATAGTACACATTATGACCTTTTCAAAAATAATTTTTCATGAAGAACATGTTGTGACTTTATAACACTCCATGAAGATCATGTTCACGTCATATACCCTTTGTAGACATCGTGTAGTGAGTCATCCAGTCAAACCAGTGTATGATATTCACAGGATGCAATAGAGAAAATGAATATGGGGTACACATCATGTTCCCTAATTACACATCTTGACCCAGTTGACATGCATTAAAAAATTAAATTAATGTGGCCTGAAGTTTCGATAGGTCTGCCCATAAAAGTCACCCCTTGGACACTATTTTGGAGCATTCTAGACAAGACGGAGAAGCAGGACACAAACAAAACTCCCCCCAACCATTCAGAGTTTTTCTTAGCCATGGTGGAGGTCAAGATCAAGATGAAGATGTAGACCACTGAGGCTGCAACAAATATTCTAGAGTCTATCCAATCAATTTATAGTTAAACTCCAAGTGTTTGTATATGGCGAAACCCAACAATCACTCTCTTATAAGTTGTGTTCCTATCGTGTAATTTCTCATTGAATTTATTTTGAAAATATTCCTTTGAATAAATGTAGTTTTTTTCCTTCTTTAGTATATTTGTCATAAAATTAGCTAGATTTTTGTTCCATATTTGAGTATATCAATCGATTTATCTATTTAAACGTCTTTGGAAAGATCTTTTCATTGATCATATTGGTATTAATTGGGTTTTATTTCTTTGAGATCTTCATGTAATGGAATCTCTTAAATAGGTAGGAAAAAAATAATATTAAGGTCTTAATATGATATCTATATAAATTTGTGTGTTCAGCTAGGGATCCTTAGGGTTCATTTATAAATTCAATTGTGATATCATTTTAAATGAGGAAGGGGGAGTGTTTGGGAGGTTGAAGCATTTCTATGACTGTTGTTTTAAATATGATTCTCAAACCACTTTATTTTTCATCAACTTTTTTTTCCTTAAATTTAAATTTCTTTCACTTTAGTTACATAATATTTTAAAAATGATAATTGAATCCCTCTTTTTCATTTCATTCAAAAATAACCCAAATAATAGTGATAGTATTGGAACTCACACTGCAACCTCCTCAAGAGACAACCCTATGGTCACCACTTTGATGCATTCAAAAGGGAAAAATATTGATTGAGGTTAAGGATATTGAAAACCTTTCACATCAATCCCTAGTAAATCATAATCAACATCAAAGGATGTCATCTTAGATGGAAAATTATTTTAAAGATCACATTGAATGTTTATTATGTAAAATAAATTTCCCCTTGGAAAAAAACTTTTTTAAAGATAAATCATTTCAAAAATAATTTTATTTGAAAATAACATTGTATGATTATAAGGGATTATTCAAATCAATTATTTTTCATGACAATAAAAAAAATTGTTTATGTCGTACACGTTAAAATGAATTTTACTTTCACATTTTTGGAAAAATACAAACAAGAATTTTTTGTAAAATGACATAAGGATTCCCTTAATTTTTTAAAAAAAATTAAAAAATGGGTAGAAATTTATTTTATAAATCATTTGGATTAAGTTAAAATAATTAATATACTTTTAAAAAACATGGTTTTAGAAGGAAACAGTTTTTCGACGAAAGAGAGAAATAAAGAAAACTTTTATTAAAAAATTTCTTTATAACTATTGAGTACATAATGATAGTAAAATTAAGGTAAAACATGTATTCACATGAAATAATGTAAGGATAATAAAATTCATGATAATCTTGAGAGATTGATGATAATATTTTATCATCAGAGAGAAAATCATAAACAATCCTCATAAACGATGTGCTTGTAACATAAAATATTTACCACTTTCGTAACTTTGAATTGTAATCCCCATGAAACAATAACATTAAATTAAACTTAAAATATAATTATAATAAATAAATTCATGATATTAAATGTTAAAGGGGTTATATATACACTTATAAAAGAAGATTGGTGTATAACATAACATATGTCTCAAGGAAGTAAAAATTGAGGCAAAAATTAGTCCCAAATTCCATCATAGTCGTTCCAAATTCTTATATAAGAAACATAAACATATATATATATATATATAACCATATATTATTTTCATAAGACCTTTTATTACCCTTTAATTAACAATTCCATGTTAAAATCACATTTCAGGCAATCATTGCTCTGTTTTTCATGTGTGTTTTTATTTCTATTTTTTGGTCCTCTTACTTTTATAATGGGTACGCCATCTACAAAATTTTAATGATGACACAGACATCATATATGGTATGTATATATTTTTATATATTAATCCACAATATTTATAGATAGAAAATGAAAAACAACATTCTTGGAGATGGGAGGTTGTATATATACATAAACTTTGTTTCTATTTTCTTAATGGATTTAAAAAAAAGAGGGGTAAATAATATATTGAAATTATAGAATTATTTTTATGTTTTATATATCATAAAATTTCATTTAACCCATTCATATTACCTATTATATATAGTGTGAATGAATCACATCACTTCGTGAGGAGATAGTGTAACACCTGATATTTTTATGAGAAATATTTTGTTTTTATGTTATATAAATCATCAAAGGAATCTTTCACTACACACAACACTGTCTTGGCTTGCTTTACACACAACCGCGGCATTCCTCGATAGCTTGCGTCGTACGCAATACCGAGTTTCACTAAACAACGATATGCTATTAAAATATTATTAAAACTAGCAGTTATGAATAGTAATAACCACTTTTGGAAAATTTGAAAATTTTATTTTTCAAAATGGACTTCATTTTTGGATTCGGAATATCGAAATTATCTTAGGGTGAAATTTTGGTACTTTTCGGATAACTTTCATATTCTGATGAATAGTGAAAATTACTAAATTTTAATTAAAAACAACTTTTTTAATCGAAATAATTAATAGTGATAAATTTTTAATTTGAGTGGTTTTAAAGTATATTTATAATATATTTTTACAATTTAATATAATGTTTCTCATTGGATGTAATTTCACATTTAAACCAGACATAAACAAGTATCAGTCTTTTGATAGTTATTATCTCTTAAAAACACGCTATTTGTTTTGACAACGGGAATTAATTTTTAAATTAGTTAATGTAACTGATATTTTTTGAATTTGTTAAAATAGAAATCATTTTTGAATTCATAATATCAAATATAGCTTAGGCCTAATTTTTGGTATTTTTTTCTGGAAACGTTCATTTTTTTATGAATAGTGAAACGACTAAGTGGTAGTTAAAAAAACTGAATATTTCATAAAACTTAATTTTACCACTTCTGTGAGTAGAATTTCAAAAATCCGAGACACATGGTTAATATCAAGGACTAAAATGTGGTTCAATGAGATGAAAATAATTTTTGGTGAATAGTAACTTTTTACTTTTTTTACGACGGTTAAAAGTAAATAGGGTAATTAAGGGTAAAATTGTTATTATTATTACCCTAACACATGTTCTAATTCTATTGGATAAGTGTAATTCGACCAAAAACAACCTTAGGAATAAAATATGACCATTTAGGCCCACTTGGATTAGATTAGGACATTTATTTTCAATTTATTTAAAGAAGGGTTAAAATAGTTAAAATCAAAGTTTAATAACTAAATAATTTTTAATATATGGTAATACATAAGATAAATTCGTCTATAAATATTAATTAGAAAGCTAAAATGATTTCCAATATAATTGTATTTTATTTATAATTTTTAGACTTAAAATAATTTAATTTATTTATGATACAATGATGATACAACAATTATCTTATTAATGAAATATTGACATAATTGATGTTATAAATACCCAAATAAATGTAATTTGAGACTTTTTATGAATTACAATAATTTTCTATGTTAATATGACATGTTAGTATTGATTTAATTAATTTTGTTCGAACTAATCATTGTGTTATGATTTTCACAAAAATCAATTACCAAATATTGTCAAAATTGACATAAAATAGTTTTTTAAACAAATATTATATTATTAATTGTTATTATATTCCTAAAAATCTAAGGTTCGGAAAATATACTTATATCCTGATGGTTGTATCATTAATGGACCACTTGGGGGTCTCTTTAATGTATATGGTAAGTTTATTAACTATATAATATAAAAATACAAAGTGACATGGTAAATGTCAATCTAATTAACTAAGAGTTAAAACTAAAAGATAAGGATAATATAATTCCCTAAACTTGTCTAAATTTTATTGGATGAGAGGATTTAGACTCATCCCCACCTTATCTTCTAAATATATCAATTTGGAGCTATTAAAAACCGAATTTTACTTTATAAAAAAAATAATATTTTTAGTTATTCCAAAGGTGCCCCTCTCCTCCCTTATAAAAATGAACCTCCTCCCTCTTTTCCTCAAACCACTTTGAGCCTTCAAGCTCGACCAAACCCTGCCAAATTCTCTTCTCCACTTCCCTAGAAACATCCTAGAGTTCCTGGTATTTTTCAAAGACAAATTTTAGTTCCCTAAGAGGAGGTCTCAAAGAGGCGCTTCAAAGAAGAGGTAATGTCCGTTACCGATTATTTCAACATTATTTCTTCTTCCACTTCTTATTCTTTAGTTTTTTAATCATGAAGTAATATCATCAGTATCACTCATATACTGATATGTTATTATAAGTATGAAACAACCCTATTTCACCATTTATCCATCCTACGGAAAACGAAGTCACCGCGCGTGTGTACGTACGGAATACCGTCTCCACGCCGTGGTGTAATCTATTTTCCACCACCACCTTACTTGGATGGGTATAATGGTGTAAATAATGAATATATATGATTATTGTAAATTGATATTGATTCTGAAATAGTATACATACACTCCAATACAATTCCACGATCATGGGAACGATATCATTGCTCATGCGTACGTACGGAATACCGTCTCCACGATGCGATGCGACTCGTTCTACATGATATTCATTTCATAATGATTATATAAATGAATTGAATGAATGAATATGATATATATTACAATAATACCATTCTGTAAATGAGGTATCTATAACCTAAAAGGAAAAATAAGAATTTATTCGACAAAACACCCATAAGAACAAAAAGTAATAAACACCCGAATAACAAGTAGTAATGAAATATTACTAATAAGAACCTAATAATATGACCATATATGATATCATAAAAATAAGTATGATTCTGTAATAAGTCAATAACATTATTTAAATCATTATACAGGAGTTTCGGACACTTACGAAACAAATAGGACCTAAGGTAAGGGAAAATATCACAATCTCATTTTATCCGAGATTATTTATACTTTGGTATTTACTAGGGTGTATTTTGTCATCCACATCCATGTTTCCTCAATATGTAATATTTTTTCCATCCACCTACAATTTTTTAAATCCAATTTTACCCTTCGGTGAGTTTTTAGTAAAAGATATGAAAGGAATCTTTTGTCACTTTTCGTACGAGGTACTTTTTGACTTTTCCGACAAAAGTATGAGAATAATGTTTTTTTTAACTTATACGACATGAATGGATTTTTAAAACATTATTTCCAAGAAGCTTCCTTTAAAAGGTTTCAAGTTTATTTTTAATCAACTTGTTTTAGTTTAAAATTGTATGACATGTTAAGAAATGAAAATGTTTTTGAAGTAGAAAGGTTATTTTCCTCAAGAATAGAGTTCAAGTGTTTTATAAAAAATATTTTTCATCTAAGATAATATAGGGTTCTGTTTCTATCCTTATTATTACATTGATTTGATTATATTGTGATGGAAATATTTTTATGAATTCCTTTATCTTATATGAATTGTTTTATGATGTCATGTTGTTTAAGAATCCCATTTTTATTACATGGGTTATGCAATGATGTATGATTTATGATTTTGTGGCACACATAAGAATGGTATCATTATGAGATGGTTGGGACCTATATCTCCCTCCAATACATTGGGTAAAGATTTTATATCTCATGAGATAGACATGGCTGGAACGGCAGGTTAAACCGGTTCAGTGAAACAGGACTGAAACGAGGAGTGAACTCGGTTCAGAAATGGACTTTGTCCACTAAGATAGTCTTGGAATTGAGTCTTGACTAATAAGAAATGATTCTCTATAATTATGTGTGTATGAAACAAAGTTTCATGTTTTAAGTTATGATTATTGGGAATACATTTCACTACTATGATTTATCCAATGTTATGAAATTATGATCTCTTTTGCAGGTTAAGATTTCCAAAAGTTATGTTCTTAGGTATATGATGTGATTAATATTTCTTTTGTTTACCTATACTGAGAATTTGAGCTCACCCTTTTGTATGTTTATTTCCCCAGGTCAAGAAGAAGGTTATTAAGTAGGATATTACAAAAGGGACTCTAGATATGATGAAATAAATGGGAGGAAAAGTAGATGCTTTATGAACCAGTTGTTTATGTTTCCCAGTTTCTAAAGACTCTATACCTATACGGTCCTTTCCTGGTTTTTTTATATGTTGTAATAAGTGTGCTTCAATTATGAAGTAATAACAATGTATGTAAAGTATGTGTCGTTATAGTTGGTATCATAGGCAAAGGAGGTAGGAATGTGTCTGATCCTTGGGAACTCTCACATGTGAGCGTTGGACGGAGCATGGCTCTCCGCCCAAGGGCTTAATGAGGAAATGGCTGCCACTGGGGATGGTGGTGTGTCCCACCCAGGGGGGGTAGCGACCCATGGAGTGTCCTGATAGGTATCAATTATAGTCCACCGGATGTAATTCCAGACCGCTATAGTTGGTATCAGAGGAAAGGTATAGTCAACCTTCAGAAACTAGGATGTGAAAGCCTTAGTAAGAACCCTAAGGATAAGTCTAAGCATAGAACACAATCTTAGTGTTTTAGAAATGGACATGAATAACCTATGATAATACCTTAATTGTGAAATTTTATTCTTGATTATGTGGTTTTCCTATTATAATTACTGTTTCTCACACTATTCTTCTTGGTTTTAGTCAATGGCTGGAACCCGAAGGAATTGTGTTAATGTGGAATGCGATGGGCAATGCAATGATTTCCCCCTTGAGAAACCAAACGTTATGGGAGTTGGAATGAAAAATTTTGTATCCATGCTCACACAACTTTCTCAAGCTATGAATCATGCAAGACTTCCAAAAGAGAAAAGGAAGGAGCAATATTCTGTTGAATCCTTCATGAGGCAGCATCCACCTTCATTCAGCGGGTCTACTGATCCATTAGTTACTGAACAATGGATTTGTACTACTGAAAAGATATTTTCAGTTATTCAATGTTCTGAACATGATAAAGTCATCCTACCAGTGTATCGTTTGGAAGGAGATGCTGATCAATGGTGGAATCTTATTAAGAATACGAGGCAAAGGGATGAAATTGAGTCCATGGAATGGGACGAGTTCAAGAACTTATTTTTCAATAATTACTTCCCTCGTATTCTCCGAACAAAGATGGAGAATGCGTTTCTTGAACTAAAGCAAAAGGATGATGAATCTATTGGTACCTATGAAGCAAATTTTACAAACTTGCAAGGTACACTTCTGGTATTATTATCCAACTTGAGAGTAAGATCGATCAATTCTTTAGTGGCTTAAAACCAAGTCTTCGAAGGGTCTTAGCCATAAGGGACTTCAATAGATATGAGGAAATAGTTCTATGTGCTCTCAAAGTTGATATGGAGATTGGAGTAACCCATCAGTCATATGGGTTTGATAAGAAGAGGAAAATGGAATTCAAAGGAAAATCTAAAGAGCACACTGAAAAGAAGATGAGATTCCCTTATGCTCAAAGTGTGGAAAGAAACATGGAGGGAGTGGTCTTAAAGGGACAAGTAAATGTTTCAAATGTGGAAATGAAGGTCAACGGGAATTTTAATGCTGCAATGATGGGAAGAAGATGTCTAATGATGCAAACAAAGGAAGGGATACACAGAATTAACCTACTACACTTCAATGTTTCAAGTGCAAGGAGATGGGACATTATGCCAATCAATGCCAAAATCCAAGGGTAGATGATGATGGTCGAAGTCAACAAACTCTTAAGGCTGAAGAAAAAGGAAAGTCACATGCAATTTCTATCAGTGATGTGGAGTACGATAATGATGTGGTGAAAGGTACACTTACTATCCACTCTAAAGTAGAAAATGTTTTATTTGATTCTGGATCCACTCACTCTTTTATTTCTCAAGAATTTTCTAAGAGTATCACTGTATTACCTCAACAATTAGATGTTGAGTTAGCTGTGACAACACCTAATGGCACAACAGTCGCATCAAAAGTTTATAATTCTTCCCCGATTGAAGTGTGTGGGAAAGTTCTTCCTTCAAATCTTGTGATCCTTCCTATAGTGGAATTTGATGTGATTCTTGGCATGGATTGGATTTCTTTATATGGAGCTCATATAAATTTCCAAATAAGGGAAGTCACATTTCATATTCCAAATCAATCTATGATCGTCTATCGATGCAAGGATGAACATAACCTTCCAGCGGAAATTTCATCCATCTTATGGGTCTTGATTTCACTAAACGAGGGTTATTTATCTCAAATGGTTGGTGAGAAACTCACGATTAAGAATATGCCCATTGTACGGGAGTTTGATGATGTCTTTCCGGAAGAATTGCCGGGTCTTCCACCAAATTGTGAAGTTGAGTTTTCAATAGAACTCGTACTGGGTGCTTTGCCTATTTCAAAGAAACCTTATAGAATGGCCCCAATTGAGTTGCAGGAATTGAAGAAGCAACTCCAAGAGAATCTTGATAAGGGATTCATATGCCCTAGTGCATCACCTTGGGGAGCACATGTTCTGTTTGTTAATAAGAAATATGGATCAATGAGACTCTGCATTGATTATCGATAACTTAACAAGATCACTATCAAGAACAAATATCCTCTCCCATGCATTGATGACTTATCTTACCAACTATGAGGAGCTCAATACTTTTCCAAGATTGATCTTCGTTCAGGGTATCATCAATTAAGGGTCAAAAGGGAGGATATACCAAAGATGACTTTCCGTACAAGGTATGGACACTATGAATTTATAGTGATGCCATTTGGTCTTACTAATGCCCATGATATCTTCATGGATCTGATGAATAGAGTCTTTAGAGACTATCTTGATCAGTTTGTGGTAGTCTTTATAGACGATATTCTTGTCTATTCAAAGAGTAAGGAAGAACATGAAGATCACTTGAGAATTATATTGAAGACCCTGAGAAAGAAGAATATTTATGCCAAATTAACCAACTGTGAATTTTGGATTCAAAAAGTTTCATTTTTGGGTCACATAATCTGAAAAGAGGGGATATCTGTGGATCCAGCAAAAACAGAGGTTATCGAAAGATGGTCAAGACCAAAAAAAGTAACTGAGATCCAAAGTTTTCTTGGTTTGGATGGATATTATCGACGTTTTGTGAAAGATTTTTCATGATTATCTAATCCAATCACTAGGTTGACTCGGAAAGGAGTTAAGTTTTTTTGGACGGAGGAATGTGAAGAGAATTTCAAGGAGTTGAAAAGAATGTTATCCAGTGCACCTGTGCTCACACTGCCTTGTAGTGGAGAAAGGTTTGTGATCTACAATGATGCATCCAAGAAGTTATTGGGCTATGTTCTTATGAAAAATGATATGGTGATAGCTTATGCCTCACGACAGTTGAAAATCCATGAGCAAAATTACCCAACTCATGATTTGGAGTTAGCTGCGGTAATCTTTGCATTAAATATTTAGAGGCATTATCTTTATGGAGAAAGGTGTGATATTTATACTGATCATAAAAGTTTAAAGTATATTTTCACACAAAAGGAGCTGAATATGCGCCAAAGAAGATGGTTGGAGCTGATTAAGGATTACGACTGCTCAATTCATTACCACCCTGGGAAAGCAAATATGGTGGCAGATACATTAAGTCGACAAGACCATTCTAGCTTATCCATGATGAGGATCACAAAATATCCAATATTTATGGATTTACAAAGGATGGATCTTGGAATTATAATGGAAGGGGGGAAATCGTATCTTTCTCAAATGAATGTTCAACCATCTATACATGTGAAGATTAAAGAGGCACAAAAATAAGATGTAGAGTTACAAAAGAAGGTGAGAAATATTCCTGAATTCAACCTTGATTGTGATCGGATAATAAAGTTCAGGAATCGAGTTTATGTTCCTCCCAACCCCGAATTAAAGAAGGAGCTTCTGGATGAGGCTCATAGTTCTTCATTCTATATTCATCCTGGAAGCACAAAGATGTATAAGTACCTGAAAGAGTACTTCTGGTGGGATGGCATGAAAAGAGATGTTGCTGAATAGGTCTCTCGATGCTTGGTTTGTCAGCATGTTAAAGCTGAGAGATAGAAGTCTAAGGGGATGTTACAACCATTACCCATACCCAAATGGAAATGGGAAAACATCACTATGGACTTTGTCACAGGACTTCCTAAAACATCCAAAGGCAATAATGTTTTCTGGGTCATAGTTGATCATCTTACAAAGTCTACACACTTCATTGCTATTAGAGAGGATTTCTCTCTGGATCAGCTTGCCAGGATATATGTAAAGGAAGTGGTAAGATTGCATGGAGTACCACTTTCTATTATATCTGATCGGGATCCGAGATTTACCTCGAAGTTCTGGTGAATTCTTCAGCATACTCTGGATACAGAGTTGAGTTTCAGAACTGCTTATCATCCTCAGACAGACGGTCAGTCTGAGTGAACAATTCAAACTCTAGAAGATATGTTGAGAGCTTGCTCTATGGATTTCAAATGTGGTTGGGATCAACACCTACCTTTGGTGGAAATTTCTTATAATAATAGCTTTCACTCCAGTATTCAAATGGCTCCTTATGAAGCTCTCTATGGAAAGAAATGCAGGACTCCAACTTGCTGGGATGAAGTTGGGGAAAGAAAGCTATTAGGACCTGATCATGTTGATGAGATGGCAGAAAAGGTCCGACCTATTAAACAACACATAAGAGCAGCTCAGAGTCAACAGAAAAGTTATGCCGACAACCGAAGAAAAGACCTAGAGTTTAATGTGGGTGATAAAGTGTTCTTACGAATATCTCCCTGGAAGAGGGTCATGAGATTTGGAAAGAAGGGGAAGTTGAGCCCTAGATATATCGGTCCTTTCAAAATATTGGATCGTGTTGGAAAGGGAGCTTAACGATTGGCGCTTCCACCGAATCTCTCTAAAGTTCACGATGTGTTCCATGTATCTCTCCTGAGAAAGTACATACCTGATCCTTCACATGTACTCGGCTCAGAAGTTGTACCGTTGGAGCAAGATCTTTCTTATGAAGAACAGCCGATAGAGATTCGGGATCGTAGCGAAAAAGTCCTACGAAACAAGACCACTCGATTGGTGAAAGTTTTATGGAGGAACCATCAATTAGAATAAGCTACATGGGAGCTTGAGGATATGATGAGGGATAGCTATCCTCATCTTTTTGTTAGAAAGTGACGAATTTCGAGGGCGAAATTCATTTTAAGGGGGTAGAATGTAACAACCGAGACTTTTATGAAAAATATTTTGTTTTTATGTTATATAAATAATCAAAGGAATCTTTCACAACATACACCACTAGCTTGGCTTTCTCTACACACAACTGTGGCTTTCCTCGATAGCTTGAGTCGTACGCAATACCGAGTTTTATTAAACAACGATATGCTATTAAAATATTATTAAAACTAGCCGTTATGAATAGTAATAACCACTTTTTTAAATTTTTTAAATTTTATTTTTGAAAATGGACTTCATTTTTTGATTCGTAATATCGAAATTAGCTTAGGGTGAAATTTTGGTACTTTTCGGATAACTTTCATATTCTGATGAATAGTGAAAATTACTAAATTTTAATTAAAAACAACTTTTTTAAATCGAAATAATTAATAGTGATAAATTATTAATTTGAGTGGTTTTAAAGTATATTTAGAATATATTTTTACAATTTAATAAAATGTTGTTCATTGGATGTAAGTTCACATTAAAACCAGACATAAACAAGTGTCAATCTTTTGATAGTTATTATCTCTTAAAAACACGCTATTTGTTTTGACGACGAGAATTAATTTTTAAATTAGTTAATGTAACTGATATGTTTTGAATTTGGTAAAATAGACACCATTTTTGAATTCATAATATCAAATATATCTTAGGCCTAATTTTTGGTATTTTTTTCTGGAAGCTTTCATTTTTTTTAATGAATAGTGAAACCACTAAGTGGTAGTTAAAAAAACTGAATATTTCATAAAACATAATTTTACCACTTCTGTGAGTAGAATTTAGAAAATTAGAGAGACACGGTTAATATCAAGGACTAAAATGTGGTTCAATGAGATGAAAATAATTTTTGGTGAATAGTAACTTTTTACTTTTTTTTACTACGGTTAAAAGTAAATAGGGTAATTAAGGGTAAAAGTGTTATTATTATTACCCTAACACATGTCCTAATTCTATTTGATAAGTATAATTCGACCAAAAACAACCTTAGGAATAAAATATGACCATTTAGGCCCCCTTGGATTAGATTAGGACATTTATTATCAATTTATTTAAAGAAGGGTTAAAATAGTTAAAATCAAAGTTTAATAACTAAATAATTTTTAATATAGGGTTATACATAAGAAAAATTAGACTATAAATATTAATTATAAAGATAAAATGATTTCAAACATAATGGTATTTTATTTGTAATTTTTAGACTTAAAATAATTTAATTTATTTATGATACAATGATGATGCAGTAATTATCTTATTAATGAAATATTGACATAATTGATGTTATAAATACCCAAATAAATGTAATTTGAGACTTTTTATGAATTAAAATAATTTTCTATGTTAATATGACATGTTAGTATTGATTTAATTAATATTTCTTGAACTAATCATTCTGTTATGATTTTCACAAAAATCAATTACCAAATAGTGTCAAAATTGACATAAAATAGTTTTTCAAACAAATATTATATGATTAATTGTTATTATATTCCTAAAAATCTAAGGATCGGCCAAGATACTTATATCATGATAGGTGTATCATTAATGGACCACTTGGGTGTCTCTTGGATGTATATGGTATGTTTATTAACTATATAATATAAAAACACAAAGTGACATGGTAAATGTCAATCTAATTAATTAAGAGTTAATACTAAAAGATAAGGTTAATATAATGACCTAAACTTGTCTAAATTCTATTTTATGAGATTATTTCGACCCCTCCCGACCTTAGCCTCGAAATATATCAATTTTGATCTATTAAAAACCGAATTTGACTTTATAATAAAATAATATTTTTAGTTATTCCAAAGGTGCCCCTCTCCTCCCTTATAAAAGGGCACCTCCTCCCTCTTTTCCTCACACAACTTTGAGCCTTCCAGATCGGCCAACCCCTGCCAAATTCTCTTCTCCACTTCCCTAGAAACATCCTAGAGGTCCTGGTTTTCTTCAAAGACCAATTTTAGTTCCCTAAGAGGAGGTCTCAAAGAGGCGCTTCAAAGAAGAGGTAATGTCCGTTACCGATTCTTTCAACTTTATTTCTTCTTCCACTTCTTCTTCTTTAGTTGTTTCATCATGAAGTAATAACATAAGTATCACTCATATACCGATATGTTATTATAAGTATGAAACAACCCTATTTCACCATCTATTCATCCTACGGAAAACGAAATCACCGCGCGTGCGTACGTACGGAATACCGTCTCCACGACGTGGTGTAATCTATTTTCCACCACCACATTACTTGGATGAGTATAATGGTGTAAATAATGACTATATATGATTATTTTAAAGTGATATTCATTCTGAAATAGTATACATACACTCCAATACAATTCCACGATCATGGGAATGATATCATCGCTCGTGCGTACGTACGGAATACCGTCTCCACGATGTGATGGGACTCGTTCTACATGATCTTCATTGCATAATGATTATATAAATGAATTGAATGAATGAATATGATATATATTACACTAATATCATTCTGTAAATGAGGTATCTATAACCTAAAAGGAAAAATGAGAATTTATTCGACAAAACCCGCATAAGAACAAAAAGTAATAAACACCCGAATAACAAGTAGTAATGAAATATTACCAATAAGAAGCTAAGAATATGACCATATATGATATCATAAAAATAATTATTATTCTGTAATAAGTCAATAACATTATTTAAATCATTATACAGGATGTTTAGACACTTACTAAGCAAATCGGACCTAAGGTAAGGGAAAATATCACAATCTCATTTTATCTGAGATTGTTTATACTTTGGTATTTACTGGGTTGTATTTTATCATCCACATCCATGTTTCCTCAATATGTAATATTTTTTCCATCCACCTAAAATTGTTTAAATCCAATTTTACCCTTTTTTGAGTTATTAGTAAAAGATATTAAATAAATCTTTTGTCATTTTTCGTATGAGGTACTTTTTGACTTTTCCGACAAAAGTACGAGAAAAATGTTTTTTTTAACTTATACGGCATGAATAGATTTTTAAAAAATTATTTCCAAAAAGCTTCCTTTACAAGTTTTCAAGTTTATTTTTAATCAACTTCTTTTAGTTTAAAAGTATATGACATGTTAAGAAAGGAAAATGTTTTTTAAGTAGAAAGGATATTTTCCTCAAGAATGGAGTTCAAGTGTTTTATCAAAATTATTTTCCATCTAAGATAATATAGGGTTCTGTTTCTATCCCTATTATTAAATTGATTTGATTATGTTGTGATGGAATTATTTTTATGAATTCCTTTATCTTATATGAATTGTTTTATGTTGTCATGTTGTTTAAGAATCCCATTTTTATTACATGGGTTATGCAATGATGTATGATTTATGATTTTGTGGCACACATAATAATGGTATCATTATGAGATGGGTGGGACCTATATCTCCCTCCAATGCATTGGGTAAAGATTTTATATCTCATGAGATAGACATGGCTGGAACGGCAGGTTAAACCGGTTCAGTGAAACAAGACTGAAAAGAGGAGTGATGTCGGTTCAGAAATGGACTTTGTCCACTAAGATAGTCTTGTCAATGAGTCTTGACTAATAAGAAATGATTCTCTATGATTATGTGTGTATGCCACAAAGTTTCATGTTTTAAGTTATGATTATTGGGATTACATTTCACTACTATGATTTATCCCATGTTATGAAATTATGATCTCTTTTGCAGGTTAAGATTTCCAAAAGATATGTTCTTATGTATATGATGTGATTGATATTTATTTTGTTTACCCTTACTGGGCATTTGACCTCACCCTTTTGTATATTTATTTCCCCAGGTCAGGAAGAAGGTTATTAACTAGGATATGCCAAAAGGGACTCTAGATATGATGACATAAATTAGAGGCAAAGTAGATGCTTTATGAACCAGTTGTTTATGTTTCCTAGTTTCTAAAGACTCTATACCTATATTTTCCTTTACTATTTTTGTTATATGTTGTAATCATTGTGCTTCAATTCTGAAGTAATAAAAATGTATGTAAATTATGGGTCGTTATAATACAATGCAATACACACGAGCGACGTTATCGTATTCCCATAGAGTGGAAAGTATAAATATATATGTGATATAATAATTAAATAAGTATAGTAATATAATAAATATCATATAAAAACATTTAATCCATCATTATATCCAACCATGAAATGTGGTGATGGGAAATGAATAACATTAGTTCGCGATGTGGTAGTCTACTATACACACGAATGCTGATTTCGTATCCCATTTGATGGAAGAGTAAATGGTTGTAGGTAATTACCTTAACAAAAAAATATAATTATATTTAGGATACTAATATTATTATATCATCATGTTTTAATAATAATTTAATTGTTTTTTGGAAGAAATAAAGTAAAACACTCAGTTAGGGGTGTTACCTCTTCTTTGAACAACATCTCTTGGTTTGTACCAGAATGATTCTTAGGTTGCCTTTATGAAAAAAAAATATGGATTATATGATAGGAATAGGGAAGTAATAAAGTAATTTGGGAAGTAATTTTATGAAAAAAAAAGATTTTTCATGTGGGAATATGAGAGGAGAAACGGTAGCCATTTACAAGTGAGGTGAGTGGCACACTTGTAATTTTTTTAAAATAAAAAGGTGTACCCACTTTTTTCTCACGCCACAAGGAACATGATATGACCATTATATAGCCTAGAAGAGATAAAATCAAAATATATCTATTAAATGGGTTTTGGAAATGTTTTGGATCATTTTAAATCCTTATCTTTTTAGTTTAACCCCAGTAAACTAATATTTACCTTAATCTTGGTAAACAATTTTTATTGTTTAATTATTCATTACGGTCCAAAATTAAGTTTAAATTATTATATAATATAAATTATGATGATTCAAAATACAAAATATATTTTTCCAAATTACATTCATATAAGTGGAAAATTTTAATTTAAAAATTTAACTCATAAATGTGATAAGAAATCAGTTTTCCAAAGATAAAATGATCCAAAGTTTAAAAAGTTTTTATATAAAAATTTAACATAAAAATGATAAAAATTAACTAAATTGGATTAATTGATATATAATTGAAGTAATATTAAACTTCTAAATTCTTTAAATGAAAATATGGTTTTTAATACAAACTAGTATTTTTCATTATTCATGAAAAAATTAATATTTTCAGAAAGATCCTGAAAATTCACCCTAAGATAAATTTTTCATGATGATTTAAAAAATTAATTTTATTGTATAAAACTAATATTATAAAATATTAAAAGATTAATTTTAATATTTTTTACAAAAATTAATTTTTCTTTTGAGAAAATAGTATTATCAAAATATATAAAGACTTTTTAAAAAACTAAGTACTTTTTATTGATATGTTTTTTATATAAAACCATTATGCATGATTTTTAAAAAATAGTTATTAATTTTCATATATCTATGTTTAATGGATATGTTATAATGGTCATGTTTAAATAGTAATATTAATAATATATCATGTTTTGTTAAAATTTCATCTTGCGTGTAACATAAACTATCAAATAAGTTTAATTTATTCTAAAAAATTAATAATTCATAACTCCGGATGATAAATTATACCCTCTTAAAATGAAATTATCCAATTAAATTCACTAAATTTATTTATAAACAAATGAGGATACTTTTTCCAAATTACATCCTTAGGTTTCCATGTATCTTCTTCTAACTAGAAATATCACGAACCAACCCTGGTCGACCCTGAATCGGTCACCCAAGCCTGCCCGTGACAAGGCCCGAGAGGCATTCCCAATCCTCCAATACTTGTGACAAGACCCAAGGGAATCAACAGAGTGATGATGAGAATTATTTTTCCCAATATAAATAAACAAAATCAACTGAATAATAAAAGATCATCCCAAAATAAAGAACCAAACAAAACAACTAAACAAGAACTAAAAAATAAAACTAACCAAACCTGATGACCACTAAACTCCACATGAACTTGTGGGTCACTCTCTGATCCCAAGACTCAACATATACCATGATGATTGAGATCATAATAAAACCTACACCTAAGACTAAAAATAATAATTAAGTATAGGCATGAGTATTAAAACTTAGAAGGTGTGCCCAAGTAATCTATTCCCAATTCATTTACTTTAATTAAAGAAACATTAATTTAATGTTTTAAATAAAATATATTAAAGTATGTTTTTCACACATTTTACCTTTAAATAAAATCACAGTCAATTTCCCTTTTTACCATTCAATGTTATATTATTTCCCAAGGAGGAACCATGTACATTTTAAAGGATAGATGAAATTTCTATTATAAAGGAGATAGTGAGACTAAAACATTTCCAAAACCTTTTTCCATAAACATTTGAAAACACTTTATCATTTTAGATATAATCCACACTATTTCATAAGAAAGATCAACAATCATACAATAGGGGTAATGGGAAATAACACACAAGAGTATCTAGCCAAAAATGCATCAAAACATTCATGTAAGTAGACATGGGTGAAACCTAGGATCTTGTGAATAGTCTAGAATATACTATATATGTAACTCATCCCGAAGGCATGCCCTACCTGATGACTTCATAACACCCAAACACCTGATCAATGCTCTACCTAGCCTGATCGATGGGCCCAATCCCATGGCAACAATATCAAAATATCCCCCTGCTATGGTCAACTAATGTAATCTAAACTAGTATAGCAATTGTTCACCAAAAATTCTATCACTATGGTAGGTTCCCATGTTCAAACTGAAGGGGGGGGTGAGTCAATAAATACAAGACAAGAAATCCAACACATGCATTTTCATCTTACACCATCAGCACGCACACAACAAAATCACCCCTAAATCACTCCAAGGGATTTACTACCTCTTGCCTTTAACCATCAACACATGAGGGAAGTCTCGTCTGAGGACCACCCAACCCCATGAATATCCACCAAGGAAAGAGGTGCATCCAAAGATGGTTTTCAAAGTAATTAATTTTACAAAATTAACAAATGGTCCCTATTAAATCATTTAACACTAAATAATTTCTAAAATAATCAACACACGCCACTTTCAAAAAACCAAAATCCATTGAACACTTATTTAGGAAACCCAAGTCAGCCTTTTTAATCTAACACACATTTATAATGGCCAAAGGGGAATTTCACCAAGCAATTTATATGCATATTTAATAAAAATAATCATGCAATTCATGTACAAATATGGAATCACTCAATTTCACAATAAATATTCATTCTAAAAAATAATACACTACTAACTAAAATTAAATAAAGGTGTGAAAATCAATAAATAAATGATTCTTAAATTTAAGGCCAACGAATAGAGATCCAATCTCAAAAAGGGAGAGGACCAAGATGAACAATTTGGCACCCAATACCTTTGATGAATATCGCCCCACAATTACACACACATACTAATATATATATATATACCTTAATCTAATACATATATTCCCCATTCCATGAGGGAATATGTGTAAGGATGATTTATATATATAAATATATACACACACACACATATGCGTCTATGTACAACCCTTCTAGGAGACACCGAATAATTTAATTAACCTATAGGGAACCCACGCATAAAATAAGTTCATTTTAAAAACTATCTTCCCATTATTTAAGGAATTCACAACTCATGCTAAAAGTGCACAAAAATGAATATATGACAATACTAATTGATTCTATCCATTTTAAACACACCAAAAACCCATTTCAAATGATTTTACCATCACTTACACAATTTATAAATTCTAATTTTGACAAACACAAGAAAAACACACACTTTCTCAACCAATTCCTTAGAAATCCCCATTTTATAAATCCAAACACAACCCAAAATCATTTCTAAAACAAGAATTTTATGATTAAATAATCTAAAATCCATACATAAAAATACAAAACAAGGAATATATGCCAACACTTCTTTATTATTCAATAAAAACTCATTTTGAATAAATACGCACCTCAAGTGCCTCTGAAATTTTAATCTGCACTTTCTAAACAAAGAATAAAACTCTTTTCAAGAAACATTACAATACAATATGCAAAAAACATAACCATTTATTTTTCAAAAACTTATTTCTAACCCATAAGTATGGTAAAACATTAGTAAATCACACTTTTCAATACCTAAATAAAATTTAGAACACATTAAAATTAACTAAACAAACAAGAGGGAAAAATAAATCAACCTCAAATGGTGACAGATGAACCGGAATAGACCGAAGTGCTTTGCCTTCGGTGGCACGAAATGAAACATGCATGAGGAAGGCCTGAGGGACCCACTACACACCCAAACAATAGAAGAAAATAGAAAAATTAGTTTAACCCTTGACCTAGGGTTTGGACAAACCAAATCATGCCAAAAGAGAGGATGAAATCAAGGGAAATAAAAAATAAAGAGATGAGGAAACTGTAGAATAGAGAGAAGACCCTAAATCACCCTGAAAATGTGACGAATTGCCATTTCAAGAGGAGTTGGTGCGAGTATGAAGTGCGGTCTGGAGACGAGGTTTGACCCAATGAATCACATGCGAGTTGAGGAGAGGCCGGAGGAGGGCTCAACCGAGTGGGGTCTTTGGGAGGGAGGTTGCTAGAGGGGAGGGAAGCTTGTAGACAGAGGTTCGGCTTAGGGGGTTGGCATCCGTCAATCGAAGGAGGGGGCATCACCTGAGGATGGGGGAAGGGGGGATAGTTTGGGGTTTCATTTTTTTACTATTATTTAATTAATTATATTTTATTTTTAATTCAATTGATTTAATTTTTTAGAAAAAACTTGTAAAGGAATAAAAAATAAATAGGAACTCAAAGGTAACTAAAATAACTACAAGGTGTCTGGTCGGGGTGTGATAATACTCCCCACTATGAAACTTTCTTCCCCTAGATGGTCCCAAGAGATTTCGTTGATTAGGACAAAATAATGGATGAACTACAACCCATAGAAAAACCTAAAAACTCAAAGACCAAAGAACCAACACTCGCTTCTGTTCAAAACCCAAAACTACATATTCCAAAAAGAAACTACTAGAACATCCGTAAAAGAAACCCATATCCAATAAAAACATCACACAAGACCAATGATCTCAAATAAACAAAAAAATATATTACGAATAATAGAATCACTATTTTCTACACAAAAACCAATAAGGAACACCCTGAACCCTAACATAAAAACCATCGAAGAAACTAGTTACGGTCTCTTCAGAATCTCTATAAGAATCTGTTACACGACCCACTATTCAAGTCGACCAACAAATAATATTGGGGTCAGGCATAGAGGAAATAAGAAAGTGGTCCATCAAGAACACCTGGAAGTTGGATTCATCACAAGTTCATCCCATGGTGGTATCCCCACCATATTAAGACTCTAGATAAACATCGATTTTCATAGGCTCTAATAACTCTTGAATCCTAGCAAAATTCAGGAAAGAACATAAGAAATGAAACATGGGACAACATACACCACCATTCTACATCAACATTAGTAACACTACAAATACATCACCATTATAATAGAGTTCCCAAAAGTCCTAAAACATCATTATTCACACCCAAAATAAGAAAAAACCAAATATTACATTAATTACAACAACAAGATCATTCACAACAAAAGAAGCTTCTTATTGAGATTATGTCAGCACTGCATTCAATCAATTGATCTGGAAGGATATCCAAGAAAGTGGATCTGGATCCAGGTCACTTCCTAGAACCACCCTAGAAAAAACTTTTTAGCTGACCTAAATGGCCATAGTTATGATAGATCTTAGGTGATTCACAATATGAAAAGTTTCTATGCTCAGGCTTCCCACGTAGAAAACACTACCAGAACATTCTCTTGGAAGAATCTTGCAAGACTGAAAACAACATCCTTTTTGCACCTCTCCTCAACTGACAAGACGTAGCTAAATTGTCTTTGATATGAACAGCCTACCTCACAAATTATTTATAATCATTAGATAAATAAGTCACATACTGAAGGAATTCTTATCGGAGACCCCTTTCAAAGAATCGAGCCTTCAAAAATTCATACCCGATAAGGTTTGGGAGATATGAAACCAACTCGATGAAGTTATTACCAAACTCCAACACAATTTAATCACCCTGCTTGAGACCATTCAACCTTGAACCCATCAGTATCCTCATGTCATCAGGGAAGTATTTCGGGATAAACAAAGCCTTAAAGAATTCCCATGAGTAATTATTCTATGGTTCATCCTGAAGAATAGATTTCCACCATTCCCAACATAGGCCTTCCAATGTGAAGGTGGAAAGATCCATCTTGAGAGGTTCAGAAGATTCAATCTAAAAAAAGGTCTCCTTAATATTTCTCAGCCATTCCTCAGCTTTCCCTTATTCTTCCTTCCCAAGGAAATGAGGAGGGTTTGACACTCAGAACATCTAGATGAACTCTTTTTATTGAGAACCACAAGGCTCCATATTCAAAATGGACAAAACAAATGTTTAAAACACAACTAGATGAACTGAAAGACACATGATGAAAAAACCACCCACAGATGCTTTTTAAAATCCCTAAGAACCTGGTGGGGATGTAATATGAAAAGAGAGATCACGAAGCCAAATCAAAACATATCATAAATTAAAATTCCAAATCTCATCTTTCAATCAATAACTTAAACTCAAAACATCATTTCAATCACACCCCAACACATCAAATCCAAATCCCAAAAGAAAATATCCAAACACAAAAAGTCAGCATCGCACACTCCCACTTTTTTAAAACCTTTAAATCCTACATTTTGAAGAGAATTTTCAGAGAACATACTAAGACTTCTGAACCAAACACCCACCATTTGTATTCTATTAAGCCTCACATGTATACATTTTTGTGCTAGCTTAATCACCCAGCCATACATACCAATAACAATCTAATCACCACATACATACATTTGTATACATATATTAGAGCACTCATAGGAATACTAAGAGTTAGAAAAAAGAAACATTATCACTTTCAAAACCTATTTAAAAATACCTCAACCAATTTTAAAACATTTCATCATCAATGAAAATAATTCTCAAATTCGAAATTTATTTTCTAATTTAACATTTCACAAAACCTTTTACAAACCTCCAAAAAATTCAAAACAACTCTAATTTTCAAAACAAACCATTTCACTCTCAAAAGGATTCAATGTTTTAGTTTTGGAAATCTAATTTTTTGATAAACCAGTTACAAGTTTTTCAAACCAAATGTAATTTTAAAATATAAATAAGAACACCCCAAAACCATCCCAGGACAACCTTAAGTACAAATGAAAGTAACCTACCATTCAACGTGTCTAAAATCCCAAAATCTCAAAAGAACCCAAAACAACACACTAGGGGAAAATAGTATCGATGGATGACTAGGTCATATGGTTTGAGCCAATATTCAAATCGAACCACGATCATAGAGAGTCATTCATGACCATGTACCCGGATCCACATGGATTTTTAGGCCCAATAAGCTCACAAAGAAAATCGCCCCGACTCTCATTTCATTTCCTCATATACCAAGAAACACACAAGAACCAAATAAACCAAGAAAACCATGATATCCCATGGTAAATCAAGGTTCGATCCATAATGTTTTGTCCAGACACTCCCAAAGACCTACACCCCAGGCTCTGGAAATCATAATCCTTCTACCTTGACATCCCAAATAAAAAAGATCACTCTGAAATGTAGGAACTTTAAGGAACCTATTATTTGATACCATTTTATCGTGAAACAACCTGGGTCGACCCTAAATCGGTCACCCAATCCGGCCCACGATAAGAACCGAGAGGCATTCCCAATCCTCCTGGGCTGAAGACAAGTGCCAAGGGAATCAACAGACTGAAGATGAGAAAAATTTCTCCCAATATAACTAAATATAAGTAGTGGAATAATAAAAGAGAATCCCAAAATAAAGAAACCAAACCAAACAACTAAACAAGAACTGAAAAATAAAACTATCTGAACCTGATGAACACTAAACTCCATGTGACCCCATGGGTCACTCTTCGATCCCAAGACTCAACATCGACCATGACAATCAATATCAAATTGAAACCTACACCTGAGACTAAAAACAAAAATGAAGTATATGTGTAAGTATTAAAACTCAGTAGGTGTTCCCAAGTAATTTATTCCGAATGGATTTCCTTTAAATAAAGAAACATTAATTTCATGTTTGAACTACACTATATAAAGGTATGTTTTAACCAAATTTTCACTGTAAACCAAATCGTGATCCATTTCCTTTTTTACCATTCAAAATCATATTCTTTCCCAAGGTGGAACCATATACATTTTAAATGAGAGTTGACATTTTCTTTACAAAGGAGAGAGTGATTATAAAACATTTCCAAAACCATTTTCCATAATCATTTGAAAACACATTATAATTTTATCTATAATCCACACTATTTCAGAAGCAATCTCAATAATCACACTACCAGGGAAATGAAAAATAATACACAGGAGTATCTAGCCGACAATGCCTCAAAATATTTATGCTAGTAGATATGGGTGAAACCTAGGATCTTGTGAATAGTCTAGAACGTACTATATATGTGACTGATCCTAAAGGAATGCCCTACCTGATGATGTCACAATGCCCAAACGCATGATCATCGCCCAAACTGGCCTAATTGAGTGTCCCAATCCCATACCAATAATAACATAATATCCCCCTACTACGGGCCACAAGTGTAATCTAAACTAGTGCAGTAATCGTTCATTGAAAATTTGTTGGCTATCCTAGGTTACCATGTTCAGACTAAAAAGGGGTGTGGGTCAACAAATACCAACCATGAAATCCAACACATTCATTTTCATCTTATACCATCAACACGCACACACAAAATCACCCATGAATTACTCCAAGGGATTTTCTCCATCTTTCCTTCAACCATCAACAGATGAGGAAAGTCCCATCTGGGGACCACCCATTCCCATAAACATCCACCAAGGCCATCGGTGCATCCTGAAGAGGGTTTTCAAATCAATTAATTTTACAAAAGTACCAAACAGACCTCAAGCAACCATTTAACACTAAATCATTTCCAAAAGAAGAACCACACACCACTTTCTAAAACCAAAATCCACTTAAACACTCATTTAAGAAACCAAAGTCATCATTTTAAATATAACACACATTTTTAAAGGCCAATGGGGAATTTCACCAAGCACTTGATATGAACATTTAATAAAAAAATCATGCAATTCACATACAAAGAAGGAATCACTTAATTTCACAATAAATATTTATTCTAAAAACTATACACTACTAACTTATATTAAATAAAGGTGTGAAAATCAATAAATAAATTATTCATACATTTAAAAGTCAATGCATAGAGATCCTAACTCAAAAAGGGAGCAAACCAAGATGAACAATTTGGAACTTGATGCCTTTGATGAAGATCTCCCCACAATTTCTCACACATACTCTCCTATATATATACCCCTTAATCCAATACACATATTCCTCGCTCCATGATAGAATATATGCAAGGATATTATATATATACATACCTATGTATGTGTGTAAAAACCTTTGATAAGACACTGAACAATTTAATTAACCTATAGGGAACCCACACATAAAATATGTTCATTTCAAAAACTATCTTCCCATTATTTAAGGAATTCACAACTCATACTAAAAGTGCACAAAAAGGAAAACATGCCAATACTAATCAATTCTTTCCATTTTACTCACACTAAAACCCAATTTCAAATGATTTTAGCATCACTTAGGCAATTTATAAATTCCCATTTTGAAAAACAAAAGAAAACATACAATTTCTCAACCAATTCCCCAAAAATCCCCATTTTATAAATCCAAACACAAACCTAAATCATTTCCAAAACATGCCTTTTATGATTAAATAATCTACATTTCATATGTAAAAATACACGATAAGGCCTATGTGACAACACTGCTCCATTATTCAATAAAAACTCATTTCGAACAAATACACACATCAAGTGCCTTTGAAAATATAAATCATACTTTCCAAACATGGAATAAAACTCTTTTCAAGAAACATTACAATACAATATTCACAACACATAACAATTTATTTTCCAAACACTTATTTCTAACCCATAATCTTGGTAAAGAATTACCAAATCACACTTCTTGATACCAAAATAAAATTTAGAACACATTAAAATTAACTAAACAAACAGGAGGGAAAAGCAATCAACCTCAAATGATGGAAGATGAACTGTAATGGACCGAAGCGCTTCACCTGTAGTGGAAGATTCCGAAATGTGCATGAGGAAGACCTAGGGGACCCACTGCACACCCAAACAATAGAATAAAATAGTAAAATTAGGTTAACCCTTGGCCTAGGGTTTGGCCAAACAAAATCATGCCAATGGGGAGGATGAAATCAAGAGAAATAAAAAATAAAGGGATGATGAAACCATACAATGGAGAGAAGACCCTAAATCATCCTAAAATGAGACAAATCCCATGTGAAAATGAGATGGTGTGAGTGGAAAGTGAGGCTAGGATAGGGGGTTAGGCTCGGAGAATGGTGCACTAGGGGAGGAGAGTCTATAGGAGGGCTTGCTGAGTGGGGTCTGTGGGAAGGAGGCCACCGGATGGGAGGGGATTTCATGGTCGGAGGTCCGGGTTGGGGGAGGGTCAGCGTCGCTCAACTGAAGGAGGGGGAAGTATGATAATATAGGGTTTCATTTTTTTATTGTTATTTAATTAATTCTATTTTAATTTTAATTCAATGGATTTAATTTTTTTTAAACAATTTGAATGGAATAAAAAATAAATAGGAACTAGAAGATAAAAAATAACTAAAAGGTGTTAGGTCGGGGTGTGACAAGTAACTTAACCACAAAACATTTACCAGGTGAGTGGTATTGTTTCTATGAATTTCAATATATTTTATAGAATCTCCATAATTTGTTTCTCTTAAGAAATATAATGCTCTAGTTGTATGAATTTTGAGTTCAGTACATGTGAAGGGTCAGGTGTGTGCTTCCTCGGGAGAGATACATAGAACACAACATGGACTTGAGAGAAGTTTAGTGGCATCGACAACTAATAGAATAACATACTAATATGATCAAGAGTTTAAAAGGGACCAATATATATAGGGATTATTTTCTCATTCTTCTCAAAGATCATTACCATATTCCATGGAGAAATTATTAGAAACACCCTGTCCCCAACTTCAAATTCTAGATCACACTGATGATTGTCAGCATATATTTTCTACTAACTTTGTACTACCTTGATGTGTTTATAAATTTATCTAACCTTATCTATAATTTCTTTGGTTATCTCAGGTCCCAATAGATTTGTTTATCCAACTTCATTCCTTCATGTTAGATCTGTATGCTTATTTCTATAGAGGGATTCATATGGAGCCATCTGAATGCTCAAGTTAAATATATTGTTGTATGAAAACTAAACTAGATGAAGTTATTGATCTAGAACACCTATGAAATCCATATAATAATATATATTCATATTCTATAGGATTTAAATTATTCTCTCAGAATTTTCATCTATCTAATGATGATATAAAGTGTTGAAACTCACATCTATATCAGTATATTGAAAAATAATTTGCCAGAACTTTTAGGTAAACCTCAAATCCTAGTCAAACATAATGGAATTTGGCTCTATATACAAACTTACCTCTTAATTAATTTATATTATAGAAATATTATCAATAGAAAAGTCTTATGTGATGGTGATTAAGTGTTCTAACTTTGTAAGGTGATCAACTATAACCCATATAATGTTATTCCATTTATACATTTTGTGGAGTCTGATGAAAAAATCCATAGTGATGTTTTACCATTTTCATTTTGTTATAGGAAGTGGATGTAACATTCCATTATAATGTTGTCTCTTATCCGTAAATTGATGATATAATAATCATTGAGATACATACTCTATGATATATCTCTTGATTCCATCTAACAATAAATAATTTTTCAAATCATTATACATCTTCATAGTTCCATGATGCATAGAGAATTAATAATTATGATCTTCCTATAATAAATCATTCATCAAATATGGTATGTATGGAACACATACATGGTTCCTGAACCTCATAATTTTTTCATGATCAGGGTTAAAATCAGTTGAATTTCTAACCTTCTTTTCAGCTCTACATCTTCCTTATACACATCATTAATCTTTACTTGGATATGTGGTTGAAAATTCAATGGAGAAAGATAATATTTCTACCCTTTCTTCAAAATTGATATATCCATCCTTTAAAAATACAAAAATATTGGATATTTTATGATTATCATTGTAAATAATCTAGAATAATTCTTTTTACTCAAGGAATACACTACATTGTTCTCTTCCCCATGGTGGTAATGTATTGAGCAGTAATAATCTTTAATAAACTATATCTATCTTCTCAAATTCCTATTCAACTCTGTATATTTGATAATATACTTTAACCTTTCATAAAGTATACATATTAAATTTTTATTAGTTAATATAATGTATCATGTATTTAATCAAAAAAATGCCACAGATAACTCTAAATCATGAGTTGGGTATTTTTTTTCTCATGAACCTTCACTTGTCGTGAGGCATAACCAATAACCATGCCATTATTCCTAATAACACATCTCAATCACTTTTTAGATTCATTACTATAGATTAAAAACCCTTATCCACTATAGGTTAATGTAAGCATATGTGTACTGACTAATCTTCTCTTCAGTTCCATGAAATTTTCCTCACACTCATATGTATAGAGGAACTTAGCTCGCTTCTTTGCTAACATGGTGAGTGAACTAGATAATAATGATAAATTATCCCCAAACTACCGATAATAACCAGATAAACCAAGAAAACTATGGATCTCAATCACCGTGGTTGGTTTGGGCCAATATAAAATAGCCTTTATCTTTTATGGATCTACCGATATACCATCTCTAGAGATTATATGATCCAAAAATGAAACCTTTTGTTTCCCAAATTCATAATTTTTAAAATTTTCATATAATTTATCCTTCCTTAGGCTCTTTAGTAAAATTCTCAAGTATTCTTCATGATCTTCCTTACAATATGAATATATAGTAATATTGTCTATAAAGACTAAAACAAACTAATCAAGGTAATTTCTAAAGACTCTATTCATTAATTCCTTGAAGACAACGAGGGAATTAGTAAGGCCAAATGGAATTACTATATATTAATAGTGCCCATACCTTGTATTGAAAGTTTTATTTGGTATATCCTCTTTATTTTCCCTTAATTGATTATATATATAATGAAGGTTAATCTTGGAAAAGTATTTACCTCTATGAAATTGTTCAAATTGTTTATCAATAAGTGGTAAAGGATACTTGTTCTTGATCATGATCTTGTTCAACTCATGATAATCAATGCAGAGTTGCGTCGATAAATCTTTATTTTCAACAAAAAGAACAGGTTCAGCATGTGAAGATCAATTTAATATCAATACACCCTTTTTGGTGTTATTCCGTTTAAGTACATATATTCCAGAGCCACATCTACTTGTAGTATCCAAACAGGAATGTAATTTCCTGGAAACCACTCGCTCTATCCATTACCATAATTTAGGGAAATTTTCATATACTTTGACTCATCCTTTGATATATCCTTATGCATGTCCATAGGGATATCACTAATGTTTTCTCAACCTAGTTTCTAATGGTTAGCTAAACTTATCCTGTAATACCAACTATAGAGGCCCATGATTTTCATACATATAAATTAAATCATTTTTTATAAACATTCATTATATTACATGAACACACACCTAAGGATCGTAAAGGTATATTCCCTTGGAAACTTGGTCATATACATAATTGGTTCACAAGTGAGCTACGACATCTCCCACGGTGTTCTTCATAACTATAACTATTATTATACATATCATACATAATAAATTTCTTCATAACCTGAGGAAATGAAACATAAGAAAGGGTGATCTAAAATTCTCAATAAGGGTATACAAGGGAGATATTTAAGAATAACATGAACATAAGGGCATGAGAATGTGAGGATAGCATTTAAAACCCATACCATGAATATCAATGATAACAATCTTGAGTCATGGAATAAATATTGGTAATTTATAAGACATAAATCATAAGGGAATCAAAAAAATGATCTATGGTATCATAAAATTTTCATAATACATGGAATCTTGGAATACACATAATCATAAAAAATCATTTTCATAATATTAAAGGCTCACTTCCATGGTTATCATAGTGTAATGGGTTCACATATCAAACCATCATAGTTTTCGAGGTTCACTCCCAAGATCATCATAGTAGAATTCTTTTTACTAAACCTGTTTCAGTCTGTATTCTTGTCATATATATCTCATGAGATATAAATATTTACCCAATTAATATGAGGGTGATATTGGTCCCACCTATCATATAATAAAAATCATACATATGTGTGTCACAAGATCATAAAACATTCAGAATATATTAACCAATGAAATGAAATGGGTTTCATAAACATTTAATAATATCTTAACCTATGGAAAAGAGATAGGTTTCATAATAATTTCATTTTTTAACATATTATAACCCATGAATATAAGAATATTTCATGATCGTTTTATCATGGTATAACATGTGGAAGAGAAATGGGTTTTGTAAATAATTTTTCATCATAAACATAAACTATCCAAATAAATAATAAGAATGGTATCCTTGGATCATATCCCCATTAAATCATAAGTATCATCAAAGGATTTTATCTTATATGGAAAATGAATTTGAAATATCACTTGTAAAATTTCTTGAGAAAAATAACATTCCACTTTGAAAAAAACATTTTAAAACCTAAAACATTTTCCAAATAATTTTACTTGAAAATAAATTCATATGATTATAAAGTAATCTTAAAATAAATGAATCATCATGAGGGCGGAGAATTATGCTCTTGTCATACAAATTAAAATGAATATTCCTTTCACTTTTTTGTAAAATTCAAACATGTGTTGTTTAAAAAATGGAATAAATATTCATCTCAAATAAATTTGTAAAAAAAAATAAATCATCCGTAATAATTTATTTAATAAATCATTTTATAATTTTAAAAAAATAGAAAACATTTTTAGAAAACATGGTTTTGGAAGAAAAATGGGTTTTCGACTAAAGAGAGAAATAAAGATGATTTTTCTTAAAAATATTATTCATTACTCTTGAGTATATAAAGAGTGGAAAATAAAGGGGAAAATGTATTCTCATAACATTACTAGAGTAAAATAAAATTTATGAGTTTTTTTAGATATGGATCATGATATTTTATCTTCAGAAACATAATCATAAACAATCCCAATAAGCGATGAGATTGTAACATAAAATCTTTACAACTTTGGTAACATTGAATTCTAAGACCCATGAAAGAATAATGTAAAATTAAAATTAAAATATAATAATATTAAGTGAATTCATGATATTAAATGTAAATGTGGTTGTATATACACCTTATAAAAGAAGATAGGTGTATAAAATAACATATGTCTCAAGGAACCAAATTTAGAAAAAAAATCACTTAACTTAAGTCTCTAATTCCATCATACATGTTCAAAACTCATGTATAAGAACCATATATATATATATATATATTGACATATATTATTTACTTATGACCTTTTATGACCTTTTTATTAACAATTTCTTGTTAAAGTCACGTTTCAGGAAATAATTACTTTTTTTAGGCATGGTTTTATTTTTTATTTTTGTTCCCCTCACTTTTATCATGGTTCAATCATATAAAAAATGTTAAAAAAGATATAAATATCATATATATTCATTATATATGTTTTTTGAGTAATCTATTAATATTTAGAGATAGAAAATGAAATACAGCATTTATGAAGACGGTAGGACGTACGTGCACATGAACATTGTTTCCATTTTCTCTATGGGTTGAAATAAATAAGGGTAAATACAATATTAAAATTAAAAAATAATTTTTTTGTCATCTATATCACATATTTTCATTAAATTCATCCTTATTGCATTTCATATAAACTGTGAATAAATCACATCACTTCATGAGGTGGTAGTTCGTTGTACACATGAGAGACGTTATCATATTACCACAAAATGGAAATTATTAAGGTATATGTGATATCATGATTTTTTAAGTATAATAATATCATAAATATCATATATGGAAATTTAATTCATCATTATATCCAGTCTTTATATGTGGTTACGAAAAACTACTAACATCGGTTCAGAAGGCGGTAGTTTGTTGTACACATGATTAATGATTTCATATCCCATTTGATATAGGAGGATATAATTATAGTGTTGGGATTTTTTATTTTTAAATTTTAATGATTTTTAGAGAGATAAAAAAATATAATGTAAATATTTTTCCAATATGTATCCATCAAGAGAGAACCAGAAGGGGTTGTCGCCTCTGTGGTTTCCCAATTGTCGATAATGGTGTGTTGACAATAGCGAACAAATCGATGGTGATGGGGAGTGGTGATAATGATGGTGTGTTGATGATGATGAATAAATCATCAATTATAGGGTGTGAAGAAATTTTGATAGTACCATGTATTGAAATAACTTGGCTGTAGAGATCAAGAGACGTGTTCTGGTTCCCAAGATTGGTGGTATAACAACATGGTATGTTTATGAGTTGTGAAAATTTACTTAAATTTTTGAGAGAAAAATCCTTCGGGTGTTCAGTAAAATTAATTTGGTTGATGTTTAAAATTATTATGGGTGAAAAAATACTTTGGGTGAATTTTATGGTTTTTTACAACTACTTCTGCTACGGCGTTGGGATGCTCCCCAATAACTAGTATCAAATGAGGTTCATGGTTCTTACCAAAGAAGATATAGATTTAGTTAGAAAGTCACATTGAGGAGCTCATAGAAGATCTGAAAATATGACACCTATAATGGATGTGATGAATCATGCATGTTTTTATTGTATGGATGATCTGATATATATGGAGATCCAACTAAGGTGGAGTTGAAGTAATGATTCTAATCACAGTGGAGTCGATGATGGTTGTACTAATGATCACAATGACCCTGATGGTGGATATGAAGGTGTATTATTTAAATTTTAAATCAAGGTGGTTATTTTTTGGATTTTTTATTTTGAAATTTCAATGAAATGGAGAGAGATATAAAAAAATATGATGTAGAGAGTTGTCCAAGATATATAGAGTTGGCTAAGATGTATCCGTTATTAGAGAACCAGAAGGGGTTTTTGCATCTATAGTATCCTAATTGATGATGAATTTGTATAAAAATAGTTAAATAATTTATTATGATGGTTAATGATGATTATAATGATGTGTTGATGAGAATTAATGAAGCATCAATGCTGGGGTGCGAAGAGATGATGATTGTGACATGTATCAAAAGTATTACTAGCTGTGGAAATCAGATGGAATGTTTCGTTTACTAAGATTAGTGGTATAATTAAATGGTATTTTTATGAGTTGTGAAAAATTTCTCTAGGTTTTGAGATAAAATCCTTCAGTTGTGACATAAAATCCCTTCGAGTGATGTGTAAAATTCCTTCGGGTGGAAAAATCCTCCGGGTGATTTTTATGGTGTTTTGTGACTGCTTCTGCTACAATGCTAATCTCCACCCCAACATGTATTTAATTACCTTAACATAAAAACATATCATTATATTTAAAATTAAAATATTTTTATATCAACATTTATTATTAATAATTGAACGGGGTAGATGAAGAAATAAAATAAAATGCTCTGTTTGGGGTGCTACCTCTTCTTCGAAAAACTTATTTTGGTTTGCACCAAAAGGATTCTTAGATTGAATTTATTAATAAAATAAGGCTTTAAATATGGTATTATGTAATAATTAAGTGATTTGGTTAGGTATTGTATTAATCAAATGGTTTTGTAAGTGTAAAGTGGAGAGGATAAGCGTGGCCTTTTATAAGTGAGGTGAGTGGAACACTTGTAAATGTTTTAAACAAAAAAGGTGTACCCACGTTTTATCATGAACAAAAGGCTCCAATACAAACTATTATTGATCCTAGAATATATAAGGTCTAAATATTTCCATAAAATTGTTTTTATACATGTTTTGGTTTATTTTTCTCCATTATCTTTTTAGTTCAACAACCCGGTAAACCCATTTTTACCTTAACTATGGTAAATAATTTTTACTATTTTTCCTATTAATTATGGAAAAAAATTAAGTTAATATTATTATATATAATAAATAATTCTTATTTTAAGTATGTAATCCATTTTTCCAAATTCCATTTATATAAGTTTAAGATTTTAATTTAAAATTTTAACTTGCTAGCGCGATGAGAAAGTGGTTTTCCATAATGAAAATATTCAAAAGTTTTTAAAGTTTTTATATAAAAATTTAATATGAAAATGATTAAAATGAATTGAATTAGATTAATTGATATATAATTTAATATGTTTTACTTTTAAACCCATTTTAAAACAAAAAAAATAACATTATAAATTCTTTAAATAAAAATTCAGTTTTCAATAAAAAATTAGTATTTTCACTATTCACTGAAAATTAATCTTTTTAGAAAAATACCAAAACTCCACCCTAAGATAAATATTACATTATTATTTAAAAATAAATTTTATTTTATCAAATTCATTTTTTAAGAGTGTAAAAATTAATTTTATTTTTGCTCACAAAAATAAAAAACATTTTTTAGAAAATAGTATTTCTGAAAAATATAAAGACTTGTCTAACAAACAAGTGATTTTTTATTGATATGTTTTCTCTATATAAAACCATTATATTTAATATTTAAAAATTATTTATTGTTATTCATATCACTAAGTTTAATTTCTAGGTTATAACTTTCATGTTTAAATAATAATATTAATAATATATCACGATTTGTTAAAAAAAATTTGTTTTTTCTAATGCAAGATATAAAAGATATTTAATTTATAAAAAATAATAATAATTCATAAAAACTCGTGGTGTTACATAAAACCTCTAATTTTATAATTCATATTATATTTAGAATCCATTTATTTGAAATTATATGATTATAATGTGAAGAGAACCTCATTATTCTCATTTAATTCTATAAAAAACTATACTTCAATCATGGATAACCCCCAATAGAATTGTGGTATTTAAATCTAAAAATAAAATCTCATAATAACCTAATTAAAATAGTTTTTAAAATATATTTTTATATTTATCTTTTAATTCTTCATTTAAATTCCCAGAATATTAGCGTCGAAAATTCCACAAACTCAAAAACAATAGCTCTTAGATAAACTAGAAAACCATATGTGAGAGTAATTTACACTTACATAACCTTTGAATTATCCTACATACCCTTCTATGTAATAATATAGATTTGGTATTTTCCAAATTCTTCTTTCACATGATTCTATTTATTCATTAATAGCTTTGAAATTTCTAGATTTATTCTTACATAGTTATGGATCCACCGAAGTTAATCTTTTGTAGCAACTGGTCAATATTTTGATACAGCACTGGAATCTCACACTTACACATATGCATTCTCCTACTAGATATTATGTATCCTATTGAAGTTTAGTGTCATTATTATACAAGATCATGTCAATCTTTCATATCCTTATGGAACTTTTTGGATCACTTTGGAATGACCAAACTAAGAGGGGGTGAATCGGTGTGGGTTGAATTTTTATCAAATTAATAATTTTATCCATTTTTAATATATATGTTATTTTTTCATTGAATGGTTCTATTATCCCCTTCACATGTGGTTAGAAATCATGAATGAAAAATAGTAAATCATAAATAACTCAATGATTTTTAATTAGGTTAAACATCAAGATAGATAAATAAAACCCTAGTGTATGGTAATTATTATCCCATATACACATTGATTATATTTATTATCAAGAAAATCATGATAAAGGGTATGTCCTTGAACTCTTTTTATTTTTACTAACCAAGTATAATTCTCCAGGTACAATTCAAGACATTCTTTATATAATAGATGAAGTATGTCGGCCTGCTCCACCTAAAATGATCAACAGTGTAACACAATTATTTTTATCTGGACTCCAATGAATCTGATAAACTTCTTTGAAATGTAAAAAAATAGGTTACCTATTCTTATTCTTATTCAGTCAGAATAATATGATCATTTTATATAAGTTGGATATCTTATCATTATCTGGCCCAAATAATAATTAGTAAGTATCATCTTGGTCATAGCTTCTTCTTCTGATTTTAATCTTTGATAAAAATATGATATATCAAATATTCGGGTTGGATTATCAATTTAAATTCATGATATCATGTCAAATAGGACATTTATAGAATATCCACAATGTATTATGCATTTACAATGTGTATCATGCATGTAATATTGCATACCTCCAACTTTCTTCTTGGTGGAACACACAAAGTCCGGAATTCCCCATGTATTTTTTTGACAGGTTCACGATTATTTATTCCTTTATGAAAGTGTTAATTCATATATGTATTTACTCAAGTGATTATGTATTCTTATTTCAATATCAGTAAATTTTCTATGTTATGTCTTCTTTAAGTTCATTTCCTTCATGTAAAGGATATATGCATATGTGATATCTTAGTTCCTTCACATGATAGAGTGTGTGTGTGGTATTTCATTCTTCCTTTATGTAATAACTCATGCCTTCACATAACCTGAAAGGATTATGGGATCTTCTTCTCCTTCACATTAACAAATCATGTGGAATATACATCTCCTTCTTAATGTTCCCAATAGTTTGTGGTTCCTCTTCATGAAAACTCAATCACACGATATCCTTTTTGTGATTTGTATCACACTGACTCCTACACTTCTTTTGGTTGATAAATGAACTATATCTCATTCAAAAGACTATGTCATGTGTGGATATCCTCTTCATTAAAGAAGGTTTTTTGGATTCTCTATTTCTATTTTTGGGAGCATAATCTCACTCAAATATAATCAAATATTTTCTCATTTTATCTCGGTCCCTGGGTATTTATAGTGAGAGACTACAACCTATATTTCAATTTTTATAGTGAGTCAAACCTCCTTAAATTCATGAAAATATCATCATATACCAATTTTTTTAATGTAAAAAACTCATTCCAAATATTATGGAGTTTCTTCAGCTTTTCATTATAGCTCTCTTATTCATGTACTTGGATTTATGATCGGCTTCATTATCAGGTGATTCCTTAGAGGAAAAACTATTAGTTAATACCAAATATATCAGGCATTGGAATCTATACATGATAGGATCTTATTTTATATATTGTTATTAATGTGATACCATAGTGATTGTCAGAATGGATTCTCCATGTGGAGGTTCAATGGTGTGATACCATAGTGATTTTCAGAATGGATTCATCATGTGTTGATTCAATGGATCTATGGTCATGTAATCCTTAATGATTCACCCAACCAAGGTGTTCTTGTGATGCCTCAATGTAATGTCAGATATAAATAATGTTTTATCCTTGGTAGTATAATATTCTTTGAATAGATGCATACATGAAATATGGGGATTTAATGAATGGATTAGGGTGATCAATTATGTATTCATCCCTTTTTTTATCAATGAATATGGATGACATGATATATATTGAATGTCGAAGCCAAGTGGAAATTAGTTTTATTTTTATCACACACAAATACTTTAATGAATGAAGGTTGAAGATGAGTAATGTTTTGATCAAATGGAACATACCCATTTGATTATGAAACAATGATATAAATGTAATATTTTTTTAATAGAAGAATAGTGAAGTGTTTCATTGGATCCCACGTCAGTCTTGATAAAAAAATTCCATCTACTTAATAATAATATTCACTTCAACATCATCTTGAGATGAAACCAAGGTCGAAACCTTGATATACAACACAAATTCCCCACATAGGCTACACCACACAATTTTTCAATCCCCCATGATCTATGTGTCTATGATATTCATTACCTTTTCACTCCTTTTGGGCTCTATAAATTCCCACTTATACTTTCCTTGAGGTATTTCTATCCTGGATAGCTCTCCTGCATGGTTGAGTCTACTCCCACATGTGTGGGATCCATCTTGCCTTTGTGGGTTGTATATGGCAGTCCATTTGTTGGTAAACATGCATAATATACTTAGAATTACCAAGTATAAAATTTCTAAGACAACTAAAATTCCTTCTTCAAAATGATTCATCATGAAAAAATATAAATATTTTTTCCTTTTTTCTTGGGCTTAAAAAATCTTCCACAACTAATGTGTATTTATTTATAAAAATAAATATTTACATGGTTTTCATAAAACTACTAATGAAATAAAAGAATATTACACAGTCTCTCTTACTGAATATTTCATGGTCAATTTTTTATGTGTCTTTGAGATTTAAGACTAGTTCAAAAATTATCACATCTTATTCACTCCATCCAAAATATAAAATATTATCTTTGAACTTATTTTTGGATGTATCTTCTTCAAAACATCAACTACTTCCATTATTGTTTATGAAAATTGGATCCTTATAAAAACATTCACAATGCAATGAACATAATTTCTTCAGAACTTCAATATTTACACAATACCAAGCATGGGAGAACCAAAAACATAATTCCAATATATTTATTATTTAATACATGATAAAATAAAGTTATTAAACACATACTGACTTATCGAAAACAAGTACAATACAAACACAAAGTAGTATTGTTAGGAACACTGGATTTTCTTTTATGTGTTTCCTTTTCCATAGATTATTCTACATCTATTCTTATGCATATAGTGTAATTTTGGATTTAATATTATATATGAATTAGTTATAATTTCATATCCTTAGGGAATATAGAGGTTACATTTATATATGAATTTATTACTCTTATGTATTATGGTGTGAACCATTTTTCACTTTTCCAAAACTATTATCAGTTGGAACTTACTCTTACATATTCTTTTGTCACTTTTCTGTGACCTCAGAGCTTCCAAATATCTACTCTATAATTCATAAATTTTTTTACCAACTTCTTTAACCACTCTACCTAGAATCAAAACACTTTAAATGACTTCAAGAATTCCCTAAATATTCATAAATATCTCCATCATAATTCCTAAATAATTTTACAACATATTATTACTTTTCATGAGTATTTTTTTAAATATTTACTACTATAATAATTCTCAACTTAAAACTCATAATATTTATTCAATTTTAGTGATTCATTAAAAATTTAATAAATAAAAATAATTTATCATATTTTCTCCACTATTTATATCTCAATTTACTTCATCATCCAAGTGATATTCTCATATGTTACCGTATCCAATATTCTAAATGAAATGAGGATGGATGCCGACTTTAATTCACAGCCATGTTCATTCTTTCACTCAATAACTCTTTATGATTTACAATATATTACTTCTCAAACACATCAAGTATTGTATAGTAGATAGTTTATTTATAAACCAATATCACTTTTCGTGGATTCAACATTATTCCAACTTAATAATCATCAGATATTAAAGATTCACCCATGGATCCATATATTTTAGAATGTCTCGAAACATCTCAATATTTTTGATTCAATAAACTTTTTCATCTAATTAATGGATTGTCATTATAAAATGGTATATAACTTCAATTTATATGATCTATAGAAGCTCCAAGTTGTATATCACATGGGTTATTTAATATCCTTACCCATATCAATAAAATTTATTCATTGGAATCCTCTTATTTATTATTTATCTTTACTTTATCAAATATTTAATTTACATATCATTGGAAAGAAATTGTTCCTCACAATTCATTTGGGTACTTAACATCCTTATTTCCCATTTCTAGAATTCTCTAAATCATTAATCATCTCAAAATACCTATCATCGAACCATGTTGATGTTTAACTCCCTGTTTTTATTTCCATACACAAAAACCACTACCGGCTCTTCTGCCATGCACCATGACTAACTCCTCATGATACCATAGACTATGATATAAACCATTATGTTCTTACATATCTTGGTGGATCAAGGTTTTTTCTCATGAAAAAACAATCTATATTAAGATGGTTATTTTTTGACCTCATCATGGTTCATCAAAATAAGATGGGGTAATACCCATTATGGCATGGATTTCTACACTAAAATAAAAAATTATTCAAAAATAATTCCTAAACTTATCCATTCTTATATAATCTTCAAACCATGTATTCTGCATCCTATAAACATAATTCCAATCCATTGACTAACAATAAAAAAGTCACCTAATAAAACAAAATCCACCAATATCATCTTAAACACTTAGGGTCCAACTTTTTGAACACTTCTAAATTATGTCACAATATTCTCTCCCTTTAGGTTTGTTTAAAATCTTAACTATCCTATTTATTTATAGTGAAATTAAAATATCACTAGAATTTAGAAAAAAATAGTAATATAATATCTCATCTATCATTATAGGTCTATGTGAGAAATTCATAGTGTAGAGAACTAAATTTCAATACATAATTATATTCCAAAATTATTACCTATAACTTTCTACTCTAATTAACCACTTATAGATCAATGATTTCACACAACTTCACTTATCTTCATCCATAATTGGTGTTATTTAACATGGGTTATATATCAAAAGTTCTTATTGTACTAAAAACTCCCCCTAAATAGTGGATCTATACCACTTTATATCAAATATATACTCTAACTCCACTAAACAATCTTATCAAAATTGAATTACACTTGTTGAGATTACACAATTTTTTATCTCTATTATTTCTCTAATTTAACTAATTTCTCCAGTTTATACTTCTTTTAAAACAAACCCAAATCATGGATTCTTGTTAAACATGAATAGCCAAGTAGATAATATAAACATAGAGTGAGAGAGGATGTGTCAAACAACCTCAATATGGTGTATATAGTTGAAATATGAGATTCAAGATATGTTTTTCAATTTATAATGTTTCCAATGGTTTGGTAAAAAGGTCTACCACTTTTTGATTTTATCCAATGTTCTCCACATTAAAAATTATTAAACCAACTTATATTTAATAAAATTATATTATATTTTTATATTCCTTATACAAGAGTGTTATACCAGATTTTTTATCAACTAAATAGAACTTTTTTATTATAATGATCACCGTAGGCACTTTCAATTCTTCACCAAGATCATACAACTATTTTTTTACCAATATCAATTTAGATAAATCCTTTATCATAGAAATAATTTTTTTACTTATAGGGTACTAGGATAGGTGCTCTAATTTTTCTTACGAGTACAATTAACACACTTTTTTCTAAAACAAATAATTATCATATACTTTTTTATTTTCTATACATATCATATTTAGCCCAATTCACATTTAACTATTACATAAATTAATGATCATTTATGACACTAAACATTAAACCATAAATAAGGGTACCTTTACCATACCTCATGATCTTTTTTACTAAAATGATATTCTCATATTTCATGTTACTTTGAAACCTCATAGCCAAAAAAGTAACATAAACTATGCATGGACTTATTTTTATTAAATACAACATATTTATAATTATTCCTTGGTACAAAGTAGGATCAATTATATTTCCATTTTATTTCTTTGTAAGTTTAATTTCAATCATGATTGGAGTTAAAATTAGGTTGCAATCAAACATTTAAAATTTATTTTACAACCCACTTCCATAATTTTCTTTTAGAAATAAAATTATAGTAACTAATTTGATTAACTTGTGTCCCAAAAATGTTAGTGGTCTCACTTATCATAGACAAATCAAACTCTTATCTCATCAGATTAGAAAATTCCATAATTAATTGTATCTTTCTTCCAATGAAGAAGGTATCACCAACATAAATGACTACCAATAACTGCTCCTCCTTAGAATATTTTATAGAGGTTATGATCCAAACATCTTATTTTGAATTTAAATTTACCCAATTTAAAGTCTAATTAATAATAACATTCTTGCAGTGCTTGTTCCAATCCATTTAAATCCATATCCAATTAAAAAAACCTTCTTTTTATAATCATCGATTTTGAAAACAATATAATTTTTCAATATTGAATTCTACATTGAGAACCCTATTTAAAAATTACTTCTTTAAATAGATTTGATATATCTTAAAACTTATTTGAATCACAAACAAAAAAATAGGTGTGTTGACTCATGTCGATCCACTGGAATGAAGATATCTTCCAAATCTATGCTTTAAATTTGAAAAAATCCTTTATATACCAACCTATATTTGTTTTGGATCACATTACCATTCACTATATATTTATTTTTTAATGACCTGTTGGTTTTTATGATGTTGTGATCATTTTAACATTTCATAAGCTCTTATGTTCAATTTTTCTCTTTTTGAATTTTTTTCTCATTTACAGCTTTAAGTTAGGATTCATTTTTTCACTTATTCAAATATTTTCGGCTCTAAATTTGATAATAGAGTAGTGTAGAATCATCATTATGGTTCACCTACACCATTAATTAATTGGGTACCACATAACTCTTGTGCACCTCCTAGTATACTTGAGGTTTCTGACTAATTTGCAATGGTCTGATAACATCATGTAGGGAGACTATACCCACTGAGTTAGCTGACCATAAATAATAGTAGAAACATTTATAATAAGTTTTTATCATAGTATAAAATCATATATGTATACATTATAACCATAGGAAAACCATAAATAAAAATCACATCACATGTTGTACCAAAATGAGCTATCATAATGTCACACATATCATGTAGAGATAAACAATATCTATCTTGGGTAGATCATATACATAATAGTCCAAAATGAATAAAAGATTTTAGGTGACCAAAAATCCAAAATTGATTCCTCACCTAGTCATGAATCTATCTCTATCCCAAAATCTCCATCTCACCCATCTATAGAAGGGAATTATACCATAAATGTGTCATGAAATATGAAATCTGTTTGGGTTCTAGGGCACTCAATTAGGGTATGAGTAAAATTCATTATTTCACCACCAATGGTGTACCAAACCAAATAAAAAATATATAAGTGTATGTTTATGTTCCAGAGAAATGATAATAAATATCAAAATAAAAACTTATTTCATATTTGAATTTTTTTCCTGACACATGGGATCAATCATGCCTACTTTGCCTAGCATCGATGTCAAGTCTGAAAATGTCACATGAAAATACCCCAAGTTTCTATTGGATTCGTGGCTATAATATCATCTCACAATCTCGTGAATTATTGTCGGAAGTAGACCCAACTATGGAACCAAGAATGGCATGGTTGGTAGTACCCTAATTCAAACCACTAAATCATCCTTAATTAACAATACACCCAACCTATATCACCAGTATGCTCATGGTTAGCATTAAAACCATCACACTTCACAAGTATTTTCATGGTTGTCATTACACCCAACCCACATCAAATTTATAACCAATTTTGTAATGACACATAAAATTATGTTTGATAGAAAACATCACATTCTAGAACTGGTCTTCTATAACCTCACTTGTAGAAGAAGTTCTTAGATATTATATAATATATGATACACATAAAAAAATATATTTGAACTTAGAAGAATCACACCCTATCTATAAACCATAAAAAACCTCAGAACTTACAAAAACTAATGAAGAAAAAAATATAATGAAAACACACACACACATCAAAAAAACTAAGGATTTATATGGTTTAAGATAATTTATGCCCCATGGTAAATAGTGCGATCTTTATATATAAGAAGAGAACAAAATAAATTCTCACTGAGTTACCGATGATAGAAATACCATAACGCAAATCAGTAGAATAAGAAGATAACATATCAGTAAAACCATATTGCATACAAGTGGTTACACCCATATATTCATAAATGATTCTTGTATAATTAATATGGTACCAGTTACATCGCTATCCAATCTATAAGGATGATTTCCACTTGATCATGGAAACTACCAGTGTCTCATTGAATCATTACCTCAACTAGTAATTTTTGGCGACTAGTACAACATCCAGTACTCATATGTTTACTCCAGCACTTTTATAATTAATATCTTTTTGTTTCTAAATCCCTTCTGGTTCTAGTTTAAAACATTGGTTTAGATATTCTGGAACATCCATCTCTACATTATTCTTCTATAGGTTTCTCATTTATATAAGTTACAATACTTAGCCAAGAAAATGGAATCTCACACCAATACTAATGATTTATCACTTGAAAATCATATTCAAGACTTCACCACCAAGTCATTAATCACTATACAAATCATCTATAACATTACTCTTACTCAAATGATTATAATTAAAGGATCTTCATATTAACCATCATCTAAGTTACAATGAGGCATAATTCCACCCTAGAAATTCCAATACTATGACCTTAGTCAGTATATATGTTAGATTCCTAACCCAATAAATATTCTATAAAATAAGTCCCTCATCTTTTAGAGGCTCCCAAAATAATTGTTAATTTTTATAAATGTGTTTCATCCATGAGTAAATATCCATATTGTTTTCAAGATGAATCATTCTTTGATTTCTATAGAAACACATTTTGTTTCCTTGTAGTCTTCTATGTTCCTCCAACAAACCACTCATCCAGATTACCACATTCCCAATTTTCATACTCTAATTTCATGTATTAATGTTTTTAAACAAATTAAATTACGGAGATATTATTTGTGGTAGTTCCTATGAAAGTGAACAACTAGTTAGTGGTTCTTATTCCTAAATTTATATCTCCAAAATTGTTCTCATAAATTTACCCCAATAGTGGATTATCTATTATGACACATACATACATTCCTTATATACCATTGAGATAATGGAAGTTCCACTTAACATCATCCTAGTTATTTATCCCTAGATTCTCTATAAATCTACTAATTGATCCCACTCCTTGTGCAATGTTTTCCTTGTACAAACCATGGAATACATCGAGATTACTATTACCAATGTATATAGAAACTTCACCATGTACTTATCATCCTTATCCATTAATGGATTTATACTTGGATAATTTTAAATCATATCCAAATAGGTGGTGACTATTTTTTGATTTAGATATTCTGAATCTTCCAAACACCTTCCAGAATTATTCTAACTATGAAAAATCACTATTATAGTGAAAGAACTAGTTTGGGGTATTCCTAACACTAAGAGGGTGGGTGAATCAGTGTTGGGGACTTTTTAAAATCAATTTCTATATTTTTATCCCTATACCTCTTGACCTATTAGGATCATGATTCTCTTATTATCTTTTTCTTATCACATGAAATAATATGAAAGTAGTAAAAATTTAACGCGATATTTTTACATGGTTCACCACTCAATAAGAGCATCTATATCCTTATCATGTATAGGAATGACTAGTACACGGATTCTCCACTATAATATAGTAAAAGTTACAATATTTTGGATTAGAAAATAATCCTTAAGCAAGTGTGAGTCCCTACACTTTGGAGGGGGAGGGAAACAATCCTACTTCCATGAACTGGTGATGACCAAGTCCAACTTATAGCTCCTTAATGGTTCTTTATACTACCTCTCAAGATAGTATTATCCATGTTGATGAGGGTTTGTAACACCAATATAGTCTTAAACATTTTGAGACATGATGGCTATCACAGTGTGGGTTGATCTTCCACTCTTCATTTGCTAATTTCTTAGAATCATGCAAGTAAACCTTCTTTATTCTTCACAACAACAAACCTAAAATTTGCACAATATTATTCTCCTTCTTATTCAGTGCATAACCATCTACACTAAAATATCTTCTTCTTATTTCTAGAATCACAAAATCCCGTTTTGATTTTCAAAACAATGAGAACTATCTCATCTTAGAATCATCACAGTTGATATGCCTTGAATAATTATCAATCCTCAATTGGGCACACTCTATTCTTCTTCTTCTTATATTCCTTATCTCTTCATCCACACTAACCTAAGTGTATCAAATCATTCACATGAGTGCATATTCTTCATGCATGTGTTCTTATTCTTCAAAAACGCACTCCTAAAAACAGTGTAGTTTTTCAATGTGAAAACAAGAGGATGAACATATTTGTGCAAGCTATGAGCTTCATGGATCTGTTTCTTCATGAAACTCAGTGAGGGTGTTAAACACCAGTCATGTGAGTGTAGTATCTTCTTCTCTTTATGTAACTGAATGGATCATAGGACTCTCCTCTTCTCAAATCCATTTTGAGAGTTATTAGAACTTATCTAAGGCCTAAGGGACTCCAATATTTCATGCACCCCTTTTGGGTGTCTTGCGCACAACATTAAAGACTTGAACACAACATTTAACTTTTTTAATGGAAGACCTCTTGCATGAAACTTTAATCTTGCATGAAAATATCTTATTGCGTGAAACTTCTCCTTCTTATATGAAAATCGCTTTTCTTAAAATTCTAATGCGCTTTAGAATTTTGATTTTTTATAGGTGTAGAGCTACTCAAATACGGGGGGTGGGGGGTCACCTTTTATTTATAGGCACCACTGACCCCTACATGAAAAACCCTAATGCATCATGAAAAATATTGATGTGTCACGCAAAACCCTCTTCATGAACACAAAACTCCATTTGACGTCGAATTGGGTGGGAAAGTCCCTTTTTCATAACTATATATTTTGTGCATATTCTTGAATCTTTCGCGAACTTCATTCCTTTTCCATTTTAAGATGTTTTGATCTTGAAACTCCACTTCCGCATAATAGACCAATCCATCTTCAATATTTCACACAACATCCTTTTCCAAAATAACATTTATCCATCTCTCGATTTTCAGGCCCAAAAATTTTGCAAACAATGAAAAACAACACCACCTTACATACTTTCTTTTGTACAGCCTCTAAATCATCCATTCCTTTGTCATGGTTCACACCACTCCATTCTAAAACCATTCTACTTATTTCATCACGAACTACACTATCATTATATATAGTCATTGATCGATCGGATTTGGCATTGTCAGATTTTTAATAGAATGTACTGCAACTTCCTTGTCTTCTAGAGACAACATTCTTTCCAATCAAAACTAAATATGATTGAATTCACCTTTTCTCCCCATTTCCTTCATAAGGACTGCATCAAAATTTCTCCATACAACTTAATCTATTTGTGAAATACAACTCAGTAAAGCAACATGTGATTATCACTTCATGCAAATCAAAATCAAATGATCTTCAAGATAATCCGTGATTTTATTAAAATAGTGAAGTATTGCATGACCCATAATTCCTCTTTTTCTTATAATATTTTTGAAATATTAATTCCAAAGAACTTATTAATATAAAATTAGATTATAATTCAACCATATTTACTGTTTTAAACAATGTATCACATTTGATACATGTATTTTGACCTTAGGACCAGTGTAACAATCATCTGATTTTACAACATGAAGAATTTCACGGAATTACTCAAGTGTGGAATCCAATGATATGAATCCATAACAATTCTCTAGGAATCATCACTTGAACCAACCTCCATTAACATTGGATCTCCTTCTTCATATTGATCATTATTGACAATTTTTGACAAACTTTGAAATTTTCTACTCTTTACCAAAAAATAAAAAACATTCACAAAAGTGGTCCCAACATATAGTATTCTAGTTTCTTATGATTTGCATCCCTAAGGTAATATTTATAGAACCAAGATCTTTTATCTTAAAAGTTCCATACAAGTAAAATTTTAAATGTTTAAATATTTCCTTAACCAATCCAACTAAGAGTATATAATCTCTATAGAGAGGAATGATGATGAAACTCCCATATTTAAACACATTCTGATAGAAATAATGCTCTTAATTATACCATATGAACTTTATTTATGACATTAAGCCAACAAAATTCTAGTTACGTTTTCTAGGTTAGTTTCTCATCCCATAAAAATTAAATTTGAACCTATACACCATGTCTTACATTAAAATTTCAATAAAACCATTAAAAATTTAATAAATATTTCCTCCTCCAAATCACCATAAAGGTATAAAATCTTTATATTCAACTTCTCAAGATGAAAAAATTATAAAGAAACCAAAATGAGCATTATCTAGATTTTGGGATGTTTTATAACATGAAATAAAATTTTAGAAAAATTGAATCCTTCTGTATGTTGAAAACCCTTCACAATAAGTTTTTTTTCTATTGTTTCCCCCCATATTCTTCTTCCTTCAATGGGTAGACCCAATTTTTCTCAAGATATATTTTACTATATAATATTTATTTTAGATCCAAATTGTTTTTGGGTGTGTAATGAATCTATATCTTCCATAATTACTAACACCCACTTTTATGAATCATTGAAACATACCTCATATTTTGGGATTTCAGGTTCTCCACCATCAGTAAGAATAAATTAGTGTATTCCAAAATCAAACCTTTACACTGGTCATCTGACCCTAGTTGACCACCTAAAACCCAAATGTTATAATCCTTTGGAACCCAACATTTTTTATCTCTACCATGATATTCTGTAATCCTATAGTATTTTGGTATATCGTGTGTTACTAATTATGGAACTTAATCATCATATTCCATTTTGAAACTTAGGTTGGTTATTTTCTTCCAAATACATCTTTATCATGGTTTTGATACTTCCATATGATCTCCTCATTGAAGAAGAAATTTCAAAATCTGATAAACATCTACTGATTATTATCCTCAATCCAAAATCCAAAGTTTTTATCATCATACCCAATAAGGAAGCAAGTTTGGGACTATCCTTCTAGTTTGTCCCTCTTCTTTTCAATATAATTGGAATAAATAATACTCCAAATTTTTTTTAAGTGAGATACATAAAAAAAATATTCTAGTATAAAGTTATATGGAAAGTTCTTACCCCATTGGTATGGAAGAACTTTTATTCACAAGGTATGGTGCATAGTTCACTGCTTTCACCAAAATTCCTTCAGGAAACCAGAATGTAACCTCAAGTTTGTGGATCTCCCATTCAAATTATGATTCATCCATTATACGAAACCAATCTAATCTAGTTTTTTGAAAAATCTTATTCTCCATCTGGATTATTTTCATCTAATATAACTTCAAGACTCTTTTCTCCTAAACTCATGTTGTTGTCCAGCTGAAAATACTTAATATTTTATTTACAATTTTTTCCCAAAAATAGTTCTCCATTTAATGAAGGTATAAAAAATTATGGAATTTTCTTTAAATAAAAATACCCATAGCTTATGATTTTCATCATAAATGAAGGTAACATAATATATTTTTATTTTATGAGAAAATACAATATTTAGTCCCCATACAACCATTATATCTTACACTAGATTCTAGTTATTTGATGCCTTGTCCAAATATGAAATGGAAACATTCCATTTATTCCGAAGGATACATGTTCTAAAATCCACATTATAAAGTTTTAGTATAACTCTTTAAAAAAAGAACCTAAACTATTTCTCACTAATGTACCCCAGAAAATAATATCAAAAAATTATAATTGTGAAAGTTATCATTCTATAAACTATGACACCTCTCAGATTTCATGCTATATACAATGTTCTATGTTAAAAACCACTATCCACCACCATGGAACATTGTGCGAATTTAACTCACCCTATAAAAAGGTGGTACTAAACCTCACATCATCTAGCTGACTTATAGATTTTAAGTTCTTTCCTAATTATAATATATAGTGAACTACATGGGACTTAATCATGCATTTATTCTCCATCATAACATTCAAATATCCTTTTAAAAAAACATCATGTGATTATTTTTATATAATATGAACCCTTCCAAACCTTTCATACAAAAGTATTATCATGAATCATATTTTTTAAGTTTAATAAAATGACACTAGAGGAAAGAATCCATGAATCTATTGATCTAGAAACACTTAATAAGAAAGTGTCATCTTCTTAAACCATGGATTTTATGGAATAATTTGAAGAATTACTTCTGAAATTCACCTTCCAATCCTTGTAATGTTTTTATAGATTCTCTTTCCTTCAACAATACCAACATATGGAATCAATTAGTCCTTAAAATTTCCCCCAAATCCATTCTATCATATCTTCTTTCCTTTTTGAGTTTTCCATAGAGTGTAACATTCCCTAGTTTTTTCATTGAATTGTTTTTACCTTATAATTTCTTCTATCTCTTCTATTCATTTAGAATCGGATCCCAAATATCCTAAAATTTAAATTCCTTATTACTACTAGAATTGATAATTCCAGTAACCATCACTTTCTATGATTCTAGAAGCAATGATAGAAGTATAAATTCCCACATAGATCTAGAAAAAATCATCCTAAAAAACTCTCATAGAATCCAGATTATGTTAAAGTTATTCACATGATCATCCACCGATATTCCTTCCCAAATATTCATGTTGAATAATAAATGCTCTAAAAAAATTTATTTATGGAAGGCTTCTCATATATGTTTGAAAGTATGGAATTAATTTTCTCATAATAGAAGTTGAAGGCCACATTCTATGCCATAATCATATAAATCACTCCTAGAACTTTTTATTCAAGTCTTTCCCATTCTACTTTATCCATTTATTCAATATTGACTCTTATCAATGTAAAATCCATATCTTTTTGGAATATGTATTATTTTCTTTTTCTAGATTTTGAAATATAGTAGATCAAATTTTTTTGCAGAAACCTTTCCCTCTTCCAGCTGTATCCTTTTAAATATTATCTCTAACTAAATGAAAAACAAAAAGGATTGGAAATTTATTTCTATAAGTTACCTTTGATTTTTTGACCACCCAATCAAGAAGTTATAAAATAACTTATTATGCTAAAAATCTCATGTTTCGAAACCTATATTCTAGAAATTCACATTCAAAACATTGTCTTAGACATTTATAAATAGATTAAATGCATAATATGGAATATCTAAACTAATAAGAGTCACACCCTAGCTACACATTGAAACACACCCTCAGAACTCCCAAAACAATACTAAGAAACAAATGAAATGAACACTTAAACATGCACACACACCAAAACACTGGTAGTTTTGAGGGTCTAAAACAATTTCTAATTTACATGAAACATTGAAAAAAATCTATTTAATGAGTGAAAAATTGAAAGTTCTATTGAGTTACAACTTCCATAAATACTAAACACTGATTAAGAGAATGAGAAGATAACATATCAGTACAGCCATCTTGCATATTATTTACCACACACCCATCTATTTAATAATGATTATCATAGTATCCAGTTGATAACAGTGATTCCACTTCCAGAAAATCTTTGTGGATTCCTTCTGCTAGATCATATAAACCACTAGTATCTCACTGACACACCACCTAAACTTACAATTTCTGTGAAAAGTGCATCGTCTAAAAATCATATGTATTCTCAAGAACTTTTGGAATTAACCACTTGTTATTTTCTACCATTTGGTTCATGTTTTATAAATTCATTCTAATCAATAAGAACATAAGTATCAATAGTTTTCCCATCGTTGGAATTACACTCAACCCATTTCACAAGTATATCAATGGTTGTAATTACACCAAACTCACATCACATGAATGACTAATGTGTGAATGACACCAAAATTTATCCCCCAATATTCCCATAATGTCCAAGTTGTCATTACACCAAACTAATTACCATGAAATACGCCCAAGTTGTAATTACACCCAATTCCATGTCACATATGTCCCCAGGTAGGTATTACACCTAACCACACATCAAACATAGTCCCAAAGTTATAATTACATCCAAAATTATATCAATAACATTATTAGGATGGAATTACACCCAAAATATTCTTAAACAAATGTCTGGTTTGGCATTACACCAAACCTCATACCAAGGCTTCCCAAGGTAAGGATTACATCTATCCTCATACCAAGACCATAAATATTTAACATACCAAACATAATGATCGCATGATGTAAAATACTTCAAAAAACGTGATAAAAATAGTATAAATAATCCAATAACCATTCATATATCATGATGGTAAACATGGGTTATAAAATCACTCAACACTATAATACACCTTATATAAGGTTGGTTAACCTCGCACTACATATTTCCTAATTCCATTTTCTTATAAGTACATCACTATATTAGACTTATGTAAATATAATTATTATTATTATAAAGAATATATATAGGGAACTTATCATGGTCCACTAGGTTATAAAACATTCAAGGACACCCCTTAGGGGATACATTATCTCCTTTCCATGTTAATTTGGTTATAAAATGGTCATTAGTAACTACCATGTCCAATGCAACAAAAGGGAAAAAATATACAGCCATAATCCTTATTAATTCATTTACTAAACTCTAAGAAACCTTATATAGTTTCATTCTAGAGAATTCTCATATGCCTAGTGGATTTCACATATAACAATACATATTCCATATATATAAAACATAGGTAAAGGGTAAGGACTTATTATCTTGTAATACTATGGGACTTCGCAAGTAATTTTTTCAGACAAAATGACATCTCATATAAAAAATTGAAAATTGTAGTGTAAACAAATAAATTAGCAAATAACTGGAGAAAAAATATAATGGTGAAATAATTGAAGAAATACTAGAAGATGCGTGATATAATAACTTTTAGTGATACTATGAGACATAATGAAAAAAAATCCAATATCAAAAAAGGGATAAATAAAAAATAATAGAAAAGGCACAAAAGAGGCAGTCTATGGAGTAAAACCTACTGAGAGAAAACGGGATACCCATTTAATATATTTTTAATATTTAATTCATTTATCTAAAATTAAAAAATATTATATGGGAGACATTATTTCATAACTATATGGGTCATATAATAATTCCTCAACCCAATGTCACATTTTAGAATGGTTTGATGGGTCATGACATAATGTACCTCTCTAGTACAGACTCAAAAAACCCATCACTCTACCTAGTTCAAATTACGGTGTGATCATACCCATCATTGTGAAACATCCCCATTAATCAAGGATTTATAGAACAACCACCATTACTACAATGTAAATATTCCCACTTTGAGCAAGATTTCATGGTACAACTCATGTTTTGTGATATGATTAAGAACTTGATAAATATTTTTAGCCTGGGTCTTGGGACAACAACCAAAAACTGATCCCCAAGTCCTAACCAACAACTTTGGTAGCCCAAAACTATTATAACACATTAGGTTTGGTGGAAATTTTAAATAAATTCAAAATTTGGAATGTGAGGGGTGTAATAACCTCCACACTATACTGAAATCCATCCATTAGTTACATCATTAATCAAAAACCCCATATACTTAACTATCTTACTAGTCTCCCACTCCCATGTTTCACTATGGATATGTCCATGTTACTATTGCACGCATATTGGAAGGAACCATCTTCCCACACTAGATTTTTTTACTCTAGACTATAATATGAAATGGTTATTCCTTGAATGACTCATTAGCCTCTTGCTTGAAATAACCAACATTGATCACATGACAAGGATTTAGGTGGTGTCTCTTGGGATAAGATACATTTAATGAATCATTAATAGTATATAATCTCTAATGAAATTCTAACTATTAAGGAATAATTTTTGTCCTATAGATAACCTTAATAAACCCCATATACCTAGGATCCAACTTCCCTTACCTCTGCATAAAAAGGTCACCTAATCAAGGTGAAACTCTCAATAAAACTTAATATCCCATCTTAAACCTAAAATGATGAAATTTACTGATTTTATATGATCGTTTCCAACTCAAGGTAGTCAAAAAACTCTTGTAAATAAATAATGACATGAACCTACCCACTATGGCCCCTCTCAGAAAATGATAGGTTGATTTTTTTACTCGAATCTGACCTCAAATAGGCTAAGTGATTGAGACTAGCACTAAGAAGGCATAAAAATAACTTGGGAGGCCTTAGAAAAAACATCCTTCATCGAAAATATATACCATGAACTAGTAAAAGGATGCACAACTATGCAGGGTTAATATAACCAACTAAAATGTAAAATATGAATGTGTTCTTCTCAAGTGATTTTACCTCTCAAGTGATTTGGAGAATAGATCCACCCTGTCATTTCATATCCAATCTAAACCTGATTAGCTCCTAAATATTACTAGTTCCACCAAGATCTAGCTCTATAGTACCAGGTCTAAAAGGCCACAAATATTTAAGTCATACACATATATAAAATATGTGTGGGACCAAGTATTGTGTAGGGGTGAGTATAAAAATACTCAGTAGGACTCACCAAAAACAAAATCGAAATAAGGATATATGGTCGTAGGTCAGCATGCATTAGGGTCGAACTATACGATTGTCCAATACAACCTAAGAGAAACTCAAATCATAGATAATCCATCACAAAACTCCCAAACACATATTTCAACCTATTTAGTAGGGAAGTTGGGGAAAACTCCAACTACTCACTCATTTGTATCATGGGTATAACTTGAATAGTTTCCACACCTTATGGGAAGATACCTCTCTACTCATCACTCATGAAATAGAAGAACAAACTCCACTATTCTAAGAAAGAGGAACCATGTCACCACACACACCCTCAATAGTTCCTATGAATCTAGAAATGTCCCTTAGAAAATGACGGTACACCAAACCATGATCTAGAATTTCATCATCAAATTTTCAGCTAATATTAAAGGTAATAAAATTAACTCACCAATATACTATCATTCCCCCAAGAAAAACCCTATACTACACTAAGCTCAAAAGAGCACATGGCTAACATCACCTAGTTCTCCCAAAAGGTTGAAGGGAATTTCAGGCTTCAGAAAACCAAAGGGAAAAGAATTCATTATCTAACCAACACACAAGATAGGAACCCAACATCCTAGATGCACTCAAGTGTTCAAGGAAACACCTGTTGGGAGAGTAACCACTTCCATAACCCCCTCCCCTCTAGAAAATTTTTATAGAGGGGAAGAATTAAAGAAAACCATGCTCCACAAGTTTCTATATGAATAAAACATCCAATAAGGTTGACCATAACTATAACCAAGTCATGTAATCTAAATATATATTTGGAAAACCATGCCTCACCAGTACACATAGCCTTAATGATGGGGTATTAACCCCTAACATCGATTTGTCTCTCTCAAACAAGCACTACCAATAGTGATCCAACATTGCAACCATGTCAGGGATCTCTCTCCACACTAAGGGGTGAGATAATAAACAAATAGAATCATACATATCCATAAATAAAACCCACACCATTAAGGTAGTTGATTCTATAAAATCATAACCTAGAATGGAGTACCCATGCCATACCCAGTAGAGAGATACCGACTCCACCAACACAAGGAGAAACTCTCTCCTTTGCCTAGCATATAGGCTTAAGGAAATTATCTAAATCAAGATTCCATGTTTCTACTACTATACCAGAATCAACTCTTACAGTCTAGTTAAAGGGTTCCATCAATAATTCTTTGAATACATTGCTCCATCTCCCTTGTGTACAACTCGAGATGCAACAAAGAATAGAGAAGTTATCTACTATTCAAAAAGATACTAGACCCATAGGTCCTCTCAACAAAAGAGATAATTTCCAAATCCTCTATCCTCTTATTCCAAGAAAAACAAACTAATAAAAACGTTGGGGTGAATGGGAAGAGATAGGGACACCTCTACGAGTCTCATATCTAACTAGGTGCCACCAATCTACTTAGTTGTAAAGAGGGTAGCACACATGCACAACTGAACACCAATGTTTGAAAACCTTTTTCCTCTAAGAAACCCATAACCATCAAGAATTATAATAGTTAATTGAACCCTAAAACATGTTAGAGTCTTGTTATTGGAACTCATTTATTCCACAAGAAAGGTCTACATCCCCTAAAGTATCTCTTCTCTATCATTTGGATCTCATCACCACCGCTAAGGGATGAAGATATGTAACCATCCTTGAATCTTCTCAGAAAAGATATCTGAGAGTGAATAGTAACTCACTGTCATGTTCTACCTAGAAAGATTCTTGAAAGGGAATCCTTTTTTTATCTAAAACTACCTATAGGGTGATAAAAATCACAAAACCATGTTTATAGATAAGTATATAGCATGTACTAGGGGTACGAGGCATGTAGACTCAAACGCTCATCCATGTGCATATACCTAAGTCCAACTCGATATGTACTTCCCTAATAAATGGGGTTTCCCCACCCTATTTGACATGTGGGGTACATAGGTACCTAACCGTGTACCCCATTCTAGGTGGTGTCATGTAACCCAACATAGCATGTACAAGTACACACTGTCTTCCTCGCATGTGGTGTTTTTCCATGTACATCATTGGACCCTATGTCATGAACTTGAGGGAACTATAAGTTATGTACATCTGATCTACATTCCATGTATACATATTATCCAAAAATAGATGTATCAACACAATACATAGTGTGTTTTCTTGAGGATACACACTATATAGTCAGAAATTCCATATGGTGTCTCCCTATGAAGAACTCTATTCTGCCCAAAACATCTCGTATTTGATCTAATTCCAAAGGAAAGGAAAAATGAATGCATTATATATCCTATAAAAATAAAAATAATTATATTTTTAATCAAAATTATGACTAATTGAAAATAAAAATACCTACCTCATGATGGATTTTCTAAACATCACGATAACAAACCTTTGGTTCTTTGTCCATGATTGTTACATCCAAATCCTCACTTTGATCATCCTTAGGTGAAGGTTTCTCCCTCAATATTGTTATCTTGGATATGTGTTATAAAAATGGGGGTGTGTATCCTTCATACATTAAATGGGGATTTATAAGATAGCATTGTGTGTTTTTAATACGCATTATTAATTAAAATAGAAACCCATTAAATGTGAATGACCTGGGTCCCAATACCCATATAGAGGTCATACTTCCCCTTGGTAAAATCTATCATTCCATATTCAACCATGAATTCATAATTCAAATCTAGAACACATTAGAAATATATGAACATTAAAACACATGGGAGTAAATAATATTTATTTATTAAATATTAAATATCTTGAATGATTCACCTGGCTTAAAATATCACCAAATTCTAACCTAAGGGTAAAAACCATATTCTAAAATCAATAAAACCATTAAAAAAATGAGGTCATTTACTAGGTTAAAATTACTATTTTATGACTCATAAAGGATTAAATTCCAAAAACCCATAATTGATCCATGTCACCAACTTGTAAAAACTAGAATCACTACATTCTCCCAACATTAATGCTTTTCATCCACAAAAAGGAAATAGCCATAAAGGATTTCTAAGAAGTCATAAATACATCCCAATGTAGTAAGATTTATTGTAGTTATATGATTGACTCTATCTTTATAAGTCCTATTAATACAGGGATTCCCAACTGATCCCACTCGAGAATGCATCCCACCTTGATGCCCAAAGTTTAATGACTTAAGATTCTACTATAAAAAATTTTCCTTTAAATAAACACTATATCAATAGTTTTCTTCTCATTCCACACCAAACTAAAATGATCCAAGCCATATTAAATAAATATTATTAACAAAATTTAATAATAATTAAACCACTAGTAAATAAAAAATTGTGATCAAATATAAATTCATACAAAATAATATAAGAATACTTAAAATTTTAAAAGGAATTTTTTCAATAAAACTAGTTCTTAATATATATTTTATTTTCAATTAAAAGAAAAATTTATAAATTTTAGTTTTTTATTTTGTAAAATTAACTTTATTTTGTAATTCCCAATATCAAAATTGGCATAGTATTAATTTTTTAGATTTTATGAGATAATTGATTTTTATGTTAATATTGAAAAATACTATTTTTACCAAAACTGTGATGTTTATAACATTGCCATAAGATAAATATTAAATGGAAATTTATAAAAACAATAATAATAAAATATGTATTTAATAAATAAAAAAACATTAATTTAGAAATATTATGTTGAAATTATAAATATATGCTCAGAATTTTGGATCTTATGTAATAATTTTCCCTAATAAGTTTGTTTCGCATTTTCATTTAATTAAAAATTATTTTTGATAAAAAATTATTTTAGATTACTTTTAAAGCCAAATAAAATTTATTTTTTTATAATAAAAAAATTAATCCTTGAAAAATGAAAAAATTGATAATTTTATCCTATATAAAAATTTAAATCATAAAAACACACCTTTCTAAAAAACTGTTTTTACGCATTATGTGTATTTATTTTAAAAATAATTTCTCACAATATTATGAATTTTAATTGATAAAATTATTTTCACATTTTAAATAACTATTTTAAAATTATGTTAAAATACCAATTTAAATTTCTGTCATTAAAATTATTCATTTCATTTGAAAATTAATTATTCCAATAAAATTAAAAATTGATAAAAATGGATTTACTAAAATTAAATAACCAAAAACATGTTATAAACATGTTTAAAAATTTATTTTTGAAGTTGGGATTGAACGAAACTCATATCCCCTTTCTATTACTTCCCTTTTTTATCCTTTTACCCTTTAATAGTAACTTAACATTATAAAAAATGTAAATGGTGCTTCCCAAATTTCCATCTTATTCACTTATAAAAGGGGGTAATTTAACCATTTCATTTTGAAATTTATAATCAAATTTATTCTTAAAAATATTACATTTTTTCTCCTAGAGCACTCTCCCACTTCTTTAGTCATAGGTTCACCACTAGTTATCTTAATGCCTCCATTTCTAAAGATATTTCTATGGTAAAACTCAAGCTCTCAACTTAAGTATTGCCTCATTCTCAAAATTTATTCTTAATATTCCTCTTCCAAAACTTTTCTAAACACTTTAATATAATTAAATAAGTATAATTAACCTAATAATATGTTATTATATTAGTGTAACAATAACTATTTATTCATTTCCAACCACTAAAAAATTAACATTGATAGTGCGTACAATTAAACTACATTCTCCACAAATCAACATATTCCATTTTTATAACCACCTCTCATGGTTATTTATAATGATGGAATTGATGAATAAATATGTTATATAAAATATATTTATCATTATAAAATTAAAAATTAATATTTACTTCCAATTCCTCTAATTCATTGAAAAATAAAAACATTGGCATGTGTAGGTGTGGACAAATACAACTACGAATGATGTGTCTTATGTTTCTAAACCAACCAATATGGATGGTATTAAAAGATAATTAATAAAATAATATGATATTTTTAAAATTATTATGGTTCTGAAATTATAAACCTTACCTTACCTTCCTCCCATTCTATGAGAAAAATGTAAATTCCAAACAGGTGTACATGCAGACTACTGCCTCCTCGAAAGTGATGTATTTCTTTTTTCCCATCTAGTATTTTATTATTTGTAAAAATAATATAAAATATGATTCACCACATTAATAAAATTCAAATAATTTCATTATAATTATGTAATAATGATATTATAACTAAATTACCCCATAATCATACTTATGCATTAATTATAGCATGTTCAAGTTTTGGTTGGTGTAACCACCTACATGAACAATGATATAAATTTATTTCATGAGTGAGATTGGAAACATAATTAATGGTCATATTATATAATAATAACTAAAATAGGATTTTTTAAGTTTTTTTAAATATAATATTGGTAATTTTGTAAGTTATATTAACAATAAATTGACATAGTAAATTTAACTACCCAATGGAACATTTCAAGTTACCTTTAATATTTGGAGTCTATTTGGGAACCCATATAAATATATGAATATCATAATAATTTGATAATAAATGTAATGAGAAATATAAATCTAGATATTATGAATCGAATTTAAAACACCTTTGAACATTTTCAATATACATAAAGAGTTATGAAAAAATCAATTGCGCAACCCCAAATAGCTGACATAAGAAAAAACTATATTACAATGTACTATCATATAATATTATATAAACATTATAATATTAAATATAGATGAATAATTTTGTTAATAATGTTTTTAAAAAACATAATTTTATTATCCATGAAGTTAAATACATGTGAATAATGAATAAGTACTAAGGTAAGGGGTTTTGTATCAAATTTAATTTCTTAAGATAAATTTATGATTATTATCCATGAAAAATTTATGATAGTGTGATTACTAAATAATTAATGTATTTTAACACATTAATGTAATTTTTTTGGGATTTAATATCTTTATCATGTTTATTATTTAAATGGTATTTGATTAAAAGGATACTAAGTTTGCAAGGATTTTTTATCTCAATTCATGATTCTTAGGACATGCTTATTGTTATAAACCAATTTACATTTATATGGTATATATATTTTCTATTCATTATATTATATAATTAAATATTTTTTATTTATGGTATTTTAATTTTAATTTAAATCTTATTCTCCTTCAAGGGTTTTAATTTAAATTCTACTCAAATTGTTAGGGTTTTGTTTCCAATCTTATTTTCAAATCAAGGTTGTTTTTTGAAGATAATACATCTGAGGAATTTTTATTCCTTATAAAACCCATCATAGTTTTCTTTGATAATTCATGTGGTTTAACATGTTACCTCAAATTTTAATTTCTCATTGACTCATATTTTACCTATAGTGTTACTTGTAAGTGAAACCAACCTCATCTCTTCTTTTCAGTTGGGAACCTCTCTTTTTTCATGTCTGTATTCATTATATTATTATTAAAATATTATTTTTATTCCAAAATAATTGATTAATTTCATCTTATAATAATTTTACTTCTTTAAAAAGTTTTAAATAAACTTTTAATGTTTTTTATGGGTGTATTTCATAAATGTGTAAAAAAATTCTTTTTAATGTTTTTTATATGTACACATATTTTGGTCACATTAGTCATTTTCTATGAAAATTAATTTCTAATATTTAATATTTTTTCTAAAAAAATATTATTCTACTTAATTTAAAAAATAATTATATCTAAACAATGGTTTTAAAAAATTCTATGGATGATTATTTTTTCTAATTTGATTCTTCCAAATTCCCTAAAAAAGGTTTTCATATAAATCCACATACTTTGACATATCTTATACATGATCAAGTACATTCCTCAAAGGGTACCGAACACATTTTTTCTTTGAATGGAAAATTTTATATCATTATATTTTAGAGGAATAATCCATCACTTCTTTTGTCTTTCAAAATAGTCTATGGTGTCTAACTGTGATTTCTATTCCAATGCATTTCCTTTGTTAATACCCTATTTTTTATTCCTTTGATTGAAGTATGTTCACCTAGATACCATAAATTTATTGATTGTGGAAATTATTGTTATAAATATATACCCTTTATCTATATGGCATAAATACCATATGATTTACTATTATAATTTAACTGTATTTACCAATAAAGTCACTGAATATATTTGGATACCCTTTTATTTTCCATGATTAACTCTTTTTATTATTATTAAAGATATCTTTATTTGATTCTATTTTGATGTTTTATGGAACCCATTTTATTTCCATGGGTTCTTTATGATGTGATATGTGAATGATTTTTATTTGACACTCATATGTATAGATGTTGATGACTAGGGTCCTATATAACCCTCCAATTAATGGGTTAAATGTTTAAATATCATGAGATATGTATATTTGGGTACAATTTTGTTATTCACAAGCATGGGTACAATTTGTTTACTCATGAAGAAGATGTTTATGTGGGTATAATTATGTTTTATCACAATCATGGGATCAAGTTTGTGACTCATGAATATAATATTTCCTTATACTAATGGTTTTTTATATTTAAAAATTTTCCCAATTTTATTCTTATTCTCATGACTATGTTATGATCTCATGGATCATGTTTCCACAATCTTTTGATTCATGTAATATGTTGTGAAAATCATTATGACATGATTTATGATCTATGATTTACTGGGTATAATATTCTTGTGTATCCTAATTATAACCATATTTTCATCTTTAACAGAATTATTATATTTGATTATTATCACTTATATTTACCCTTACTGGGCATATGATCTCAACCCTTTATTGTTTTTCTATTTCCTTAGATTTTGAAGAATTAATATGTAAGATGTGTTTAGAATAGTAACTTGTGTGGAGGATTTTTGGTAGATATTTAAGGCTCATTTTAGATTAAGTATTTTCTTATATTGTGCGAAATATTTCCTTTTGATACAAATAACATGAATTTTACTAGTTAAGTGTTTGTCTTAATTATCTAAAACTCTAAACCTAAATAGGTCCTTTAGTTTTAAATATTTCATTATCTTTTAATTATGGAAGTATATTTAAGCTAATGTTTATAAGTTTATGTTTTTGAATTGGATCTGAGAGTGTGGATCCTGGAATGATTTAGTTGGTATTAGGGGAGGGTGTAAATGACCATAGAGGTTTGGATGTTATCAATTAAAGATAAATTAAGAGTTACAAAGGTTATTAAGGATTTATAGGTTAAGGTTAATCCTCATTTCAAAGGTATAAATAAAACTTTAGGTAGATTATATTGAATATTTTATGTTTTTTGTGGAATAGGATGAGTGAGGATTAATGAAAACCCTAATGAGGGATAATAATAAATATAGGATAAAATCCTGTAGTTTTTGTAATGTTTTGAGTATGTGGGTTTTCTAGAAATTTAATCACATTCTAGATAATAGAAAGGCAAAGTAGCTATGGAAAAGATGCACCTAAGAGTAATCACTATAAAAAGTACGGTTAGGTATCAACTCAATATTCACTTTGGTGCATGATGAGTGGTCATAATACTACACACCTGGATATAAACTCGTGGTGGATATTTTTTTGGTTAATCACTTTCCCTTTAAAATACATTAAAAAGGATTTACTATGTTAAGGAATTATTTTAAGGATTATGAGATAACCCAATCAATATAATACTAGACTGATGTAAGAATAGTTTTGGTTAATATAAAAGTTAATGTAATGATTTTAAAGAGTAAAACATTTCAAGGTTGATTTTTTCATAATATCATTCTATTATTATGTTATTTATTCGTATCTCATGTTAACTCATTTTGGTTTTATTACTGGACAAAACCCAAAGGAACTAAGTTAACAATGGATTCTATGAAAAATTAGGTTATTTTCCGAATGAGTAACCTAATGTTATAAGATCTGGATTGAGAAACCTTGTAATTATGTTAAACTGGATATCAATAATTGTTATTAACAATGTGGACATAGATTAAATCTTAAACACACTAGAGAATATACTGATAGAGTCTTATAGGTGATCAGGTGATGGAGAAGATGAAGGAAAGAAGATTCAATTTCATCCATGTCAAGAATGTGGTAAGACACTCATGGTAATTCCTCAAAGTAATTGTAAGATGTTCTATCTATAGTAAAAGAGGGAATTAAGAAACGAAATATCAAGGAAAAATTAATAGTTTTGTCAAAAAATATATAAAAATAATGTTCGTATTAAGGAACCATGGTTAGTTCAATGAAAAAAACATGTAAAACATGGGCATTATCGAATTCAATGTCGCAATCCAAGGGCTAACAAGGATGATATGAATCAGAAACTCCCAAGACAAGGGAATGAATATGAACCCCCAACTATGAAATTAAGTTTTGAAGATGATTTGGAGTGAGTAACAAGGATCATCCACTCATTAACTATGTGTGTTTCATTTTATATTTGTTCCATCCACTACTTTATACCATGAATTTTTTAAAAAATATATAAAATCACCACACCGATGACTATATTTTATTTTATTAATAAAAATTTCTACTGGTATGATTATTCTATCCCAAGTTTATATCTATTCTCTGATGAATGTTTTTATAATATCTATAAAAACCTATTATCAATCCATTAGTCAAATATGACATGGTATTGGGAATGTATTGGATCTCACTACATATAGAACATGATAACATCCAAGATAGAAAAAGTGCCTTTAAAATCCCAAATAAAACCATAATCACATATTCATATGAGGTTTATTATAAACTCCCTATAAAAAATCACTCCCAATATATTGGTTCGAACACCCAATCATGAGTAGTACTTTTCTTTAACCATTAGAGAGAAACTCAATATTAGTGATATGCATATTATAATAGAATATATGAGTTCACTAATTATACCTAACAGAGTATGGATCAATCCTCAAAAGAAATGAAATATTTTTTCAAGTATTTTATTTAGATACCCTTATATTTTTTCATTAGTTGGTGATAATTAAAATTTTGAGGACACAATTTATTTAAGGGGAATGTAACAATCCAATAATTTACTATAAAATTTTACCTTTAAATAATCATTACATTAATAACTTTTTTACTACATAATAATGAACTAAAATGATTCATGATATCTTAGATAAGTATAATTAATAAAAATTAAGAATAATAAAACCTAAAGTAATTAAAAACATTACAATCTATTACGACCTGACCCAAGCCAGTGATCAAGCCACTACTACCCCAGCCCACCTCTATAGCCTAGGGGCTACCAACCAGTGCTGAAGGCATAAATAACATGGTAAGTCCATTACCTAAGTAAATGTATGCACACACATAGCTATATAAATGAAAAATTGCATAGTAAAAAGAGTAAAATATAAAAAATGATAGGGAAACAACCATGCTTGTAAAACCTCTAGACAGTATAAGAGTACAAAGTGTAAATTGATAAGTAAAGGGAAATATACATGTCCGACCAGATATATGTCCCAATATGACCAGACTATAAATTAAAACACTAAGAGGGGCCATCTCCTGATCTCCAAGCTACGACCACTATACGCAGCCCAAAGTACCAGGTATCCCTAAACTCTTCTGTAGTCACTAATGACCTATCTATCGTCTACATAAGAAATGAAACGTTTGAGAAAATCCCATTTAAGGGTGAGTACATACTTACCTAGTAGGATACCCGAAAAGATGAAGGGGGAATTAAGAGATACAATAGAAAAAAGAAGACAGTAGAATAGTACACAGGATGGAGAAAGCATAGAAAGAGAACCACTCAACCCAAACTAAGAGAGGGAGAGAGGGATAGTAACCTCATCTAAAAAATGGGATCAATAAGGTGTGTAGATGAACTACATTTCTAGTCTTTTCCAAATATATCAGTATATTAGACTCATTCAACCATGAGAAACTAAACATGGAAACCATATGGCATACCCTGTGCGTCTTCACATATCATGGAAAGAGAGTAACCAAATCCAAAGGTATGGATACATGTGTATATATATATATAATCATAAAAAAAGAAACCCAAATGAGAGAGAATTGGGATATCCATATCATATCTCATCTCAAGAAGAAGAGCCACCAAAATTTTCAAAATACCATCAACTATGCCCATCATCTCACTTGTTTGTCTAGAAGTAACCATCCAAATAAATCCATGACTCATCACTATTCTACATAGTCAAGGGGACACAATATCTTGGTGGAGTACCCATTAACTAGTGTAATATAAGGTTTCCACCCAGTTATAGAGGATTCATGCCCATACCAGCTGGAGGTTTCCACTCTAGAATTCATTGAGGACCCATTCCTAGCCTAGTTGGAGGGTTTCACTTGGAAGTAAGTAGAGGGACCATTCCCATCCCAGCTAGATGGTTCCACTCTAGAAGTCATCAAGGACCCATTTTCACCTAGCTAGAGGGTTCCACTAAGGAGTCGATAGGTGACCCATGCCCAACCCAACTAGATGTTTCCACTCTAGAAGTCATTGAGGACCCATTCCAAGACCATTTTAAGGGTTCTTATTATGAGTCTGTAAAGGACCCATACCCAGCCCAGTTGGGGGGTTCCACTCTAGAAGTCATTGAGGACCCATTCCTAGCCTATCTAGCGGGTTCCACTTGGTATTTGGTAGAGGACTCATGCCCATCCAAACAAGATGGTTCCACTCTAAAAGTTTCTGGTGATACTGTTTGATCACTTCCATCGTCGAGCATCACCTAACCAAGACTCATGAAATGAATATTCCAAATCATATCTTAAAATCCAAAAATGAGGGTATCATCATGTGTTATATAGAAAAACACTCATGATAGGATACTTGAGGTCTAAAATAGGAGTTCATATGAATTAGATATAAAAGCTTAAATTTTCCTCAAAAGGAACCAAGGGGTACATGGCGTGTGAGGGGACCCACCGGCATGTGGTCTTGCTCCTTCACCTTTCGGTGTCCCTGGAGGTACAAGTCTCACCAAAAATGTAGGATTACATGGAGTCTGGGGGATATACATATAATTCGCATGCCACTTAGGGTCTCTCCCATGTTCATGGTTGTGTTCGTGTATCCAAGTCGTATATGTGTAGTTTACCTAGTGTCTGTGTACATTAGTACATTGTGTTCTTACTGACACAGGGTGATGCTCGTGTGCTCTGGACGTGCCCATGTACTAAATCACATGGAATGAGTTTGTACATGTGCTTAATAACATGGTTCAACCACAAGGGAAAGGGGTACATGTCATGTACGGATTCTACATGACTTTACATCCTTATGAATTCCCAAAAGCCTATCCCCCACAGCAAAGGGGCTATATGCCATGTGTTCTTCACGGTACACATATTGTAGTCAAGTTTTTCAAAATATTCCAGATCCACATCACACCCTTCAAATCTGGTCATTTTTCTTCAATTTCAACCTTCATTCTACCCAAAAAAAAGTGGATCTATCCACTTCTTGTTGTTTTTTTCATCCAATTGTTAGAAATATGATTTTTTCAACCATGGGGGGTTCTCCTTACACATTTCACGTCATAGTTTCCTCCACCTTTGAAGATCTAACCTCATATAATTGAAATGATATTCCATAACTATAAAACAACTTATATATAGATATAATTCATTGATCCACCCATAAAACATCATTTTGTTACAATTTTTGGGGTCTGATTGGGCTTGGTACCATCCAACAGTGTCAAACCAGGACCGCAGGGTCCAACTAGTGACGAACATGGAGAAATTGAGGGGAAAAGGCACAATAAAAAATGTTTATCCATAGTTGGCCAATCATTCTTGTAAAAATATCAATAATGGGTATATTAGGGTTATAGAACAAGAATAACCAGTTTAATAGATATATGAGAGCATTTCAAGGATCCACAATCAGCACAGATCAATAGTGGTGATTGATCTACACAATTAATTTAATCAAAATGGGCATAATCCACAAGTTTAAGAGTCATACCTAGATATTGGATCATTCTACATTTAAATAATTCACTTTCCATTGATTGAAAAAAATTATTACATTCATTGCATCCCAATATTCTCTAATCTAGAGTTTCATCATTTCCTAGGGTGATTTTCCAATGGAATGAGGAAGAAATTCTACTAGCAGTTTCTAGGGTGATGAGGTTAACCCTGGGAAAATTTCCATAAAGTTGATTTATAGGAAATCACTATTAGGTTAAATTAATTAATTAATTAATCAATTAATCCATTAAACGTACCTCCAATAGGAGATATATCTATATGCCCTAGAGTGACCTATTTTAGGTCATTCCTATGGTAAACATCATGTTCCAGACTTAACCATGGTATCATATTTCTAATCTAAGATTCTATTTAAGATTATATCATTTTCTTTAAGAAACTACATGAACGTGATATAAATTATATTTCATATTTTTATAAAATAAATTTCGGGCACACTAGGCCTTGGAATCACACCCTTTCTCAACGCCTGACTCTGGAAATATATATAGAAATATTTCAAAGTCTTACATGGAAAAAATCATGTCTCTACATTATTTCTTCCTTCAATATTTTCATCGTTAAAAATCAAAACTAAACAAACAACTTGGGATAATGAACTCAAAATTGGCTCTCCCACTCCCAAGATATCTCTTATACATGCCCCTACTGTCACAACATGCGAACTAAGGGGATGGTCCATCCATGTAGGATCTTATATTGTCAATCCAAAATCACTATCGGGTGCTCCGAAAAGGTAAATCCATCCTCAATGTCTAGATATTCCTAGTTGATGATATGCATGGGGTTATGTACGTACCTCCTTAGTTGTGAATTGTGAAATATTTCATGCACCCACTCTTATTGTGGGAATAGTGTGAGGTGATAAGAAACCTCATCAACCATTTGTATGATCTTGAATGTCCTGATAAACCTTGGGGATAGCTTTCCTCCCCAGTGAAACCTTTGAAATCCTCGTCATAGGGATACTCTTAGGAAAATGTGGTCTCCCCACTCAAACTCCAAGGGCCTATGATAAATATATTCATAATATTTCTACCTTCTCTAGGATATCCTCAACCGGTCATGGATAACCTAGACCTTCTATGTCATCTCATGCACCATCTCGGGGTCTATAAGAGATGTCTCATTGGTCTCTGTCTATCATAAGGGTGACCTATAGGGTCTCACATATAGGGTCTTAAAAGGTTCCATACTGATTGTGTAGTGGTAGATATTTTTTTATGAAACATATTTCAAGGTAAGGTGATTCTATTGACTCTGAACAAAGTCTAATATGCAAGCCCTCAGTATATTCTCTACCACCCGGATAGTGTGCATAGTCTTCCCATCTTTCTGTGGATGAAAGGTTGTAATAATCCTCATTTGGGTCATTAATTCCTCTTGTATGACTCCCTATAATCATGACATAAACTGTGTGTCACAATCAAATTCAATATTTAAGGTCACTCTGTGAAGTTGAATGGTCTCTCATACATATAATTGTCTCGAACTCTCTACCAAACACTGCTCCATGATAAAAAGAAGGTGTGATGAATTTGTGAGTCAGTAAACTATCACTCATATGGAATCATGTTCCTCCAATATTCATAGAATCCCTATCACAATTTCAATGGATATGTTGTCCCACTTCCACTCTAGGATCTCAAGGGGCTGCAACAAACCTGTAGGCACTTAGTGCTCAGCATTCAGCTGCTGACAAGTGAGGCACCGAGATATGAACTTTTCTACACTCTATCTCATGATGGAAAACCAAAAATATAATTTAAGTTCTCTATAAATATTCCCCACATTGAGATGTACATCTATTGTAGAAGTGTGGAACTTCCATATAACCTCCACCTGCATCATGACTACAACCATCGTCTATCCCTGAAAAAATATGACCTGATTACCTCCTTTATAATTCCTATATAGTGTTTACACCATGTATATATGTTCATATAAGACCTCAAAGTAGATGTCTACAAATTGGGACTCTGTCACACTCTTGAGAAGCAGAGGATTCAACACCATCTATTGAAGAAAAGTTTCACCCACCTTCCCTACTAGGGTAAACTGCAAGGAAGCTAACTGCTTTGAAGCCTTCAGCACCAAGCGAGCCTAAGACTTCTTGCTAAGTAAATATTCTACTATGCTTACCTTCCCTGTAGTATAGACTATATCAAATTCATAGTCTTTCAGGAACTGAAACCAGTGTCTTTATATCAGCTTTAAGTCTCTATGCATGAATAAATACCTGAGACTCTAATGGTCTGAGTACAACACAAAGTGCTCCCCCAAAAGGTAGTGCCTTCACATCCTCATAGATAATACTAAAAATTATAGCTATTGGTAGTCATTCACATATTTTTCCTTATGAGATACCTACTGCCTCAACATGTACATGATAACTTCCTATCACTGCATCAACATGCAGTCAGGCCCAGCTCTTGAGGCATTATAATAAACTATATACTCCATTCCCACTTATGGTAGTCTCAACATAGAAGAACTCATTATCCTCAGCCTCAAATCCTTAAAGTCCCTCTAGAAATGCTCAGTCTAGGTAAATGGATTCCCTTTCTGTGTTAGGGATGTCAAAGGGGATTCAACTTAGGTGAAGTCTACCACAAACCTCTTATTGTACCCCATCAAGACAGGAAAGATCTGCACCTATCATATGCTCTTGGGTGGCTCCCAATAAATAATTTCACCAATATTCACTGGGTCTATATCTATAAAATTATTAGAAATAAAATTCCCTAGAAATTTAAGCTCATGAATCTAGAACTTGCACTTTGAGAGATTTCTATAAATTTGGTGCTCTTGAAGCAAATCTAGATCCATCCTCAAGTGTTCTACATAAACCTTCACTAATTCAGAATAGATTATTTCATCGATGAAGACAATAAAAAACTATTCCAAGTACATAGAGAAGAACTAGATTATCAAATGCATTAACACAGTGGGATAATTCATCACACCAAAGGGCATCACTAGAAATTAATAGAGTCTCTAGCAACATCTGAATTCCAACTTTGAAATATCAGCCTCCAGAACACTCAACTGGTGGTAGCAAGACTAAATATCCATCTTATAGAGCTATATCATGCCTCAAAACTATTAAAATATATTATAAATCCTCGTCAAGATGTACTTTTTTTTATCATGGCTTGGTTCGAGAGATGATAATCCACGCACATCCATAAGCTCTCATCCACATTTTTCACGAACAACACTTGAGCTACCTAGGGAGATACACTCAACCTAATTAAAACCATATCCTAATGGTAGTACAACTATTTCCACAACTCTCAGATATCGATAGGGGCTATATGATACGCTTGTAGACGCCGGAAAAATCCGTTGCTCCCAAACGAAGCTCCAGATGAGGAAAGCGAGGTCAGATTTGGAGTCAGAAGCACGTTTCGGAAGGCCCAAAGACCTTGTGCGAAATTTCGGAGGCCCGCGCGCAATATTGGCTATGCGCGCGCAATCCTTCCGGTATTCGCGCAATGGGCCGAGTCGGCGCGTAATTTTCCGCGCCCGATGCCCGTGCGCGGCCCTGAAGCGCGCTGGGCCCCTATTTCACGCCCGCGCCGAATGGCACGCCCGCGCGCTGAATTGCGCGCCCGCGCGCCGAATTGCGTGCCCGGGGTTGCCTATAAATACAAGGCGACCCCCGACGTTTTGAAGGTTGCCAGAATTCGAAGGGTCACTCGTGCGCGCAATCCCGCCCCCTCCGCGCGCAATGCCGATCTTCAGGTAACCTCCTTTATTTCACGCAAGCAAGCCCCGGGGTTCGCCTTCGCACGCAACCCCTTTGGCTTCTTTCCTTTGACCAACTCCTCACCCAAAGGCCTTCGCACGCAAAAGAAGCCTCTTGCGCGCAATTGCCCCCCGGGTGCGTGCAATCCAGCCCGATTGCGCGCACCCCCCTTATTAAGTGTCCATTCATTAAAGAATGGGTCGTTGCCCCCGCGCGCCATCAGAGGCCCGGTGCGCGCAATCTCTATTCCCCACGCGCTATCAGAGGCCCGGTGCGCGCAATCTCCATCTTCCGCGGGCAAAGCGCTAGCCCAATTGCGTGCCAGGCCGCCCAATTGCGCGCCGACCCGCGGTATTGCGCGCCAAGCTCCTCTTTTGCGCGCAAACCGCCAGGGTCGCCCCCTTTGACCCCCTGAGGGTACCCGCTTGCGTGGCGCCCGATGATCTTCATCTCAGGTGCCCGCACCGTACGTTTTCTTCCCGTGCGGCCCTCCAGGCTCACGCGAAGTGACACGGACCCATTGGCGGCACCACCTCGTCCGCGCTGCAGGATGTTAAACTTCCAAGCATCCATCATCCTGCAGGACGCTAAACTGCACCTCGTACAAGATGCACGACATTAAACTGCCTAGCATATGGGCCTCCCCAAGGTGTAAGCCCCAAACCCCATCGTCCAACATGACGTTAAATTGTACTTCGTCCGGCAAGACGTTAAACTGTCCGCTTCGTCCTCAACACACGACGTTAAACTGTACTTCGTCCGGCAAGATGTTAAACCGTCCGCATCACCCGATCTCATGCCTCGCACGCAGGGTCACCCCCCGGTTTGGATGTGGCACCCACCCGCTCGTCTCTGCAGGGATGTCGGGATTGCCCCTCTTTAGGGACGATTTATTGGAGTGGCCTTCGCCCACAGGGGTAGGGTATTACAAACCCCTAGTTTCTTGTGGGGGACTGCACATGTGTATCTCCGTTGTGCTTCCCCACTGCCGAAGACAGTAGGGGGCGTGACAGGGATCGAGGTGTCTCTCACCTTCGGCCCAAGTCCCTCTTCAACTGAGCTTTGTCGCACTCAGGTTTCCTCAGTGCGTAAGTCCTGACAGAATGAACTACGTGGACTTTGATCCCTGTCTCCTAAACAGGGTATGTAGGAAGCCTCCCTGAGGTTCAAGCCCATCACCTGGTCATCCCGGTCGTATTCACATCAGTTCGTCCATCAGTGGACCCCTCTCGGGTTCACATTCGCGTCGATTCACCTATGAATCCGCCCTTGTGGGGGACTGCACGTGTGTATCTCCATTGTGCTTCCCCACTGCCGAAGCCAGTAGAGGGCGTGACAGGGATCGAGGTGTCTATCATCTTCGGCCCAAGTCCCTCTCCAATTGAGCTTTGTCGCATATGGGCCTCCTTAGAGTGTAATCCCCAAACACCATCGTCCAGCAAGACGTTAAACTGTGATCCACCTACTTCGTGCGTGCTGGTCCGCTCCGCCCCACTTCGTGCGTGCCAGCAGCCTAGACCTCCTCGTGAGTCGGCTTGCCAATGTCCAGCATGACGTGAAACTGTGATCCACCCGGCCGTTCCATCCCCCTCCGTGCGAGGTGTTTTGGTTCAATCCTCTGCCCGGCAGCCTCGACCTCCTTGTGAGTCGGCTTTCCATCGTCCAGCATGACGTTAAACTGTATATCCGAACTACGCCGACATTGATCCGCGCTAACGCGCGGTACGTAGGAAGCCTCTATGGGGTCCAAGCTCTTCACTCCATCATCCATCCTGATCCTTAACTGGGCCGCCACATCCCAGTGGGGTCATGCCATTTCATTCCACTCCACTTCACTCGGGAAGCCGCCCATGTGCTGGCCCCAGCGGCAGAGGTTCCCCGCATGGGGTTCTATCATCTGATCCACTCCTCGTGTTGATCAGTCCAATGCTGTCCCCGCTGGACGTTAAACTCGCGGCATACCCCGTGTTAAACATGGGAAGCTGAGGAAAACCTCAGGTAATGCAGTTCCCCGCACCCAGCGCGGGATGCCTCGGGCCATCACGCCTTCGAGAAGCCCTATTAGGGACGGAAGGCAGACATGCAGAGCCGCAGTGTTAAGACACGCCCCCAACACCCAGAGCTACCCGGTCTCCTCACCGCGGGTTGCTTCCCCGACCAGACTCCTTGGAGCGTCTGGGCGGAAGAAGCGTAATTAACCGGTGTCCATGAAGATATGGCGCCGGGAACGAGACTCACGAACATTCTTAAATCTATGAGGGAGACCCAGATTAGGCGACGAGTTCCGAGGAGACGTCCACGGAAGGAGGAGCTGACGTCCCATCATCCCAGTTTCGATCAAGGAGCAGACGTCCCTGAATAAGGGACGGATGTCGCCCGCCTTTGGAAAGCGGGACTGCGGGGCCACAAGCTGCGCTCCCATCCCCTCGGGTCGACGGGCGCACGCGCGAACGCGTCCTGGCGGAACAGCGTCGGAACAGAAACCCGACGCACATCCGCACCGAAACAGAAAATGGTGAACCCGACGTGAATCTCTTCTCCTCAATACGAAGACCGATAGCTTTCAGAGGTGTTGTAAGACTATCATGTTTCCCGGCCGAGCATTCAGCACCGGGGCACGGAACCCGCCAGGGGCTGGGAAAGGGAAATCGGGCACTCCGTCTCACGACGTCGATGGCCTGGGTTCCCCCCACGGAAGGCGTCGTGGCACTAATGATTGGTCGTCGATTCCTTTTTCTGTCAGTATTAATGGGTTCTTTTCCCTGCTTTCAGGAATCAGGTCGCCCAATCCAGTGCCCGATCGCCGCCCGCCCACTGGCGCAGGGGTAGGGGAAACACCGACGCGGCTACTCCGCGCGGTCCCGCCCGTTCCACAGCCGTCCCAGCAGCCGCAACTGCGGGGAAACCATGCCCTCTCTCCCCCTCGGAGGTCATCCAGAGAAGGGTGATCAACAACTTGGTGCGGAGATATGAGGAAGAGGGAGTCATCCCCACCAGGGACATGGCTCACCTAGACCTCGAGGAAGCTGCACCTCGCCACCAACGCCGCCCCCGAGGGCCGCACAGGGAGGCACCGCTGCCTACCTCGACGTCCAACCGCTTCAGGAGTTTATCCCCGGAATGCTCCGACATCTCCCTCCCCTATGCGGATGAGGTGGAGGATGTCCGGGACCACCCTATCCGAGATTCGCTCCAGGGATCTGTGATAAGGGCTCCTGCCAGGCCATGTCGACACCGTCGCCAGGCTTCTCAAGTTGAAGAATGGTATCTCCACCTACCTGCGCCGCTAATCCCGACTCGTCTGCCCCGACGCCAACGTCGGGCACGAGCGGAAGAGGATGCCCACCTTGGGGCCCTAGCAACAGCGGCCGCGTTGGCCCAAGCCACTGTTGGCTCCATTCACCAGGCCCCTGCGCATCCTGAGTAGGGGCACTTCTTTGCCCGACCTGGATCGAGGCCTCGACCACCCCAAAGGCAGGTTGGGTTGACTCTCCCGGTTGCTGGCACAAGCAATAGCCACCGCGGACCACCTCGCGGTAGCGCTATTCACCAGCAGGGTCTACTCCGTGTGGCCGATCCAAGAGGCATGGGTTATCCCACCTTCTGATCCCAGCCCGGAGGCCTGTCCGGAATCATCTCTCCCCGTGTCCCCTTTGATATCTGTCACGGTGCTCCTTGCACCTTGGTTTCCAGTCCTCTTGGCCCCAGCACCGGTGCGGCCATAGGACGCCAGGACAGAGATTAGCCATGCCCCGAAGAACCACCCAGGGGCAGGAATGTAGAGACCCGTATCTTGACGTACATGGACATTACATTACATTTGCGGAATACTTAGTACATAACAAAAACACACACACAAGGACCGTAATGGTTTAGTGTCTTTGGAAACTCGGAATATAATCTTCTAATCGTGGTGAAAGATCTTCAACATCTCCCATAAAGATCTTCTTTTTTTTATACCTAAAACCTTTCTTTATATCCTGGGGAAAAGAAAACAAAAAAAGGTGAGCTCAAATGCTCAGTAAGGGTAAACAAAAGAAATATCAATCACATCATATACATAAGCACATAACTTTTGGAAATCTTAACCTGCAAAAGAGATCATAATTTCATAACATGGGGTAAATCATGGCAGTGAAATGTAATCACAATAATCATAACATAAAACATGAAACTTTGTGGCATTCACACATAATCATAGAGAATCATTTCTTGTTAGTCAAGACTCATTGCCAAGACTATCTTAGTGGACAAAGTCCCTTTCTGAATCGAGTAACCCTCATTTCAGTGCTGTTTCACTGAACCGGTATAATCTACCATTCCAGCCATGTCTATCTCATGAGATATAAAATCTTTACCCAATGCATTGGAGGGAGATATAGGTCCCACCCATCTTATAATGAATCCTTTCTTATGTGTGCCACATAATCATAAAACATACATCATAGCGTAACCCATGTAATAAAAATGGGATTCTTAAACAACATGACATCATAAAACAATTCATATAAGATAAAGGAATAAAAATGTTTCCATCACAACATAATCAAATCCATTTAATAATAGGGATAAAAACAGAACCCTTTATTATCTTAGATGGAAAATAATTTTGATAAAACACTTGAACTCCATTCTTGAGGAAAATATCCTTTCTTCTTCAAAAACATTTTTCCTTTCATAACATGTCATAAAACTTTAAAATAAAAGAAGTTGATTAAAATAAACTTGAAAACTTTTAAAGGAAGTTTCTTGTAAATAATGTTTTAAAAATCCATTCATGCCGTATAATTTAAAAAAACATTCTTCGTACTTTTGCTGGAAAAGTCAAAAAGTACCTCGTACGAAAAACGACAAAGGATTCCTTTCATTTCTTTTACTAAAAACCCACCGAAGGGTAAAAATGGATTTAAAAAATTGTAGGTGGATGGAAATAATATTACATATTGAGTAAACATGGATGTGGATGATAAAATACACCCCAGTAAATACTTACGAATAAACAATCTCGGATAAAAATGAGATTGTGATATTTCTCTTACCTTAGGTCCGATTTGCTTCGTATGTGTCCGAACCTCCTGTATAATGATTTAAATAATGTCATTGACTTATTATAGAATCATATTCATTGTTATGATATCATATATGGTTCACTTATGACATTATATTACCCGTTCTTTTGTAAATTCCATGTTAAAGAAGCGTTTTGGGTAAAATCGTTTCATTTATCGTAGGTGTTTTGACTTGTTGTTCTTGACATTATTATTACTTATATCATGATTTACTTACTTCCAGAATATAAAATTTGATTTATATATCATATATATTCAGTATATATATATATAATAGATATATAAAATGAAAAACACCGTTCATGGAGACGGTAGTCCGTACGTACGCATGAACGCTGTTTTCCATTCCTTATTGTCTTGAAATGGAAGTAAGTAGATGACATACATATATATATATAATCCAGTAGCTTTATAATGTCATATATTTCATTATTATTTCTTATATATACTTTATAATCATTCTTAAATGGTTAACATGGAGAATGAATCTCATCGCGTCGTGAAGACGGTATTCCGTACGTACGCACGAGCGATGATATCATTTTCATAAATATTGAATTGAATCGGAGTGGATTATACAATATATCAGAATCAATATGATGTTGTAATAACTATGTATAGTTATTCTTTACACCATTATACCCATCCATGTAAGGTGGTGGTGGAAAATAGATTACACCACGGCGTGGAGACGGTATTCCGTACGTACGCACGCGCAGTGATTTCTTTTTCCGTAGGATGGATAGATGGTGAAATAGGGTTGTTTCATACTTATAATAACATATCAGTATATGAGTGATACTGATGTTATTACTTCATAATGAAACAACCTAAGAAGAAGAAGTGGAAGAAGAAATAAAGATGGAAGAATTGGTAACGGTAATTACCTCTTCTTTGAAGCGCCTCTTTGAGACCTCCTCTTAGGGCACTAAAATTGGTCTTTGAGGAAGACCATAACCTCTAGGATGTTTCTAGGGAAGTGGAGAATATATTTTGGCAAGGGTTGTCCGAGCTTGAGTGCTCAAATTGGTGTGAGGGGGAGGGGGAGGAGGTGCCCTTTTATAAGGGAGGAGAGGGGCACCTTAGGAATATCTCAAAATATTATTTTATATTAAAGTCAAAATCGGTTTATAATGGCTCCAAAGGGTCTTATTTCGAAGCTAAGGTGGGGATGGGTCGAAATATTATCAACCAATAAGATTTAGACAAGTTTAGGGTATTATTTTAACCTTATCAATTAGATTTAACTCTAAGTTAAATAATTTAACTTTTACCATGTCTTTTTGTTTTCTTTCACTATATGGTTAATAAACTTACTATAACATGCCAAACGAACCCCAAATTGTTTATTATTAATATATATATCCTTATCTAAGTCATTTGTCCGAACCTTAGATTTTTAGGAATAAAATAACAATTAATAATATAATATTTGATTTAAAAACTATTTTGTGTCAATTTTGACACTATTTGATATATGATTTTTGTGAAAGTCATAACAGAATTATATGTTCGAACCAAGTTGATTAAATCAACATTAATATATCATAGTAACCTAGAAAATTATTGGAATTCATAAAAAGTCTTAAATTACATTCATTTGATCATTTATAACATCAATTATGTTAATATTTCCTTAAAAGGGTAATTACTGCATCATTGTTGTGTCATAAATAAATTAATTTATTTAAAGTCTAAAAATTATAAATAAAATACCATCATGTAGGAAATCGTTTTAGCTTTCTAATGAATATTTACAATCGAATTTATCTTATGTATAACCCCATATTATAAATGATTTACTTATTAAACTTTGATTTTAACTATTTTAACCCTTCTTTAAATAAATTAATAATAAATGTCCTAATCTAATCCAAGTGGACCTAAATGGTCATATTTTATTCCTAAGTTTGTTTTTGGTCGAATTACACTTGTCCAATAGAATTAGGACATGTGTTAGGGTAATATTAATATCATATTTACCCTTAGTTACCCAATTTACTATTAACCGCGGTAAAAAAAGTAAAAAGTTACTATTCACCAAAAAATTATTTTCATCTCATTGAAACACATTTTAGTCCTTGATATTAACCGTGTTTCTCGGATTTTCGAAATTCCATTCACAGAAGCGGTAAAATTAAGTTTTATGCAAAAATTCAGTTTTTAACCTACCACTTAGTGGTTTCACTATTCATCAAAAATTGAAAGTTTTCAGAAAAATACCAAAATTTCACCCTAGGCTAATTTCGATATTCTGAGTCCAAAAATGAAGTCCATTTTGAAAAATAAAATTTATAAAATTTCAAAAAGTGATTATTACTATTCATAACGGCTAGTTTTAATAGCATATCATTGTTTAGTGAAACTCGGTATTGCGTATTACACACGCTATCGAGGAAGGTCGTGATTGCGTGTAATGCAAGGCAAGTCAAGGATGTGTGTTGTGCAAGCTCCTTTTGGTGTAGCGTACAACACAAGACTTTAATAAAATTAAAAGAATATTTTTTTATAAAATCTTGGGCTGTTACATTCTACCCCCCTTAAAATGAATTTTGCCCTCGAAATTCGTCGGGGTTATAAATGGTTTACTATTCGAAAGTTTCTTTAATAGAAACCCACATCGTAAAAAGGAATATCAAAACCAATCTTTAAAAACAAAAGTATGAAACGTAACGGTTACCCAAATAAACTAATCATTGGGTTTCCACATAGGTGAAAATATGGATATGGAAGAGAAATCTAACCATCATGTTCTGATGGAGAGTGGTAGAGAACATGGCTATGGAAAATCCAGTAATCACAAAGCCATAAATTTGTGACGATCTAGGGTACCATCTGATTCATCAGATATAAGGGCACTAGGACAACATTTTTGGTTTTCAAGATCATTTCCCTAAAGTTGAAGAATTTGAATTAGAATAAATACTTACTTTATTTTGGTACAATCTCACTATTGTTCGTTCCTTGAACAATTTCCACTTCATCTCTTATATAAATGAAGTTGAATTTGTTATTCGTGAAGTGTTAGCAGATCATGTGATAGAATGACGGGTCATTCCATCTGTCTCGAACAAAAGGTTAGCAAAAATTATATACATAAGTCGATCTATAGTGAGATTAATCATATATGGTTCCTAAAATGGACTTATACTTCATATATCATACTGCTTAATATAATAAAACTAGTTTCTTCTAAACAGGGACTTCCTGTAGGTCAGTGGTAGGCGATAAAGGCCAGTCGCACTTCGGTTGTGGGTTCGATTCCCACAGCCTTGTCCGAAGCGATGGGCTGTCGCCCGTCCTGCAGGTTGTCCTTTTTCCAAAACTATATAACATCCCATCAATAATATCAAAAAAACAAACAATACTAACTTATGTCCAACATAATCCATTCCAATCTTTTAGGCTTATCCATAATACTGCAGTCGACTCTCATAATATAGTGAAAATGATTACCAGAGATTTAACACCATCATCGATCCCCATATATCATAAGATATGTTTTGTTGGTCACATTCCAAACATTCAAAGTCCTTAATCGTGTATTCTCTTGAATACCTTAGTGAAAACATGAATGCAGTTAAAAGTTAACACTTTTCACATACCAAAATCCTCAAAATTCTATATACTCAAACCATGATATCACTTAGTCCTTATATCAATCATGAGCTCATGAATACTATCAAACATTTAATTTTCTCCCTATCCCTTCATTATGCGCATATCATCTACATTCCAAAAATATCTGAATAAACTTTCTTGGATACTGGTAACATTAATCATACACTTTCAAAACACAAGGAAAGACAACAGTGTAACAATCCATAGATGTCTCTTTATTCCATAGTAGCATGAGATTACTTATACAAAATCACACATGATAAACATGTAATCATTCCACTACATTCTCAAACCATTGACCGAGCTTCAAAAAAAAATTTCATCTCACATATCATTTGTAGTCTCTTCATCATCATCCACATAAATACTACCCATATGACCATACTGATTCTCTTCATGAGTCTTTCCCTTAGGGAATTTGTTTGCATAATGCCCATACATTCCACATTTAAAACACTTAACCATTTTTGATGTCGTAGCAATACCATTATCCTCATCCATGGTGTTAACCGACCCTTTTCCTTTGCACTTACTTGCTTTGTGTCCTTCTTTTCCACACCCAAAGCATCTTCCAGTTCCCTTGAAACATTGTCCTTGATGCCTCTTCCCACATGATTTACATGAGGGAAATTGAACTTTCTTTCCTCTATGGTCATCATGAAACTCCATCTTTCTCTTATTAGCTGAGTCAGGAAACTTACCAAATTTTACTTTATTGATCATATTATGAGATTACTGATTTGGCATAATAATGATTTTTGGACTTCCAAATCCCATTTCATTTGGTTTCTCATGAAGAATATCATTCCATTGTCCATCATATCCTCCATTATCATGAATCATCTTGTTTCCAGCCATTTTCTAAAACCCAAAAAGAATAGTGCGAGAGGCAAAATAATGCTAGGGAAAACAACATAGTAAAGGGGGAGTACCCTTAATATCTAACATCTTAGGTTAAATTCTAAGATCGGTATCGTAGTTCTAGGATTATATCCTATACGTATACGTATCCTTAGGGACATCCCTAGACATACCTTAGAAATATCTCTAGGGATCTCCCTAATTTTTTCGCATCCTAGTTTCCAAAGGTTGACTAAACCTTTCCTCTGATACCAACTGTAGAGACCCGTATCTTGACATACATGGACATTACATTACATTTGTGGAATACTTAGTACATAACAAAAACACACACACAAGGACCGTAATGGTTTAGTGTCTTTGGAAACTCGGAATATAATCTTCTAATCGTGGTGAAAGATCTTCAACATCTCCCATAAAGATCTTCTTTTTTTATACCTAAAACATTTCTTTATATCCTGGGGAAAAGAAAACAAAAAAAGGTGAGCTCAAATGCTCAGTAAGGGTAAACAAAAGAAATATCAATCACATCATATACATAAGCACATAACTTTTGGAAATCTTAACCTGCAAAAGAGATCATAATTTCATGACATGGGGTAAATCATGGCAGTGAAATATAATCACAATAATCATAACATAAAACATGAAACTTTGTGGCATTCACACATAATCATAGAGAATCATTTCTTGTTAGTCAAGACTCATTGCCAAGACTATCTTAGTGGACAAAGTCCCTTTCTGAATCGAGTAACCCTCATTTCAGTCCTGTTTCACTGAACTAGTATAACCTACCATTCCAGCCATGTCTATCTCATGAGATATAAAATCTTTACCCAATGCATTGGAGGGAGATATAGGTCCCACCCATCTTATAATTAATCCTTTCTTATGTGTGCCACATAATCATAAAACATACATCATAGCGTAACCCATGTAATAAAAATGGGATTCTTAAACAACATGACATCATAAAACAATTCATATAAGATAAAGGAATAAAAATGTTTCCATCACAACATAATCAAATCCATTTAATAATAGGGATAAAAACAGAACCCTTTATTATCTTAGATGGAAAATAATTTCGATAAAACACTTGAACTCCATTCTTGAGGAAAATATCCTTTCTTCTTCAAAAACATTTTTCCTTTCATAACATGTCATACAACTTTAAAATAAAAGAAGTTGATTAAAATAAACTTGAAAACTTTTAAAGGAAGTTTCTTGTAAATAATGTTTTAAAAATCCATTCATTCCGTATAAGTTAAAAAAAACATTCTTCATACTTTTGCCGGAAAAGTCAAAAAGTACCTCGTACGAAAAACGACAAAAGATTCCTTTCATTTCTTTTACTAAAAACCCACCGAAGGGTAAAAATGGATTTAAACAATTGTAGGTGGATGGAAATAATATTACATATTGAGTAAACATGGATGTGGATGATAAAATACACCCCAGTAAATACTTATGAATAAACAATCTCGGATAAAAATGAGATTGTGATATTTCCCTTACCTTAGGTCCGATTTGCTTCGTATGTGTCCGAACCTCCTGTATAATGATTTAAATAATGTCATTGACTTATTATAGAATCATATTCATTGTTATGATATCATATATGGTTCACTTATGACATTATATTACCCGTTCGTTTGTAAATTCCATGTTAAAGAAGCGTTTTGGGTAAAATCGTTTCATTTATCGTAGGTGTTTTGACTTGTTGTTCTTGACATTATTATTACTTATATCATGATTTACTTACTTCCAGAATATAAAATTTGATTTATATATCATATATATTCAGTATATATATATATATAATAGATAGATAAAATGAAAAACACCGTTCATGGAGACGGTAGTCCGTACGTACGCATGAACGCTGTTTTCCATTCCTTATTGTCTTGAAATGGAAGTAAGTAGATGACATACATATATATATATAATCCAGTAGCTTTATAATGTCATATATTTCATTATTATTTCTTATATATACTTTATAATCATTCTTAAATGGTTAACATGGAGAATGAATCTCATCGCGTCGTGGAGACGGTATTCCGTACATACGCACGAGCGATGATATCATTTTCATAAATATTGAATTGAATCGGAGTGGATTATAAAATATATCAGAATCAATATGATGTTGTAAAAACTATGTATAGTTATTCTTTACACCATTATACCCATCCATGTAAGGTGGTGGTGGAAAATAGATTACACCACGGCGTGGAGACGGTATTCCGTACGTACGCACGCGCAGTGATTTCTTTTTCCGTAGGATGGATAGATGGTGAAATAGGGTTGTTTCATACTTATAATAACATATCAGTATATGAGTGATATTGATTTTATTGCTTCATAATGAAACAACCTAAGAAGAAGAAGTGGAAGAAGAAATAAAGATGAAAGAATTGGTAACGGTAATTACCTCTTCTTTGAAGCGCCTCTTTGAGACCTCCTCTTAGGGCACTAAAATTGGTCTTTGAGGAAGACCAGAACCTCTAGGATGTTTCTAGGGAAGTGGAGAAGAGATTTTGGCAGGGGTTGGCCGAGCTTGAGTGCTCAAATTGGTGTGAGGAGGAGGGGGAGGAGGTGCCCTTTTATAAGGGAGGAGAGGGGCACCTTAGGAATATCTCAAAATATTATTTTATATTAAAGTCAAAATCGGTTTATAATGGCTCCAAAGGGTCTTATTTAGAAGATAAGGTGGGGATGGGTCGAAATCCTATCAACCAATAATATTTAGACAAGTTTAGGGTATTATTTTAACCTTATCAATTAGATTTAACTCTAAGTTAAATAATTTAACTTTTACCATGTCTTTTTGTTTTCTTTCACTATATGGTTAATAAACTTACTATAACATGCCAAACGAACCCCAAATTGTTTATTATTAATATATATATCCTTATCTAAGTCATTTGGCCGAACCTTAGATTTTTAGGAATAAAATAACAATTAATAATATAATATTTGATTTAAAAACTATTTTGTGTCAATTTTGACACTATTTGATATATGATTTTTGTGAAAGTCATAACAGAATTATATGTTCGAACCAAGTTGATTAAATCAACAGTAATATATCATAGTAACCTAGAAAATTAGTGGAATTCATAAAAAGTCTTAAATTACATTCATTTGAGCATTTATAACATCAATTATGTTAATATTTCCTTAAAAGGGTAATTACTGCATCATCGTTGTGTCATAAATAAATTAATTTATTTAAAGTCTAAAAATTATAAATAAAATACCATCATGTAGGAAATCTTTTTATCTTTCTAATTAATATTTACAATTGAATTTATCTTATGTATAACCCCATATTATAAATGATTTACTTATTAAACTTTGATTTTAACTATTTTAACCCTTCTTTAAATAAATTAATAATAAATGTCCTAATCTAATCCAAGTGGACCTAAATGGTCATATTTTATTCCTAAGTTTGTTTTTGGTCGAATTACACTTGTCCAATAGAATTAGGACATGTGTTAGGGTATTATTAATATCATATTTACCCTTAGTTACCCAATTTACTATTAACCGCGGTAAAAAAAGTAAAAAGTTACTATTCACCAAAAAATTATTTTCATCTCATTGAACCACATTTTAGTCCTTGATATTAACCGTGTGTCTCGGATTTTCGAAATTCCATTCACAGAAGCAGTAAAATTAAGTTTTATGCAAAAATTCAGTTTTTAACCTACCACTTAGTGGTTTCACTATTCATCAAAAATTGAAAGTTTTCAGAAAAATACCAAAATTTCACCCTAGGCTAATTTCGATATTCTGAGTCCAAAAATGAAGTCCATTTTAAAAAATAAAATTTATAAAATTTCAAAAAGTGATTATTACTATTCATAACGGCTAGTTTTAATAGCATATCATTGTTTAGTGAAACTCGGTATTGCGTATTACACACGCTATCGAGGAAGGTCGTGATTGCGTGTAATGCAAGGCAAGTCAAGGATGCGTGTTGTGCAAGCTCCTTTTGGTGTAGCGTACAACACAAGACTTTAATAAAATTAAAAGGAATATTTTTTTATAAAATCTTGGGTTGTTACAAGGAAGGCGAGGCGTCGACGTCGAGGGAGGAATGTTAGGGAATTCCGGACAGAGATCCGGCCGGTTCATTTCTCTGATACAGAGGCGGAGTATGATTCGGCGATGGAGCCCTCCCCCCGATCCCGCCAGTCAGGGGCAGGGGTAGGAATGCGGCACGTCAGCCTTGTACTCCCCGATAGAGAGATCGATGTGATCCCCGCTTCTCTCCGAAGGTATATCCGGAGTAGCGAGGGCCTGGTAGACCCCCAAGGATCAAGCTTGCGGTTGGTACCGGCCCCTCCGGAAGCGCCTTCTGCCTCAATCGGAGAAGCCAGAGACCTTTTCTGGGGACCGACGGTCGAGCCACGATCTAGTAAACCCTCGGCGAGCACCGACGCTACGGCAGGATGTTTGATCGCCGGCCCGTCCTATCGTGATGTGGTAGCTGGGGCACCGCAACCCTCAGAGGGCGGCCCGGGATATGGAGGCCAATCGGCCTGCTCGCCGTATTCACCGCCGGCCAGCCCGCCGGCCCAGCGGCCCACCTCGGCACCACTGCCGGTTCCCCATCCATTCCCAGTCGCTGAAGAGGACCAAGAAGACCTGGGTCCCGAGTTTGAGTCGTGGAGCTTCTGTACCGTCCTTGCAGAGGGCCACTTCCCTGAGAAGTTTTGGCCAGTCGTAGGATCGGACTTTGATGCACCAGAATCGCTCACCCCAGATGAGTTCGAATGCTTCCGCCGAACTCTCCGGGAGACTCACTCCCATCTTCACCGCCTACAAATGCCATATCCCGGGAGTCAAGCACACCTGGAGGATATTGGTGAGCAGTACCGTCAGATTGACCTGGCCACGCTCCTCGCAGTTCGGCACCCCGGGTCATTTGGGCACCACGAGGCCCTCCAACAATGATGCGTTGAGTGTTTTCAAGTACTCCTCAAGGTTATCGAGGAAGCCACCCCCCATGTGTACATCCGTGGATGGGGGCAGTACGCTGCCCTACGCTTCAGTGCGATTCGCCGACAGCCCGACTCGCTGGGCGGCCCTGAGGGTACATCCCCAGGGACGGAAACGGTCAATATGGCTGACCTGTCGGGAGAGGGGAACGGCTTGTAACTTCTCGACGGGGGCTCTTCCCCCGAAGACAAGCCGTCGTTGGATCCATCGGTGAGAGTTACTCGTCACCAGAGGAACCTCCTGGGTCTCCCCACACCCACTGAAGCACTGACGTTGAGCCGAAACGTCAGCAAAGGTAAAGAGCACGGCGGGGCTATAAAGCCCGCCGACCCATCTGCCTCCATACAGAGGGCAGATGAGGATCCCAAGAAGGCCACGCTACGTCAACAGCTCACCGACCAGAAGAAGCTAGTTGACCAGCTCCTCGCCAAGCGCGCTGTAGAGCGGCAGCCTGACTACGGTGATCCTAGGCCAGGACAGCAGGGACAGGAACAACCACTCCTCGACGAGACTCTCCCGGGAAACCGTGATTATGCCGTGTTTGCCGACAGGGGAGAGGCCGTTGCCTATGGCAAGAGGGCGCGGTATGTTTCACCACACCCTCCCGAACAGCGTGACTACCTGAGAGACCCCGCTCGGATTCCTCCCGCTACCCCAAGGGCTGCTCCGCCCGCCATCCCACGAGCTGCCGAGTTCGACGACCCGGTCGACGACTCGATTGAAGAGTCGTGCAATGCGCTCGTGGATAGAGATCCTCGCCAGGACTGGAACCCATGTCCGGACGATCCGATGGCGGCACTCATCGCCCGCTTGGAATCCTTGGAGACTCGGCAAGTGGCGATCCCACCGGACGGCAAGCCATACCCAGCATGGGTGGATGACATGCCGGCACCTCCGGGATTCGGGAACCCCACTTTCTCCCCCTTCAACGGGACTGGAGATCCTCCACAGCATTTGGCCCATTTCAACTCGAGGTGCGGGCCTATGTTGGGAACTCCGGCGCAGTAGGAGGCCGCTAAGCTTCGCTGCTTTGTCCAGACACTGGAAGGGCCAGCATTTGTCTGGTACAGCCAGCTCCCCGTCGGGTCGATAACTAGCTGGGAGGACCTTCGTAGACAGTTCCTCTACCAGTTCAGTTCCACGACCCAGAAGACGAGTATCGCAGACCTCTTCAAGTGCAAGCAAAGGCCTGATGAGTGAGTTATGGATTTCGTCGCCCGATGGAAGGGTCTCACGTATTCCCTTGACATGCCATTGACTCAGGAGTAGTTGCTGACAATGTGCGTCGGGAACGTCAAGACCGAGCTGGTCCCTTCGTTGATCACTCAGAATTACCACGGAGGGTTTAGGGACTTCTCAGACAAAGCTCAACTTCTTGAGGAAGCCCTGCAACAGGCCAGTCACGCACGCCCACTACCTCCTATGATCCCTGCAAGGAGAGTCAGCAGGGCTGAGCCCGAGGCTGTTGCCCAGATAGAGGCCCCTAGGCAGTTGGAGCTGCTTCCGGTGAGGCCAGCTCCACAGCCTCACAGGAATCCGCCTCCATGGGCTCAGTTCCCGTCCCAGCAGCGGCAGCCCCAGAACCGGTCGGCCCCTCCGCGTAATGTACCGCCACAACCCAGGCGAGATAATCAGGGTCCACCTCCTCGGCAGGACCCTCCAGCTCCTCGTCAAGACCACGCTCCCAGGGCCCCGTGATACCTGACTTACTCATTTCACGAGGATCAGGTCCCCGGTTATTTCCGGAGCGCCCTGGAGCAGAGGATTGTGCGACTGCCTGAGTGTTGGAGGCCAGAGGAGGCACATCTCACAGATAACCCCCGTTACTGCCCTTACCATCGGGCCCTGGGGCACACCATCCGGCGATGCTACGTGTTTAAGGACTGGCTCCAAGACCAGATTAACAACAATGTAATCAGGTTGGGCCCAGCTCCAGCACAAGTGGCGGGTGTGTTCGTGAGATCAGATGACGATAGTGGCGACGAGGACGAATGGCAGCTGGTCTCCGACCGCGGATCCCAGAAGTATAATGACTGGATGGCCCGCAAGATGATCATTTGCACCCATGGAATCATCCGTGCGCGCTTGAATCAGCCTGAGCCCCCAGAATCTGCGGGTGCTGCTTCGGCATCGTCGTCCCCGCCTGCCTCTTCCGAGAAGAGCAAACGGCGGCGGCACAAGAAGGAAGAGCGTGCACCGCCAGTTCCGCCGCTATCCCGCACTCTCGGCGATTTCATGCCCCCGGAGATGGGGGTCCCTCCCTGGATCCTCCTGGTGATGAATGATTCGTCCGATGATAGTGTTGGGTATGCTTTGGTTAATACCGTCGAGCTGGTAAATCCCTTTTCGGTTCCCGACGTTGAAGAACACCAGGTGGACCTCCCTAGTGTCCCCGATCGTCGCCACCGTCGGAGGAACCGCAACAACAGGAGTCACTGGGGCACGGCAGTTGGTACCTCCATCTAGGCCATGCAGGTCACTGAGACTAGGTAGCGGGCTCAAAACCGAGCTCAGCGCGCGCAGCCCCCTCATCCGGGGATGACGGATTCGCCTCCGCCACCGTTTGTGGTGTGGGACCAGGCAGAACCGCCTCAGCCGCGCCGCGACCAGCTCTGTCCTGCCACGAGTCCATCCCGGCCTCCTGGCCCCAGTACGGTGACCACTTCCCGGGCTTCAACCAGTGAACAACGAGATGCGCCAAGCACCAGTCGGTCGCCGGTCCAACCGGCAAGGCCCGTCATGCCTCCAACCGGAGAGCAACCTCCTGCAACCAGGGGCTCGCGCTTGGAAAGAAAGTATGATGTCCTGAAGCACTTAGCCGACATCCCAGCAAGGCTCTCCATCCTTGAGGCTCTGCGCCTGTCACCTGAGATGCGCGAGGCACTCACTGAAGCCCTGAAGAGCCCCCTCCAGTTTGAGACGGAGGTTGCGGCTGCAGAGGCCTTTCACGCCGAAGCGATTGAGAACGCCGAATGTCAGGCAGTTATCTCATTCTCTGGTAAGGATGAAGACCCTCCTATACAGGGGCACATTCGTCCGCTGTATGTTACTGGCCAGTTCAATGGCCTTGAAGTCCGGCGTTGTCTTGTCGACACGGGGTCCGGGATTAACCTGATTCCAACTCGGACGCTCCAGAGATTGGGGTTGTCTGAGGATGACTTGATTCCCTCCGACCTCATGATCCAGGGGTACGACCGCACCGAGAAAACTCTGGTCGGAAATATACGTTTGAAGACCCAGTTCGGTGACCTGGTTGCCAACACCGAATTCATGGCAGTCTCTCAGGGCACTGTGTATAACGCATTGATGGGCAGGCCATGGCTCCACCTTCATGAGGCGGTCCCCTCATCATACCACCAATGCCTTAAATACTCCCTTAATGGTCGAGTAGGCGTGCTTCAGGGAGATGCCTCTCCTTTTGCCTCATGTGAAGCCTGCTATCTGGACACAGACTATTACAAGAGCAAGGATAAGCAGATCCTGACAGGTGAGGTTGAGCCTTTCGCTGTTGCAAGTGATCCCTGGGCAAGTTTGGATGACGCTTACGTCCTCCCGATCCATCGGTTGGACGTAGCCATGGTCTCGACGGCCTGTGAGTCTCCTGATGAGATGACCGCGACCGCTCATGCCAGCACCAGCGGCCCAGCAGGATCTGCTATCCCCAATGCAGTTTCCAATGCAGTCTCTCCCATGGACGATCCCTCCCCGAGTGGAGAGGACGTGGAAGATGCACCCCCAGCCTTTGAGGAGGGCGTCTCCGCCACGGTCGATGAGTTAGTATAGGTGAACCTTGGAACCGAGGAAGATCCAAGACCCACATTGGTCAGTGCCGCCATGCCCTCTGAGGAGCGGCAGCAGTACGTGGACTTCCTCAGACAGCATCGTGATGTGTTCTCCTGGGGCTATGACGAGATGCCGGGGCTAGATCCTCAGGTATCTATCCACCGCCTTGGTCTCCCGGCGAACCATCGCGGGTTCAAGCAGCCTCCCAGGAAGATGCACCCATTCCACGGTGCCATGGTTGAGGCCGAAGTTGACAAGATTATCAAATCCAACTTCGTGAGGGAAGTTCAGTACCCCATATGGATGGCCAACATTGTGCCGGTCAGGAAGAAGAACTGACAGATCAGAGTCTGTATCGACTTCCGTGATCTCAACCGCCACTGTCCGAAGGATGATTTTCCCCTTCCGGTGACAGAGCTGTTGATTGAAGCCACGGCAGGGTTCCAAGCCCTCTCGTTCATGGATGGATACTCCGGATACAACCAAATCCGGATGGCCCCTGAGGATGAGGAGTTCACTGCCTTCAGGGCCCCCAAGGTATCTTTTGTTACCAGGTCATGCCCTTCGGCCTGAAGAATGCAGGTGCCACCTATCAACGGGCGATGCACCGCATATTCAAGCCAATCCTCGGCACATTGGTGGAATGCTACGTCGAAGACTTCGTGGTTAAATCGCGCCAGCGTCAGGACCATCTCAAAGATCTTGAGAAAGTGTTCGGCTTCCTCCGGTCTCGCCGCATGAAGATGAACCCGTTGAAGTGTGCCTTTGGGGTCACCTCCGGGAAGTTTCTTGGATTTGTGGTAAGTTACCGGGGTATTGAGATTGACCCAGAGAAGATCAGGGCGATTAGCCAGATGCCTCCCCCAGGTAGCATTCGGGAACTGCAAGGGTTCCAAGGCCACTTAGCCTATATACGCCGATTCATCGCGAATCTGGCCGGAAAGTGTAAGCCCTTTTCTCGGCTCATGAAGAGAGGTGCCACCTATGTATGGGATAAGGAGTGTCAGACCGCTTTCGAGGAAATCAAGCAGTACCTGCTTCAACCTCCGGTTCTGATGCCGCCTGTATCCGGGAAGCCACTGGTCCTTTATGTGACTGCCTTGGAACGGTCCCTTGGTGCCCTTCTCGCCCAGAAGAACAACGAGGGAACAGAGAATAGCCTCTATTACCTCAGTCGCATGCTCCTCGATGAGGAAGTTAGGTATTCCCCCATCGAGAAGAGCTGCCTGGCGCTCATATTTGCCGTACAGAAATTACGGCACTACTTGCAGCACCACGAGGTATAGTTGGTTTCTCGGGTAGACCCGTTGAAATATATCCTGAGCTGGCCTATGTTGACTGGCCGTCTAGCGCGGTGGGCTGTGATTCTCCAGCAGTTCGACATCAGGTATGTGTCTCAGAAGGCCATCAAAGGGCAAGCATTGGCGGACTTTCTGGCTGCTCACCCGACCTCCGCGGATCAGCCTCTGGATCTAGGCTTTCCTGATGAGGTCGTTCTCTCGGTCGATCGTGTCGGTCCATGCTGGAAGATGCACTTTGACGGTGCCTCCCGGAGCCCCACCGGTAGAAGACTCGATAATCCTATGCTCAACAGAGTGGGCTTGGGTATCGTCTTCATTACCCCGGAGCAAGCCGTGCTTCCATACTCTTTCCTGTTGTCAGAGGGCTGTACCAACAATGAGGCGGAATACCATGCCCTCATCACTGGCCTCGAGTTAGCTCTCGAGATCGACGTGCCCCATCTGTGTGTGAAAGGGGACTCCGAGATGGTCGTTAAGCAGATCAATGGCGACTATGTTGTCAGGAATCCGGAACTTGTGCCATTGCTGGAGTGCACCCTCCTCCTGATGGCCCAGTTCCCTTCTCGGCCAGAAATTGTCCATATTCCCCGGTCGCAGAACGGTCGAGAAGATGCTTTGGCCAGCCTTGCTGCGTCACTCGCAGAGCCTGAGCAGGACAACCTGATCATCTGCATGACGCACCACAGGCTCATCGCTCCAGTTATCCTAGAGGGAGATCGCGGCCCATCGGTAAGTAATCTCACCACGGTTGCCCCTGTGCCTGGAGCCCCGAGTACCACAGATACGGCAGTCGAACCAGCCCTTGATTGGAGGACGCCCTTGGTTGACTACCTCCAACATGGCATTCTCCCGTCGGATCGGGCCGAGCGCGAGCGAGTTCGACACCGCGCATCACAGTTTGTCCTCCAGAGCAGTCCCGGCCTGGAGCAGATCCTCTATAGACGCGGATTTGATGGTGTTCTCCTTCGTTGCCTTCAGGGAGTTGAGATCACACGAGTCATGCAAGAGGTTCATGCTGGTTCATGTGGTGCCCACCAGACTAGGCCGAAGCTGTCCCACCAGATTCGGAGGTTGGGATACATCTGGCCCTCCATGATCCATGACTGCATCGAGTATGCCAGGAAGTGCCATGCGTGCCAGGTTCATGCGAACTTTGTGCATCGGCCGCCGGAGCCTCTCCATACCACCAGGTATTCTTGGCCCTTTGCAGTCTGGGGGCTGGACGTTGTGGGACCTTACCTACCGGCGACGGCTCGCCAGTGCCGGTTCATTCTGACCGCCACGGACTTCTTCTCCAAGTGGGCAGAGGCGATTCCGCTCAGAGAGGTCAAATCCTGTTCTATCGCTGACTTCGTGACCTCCAACATCATTTATCGATTTGGAGTGCCTCACGCTATCCTCATGGATAACGGAGCCAATTTCCGGGCAGCCGAGTTGAAGAAGTTGTACGCCAAGTACAACATTCGCTCGAACCATACATCTCGCTATCATGCGCAGGCGAATGGACAGATTGAGGCATTTAACAAAACCCTCTCTAACATTCTGCAAAAGATGGTTGGTCAGAACAAGAAGAGTTGGCCGGACAAGCTCCCCAACGCCCTCTGGGCTTGTCGGACGACGACTTGCAATTCCACCCAGATGACCCCTTATTCCCTGGTGTATGGAGCTGAGGCCGTCTTGCCCATCGAGATCCAGTTACCATCCTTGCGCACTGTGGTATATGACCAGCAAGCGCCGGACAGAGCTGTTGAAGCCCGTCTAGTCGAGTTGGAAGCACTGGATGAGAATAGGCTTCGCGCTTTGCACAACTTGGAGAGGCATCAAAGCAGAATGGCTCGAGCTTTCAATAAGAAGGTTCTCCTCCGCTCCTTCCTGCAGGGTGACCTAGTACTGGCCCTAAGAGCACCAATGATCCCCGGCAGGAAGCCGCCCAAGTTGGAGCCCAAGTGGGAGGGACCTTTTGTCGTCCACAAGGTCTATCCCAATGGCGCGTACTCCCTAGAAACTATGGATGGTGAGCGTGTTACTCCTCCCACCAACGATAGGTTCCTCAAGCAGTACTTTGCCTGAGTGCACTTCGTCCCGCATGACGTTAAACTGCACTTCGTCCCACATGATGTTAAACTGCACTTCGTCCTGCATGACGTTAAACTGCACTTCGTCCCGCATGACGTTAAACTGCACTTCGTCCCGCATGACGTTAAACTGCACTTCGTCCCGCATGACGTTAAACTGCACTTCGTCCCGCATGACGTTAAACTGCACTTCGTCCCGCATGACGTTAAACTGCACTTCGTCCCGCATGACGTTAAACTGCACTTCGTCCCACATGACGTTAAACTGCACTTCGTCCCGCATGACGTTAAACTGCACTTCATCCTGCATGACGTTAAACTGCACTTCGTCCCGCATGACGTTAAACTACACATCGTCCCGCATGACGTTAAACTGCACTTCGTCCCGCACGACATTAAACTGCATTCGTCCACGTTGCAGGACGTTAAACTGCATGCTCCATCGTCCCGCATGACGTTAAACTGCACTTCGTCCTGCATGACGCTAAACTGCACCACGTCCGAGCTACAAGACGTTAAATTGTTCAGCATTCGTCCGACATGACGTTAAACTGCCTCTCAAGAACTACGTACGGCTTGATTACCATCCTTATGGGATACGTAGGACCGCCTAGAAGTTTGTGTTCCAGGTCCAGCCCCGTCTCTTGGTTGATCACGGGGATCTGTTGGCCTTTGGTTGCTCTCAAGGTGAGTCCTCCTACCCTTTCCGGTGATCTGTTAGCATGTTTTGGGGTACTCTGGTCTATGACCTGTAGTGTCGGATTCAATCCCGAAAAGTCTTATGTTACTTGTCAGGCCTCGTGCTTCCTCTTGTTCGGGCCTTCACTCAAAGGGATCCTCATTAGCGGTTTGGATGCGATGCCTTAGTGCTCTCCTACCGCTCTCGGTCGATTTACCGGCGGGTCCTGGGCAGCAAATCGATATGAATCCTGCGCTTGAGCGGTTGATGCTCGTTTTCTTGCCTCATCCTAGGCCGACGCGATCGGATGTTGTGTTGTGAATATGGTCAGCAACATCCTTGATCGCCATGTCAACTCTTTCAGGCTCTGAACATTGGTTGCGCGGTCCTTATCACACTCCGCCTCAGTGCGTTGTAGTGGAAACTTGACACTCTCTCTTCATACTGACCCTCAGTACACCTCTACACGTTAGGCAGGACAACCAGGGTAATGGTGCCTTTCGAGGCTCCCACGATATGATCACCAATGATATATGCTAATGTCCTCTCTAAGGGCCATTTGCAGCTTGACCCTCGTCCCCATGAGGAGGAAGGAGTCGCCCGAACAATCGCGTTCTGGGCCCAACATAGCTGGAGGCTAGCATCTCTTCCCCTCGGTTGATAGACATATGCAGGCCCCTATCCCAGGATCCTTCTCCTGGAATTGTGCGTGACTGCAGGGCTGGGATGTGTCCCCACCTCCGCTGGGTCCGCCATATCGCAATAAGCGGATTCCTCCATGGTCCGAGCCACACAACCTTAAACTGTGTTGCCTTGTCTTACCACACGACCGTAAACTGTGATCGTCTTGGCCGCCCGATGAGAAACAGCACTGCATTGTGATGTTCTTCTCAGGGGACACTCACGTTGGGCGCTGGTTAATAACCATGCCATTTATCAATGCCTTTCATGGCTTGATTATTGTGGCGACGCCAGGGATTTCTTAATCACAGGCAGGTCGCTGCACAAAGAAAAACCATCCACCTTTAAGGATAAACAAGAAATATCAAATACCGCTTCTTCTAGGTGCGAGGGCCAGACCCGCACACCTCCCCGTTCTGGTGCCCGATTGTGTTGCGCCGCGCTTCAAGAACTACGTGTGGCTTGATTCCCATCCTTATAGGATACGTAGGAACGCCCGGATGTTTGAAACTTCGGGTCCAGCCCCCCACCTCTTAAAGATTCCCCCCTTCTCTTGGGAATCCGCCGCCTTCGGGTCATCCTCAAGGCGTGTCCCTCGACCCCTTGCAGTGGTCCACCGGTGTCAAGAGTACTCTGGTCTATTTCCAGGAGGGTCAGGTTCAGCTTGGTTAGGTTCCTTCCACTTTTCAGGCTTCATTCTCCCCTTCATTTGGACCCATCACCTACGCCCTGGGTGGAACCCCCCATGAGCGGTCTGGATACAATGCCTTAGTGCTCTCCCACCGATCCGGGCTTGTGCCCCCAAGGGCCTTGGGCAGCAAATCGATATGAATCTTGCGCTTAAGCGGTTGATGCTCGTTTTCTGCCTCATTCCATCAACGGTCAGTGCGATATTGATGCTGCTTTTCCGCCACGGTCGGCAGTACTCCCATATCGTTATGCCGGTGCCCCCAGTCCTTGAGTGAATGGCCGCATGATTCACATTACGTTTTCCACCCCCCATTCTGACCAAGAAAAATCTCGGCACTCTTGACACTATCCCTCAGTGAATCTTCGCATATCCAGGGGATAGGACCACGATGTGGCGTACTTTGAGGTTCCTATGGTCCGAGCTCTAAGACCTTAAACTAAGATCTGCCCCTATGGTCCGAGCTCTACGACCTTAAACTAAGATCTCCCTAATCGGGGTTCTACGTCCCGCATGACGTTAAAACTGCACTCTCAGAACTACGTGTGGCTTGATCTCCAGCCTGATGGAGTACGTAGGAACGCCCGGGCATCTCGACTCGGGTCCAGCCTCAGGGGTTGATAAGTTCCGCCCTTCCTCGTCGCCGACCGTCTGGCCTGGCTTCTGGTAGAGTGGTGCGGTTGTGATATTCTCCCTGATTCAGCTCGGGATGCCCCATTGAAATGATGGGAAGCGACGGTTTCCTCGTCAAAGAGGTTATGTCTGAGAATTGGGGTGATTCACGGCCAGATTGGTGCATCCGCCTAATACGCTTTCCCCACGGTGGCGCAATTTTGGGAGTGTTAGATTCTGTCCGAACAAATCATCACTTCGCCCCACGGTTCGCATGCTCTTTTGATCCGGATTTCCACCCTTGTGTCTGAAGGAACCCCCAAAGCGGTATTGATGATGACATGTGATCCGCCTCCTGCAATATGAATGATGACCTTCGGTCCGTCTATTGCAGTAGTATGGTCGATTGATCCATTGTCCGCTTGACGTCTTGGGCATTTCCTGGAAGACTGACCGTCGTGGATTTCTGAATTCGGGACACGCGATTCACCCATTTTCATCTCCCTATGTTCGGATAAAATCTCAACGCCCCTATCATTGTCCCGCTCGTGTGTCGGAACAAGTTGGGGAGATGGTACATTGATTAGGTTTGAGGTCTCCTTTCCTAGGAATGACCTACCTCTTTTCCTTAGAAATCCAGGCCCAATTGTGGATGCCTGAAGCTTGGTTAACGCTCCCGCAAGACAATGAATTGTGGTTGAGCACGTTAATCCAAAAGATGCAGATAAATATATTGATTCATGCAAATGGATCGAAGTATTGAGTAGCGGAAGCAAAAGGTTCTGGGAATGGCAAAAACAAAGCCCCTAGGGATTAGCGTGCTGAATGGATCTTTCCAACGCCGCTACCCTTTGGCTGGCGGCCTCCAGAGCTGCTTCTCGCTCTCTGCATGCCCTCTCTTCGTCGGCGGTCGCAGCGCGCAGCTCGCCGATCCTGGCCTGTGCATGCTCCCGCTCGACTTGAAGTGTGACCATCTGGTGGCCCGCCTCCGTCAGCTGTGCCTGGGCATCATCCAGCTGGGCCGTCAATTTCTCCACAAGCTCAGTGCACGCTGCGACGAAGGCCTCCTTCTCTGCCGCCTGCCCTTCGAGGCACCGGACTTCCTGCTCCGCCACGAGGAGCGCCCGCGTGTTCTCCAATATGTCCCGGCATTGTGCGACGTCGGCACGCCGGCGGCTCTCGCGCATCTTTTCGGCCATGAAATCACGGACCGTCAGATGGAGGCGTCGAGCATCAGCTCCCCCGGCACACAGGAAGCGCAGCCAGGTTTGAAGCGATCCCATGCACCCCAGCCACTCCGATGGGGGTCGCTTGAGGAAGCGCTGGATGCACTTCCACCCCCTGCGGCGCGTTATCCGGCTCTCCTCGACCGCCTCTGAGTCCGAGTCGTCCATCTCCTCGGGGTTGGCAGGCCGGTAGGCAGGGAAGGCAGCCAGCAGGTCTGCTGCAGGGTCCGCCCCTGGGATGTCCTCACAGGGGATAGGTTCCCCAACATCTGGGCAACCTTCTTCTCTCGCCCCAGCGGTGTTTACACCCTCGTCAGCCCCCGACCTCTCTCCGATGGCAGCACCGCCGGTGTCCGTTGCCCCCTGATCAGCAGTTGGTGGGGCCGGCTCGGTGTGAGAAGTCTGTTCCGGAGAAGGCGGCATGTCTTCCACTGGTCCACTCGTGGATGGCCTGGGTTCGACAGCCCGACGAGCCTCCAGTATTGAGATCACTGTGCAAGGCATGCCGCGGTTAATCACGGATCGTCAACGACAAGCACCAGCAGTAAAGTAAGGAGACTTACGGGAGTCCAGAGCGTCATCTTCCGCTGTCCCGGCTGCCGCAGGAGCAATTTCAGCAGGGGACCCCTCAGCGCTTGTCAATTCAATGATAGGTGTCTGGCCCCCGCCCTGTCCTACTGGCGCCTCTCCTACTTCTGCTGAGGATGCCTGACCAACATCCGTGCACTCCTGAGGAAGATGAAGAAATGGGTTAGAAGCTGCATAAGAGAATGGACGAAGCAGGTTGAGTAGGGATAGAATCGGACCTCGAGGAGCTCAGTGATATCGATATTTTCAGAGTCGGCCACCTCGCCGCTCTCCCGCGGGCTCCCCGGATGGGACCTTCCCTCAGAGCCTTCATCCTCCCCCGTCTCCTCCTCTTCCTCGGAGTCATCGTTACTATCACCTTCCTTCGGCGGCATCTGTTCTGGAGTAGGCTCTAGACCGAGAATCACCTTCACCAGAAGGGAAGGCTCCGCACGCTGACCACGTTGGCGCGCGTACTCGTCCATGGCCGTCAGATACGCATACCGCCGGTGGAAGTTCACCCTGTCAGTGACCTGAAGGCGCCCGACCTCTGGCAGATGGATTCCTTCTCTGATTATCTTCTGCCAGATGGTTTCGGTCCCCAGCGACTGCCGCAGGGTCATCCAGGCTGACCACAGCGCTGGGAAGACTGCATCGTGGGAGGGTTCAAGCAGACACCTTATCTGCTTCTCGGGCCGCTCCCCGACCACCGCACGTGCCCCCTCTCTGGGCGCTGAGGCCGTGGCGGCAGTCTGCGATGTGCCCGCCACCGAAGTCCCTGCCCGCGCCGGCTCCGCTGCTTGGCGCGCCTCCGTTCTCCCCCGCGTAACGGCGCCTCGCCTCCTTCCTTGACGCCCGGTCTCCGTACGGGTGACCTCGAGCCGCCGAACTGGTTTCCGTAGAAGCCCCTCGGGGTACACGATGGCCCAGTGATCGGCGTACTCGGTTGCCCAGCCTGCGTCGACCCCGGTAGGAGGGAGAGTGATGACATCGCCAGAGCCGAAAGCGGCGAACATTAACCACATCTGGCGAAGGACGCAAGGGTTCGTCTCCTCCCGGACAGTAGCGAATACCCTCTTCGGCATCCGTTGAAGGCACCCGAACTGCCTGGCGAACCGGGTTGGCACATAGGGCTCGCAGATCACCTTCCCGTCGATCCGAGCCACGAGCACCCCGCCCCGCATGCTCAGGAAGTATTTGTGCTTCTCCAGCAGACCCTGCCCATTGTCGATCATCTGTCCAACGGGAGTGGGGAACGGGCTGAAGTTGAAATTGGCATGATTTCCAATCCGAATCCTCACACCCTCCTCATTTAGGGTCATCGGAGCGACCCCCGCGATGTTCAGCAGGGAGGGTCGCAGGTCGTTGCCCGGAGGAATGACGGCGTTTGGAAACGTGTACCCACCGAGGTGAGCAGCCACCCAGCCGTGGAAGAATTGAAAGGGCCCACAGACCCTTCGTGGCGACCCCCCTCGCGAGATGCGTCCCAGGATGGCGTACAGCTTAGCCAGCACTGGGACCCCGAGGTTGAATCTTTTGTTGGCGGCCATGGCGCCCGCCATCACCAGTGTCGTTGGGCGGACGCCCATCCTCGCGTCCCGCACTGGCAGGAGCCACCCACTCAGAAAGGTGGCCAGGAACGCCGCGTACCAGACATTTGGGTCCCGGGCCTCGATGACGCGGTACCCCCATGAGCAGTAGTCTCCCGTCTCCAGGACCTGCCAGTACGACCCGTTCCGGCTCCTCTGAGCCGCGGTCGGGCACTGCTTCCCTCTGCCTAGCATCTTGACCGTTGGTTCATGCTCCAAGAACTGGCCGAACCACTCCTTGTAGGCTATGTCCTTGCAGAAGTCCTTGACCCCGAGCCGCTCCGTAGCCAGGTCCAGTAGATGCCATGTCAGGATGGGAGTCTGTGACCTGTCGCCCCAGGTGTTCCTCGGAGGCAGGAACTCATCGTATTGGTAACCCTCCAGCGGGATACCTCCAATGCAGTGGATGTCCCAGAGACCGATGTTGACCTCCCCATGATGAAGATGGAAGGTGTTGGTATCCGGGGACCAGCGGGTGAACAGCTCCGGCCCGAGCTCGGGCTGCTGGTAGAAGTGGAACTGCGACGTCAACACCGCCTCGAACAGGCTGATGTACCGCAGTTCCTCCGCGAAGTGATCGCAGGTGTGGCGTACCTAGAACGCCCAGGCCCACTCACTGGTGAAATTGCCCCCAGACCGCAAGTCCCAGTCCTTCAGCCATCCCCTGGTGTCGTCGGTGACACTCTGGCGATACATGCTCGAGTAGAGGGCTGGAGAGTTCTCCGCAGTAGGCTGACTCCCGGTAATGGTTCGCGTCCTCGGTTTCAGGACATAGACATTTAAGTGCCTGGTCTCCCTGGCAGGATGCCCGTTGTTGGTGATGTTGTAGCGGGGAAGCTCGTCCTCCCGAGTCACCCAGGTCCGTGGCGCATCAACCTCGAACCCCGGCACCGGAACCTCATCCAGGATGCCGTAGTTCCAGAGGGGCAGGTTTTCCGACAGCGGATACGTCTTCTGGGCCGGCGTCAGCAAATCGAACAAGGATTGATTGTTGGAAACAATCTCCTTGTCTCCGTAGACCTCCTCGTTCGCCGCCATCTCAGCTTTGCGAATGGCGCCATCCCCCTCATTCACTTGATTCGCGGCCATCTCAGAAGCTCCGGGAGTCGTGTGGGTTAAGGGATGAGGCGTGCGGAATCGGAGGAGGCTGGTAGAGAAATTTGGGAGTTTGCGCGCAATCCTAGTGGACGGCGCGCAATTGGGAAGTCTGTCGCGTAAAACCCCGGGTGTTCGCGCAAAACAAGCCGAAATCCGGATGGGTTTGCGCGCCGAACGGGCGAATTTCGCGCCGTCAATGGCAATTTCGCGCATGAGAGCTTGGAAGCTTATCGCGCGGAAAGCCTATGGACGACACACGAGACCCAGGGCCCCTATTTATAGGCGAGGCCGGGATCCCGCGCCGCGCGGAAAGCGCTTTGCGCGACCACGGCAGCGAATTTCGCGCCCAACGCCCTTTTTGTGCGCCAAAGTTTCGCGCCACCCAGGACTTCATAATTCCGGCGTCTCCCTTGGAACCCGATCGTTGCGACCTCTCGCCGATTAGATTCCGAGGGGGTGCTTTTGTAGACGCCGGAAAAATCAGTTGCTCCCAAACGAAGCTCCGGATGAGGAAAGCGAGGTCATATTTGGAGTCAGAAGCACGTTTCGGAAGGCCCGAAGACCTTGCGCGAAATTTCGGAGGCCCGCGCGCAATATTGGCTATGCGCGTGCAATCCTTCTGGGATTCGCGCAATGGGCCGAGTCGGCGCGTAAGTTTCCGCGCCCGACGCCCGTGCGCGGCCCTGAAGCGCGCCGGGCCCCTATTTCACGCCCGTGCCGAATGGCGCGCCCGCGCGCCGAATTGTGCGCCCGGGGTTGCCTATAAATACAAGGCGACCCCCGACGTTTTGAAGGTTGCTAGAATTCGAAGGGTCGCTCGTGCGCACAATCCCACCCCCTCCGTGCGCAATGCCGATCTTCAGGTAACCTCCTTTATTTCGCGCAAGCAAGCCCCAGGGTTCGCCTTCGCGCGCAACCCCATTGGCTTCTTTCCTTTGACCAACTCCTCATACAAAGGCCTTCGCGCGCAAAAGAATCCTCTTGCGCGCAATTGCCCCCCGGGTGCGTGCAATCCAGCCCGATTGCGCGCACCCCCCTTATTAAGTGGTCATTCGTTAAAGAATGGGTTGTTGCCCCCGCGCGCCATCAGAGGCCCGGTGCGTGCAATCTCTATTCCCCGCGCGCTATCAGAGGCCCGGTGCGCGCAATCTCCATCTTCCGCGCGCAAAGCGCTGGCCCAATTGTGTGCCAGCCTGCCCAATTGCGCGCCGACCCGCGGTATTGCGCGCCAAGCTCCTCTTTTGCGCGTAAACCGCCAGGGTCGCCCCCTTTGACCCCCTGAGGGTACCCGCTTGCGTGGCGCCCGATGATCTTCATCCCGGGTGCCCGCACCGTACGTTGTCTTCCCGTGCGGCCCTCCAGGCTCACGCGAAGTGACACAGACCCATTGGCGGCACCACCTCGTCCGCGCTGCAGGACGTTAAACTGCCAAGCATCCATCGTCCTGCAGGATGCTAAACTGCACCTCGTCCAAGCTCCACAATGTTAAACTGCCTAGCATATGGGCCTCCTCAAGGTGTAATCCCCAAACCCCATCGTCCAACATGACGTTAAACTGTACTTCGTCCGGAAAGACGTTAAACCATCCGCTTCGTCCTCAACACACGACGTTAAACTGTACTTCGTCCGGCAAGATGTTAAACCGTCTGCATCACCCGATCCCGTGCCTCGCACGCAGGGTCCCCCCCGGTTTGGATGTGGCCCCCACCCGTTCGTCTCTGCAGGGATGTCAGGATTACCCCTCTTTAGGGACGATTTATTGGAGTGGCCTTCGCCCACGGGGGTAGGATATTACAAACCCCTAGTTTCTTGTGGGGGACTGCACATGTGTATCTCCGTTGTGCTTCCCCACTGCCGAAACCAGTAGGGGGCGTGACAGGGATCGAGGTGTCTCTCACCTTCGGCCCAAGTCCCTCTTTAACTGAGCTTTGCCGCACTCAGGTTGCCTCAGTGCGTAAGTCCTGACAGAATGAACTGTGTGGACTTTGATCCCTGTCTCCTAAACAGGGTAAGTAGGAAGCCTTCCTGAGGTTCAAGCCCATCACCTGGTCGTCCCGGTCGTATTCATGTCGGTTCGTCCATCAGTGGACCCCTCCCGGGTTCACATTCGCGTCGATTCACCTATGAATCCGCCCTTGTGGGGGACTGCATGTGTGTATCTCCATTGTGCTTCCCCACTGCCGAAACCAGTAGAGGGCGTGACAGGGATCGAGGTGTCTATCATCTTCGGCCGAAGTCCCTCTCCAACTGAGCTTTGCCACATATGGGCCTCCTTAGAGTGTAAGCCCCAAACACCATCGTCCAGTGAGACGTTAAACTGTGATCCACCCACTTCGTGCGTGCTGGTCCGCTCCGCCCCACTTCGTGTGTGCCAGCAGCCTAGACCTCCTCGTGAGTCGGCTTGCCAATGTCCAGCATGACGTGAAACTGTGATCCACCCGGCCGTTCCATCTCCCTCCGTGCGAGGTGGTTCGGTTCAATCCTCCTCCCGGCAGCCTCGACCTCCTTGTGAGTCGGCTTGCCATCGTCCAGCATGACGTTAAACTGTATATCCGAACTACGCTGACTTTGATCCGCGCTAACGCGTGGTACGTAGGAAGCCTCTACGGGGTCCAAGCTCTTCACTCCATCATCCATCCTGATCCTTACCCGGGCCACCACATCTCGGTGGGGTCATGCCATTTCATTCCACTCCACTTCACTCGGGAAGCCGCCCATGTGCTGGCCCCAGCGTCGGAGGTTCCCCGCAAGGGGTTCTATCATCTGATCCACTCCTCGTGTTGATCAGTCCAATGCCGTCCCCGCTGGACGTTAAACTCGCGGCATACCCCGTGTTAAACATGGGAAGCTGAGGAAAACCTCAGGTAATGCAGTTCCCCGCACCCAGCGCGGGATGCCTCAGGCCATCACGCCTTCGAGAAGCCCTATTAGGGACGGAAGGCAGACATGCAGAGCCGCAGTGTTAAGACACGCCCCCAACACCCAGAGCTACCCGGTCTCCTCACCGCGGGTTGCTTCCCCGACCAGACTCCTTGGAGCGTCTGGGCGGAAGCAGCGTAATTAACCGGTGTCCATGAAGATATGGCGCCGGGAACGAGACTCACGAACATTCTTAAATCTATGAGGGAGACCCAGATTAGGCGACGAGTTCCGAGGAGACGTCCACGGAAGGAGGAGCTGACATCCCATCATCCCAGTTTCGATCAAGGAGCAGACGTCCCTGAATAAGGGACGGATGCCGCCCGCCTTTGGAAAGCGGGACTGCGGGGCCACAAGCTGCGCTCCTATCCCCTCGGGTCGACGGGCGCACGCGCGAACGCGTCCTGGCGGAACAGCGTCGGAACAGAAACCCGACGCACATCCGCACCGAAACAACGCTATTGAGGATATCAGAGCGGTCTAGAGAAGTAACTCAATGAAAACATCCATCTCCCGCATCTGAGGTATTTCCAGAACAGACTTGGGAAAGACATCCTTATAATCATTCACAACTGAAGGAATCCAGATTCATAAAGATCCTCTATGCCAAGGGATATACTTTCAAACTAATGGATGATGGTTTTTATCCTCCTACTCATAGAACCCACTCGTATATCCATGAGATCTATCTTTCATAAGAAGGTGAATCTCATCACCTTAGTCCGTATGCATTTGACTCATCAGCAGTGATAGTAAATATAGTCTCCAAATATAGAAAAAAATACATACAAAAGACGACATAATAGGGTTCTGTCATGATGAACAAAAGGTAACACATGAAACTCTCTCCATCAAACGATAGCTTGCAATGCTAGCAGATAAAAGATACAGAAGAAGCATTCCTTATAAGAACCTCAAGGAAAAGCTTCTAGGACATCACCTAAACTAGGATCTCTATCTCTCGCACTAAAAGTATAGAGATAAAGGAATAAATTTAACCTATGTATAATAATATTTAATAAATAGTATATAAAACACATATCATACCTCAAATCATCTTGTGCATTGTGGGGTCATAAGCCTCCATATCATGTAGTTGTATGTGACCCCAACTGACAGCTCTTTAAGCGTAATATGGGATTCCTGGTGGTGGTGGTGGTGGTGGAAGGATCTCATAACAAAATCTACAACCCATAGCTCCTTCTTCTCCACTAATAGTTCCACCTCCTGGGAGACCCCCATGCCCCCGCTTGGGAAATCCCTGATCACAACACTACCTATGTCATGGAAGTCCGTCAGCTACTTGCTCATTCTCCTCTGCACGTCTAGTCTTGCAGTCATGCGCTATATAACAACACCCATAACAAGAATATCACTTACCCTCTTCATGATACCATGGTGATCTATGTTGTCCCTAAACTACATGACTATGCACCAGAGTCTGGTCGTGAAAGGATCTCATGTGTTGAGATCCCACTGATTAGCGCCTACTATGTACTGTAGATGACTCAACTCCGTGATTTCCATCCCCATCTCTAGTGTTCTGGATTCCCTCTGATAGAAATCTCACTTACACTAGTTCCCACTCTAGCAACCCATCATAGGTGTGGATTCACAATGGAACCACGTTGGCACAGATCTCTCTATAGAGTCCCTACTCAAACATTCATGCTTGGAAGTAGCCATCATGAATCTTCTCAAGGGAGTATTGGGTATGTTCTATGAACCTCGATGTATACTCAGAAATTATCATCCATCCCTTATATACCTTCAGAAGCTCCTAAATTTTAACTGATCACTGATAGGAGGGGTGGTACTCCTCATGGAATAGTTACTAGAATTCAGGCCACAAGATTGTTGACTCGTTGTGCATCTATATAATAAGTCTCTACCAATGCCTAGATGCTCTGTGGAAAAAGGTTAGCTACCAGTCCAACTGCCTGATCCGTTAGTGTCCGAATGATCCTAAATACACAGACCACTGGCTCTATACAATCCTATGTTGTGTGAGGTTCTGGCTCACCTTGGAACCTTAGTAGCCTCTGTCACTGGAACTCACAGAGCATGCTAATCCCGCGACATCCTCAACTAACTCTATTAGGGAAAACTGATGCTCAAAAGGTAGGGGTGTTTCAACCTTCCCATGTGGAGGAAGAAGTTCACATGATGGATGTTGAAATGAGGCCTCATTGCTCATTAGATCGTCATTATGATCTGGAACTAGCATCCTGGATATTTTTCATCATTGAGGTATCCTGAAATTTAATCAAGACATACCATGGTCAGATGAGTATATATATACTACAATAATGGGGAGATGACTCAAGAATGATATTCAAAGATTAAATCCTATATGATACATGTACCATTTATCCTTGCAACCAATGTCTCAATATTTCGAGTCAAAAATCAAGTAGTCGTGGTCCTAGTGAATGGATATTTTAGTCGCCCGTACCATCACTAGATTCCCTAGCCTAATAACTGCACTTGAGACACTCTATAACTTTTTACAAATCCAAACCAAATCCTCATAAGGTGAATACTCCAAACACCATCCTAAGGATTAAACAACCTCTGATACTAATCAGTTATGACCCGACCCAAGATGAGGCTCGAGCCACAACTACACTAATATTGCTTCCATAAGATAGAGTCTAGAGACCAGTGCTGAAGGACTAAATAAAATGATGAAGACTTTTAATCAGCACCTTTATGTTCAAACATAGCAATCTCGATGTGGAAGTGAAGAGGAATAATATTAAAAGATAAAAAACACTACGAAAACAAAAATGCATGTAAAACCTCTAGACAGTACAAGAGTATGATAGTATAAACTAAAAAGTAAAGGGAAAAAATACACACCCAACTATAAAGATGTACCAACCTGAAAAAACTAGAAATTAAAACATTGATAGAACCCATCTTTTGATATCTAAGCTACAACCATCATATGCGGTCTAATGTACCAGGTATCCCTAAGCTCCTCTGAAGTAATCATTGATCTATCTATCATCAGCATAAGACACAACATGTGTAGGAAAATACCATGGAGCGGTGATTACATACATACCTAGTATGACGCCAAAAAAGCTGAAAGGGGAGCTGTAAGGGATATAATATAAAATGAAAGATAGTAAAATAGTATATAGGATGTATAAATGAGAGAAAGGGAACCACTCGACCCAAACCAAGAGAGAGAGTAATATCATCCAAACACAACGGGCTCAACACGGTGTGTAGATGAACTACATGTTGATTCTTTTCCACCTATAGTATGTGAGTAGACTCCCCAACCATGATAATATAAACACATAAAGTGCATGGAATACCACACACATCTTCGCATATCATTGAAAGAGAGTAACTAAATCCAATGTTATAGATAAAAGTGTATGTATATGATCAGTCAAAATAAATCCAAATAGGAGAGAAAGGAGATCTTCATCTCACAACTCATCCCAAGAATAATAGTTTCCAATAGTTCGAAAAGTACATCAACGATTCCCAACATCTCATGCATCTGCTTAGAAGTAAGCATCCAAATAAAGCCAATTATTTTCACCATGTAACACATTCATGGGACTAAAATATCTAGGTAGAGTACCCATTCCCTAGTGCAATAAGAGGGTTCCACTCAATGGTATCACACCCATGCCCATCCCAGAAGGAGGGTTCCACAATAGAAGTCATTGAGGACCCATATCCAACCGAGTAGGAGTGTTACACTATATAAATTGTTGAAGAATCATGCCTAGACTAGATGTAAGGTTCTTATTAGGAGTTGGTAGAGGACTTATGACCAGATAAGATGGAGGGTTTCACTATAGATGTCGTTGATGATCCATTACAAGCCCAACTGGAGGGTTCCACTTAGGAGTCAGTAGAGGACTCATGATCAGCCAAATTGGAGGGTTATGATCTTGAATTCATCTAGTATCCATGCTCAGCCCTACTGGAGGGTTCCACTCAAGATTCAGTAGAGAAAATATGCCCATCACAGCTAGAGGGTTCCACTCTCAAAATATCTAGTAATCATGCATGATCACTGTCATCGTCAAGTGTATCCTAACCAAGAATTATTCCGGAAACTCTCTACCTCATATCCAAAAACCCAAAAACAATGGAACCATTATTTTATACATGAAAAAACACTTAGGATAGAATACTCATGTGAAAAAATACATGTTCAAATGAAGTTGATATAAAAGATTTTAGTTTCCTCAAAAGAAACCAAGGGGTACAAGACGTGTGAGAGGACTCATACGGTGTGTGGTCTCACTCCTTCACCTAGAATTTTCCCTGGAGTTACACGACTAACTGGTCATTTAGGTGTACATTGTTCATGGGGGATATACATGGTGTTCCCATGCCACTCAGGGTCTCCCCATCGTGCTTGGTTGTGTCTATGTATCTAAGCCATCTATGTGTACTTTACCCCACGTTTGTGTATATTAGTACACAACATGCCTCTTCACACAGGGTTCCACCCTAGTGCTCTATTCATGACCGTGTAATTGGTGACATGGGGTGTGTTTGGTTGTGTACTCTATCACATAGATCACCCACATAATAAATGGGGTACACGGTGTGTAGGGAGTCTACACGGTGTGACATCCTTATGAATTCCAAAAACACTAGCCGCTGCAGCTAAGGGGATACACGTAATGTGTTCTTCATGGTACAAAGTGTTTAGTATAGTTTTTAAAAGTTTTCTATAACTACTACCCATTCTTCAAATCCATCTGTTTCACTATGATTTCATCCTCGATTCCACCTGAAAAAAAAGTTGATCGATCCACCACTCATTATTTCCGACCATCTGGTGGCTGGAAATCTTTTTCCATTGACCATGGGGGTTTCTCTATACACACTACACAAATTGGGTTCCTCCACAATTGAATATATGGCCTATGATCATTGAAATATTCTCCCATAACTCTCAAACAACCCAGATCTAGATTTGATTCATTTATCTTTCCCTTTCATGTCATTTCATTGCGATTCTGGGGGTCCAATCCGGCTAGGTATTTTCCAATAATGTCAAACTAGGACCGTGAGGTCCAACCGGTGAAGGGCATGAAGTAATTGAGGGCAAAAGGAATAAGAAAAAAATTTAACCATCATCGATCAATAATTCTTGTCCAATGATCAAGAATAGGGTTACTCGGGTTAGAAAACAAGAATAACCATTTTAATTGATACATTAGAGCATGTCAAGGATCTTCAATTGGAAAAGATCAATAGAGGGGATTAATATACTCAATAAATTTAATCAAAATGGGTGAACAACACAAGTTGATAATTTATACCTAGATATTGGATCATTCATCATTGAAGAACATGCTCATGAATGATCTAAGGAATTCATCGCATTTGATGTGTCTTGATCTAATCTGATCTAGAGTTTCATCGTCATCTGAGGTGATTCACCAATAGAAGGAGGAATAATGTCACTTGGTGATTTCCAAGGTTATAAAGAAAACCCTAGAAAAACATCCTTATTTTTTTATTTATATACATTTAATGTTATGTTAAATGAATGAATGAATGAATTAATTAATTAATCCACTAAATGTACCGCCAATGGGAAAGATATATAAATTACCCACACCGACCTATTTTATGTCATTATTAGGGTAAAAATAACATTATGAACTCAACTGTTTTCTTGGATTTCTGGTCTAATATTCTATTTAAGTATTATCCCATATTCTTTAAGAAAGTTTTCTTGACATATAAAATATATTTAATATTTTTATAAAATTAATTTCGGGCAGACCAAGCCATAGAAGCACATGTTATCTCAGTGCTTGGCTCTTGAAATATATATATATATATATATATATATGTATAATTATTAAAAGGAAAAAAACAAGTCTTTACAAATCAATTCAAAATTCATAAAAAAGTTGGATAAGAATACTAAATGTTTTAAAAGTTAATTTTTCAATAAAAGTAATTTTCATTCTAAATTTAATTTTCATTTAAATGTTAAATTTATAAATTTTAGTATTATTATTTTTTATATTAACATCATTTTTGAATTACTCATATAAAAATTGAAAAATTATAACTTTTTTAGATCTTTATGAGATAATTTATTTTTAGGTGAATACTGAAAAATATTTTTTTCACCAAAACTATGATTTTGATGAAATTATAATCACATAAAATTAACTTATAAATTAATAACATGTTTTTTATTAGTAAAATATGTATTCAAGGAATAAAAAATTATTAAATTTTAAATATTCGGTTGAACTTAGGAAATATAATCTTAACATTTTAGATCTTAAGTAATATTTTTCCTTAATAAAATATGTTTTTTGACTTTTCATTTTAATAAATATTATTTTATTAAAATTTAGTTTTGGATTTATTTAAAAGAAAAAACATTTATTTTTTATAATAAACTAATTTATTACTTAAAAAGTAAAAATATTGATAATTTTATCATATTTTTTTTTATCTTAAAAGCACACTTTTCCTAAAAACCATTTTTACCCATTATGTGTGTTTTCTTAAAAATTAATGTTTTATATTGTTAGAAATTTTATTTGATGAAATTATTTTAATATTTAAAATTATATGGTTAAAATTATGTTATAATATCAATTTTTATTTTTTTTTAAAAAATTAATTACTAAGGTTGAAAATTAATTACCCTAGCAAAAGTAAAAATGGTAAAAATTGATTTCCTAAAATAAAATGACCCAACCCATGTTGAATAAGGAGTTAAAAATAGATTTTTGTAGTTTTATCAAAAAACTCACCTCCCCTTCCTATTTTTTCCCTTTTATATCTTTTTACTCTGCAATTGTAACATTACATTATGGAAAATATGAAGGGTAACTCCAAAATTATCATCCTCTTCAGTTATAAACATGAATCATTCAACCATTTCATGATACACATTTAACTTCAAATATATTTATAAAACTATGAAATATTGTTACTCCTATAACCTTATCTCACTTCCTTAATCCTCTGGTAACCATTAGTTATCTTAAGGCATCCATTTTCTTGGAGATTTCTACGAGAAAATTCAATATCTCAATGTAAGTATTACCACCTTCATAATCATTTCTTATTAACATTACTCTTTAGAATGATTTATTGAAAAATTAATATAATTAAATAAGTATAATTAATATACCAATATGTTATTATATTAATTCAAAAACCCTTCTTTATTCATTTCCAACCACTAATAAAAACTAAGGAATGTCAATAGTGCATGTGTGTGCACTACCACATCCATGAATTGACGTCTTCTATTTTTTTTGTAAATGCCTCTCATAGATAGTTACAATGATGGAATTAATGAATAAATATGGTATATATAGTATATTTATTATTATTAAATGATAAATTAATATTTACATCTAATCTCTCTAACTCGTCAAAAAATAAAAGTGTCATCATAAGTAGGTGCAGACTACCACCTCCATGAACAACATATCTTATTTTTCTTAACCACCTAACAAGGATAGTCTTAAAAGTATAATTAATGAAAAAATATTATATTTATAACATTATTAAGGTTATAATCTTAAAAAACATTCCTTATCTTCCACCATTTATATGAAATAAATGAAAACATCATACATGTGTATGTGCGGACTACCACTTCCATGAAAGTGTTGTATTTATTTTTTAATCTTATAGTATTTTATAATTTGTATAAATATTTTAAAATTTGATTAAAAAATTAAAAACATATAATTAATTTTATTATACTTCTATAATAATGATATTATATCTAAATGAACCCATAATTATACTTATCTATTAATTATAACAGGTTTATGGTTTGGTCAATTTAACCTCCTACATGAATAAATCTTTAAATTTATATAATGGGTGAATATGAAACCATAATTAATGGTGATATTGGATGATAATAATAAATAAATAATGGTTTTTTAATGTTATATAAATATAATATTTCAAATTTTATTTGTTGTATTAATAATAAACTATTATAGTAAATTTAACCACCAAAAGAAACATTTCAAGTTACCTTTCATACATCGATCCCATTTTAGAAACCATAATAGATATATGAATTTTGTAATAATGTAATAATAAAGGAAATAAAAATCTATATATATATATATATATATTATGAAGTAATTCTATAACACCTTTGACCATTTTCAACAGACAAAATGGGTTACAGAAAAATTGACCGAACAACCCTGAGTAACCGACATAAGACAAAACTATATAATAAATAAATAAAATGTGATAATAGATAAATGATTGAATATAAATTATAGATAAATAATATTCTTACTAAATTTATTAAAAAACATAAATTTATTATATAGGAAGTTAAGTGCAAGCGCATAATGAATCAGGACCGTGGTCAGGGGTTCTTATATCAAATTTAATTTCATGTGAAATTTTTCTTATTATGCACCATGGAATATTTAATATATTTTGATTACTTACTAATGAATTTATTTTACTATATTAATTGAAATATTAGGGTTTTAATATCCATTACATTTTCTTTATTTAAATGTCCTTTGATTCAAAGGATATCAAGATTATAAGGGTTCCTTGGGCTCAATTCCAAATTCTTGGGACATGCTTCTTATTATGAAAACATTTTCTTTTATATGGTCTATATATTTTCTATTTGTTATATTATATCATTAAATATCATTTATTCAATTTATTTGAAGTAAATTTCAAATTAATTCTCCTTTAATGTTTATTATTTAAGTTTTACTCAAACAGTGTGGGTTTCATTGACAATCTTATTTTCAAATCAAGATTTTTTTTAAAGATAATCAATCAATAAAATTCATATTTTTTATAAAATACCTCATAATTTTCTTTTTTTATTCATGGTTTTTTAGATGTTCCCTAAAAATTTCATTTCCCTTTTACTCATATTTTACATGTAGTGTTTCTTGTAAGTGAAACTGACCCTGACTCTTCTTTTTGATAGGGAATCTCCCTTTATCCAAATGTATATTCATTGGATGTTTTTTAAAATTTCATATATATGAATAAATAATTAATCAAGTAAATTTTGTACTAATTTACCTTCATTAGAAAAATTAAATAAATTTTTAATTTTTTTCAAATAGGATTTTTTCATAAAGGTTTAAAAATAGTTTATTTTTAAATTTTTCCAGGTGAAAATTTATTGCTCCCATTTTTTTATTTTTTTATGAAACTTTATTTTTATAATTTAATGGTTTTTTTAAAATATAATATTATTCACCATGATTTTTAAAATATTCATATAGAAATAATTATTTTCAAAAATTTCTTGGATGATCATTATTTCCAAATCAATATTTCATAATGCTTTAAAAAATAATTTTTGTTAAAATACACATCCTTTGAAATATATTTTACTTGATCAGGGACATTACTAAAATGAAACCATCCACATTTTTTCTCTAGATAGATTTTATTATATACTTATCTTTTGGAGGAATAATTCATTACTATCTTTTTCTTAGTTAATTATCTTCAGTGTGTAGCTATAATTTTTCTTCTAATTTATTTTAATTGTGAATACCCTGTTTTTTATTCCTTTTATTAATGGGTTTTCTCATAGATTCTATACATAGATTTATTAGGGAAATTATTTTATTAACCATATAACATTGACCTATATGGTGTAAATACCATATGATTTAATATCTTAATTTAATTTTATTTACCTAAAATTGTATTGAATATCTTTGTATACCCATTTATTTTTTAGGAGTTTAGCTTATTATGATTTTTGGTGATTTCTTTATGTGATTACATTTTAAATTTTTATGAAACCCTTTTTATGTCCATGAGTTCTTTAAACTATAAAATGTGAATAATTTTCATTTTAAAGTTTTATGAAACCCATTTTATTTCCATATATTATTTATGATGTGATAAGTAAATGATTTTCAAATAGAAATCATAGGTATGGATAACAATGTGGGGTGTAATATATCTCCCTCTAGTTAATTGGTTGAAATTTTAAATATCATGATATATATATTTGTGAGCACAATTTAATTGTTCAAATGAGTGGGTGAAAGTGTGTGACTCACAAATAAGATATATATGCGGGTACAATTAAGTTGTATCACAAGTATGGTTGCAATTTTTTGACTCGTGAAAGTAATGTTTCATGTACTAATGTTTATGAAATATTTAAAAAATGTATCCATCCTATGATCATTCTCATGGATATGTCATGATATTATAGATCATGTTTATTGACTAATGTTTCCAAACTCTTTATTATTTATTATGTTATTATAAGACTTATTCCATGATTTGTGGTCTATGATTTTTTAGGAATAAATTTATTTTATATCCGGATTATTCCCATGTTCTCATCTTATACTCACTTATGATTTTTGATTTTTATCATTAATGTTTACGCTTACTGAGCATCTAACCTCACCCTTTCCTTATGTTTCCATTTCCCTAGGTTATAAACAAAAGTAATACCTTAGATGTGACTCGAATATTATATTGTGTGGAGGATATATTGGAGATATTAAAGGCTCATTTTAGACTAACTAGTTTCTAATATAGTGTGAAAAAATTCCTTTTGATACCAAAAACATGGGTTATATTTATTAAATATTTTCCCTAATTCTTTAACTATAAACCTTAAAAGGTCCTTCAGTTGTAAATATTAAATTATCTTATAATTATAAATTTTTATTAAAGAGATTTTGTACAATTTTACATTTTTAGCTCTAGTTCTAGGAGTTTAGGTCTTAGAGTACATCATCAATGGGGACTACTACATCTGAGATTCTCTTTCTTCCACATCGCTAATCAGCCTCAACTCATAAGAGGGGAAGCTTCCAACCCAAGTGAAACATTACTTTCAAAAACTCACCAAGTATTCCCACCAAAAACTCTTTTATTCCAATAGTGAAGTACCCATCAATCCCATCATGACACAAATCCATGAACCAAAGGTATATGTCATGTACAGTTTATTCACCAGTTAACTTCTCATGAGTGTCACACCCCCACATTAAAATTTATAAATACTCTGAATATATTTTACATGCAATAAAATTCCATATATATCTTCTTTTGGGCATCTCAATAAAAGTAAACACTATATCGTGACTGTCCATCACCACTCTTTCTAAACAACTATCAAGCACACACATCAATGTGGATTGAACTAAGGTTTTAGGGTAACATTATCCCTCACATACTTACCCCATGAATGGTTGAAATCATGCCATATCTCAACTCCTAACCTCATACAGATCCTTATTAACTATAGTTGAATTTCCCTATACACTCTAGAACCCAAGGATCACACATATTTTTCTTCAAACGCCCACATAAAAATTTATTCAAAGGTCATGAAACTTACATCATTAGAGAGGACATTGAGAGTATTTACCATGAGCTCTAGCCACACCACATAACAAGGAACATATAAAAATGATTAATGGATTATTATCTTAATACGCACAACTTCCAAACTCATATGGTCTAAGAAATATATATACAAGCACAAAAAAGGATCATTGATAAGGTCCTCATTGGGTACTATGCGTACATTGCTCTTCACTATAAAATTCATAATTTAATTATAGGTAAAAAACTAATTCATATCCTCAAAAAACAAAACAAAAATATTTCATTTCCATGATTTAAAACCCACTGAGGCACTGGTTACATCCTCCAAGGGTTGGTCTTATACTCAAGATAAGTTCCACTCCCAGTGAAGTGGACAATGATCCCTCCACTCTATTTCTAAAAAACCTCACAATGTTAGACACTAATATAAACTCAGTCTAAGGGTGATATCCCATCGACATAAAAACAAAACTATGTCTCATTCAACCATGAAAAAATATAAATTGGGATCTCTTTCGAAATCATCTATCACATGTTGAAGAAAAGAAAAGAAAATATCATCTCCAATAGATTCCTTTGACCTCACCACATTGGTCCAGAGGACCTATGAGGATCTCGAGAACCCATATCAGTAATGAAAAATTGAGATAAAATAAAATATGGGTGTTAAATATCATACACATCCCAACAAAAAAGGTAACTGATCACATCTAGACCTTTTTAGGAATTGTTTGGTCTCTCCATCTATGGCTCGCACTATAAATCCATTATTGCAGTGATCATAATCTAACATCTGTCAACAAATTAATGAAAATATATAAGTTTACAGGATACCATGAACACATGGGGGCATCCATATAGGGCTATATAGCTTGGAATATGACTCACAACACCTATCTCACCTAGAATGAAAGAGCATGTCAGGCTACTCTGATGTGGAACAAGGATTAACCTGGATAATACACTTGACCAGAAGATTGCATTAAATATCCCACTGAGGCAAAAACACCACAATAACTTATCTATTGTGAAGTACCACACCTTATAGAATGTCCAAATACTATTAAAGGGGATATCAGCCTCACAAGTGGTGAATCTATACCACACCAAATCTCAATTATAGGAGGACTCAGTTCCTCAATCAAGGGGATTCCAACTCCTCAGTAGTATGGGGACCTTGCCTCATTGGGACCGAGGGAGTACCAACCCATGCATGAATTATGAGAGTAATTTACCCCCTCCTATGGAGTACCCATGCCTTATATATGGTATTCATGTCCCATGTATCTATGAGGGAGTACCAAGTCGCATGGATGAAATAAACACACCTCATATCATCAAGAACACCAACATCTTTAGATGGAGGACCCATAACCTATCTAACAAGGGGTACTAGACCCATTGAAGTATGGGTGTCCCACTCCTCATCATTATTGAGGGAGTACTGACCCGATACTCGAGTATAGGACCCACACATCATGAATGGTATACATGTCCCCTATATCCATGAGAGGATATCGTAATCCATAATATCATATGGGGACTCATGCCTCACTAAAAGATGCCTTATTTGAGGGAGTATTGTCCCTAGTGGAAGATCTTGTTCCTTATTCAATCTCTTTAGATAGATTGGATTACAACTCCAAATATAGAGGATCATGCACCCTATAAAAAACTGGGGGGAACTAACTATATCTAAACATTGAATCAACCATAAAAATTATTGACAAAGATCCTCCCAGAAAACCCACACATCTGTGATTAGTCCCAAGACTCTCATCAACCACATAATGTCCAACTTACACCTATAAAATAAGAATTTCAATGATAAAAATCAATATACTCATTATATAGAATCATCGTCATAGCCTCTCGTCAAACTATAAAATCAACAAATGCATAGACCGATACATGATGAATTGACCTACACAACTATACCCTATGACCAATGATCTAATAACTAAATCTAGTTAATCAATTTTTCAAATTCCTTATATGGGAATGTATTTTCTATTGCACTATATCTTAGTCCCATGGTTTGATAACTAATCTCAATCACCTCAAGCATTATCTCCCCACATTTCCTAAACCAAACTCACAATAAACGTATCTCTAAACTTCATCCCTAGGAAATACCAACTTTTATACCACTCTAACATAACCCAACCCATCATGACCCCTCCTTAGTGGATATTTTCTAAGTTTTCCACCCCAGACGCACCAAAAATAGTTCAAGGGATGGACACTAGTACCAAGAATGTATAAAACTCACATGGGAGGCATTATCCTAAACATCGTACATAAAAAGACATATATAACACCAACCAGAAAAAGGACACACAACCACATAGTATAAAAATAACCAAAAAATGAAAAATATGCATGTATACTTTTCAAGAGACTAGGAGAATAGAGCCACCATGTTGCGTCATCTCTAATATGAACCTTTCCACCGCATGAATCTTATCATCTATTCAAATTTCTAGCTCTATAATACCACATCCAAAAGGCCCCCAATTTTTATATCATCTATATAAAAAAAATATGTGTGGGATCAAGGCCCTGTATGGGTGAGTATAAAAATACCTATTAGGATTACCTAAAAATAAAATGGAAATAGGTCTAGAGGTTAGCACATAAACAAGTTTGAACCATAATCCAACTCAACCCAACCCAAGGGAAACTCAACTTGGAAAGAAGTCATCAAAAGACTCTTGGTTACATTTGTCTCCCTATTCACTAGGAAGACCACAAATGACTCCAACTTCTCACTCATTTTCATTTTAGATACACCTTGAAGAGGATCCTCACCTCATGGGAAGAAACCTCATACTGAACACTCGTGACGTAGAATACCAAACTTCATCAGTCCGAGATATGGGAAGTCTGTTACCACGCACAACCTCAACGCTCCTTAGGGGTCCGGAAAGATCAGTAAACCAATGATGGTACACCAAACCATGAACTACAATGTCCTATACAAAACCATAATTGAAACACATGGTGATAAATTGAACTTACCATCACACTATCCTTCCTTGATAAAGTCTTCATTCCACACCAAGCTCACCTGATCAAAAAAAATAGTACCCAGTTCACTTGGCACATCAAAGGTAAGTACACGCTTTAAAAAACCCTAATGGTAAGGTATGCATTATCCAACCAGAATAAAATATAGGAAACTATAATACAATATGTACTTAGGGATTAAAGGAAACATCTATTAGTAGAGTAACCACTTCATGAACCCACACATCTCTATAAATCCAATTGAGAGGGAAATAACTAAAGCACCCCACTCTCCCCAAGATTCTGAACACACAAACCATCCACAAAGGACGAACATTACCATCACCAAGTCATGAAATACAGAAATATAAAGGGATACCCATTCCTTGATAATACAGGTTACCTATATGAGGTGTTACTAACCCCGGACATGGATCTTTATTTGAAGAAAAACCAATTCCAACACTAAGGCAACATTACAACTGCATCAGGGGTCCCATAAAATTCTAAGGGGTGAGATATGTTATGAATATTACCATCATCATCCATGAATAAAACATGTACCTATAAGGATGTGGATCCAGTAAATTCACAAACTAGCATGGAGGACCCTTAAGTCAATTGAAATGGGGATACTAACTCCACCAATGCAAGGAACAAATCACTCTTTAACCTAGAACATAGGCTCAAAGAAAGTATTTTAATCTAAATTCCACATTGTTTTCACTATAAATTCATTTAATAATATGTTCTGTTGAAAGGGTGTCATTAATAATTCTCAGTATACATTTCTCTACCTCCCTTGGTCACAACTCTAGATTCAGTGTGGAAGAGAGAAGTTATATGTTTTGTAAATGGAGAATAGGGATGGATGTCATCTCTACTAAGGATAGAATTTAAAACTCATAAAATTTTCAAATCTAAGACACATGCACCAATAAAGAATCTAGGGTGAATGGAAAAAATGAGGGACTCTTATATGGGTCTCATATATAACTTCGTCTCATAAAACTACTTTATTGTGAATAAGGTCCCATTGATTCCTAATTGAACACTATAATTTGTAACCCTCCACCCTCTAATAAATCCATAACCAAAAAAAATTCTAAGATAGTATTGATCTCTATGACATGTGAGGGTCCCATGCTTGGTACTCAGATTCACCAAGAGAAAGGTCTACATTTACTACAACAAATCTTATCTATCTTCTCGATCCTATCATCAAAACAATGGGTTAAATATCTGAAAAAAATCATTGAATATTCTCTCCAAATACCTCTAATAAAAAATAGGACCTCATAATCACAGCATATATATAAAGATACTTGAAAGGGACTCATTTGAAGTAAAAAATGGGCTACATTATGAGAAAAATTACAAAACCTAGTATATTGGAAAGTACATGGTGTACACACCCAAACACCCATCCATGGGTGTGTACCCTAGTCCAACTCGGTGTGTACTTCCATAATACATGGGGTGCACCCACCCTACACTTCATGTGGGGAACGCAGGTACCTGGTTGTGTACCCAAGGATAATTTGTGTCATATATCCCATCATGGCATGTACAGGTACATGCCATGTTTCTCACATAGGTTGTATAGATGTGTACAGGTCCAAACCTCATGTCATGAAACCAAGGGACCTACATGAATGAAAATTAAATTTATTTATTATCAAAACACTTTTGAGGAAAAAGTGAGAAACTGCAACATCCAACCATTACACCCATGAAAATAATTATAAAATAGGATAACCCAGGTCAAGCTACCGGATCTTCCACTTCCCAACGAATACAACGTGATGACACGCCTTCACTATTACATGACCACTTAGCTAGTTGTCTCGTGTAGAGTTCACAGGCCTGGCAGCAATGGCAGAGCCATACCCTCTCGAACTTCCAAATTCAAAATGTATGAAAGGTGAAATCTTCCTACTCTAGACCTCATCTAAAGTAGACCCATGTAGCGTGATGGTTGTGGATATACCCAAAATTCAATATAAAAAATAATCTTCAACATAGATCGCAGACCCAAAGAAATGAACATCGTGTTTTCAACCTCCCAAGCATTGTAACATGATCATTAACCACGAATGTGAATACAACTTCATCTTCTTGAGTCCGTCTTAATTCAAACATGTACTTAGCAGTAGGGACTTGACCAAAGCAGTAGAATTGTCCCAAAAAACAACAGTAGATTCACACATAAATAGAAAAAACCTCAACCAAGCCAATGAGATTCAAGAATCCATCAACAATCATGCCAGGCCCTGTAGCAAACCAACACCTAGAGTAGAAATCCCAAGAAAAAAACCGTAGACCCAAATCCAACACACAAATAGCAGCAACCAAATATGAAATCAAAATATGAAAGAAAAATTAATGATTAAGAAACATCACCATGTCACCAGCCACCTGAGATCCATATATTGTCGGAAGAAGACCCTGCCACAGAATAGAACACAAATACTGTCATCACCATCCATAATGACCATAGGGACCACAACTGACCATCGATGAAAACACTAGAAGTGGGGATACAATCCTCAGTCGTGGAAACTAGAACTCAGTCGCTGGGCTATCACTGCACCACCAGAAGAAACCTTATCCAGCTAAGGTGGAGTGAGGCGATAAGAAGGCCAGCAGTAATGATAAATTCTAATACAGCTGAGTCCACAAGGTCACATGATTCTATCAAGAAAGTGGAACCACCGCAAGCCACCGAGCTAACACCAAGGAGGAGCGTCGAGCCGACCCGAGGTGGAAGAGAGGTAGGCAGTGATGGGGGAAAACCTAGATAATAAAATGGGCCCATCCAAAAGTTCACTTTTTATAATTCTGAATCAATGTGCCTACAAGATATATATGTCTAACCTACATTTCATGTGGACTTAATCTCTAAACTGAGGCATATCAACTCACAACATGGTGTGTGTTATTGAGGCTACATGTTGTGTAGTCTGGAATTATAGATATAGTTCACCTATGAACAACTCAATTCTACCCAAAACACCATAGATTTGATATGATGACAAAGGAAAGGACAAAAATAAATATAGATCCCATAATAAGAATAAAATTAAAATTTGGAATAAAAATTATGTGTAATTGATAATAACAATACCTACCCCATAGAAAATCACAAGAGCTTCAATATTTCATGCCTCTGATTCCCAATCTATGATTATTACATCCATATCTATGCTTTGATCATCCATAAACAAATTTTTATCTCATGATTACTTATTATCATCTTTGCATCATCAATATGGGAAAGTATCTTCTACATTCATTTAATGGGAATATGTAAGGGAGGATAAGGTATTTTTAATACCCATTTTTAATTGAAATAGAAATCCATTAAATTTTCCCAACCTAGAGCCCAATAACTACATAGAGGTTACACTTAACAAAGGTAAAATCCAAAATTCCTAACTCAACCATGAAGCTATAATTCTAATTAGGAGCTTTATTTCGGAGATACCAACATTTGAACCCATAGAAAATGATAATATTTATTTATTAAATATTAAATACACTAAATAATTCTCTTGGCTTGGAATCTCACAAAATTACATACCAATGGATAAAATACACAATTTAGAATCAATGGATTGATCACAAAAATATTTAAAGGTCATTTTCTACAGTAAAATTACCATTTTACCCCTTATAAAGGCTCTCGACTCTGAATCCTAGAAACGATCCAAGTTGAGTATGAAAAACAATTAGGGTCACTACAAACTAAATATGCTTTAAAATCACATGAATGAGATATATCCTTATAATTAAATACTCTTATACCATTAACGAGTATATAGGTGATCAATACATCCAGATATACTAGGTATCGAAACATTCTACCTGAATCAATTCCTGAAAACTATTTTTAATAGAAAATCTAATAGTGTGATAAGGTTCTCAAAAGAACCATTGAAAGCCAGGACACATACTCATAACATGTCCTATAATATATAGATAATATTATAGGACTACTCATTGGTCTTATGATGGTATGTTATGCGAAAATTCATCTATGTATCAAGAAATTTCTAAAAACCCTTTTGAAAAAATATCTGAATTGGGAATCCCAATCTGAGACAATACTTTGAGGCACACCATTTAACCATATTATCTCATAGGAATATGACTTTTTCATCTCATCAATTAAATAGACCTCCCTAATTAGTAGGAATTACACATCCTTTTGAACTAGTTGATAATAAACCATACTAAATCACTCCCATGAATCTACCTCTACAATACCATCACAAAGTCCATCATCACATTTTCCCACTTCCACTCATAAATAGTTAATGGATGAAGAAAAATCGCTAGCCTATAGATCCTATCCATTACCTACTGATATGTGTTGAATCATGATATGAATCTGGAAAATGATGAGGTGAGTTTAATTTGATTCCCCTATTATTTGAAGGGGTAGAAAGGAAGTGGTTATCCCAACAAGAAGAAGATTAATTTGAAACTTGAGAGGATTTTGAAGGATAATTCATAAGGAAATACTTTCTAATTGAAAAAATCTATGAGTAAAATCATAAATTTAAATCAAGTATAATGGGAACATCTTAATGAGGCTTGGAAAATATATTCAAGATAATATTAACAATGATCAAACCACTAATTTTTCTCTCATTTAACATGAAAATTATCTATGATGGTCACACACAATTGGGATAAGATCTTTTGTAAATTTTAGTTTGAATATCTCATAGAAATTTTTTTTTTGGAGACCAAGAAAATTTTTAAAAAAATTTCCATGAACTGTAAGAATATTTCCATAAGAGGAAGAAAAAATTTAATTCTAGCGATCACTTCCCAACATGAAGTGAAAATCCATATTAATTTTATTCAAAAAAAATCATAACCTATTCTAAAAGAAAAAATAAGGGAAGAGTAATGCTTAATATTTTATTAACTTAGGTACAAATAAAAAAATTGGAATTATAAATTCATAAAAGATAACTCACCATCTTAATTAAAGTAAAGACAAATAAGATACTTTGAAAATAATATTTTTAAGGGTGAAACATTCTCAATCCCATGTGATCAATGTTGCAAGAATCAAACTAACTTGACTTGGGAGGATGATCCCCAATTTAAGTACCTTATAATTTATAAAATCAAATTAGTAATTCTTATGTTCAAAATAAATTAAAAAAATTATGGGGAAATATAAACACTCATTATAGGAATGAAAATAGATAAAAAACAAGCTATAATTTCTGAAATTCAAAGATTTTAAGGATTAAAAACATGAGGATCATGATAAAAAATTATACAAGCTTGTATTATCCATATTAGAGGAACCAAAGTGATATACCATTATGGCGCCAACAGGGTTTCATGCAAGTTGAAAAAATAGGATTTCAATGGAATCTCAAGGATGTTCAAAAAATCCTTATTTATCATATTAGATTATATTAAATTCTATGTCATTTAGATTTAGGAGATCAAGGTAAATAATCTATAAGGGGAGATGATTTATTGATCTTATCTAACAATTCTATAATTAAGATTCAATTACATCTTACTCAATAAGACTGAAATTAACTAGGGATGGGTGAGAAATATCACTCAACATAATTTAAAAATGAAAAGGGAATTGAAATGGTTTTAGAATATCTTGAGAAAATAAAAACCACAGACTTAATAAATGAAGAGATATGGGAAATAATTATCAAATAAACTGAAGACCACATTCAAGATACTTGTAACACCCTACCCCGTAAGCCAATGAATCGGTGCTCCAAGTTAGTGTTACACATGGCCTCAATCATGACTCCCTATATGATAGAGGTTGTTTACTAGTGTTTAAGGGTTTTGAGGTTACTTTGGGGAGAATATGTGCTCATTACAAAAGTTTTAAATTTAAAAGTAAATAAATTAATAAAATAAAACATTATATATAATCATCACAACCAAGGAAACTGCTAATAAAATAAATACTAATTTGCTTGCAGAAATAGATTAATTTGATATACATACCATATCGGATCCCACATGGGAAGATAATGTATAAGAAATACTAAAATAATGATAAAAAAAATTGGATAATAGACCATCCCCATTTAGTCTCAAATTTATCCCAGTACCATCCTCTTAATCCAAACTAGGAATCCAAATAATCAAGCATCAATATCAGGACATGACCTAGACCTATAACCTATAACCATGTAGTGATATCTACTAGGGTTCCCAAGTGTCATCGTGTGCCAAATAGTGTTTGAGTATAACTCATTAGTCCACCACTAATGTTTTCTAATGAAAATATAGTATGTAAGTGTAAATCATAAAGGTTTGTAATAAATAATTGAAGCATTAATCATAATACGTAGTGGAAATTAATTAAACCAAGTTGATCCTTAGGTCTCAAGATACAATGAAGGATGACTCTACCACTTTGTCCTATATAGGTATCACTAATTATAGTGGATGTATAATGTCTCAATTTGGTTCCAAGTCACATAACCAAGGCAACCATAATCATGTAACCCAAGGGAATCTAAAAGGCTTATACAAGAATCCATTTCTATCGATACCCAATGAAATTTATTTATCTATTATGAACTGAAGGAACCTTAATTAAAATTCAGAATCATGGTTTGATTGGAATACATGGATCACTCTTGAGGTATTAAAAACCAATAAGATCAATCCAGATATGGGGAGATCATATCGTGGCATTAAAAAAAGGTTACCCTCAATAATTCATGACATTAGTCTTGGGTATTCAATAAGCACAGGCATCACCTGAATCCAAGGGGGGATCTACCCCATAGAGTTTTTGGTAATGAATTTAAGTTGAATCGACTATCTATATCAATGAATTACAAATATTTGGACCTCATCGAATTCAAGGTAGTATTAAATCACTAAATTCACATAATTCCCCTAGTATAACCCAAGGCTCATCTATAGGGTTCCACACTAATAAAACTATTAAGGAATTTAAGGATCTCTCTAGGTAATTCCATACTCACAATCAATTCTAATATTTCCAGACAAGGAATTATTCTAAAATTAAACATAAAATAATTCAAAAAGTTAATCCAATTTGATCACTTTGGTTTAATTCACAATTCCAATTAAAATTACCATGTGAAAGATTACTACCATGTCCTAAGATTCATCCAAGGTGATCCTTATTCCAATTAATTTATTACACTATAAATGGTATCCCAAAACCACCCAATTAATATAACCATTTCCAAGGCACAATCTAAACTCACCACTTTAACAGATTCAAAAAAGGACAACCTACAACAACTAGTAATCCTTTAAAATCCCAACGGGGTTTCTAATACATCCCTAAGGTAGTCAAAATTTTGATTTAATTTTCAGGAAAAGTTTGTAATGATTCGGCATGACCACACAAGAATAAACACAATAAAATATAAATAATTTAAAGTAAAATAAATTAGACCACCCTAATTAAACTCATAGAGATCCAATCTTCTGATTTCATCCTTATGTTCGAGAGAAAATGATAAAAATAAAAGAACCAGACAAATGACCTGAAAATAGGTCATAATAGCCATAAATAATGATAACTAAAAAGGTAGTAAAGAACATGAATAAATTAAGGATACTGACTCTAAGACGTATCTTGGGCATTTTATTACCTTGAATAGAAGGAGATATATCCAAGAATCATACTTGATTGACCATGGAAAAGATGTGTAGGTGGAGGGAACTAATAGTGCTAGAAATGGTCTAATACTAGGAAAAAAAATAGATTATGAAAGAATGAGAAAAGGGGTAAAATAACCTTGTTGATCCCATTTAAAAAAAAGTTACCCATGACCCACTAGCTAGTCAGTTCTGGGATCAGTAAATATTCGATAACATCACTCTAAGCTACAAGCCCCCTAGAAGTCCATTAGTAATCCTATGGCACTACATCCCCTTATCTATATTCCTTATTCAATTCTTGAACTTCTCAGACACCAATAATACCCCTCAACCTCTGAGAGAAAATCATCAAGAGTCGAAATGAGTGGCTTTAAAAAAATGTTAACAAGATTGAATCTCCATGAATGGTAATGTTAGTATTGTAATTTTTTACTTTTCTATGATAGACATAATGATAGACCAATTTCTATTAATCAATCAAACATGCACTGTACTTTTGAATATTAGGTGGAGATATTGGAAAGACAAAGTGGTGGTAAGAATCAAGAAGGGATTAAAACCAATGATGAGTTCATCCCAGCTGAGTGTTTCATGGAAATATCCACTTGGAATGTAAAAAATTAGGTATAAAAACCATAAACACTTGAAAAGTGATTGTCAATTGTGTAAAAGCACACTGGAGTTCCAGATTTAAATCAATATTCCACTAAACAAGAAACAGTTTATAATAATATTTCAATTGAGGAAAATAGGATAGAATTTAATACATGGGGGAATATGATATTTAAGAAGAAGTAAAAGAATCATAGGTTAATAATTCAGATATAATATAGACCATTGAAGCTAAATTTTAGGAGGAAAAAAAGACAATAACAAAAGGAAAGGGGGCTAGAAAAAGATGGAAAATTCTTATGAGGATCTTGTAATTTTAACTCTAATGTTAAAACACTTAATTAAGGATTGAAATATGATAAATAATAGTTATTTGTACTTGAAAAAAGTATTATGGTGAATAAGAAGTATAAAAGGCTGTAGAATTAAGAAATTAAATCCAAAGGTAAAGAAGATAAAGAGGAACAAAATTCTAATCACAAGGGTTAAACTCAATGTTTGAACAAGGTAAAATTTTAGGATGAAATAATGAACTAAAATAGGGTAAAAATGTTTAAATCTTAAAATTTGGGCTATATATTCAATTTTCTAAATTTTAAAATGGGTGGATTGAAAAGGAAAAATTCATAATTTAAGTGGACACACATGAAAATAGATTCAAGGAAGACATTTTAAATCTAGAAACACTGAATAATAGTTCCAAAATAATGATTTATGTTCTTGGGATCCCATTAAAAATTAAAAAATTACCTTGGGATCATAATTTAATATTGGATAATTAGATTAAATATGAGATTATAAAATAATAAATTCTTATGTGGTATCCCATGAATTAATATTATTATTTTTTTTCTTTTAGTTAGTTTTAGTTTGTTTGATTTTTAATAATTCCATAACCACCACATAGAGGTATTGCATTATTTTGTTTAGAAAATTCATGGAAAATATGGGAAGAAATATTTTTAGAGATCAAAGAGGAAAAACACATTACTAATGGACAAATACCCAATTGAAGGGTAATTATTCTACATTCCTTTATTTTTATGTATAATTTTCTATAATTCATTTCTTAATTATCTGATGTATATCTGTAGTTCTGCACTCATTAATTACACACTCCAAATAATTTATGGGTGATATTAAATTTCTAGTGTGCTTTGTAATTTGAGAATAAACATACTTGATTATAATCTGTCTATCAATACTCAAGGAGACAAAATTATCTTGAAAATAATGAAATAATTGTTAAAGCACTTAATAATTGAATTTTAATAAGATAGGACTCTGGTGTATCAAAATTTGACATGATTTACCTTTCATGGTGAACCTAAGTTTGAGTTTTTTTATTTTTTTTAAAACATGAATAGAACTTCAAAAGTTCACCATAACTAATACAAGATAAAACATTTGAATTAGAGTTATATAAGAAACTGGGATCCAAACTAGATTTCCTTGAAATGACTTATAACAAGGTTGAGAGTGAAAAATAAAACACCATTAAATAAGAGTAATTGAGTACTTAATATTTGATAGAAGTAACCCTTATTTCATTCCCTAAATATTCAATTCATCCAGGGGATTCCACATTTAATGGATGGTTTAGTTCTAGGTGGGTCATAATCAATTTTTAAATAAGTTCATTGCACATATCAATGATAAAAAAGTGAAAATGTGCCAAGTTATTGAGAGGATTAAAGGGGAAAGAGAATGTTTAAATCATGTGAATAAGAGGAAAATAAATTTATCCAATTAGTTCATAGTAATGAATTGTTAATTTTGTGAAATTGTGATGTGAGATGATGATCTTGAGGGAATGGTAATTGAAATGGTTCTTCTTGTTTATATTTAGATACAAATATGTCCTTGTCACATAAAACGTAATTAATTTGGTATTAAAATTTAAATAATATCGATTCGTAGTGAGATTATAGTTGACAGAAATTATTTAAGGATAGGTAATGTTCAAGTATAGGGAAGTTTGGTTTTCTTATTTTTCATTTAGTTTAAATAATTTTGAGTATATATTTTTCTTCATTTTAGTGTAAAATTATATAGATATAATCACTAGTGCAAAAAAAGTTTTTTACGTTAGTTATTTCTCATTTTTACATCTCTTTTTGGCTGCAGTTATTATAGGGGATGTTATGAATATTGTTTTTTACGTTAGTTATTTTAAAACTGATGTCAAAAATATAAATATGAAGCCATGTTCATGTTGGTTCCTAAAAAACTATGTGGAAAATGGTTCGTAGTCATGATTTATTACATCATATTTCTAAATAACTGCCATAATATGTTGGTTATTTAATCGGTTATTAAATAACCCATGTAAAAAACAGCCCCTCCGAAGCATTTTTCACATCGGTTATTAGAAAACTGAAGTGAAACAAAAGGTTATTAGATCAGTTATTTTCATAACCGACGTGATAAACAAGTCTGTGAATCAGTTTTTCATGTCGATTAAAAAATAACCAATGCGAAAACATATATACTATATCAGTTATTAAATAACCAACATAAAAAACCATTCTCATGCATTTATTACGTCGGTTATAAAATAAGCGATGTAAAACCCAATTTTTTTTTAATAATATTGTTCGACCATTACAATGCGCTGCCAAAGTGAACTTGAAAGAAGCAGAAAACAGACCAAAACCAGACCAAAACCACTGGACAGCCCCCCTACCCCCACCTCTAGACACCCCTACCCCCTTGGACATCCCACACCCCCTAGACACCCTCGACCCCCTTGGACACCCTCCCACCCCCTGAAACCCCCACCCCCTGGACAGTCCCCCCACCCCCTTGGACAGCCCACCCCCACCCTCTGGAAACCCCCACCCACATGGACACCTTCCCACCCCTAGTCACCCCCACCCACTGAACAGCCCCTCCCACACCCCTTGGACACCCATGTACCTTCTAGAACCCCCCCCCCCCCCCCCACACCCCCTAGACACCCTCCCACCCACTGGACAGCCCCCCCCCCCCACCCCCCACCTAGTGGACACCCTCCAACCCACTAGACACCACCCCACCCCACTAGACATCCCCCCACCCCCTAGACACCCTCCCACCCACTGGACAGCCCCCACCCCCTGGACACCCAACCCCCCTTGGACCGCCCTTCCACCCCCTGGACAGCCCCCCCCCCCCCAACACCCGCCCACCCACTAGACATCCTCCCACCCCCTGGACACCATCCCACCCACTGGACACCACCCCACCCCACTAGACCCCCCCCCCCCACCCCCACCCCCTAGACACCCACCCACCCCCTAGACAACCCCCACCCATTGGACAACACCCCCACCACACTGGACAGCCCCTACCCCCTTAGACACCCCCACCCCCTTAGACACCCCCACCCCCTGGACACCCCTACCCCCTAGATAGCCCCTCTCACTGACCGTAGACACCCCCACCCCCTGAACCCACCCCCCTGGACACCCTCCCACCCACTGGACACCACCCCCACCACACTGGATATCACCCCACCCCCTAGACAGCCCCCACCCCCCTGAACACCCTCCTACCCACTGGATACCATCCCCCCCCCCAGACTGCCCCCACCCCCCTTGTACACCCGCCCACCCCCCTGGACAGCCCCCACCCACTGGACACCACCCCACCCCACTAGATAGCCCTCACCCCTGGACACCCCCCCGGACACTCCCACCCCTTGGACAACTCCTCCCACCCCCCCCCCACCTCGGACACCCCCAACCCCCTAGAACCCACCCCCAACCCCCTTGACACCTTCCCACCCACTGGACACCACCGAACCCCTAGGACACCCCCCCCCCCCCCTCGGACACCCCGACCCCCTTGGACAGCCCCCCCCCCCACCCCAACCCCCCACCCTCGGACACCCCACCCCCTAGACATCCCCCACCCACCCCCTTGACCCCCCACCCCCATGGACAGCCCCTACCCCCTTGGACACCCCATACCCCTTGGAACCCCCACCCCCCAAAACACCCCCACCCCCATGAAACCATTACTATGCTCTTCCAAAGTATGAAACTAGCATAAATCAGACTAAAAGCATACCAAAACCAGACCAGAATCCAAACTAGAAAAAAATTAGAACTAGACTAGAACAAGAAGAATCGGAGAAAAATTAAACATTCACATATATAATATTAAAAACATACAATGTCAACTAAAAATCACAAATCCAACCAAAACAACTACCAAATACACAATTATAATTACAATATTCAAAATTACATTTTACACTACAAACAAACAAAATCCAATCAAACCTGTAAAATAATTTGACCATTCCACTTGTAAGTGTTTGACCTCTTGAGAACTATAGGGTTGAGGGTCATCAAATAGATATAAATTAAAATGATAGTAGTTAACATGTATAGTTAATAAATCAAATGAAATATTATGGAAAAGTTTATAAGAAAATCTTACCAGGTCAAACTTCACAAGTGTTCCAGTTGTAATTATTTCATATATAAATCTTAACATATAATATCTTCATTTGATGATTCCTTTTTGTTCATGACAATTCTGCTTAAATGAGGGTCAATTCAAAATATTATTTTTATGTAATACATAGAAAATTAAAAATTATAAAAATATATTTACCTTTACTTTTACATATTTGATCTTAGCACTCTTTTTCCTTGTTTTTTTAAAGTAGAACCATCCCCTATTAGAAAATAATACGAATGGGATAAATTTAAAATACATTATAATATAAACAATTATTAAAAAATTGAAACTTACTTTTCCAACATATTCTAAAAACTTTCCTGCACATCACCATGGACAGAGCATATCCAATAAAGTGTTTTTTCCTTTGGGCAAAAAACACCTAACATCCAATGATCACTGATATAAAAGACAATTTAAGGTTTGCAGTTTTTTATATTAAAACATAATAATCACTTTTCCAAATATACGTTTCATACCCCTCACAAAAATGCATCATCCAACACTGCATGATTATATTCTATTCAAATATTTCAGCAATATAAAGTGTTCTTTGTTCCTCATCCAATGCATGTCCTTCAGGGGAAATCAATTGTGGGTCCATGAATCTATATACATGTGTCCGCACATTATTTTCAATCATGTTATAAAGATACCTAATACAAAAAGACATAAGTATACATTTTTAATAAATATAACACAGGGGAAGGTGTTAAGACATACATGAAAAAAATAAGCACCACGTTGATTCCCAACTTATCTCCAGTAACAACCTCCATGATATTATTTTTCACAATCCCCACATTGATTGAACATCCATAAACATGAGCTTCCATTAGAAACTCGTAATGATCCACCAACAAATTTGTATATCTTGACAATCGTTCAAGACTACTAGAATCTACATCTCATGTCATAGCAATTTGTCTTTGTTGTTGTCTATATAGTATATATTTTACTTTGAAGTATTCCTATAAAAATAAATAGAAAAATATATTAGTTTTAAAATTTTAAAATTTTAATAAAAAATAAAATAAAAGATATAACATACATACCTCTATAGTAATGAGTCGTAGAATTCTGGATGGACAAACTAAAAGGTGGATGATACTATGTCCAACTGTCATCACCACATCTGTAGATAATGGTAGTTGAGCCGATCTATTTATAATATCATGTACAATAACCCTATGATTCTCTACCTCAAACTGTTGATGATGAAATATATCTCCTATACAATATATCATCCCATATGCATCTATATGATGGTGAGGATCATCAACATACTACTCACAATAAGAAAGAATATGTGGTGGAGGAGTAGGATAAAAAATGGGGTCCACAGGCTAAGGTGGGGTAGTGGGAGCTACTGGAAGAGGTGGAGGATAAATAATGGGGTCTGTAGGGGGGTGGAGGAGTGGGATCTACAGTCTAAAATTGTCTTTGCATGTTTGTAAACATAGATTGTACTAATGCTCTAATATTTTCCTCCATCATCGCATTAATATTATGAACTTAAGCCTCCAAGGATTCTATTTTTTTATAAACACCCTCAATGTTAGAAGTTGAAGAATGTGGCAACACTTTTCTTATCGATACACCTGTCGGATATCCTTATACTCGAATGGGGTGTTCGGGATTTCCCAATACTGCAGATAAAATATCTTTCCACCCAGCAGCTGTAAATACCCCCTATGAGCTCTTCTCCTCAAGATAATCCTTTATTAATTAATTGAACATTTCTGTAATGATTCAAATTATATGAAGAATATAATTAACTTAAATAAATAAAATAAATATCTTACCATCCTCTCAGCTATGATTCTCGATTCCTCTTAAAGATATTGTCCCTTTTTTCTCATCTGAGCTCTCTTCCATTTTTCATGTCTATATGGAGGGGATGGAGGGGAAACCTCTCCAAATATTGAAGACTCAACTCTCAATTTTTGTAATTTTTCTACCATTATTTGTTCTTCCAATAATGTATTCCCTCCCTGAGATAAACTATGAGGGTATACGTTTTTAGATTGGGTCTCCTGATGAGATGTCCTTGTTTTTTGTAAATTAAAAATAAGAAATCATTAACAAAACATTAATAATATCATTTATATAAGAAATATTATAAAAGTTCACATTTACCTTACCAAGAATGAATCTTTTATTATACTTTAAACAAATTTCCTACATGTTTCTTCATCTATGAAAGAATATATATGACATGGATGGTCATGATTCCTATGAATAAAAAAGAAATCAGATGTGCAGATTGATTTAAAATCCCTCCATCTCATGGTAGCCATTGATAAACATTTCTTCCTAACTCCTCCAGTGCCAAGAATATAAAATGTCATCTAATAAAGAAGAGGTAGAACATATTATTCTAGAAACATTTAAATATTAGTTTAAAAATAGAAAAAGATCTTACCAAAATAGTCTCCCACAAATGAGATATTATTGCTTTGTCCACACTTCTCCAATCATCATACAAAATGCTTAATTTTCTTTGATGTTGTGTTGATATAAAAATCTTAATTTTTTTGCATTTGGACCTCTAGGAATATCATTCTCATTAAACTCAACCAGTATCCTCTGGTTCTGGCTATGGGAAAGTGATAATTTTGGTAAACATGTGCAGCCACATTTACCAACTATTGAAATCTTCGTTGTCATTATGGGATCACATGAGGAAGATTGGGGAACATCAAGAGGATCATGTGAATGATCCTCCCTAGAGGTATGATCATAATTCTCATCTCCAAAATCATGTGTTTGATCATCTGATTGATCTTTCATTATCCTTCAAATCAAAAAAGAAAACATTAGTTCACAAATATTCAAATTCAAATATTAAAATACTAATGTAAACAAAAAATGGAAAACGGAACTAAGTTACATAATAGTAAACATGGTAAATTTGGTAAGCATGGTAGACAATGGTAAACATGGTAGACATGGTTAACATGGTAGTGTAATTTTCATTCAACAAAATCAATAAATATATAAGTTATGTAATGGTAAACTATGGTAAACTATATTAAACATGGTAAACATGGTAAAGTAGTTTCCATCCAACAAAATCAACAGATATATAAGTAATGTAATGGTAAACATAATAAACTAAACTAAACAAAACTAAAATAAAAAAAAATTCTACTTATTTGTTTTAATACACATTTCAATAAAGAAATAAATTTCAATATCTAACATTTTATGAAAATAATAAGTGTAAACAAGAAATAAACATATGTTACCTATAAAATTATGAATGTAAAAATGGATTGTTTTCCCAAATTCCTTCGTCATGATGGTTCCTTATGGCACATAAAATGTCTTCAACATGATCATCATTATTTTCTACTAATATTTCCATGGTAGTAGGGATCTCACATAAATCAGAATCTTTATCAAGTTGATCCTCACCAAAATATTGTTTTTCCCTTGTAAAAAAATAGACCACTGCATATCTGATTGATCAAATACATAGAAAATATATTTTCCATGTGCTTCCATTATAAAATAATCTGATGTGTCTTCCAATCTGTTCAGATTAACAACTGTCATTCTAAATTCATCATGTATGACACTGTTGTTACCAATAAAACATTTTCAGTTAAAAATATGAAATTTAATTTTAAATTAATCAACCTCCCATATTTTTTCAATGACTCCATAATATTCACTTGATGCATAACTTGGGTTTTTGTCTTTAGAACTCGAAAAATGTATTGCTTCTGCAAACACCAATACACCACTATTCTAAACTACATTTTTGTTGTCCTGAGATTTTGTTTGAAATTTATGGCCATTAATGTCATACCCGGACCATTTTATCACATTTAAACTTGGACCATCCACTAACCATCTTAATGTATCTGATACATCTGATCTACTGATCATGGTATTTTTAAACCATGGAAAAAAAAATTTGTTATGGTCATTCAAAATCCACATTTATTTCTTCTTTGGATGACATTGTTTCAATTCATTAATATGCAATGTGATATACAGTTGAGCATCATCTATGTTATTCAAGATGTATAATTATACCTTCTTCATCTATTCAGCTGACAACAATTTTACTTTCAAGCCACAAATCGCTATACCCTCATTATTAACTCATTCATGGAGATATGGAGGCAAACCTATGTGCTCTACTGCTGACAAGTAGCTTGTACAAAACTCCACAACCTCTTCATAAATATACTTTTCAATAATGGAGGCTTAAGGTTGATATGGATTCTTAACATACCCCTTCAATATTTTCATATACCTTTCAAAAGGATACATCCAACGAAGATAAACTGGTCTATAAAGCTTTATTTCTCGAACTAGATGAGCCATTAAATGAACCATTTTATCAAGAAAAATATGGAGGAAAATACATTTCCAATAGAAAAAGTATAGAAATTTCATTTTTTTCTAACATTTTGAAATCATTCACATCAATCACCTTATTACAAATTGAATTGAAAAAATAACACAACTTCATTATAGTATTTCTGACACGAATGTGAAATATTCCATGTAATGAAACTGGTAGAAGTTGTTACATCATGTCGTGACAATCATGATATTTCATACCTATCAACTTCAAATCCTTCAAATAGACAAAAGTTTTTCCATTTGAATAATAACCTTGAGGCACATTGATATCATGAAAACAATGACAAAAGCTAATTTTCTCCATCTTGGATAATTTATGTCAAGGTGGGGGAAGAAATGTTCAACTTCCATTAAGAGTGGGAGATAACTCCAAATGTATTCCCATTTATAGTAAGTCTAATATTCTATTCAACAGATTTTTAGTCTTTCATTTAATATCTATCATTTTTCAAATCAAACTGTCGAAGATATTCTTCTCCCCATGAATGACATCAATATTATGTTTCACTTCATGATATTTCCAATATGGTAGCTCAAAAAATATTGACCTTTTCTTCCAAATATGTCTATCATTACTAGATTTATGTGTCTTTCCCAAAGATACATCAAGGTTTTTTACCCTCTCAAAATACACATCAAGGGATAAATGTTTTGGAGGAATATTAAATTCTTATGATCCATTGAATTCATTTTTTAGTCTTTTATAAGAGTGATCTATAGGCAAAAACTTTCGATGACCCATGTATATTGTTTTCCTCCCATGATGCAATTGATAATATGAAGTTTGTTATTCGCAAAATGGACATGATTTATTCCCCTTAACACTGTATGCAGACAAATTTTCAAACACTGGGAAGTCATTTATAGTGAACATAAGCACTACATGTAGTTGAAAATATTCCATTTTATAATAATCATACACCCTAATACCATCCTCCCAAAAAAGATTCAAATCAGAAATCAATGGTGATAAGAAAACATCAATATCATTTACGGGTTGCTTTAGACTAGAGATTATTATACTCAACATGACATGTTTGGTCTTTATACAAACTTCAGAAGAGAGGTTGTAAATTACTAATAAAACAGGCCATAGACTATGTGTGCTACTGAGGGTTCAGTATGGATTCATTCCATATGGGCACAACCCAAGTCTGAGATTTCTAATTTCATTTCCAAATATATGATACAACTCATCAATTTTCTTTCATGGTGGACAATCAGCTGGATGTCGTATTTTTCCGTCACATATCCACTCATCAGCATGCCATATTAACCTTTTTTGCATCATGTGAATTATCAAATAAATGTTTCAAACGATGAATTATAGGAAGATACCAAAATACCTTGGCAGGGATATTTGTAATCTCTACATCAGCCTATGATTTTTCTTTTAACTTATACTGTGATGTCCCGAATTTAGGAAACTCTGACAGAAATTCATAATCCTTCCTATATATCATACAGTCATTTGGACAGGCATGTATTTTCTTGTATCCTAATCCAATTGGGCATAATATTGTATTGTCCTTATAATGTGAATCTGGAAGATTGTTTTCTTTTGGAAGAATGTCTTTCAACAATTGAAGTAGCTCTGTAAAAATTTTGTCACTTCATCCATGTTTCGCCTTCAGGTTAATCAATCATAACATCACCGAAAAAATCGTAAAATCTATAGAACCAGGATATAATGGTTTTTCAAAATCACCATATAGACGTGAAACTTTCAGTTCTATCTCAATTTTTTCTGCTGTAATATCACGAATCATTTCTTTAATTCCATCAGAGTTAACATCTTACAAATCATCATCATCAGTAGATCTGAAATTGTGTCCAGTTTCACTATGCCAAATACAAGGTCTATAGCTCGAATTAAAACCATGAGAAATCAGATGATCTTTGATGTATCTACTTTTCAACTTCTTCATTTTCAAACATTTTAGGCATGGACATAAAAACATGTCACTGCTTGGAACATTTCGTTTAGCAAATTCCAAAAAGGCAGCAACACCTTCCACATATTCATTACTCATTTGATGTGCCGTAATCCAACTTTGACTCATTATTACCTATAACAAATATCAAAATTATACATCTTGTTAAGATAAGACAATTTTATATTTATATGAAAATATCATAATTTGAAAGTAAAACAATTTTGAAATATAAAACAAATCTATGCGTATTTGAAAAATATATGCATGAAAATTATTTTAAAAAGAAAATATAGTTAGATATAATAGTTTTAAATGCATCTTAGATCATTTATTCTTAAGGTACACAAAGAATACATCCTGGTGCAACTAGATACCAAATTCACCCTTCTGTAAACAAGAAATATGAAGTATAAATATTAAAATATGTATACATTCACTACAAAAAAGTACACTTATCCCAATGATTTGAAACCATTGGGATAGCCCCTGAAACCATTGCGATAGAATATCCCAATGGTTTAACACACCATTGGCATGATGGTAATTTCAATATCCCTATAACAATGGGGAGTGGGGTTGGAGTCCAGGGGGTGAGTGGGCTGTCCAAGGGGGTCGGGATGACCATGAGGGTGGGGGTGTCTAGGGGGTGGGGGCTGTCCAGAGGGGTGGGGGTCGTCCAGAGGGGTGGGGGCTGTCCTAGGGGTAGGGGCTGTCTAGGGGGTGGTGGGGGTTGTCCAAGGGGTAGGGGATGTCCAGAGAGTAGGATACTATCTAGGGTTTCCAAGGGGGAAGGGGGTGTCCAAGGGGTGGGGGTTGTCCAGGGTGTGGGGGTGTCCATGGGGGTGGGAATGTCCAAGGGTGGGGAGTGGTGACCAAGGGGTGAGGGGGTTGTCCAACCCATACTCCATTTGACACCCCACCCCCTAAACAGTAGTCCCACCCTTCTAGACACCCCCACACCCTGGACACTCACACCCCCCTGGGCACCACCCCCACACCCTACCCCCTTGGACACCCCATGGACACCCCACACCACCTAGACAGCCCCCTTACCCCCTAGACACCACCCCCTAGACACCCCCCTTGGACAGCCCCCCACCCCTCTGGACAGCCCCCCCCCCCCACCCCACCCCACCCTCGTGGACACCTCTGACCCCCTTGGATAGCCCACTCACCCCCTAGACACCCCCCCCCCACCCCCACCCCCTGGACACCCCCTGGATACTCCCAACCTTCTTGGACAGCCCACTCACCCCTCTAGACACAACCCCCACCCCCCAGGACACCCCCACGCCCCCGGGACACCCCCCACCCCTCCCCCCTGGACACCCCAACACCCCCCTAGATAGCCCCCTCACCCCCTGGACACCCCCCCACCCACCCACCCCCTAGACACCACCACCCACTTGGACACCCCCCCCCCCACCCCTCTGATCACCCCCCCTGGACACCCCCACCACCTGTACATCCCCTTCCCCCTTGGACAACCCACTCACCCCCTAGACACCCCCACCCCCTGGATACCCCTACCCCCTTGGATAGCCACCTCAACCCCCTATACACCCCATCCACCCTATTAAACACCCCCAACCCCCTTTGAGAGCACCCTCACCCCCCCTAGACACCACCCCCACCCCTTGGACACCCCCACCCCCTAGACACCCCCCCTGGACACCCCCTACCCACTTGTACATCCCCCCCACCTACCCCCTTAGACACACCCTGTACGCGCACGCACACATGATAGAACACACAAAAATTGTAAACTTTCATGATATCACTTACATGATTTATTTTACCAGAAAAGAATTTAGCATGGTAAAAAATAACACTATGAAACTTACCATGATAGCAAGAACAAAGATAGAAAAATAACATCTAAAAAAATTAGTTTAGGGAATCAAGAAAAATAAAAAAATGAAACTGATCTGTGTGAGGCTTACTTGAGTGTTGAGAGTCGAGCTGATAGATCTGGTTAAAATAAATATGATGAATGATGTTGGAAAAACGAGGCTATAGGGAATGAATTCAAATAATCCTTTCTAGGTTTTCCGCGTGAGAGATGAGTCGCAGGTCGCCTGATCAAAGAAAATAGAATGAATGTATACGGGGTAAGATAAATCATTTAAAAGATTTATCACATCAGTTATTTAATAATCGACATGATATACTATTTTTTATGTTTATAACATCGGTTATAAAATAACCGATGTGATAAAGCACCTAGATTTGATATTTCACGTCGGTTATTTTATAACCGATGTAATAAATCTAATCTCAATATTTTTTATGTCGGTTATTTTATAACCGATATAAAAAATTGATTCTCATTGATTTATCATGTTGGTTATTGTATAAACAAATTGATAAATTTATTTTTATAGATTTTCATGTCGGTTATATAAAACTGACAAGAAAAATTCCAACGTTTTAAACATTTTTTCACTAGGGAATAGATTTTGATTATTATTTTTTTAATAATAAATATATTTTTAAAATTTTATACTCTTAAATAATTAAATTGTTCATTTTTGTAAATATATAATTTTTATAAGTATTTAAGGAGTTGATGTGTGAATTTTTCTTTTAAAAGAATTAAAATGAGGAGATTTTGTAATTAGAGTTGGATATAAAATAATTTAATTGAATAAATTATATACATGTGTGATTAATTGTCCAATATGTGAGTAATTTATTAATAATTTTTGTTGGGAAAAAATTGTTTCATTTTAAAATTAGAAATTTTTGGTGTTACATAAGAATAAATGGTAGATACAAAGGGATATAGAATATTAAATAGAGTATAAGGAAGCTTGTGTAAGATTCAATGGGGAAGGATCTCGTCTTGTAAGAATAACTGGGAGTGGGGGAGCTCATTAAAGTGAAACCTTGGGTTTAGAAAATATAATTTCCATCTCTGTCAACACCATATATAGGTTGATCACCCTATGAGGTCGCTCCAACGTACTCTCATGGGAAAACATATCCTCAACCTTCACCAATGCCATGTCATGGACTGATATATTATCAAGGGTATCTGATGGTATATCAAGGTATAATATAGCCTCAAACCCTACCAACATATTCTTGAGATATAACTCCTCCTCAAGGCTATAAAACATAATATAAACCTCCATCATAATGTTAAGTTTTCTCAAATACATCCCAAGGGAAAATTATTATCAAGGATTGACAAGATAATATCAAGGTCCAACACATCCTAAAACCTTTTCAACATGTTCTCAAGTTTACTGCTTCCTACATCAAATTCCAATGAACCTTTATTATAGTAGATCAAATATAGTTAAGTGTAAAACCTAAATCTATAATCTCAATCACTGATTTCTTCTAAAATCCACGTGGTTAAAAAGAAAGGTGGATTAATTCATACATTATTATTTTCCCAAATCAGTTAATTGGTTATCGAAATACAATGTGTAAGATGATTAAAATGAATATTATAAAAATATGGTTCACAATATTCTCTCTAAAATTATAATCTCCATGAAATTATTTATAATCTAAGGAGACATCACCACATTTAAACATCCTAGTGCATAAGGAAAAATTAGTGGGAAACTGAAAATTCACTATATATAGGGGAATACTATTAGTATATAGTGTGTTGGGTAAGTATGGAAGTATAGAAATTTTCAATTTTTACACCTAATAAATGTAATAACATTATATTTGGAATGAAATTACCCATTTATAAATGCATAGATCTTGTTTGATTCATAAAATTATGAAAGAAAAATTGAAATAATTCCTCATTCAATTTAAAGATGTTGCCAAATTTTTCTCATCACTGATGATCATTTATCAAAGAATATAAAGTATAAACCCTCTATAACATCTAAAAATAATTCAAAATTTTATTGGTATATTTTTATATGAAATTTGGGTGCTAGCTTGGAGATTCTATGGTTCGCTTGGCTTCAGAGAATGATTTGATTCTAGCCCGGTCTAGAGATCTGAGAGTTTTCAATGGCTTCCCCTTATACCTATTCTATTGGTTATATGATTTTCATATGAATCGGTTCTATCCTAAGACAATTCTATGGATAAGATTTCCCAAACTCCAACTTCCATTCTAAAACCCCTCTATTTTACACATGATTGGGAATATGGTAGGATGATATTTGTGCTCCGATAGTAAGACTGATGTTGTTTTTCGCCCAATTTATCCATGCATATGTGTTGAAGTCAATGTTTCAAGACCCCCGATAGATTGGATTTGGATAGCTAATGGGGAAGAACTCAGGTGTAAACATGAGGTGGTGTTTTAATCTTGGATGGACTTTTTCCCAGTTTTTAATCACCTAGGACATTCTTTACACTCTTGTCGTCAGTCTCTTAGAGATTGACATAGGGTTTTCTTTCTGGATAGTCTCTTGGGCCAAAAACTATGGGTTCCCAATCAGTGCATCAATCACTTAGAAAAGAATATATAGGCTCTATTCCCATATAGAAAGATGATATACCAAAAAAATCTAACCCTACGGTGGTGGATATCTTTAATAGGTTTAGGAAAGATTTATCTAAGTGAAATCCCATTGTGCAGGTTCCTCCAAGGTCAGGGGATACTGGTGATGTTGGTCCCCAGCAACCAGAGGATGTTTTTCCAAAGGTTCCTTCCTATGAAAATGTTTTTCGAACTGAAAATAACTCCTTACCAGAGACAATGGTCACTAAGGGCCTTAAATCTCAAATGTAGGAAATTCTATATGAGTAGGGTAGTGGGTGAATGTTAGGGGAAGAACAAATTGAAGATTGATCTTTTCCTATATTAACATTAGTAATAGGTTTTATGGTTTGGTTTCTTTTACTCCTGATCAAAAAAAAATAGTTGAGGGGGATTCTCAAGGGTAGAGTTAAGGGGAGAGAGTTGTCTCTCAGAAGATAGTTCTATTGGAGAACACAGTAGAGGCCTTAACAGCCCTAGGAGGAAGAAGGGGAAAAATAAAACTAAGATCTGGGTAATTGCATTGTGAGTAAGAATGGAAAATCAAATGGGCGTAAGGATTGATCCTACCTTCCTAGACCAATGGAGACTATATCTGCTAAAAAATTAAGTATGGAAAATGAGGTTGAGACATCCAAGAATGAATAGGTAAAGGATGCCATCATGAATCTAGTGAGTGGGAGTGAAAGGGTTGAAGGTGGTGACTATGAGGATCAATTTATGGAGAAGATGGGAGATATGGTGGGATAACATCCTCAAATTGATGAAACCTTAGATCCCCAGGGGATTTTAGGAAATGAGGCTGATGTGGGTGATGTTTCACTGGAGGTCACAACTACCTTGCAGCAGGCAGCAGATACTGCGACCATGGAAAAACCCTAGGAGCTTCTTAGGCACTCTGAGGAAGAGATCCTGGAAAAGGTCTTAGTTATTCATGATTCTAATGAGGATGTAGAAAGGAAGAATGGGAGACCAATCCAAGTGGACACAAATGACGATAAAGGTGACTGGATCGATATGCAACATTTAATTCTGACTAGAGGCTTTAATAATAATAAGAATACAGTATAAGATTTTTTTCAATATTAGGACAAATTGGCCTATCAATTCGATGAAATTATCAAATAAGAACTGACCAAAAAAAGGTAAATGGACCTTCCTGTAAACTTTATAGGGAATATATGTCTAATAGGTTAAATTTGGATTTTAATATCTTTTTTATCTACTATAGTTCTTGATGTTCCTTGTTGACTTGGTGGTTTCAAACTTTTTCCATAAAAGTGTTTTGAAATAAAAAACACAAAACTTTTTTTGTAACAAGTTTACCCTTATAAATAAAGAATAAATAAAACTTATTACCTTGTAAAAAAATTATAACAATCATAAAAATTTTATTACTTATTTGTAACATCAATATTATTCTACATGATAAAATATGAGTCTTTAACTTGAATGTTTTCTTCGATAAAATATTTAATTAACCTTGAATAATGAATATTCATTGATTTTTTTTACTTATATTCACTTAATAAATCGTGAATACTTTGAGTAAATAAATTCAAAACTTATTATTCTAAAATTGAATAATATTGATTTATATTTTTTTTAAGATCATTCAAACTCAAACATCACTCGACCCATTCCATGGTTCCCATTATGTCCTAAACTCCAATTCATTAGAATTGGTAAAACTTTTGGAAGAACTTTGTGTGTGACCCTAAAGGAAATTATCTCAATGGTATTGAGTCTTACTCATAGAACAGAATTGGTTTCTAGAATCATGTAAAGTCCCCTAAAAAAATAAGGGTTAATTCATATAAATGAAAGCCTAACCGATGTGTATACACTATGTAACATAATTTCATTATCTCATAATATCTTATAAAGTTGTATTCATATCTTATGTCATTATCCTTATATGATCTATTTACTATTTATTTAACCATATCAGATGGAATTACTTTATTTTACCATTGAAATGGATTTTATAACACCCTGATATTTTATGATATATTTCTCTTTAGATAAATTTAATTTTGTTGATAGCTTATGATACACGCAACTATGAGTCTAAATTTACTATAATATAGATTATCATTTAATCCAATCTATTAAATTGGTAAAATGAATAAGAATAACCAAAATTTTAAATAAAAATATACTAGTTTTATATAATGAAAATATATTAATAATTAAATACTCAATTTTTAGTAAAGTTATCATATGCTTCAAAAATACATTTTCCCTCAAAATGGTTTTCATTGCTTTTTTATGAAAAAATGAATTAATTAATTACTTAAAATAATAGAAAATTTATTCAAAAAAATGAAATTTATTTTTTAACTGATCATATCAAAATTAACATAAGGTGAAATTTTGGGATTTTTCTAAAATTATTGTTTTTAGTGAATAGTGAAAAAATGAAGATTTCTCAAATACTGTCATTTATTTTCAATAAATAATAAATCTTAAAATACCATTATATTATTTATTTAATATTCAAGTGATTTGTGATCCATTGTATTTATAATAATCTAATTAATTCTATTTTAATCATAAATAATCATTATTTTTATATAAACTAATTTTTAAGCTAAAAAATGTTTTTCAAAAAACTATTTTTCATTTTGATTTATGCATTTATATTAAGATTGATTTATTAAATTTGAAGATATTGAATACTGAAAAATTGATACCATATTTGGAAATATAAGGATCATATTTGTTAAATAGGTCCCTTTTATTTTGTTTCATTATTAATAGTAACTATGGTAAATATTTTCCACCTTAGTAAACCTAAAATGGGAAAAACATGGTTAAACCCATCAGAAAAAGTCTCAAAATAAACACAAAAGTTGAATTTATTTTATTTGGTAGAATAAATTAGGACGTAGACATTAAAAATTTGAATATATGTCAATTTTTCCATATTCTATTTATATTTAAATATATATTATTTTAATTAAATAAAATTGAAAAATGTCACTCTCTTGAATTTAATATCTCTAAAAATTTTATTTAAGGATAAAATAATGATATGTTTGGTTATAAAAGTTTATTTGAAATATAAATTAATTTTTTCTATAAAGTTGATTTATTTTTAATATTTAGTGATGAAATAATTACCATAACTACCAACACAATGCTGATACAGAGCTTGTAAAAGTAGTGGAAAAATCATGTGAGTTTTTTTAACTCAAAAAGTGATATTTTTAGGTGATTTATAGTTCCCCATGAATTTTATAGGTTAATATAACATATTAAGTCTATTGTAAAGGTTTATATTCTAATTATATTACTGTATTTAGGACTTTAAATTCAAATAAAATGAATAGTTTCAAAATGACATTAATGATATTTTCTATTAAGTAATATTTTATTAAATTATTTAAAAAACATAAAATATTATAAGAAGAGAATTAGAATAATAAATAGTCTACAATTACACACCATGGAAATTTTTTATCTAATTTTTAAGTTATAAGTAAAATTATAACCCTTTAATATTGAAAATTTTATTATCATAGTTAAGGCTAAAATTGGTTAATGAAGGGGATAATCCCAAAGATAAGGTTTAAAATGTTACTAAAACCTCTTTAAATTTCATTTCATAATGATATGTCAACCTTATCTTATTTTTATTTAAATATATATCCATTAATAAGAATTTTTATTGATAATGGATTTATTATATTTTATTTTTTTAAGAAATTGCAAGTGTATCCTCTTCCCTACATATAAAAGGACACCCATCCTTTCTCTTCTTTACACCACTTTGATCCATCAAACTCTACTAACTCCTATCTAATTCTCTTAAAAACATCACTATCTATGAAATGGAGATATTTTTATTCTTAAAATAACATTTTAATGTTCTTTAATAAAGGATATAAATGAGGCCTATCAATGAAGAGGTGTCCAAAACACTTTTGAAGAAAGTCGTATTTGAAATAAGGGATTTATGTTACATTATCATTGTTTTTCAGATATTTTTATGATAAAGTTTATTTAGATGAAATCTTATGAAATATATTTCGATAATCTAATGAATTTTATTCTCCTATTATTATTTCTATAGATTATATGTTTTTCCTTTCATTTTTCACTCTTTATGTACTCAAGATACCAAATGAATATTTTTAAGGAAAACTGAACTTATTTCTATCTTTAGCTGAAAATATTTTTTCTTCCATGTCCATATTTTTGAAAAATGTTTTCAATGTTGATCTAATATTATCATAATATTTTTAATGAATTTTTACCCATGACTTACTTTTTAAAAAATGGTTTAAAATTAATCTTCTTATTGTTTTACGAATGAATTAATTTTAACTTTTACCAAAATTTTGAAAGAAATATTTGTTTTAACATACTCAATATGAATGGAATTTACTGCCATCATGATCACTCAATGCTTTGAAATATCATTTATAAATTTCTATAGTTCTTTTCAAAGAAAATTATTTCAATAATTTTTTGGAAATTTTTAAAATGTAATATGTGATTTAAAAGTGTAAAGGGTGTTTTCCTCAATAAATAATATAGTGATCTTTTAATGGAAATTTTCATCTATGATAATGTACCTTAATTTTACATAATATTTACTTTTGATATGATCCGATGATACTATATTTATTCTTTCTAATGATGTTTTATGGTTCTGATGATGAAATATAGATGTGACCCATTTTATTTTCCATGGGTTAAGTTATGATGAATGTTTTTTTGATCTTATGGCATACATATTAATGGATTTATGATTATGTGATGGCTGAGATCGTAATTATAAATCCCTCTAATTCATTGGGTAAAGATTAACGTTCTATGATGTCAAAGGGTTTATGAGGGGTTATCCCAAACTCAAAAGAGGGTACATGGGAGGCTATCCCAAGTTCGAATGTGGGTACATGGGAGGCTATCACAACCCTAAAAGTGTGTACATGGGAGGTTATCCCATGTCCAAAGTAGGTACACTAGTGGTTATATGAAGACTAACAAGTTATGAATTTATTAGTGGTTTAACCTTAACATAATATTTATATGACTATTATTATGCTACACTTTATGCCACTCTTTTATGACATGATCTTATGCTAACGTTGTGTTCTCAAGGATCTTGTTCTTTGATTCTTTTATCATTCATGTTCTATGAATTACAAGCTTTATTGTAGGTTTTGGGCACAAGGGAAGCATATTTTAATGTTAGTAAAAACTAGGATTTTAGACATAAATCATGTTTACTAATTTATTTACATGATAATAAGATCATGTACAATGAAAATAGTAGATTAATAGACTAAATTATTACACTGGAACCATAGGGAGAGGACATTCACATGTAATTTATAATTAATTTATAAATAAAGAAATAATTACCTCAACTTTTAATTCCACTTTTATTAATTATTCAATGGAATATATTTTATTACTCTGTCATTTATCTATAGGATTCAAGTAAAAAATACCTTTAACAGTGATCCACACATGCACCACATTCTCTTATAAATGTCATCAACCTGACCTGAAAATTAAATTTTTTATTTCAAAAATCACTTTTAAGGAAAAAGTGGGAAACCGAACAAGTTCAGCATCAAGGATAAATGAGTGCAGTAGGAAATCACAAAATCATTAAAAATGAGACTAAGATTATTATATTCTCTTACCCAATATATCTCCCACTGAAGTTTCTTAACCTTCATATGCATATCCTCCTTCATTAAATCTTTAAAATCATTGACCAGCTTGTCCCAAGTAAGGATGTAATCCTTCACATCTATCTTCCCTTCATTGAATCCCCATGACAAAATTCGGTCTTGTTGGTCGATCCAGGACTTTTTTTCCTTGTTAACATCATTTTGAACCTCTCTTTCTAATATTCTATTCAACTCCTCCTCTAGAGCATTGATCGAAAAACCCCCTCCCAACACTTCTTTCATAGAATGAAGAATTAAGTCAAGGTATTTGTCTATACCCCCATCAGCCTTTTGTTCTACATCAACCATCCCTTGGACCTCATAAGATCCAATATGGGCCTTAGTCTTCCCACTATTAATATATGATCCCTTCTTTCAATCCTTGTTTTGAACTATTGGTATGCTTTCTTTCTCCATGACCCTTTTAGCAGATCTTGTTTCCATCGGCTTAGGAAGTTGGGAGTAATCTTTCTACCCTTTTCCCTTCTTCCCTTTAACCACAATACAGCCCCCCACATCATAGTTCCCCTTTCTTCCTTTCTTATTCCTTGGATTGTGGAGTCTTTTAACTCATTCAATGCTATCAATAGAGAGTTGACTGGAGAGCTCATCATCATCCTCTTGTAATGGTGTCTGCATGCCCAGTTCATGAGGTTGTTCCAGAACCAAGCATGCAGCCTCCAGGTCTCCAAAGTGGTTGGTTAGGGTGATGTATGGATAAGAAATGTTAGGATATAACATGTCCTACATGTTCACCCAGCCCTCATTATACCCATGGGCCCTACTATCCAAAGAACCTCCCTCTGTAGGCGCCTCCGGATTCAAGCACTCAGTCCATGTCACTTCCTAGTTTACAACGATCTGTTCCACCACTTGCTCCATTAGTTCAATGGTGGAACGAATATCTAGAAACTCTTTCTATCTACACCCCCAACCGCCACAATTTTAGAGAATGAGGGGATATTACAGGCCTACCCCTCTATTGGCACTTCTTTCTTGTCCTCAATCAAACCACAACAAGGAGGGACCTCAACCATGGAAGTAGTAAGATACGACCCACCCTCCAACTGAGGAGGGTCAGTACAGATTGTTTGGGCCGGGAGAAATCTAGAACAGCTATCCTTTGGGACCGACCAGCGAGTCACATGGAAATCCTTATGCAGATTTCCGAGATAATGGAAATAGAGACAAAATCATACCAGTACTCAAAAACCATAGATTGATGGCATTACAGTTCTTCACATACCTCAATCTAGACAGCTTCAACTGGAGGCTTAGAGATGTCCACTTCCATGCATATATAGGGAGAAATTGGATGGCATAAGGATCTCGATCGCTCATCAAAGTCAAGAATACTCCCGATGAGATTACCTAACATCTGGAGAATATCAAGGTTTTGGAATGGGAGGGGAAGGCCGGGAAGAGTTACCCAAATCGCTGTAAGGGGTAGATCATGTTTCCAGTGAAACTCATAGCTCCATCGAAGGAGGAAAAAATGAGAACCGTTGCAGGATAGACACCCTTTTGACCATGCTGTATCAAGATCTTCATTATAAGAAGAGCGAAGGAGAAAATGACGAGAATCTGGAAGGCCAACTATGACTCGATCATGCAGAGGCCAGACGCCATTAAAAAATATATCGAAACTATCAAGGGAAGGCCATCGATGACCAAAGTGAGCAATCAGGGATAACCTGTGAAGCGATGTTGCCTCTGTGAACTCTTTTAGGGAAAGAGGAAGTGCAGGAGCCCCATGACGAAGTGCCACTACAACAAATGCCGGTCCTAGCGGCGGGTTTTTTCCGGTTTAGCGGCGGTTTAAACCGCCGCTATATTGTGTGGCGGCGGTTTACAAAAACCGCCGCTAAGTTTGGCGTCGGCAATATATTAGCGGCGGTTTTTTCGATTCCGCGGAGGTTTTAGAAATGTGTCGTAGGTCCATCATTTAGTGGCGGTTTCTCTTCATTTAGCGGCGGTTATATGGGTATCTTATTCGCGGCGGTTTTAACCGCCGCTAAATTCAGGCGTTTGATGCGCCTATTCTGCGGCGGTGAATACCGCCGCTAAATATCAACATAATATATTTAGCGGTGGTTTTAACCGCCGCTAAATGATTCCCGGTTATTTAGCGGCGGTTTTAACCGCCGCTAAATGCTCACAGGTATGGCATTAGCGGCGGTTAAAACTGCCGCTAAATGTTGAACTGGAAAAAAAATATGTTGGATCTGCTCCACTACTGCCCTAAATTTTCCAAAACCACAGCCACATCTCACCCATCAGCCCCACATAATATCACATCCACACATATTTGTAATGTACAATAGCTTACAACATTATTACATCATTACCATTTCATATTCCATCACTAAAAGAATACTACCACAAACCACTACACACAAAAACCAACATCCTCATAATAGTGACCATAACATCTCTTACCATAATAAAAACCAACATTAAAAACACCATCCCTCATAGACAAAACCACACCATAACAAGAAACATGTATCTCACTATGAGGACCAAATTCACCCATAACACGTCCACAATTAAAAACAAATTGTGAAACCAAACTTGTTGGTTCCATCATACTTCAAACCCCTTAAATCCCACACAAAAAAAGATGAACAACAGACAACCAAATGTACACAAGAATATATTTCAAGATATATGAAGACAATTTCACATTAATTCATCATCTCATGTGGTTGTTTTTTCATAATTATCAAAATTTTCAATGTAATTGATTCTTATCAAAATATACCTATTATTCCTTTTTCGATGGATGAGTTAAAATAATCATCCAAAAGAAGATTTTATAAATAGACAAATAATACATTCAGGAATCACAAGGAAGAAGAGAATGATACTTTGGAATAATAATGAAAAACCAAATATCTAGTAACCATATTTGAAATCACGGATCACGTAAAATCCATTTCAAAATCAATTAGTTATTTTTTCTTTGATTTATCTCAATTACCCACCCACATGGAGAAAACCACGATAATTTCATAAATGGTAAAATCAATAGAGATTAAGGACGCCCTAATAGAATATACTATAATTATTTCTACACAAAAAAATGGAAATGAGAAGGAGATGTAATAGCCTATATATACCAAGGTAATGTATTGATCAGTAACACAACCCATTTAGAGAATGGAGGAATAAGGGAGGGGGACTAAAAACAACATCAAACTTCACATCACGGTGCAATCAAATGAAGAATGGTAGTAAAGAACATACCTAGAATTGCATGTTTGGGGAGTCCATGTCCCATATAGTGAATCTAAAAAATTAAAACCGTATCTAAGGATTGATGAAACAAGATAAAAACAAGTTAATACATAATATAGAAGGAGTCCCCTAATTTAAGATTCAAAATTTAATTTACCGAACGTTATTGGGTTGTTATGTTTGTCAAAATTCCATTTTTTTGTATCATCAAATTTGGTTTCATTTAAATGATGGGTAATTGACCATTTAAAACCATGAATCATGATTATTTCAGTAATTTTGGGATACATGGATGATATTGTGAATTATTTTTATCAGTGGTTAGAGCTCCAACTGATATAACACCTCACCAATGTTCACCAAAACCTAAAAAATCCAGAACAACCTAGGAGAATCCACACTCACTCACACAAAATATGCCTACACCATCATGGAAACAACCTCAACAATACTACTACTCATCATCTGATGCTGCATCGTCACCCTCTCCACCTTCATCTCCACCACCTGCTTCCACCTGTAAGAACATTATATTGAAAATTAAATATTGTTGCATATTTATAATAAAAATTAAAACCAATAAAAGTTTGAAAACTAAATGATTTTGATTTTTTTGTGATTTACCTGCTTACCACTACCCGATGCACTACCACCAGGGGCATATCTGCTCATATGATGACGTATTTCAAGCAACTCTTTCTGCAAATCAGATATATGATTCCCCTGCTGGTGAACTGTGTTTCGTAGAGCAGACATCTCCCTTTGAGCATCTTCAGGTATGAAATGACTATAACCAGGAGTAGATGAGGCCGAAATCCCTGATGGAATGCGAAAGACCTCAGATGGTACGGGTCCCAAACCCATCCCGCACACTCTACCAGGATGCTCCTTCCCAAGGACTTGACCAACCGGGTCATCCTGGGAGACTGAGTAGGATTTCCCAGGATTGGCATCCCATATTTCTTTAATTTTTACCTATAAATCAAATATAAATATATATTAACACAGTAAAAACTGATATTAAGTTATTATAATAAATAATTGTCTTCATACCCCAACTTCTCTGGCAGGTTCATTAACAAAACTTCCATCTGTTTTTTTATGAACATCCAGCCACAGTTCTGTTCGGGATGCTTCATGCCCTAAACTCTGTGACTGCATTAAACAAAGATAAATCATCAATCAAATATGTTAAATAGATTATATTATCTTATAAATATTTAAACTAATTAAAAGATTACCAATGACATTCGGCTTCTTGAAAAGCTTTTTGAACCCGCAGTGTGCGGGATTACCTGCTTCGCCCGGTTTGAAGCATTCTTTCTTGAGAGATCCTGAAATAAATAAAATTAAATTTAACAATATTGTATTCATTGTCTATCTCCTATTCATGTACACGTATAAATGTAAAATGAGGATAATATAATAATATATATTTCAATACCATCCGCTTCTCATCACGATGTCTATCGACAAAAACCTTCCACTGTTCTTTCGGTACCCCACTGGGTATCTTCTCATACATCTGCTGCACGGTCAACGAAGAATCGTTGACATCACACCACAACCTCCATTTGAAATCTTTCCATTTTTTTCCAAGATTTTTCAATGTCCACTTCCGTGCTATCACATCAGCAACGGTAAAGTGGAAGAACATCTGTATACAGAAATTCATTTTGAATATATTAGTAAAATGACATTCAATTAAACCATAAAGTAATAAAATTACCTTTATCTGAGAATCATAAACTTCATTTTTCCAGTTTGGAGGCATATGCCTCCAATCATCATACGAAATAGGCAGGGAAACGGGCTCCGCTGCCAACTGACCTATAATCTGACCAAGTAAACCTGCGGCGTCATCCGTCGGGACCCCATAAGAATCAAATGGCACCACTATCTTCTTGACATGCATGTTCTAAACATCAGAACTTTTTATGTCTCTTTCCACGGTTTCATTGTCTTCATCTGCAATGAGCAAACAATTACTATAAACAAAATGCAATAAATTTATTTAATTAAAATTTGTACCTATGACTGCGACCCTCTAGAATGTCCGTGATGAACTGGAGGGGGCGTGTCGCTGCCCCGCTGCTGAAGCTCCTGTAGGAGGAGGCGATGACTCATCCTCTAATGAGGCATCCACTGATGGTGTCAGAGATGGTGCAGGGGAAGATGATGTCGTGGGGACAGACGGATCGTCATCTGTCGCAGAAGAAGAAGGAATAGTGTACCGCTTCTTCCTTGGCATTCCTGTCATTTAATCAAATAAAATTAAGTTCAGAATATATATTTCAAAAAATTTATGCAGAAAAAAATTAAAAATGATAATAGATGCCCAGTATTAACAAACAAAATATATATAACAATGATAATGAATGACTACAGAAATGAAACAAGTAGTTGCTGAATGAATAAATAATTGTACATACAATCATTTTCCCCTTCAATCATGTCGGTTTCCTGCTCCATTGCTTCATCCACTTCATTCATCCTTGCTAGACCAATATTTTCAATATCATGATGGACAAATAATTCTGCTTCCTGTTGTTGATGAAATTCAATTGCAGAGGTCAAATCTTCCACTTCATCACCCATATCATACAAATATCTTTGTATTACGTGAGTAACTACACTCCACCCTTCATCCACAACATCATTCACATAATATACCATTTTTTCCTGCGATGCTAAGATATATGGATCATGCAGTTCACGATCACCAACATCCATCAAGCGAGAGAAGTTTACAGAAGTAAATTGCAAGGAATCTCTTTTAACACCTCTGATAAAATCGACCCATTTGCATTTGAATAAAACAACAGAAAAATGCCCGTGGTAGTTTAATTCAATAATATCATGCAGCTTTCCATAGTATTCCACTTCAGCAAATGTAAAAATACCACTATTCTGTGTTTTCAAACCCACTTCTCGATCGACTGTACGAAATCTAAAACCATTCACATTATAAGCGTTGAACTTTCTAACTTGTTTTATAGGACCTCTAGCAAGAAACTTCAAATCTTCTGAAAAGTCAGCTCGAGTATCAGTATTCGTGATCTGAAAAAAAAAATATAATTTAATAGATTTGAAAATTGTATGTGTCAAAGTAATATTCATATTTATTGCAATATTTATAAACTTACACGTCGTGCAAACCATTCTACCAGCTCTTTATTCACAGATTTCGTTATATCTTTTTCATTTCGTGTTCGGCTTCTCATTCGTCTCTTTGTTTGTATCCTCAACTCTTCAATAAATGGATCTACAATTTCACTATTCAGCAGCACATATCTATGTGCCTGTAATAATTCCAATTCTGTTAGTGTCGCGTATGAGGTCCTCCCAACTGATCGGCCAATAGCAGGAAATATTTTTGATTTCTGATGCATTTGAGATTGAGTTGATATGTCGTCAACACGTCCAACTCGAGTAAATCTTGTCTCAATATCATCCAACTATCTGGAACAAAAGGTGAGACAATCCTCGGCCAAATAGCCTTCAGTAATAGAGCCTTCTGGTTGAGATTTATTTCTCACGTATGCTTTCAAATGCCCAAGATATCTGTGAAAAAAAAAATAATATTATGCATTTATTTAAATGCCAAAAAATGTTTACTTAACTGGAAACATATAAATAAAATACCTCTCAATTGGATACATCCATCGATAATGAACGGGGCCTCCTAATTTAGCTTCGTCAACCAAATGCACAGTTAAATGCATCATGACAGTAAAAAACGATGGAGGGAAGATCATCTCCATTGCACAAAGGGTCAATACAAACCTCTCCTGTAGGTTGTCAAGCTGAAATGGATGTAGAGATTTCTCACATAACTGTCTGAAAAATGTGCAGAAATGGAGTACAACAGCAGTAACTTTTTCAGGTAATAATGTATGCAATGCCAATGGTAGTAACTGTTGTAACAAAACATGTGAATCGTGACTTTTCAATCCATATAACTTACGATTCTTCAAGTCAACACACCTCGAGATGTTACTCGAATACCCATCAGATACCTTCACATTCTTTAAAATTTGAAGGAACGTATCTTTATCCCTATTTTTCAATGAAAAAATGGTCGGAGCATACTTTTCATTCTCATCTGGCCAGAGATCACGTTTTATGTTCATTACTTGTAAGTCTTTGCGAGCATTGAGATGATCCTTCGACTTTCCATGCTCATTAAGTAATGTGAAAATCAAATTATCACATACATTCTTCTCAATATGCATCACATCAAGATTGCGGCGCAAATAATTAAATTCCCAATACGGAAGTTTGAATAATATACTTTTTTTCTTCCATTGTTGCGTTCTGATTTCACTTGACGATGCACTTCGCACTCGTTTTCCACTATCATTCAAATGATGAACCTTCCCAAATTCTGTTTTAACATTTTCAAGCTGTGTCAATATTTCAGAACCGGTTAACAACTTTGGAGGTGGTCTACGATCAATGCAACCATTAAATTTTGATTTGTTCAGCCGAAATCTATGAGATGCATCAAGAAATCTTCGATGGCACAAGAAGAACCATTTTCTACTGTGAGGTAGCCGTTTGGGCTCGAAATCAAAGTTACAAACGGGACAAGCCAAACCCGTATAAGTGTTCCAAACAGATAAATTCTCAAGCCCAGGGAAGTCACTAATGGTCCACATTAAAGCAGCATGCATTTTAAACATTGTTTTAGAAGAAACATCAAATGTCTCAACACCGTTGCTCCATAACTCCTGCAATTCTTCAATCAAAGGCTGCAGGTATACATCAATATCATTTCTAGGCATTTGTTTTCCAGGAATAATCATCGAAATGATAAAATATGTTTGTTGCATACACATCCACGGAGGCAGATTATAAGGGATCAAAACAACTGGCCAAATGCTATAACTCGTACTCAAAGTCCCAAATGGGTTGAATCCATCGGCATCCAATCCCAATCGAACATTCCTAGGATCAGCTGAGAAATCTGGATGTAATGAATCAAATGTCTTCCACGATTGGGAATCTCGTGGATGTCTCATTAACCCATCATTGTTATTATCTACAGCATGCCACTTCATGTGTTCGGCGGTTTTTGATGACATGAATAATCTTTGCAATCGAGGCTTCAAAGGAAAGTAATGCAAAACTTTTGCAGGTGTGTTCCTTTTCTTCTTCTACGTGAAATTATGTTCAGTCATACTTCCAACATCACCCTTTGACTTCCATCTAGAAGAAGAACATTTCTTACAATTCTGTCTACTTGAATCCTCTACCCAGTAAAGCATACAATCATTGGGACACGCATGTATTTTTGTATAATTCAGACCAAGCTTGTTAACAACTTTTTTCATATCATAAAACGATTCTGGGATTTTTGCTTCAGGAAATGCATCACGAATCAATTCCAATAACATGGACATTTCCTTATTTGTAATTCCACATAGACATTTGATATGGTACAACTTCAGTAGAAATGAAAGCTTTGAATATTTCAAACACCCACTATACAACTCTTGATTTCCATCGTCAACTAAATCATGAAATTCATTTTCCTCACTGAAGTTTTCCCTTACATTTGGCTCCACAGAATCAAGAGGATCCAATGATATGTTACAATCTTGATCTGCTTGTGTTACAGTCTCAGAAACATCACTTGTCACGTTGCAATTTGTAGCACCCTCTTCTGGTTGTTCTGATATGTTTTGATGCTCATAGTGGTGTCTTGCAGTGCCAAATGCATCATTTATGAGGTTTTGCATTTCATTTTCCATTTTCGAAGAACTTGGGACCTCATTCTGTGGATTAACATCAGTCCTCAATCTTTCTGTATTGTTTTATTCTCCATGCCAAATCCAACACAAATATTACTCAGGGAATTGCTTCAGTATTAAATGTTCATAAACTTCATCTCTCTTCAACCATGTTCTAAATTTACATTTAGGACATGGACATCTTATTCTCCCTTCAACGGATCGATTAGAAATTGCAAAATATAAAAACTCATTCAAACCCTTAACATATTGAGATGTGTTCCTCGGTAATGTGATCCAGCTTTTATCCATGTATATCACAATGTGCCTACACAAAATATACGATAGTGTAAGATTACAGAAACATAATATAATAAAGATGAACCATTGACCATAAAGTATGCATAATATAATAAAGATGATTCATTGACCACATTTACCATTTCAGACCAACTGAACAAGTCTGTTCCATAGGAGACAGCGTCAACACATCATTGAGGAGCAATAAGAATATCGGGATACACACTTATCATAACACCATCGATCACACATTTATGTTTCCTCAAACAACACCCCTTTGATGTGTGATCAAAACTGATCATAATGCATTTTAAATCAAGTTAACTACATTCACTGAAAACATTTTCACAATGGGTAATGTTTGTTTTATTGTTCTAGGGAAATCTAAATGGCCACATTTAAGTTTTGGGGTTCATCTTGTGATGGAAGCATGAGACATGGTGTTTTAATTTCTTGAATAAATTAGTGATAATGACCCTCATAAGGTGGAGAGAATTATGTTAGTCATGGAAATGTGGAGAAAACTATAGAGTGGATGTGGAGGAATCAAGGTTCCAAATAGAAACCTATAAGGGACATGTTTGGGGGTTCTTAGGGAAGGCCAGGTGGAACTTCGATATGGTGTGTGTAGGTGATGGAGGTATACCTTAAGTGAGAAGGCTTCGTGTTTGGGTAGAGGGGCGACATGCCAATAGGGGAAGTTGGGAACCAACGGAGTGAGTTAGCAGGAATGGAAAGACATAGTTGGATAGAAAGGGAATGGATGTGGTGGGTTGCGAGGCACCTCAAGTTAATGTTGAAATGATAAGTTTATCCTAGTAATGTGAATGAGTTTTGAAGAAGAACCAAGTAGTCCTTGGTTGAGATATGGATGGTGAAAGTGTGACAAATCTGGGTAGTTTTGGAAGAAATAATGAATTCTAGAATTGGGTGGAGTTTTCATGGATGTTGTGAGTTGGAAAACATGTTAGGGAAGTTTTGAAGGTTGAGTTGAGGTTCTGTTGACCTCTTTTATGATGAGTGAAGTTCTCAAAACTAGAAAATTGTGGTGAAGAAGTAAGTAATATGGTGTTGATAACCATGGAAGGAAAGTAATCGATTAATGGTGTGGCTAGAGTTTCAAGTTGGATGGTCTCAGGTAGGAACCATATTAGTGTATTAGTTTTGGTGATGGGTGTTGGATCAGGTTTTGGATGGTTGAATACCTTGAGATGAAGGTTATGCTTGGGTTGTGCTTCGGATGTTTGAAATGGTGTGAGGCTGTTGGGCCTTGAGTTCTGGATTGATGTAGGTCAGAGAATGTGGTTGGAATCTATGTATCCCTTCAGCGACAATGAGTTTGTGTCACCATTGTAATTTTGGTAACTAGGTGAGGTGGTGCTAAGAATTTTGGGCCATGAGTTGTGGAGAGGATTGGAACAAAGGTGTTCCGATTGGCTCTCCATAGGGTAGTGTAGTGCCTTATCGATATCCTCTTGTGCGGTGGTATAGTAACATTACCTAAACCTTTAATTTTCATTTTATGTTGATAATAAATAGTTGAGAGATGAACTTTAGTCATTTTTATTAAAAATACACACTATAAACCTATCAATTATCCTTGAGAGATGAACTAGGGTATTAACTAGACCATAAACCAACTTTAAAGATATAATCAATTTGACGTGTCATGACAATGTGGTCAGTTCCTATTGGCGAAACCAAGGGGATCGACACTACAATGTAGATTAGGAAACCCTAAGAGTGGGAGAATCCACAATGGGATATTTCGGAACCATCCTCACAATAAAATACACAAATCAATCACCATTTTCCATGATTAAAATTTCATTTATTCACTTAAAATAGGGAGTTAAATTACCTATATGTTGTTGTCGGTGCTTCCCATCATTAAATATCTTAATCACTATTCGATGATAGAAAGTTGACTCAATTTATTTACTTTATTCTATTTTTAGATTAATTATTTGGGAAATACACCTCACCCTATTCATTTGAATGGTCATGGAATAAAATCCCAACCATGAAAACTATAAAAAAATACCCCATTAAATCATCATATAATCATTCTATAATCACTGATTAATCATAACACCACTTGTTCACACCAGGCTTCCCCACACTACTGAAATTCTATCACATCAATGTCTGTACTTGTACCCACCAAAATGAAGTGTGAGCTGATCACTAGATGAATTTACCCCCATCCTCTTACATGTTTCTCCATAATTTCTAGATCTCCCACAATATCTCACCCTAGTGGATTTTTATAGACCACTTTACATGGTCAAGATGAAATTTCCCTTGATTTCAACCCCAGATGAACACTCTTACCACATTGATATTTTATTATTATCCCATTATATTATGATATACATATGAATTAAGATCCAAATCAACCAACCTTATCACCTATTTACAAAATCACCACCTTAAATCATTAGTACGAGTGTATCCATTTCCTAGAATTCTTTCCTTACACCCCATCTGTGAATCACCTTGAAAAGGTTTCCTTTTCCCAAAACCCCATTAATATTGAATGTATTTATATTTTTTACTCATGTCTTAGTGTATAATTTAGTTATCAAGACTTCCATGCATTCAAACCATGCTTCTAAAAACTTACAATCATCCTAATTTCCTTATGAGTAAAATAATTATGCTAACATGAAATCCCTATCTCAAATGAATGATAAGTATCTTATCAAATGTCACTTTTCCTAGATTAACTAACCTTTATAAGGATTATTATTGATAACTATCCAATTATTATTTCACCTAGATGAATCATTTTTCCACATTATCCAAATCATCCCAAGACTAGGCTGAATATGATATTACCTTGCAACCCCAAATCAATATCCCTATTTTTCAACATCTGAGAATAAATACATATTGAATCAAACCCAAGTCAAGTACCAAATCCCTTAAAAATCCTGTAAAAATAAAAAACACAAATCATCCTAGACATATCATAAGTCCTCACCCCTATCATAGAACTAACCTTCAGTGATAATAACACCCTCACCATAGGTTTCACCAGATGGCCGGGTCTATGGGTACGATTCATGGATCATAAACTTGGTCATTATATCTAGTAAAACCTATAATACAACTTGAAATACATTTAACTTTTATATAAAAATCACAATCAGTCACCCCCATCAATATAAAATAATACCACAATGATAGTCACACTTATATACATCGCATATCTAGTATATTATGAAGTAAAACTCTTAGATCTTGGCCAACTAAGATATCAATGATCAACCTCTTAATTCATTATCAAGTGATCATTGGTGATGTTTAATCCAACTAACATAACCCTAATCTATAATTTAACCTAGTCTATTAATTAACTTTACACCAATTAATCATTTAATTCCAAATTAATTACTAACCAATAACTTTTAATTAATCCAAGACTGTTCTCATTTTCATTTAAAAACACTATCGTATCATCATAAAAATAATGCATCAACATTGTATCCACACAAATAATTTTCTCATTATGAAATTTTATATGGTTCATGAATAATCACAAGTATGTCAAGCAGTAGACATAGAGAAAACTCACTTTGGGGCCGAGGTCGAAGCGAGAAAGGTCGTCGGGAGAAGGGGGTCGCGGGTTGCCGGTCGCAGGCACCGCCGGAGGAGGTCGCGGGGTCGCCGGAGGAGGTCGCGGGGTCGCCGGAGGAGGTCTCGGGATCGCCGGGGGGTCGCGGGGGGCTGCGGGCGAGGGTTGCAGGGAAAGGGTTCGGGGTAGGGAAGGGTCGGGGTTTTTAAAAAAAACAAAGGTTTAGCGGCGGTTTATTAAAAACTGCCGCGAAACGTATTTCGGAAAACGTTTAGCGGCAGTTTTGTGAACCGCCGCCACAAAACCGCCGCTAAACACTGTTTATTTTGTAGTGTGCGGGGACTTTCAGGAAAAGGCGTATAGGGGTAAAATTAGGGAGGGAGGTAGGATTTGTTAATGGAGAGAAAGCTGAATGAAAAGAGAAGGAGGGGATGGGTGGGTAGGCCATCACTACTATCAATGTTATCAAATAACCAGGTGCTAGCACAGATGATCCTGATTACTTTCATTATTCATGGTTGACCACCTAGATTTTCTTCTTGAAGAGGGAGAAATATTGGTTCTCTCTAGAAGACTTGTGAGATGAGGAAGAGATATCTATTAATATAACTCTAGATATCACTCTAGATATATCTATCAAGATATATCTCAAGATATATATCTAGCTATATCTATCTAGATATATTTCTAGATATATTTATCTAGATATATCTCAAGATATCTTTCTATTTATATATATCTAGATATCTCCTATATACATTGTGCACAACCAAAAAAGTCACTTTAGTAAAGTGATATATTTAGATATAGTTAGATATAATTAGATATTTATTATGGAAGTTTAAGGTTGGAAATTTCACATAATCCCTTAACCAATTCTAATATTTTTAGTTGACCCCATGTCCATTAATATTAATATTAATATTATTATTCCCTTGACATGTGAAACACATTAATAATATAATTATTGTTGGTCAGAGTGGATACTCAAGAGGGGGGGGGGTGAATTGAGTTCCAATAAAAATTTCTGTTAAAAATATTTCTCTTAAAATCCCCCTATTTAAAAACAAGTTAAACTGTTGTGAATTTATACAGATTTTAAATGTTCAATTAGTTTCTCAAAGATTGATTAGGTCTCAGTTAATTTAATCAAAATATTAAATTAAATTTTGGAACTAACTTACTGGTTTACAATAAGTATAAACACTTTCTAATTTAACTATCAAAGTAACTTTAAAAAAATTATATTTAAGAGTAGTTAGCAACAGAATATGAAATATATAGTATACTTATGACTTAAACTAAAATGCACAATATATGTAACCCAGAGGTTCAGTCTCAAGCTGATACTTAGTCCTCTCAAACAATTTATATAAATTTTATCCACACCCTGGATCAGGGTAAACAACAGTGAAACCATTGTCCAGGTACAAAGACCTCTACCACAGTTCTTCGTGGGAAAACAAACAATAGGTCATAGGCTGTCCAGGTCATACTTGACCTTTAACACTATCCACAGTGGGATTCAAAAAGGTTATATAGTTTGAATGAGGATTTATAAATCCTCCAGCTTAGCACAGGAGACAGTGTGTGTAAGAAATATATAGAGTATACACACAGCTAAAAATGTAAATAAAAGAATCACTAAAATAATAGAAAAGAGTTTATAATTCTCTAGTGATGTGAAGTGTAGCTCTGGACTCTTTTGATTTATCAAAAATGATTCTGAGTCCTTCTCTTGTTTTTGTCTGAAAAACAGAGTGTTATTTTATTCCTTTGTTTTCAGGTTCAGCTTATCAGCTTGAGTGCATGAAGTGTTTGTTGTAGTTCTTTACTCAAGATTCAGTTTGTGTTATCCTCTAGAATGAGTGGCTTCGAGTATGTCCAGTGATCATCCAGTATGAATGTTGCTTTTTCTTTTTGAGTGAATGCACCATGATTTCAATGTTGTTCATCCCTTTCCTTTTTCACCCTTCACTTTCCCTCTTTGTTCCTTGATCCTCTACTCTTCTGCACAAACTTTGTCCTTCTTTTTATAGCTTTCAACTCTGGTAAAAAGAATGATTACCTTTTTATGGGTACTAGGTATGGTTCCCTGAAATGCCAACAATACACATTAAATAACATTAATTGCATTAAAATCATCAAATATAACTATTTCTTTCATAAATAAATAATATTGAGAGTATAGAGTTTGACTGGTCAGTCTTTCATCAATAGCCTTCTGTAGGTAGTGGTTGACTTTATGTAACAGTGACCTTCCATCGGTAGCTCTTTAATCATGTACCAGTAGCTCCTTGTATCGGTAGCTGTTTGAACTTTGATCGGTAGCTCTTGGTATCGGTAGCTGTTTGATCTTGTATCGGTAGCTCTTGGTATCAGTGACTTCATCTATCAGTAGACTTTGCTTCTATCGATAGAATTACTCTATCAGTAACTCTTGTGTAACTGTATCTTGTATCAGTAGCTTGATTTATCGGTAGCTTCACTTTTGTATTAGTGATATATATATCGGTAGACTTATGCATACTGGTAGACTTGTTCTATTGGTAGCTCAGTTTTTGTCGGTAGCTGTCTGTATCGGTGGACTTGTACATACCGGTAGCTCTGTGTATCAGTGACCTTAGCTTATTGGTGAATATGTCTATCGGTAGACTAAGTACCGATAGATCTGTATCAGTCATATATTGAAATAATTAGAATATAGAAAAACATTGATTGGGATTATCAAAGTATGTGAAAGCATAATTGGGATTATCAAAACAAGTGAGTTCAATAATCTCCCCCTTTTTGATAATCACAACTTATGATATTACAGTTTTAAAATAATGATTAATTGTATCAGAGGATATATCAATAAATTCAATTGTATCAGAGAAAATAGTATATTATAGAACATAATGTATCAGAGGTAGAATTAAATTCAATGGTATCGGAGGTGCAAAGCAAAGTAACTCTTCCTTGGATAATATTTCTCCCCCTTTCGCATAAAAGTTAGTATGCCCAGATATGTTTCCCAATTATACTATTTCTCCCCCTTTGTGATAATCAAAAAGTGGGAAACAAAAAAGAGAAAAGGAATAAAATGAAAAAGAAAATAAATACACTTGTATTACAAGTTGAAAAAAGGTACATGGAAATAAAATACAAGGGACTCCTATCAAATATCATAGCCACCTAGTCAATCCACGTCCTCAATGTGAGATTTTCCCTTTGGATCAGAAAAGGATTGAGACATTTTGGATGCAGGTGAAAGATTAGGAATTCCAGAAATGATCATAGTAGGTTGAGCCACTGAAACTGTTCCGGGCCTATACTGAGGAGTTCTTTGAGTGATCATAGGAGTAAGGATTTGGATGGCTTGGGCTGGAGTCATCTGAAGAGGAGAAGCAGTAGATGTAGAGGAAGGTAAGGCTAGAGGTACAATCACTGGCCTGGCATCGACATGCAAGAAAGGCAACAAGAGATTTCTGAAATCCATAATTATTCCTCCTCCTCTCTCCATAGAAGATATGAAATAATCCTTGTTCTCTATGAATTCGTCCAAGGCTGGAGTCAGTTCCCTTAGCTTGCTGACTTGCTCTCTGAAGGCTTGATTGACATGAGGTAACTTTAGGTTTTCTAACAGAAGTTTGAAGTGGTTGTTGAGTTTATGTTTGGTATAAATCCTTTGAAAATAATAGTCTACCTTTTCTTTCATTTCTTTCTGAGAGGTATAATCTTCTCTCATATAGTCTTGAACTATCTTAATTATTTCTTGAGTTGAATCTCTAGTATAAATCACCACTTTTCTCAGGTAGGACGAGTCCACAGAGCCACTGGTTGATGCTGAACCAAGCTCCTCCTTCATCATAACTCGAATTTGGTTTAGTTCTATTGAAGGTCTAGAGGCAAGAGAACCAATAGAGAAAGATATGGTTTCCTTGAAGTTTTTAGTCAACCCACTAATAAGGTTTTTCACTTGGGAATCATGGGTGCTAACATGATCTTTCATGGAGGTTTTAAAACCTTCAAACACTGATACCATCTGGCTCACAACACCTTTGACATAAGCTAAATCCTTGTCTGCTTGAGATTTTGAACTCATGTAATATTCTAAAGAGTTAACAGATTTCTTTAGAGCTTAAAAATCCTCTTCCAGTCTAGATACTTGAGTCTGGAAAGTTGTAACTTCATCCACTATTTCTGCTACAAAGGTAGAGACATTACATCCGAGAGAGTGTTCAAAATACTTTTCCAAATTTCTCATCTCTTCAACAAAATAGCGCTTCAACTCAGCAACAGAAGTACTAAAGGACTCTTTCAGATCATCCTTTAAGGATTCAAGGTCAGCCCTGGTGATCATATCAGCAGGTGAAACCACAACAGGTGATCTTTCAGATACAATGTTGGCCATAGAGTCATTCATAATCAATTGAATTGATGCCACCAGTGAAGCTTCCATTTTCCTTATTTCTTCCATAAAACTGATTTTGAGATCAGATTTTAGCTTGTCCAGATCATGCATTCCGACCACATCTTCAGGTAACAACTCAGTCTGAACATCATAATTGATTTTTGGTCTATTTATAGATGCCTCATGACTTTCATCCTTGTTGTGAGGACGGTCAAGCTTACATTTATAAAGACACAAGATATAGCACAGTGGCTAACCTCGGGGTCGCTCTCAAGGAAGCAGTGTCGAGATCCCTAGTGGTCTGTTCCGAAAATCTTTTTTTATTTTTAAAATACTTTGAAAACATAAAAACACACTCCTAAGAAATTAATAATCAGTGTTGAAGAGCACAGTGGATGTGTAATAGTGAACTAGTCGAGGAGAAACAAAGAGGGAAAAGTGCAAAAACAAAGAGACACATGAAAAAAACCAAGAAAAGAAAACAGGCACGGACACAACTCAAGACACGGAAAAAACAAAAAGACACCAAAAAACAGGAAAAGAAAGTCAGTGAGAACAAGGCTGTACCCAGGTCAATCCACCCACTACTCACCTTCCTAGATCAACATGAACAATTCTCAAATTCGCACAGTGCATGATCGATGTCTCGGATCAAACACCAGTCTCACCTAAAAATTGAACACTCAAACATAGAATTCCTTCCATGCTTAAGCATTCCTCCAAACTAAAAGGTGATTCACTCAGCAAAGTCATTCTGGAAAGAAATTCTCACAAACCAGAGTGATTCAACTAAGATCGTCACATCGCACAACCGATCTTGATTCTCAGTTCGAGAAATCAAGACAGAAAGGGGAGAAGAAATTAAACAAGAAAGTAGCAAATCGTCCTACACAAGATCTTACTCTCGCTAAATCTAACTCACAGACGCGATCTACTAAGGCGAATAAAAATAACGTGATCACATTAATGTGTGGATCTCCAGATTGTGGTGGTTTTTTTTTAAACTGGATCCAGCCCTGCAAATTAGATCACCATTTCTGGAGATTTGAGATCGCAGCACGAGATGAGAAAGAATGAACAACACAAAAAATTAAACATAACTAACATCACAATTATATTAACTAAAAAGAACACATGTATTTATAGACTCAATTGAAATTAAAACTAGAATAGAGCAACGGGGGTGAGATGGAGAATAGAGGAGCAGCTTCCGTCTCCAAGTCGAAGACGATCCCTGTCTGTGAGAAGTGGATGAATGGATGGTGAATCGGGATGGAGTCTCCTCCTCCCGTTGTAGAATGATGCCCCCCCGGGTACTCTGCTCTGCCCTTCGGCCTCCCTCCGCTTTTGTTGCTAGCGGAGTAGCGCGACCTTTTATTCAGGGATGAGAACTAAAAACTAAAACTAGCAGGCAGAAGATATCCATGTGGCGCATCTTTGAGTGCGCGTCACTAACTCCAGAGTGAACACCATGTAAGTGCAAACCATCCCTTGCAATGAGATCGAGAATATTTCGCGCCTTTCACATGAACAATTTCTTTTAATCCCCACAAGTACGAGTGACTCCCCCTGCACGAAGCACAATAACACCAAAACAAGTAAAAAAATGAAACTAAATAAATAAAAAACTATATATTAATATTATTACTTAGATTAGTCAATAAACATACTCATTAATATATATATATATATAATACTTAATATTAATACTAAAATATGAAACTATAATTATTATTATTATTATGATATACTAATAATATATATAAGCTTATATAATATTATTAATATACCTATAATTGTTATAGTATAGTATATGATATATACATATATGGTATATTATGTAATATAATATGCTATAATAGTTATATTTTTATATATGTTAATATATAAAGTATATATTATATGAATGTTATTATATATTGTTATATATATATATATAAAACATAATGAACAGGGGGGTTCGGGTCTGGCGGCGTGGAAAAGAAAGGGGGGAAACAGGGGTTCAGCGTAGGGGGAAGGCTAAGTGGAGATGGGGTGCGGGAAAAATGGAAAAGGGGGAATGGTGGCTCTGACGAGGTGAGACGGCAGCTTGGACCACAGCTGATGGTGCAGCGCAACACGAGCAGAAGAGGCGTGGTGGTGCTGATGGAGGAGAGGAAGGGTAACCCGCGGCTGGTGAGCTGAGTTGGGGTTTGGTTTCGAGCAGGAGGTGACGTCACAAAGCAGGGGCGCCGGTGGCTTTGGATGAGGAGTGTGGCGAGGAAGGTGGTGATGGGTAGGGGTTTGAGTTGCAAATTCCGGTGATGAAGCATCAAGGGTTTCGGGTTTTGAGGGAGAAGGCAGCGGAGAAAGTTCGCGAGGAGGCTTTCGGCTTAGAGAGGCAGGGGATGGTGCGGTCGAGTGGGGTTCTTGCGGCGAAGATGCAGCGGGGCGCACTCGGCTTGGAGGAAAGGTGAGGTCGGGGGGTTTCAGTGCGCAGCCGGTGGTTTGGGGTTGAAAATCCAGATCTGTAAAGCTAAGTTCTTGAGGTGAGTTTGATTTTAATATGCTGCTAATTGGTGATGTTTTGTTACTTTGATACTGCTGTGTGAATTGGATTTTCTATGGTTGTTGTTGGGTGAATTTGGATGCTGCTGTGTGCGTTGATGAGGTGCTGTAGAGATTTTTTTTTAATTTTTTTTCTGTGTTGCTGTTGCTGTGATTCTGTGCGGAAGAGGATGGAGCAGAGGAACAGTACGGAGGAGTGGCTACGCAGGGGCGAGTGCTGCTGTAGCGGTGAGAATTGGTGGAGGTGATGTGTATCGGTAGGGTGGTGTATCGGTAGCTGGAAATGGAGAGGATGGGTAATGGTGAGGAAGTGAAGTATCGGTGAGGAAAGTCGGTATGGGTGAGGATTTGTAGCTATTGGTAGGGGATTTGAAGCTACTGGTATAGTAATGGTGAGGAAAAGTCTACCGGTGAGGAAAGTCGGTATCAGTGAGGATTTGTGGGGCTAACAGTGGCTGGAATAGTGTATCAGTAGGTTGGGCTACTAGTAGTGGGGTTGCAGTGAGGATGGGTGAGCGGTAAGGATGGGTGTATCGGTAGCTGGATTGCAACAGTGAGGATGAGTATCGATAGCAAGGTCACCGCTAAGGGCCGGACCATGCGACTGCAACACCTGCGAAAAAAACTACAAAGAAAATAAATTAAATAAAATAAATAAATAAAAATTAATCAATAATTTAATAAATTAAATTAAATAGAATAAAATTAAAAAACACAAAAGTAAGTAAAAGAAAATTAATGAAACTTTATTTAAACAATTGAATTAATTTGGGTTAAAATTTATAAACCGACATAATTAAATAAAAAATTAAAAAATATTTACAATTACTTGCTTAAATTAATTAACAAATTAATTAAAGAACTAATTAAATTAAAGATTAAAATATTAAATGAATGAAATTAAATTTTTAAACCTAAATAATTTATTAAAAGACTACAAAGCCAAAAAGAGTTATTTATTTACAATTTAAATAATAAAGCATTAATTAATTTAATAAACGAATTAATAAACTAACTAGAATAAAAATAAAAGAATAAAATACATAAAAGTCTAATTCGCACGACTCATTTAATTTAATAATTATTTAAGATGACACTAAAGAACATTAAAACACTTGTTTTAAACTAAAATTGATTATTTTACACAGAAAAGTGCAAAAACACAACAATTATCAATTATTTAATAAAAACTACATTTTAATATAAAAAAGTCAATAAAAATGCAAAAAGGATGTGGTAAAGAGTGTGAAAACACTGCCACATCAAACACCCCCACACTAAAAGCCTTGTTTGTCCTCAAACAAGTACATGCATTTTGACATTAAAATATAAGGATGATTTGTGAAGTTTATTTCAAAGCAAGGTTCCTGATTAAACTTTAATACCCAAAGGATCAAGACCAACAGTAGGTTGGACTTTTCAAATGTGTTCAAAAATGATGTCATGCTTAGCATCAAAAGCCCACTGGAAGTCAAGAGCATTACAAATTCCTACACTGTCAAGTATGTCATGCCTCTTATATGTTTTCATTAACTATCCTACTTCACCATCCAATTCAAGTACTGATTCAAGGAGTGATGACAGGTTAGAAGAAGTGGAACTCAAAAACATAACCAAGGGAACCTTCTATTCTCACCTTCCCCCGTGTTCCAAGAATTAAAATCCATTAAATTTACCACTTTATTGATTCAACTCAAATGAAAATTAACCAAATCAATTGCTCCCTTCTTCATCTGGGTTCAAAATTCCCCTCACCTTAATGAGTTCATTTTTGACAAGGGAACTTTATTTTACTTTTTCCCAGTCATATTCCATGTGCAGAGCACTGTGCATAGCACTTATTGAGATTGAAATTGGATTTATTTATTCACAGAAATGCACCCAATGCACCTTGTCTCAGATACTCACCATGGGATCCCATTTTCCCATTTTACTCAAGTTATAAAGAACTAAATTAATAATCATTTGGATTGACTTCCTAAAGTGATTGAATATTATTTAATAATGATTTGAGTCCCCTGGGTTCCAGTGAGAACTTCAAGTTACTCCAAGCCATGATCCTTACTCCACAAAACCTATCATGTCATACTCTCATCCTCAATTCCTAAATAGACAGATCCATAGAGACAGTGAACAATTGCACTCAGCAATCATTCATACTTAACAGTTTCTGACTAAGTGCCACTCTCAACATCCAACAGTTATCCACTAAGGAGGATATAATTGAAGTACCAATGAACATCCAATGACCATCATTTGATGAAAGAATTCTGAATTTTTTTTGAAAGAATTTTGATCCATTTTTTTGAAAAAAATGAAAAAAAAATTGATCATTTTTTTTAAACAAACACAAACTCAGGTTCAAGAAGGGGGAATTCGACATGACACTAGAATGACCCCTCTCCCCCACACTTAAAACACAACATTGTTCCCAATGTTGACTCTCAAGGTGGAAGATAGTTAAATTTCAAAACAGATAGATATTTCAGCTTACAAGGGATATGTAAGGGTAGAAATGAAGTTCAAAAATTGTCTTTGCCACACAAAAAGTGAAAGAAAATAAAAATAAAAACAAACAAAAACAGAAGAGACCAACCCCACCAGCCTCACCAGCAACCAAGTACACTCTATTCCTAAATCATTCATGCTTTAAATCAGTGGGAGCATACAAAAGATTTTATCAAATGACCTCAAATAGTATCATGATTAACAATGACGTGCAACAACAACATAATGAAAATAAAAGTAGTGGGTGCAAACATGTTTCACAAATCAGCTAAAAATAATTTTTCAACTCTTTAGATACTAGCAGCTAAACACCCAAGCATAAAACACAGTCGAAGAGTTTCAAAAATCAGTGGGCAGACCCCCACACTTAATTCACAGCAGCACACAAAATGAATAAGCAGTTTGAAACAACTTGTAGAATTAAAACAGTATTTCCCTAACTGGAAGCTTTAATTCATTTTTTTAATGTCTCCTTTTATTTTCCGTGTGTATGAACTCTGGATGATCCAGTTTGGAACCTACATGATGAAAAAATTTAACTTTAGTGTTCAAGATTTAAATCTGAAATAAAAAGAACAACCGAAGAGTATGAGTTAGGGAGTTTTATCCATTAATCCAGTGTGCTGGCTCTCTGAGACTTGAATGATAGCCACGTGGAATCTACTTCCTGTTTATTGTCCTAAAAAACAATTCTCAAATTAAAACAACGTTCAATAAGAAACTAAATTAGGAAATGAAAAGGTATAATCCTGGGATAACCCCCCAGGGGGTTCTGTAGTTTGACTGTCCACAGCTGGATAGTCCCCGGATCAACCCCAGTCGGATGAGGGGTTTGGTTTCATTCTCAGGAACCACCAGGTGTGATTCCTTCCAACTTCAGTCACTTTCCATCTTTGGATTACCCATTGTGATGCTTTAACAAAATTCCCCTCTTGTCCAGTGAAGTGCCTCATGTTGAGTGATGGAGGGTAATACATAATGTAGGGGTACTTGCCTACTTCTTCTACTTGAGGTTGAGTGTGCAAAAGTTTTAGAAATGAATATCTTGGATGTGACTTATCCTTTGTCTCAGTACAAAAAACAAATTATTCTATAATAAGAAAAGATGTGTCGTCATCCACTTCTGTTCAAGTGCACATCTCCAAAAATTCCTCTTCAAAAGTAACTCCCAAACTAGAAGTGTATTCCAGAATTGGAAGTTCCATTAACTCTTCAGCAGAAGCGACCACATCTTCCTCACTCTCCAGGAGATCAAAAAAATGAGATGCATCTTCAATACCTGAACAGGGAGCAACATAATTAAAATCAGCTTCTATGTAATCCAGGTTGAATAAAAATACATCTTCTTCCATAAAATTGTCAACTCCATTTATCAGTACTGCTTGTTCCTCCTCGTGATGGAATAATGATCCTGAGAGAGGGTCTGGGGAAAGAGTGAGGTAGTCAACCTCCTCCAGCCTCTCTTCAAAACACACCACCTCACTTGCTGAGTCTTCTAAGGAGAACGATATAATGTCATGTGCTGGCTCCACCTGTGGAAGCATTGAAAAATCATTAGAATAGTTATAGCAAGAAAAATCATTAGAATAGAAATCAGGGAAAGAATGATCATCAAAGAAATGCCCATGATCATGAATCATTGACTGTTCTGTCTCCTACCGGCCCTTGAGAAATTCCTCAGAAGTTGGTTCTGGAATTTCCAGCTTTGACTCTAGGGAAAAATCCATATCAATGTTCGGAAAATCCAACTTTTTCCTTCTTTTGTTTCTTTTCTCTTTCCTTTTAAACTGTTTTCCAGAATCTTGGGTTTCAATTGGAGGTGGTGGTACTGCACTGTCTTCCTGGTATCCCTTGACCTTATCCATGGCTAGTTGCATCAATTGCATGATCTCATGAGAATAAGCTATCTCCTCATCCATAAGGTCTCGATGTTTTCTTTCATGCATCCAACATTGAAACTTAGCAACAGCCTCCTCAAGCTCTTGAACCGGGTCAAACAGTGACATTATATCAGATTTGTTAGAGTTCATCACTGTGTGTGTGTGTTTCTTTTTTTGTTTTTTTTTTATGTTTTTTTTTGTTTTTAAATAAAATAAAAATTGGAAAAACTACTGAGACACTCGTTGCTTCCCTGGCAACAGCGCCAAAATTTGACGGGCGTCCTTGTCACGAGGACGGTCAAGCTTACATTTATAAAGACCCAAGATATAGCATAGTGGCTAACCTCGGGGTTGCTCTCAAGGAAGCAGTGTCGAGAGACCTAGGGGTCTGTTCCGAAAATCTTTTTGTATTTTTAAAATAATTTGAAAACATAAAAACACACTCCTAAGAAAATACTAATCAGTGCTGAAGAGCACAGTGGATGTGGAATAGTGAACTAACTGAGGAGAAACAGAGAGGGAAAAGTGGAAAAACAAAGAGACACAAGAAAAAAACCAAGAAAAGAAAACAAGCACAGACACAACTCAAGACATAGAAAAATTTGACATTCGTCCTTATCGCGAGGATGATCAAGCTTACATTTATAAAGACCCAAGATATAGCACAATGTCTAACCTCGGGGTCGCTCTCAAGGAAGCAGTGTTGAGATCCCTAGTGGTCTGTTCCAAAAATCTTTTTTTATTTTTAAAATAGTTTGAAAACATAAAAACACCATCCTAAGAAATTACTAATCAGTGGTCAAGAGCACAGTGGATGTGGAGTAGTGAACTAACCGAGGAGAAACAGAGAGGGAGAAGTGCAAAAAAAGAGACACAGGAAAAAAACCAAGAAAAGAAAACAGGCACGGACACAACTCAAGACACAGAACAAACAAAAAGACACCAAAACACAGAAAAAGAAAGTCAGTGAGAACAAGGCTGGACCCAGGTCAATCCACCCACTACTCGCCTTCCTAGATCAGCATGAACAATTCTCAAATTTGCAAAGTGCATGATCGATATCTCAGATCAAACACCAGTCTCATCTAGAAATTGAAAACTCAAACATATAATTCCTTCCATGCTTAAGTATTCCTCCAAACTACAAGTTGATTCACTCAGAAAAGTCATTCTGAAAAGAAATTCTCACAAACCAGAGTGATTCCACTAAAATCGTCACATCACACAACCGATATTGATTCTCAGTTAGAGAAATCAAGACAAGAAGGGGAGAAGAAATTAAACAATAAAGTAGAAAATCGTCTTACACAAGATCTTACTCTCGCTAAATCTAACTCACAGATGCGATCTACTAAGGTAAATAAAAAGAAAGTGATCACATTAATGTGTGGATCTCCAGATTGTGATGGTTTTTTTTAAACTGGATCCAGCCCTGCAAATTAGATCTCCATTTCTGGAGATTTGAGATCACAGCACGAGATGAGAAAGAATTAACAACAAAAAGAATTAAACATAAATAACATCACAATTATATTAACTAAACAAAACACAAGTATTTACAGACTCAATTGAAATTAAAACAAGAACAGAGCAACGGGGGTGAGATGGAGAATGGAGCAGCAGGTTTCGTCTCCAAGTTGAAGATGATCCCCATCCGTGAGAAGTGGATGAATGGATGGTGAATCGGGATGGAGTCTCCTCCTCTCGTTGTAGAATGATTCCCCCCGGGTACTCTGCTATGCCATTCTGCCTCCCTCTACTTTTGTTGCTAGCGGAGTAGCGTGACCTTTTATTCAGGGATGAGAACTGAAAACTGAAACTAACTGGTAGAATATATCCATGTGGCGCGACTTTGAGTGCGCGTCACTAACTCCAAAGTGAACACCATGTAAGTGCAAACCACCCCTTGCAACGAGCTCAAGAATCTTTCGCGCCTTTCCCACGTTCAATTTCTTTTAATCCCCGCAAGTACGAGTGACTCCCCCTGCACGAAGCACAGTAACACCAAAACAAGTAAAAAAATGAAACTAAATAAATAAAAAACTATATATTAATATTATTACTTAGATTAGTCAATAAACATACTCATTAATATATATATATATATATATAATACTTAATATTAATACTAAAATATGCAAATATTATTATTATTATTATTAAGATATACTAATAATATATATAAGCTTATATAATACTATTAATATACTTATAACTATTATAGTATAGTATATGATATATACATATATGATATATTATGTAATATAATATGATATAATAGTTATATTATTATATATGTTAATATATAAAGTATATATTATATGAATGTTATTATATATTGTTATATATATATATAACATAATGAACAGGGGGGGCTTCGGGTCTGGAGGCGTGGAAAAGAAAGGGGGAAACAAGGGTTCAGCGCAGGGGGAAGGCCAGGTGGAGATGGGGTGCAGGAAAAATGGAAAAGGGGGAGCGGTGGCTCTGACGAAGTGAGACAGCGGCTCGGACCGCAGTGGATGGTGAGGCGCAACTCAAGTAGAAGAGGTGTGGTAGAGATGATGGAGGAGAGGAAGGGAAGCCCGTGGCTGGAGAGCTGAGTTGGGGTTTGGTTCTGATCAGGAGGCGACGACGCACAGCAGGGACGTCGGTGGCTTCGGATGAGGAGTGTGACGGGGAAGGTGGTGACGGGCAGGGGTTTGAGTTGCAGATTCTGGTGTGGAAGAATCAAGGTGTTCGGGTTTTGAGGGAGAAGGCAGTGGAGCAAGTTCGCGAGGAGGCTTTCGGCTTAGAGAGGCAGGTGATGGTGCGACCGAGTGGGGTGCTTGCGGCGAAGATGCAGCGGGGTGTGCTTGGCTTAGAGGAATGGTGAGGCTGGGGGTTTTCAGTGCGCAGCGGGTGGTTTGGGGTTGAAAATCCAGATCTGTAAACCTAAGTTCTTGAGGTGAGTTTGATTTTAATATGCTATGAATTGGTCATGTTTTGTTACTTTGATACTGCTGTGTGAATTGGATTTTCTATGGTTGTTGTTGGGTGAATTTGGCTGCTGCTGTGTGCGTTGATGAGGTGCTGCAGAGATTTTTTTTAATTTTTTTTCTGCGTTGCTGCTACTGTGATTCTGTGCGGAGGAGGATGGAGCAGAGGAACAGTACGGAGGAGTGGCTACGCAGGGGCGAGTGTCGATGTAGCGGTGAAAATTGGTGGAGGTGATGTGTATCGGCAGGGTGGTGTATCGGTAGCTGGAAATGGAGACGATGGGTAACGGTGAGGAAGTGGAGTATCGGTGAGGAAAGTCGGTATCGGTGATGATTTGCAGCTACTGGTATGTGATTTGCAGCTACTGGTATGGTAACGGTGAGGAAAAGTCTACCGGTGAGGAAAGTCAGTATCGGTGAGGATTTGTGGGGCTAAAAGTGGCTGGAATAGTGTATCGGTAGGCTGGGCTACTGGTAGTGGGGTTGCAGTGAGGATGGGTGAGTGGTAAGGATGGGCGTATTGGTAGCCAGATTGCAACAGTGAGGATGAATATCGGTAGCAAGGTCACCGCTAAGGTCCTGACCGTGCGACTGTAACACCTGCGACAAAAACAACAAAGAAAATTAAATAAATAAAATAAATAAATAAAAAGCAATCAATCAATTAATAAATTAAATTAAATAGAATAAAATTAAAAAACACAATGTTAAGTAAAATAAAATTAATGAAACTTTATTTAAACAATTGAATTAATTTGGGTTAAAATTTATAAACAGACATAATTAAAGAAAAAATTAAAAAATATTTACAATTACTTTCTTAAATTAATTAAAAAATTAATTAAAGAACTAATTAAATTAATGAATAAAAATATTAAATGAATGAAATTAAATTGTTAAACCTAATTAAATTATTAAAAGACTACAAAGCCAAAAAGAGTTATTTATTTACAATTTAAATAATAAATCATTAATTAATTTAATAAACGAATTATTAAACTAACTAGAATAAAAATAAAAGAATAAAATAAATAAATGTCTAATTCGCACGACTCATTTAATTTAAGAATTATTTAAAATGGCACTAAAGCACATTAAAATAGTTGTTTTAAACTAAAATTTATTATTTTACATTGCAAAGTGAAAAAACACAACAATTATCAATTATTTAATAAAAAAACATTTTATTATAAAAAAGTCAGTAAAAAATGAAAAAAGGATGTGGTAAAGAGTGTGAAAACACTGCCACATCAAACTCCCCCACACTTAAATCCTTGTTTGTCCTCAAACAAGTACATGCATTTTGACATTAAAACGGAAAGTAGATTTGTGAAGTTCATTTCAAAGCAAGGTGCCTGATTAAACTTTAATACCCAAAGGATCAAGACCAATAGTAGGTCAGTCTTTTCAAATGTGTTCAAAAATGATGTCCTTCTTAGCTTCAAAAGCCCACTGGAAGTCAAGAGCATTACAAATTACTACACTGTCAAGTATGTCATGCCTCCTATATGTATTCGTTAACTATCCTACTTCACCATCCAATTAAAGTACTGATTCAAGGAGTGATGACAGGTTAGAAGAAGTGGAACTCAAAAACTTAACCAAGGGAACCTTCTATTCTCACCTTACCCTAGGTTCCAAGAATTAAAATCCATTAAATTGATCACTTTATTGATTCAACTCAAATTAAAATTAACCAAGTCAATTGCCCCCTTCTTCATCTGGGTTCAAAATTCTCCTCACCTTATTGAGTTCATTTTTGACAAGGGCACTTTATTTTACTTTTTCCCAGCCATATTCCATGTGCAGAGAACTGTGCATAGCACTTATTGAGATTGAAATTGGATTTATTTATTCATATAAATTCACCCAATGCACCTTGTCTCAGATACTCACCGTGGGATTCCAATTGACCATTTTACACCAGTTACAAAGAATTAAATTAATAATCATTTGGATTGACTTCCTAAAGTGATTGAATATTATTTAATAAAGATATGATTCCCCTAGGTTCCAGTGAGAACTTCAAGTTACTCCAAGCCATGATCCTTACTCCACAACACCTATCCTATCATACTCTCATCCTCAATTCCTAAACAGACAGATCCATAGAGACAGTGAACAATTTCCCTCAGCAATCATTCATACTTAACAGTTTCTGACTAAGTGCCACTCTCAACATCCAATAGTTATCCACTAAAGAGGATATAATTTAAGTACCAATGAGTATCCAATGACCATCATTTGATGAAAGAAATCTGAATTTTTTTTTGAAGGAATTTTGAACCATTTTTTTGAAAAAAATGAAAAAAATTGACCATTTTTTTAAACAAACACAAACTCAGGTTCAAGAAGGGGGAATTCGACATGACACTAGAATGACCCCTCTCCCCCACACTTAAAACCCAACATTGTCCCCAATGTTGAATCTCAAGGTGGAAGACAGTTAATGTTCAAAAAGGATAGACATTTCAGCTTACAAGGGATATGGAGGGGTACAAATGAAGTTCAAAAATTGTCTTTGCCACACAAAAAGTGAAAGAAAATAAAAACAAAAACAAACAAAAACAGAAGAGACCAACCCCACCAGCCTCACCAGAAACCAAGTACACTCTATTCCTAAATCATTCATGATTTAAATCAGTGGGAGCATACAAAAGATTTTATCAAATGACCTCAAATAGAAGCATGATTAACAATGACGTGCAGCAACAACATAATGAAAATAAAAGTAGTGGGTGCAAACATGTTTTACAAATCAGCTCAAAATAATTTTTCAACTCTTTAGATACTAGCATCTAAACACCCAAGCATAAAACACAGTCGAAGAGTTTCAAAAATCAGTGGGCAGACCCCCACACTTAATTCACAGCAGCACACAAAATGAATAAGCAGTTTGAAACAACCTGTAGAATTAAAACAGTACTTCCCTGACTGGAAGCTTTAATTCATTTTCTTAATGTCTCCTTTTATTTTCCTTGTGTATGAACTCTGGATGATCTAGTTTGGAACCTACATGATGAAACAATTTAACATTAGTGTTCAAGATTTAAATCTGAAATAAAAAGAACAACCGCAGAGTATGAGTTAGGGAGTTTTATCCATTAATCCAGTGTGTTGGCTCTCTGAGACTTGAATGATAGCCACGTGGAATCTACTTCCTGTTTATTGTCCTAAAAAACAATTCTCAAATTAAAACAACGTGCAATAAGATACTAAATCACGAAATGAAAAGTTATAATCCTGGGATAACCCCCAGGGGGTTCTGTAGTTTGACTGTCCACAGCTGGACAGTCCCTGGATCAACCCCAGTCGGATGAAGGGTTTGGTTTCATTCTCAGGAACCACCAGGTGTGATTCCTTCCAACTTCAGTCACTTTCCATCTTTGTAGTACCCATTGTGATGCTTCAATCAAATTCCCCTCTTGGCCAGTGAAGTGCCTCATGTTGAGTGATGGAGGGTAATACAGAATGTAGGGGTACTTGCCTACTTCTTCTACTTGAGGCTGAGTGTGCACAAGTTGTAGAAATGAATATCTTAGATGTGACTTATCCTTTGGCTCAGTAAAAAAAAATTCTTCTATAATAAGAAAAGATGTGTCATCATCCACTTCTGTTCAAGTGCACAACTCCAAAAATTCCTCTTCAAAAGTAACTCCAAAACTGGAAGTGTATTCCAGAATTGGAAGTTCCATTAACTCTTCAGCAGAAGCGACCACAACTTCCTCAATCTCCAGGAGATCACAAAAATGAGATGCATCTTCAATACCTTCACAGGGAGCAACGTAATTAAAATCAGCTTCTATGTAATCTAGGTTGAATAAAAATACATCTTCTTCCATAAAATTGTCAACTCCATTTATCAGTGCTGCTTGTTCCTCCTCGTGATGGAATAATGATCCTGAGAGAGGGTCTGGGGCAAGAGCGAGGTAGTCAACCTCCTCCAGCCTCTCTTCAAAACACACCACCTCACTTGCTGAGTCTTCTAAGGAGAACGATATAATGTCATGTGCTGGCTCCACCTATGGAAGCATTGAAAAATCATTAGAATACTTATAGCAAGAAAAATCATTAGAATAGAAATCAGGGAAAGAATGATCATCAAAGAAATGTCCATGATCATGAATCATTGACAGTTCTGTCTCCTATCAGCCCTTGAGAAAATCCTCAGAAGTTGGTTCTGGAATTTCCAGCTTTGACTCTAGGGAAAAATCCATATAAAATTTGGGAAAATCCAACTTTTTCCTTCTTTTGTTTCTTTTCTCTTTCCTTCTAAAATGTTTTCCAGAATCTTGGGCTCCAATGGGAGGTGGTTGTACTGCACTGTTGTCTTGGTATCCCTTGACCTTATCCATGGATAGTTGCATCAATTGCATGATCTCATGAGAATAAGTTGTCTCCTCATCCGTAAGGTCTCGATGTTGTCTTTCATGCATCCAACTTTGAAACTTAGAAACAGCCTCCTCAAGCTCTTGAACCGGGTCAAACAGTGACATTATATCAGATTTGTTAGAGTTCATCACTATGTGTGTGTGTTTCTTTTTTTTTTGTTTTTTTAGGTTTTTTTTGTTTTAAAATAAAATAAAAATTGGAAAAACCACTGAGACACTCGTTGCTTCCCCAGAAATGGAGCCAAAATTTGACGGGCGTCCTTGTCGCGAGGATGGTCAAGCTTACATTTATAAAGACCCAAGATATAGCACAGTGGCTAACATAGGGGTCGCTCTCAAGGAAGCAGTGTCGAGAGCCCTAGTGGTCTGTTCCGAAAATCTTTTTGTATTTTTAAAATACCTTGAAAACATAAAAACACACTCTTAAGAAATTACTAATTAGTGCTGAAGAGAACAGTGGATGTGGAATAGTGAACTAATCGAGGAGAAACCGAGAGGGAAAAGTGCAAAAACAAAGAGACACAAGAAAAAAACCAAGAAAAGAAAACAGGCACAGACACTACTCAAGACACAGAAAAATTTGACGTTCGTCTTTGTCACGAGGACGGTCAATCTTACATTTATAAAGACCCAAGATATATCACAGTTGCTAACCTCGGGGTCGCTCTCAAGGAAGCAGTGTCGAGAGCCCTAGTGGTCTGTTCCAAAAATCTTTTTGTATTTTTAAAACAGTTTGAAAACATAAAAACACACTCCTAAGAAATTTATAATCAGTGCTCAAGAGCACAGTGGATGTGGAATAGTGAACTAACCGAGGAGAAACATAGAGGGAAAAGTGAAAAAACAAAGAGACACAGTAAAAAAACCAAGAAAAGAAAACAAGCACAGACACGACTCAAGACACATCACAAACAAAAAGACACCAAAACACAGAAAAAGAAAGTCAGTGAGAACAAGGTCGGACCCAGGTCAATACACCCACTACTCGCCTTCCTAGATCAACATGAACAATTCTAAAATTTTCACAGTGCATGATCGATGTCTCGGATCAAACACTAGTCTCACCTATAAATTGAACACTCAAACATAGAATTCCTTCCATGCTTAAGCATTCCTCCAAAATACAAGGTGATTCACTCATCAAAGTCATTCTGGAAAGAAATTCTCACAAACCAGAGTGATTCCACTAAGATCATCACATCGCACAACCGATCTTGATTCTCAGTTCAAGAAATCAAGACAGGAAGGGGAGAAGAAATTAAACAAGAAAGTATAAAATCGTCCTACACAAGATCTTACTCTCGCTAAATCTAACTCGCAGACGCGATCTACTAAGGCGAATAAAAAATAACATGATCACATTAATGTGTGGATCTCCAGATTGTGGTGGTTTTTTTTTAAACTGGATCCAGCCCTGCAAATTAGATCTCCATTTCTGGATATTTGAGATCGCAGCAGGAGATGAGAAAGAATGAACAACACAAACAATTAAACATAACTAACATCACAATTATTTTAACTAAACAGAACACAATTATTTACAGACTCAATTGAAATTAAAACTAGAACAGAGCAACGGGGGTGAGATGGAGAATGGAGGAGCAGGTTTTGTCTCCAAGTCGAAGACGATCCCCGTCCGTGAGAAGTGGATGAATGGATGGTGAATCGGGATGGAGTCTCCTCCTCCAGTTGTAGAATGATGCCCCCCCAATTACTATGCTCTGCCCTTCGGCCTCCCTCCGATTTTGTTGCTAGCGGAGTAGCGTGACCTTTTATTCAGGGATGAGAACTGAAAACTGAAACTAATAGGTAGAAGATATCCACGTGGCGCGTATTTGAGTGTGTGTCACTAACTCCAGAGTGAACACCATGTAAGTGAAAACCATCCCTTGCAATGAGCTCGAGAATCTTTTGCCCCTTTCCCACGAACAATTTATTTTAATCCCCACAAGTACGAGTGACTCCCCCTGCACGAAGCACAGTAACACCAAAACAAGTAAAAAAATGTAACTAAATAAATAAAAAACTATATATTAATATTATTACATAGATTAGTCAATAAACATACTCATTAATATATATATATATATAATACTTAATATTAATACTAAAATATGCAACTATAATTATTATTATTATTATGATATACTAATAATATATATAAGCTTATATAATATTATTAATATACCTATAATTGTTATAGTATAGTATATGATATATACATATATGATATATTATGTAATATAATATACTATAATAGTTATATTATTATATATGTTAATATATAAAGTATATATTATATGAATGTTATTATATATTGTTATATATATATAAAAACATAATGTACAAGGGGGGGCTTCGGGTCTTGCGGTGTGGAAAAGAAAGGGGGAAAATAGGGGTTTGGCGTAGGGGGAAGGCCTGGTGGAGATGGGGTGCGGGAAAAATGGAAAAGGGGGCGCGGTGGCTCTGACGAGGTGAGACGGTGGCTCGGACCACAGTGGATGGAGCGGTGCAACTTGAGCAGAAGAGGCATGGCGGAGCTGATGGAGGAGAGGAAGGGTAGCCCGCGGCTAGCGAGCTGAGTTGGGGTTCAGTTCCGAGCAGGAGGCGACAACGCACAGTAGGGGCACCGGTGGCTTCGGATAAGGAGTGTGGTGAGGAAGGTGGTGACGGGTAGGGGTTTGAGTTGCAGATTCCGGTGAGGAAGCATCAAGGGGTTCGGGTTTTGAAGGAGAAGGCAGCAGAGCAAGTTCGTGAGGAGGATTTTGTCTTAGAGAGGCAGGGGATGGTGCGGCCGAGTGGGGTTCTTGCGGTGAAGATGCAGCGGGGCGCGCTCGGCTTGGAGGAAAGGTGAGGCCGAGGGGTTTCAGTGCGCAGCGGGTGGTTTGGGGTTGAAAATCCAGATCTATAAACCTAAGCTCTTGAGGTGAGTTTGATTTTAATATCCTACGAATTGGTGATGTTTTGTTACATTGACACTGCTGTGTGAATTGGATTTTCTATAGTTGATGTTGGGTGAATTTGGCTGCTTCTGTGTGCGTTGGTGAGGTGCTGTAGAGATTTGTTTTAATTTTTTGTCTGTGTTGCTGCTGCTATGATTTTGTGCGGAAGAGGATGGAGCAGAGGAGTAGTATGGAGGAGTGGCTACGCAGGGGCGAGTGCCGCTGTAGCGGTGAGAATTGGTGGAGGCGATGTGTATCGGTAGGGTGGTGTATCGGTAGCTGGAAATAGAGAGGATGGGTAACGGTGAGGAAGTGGAGTATCGGTGAGGAAAGTCGGTATCGGTGAGGATTTGCAGCTACTAGTAGGGGATTTGCAGCTACTGGTATAGCAACGGTGAGGAAAAGTCTACCAGTGAGGAAAGTCGGTATTGGTGAGGATTTGTGGGGCTAACAGTGAGTGGAATAGTGTATCGGTAGGCTGGGCTACTAGTAGTGGGGTTGCAGTGAGGATGGGTGAGCGGTAAGGATAGGTGTATCGATAGCTGGATTGCAACGGTGAGGATGTGTATCGGTAGCAAGGTCACCGCTAAGGGCCGGACCGTGCAACTTCAACACCTACGACAAAAACAACAAAGAAAATTAAATAAATAAAATAAATAAATAAAAATAAATAAATCAATTAATAAATTAAATTAAATAGAATAAAATTAAAAAACACAGAGTTAAGTAAAATAAAATTAATGAAACTTTATTTAAACAATTGAATTAATTTGGGTTAAAATTTATAAACAAACATAATTAAAGAAAAAAATTAAAAAATATTTACAATTATTTTCTTAAATTAATTTACCAATTAATTGAAGAACTAATTAAATTAAAGAATAAAAATATTAAACGAATGAAATTAAATTGTTAAACCTTTTTAATTATTAAAGGACTACAAATCCAAAAAGAGTTATTTATTTACAATTTAAATAATAAATCATTAATTAATTTAATAAATGAATTAATAAACTAACTAGAATAAAAATAAAATAATAAAATAAATAAAAGTCTAATTCGCACGACTCATTTAATTTAAAAATCATTTAAAATGACACTAAAGAAAATTAAAACACTTGTTTTAAACTAAAATTGATTCTTTTACACAGCAAAGGGCAAAAACACAACAATTATCAATTATTTAATAAAAACAACATTTTAATATAAAAAAATCAATAAAAAATGCAAAAAGGATGTGGTAAAGAGTGTGAAAATACTACCGCATCACCTCATTATCAGATTCGGGATAATCCAATCCACAAACCACAAAACCTGGATCTTCTGCCCAATCCTCAATATCAACAGCCACTGAAACACTACCAAATATGGTATGATGCTCCCCCTCAATGGGTGCATTCTCTTGTACAACAACAGTATTCTCAGTAGGTCTTTCTTCCTCAAAAGAATCTTCTACAATCAATTCCATCTCTGCAAAAGCAGCAACAGAAGGAGACTCCTCTAGATTAGGCTTAAATCCTTCCATTTCACCTTCTACATCCTTAGAAGGCACAACTGAGCATCCAATCAATGGACTCAGACTTAAGAAAACAGAATCAGATGTTTCATATTCATTCTCTCTTTCTTGTTCATGCTCAAGGGTTGGCTGGTCTTCCTCATCAGCAGGTGTCTCTTCTTCTACTAAAGTCTATTTTCTAGAAGATACAATTTCAGAAACAAGACTTGGGGGAAAATCTGGATCTCTTCAATTAGCCATAGAGGTCTCCTCTTCATCAGTCTAATCACTATGCTCAAGTTCTTCTTCATCAGGTCCTAGACCTGGATCCCTCACATCCTTAGGCCTTAAAGGATGATCCACAAGATTGAATTTATCATATAACTTTTGGTCATCATTAACCCACTCTCCTCTCCATGGGTTCTAGTTTATCTTCATATATTTGCAAACAGTGCTTGTGATACAGAAGTTGTTCCTTATTACCACTGTCTCATCTTGAGACTCAGTTACCCCTTTCACTTTGATCATCACTGAGATCAACTTGGAAAAGAATAAGGCATTAGTCTTTGATTTTGGCCTGGTCATGTCTTCCATTTTAATCATCATCAATTTGTACAGATTCACTTTCACACAATGTCTCAAGAGATGCAGAAGATAGATATCCTAATATCTTAAATTCACAAAGTCCCCTCTCCTTGGAATTAAGACATGCTGAACAAACTTCAACAGCAATCTATTCTCTCCATCTATTTTGGCATCCACCACTTGTCTTTGATTTCAATTATCAGTGAGCTCCTCTAGGGCAGACTCATAATCGAATATATCACTTGTAGGTGGTATTTCTTTCGAGACATAGCTAGAAACAACTTCGTGTGGAACCTTCATGCATTCAGCCCATTCAACGGATGAAAAAGATATATCCTTTCCATTCACATAATAAATCACTCGGTTCTCATCTTCTAACTTCTCAAAACTCACAAACTCATAAAATTGTTTCACTAGCTTCAGAGAGTAGGGGACATTGTTGTTCAAGAAGAAATCTACCCACTTTTGATTTTCCAACACCTTGAGCACTAACGATTTTCTAGCCAACAACCATTCCACAAACAGCTCTTTTTCTATCACAATAACTCTATTTTGCAAATGAGGGTTCACTAGTTGCCTCCCTGACCTTGTTCTACCAACACTACCACTTGCTTCTATCTTGGACTTCTGCTTCTTTGTATTCGACTCATCTGCGTCATCTCTGATGGTAGGAAGTTCGGTTTTGTCCATCTCTGCTTCAAGGGATTTAGGGTTTTCGATAATTTTGGGAGCTAAGGCTTCAGGGTATAGGATTTGAGGCTCAGTGGATTGAGAATCAACTAGGATTTTGTTTTATCATTTATGAATCATAAAATAAATAAATAAAATAAAGTAAAAAACGATTCAAATTCTAGCAGGAGATAGAAGTTTAGAACAGTGCACTCATCAGTAGGGTTTATCGGTGAGAATTCCTATCAGTGAGGTCCATCGGTGAGGTTTTTACATCGGTGAGGTTACATCAGTGAGGTTACATCGGTGAGGTTACATCGGTAAGGTTACAACGGTGAGGTTACATTGGTGGGGTTACATCGGTGAGGTTACATCGGTGAGGTTACATCGGTGAGGTTACATCGGTGAGGTTACAACTGTGAGGTTACATCGGTGGGGTTACATCGGTGAGGATACATCGGTGAGGTTACATCGGTGAGGTTACATCGGTGAGGTTACATCGGTGAGGTTACATCGGTGAGGTACTCGCATCGGTGAGGTACCTACCGATGAAAGTTAATCATTCCCAACTCATGTCTAAGGTAACTTAACCTATCTGAACTTAAAGGTTTGGTGAAAATTTTAGCTAATTTATGTTCAGTGCCAATAAATTAAAGAGTAATATCACCATTTTGGAAATGATATCTCAAAAAGTGGTTCCTTACATTAATTTGTTTGGTCCTAGAGTGAGATGCAGGGTTCTTTGAAATGTTAATTGCACTAGTTTTATCATAGTTAACTGAAACATGCTTAAAATCATATCCATAGTCCAAAAGAGTGTATTTCATCCACAAAATTTGTGCACAGCAACTACCAGCAGCTATATACTCTGCTTTGGCAGTGGACAAAGTTACATAATTCTGTTTTTTACTACACCAAAATACTAAGGATTTTCCCAATAAATGACATGTTCCAGATGTGATTTTTCTATCAAACTTGCAACCAGCAAAGTCAGCATCTGAAAACTCATTAGCTCAAAAGATTTTCCTTTTGGGTAAAAAAACCTAAGTTTACAGTGTGTTTAAGATACTTAAAAATTCTTTTAAGAGCAAGTAAATGAGATTCTTTTGGATTTTCTTGAAATATTGCACACATACACTCACAGAACATAATATCCGGTCGACTAGAAGTAAGGTAAAGTAATCTTCCAATCATACCTCTGTAATTGGTTTGATCCACTAGTTTCCCAGTTTCATCTGCATCCAATTTATAGACTGTACTCATAGGAGTATCACTTTCCTTAATACTATCCAAACCAAAATGTTTTAAAAGATCCTTTGTATATTTATGTTGATTCAAAATAATACCATTTTCATTTTGAAAAACGTGAAATCCAAGAAAATATTTGAGTTCTCCCATTAAACTCATTTCAAATTCATTTTTCATACTCTTTGAAGAATCAGTACATAAGGAATGTTTAGAAGATCCAAAAATAATATCATCAACATAGATTTGTACTATCAAAACATCTTTAGAAATTCTTTTAATAAAAAGAGTTGGATAAGCAATCCCTTTAGTAAAACTTTTTGAAATAATAAAATTACTAAGTCTATCATACAAAGATCTTGGAGCTAGTTTTAAACCATATAAAGCTTTAGAAAGTTTGAAAACAAGATTTGGAAAATGAGGATTAGTAAATCCAGGTGGTTGTTCAATAAAGACATCTTCAATTATAAAACCATTTAGAAAAGCACTTTTGACATCCATTTGATATAACTTGAAATTCATATGAGCAGCATAGGCATGTAAGATCCTAATGGCTTCTAATCTCACTACAGGTGAAAAGGTTTCCTCATAGTCTATACCTTCCTCTTGACTATATCCTTGTGCAACTAGCCTAGCTTTGTTTCTAACTATATTTCCTAATTCATCAACTTTGTTTCTAAAAACCCATTTAGTGCCTATTGTCAAAGTGTCCTTGGGTCTGTCAACTAATTCCGAGACTTTGTTTCTTTCAAATTGATTTAACTCTTCTTTCATATCTATTACCCAAAATTCATCACTGATTGCATCATTGACATTTTTAGGTTCTAGCTGTGAAAGAAAGGCTTGATGTTCAACATGATTTCTTAGAGAAGCTCTAGTCAGTGTCCCTCTATCAATGTTACCAACAACAGCATCCAAAGGATGGTTCTTTAGAATCCTAGTTGATCTAGTAAAGGTAGGGCTAGAAATTTCAAGTTCATCTATAGGTTTGGGTTCAACAGAAGTAGATTATGGCATATGTCTAGAACTAGATTTTTTTACAGCAGGTTCGTTAGTCTTATCATTAAGGCCCAGAATACTCAAATCTTCTTCAAGATTTTCAAGAGAAGGTTTACGTTCATGTGGATCAGTTTCATCAAACTTTTTGTGAATAGATTCTTCCACACATTTGGTTCATTTGTTGAAAACTCTATTGGCTTTGCTAGTTAAAGAATAACCAAGAAAAAGTCCTTCATCACTCTTAGAAGCAAACTTGTCCAGATTATCCTTGGTATTAAGAATAAATACTTTGCATCCAAAGACTCTGAAGTAACTAACTTTGGGTTTTCTATTATTCCATAGTTCATATGGGGTCTTCTTGAAACAGGTCTAATTAAGACTCTATTGATAATATAACAAGCCGTATTCACAGCTTCAGCCCAAAAATAAATAGGTAGGTCATATTCGTTAAGCATAGTTCTAGCAATTTCTTGAAGGGTTCTATTTCTTCTTTCTACTACACAATTCTTTTGTGGTGTCCTAGGGGCAGAGAAATTTTTACTATAGCCATTGTGTGAGCAATAAGATTCAAACTCATGATTTTCAAACTCAAGACCATGATCACTTCTCAGGGTCTTAATATTAAGTCCACTAAGGTTCTCTACAGACTTGGAGTATTTAATAAAGTAAGAACAAGCTTCACTTTTGTGAGCTAAGAAGTATACCCAAGTATATGTAGAAAATTCAACTATTAAGACATAGAAATAGTGCTTCCCATTCAAACTAGAAAATCTAGAAGGTCCAAACAAGTTCATGTGAACCAACTCGAGAGGTTGAGAAGTTGAAACTTCTTTCTTTGATTTAAAAGAAATTTTATGTTGCTTTCCCTTTTGACAGGGATTACAAACTTTCCTGATGGGAATTCAAGCTTAGGTAGGTCTCTAAATAAGTTCTTCCTAGTCAGTATTCTAAGTGAATAAATGTTGCAGTGTCCTAATATTCTGTGCCAAATCTAGGATTCTTTATGAAAAGCATTTAAACAAGTAACATTTTTTTGATAAACAATTCCAATCAACAGCATAAACATTTTCATATTTCAAGGCAGAAAATACTAAAACATTTTTAGAGTTAAAAACATTAAAAGAGTCATTTTCAAACTTAACATTAAATCCATCATCACATAACTGAGAAATAATTAGCAGATTGCATTTAATTCCATCAATAAATAAAACATTAGAAATTAAAACTGAATTAATGTTACCAATCTAGCCTAGGCCGATGATTTTTCCTTTAGAATTATCACCAAAGGTAAAATAGCCTCCATCATCCTTTATTAAGATTTTGAAGCATAAATAATCTCTAGAAATTTTTCTTGAACATCCACTATCCAAGTACCATACCTTCTTGTGAGAACTATTTAAGCAGGTCTCCTACAAAATAGGTTTAGATGGAAAATGATTTTGGTACCCAGATCTTCTTGGGTCCAGAAAGGTTAGAAAGTAAAGATTTAGGTGCCCAAATTTGTCTTATGGGTCTCATATAATTTCCAGAATCAATAGATTTTGAAATAAAAACTTTGTTTGATCTATAACAATGTGAATAACTAGTTAAGGCATATGAATTTCCAGAACTGGAACAAGCATAAATTTGTCCAGATTTAGGAATAAATCGATTTTTGGTAAACTATCTATGTCCAGGATGATAGCCTATTCCAGTGGGATATTTTGGTGCCACTTTTTTACCTAGAATTTGTGTAAGTGTATATTTTCTATTTGTGAATTTTTCCAAGTCCTTCCTTAATTTCTAATTACACAATTTCAGTTCAGTATTTTCTTTTAACAGTTAAGCATTCTTTTCCTTTTCAATATCAAAGGCAGATTTAACATTGGCAGTGAGAGCATGTTGTTTCTTTAAGGCTTTATACTTGTCCTTTAACTCATTACATGTCTCTTCTAGCATATTACAATATTCAAATAATTTTTCACTAGACATATTTTCAGATTCAGAATCAAAATCAGAATCAACTCCAGAATAGTATGAATTTAAAGCAAGAGTGTCTAGTGTTACCTCAGATGTGTTTGTCATAAAACACATGTTAGCCTTGTGAGAGTCTTCATCCTTAGAATAATCAGAATCACTTGAAGTGTCTTCTGAAGCACTCCACTTTTCTTTCATTGCTTTCTTATACTTTATGTCCTTATAGTCATGTTTCTTCTTGAACTTCAATTTTGGGCAGTCTGCCTTAATGTGACCTTTTCTTTTACATTCATAGCAAACAACCTCATCACTCTTGCCAGCTTTCTTCCAATCTTTCTTCTAGTGCCCTTTGTTGTCATATTTACCTTTGTAGTTTGATTTTCTGAAGAATTGCTTCTTCCTATATAATTTCTTAAATCTTATATCTATTTGAGCCATCTCAGCATCACTGTCAGAATCTGAACTTTCACTTGTTGAACTTTCAGTAAGTGTGTGAATTTTCTCCTTGTCCTTGCTCTTAGAGGAATTAGACTTAAAAGACACTAACTTTCTTTTTGGTTCATCATCTTCTTCCTTATTCACCTTCAGTTCATCCTCATACATCATAAGCTTACCAATAAGCTCTTTAATAATAAGTTTGTTGACGTCACATGATTCTCTAATGGAAACAGATGTGCCTCTCCATCTTTTTGGTAGACATCTTAATATTCTAATAATTTGTTCCTTTGTTGGAACAACTTTTCCAAGGGAGCTCATAGTATTGACAATCTCATTGAACCTGAGATACATGTCATAAATGGGTTCATCAGGATACATTTTAAAGTTATCATATTTAATAGTATAGGTACTCATCCTTGTTTCTTTAACATTGGTTGTTCCCTCATGGGAAATAGCCAAAGTGTCCCATATTTCATAAGCAGTTTTACAAGAAGAAATGCGATTGAATTATTCATCTCCTAAATCATAGTACATGGAATTAATAGATTTATATTTATTATTGTAAGTTGTTTTAGTAGGTTTATTCTAAGTACTTCTATCAGTTTTTGGAGTTTTATATTGAGTCTCTATAGTAGTCCAGATATCAAATATCATACTTTCCAAATGAATTTTCATCTTAAGTTTCCATTGGGCATAGTTTGTACCATTAAAGAAAGGTATCATGTTGGTGGCAGCACCTTCTAGTCTATTATCCATAGATAGTTTTTAGAAAATAAATTTAAAGGAAAAAAATTTAGAACTAACAGAAATTTATGATCTTTAAGGATGAAACTAAAATCACAGTTAAAAAATACAGTGTTTTGAAATCCTATATTAATAAAAACAACCTCTAATACCAAATGTTGGTTAGAGTGGATACTCAAGAGGGGGTGAATTGAATTCCAATAAAAATTTTTGTTAAAAATATTTCTCTTAAAATCCCCCTATTTAAAAACTAGTTAACCTATAGTGACTTTATAGAGAGTATAAATGTTCAATTAGTTTCTAAAAGATTGATTAGGTCTCAGTTAATTTAATCAGAAGATTAAATTAACTTTTTAAACTAAATTACTGGTTTACAATAATTATAAACACTTACTAATTTAACTATCAAAGTAACTTTAAATCAAAATATATTTCAAAGTAGTTAGAAGCGGAATATGAAATATATAGTATACTTATGACTGAAACTAAAATGTACAGCATATGTAACCAAGAGGTTCAATCTCAAGCCGAGACTTAGTCCTCTAAATCAATTTATATTGATTTGATCCACACCTTGGATCGGGGTAAACAACAGTGAAACCATTGTCCCGGTACAAATACCTCTACCACAGTTCTTCGTGGGAAAACAAACAATAGCTCACAGGTTGTACAGGTCTTACTTGACCTCTACCACTATCCACAGTGGGATTCAAAAAGGTTATAGAGTTTGAATGCGGATTTAGAAAGCTTCCAGCTTAGCATAGGAGACAGTGTGTGTAAGAAATATACAGAGTATACACACTGCTCTAAATGTAAATAAAAGAATCACTAAAAGAATAGATAAAAGTTTAGAATGCTCTAGTGATGTGAAGTGCAGCTCTGGACTCTTTTGATTTATCAAAAATGATTCTGAGTCCTTCTCTGGTTTTTTCTGAAAAACAGAGTGTTGTTTTCTTCCTTGGTTTTCAGGTTCAGCTTATCAGCTTGAGTGCATGAAGTGTTTGTTGTAGTTCTTCACTCAAGATGCAGCTTGTGTTCTCCTCTATAATGAGTGGCTTTGAGTATGTCCAGTGATATTCCAGTATGAATGTAGTTTTTTCTTTTTGATTGAATGCACTACTATTTAAATACTGTTCAACCCTTGCCTTTTTCACCCTTCACTTGCCTTCTTTGTTCCTTGATCCTCTACTCTTCTGCACTGTCTTTGTCCTTACTTTTATAGCTTTCAACTCTGGTAAAAAGAATGATTACCTTTTTATGGATACTAGGTACGGTTCCCTGACAAGACAACAATACACATTAAATAAAATTAATTGTATTAAAATCATCAAATATAACCATTGCTTTAATAAATAAATAATATTGAGAGTATAGAGTTTGACTGTTCAATATTTCATCAGTAGACTTATGTAGGTAGCAGTTGACTTTATGTAACAGTGATCTTCCATCGGTAGCTCTTTGATCATGTATCAGTAGCTCCTTATATCGGTAGCTGTTTGAACTTGTATTGGTATCTCTTGGTATCGGTAGTTGTTTGATCTTGTATTTGTAGCTCTTGGTATCAGGGAAGTCATTTATCAGTAGACTTTGCTTCTATAGGTAGACTTACTCTATCGGTAACTCTGATGTAACAGTAGCTTGTATCAGTAGCTTGGTGTATCGGTAGCTTCGCTTCTGTATCAGTGATATAAGTATCGGTAGACTTATGCATACTGGTAGACTTGTTCTATCAGTAGCTCAGTTTCTGTCGGCAGCTTTCTGTATCGGTGGACTTGTACATAGCAGTAGCTCGGCGTATCGGTGACCATAGCTTATCGGTACCTATGTCTATCGGTAGACTAAGTACCGGTAGATCTATATCATTAGCTATAAGAAAATTAGCGACTAAATACTTATATGTTTTATGAAAAACATATCCGATTGAGTTAAAATTAAATCAAAACTTATATAAACAGAGATAAACATTGATTAACATATTTCAAGGACTATTTTAATATTATTATCATCTTGATCATAGATTGAATGAATTAGAATATAGAAAAATATTTATTGGGATTATCAAAGTATGTGAAAGCATGATTGGGATTATCAAAACATGTGAGGTCAACAAGTATATTTCAATTATTTCTAATTGGGAAATTAAACTCAATCTACTTTCCCATGTCAATATTTATCAATCCTCAAATAATGACTATTTAATTATATAAATTTCACTGCACTATTTCTATGATAAATATAATAGATATTATTTTATCTAAAATTGAAAACTATTATTTATTATTTATTATTTAACTCACTTTATTATTTCAAATAACTTGTGATTAAATTATGGTGATCAAACAAACCTAAATAATAATTATTATTTTTTACTTATTTAATTCATTACTTGAATTTAACTAGGATTGTAGATACACTTAGCATGTGGTCCTCTATGCCTATTTCTTAGTGTAATTTGGAATAACAACCTAAATTCCATGGTTAGTGTCTGAAAACATGCCAATTAATCCATAGAGAATTAATTTAATGTCACAATGATGTCCAACCTTCTATAAATATTTATCGTTTAATATAATCCTTTTATCATGATATCTCTAATAAATCATGTTTCATACCAGTTCCATCAACTTCTATAGTTTATTTATATTTATTTTACTTTATGGAAATGAACTTTACAACTAAACACCATGGACATGAATTTATGTAGGAATTTCAATTCCACTAATAATCCTGTGATATCAACTTCTATTAAAGGATAGATGGGATAAATCCTTTTTTATATTATCCATTAGTGATATATCACTCATGAAGCACCCAATGTATCTTACTTCGACACAAACATATATCATCAAAATTTTCATCAATAAATAAAAGTACTAGAGTATTGACATCTATTAATGATAATATTAAGTCTAAGGATCAATACACACATTTGTATAAAGGAACATCCGATGAAACATCGAAATGTGGATTTCGTATTGATATTATTATTCTCATCACCACTTATCTAGGATATTTCCATGGAAGAATACCATGATAAGGTGTCTAAATGTCTTTTGATCCTATTCCCCCTAATATCCTATAACTCTTGTGATGTGTCAGACAATATCATCCAACCATAGAACAATGTTCACGAATAATGCCTTTGAACCTTTAGATTCTAATCATAGAAGGGAACCACTATAACCTTTCAGTGAGATGTATATTCTAATGACATTATCAATTAAAAATATCTTGAAAAATAATAATAAATATGTGATATGAAAAATTATTTAAATAATAAAAATATGTAATCAAGTACTATTTTTTTCCCAGGTAACCAACTCCAAAAGACTATTACTTTCACTAGAGAAAACTAGAAATAGCTTCTAGTCAACTGGCACTCACATGATACTCAATATTATACTAAGATAAATACTTCATTAAGGGGTCCACCACATTTTCCTCCATAGATTATCTACTCACTACAACTTTAGATTATTTAGAAAAATCCATCAAGAGATGAAGCTTCTGTAGTATGTTATTTTTTCCCTTGGTGTGACCTTGGATCCTTTGAGAGAGCCACCACTGTAGTGTTATCATAGAAAATTGTGATAGGGTATTTACTACTATGAAACACATAAAGATCTTGGGAAAAGTTATGAATCTATACTGATTCCTTTTCTACATCAAAATCCAAAATATACTCAGACTCCACTATAGAATCAGGGAAAACTGGATTCCTTGAAATCTTACATTTCACAAATACTTCATTGGGATAAAATATTTATCCATGCTATGAATTTCAATCCTTATGATCAGTCTGAAAGATAAAATATGTATAACCCCTAATGAATTTCTCTTTATTTCCTCCATATACATGTAACATATCCTTAGTTCACTTTAGATACTTAAGGATAGTGTTGACATCAGTCCAATATTGTTCACCTAGATCTTCTTGATATAATTCTATCATGATAAAAGAATAAGAAACATCAATTCTTTTACATAACATGTCATGCATGATAGATCATATCATATAAATGTATGGTATCTTATTTTTTATCTCTCTTTCCTCTTGTTTCTAAAGAAATGTCTTCTTATAAAGATGTTTACCATATGACCCTGGAACTAATACTCTCTTGAATCGTTTCATAATAAACTATTTTAGTATCTAGTCAATTTGTGTACCTTAACATAGTCCGAGTAGCCTCTTGGATCTATCATGCATGATCTTGATCCCTAGAATGTAGGATTCATTAACTAATTCCTTCATGGAGAAGCACCAACTCAACCATGCCTTAACATATTATAAGGCTGGTATGTCATTTCAAATTAGTAATATATCATCAACATATAATATTATGAAAAAAATGTAATTCTACTAAACCACTTATAAAAACATGGATAACATTCATTCTTAATGAAACCAAATTACTTTATGGCCTCATCATATCAAATTTTCTATGAATTGGATGCTTTCTTTAATCCATAAATGAATCTCTTAAACTTTCATACCATTTTGAAATTTCCTAGAGTCATAAACCCTTTAGGTTGTCTCATATACACATCCAATTGGATGTTCCTATCAAGGGATTCTATTTTGTAATCCATTTCCAAAATCTTATAGTCATTTAATGAAACTATAGAAAAAAAATTATGAATTTAATCATGGATAATAAAGAAAATGTTTCATCATATTTAATACCCTGATGGTGTCTAATCCATTTAACAAATAATAATTTTTTATTGGAATTCACTTTACCTTACATGTCAAGATTTATCTGGAATTCCCATTTAAACCTAATAGGATTTAAATCAACAGGAGGATTTATCAAAACCCAAATATAGTTTTGATACATGGAATATATCTCAAAATTCATGGATTATTTCCATCTTGTTGTTTTTGATATCTGTACAACCTTCGTATAGAAGGGAGAATCATTATCATCAACCAAAAATGATTCATCATCAGCAGTGACTATAAAATCATATCTCTTTAGTTCTCCTACCTCTCTAGCACACTTACATAGTACTTGTGTTTTAGGAACACTTTCTTCCATATAGACCTATGAAATTGTTTCATATACCAACCCTTTTGTATCTTGAGAATCAACCTCATTGAAGTTAATCTTTCTCCCACTATCCTCCTTAAGGATGTTCTTCTTCTCCAGAAATATGACATTTCATGCAATAGTCACTTTCTTGTCTGAAGGTTTTTATAGGTAGTATCCTCTATTTTCCTAAGGATACCCTATAAATATAAATTTTGTGCCTTGGGGTTCTATTTTGTCGCTTGATCTATCCTTAACATACACCTTGAAACCAAATTCATGAACATGTGACAAAATGGGTTTCATCTCACTCCACAAATCAAAGGAAATATTGTTTGTCACATTGGTTGGTACTTGATTTACTGGGTTTAATGATTTCTGTAGTGCATATCCCAAAAATTATAATGGAATACTTTCATGAATCATCATCAACTTTACCATTTCCAATAAGGTATGGTTCCTCCAATCACTAAAAACATTCCACTGTAGTGTATAAGGTGGAATGAGTTTATATAAAATCCCATACTCCTGTAGAAATTTGATAAAGTATTATTTAAGATATTCTCCACCTCAATCTAATCAAAGTTTTTTATCTTCTTACTAAGCTGGTTATGAACCTCATTATTGAACTCTTTTAACTTATAAAATAATTTATACTTGTACCACATTAAGTACATATATCCATACCTACTCAATTAATTAGTAAAATTAATAAATTATGAGAATCCACTTATAGTTTATAATCGAAAAAGGTCCATACACATCTATGTGTACCAATTATAGAATATCTATGGCCCTTTCACCTTGACCACCAAATAGTGGTATGGTCATCTTTCATTTTAAAAAATTATGACATATTTCAAGGTTATTTATCTCAAAAGATTCTAAATAACCATCTTGATAGAACTTTTTAAATGATTCGCATTTACATGACCAAGATGATGATGACACAACTGGGTTTTGTATGAGTTGTGCATATTAGTTTCATTATCAATTACCAATATTTTTTTTCATATTTCAATACATAAAATTGTTATCCAATTATTCCATGCCATATCATATGTTATATTTTTAAAATTAGAAACATTTATTTCAAAAGATGAAAATAAATCCATCTATATCTAAAAAACAAAAAAAAATCTTAGTAACACCAGGGACATAATAATAGTTGTTTGAAACCTAAATCAATCATGTTGGAAATATTAAATGTTAGTCTCCAATGGAAAGAATAGTTATCCTTGCTCCATTTTCATTCCATAGATCCATATCACATCTTGTATCCTTTCTAAATCTACTTGGTTTTTGTATTTGGATACAAATGTGAGTACTATATATAGTATATAACACCAAAATTGTAGATATAGAAATATTATACTTGATAATGAATGCACCCAAAGCTTCTCATTTCTTATTTGGCTGGGTGAACTTCCTCTTCCAGTGGCCCTGCTTGCCACTTGAAAAACATAATGCATCCTATTATTTTCCTTGACTTGGGATCCTTTTCTTCTTATAGGGATAGTGCTATGATGCCTTATAATTTTGATGAGTCTTTATCCCCTTTTTATTCTCACTCTTCTTTTTATTTACCATAATGACAGTAGGTTTTTCACACCGTTTGTCTTTTTTAACTTATAGGATGAGAGTAAGAAGTTATGATAGTGTCATCACTCTATTTATCATATTATAATTAACAATAAGACTAGATATGTTTTTGGGTAGTGAGGATGAGATCTTTATATAGCTCATTGAGGATCTTAAAACCAAGATATCTAGGTTCTCAATGTATCCAATCATCTTGACTACATGTGCCTCAGTTAGCATCGACTCTCCAGGATTGCACATGAATAGTTCATTGGATATCTTATATATCTCTGATATCACCTTATCTTGATAGAGATACATAATAAAAAAACTATGTTATATGAATCCATATCGTCATATTTATTTAAAATGTCAATGGAAATTGAGGATAACATGAAACACTAGACATCTATTATATCATCCACAAGCTTCAGATAGAAATATACCACTTCCTCACTGGAATCTTTGTCAAGAAACTCAGGAAGTGGTGTTTCAAGTATGTATAATTTCCATTTGTGGAATAGTATAACACACAAGAACCTATACCATTCTAGAAAATTCACACTAGTGATAAGGTTATCCTTCTTTAGTATAGATCTCAATGACATTTTCAAATTTATTTTTTTCTCTTTCCTACAAATTAATAATAGATAATTAGTAATTTCATTATAAATATAGATTAATAAATTTAAATTCTATTAAAATATTTATTAATCTCCCACTATTTTTTGAAGCCTAATAGACCTCAACATAAATTTTGGAATATCTTGTCCCTTAAAATATTCAATTGGAAGGGATCCATATTCCCTTCTCATAACCTAGACTTGGGACTGAAAATCTATTTTAATGGTTTTATATAGGTTTAAATTTTAAACTACATTAACACTATGTAATCCCACTTTTTATTACATAACTTTTCATGAAATTTTACAAAAAAAATGATCTTTAAAGTCTATTGTCTTGGAAATAAGGTGCATAATACTAGAAAACATATAACACTCTTTTAATCTTCTTGAAAGGCTTCTTGAAATGTTTATCATAAGTTAAATTACTGCATATCATAACCTGGTGACCTCGTTGTCATGACACATACAATTTATTATGTTTTTAAGGTTGATTTAGAGTATAGGGACGAACCTAGGTCATATATCAAGGAGATTTGATAGGTTTAGAGTATGTGTTTTTAATAAAAAGAACTAAAAAGGGGGTGATTTTGAAAACAGTTTAAAGAAAATAACTTAACTTAAAGAGTTTAATAGTTGATAGATAAAGGTGTTTATTTAAGAATTATGAGAGAAGGTAATAATTTCAAGTTCAATAAACATATTTTATAGTTCATTGTTCTAAAAATTTCACATTGTTTTGTTTAATTCTTTGGTTGAGGGTTGTCAATATCATGATTTCCCTCTTACCCCTTAAAACGATGCATAAATAAGCATCCCTTGACACAAAAATCATGTTATCAGGGTTTGGTCCTCTATTATAGAACAATGGATATCAAAGAATATTTAAATATCATATATGTGTGAGAGAGAAAGGATGATTGTGTTTTCCAATCGAAACAGCCCAAGATTCCCACTTGAAATCTCAACCCAATCGGTGTTGAAATAAAAAGTGTTTCACTTAATTATATCAAAATAAATGAAATCCAGAGAAAATAATGTCAAGAAAAGAAATAAGTGAAATATTTAACACACAAATTACACAAAACTATTAAAATAAAAAGTGTTGGAACTCCCTCCCAATCATGTGTATCTCCCTCGAAATGATCGCCCACCATTTAGCTCTCCATTGAGAGGAGGAGGAGGCTCGGGTGGAACTTCACCTTCATCCTTGATCCACCTATGAAGATAGGGGCCTCCATAACTTCTTGGATGAGTAGAATACTCCTTTGGGTCTCCAAAATACCAAATATTTTCCTCATGTATGAACTTGCAAATGAGGAGCCTGAGGTTCCATTTTATAGGCAAAGTGGAAGGTGCTTTTGGGCACACATATTTCTTAAAACCAATTGGCACATGGTCTTCGACCTCTATACAACCATATATCGCTTTGAAGAAAATTAAAAAGTTGTATACACACCTCCTGACTATATCCATGGATATGTTAGCTTCATTTGGACACCTACATCTTGAGATATGGAGAGATAACAACACACCACTTTTGACTTCATGAAGATTTGATGTCCTGGAAAGATCAGTCCAGATAGGCCATTAAATGGCCGAATTAGGCTTGGATTTATTAATATGAAATGTATCCCATTGAATTTATGAGCATCCCAAAAAATATCATCCCATTTGGATGCACGGTTTAGTAGTATAGTGTGTGTTTTAGTCCATTAATGTGCTTGGATCCTATACAGTTTGGACCATTTTTCTTGAACATCATCATAGGCCCTCCAAATCACCTCCACATTCAATGAAATTATCATTAAAAGTAACATAACCCTTTTTAAAATTGATAAATATTAAATAATTAAATAAAAAATAAATTGAAATTTGATATTTTATTTTTAATTTATGGTGAAAATCAGTTTAAAATAGCTGTGTAAGGGTGAAAATGAAACAGTGAATCACAGTGTGATCACACCCCCACACCTAAACATTTGAACTCCTATGAAAATTCACATTTCCAGAAATTATGCATGTAGATATTTCCAACATCATAAAGATTTAACATTCAATGAAAATTTAATTCCTGATAGAAATGTTATCAAATCAAAAAATCACATCGAGGAGTTATTCTCAGTAATCATAGAAAAAGACGTCTCAAAAATTGTATCCAAATGAAATTCCAAGAGATACATGATACCAATAAAATAAAATAATCCAAAATTTAATCATGTCCCTAATTATCGACATGTGTGTGTGACAACCATTTCATGGTATCATTTCAACTTTCTATCGATTAAATATAAGTTATTTTAAAAATTTTCTACTTACATGATTCTTTCCACCGAACCTACCCACATCCTTTGCAATAAAATTTCAAGACCCACTAACTTAAGCATTTCCAGAAGTCAAACCATTATCTCGAGACCTAGATATCCCCATATATTGTACATTTTATCACTCCCCTCATTTATTATTCTTTTCAAATGTTTCACATCGAACAAATCTCACACTCTTCCCTCAACATTTGTTTGATCTCCTCATGACACTAATTGTAATAGTTATAAAAAGATCAAAAGTTGAGGAAGGGTGGTTTTTGACATGGACATGACACAAACCTTTTTTAGGGTGTACAATAGTCAGATAATAGGTACACATGCATATTCCAATCAGGTATAGTAATGAAATAGATTGGATAAGGAATGAATGTATAAAAAAATGATTTTGGAAAGTAGAGAAAAATCAATATAATTTATATTTACCTTACATTAAGTAATAAATTTTCACACTTCCTTGTTGGGTGAAAAGATATGTGGAGAGATTAAGTGAAACCATTTTACCTTAAACTCTTCACAAAAGGGTACCATTCTTCTCAAAGGTTTCGAAATGATACAATCATTTATATCATCGACAAAGAACTAAATTTCAAAAGAAATTCACACCACAATATTTAATTATTGCTGAAATGCACATTTCATCAGAATTTTTTGAATGTTTAAACAACATGAAAAATAGAAATTCCACATGCATTTTCAATAAATTCCATGATTAAACAAGCATCATTTTCCATGATAAAGTGGGAATAAAAAATTAATATTTCATCACAGGGGTGAGGGGGAGGGAAATTGGGGGAAGTAACAATACTATTTAGTAAGATAAAAAGAGAGAATGAAGAAAGATAATGAAAATTACTAACTAACCCAAGAATGTACCTATCCCCTCACACCTAATGTGTACAATGTCCTCACGGTAATAAAAGATAATATGGGAAGGAAGGATAAATCCTAGTGATTTTCATTCATAGATTTCTTTTTGAACATGTAGTTCCTCCATCGGGGACTCTGGAATGGATTCATGGAAGTGCTTCAGCCATTTCCTATTGACGGTGAAGTTTTTCTTGGTTTCTTCATTTTGAACCTAGAAAACACCAAATGGAGAGACATTATTAACAGTGTATGGTCTAAAAAAGCGGGAATAAAGCTTACATGGATGTAACTTCAGCCTTTCATTGTAGTGGAGGACCTTCTACCCAATGTGGAATTGACGATGAAGGATGAGATGGTCATGGGATGCTCTGGTTCACTCATTATAAATCCTGGAGTTCTCATATGCATCTATTATCATTTCATCTATCTCTTGTATTTACTACTTCCTTTGAGCACCTACACCAGAAAGATTATAATTTCATTGTTTGATGTCCCAATAGTCCTAGTTCTCAATCTCAATTGGGAGGTGAGAACTCTTTCCAAACACAAGCCGATAGGGTGACATTCTAATGGGAGTTTTAAAGGCAGTACGGTAAGCCCATAATGAATCATAAATTCTAATACTCCAATCCTTTTTTTTGGTCGAACCATTTTTGAAGAATTTTTTTTACCACCCTATTTGACACCTCATCTTGACCATTGGTTTTTGGATGATATGCAGTAGACCCTCGATGCCTGACCCCATACCGATGAAAAAGAGATTTAATTGTTCAGTTGCAGAAATGAGAACCTTGGTCACTAATGATGAACCTAGGTAATATAAAACAACATGAGATTTGGGTTCTCAAAAACTCCACAACTGTCATGGAATCATCTGTTCTTGTGGTTTATGCCACTAACCATTTTGAAACATAATCCACTTCCAGAAGAATGTACAAGTTACGAAATTAATTAGGGAATGGTCTCATAAAGTAAATCCCCCAAACATCAAAAATTTCATGGAAGAGTAAGGGTTTTAGGGTAATCTCATTTATTTCATATACTTTCCCCATTATTTAATAGTAATTACAAGATTTACAAAATTCATGGGAATCCTAAGACAATTTTGGCCAAAAGAAACCAAAATAGAGGACCTTGCGAGCAGTCCGTTGGGGAACAAAGTTGACCCCATAGGAAATAGTGTAGAAGAACCTAAGGACGGATTGAAGCTTGCTATCAGGAACACAACACCTGAGTAATTAATCATTACATGTGTGCCAAATGTATGGGTCATCCCAAATGTACCAACGGGACTCATGTTTTAGATTGTCAGCCTGTTTTTTGTTGAAATATGTAGGAATGCAAGATGCTACTAAATAATTTAAAATTTCATCATACCAAGGAATGGAATCTTTCACTTGGTACAGTTTCTCATTAGGAAACATGTCATTTATCGGAATACAAGGGGATGAGTCAATGTCTAAGGATGGTTTAATCCTACTGATATGGTCATCCACTGCATTCTTTACTTATTTTTTATCTCTACTTTCTAAATTGAATTCTTGAAGGAGGAGCATCTAGTGAATGAGATGTGGTTTGGATTTTGGTTTCTTAAAGAGATTCTGAAGGGATGTATGGTTTGATAACACAATATCTTTAGACCCTAAAAGGTATGATCATAATTTATCTAAGGAAAACACAATAGAAAGAAAATATTTTTCAATTGTGGTGTAATTTCCTTGGGAAGGTTCCAAAGTATGTGAGGCATAAGCAATGACATGTGGAACTCGGTTGACCCTTTGTGATAAGATTTCCCCAACTTCATAGTTAGAGGTGTCACATAGGAGCTCAACTGGTAAATCCCACCAAGGTGGTTGGATTACCGGGGGTGACATGAGACTCCATTTTAATTTATTAAAATATTTCTAACAATATTTATCAAAAAAATTCGTTTTCTTTTTGGAGAAATTGGGAGAGGGGTGAAATTTTACTAAAGTCACGAATGAAACGATGGTAAAATCCACCATTACCTAGGAAAAAACACACATCCCTTAAACTTTTGGGGAATGGTAGGGAATAAATGACATACAATTTTGATTTATCAACTTGGATACCATCCCTAGAAATAACAAGTCCCAAAACTATACCTTGTCACAAAATAAAATTTCATTTCTCATAATTTAGTATGAGATTATTTTCAATACAGTGACATGAGAAGGAATAGATACTACTCAAACATTCATCAAAATATGAGTCATAAACAGTTAAATCATCCATGAATACTTCCATGAAATTATCAAGTAATCTGAAAAAATACTAACCATGCATCACTGAAAAGTATCTAGAGAATTGAAAAGACCAAAAGGAATCCTTCTATATAAAAATGTGCCAAAGGGGAAAGTAAATGTTTTATTTTCTTGATCCTTGGGGGAAATATGGATCTGAAATTATCCATAATACCCATCAAGGAAACAATAATGGAACGTCCCTACTCACCTCTCTATAATTTGGTAGATAAATGGAAATGGGAAATGGTCCTTCCTAGTGTGTTAATTTAGTTGAAAATAGTCTATAAAGACATGCCAACTATTCTTCACATAAGTTGGAACCAATTAATTGTATTCATTTTTAATTACCATTAGACCCATTTTTTTAGGAACTACTAGAACTGGACTACCCATTGGCTGTCAGAGATGGGTAAAATTATTCCAGCCAATAATTTTGTTACCTCATTTTTATCAACATCTAAGAGGTTTGGGTTCAATCAACATTGTTCCTACCTCACTGGTTTAGCCTCATCATTTAAAAATATATGATGTGTGCAAATTGATGGGATAATACCATAAATGTCAGCAAGTGTCCATACCAAATCATATTTATACTCCCTCAAAAGTTCAAGCGGTCTAAATTCATGCTTAAAAGGGAGTGAACTAGCAATGATGATAGTAAAATTGTTTACATTCTCAAGATATGAATATTTTAAATCTTGAGACAATTCTTTTAGTTCCAATTCAAGTGGATTTTGGACGGATGGGAGTGTGAGTGAAAGTGAGAGCTTACTAATATCATATAATTGCTCAATAGAATCATCCTTATATGAGGAAGAGATTCTAAAATCTTAGTAGTATCATCAATGGTCATGTGATACTTAGTGTTCAAAAAATCATCAATTAATAAAAATAAATGACATTTTTATAAGCTGGTACAACATTTTATGCATGATTCATTTCCTAGAATTTCAACCAATGATGAAAACCCAGAAAGGGGATCATGGGAATGAAAATAAGTGTTTTTAGGGGAAGAGAGTACATCAATTGAATTAATAGAAATAGAGGAATGTTCTTTTGAGGGGTTATTCATGGTATCAAGGATATTGAAGTGGAAAATTTCACCACCAAACTCCATATATAATGTAACATTGTAGACATTAATTATGGTTTTGGTGGTTTTTAGGAAATGTCTCCCCAATATAATTGAGGTAGATCTATTCATCCTATCATCTTCCATTTTAAGCACATAAAATTCAGAAGGAAAAATTAAAATTTTCACCCTCACAAGAACATCCTCTAACACACCAGAGGGGTGTGTGGTACTCTGGTTTTCTAGTTACACAACAATTTCAGTGGGTTTCAGTTCCTCGACCTACAATGAAGAGTAAATAGAGTGAGGTGTCACATTTATTGAAGCACCCAAATCAATCATAGCATTGGAAAAGGAATACTCCTCTATGGGGCATAGAATTTAGAATGTTCCTAGATCATTGTATTTGGTGGGAAGTGATGGATCTATTAATGCTGAGACATTCCTCCCCAATCTCACTTTATCATCACCTAGAAGTCGCCTTCGATGTGTACACATATCATTCAGAAACTTTTCATATCTTGGAATTTTCTTCACAGCATCAATCAAAGGAATGTTAACCTGAAATGTTTTGAAAGTTTCCAATATTTCCCTATCAAGTCTAGTTTCCTTTTGTTTTCTTGGTGGGTTGGCCTTTTGAGGAAATGGAAGAGGAATGGCTGGGACAAGAAAATCATCAACAGAAGAACTCTTTCCTTTAGAAGGTATTCTCTCGGGACATGTTTCTACCTCATTTAGAGCATTATTAGTTGTTGGGATAGTGGTTTATTTTGGATAGGATGACTATAATGTAAGGTTAATTTGGATTTTATGTTTTTTTCAAGTTTTAAGGGTGATGGAACTAACATTTCCCTTATCCCTAGGGTTAACTACTGGTTTAGAAGGTAGTTTACTCAACCCATGACTTTGAATTTCCCCTACAGAGTTGGAAAGTTGACCTAATTTTGTTTTTAGGTCTTGTATGAGATATTGGGTGGTTTGTTGGAATTAGATATTGTTAGCAGACATTTGTTTCATCATATCTTCTAGGATAGGATTGAGTTTTGGAGGTGGTGGTTAGAAATTCTTTTTTTGGGGTGACAATTTTTGGGTGGTGGTGGATTACTAATCTTCCCGAGTTAGTTCCATTGTTGTTGAGTTTTGTTAGAAAACCCCTTACCTATAGTCTTGTTTGTCTTTCCACCTAGGGTTGGATGGACAGTATGGTTCTTGGCTAAAGGGTTGGTCATAGGGGCAGCCTGGAAAGATTACCTCACAACTCTCAGATGTTTCTCTCAATTGAAGACATTGGTCATAGTAGTGGGTGTTATAAGAACATATACCATAATGGATGGGAGGAGGATATTGGGATTTCCCTTGGGAAAGAGAAAGTTTTCGAAGAAGGTTACTTACCTCTTTGAACTTCATGTACACCTTTTTCTCAAATTCAGTACTTTGAACCTCATGGACACCTTGAATGGGTACACTAGACCTCGAACCAAATTTTTTAGTATTTTTTACCATGTTCTCAATCAGGGTTCTTGAAGAAATTGGGGTTTTTTCAACTAGTGAACCACCTGCAATATCATCAATCATATTTCAATCAATAGAAAGTAAGCCTTCATAAAAATACTTAATTAAAAGTTGATCACTTATTTGGTGGTGTGGAAATCTTGAACATAACCTCTTAAATCTCTCCCAATGTTCATGAAGTGTTTTCCCTTGTGATTGTTTTATCCCACATATTTCTTTCATTATTTTTGCGATTCTAGAGGCAGGAAAATATTTTTCAATAAAAAGGTGTTTCATATCCTCCCAACCTCTAATTAGTGAATTAAAATAATACCACAAATTTTTCACAGTGTCTTCTAATGAAAATGTGAATTCCTTAAGATTAACCTATTATTCATCCACATTAGTAGGTTTTAAGGTTAAACACATAGTATGAATTTATTTTAATTTTTTATGTGGATCTTCTCTAGAAAGTCCATGAAATCTTGGAAATAAGTGGATTAGACCTGGTTTTAGTTCAAAATTGGGTGCCTCGCCTTGTATTTGAATATATGTGGGTTGAATATAAACATCATAAGAGGTTAGTTATTTTAGTGTTAGATCTTTTTAAAACATGTTATACTTTTTAATTTCAGGTTCTAATTTGGTTTCAGAAGTAGAGGGGTTTAGAAAAGTCTCAAGTAGTGGTGTGTCCTCCTTCAAAGGGATGTCTTGTGCATCTCGGTGTCGCTGATAATGGATCCTCTCCGGTTTTGGGTTCGAAAGTTTTTAATTCTCCCAAATTATAATGCATCATGAATAGAACTTACACAAGAAATAAATCAAAAAACAAAAATATAGGTAAAGTTATAAGATAAAACATATAAATATTTATAAAATTTACAAAAATATTATAAAAACACACACTAAAAACCAAAGAACCCCCAGAAACGGTGATAAAATTTTACCATGTTGTCATGAAATGTCAAATTGATTATGTTTCTAAGGTTGATTTATAGAATAAGTTAGACCCCAGGTCATCTCTCAAGGAGCATTGATAGGTTTAGAGTATCTTTTTTTAATAAAAAGTACCAAAAAGGGGGGTGATTTTGAAAATAGTTTAAAGAAAATAACTTAACTTAAAGAGTTTAATAGTTGATAGATAAAGGTGTTGGTTTAAGAATTACAAGAGAAGTATATCATTTCAATTTCACTACACATCTTTTATAGTTCATTATTTTGAAAATTTCACATCGTTTTTTTTAAATTTGGTTGAGGGTTGTCGAGATCTTTATTCCCCTCTTACCACTTAAAACGATGCACAAAGAAGCAACCCTTGACAAAATAATCATGTTTTCAAGGTTTGGTCCTCAATCATAGAAAAATAGATACAAAATCATACTAAAATATCATATAAGTGTGAGAGATAAAGGATGCCTATGTTTTTCAATCGGAACAACCCAAGATTCCCACTTGAAATCTCAACCCAATCGGTGTTAAAATAAAAAACGCTTCACTTAATTATATCAAAATAAATGAAATCAGGAGACAAGCATGTCAAGATAATAAAAAATAGAAATTTTTAACACACAAATTACACAAAACTAGTAGAAGAAAAGGTGTTTTAACTCCCTCCGAAGCGTGTGTAATTCCCTCGAAATGATCTTCCACTATTTAGCTCTCCATTGAGAGGAGGATGAGGCTCAGGTGGAACTTTGCCTTCATCCTTGATCCCATTATGAGGATAGAGGCCTCTAGAGATTATTTGATGTGAAGATAACTCATTTGGGTCTCTAAAATACCAAATATTTTATTCTTGTCCAAACATTCAAATGAGGATCCCAAAGTTTCATTTTATAGGCAATGTGGAAGGTGGTTTTGGGCACACATATTTCTTAAAACCACTTGGTACATGGTTTTTTACCTCCAGACAGCCTTATCTATATTTGTAGAAAATTAAAATGTTGTAAAAACACCTCCTAAATATCTCCGCCAAAGATTTAGCTTCATTTGGACACCTAAATATCAAGATATAGACAGATCATAGCACACCACATATGAATTTGTGCAGATTTGGTGTGCTGGACAGATTAGTTCAGATGGACCACCGGATGCCCGAATTAGGATTGGGTTTCTTAATATGAAATTTATACCATTAAATTTTGGACCATACCAAAAAATATCATCCCATTTGGATGCAAGGTTGATTAGTAGTATTCATTTTAGTCCACTGATGTGCTTGGATCCTATGTAGTTTGGCCCATTTTTCTAGAACTTCATCATTTTCCCTCCAAATCACCTCCTCCTTCAATGAAATTATCAAAACAAATAACATTTACCTTTTTAATAGTGATCAATATTAAATAATGAAATAAAATGTGAAGTTCAATTTTATATTATATTTGGAATTTAGGGAAAAACATAAGTTTAAAACAGTGGTGTAAGGGTTAAAATGAAACTGTGAATCATGGTGTGATCAACTGGGGACATATATCAAAGGAAAGGGTGATCATAAGGCCCATTAATTGAAAACAGGGGAAATATTTTACATGTGAACTAGAGATAATACAATAAGAACATGATTAAATATCATAAAGGCATGATAAAGAGGCATATCATGATAATAATAACTTTAATCATCTCTTGAAAATGTGGCTAAAACATTTAATTAGACATTCATAAGCATGTCACCATGGTCCATCCACAATGTGTCATTAAATTTTCTAAGGTTATTCACCAAGGTATCATAAAACTTGTCATCTCTAGAGATTAATTTCTTTACCCAATGCATTGGAGAACTATTAGGGAACACCCTTAATATTTATTTATTTTCATGTGAGCCACATAGATCATAATCAAAAATTTCATAATCAAAAAAATCATGAATAACCCAAAGAGAATAAAAGAAATGAGTTTCATATTAAAATCATGATGTTTTAAAAAGTTCTTCAAAACATGATCATTATGTCATTTATAACCCACATAAATGGAATGAGGGTCTTATGTATGTCAATTATATAATAAAATATATCATTTTTATGCCTTGATGGATACCCCTAGAAATGTTATAGGATTAGGTATCCACATAAATAGAATAAGATAATTTCTTGAGAAAAAAGAGTGATGTTTTGAGATTAAAATTCTATAGCATAACATCTATGCAACATGGTTTTAGAAAACATTAAAAAGAGAGAGGACATGGGTCTCGCATTAATAAATTACTCACAATACATTATAGGGATAGAATAATAAGGAAATAATATATAAAGACTTGGAATGTTTGTAATAATTTTTTATTATTATATGGAATTATTACAAGTCAGGGAAAATTGACGGCACATGATTCAGAGGTCCTGAGAGCCCGAAATGGAATTTTAACTTTTTTAAGGTACGTTCAGTAAACATACGGGAAATGATTTATATCTTTTGAATTGGTGCTCAGATTGAAAATCTGAGGGCACCATTCAATTTTCAGTGCCGAGATTCACTTAGGCGAAGCTTAACTTTGACCGAAAAGGGTCGGATGAAAAAGTTAATTTTTGGACTTTTCAGAAAAATAATAAAATAACTAAATAAGTTATTTTATTATTTTAGAAACATTTGAGCGTCTGATGAAGGGACCACAGTGTAACATCGGGATTTAATTGAGGGTATTTTAAATAACTTGAACCTCTCATTGTGTAACTGCAACGCTTTTGGTTTAATAGGTTCATTTAATTAGGATTTATTAATGAATCATATTAATGAACCAATTTGGGGGGTTATCTTTCCTTTTATTTAATAAAATAGTTGTCATGGCTTTTTGGGAACCCACGGGAGGACTCCTGATGAAGTGATGGCGACGTATTGCTCCAACGAAGAATGGAGATTCGAAGACGACATTGAGGATTCAATCTGAAGATCGACGAACACCTTCGAACGCAGACCCTTCTTCCTCATCTGCAGTGTCTTCCAATGAGTTGAAGGTTGGGGAATTAATACTTCTAAGTGTTTAAAGATTCATCATACCTCGTTCTTGAATAATACGATTAACGTGGATCAAATGACTAACGATTTGATCTATGATTCACTTGAATTTGTAGGAGGTTCATGCGGGGTTTCCATTTTGGGGTTTTAATGATTATTATACTTCTTCCCATGATACAAATCTAACATGGAGGGCGTGGCCCTATCCAAACAAGGCTCATAACCTCAGAAGATCTTGGTTTTGATGTGTTCTTCATGGGTTATGGAGCAATACGATGGAAAGGCGGAACTAAGGGCCACGCAATGAAGGCGGAGTCTCGAGAGGCCCGTAGGTGTAGACAGAAATAAAATCGGACCACCAGAGCTTAACAGGTGGTCGGTGAAAGAACCTCTATTGTGGCAGTTCCAACGACTTGCTGTGGCAGCCAGCCGAGCTGACTGTTTGGGAATGGCGGCACTCATAGGAACCACGGTGGCTTCAGGTGCGGTGAACCAGGTCGTGGTGATGAAAGACACGGTGCGCCAAAGCCGCGTAGGGGAGGTGAGAAACCCGCTCTGGCTTCTCAGCTGGACAAGAAACGGCTAGCTGAGCCAGTGGTTTAGGAAGATAGGGTGGCGCCCCACTGGCTTCACCAACTAGGAGGACCATCCCGCACTGCCGGCCAGACCCAATGGTCGGGCCAAACCTGCTGGTCGGGTCGACCGGGTCGGACCCCTACTGGACCTGGACCCAACCGGTCTTGTTTCTCTATTTGAGCATATATTCTAAACCATACATCCATTTGACAAACCATCCATGGAGTTGAGACCCTTATGATGAGGCGGTCCTTTTGAGATACTCTAATTGGGTTTTGGAAAAAGTTGGAGTACAGCCGGGGTGGATCGAACTCGAACCCAACCGGGCCCTAAGTACTAAAATGCTTAAAACTTACAGACCAGGTGTCTGATTGACGTGTCGTTTGATAAATTGGAAGCCTTATGACATGGAGGTTATTTTTTTTACTTATTAGTGGGTCCTCGTGGAGGTTGAGGTATGATCGATGGATTAGGGAGTGGATCCTCTTAGAATCAAGCGTGCTAACTATGGGAATCCAGTGGCTGGCTGTGACGTGATGAAGCCCCTAGCGATCCTCTATGGGTCAGTAGTTAGTGATCCTCTCTGGATTATCACTTAGAGATCCTATGTGGTTCAGTAGTTAGTGATCCTCTGTGGGTCAGCACCTAGAAACCCTTCGTGGGTAATCAATTAGCGATCCTCTGTGAGTCAGTACCTAGCCATCCTCCGTGTGTCAGCACCTAGCGATCCTCTATGGGTCAGCACCTAGATACCCTATGCAGTCTAGCATAAAAAGCCTCTTGACAAAATAAGATGATCTAGCTTTATGACTGATCATCTTTATTCATGTTCTTTAAGTTGTATACCAGGTGTGAGCTGAGTCTTTTACTTTATGCTTTGGGATTGATTTCATGCTTTGTGGATTTTCCTTAGTGGTATTCTGGGAGACCATCAGGGATCTCAGGGTCCCTACTGGGCATTGTAATACTCACCCCTACACGGGCATCGCCCGCACCTTGTTGTGTCTTGTGTAGATGATGGTTAGCCTTGACCGAGATTTGGGAGCCAAAACTAGACGGTGCACGGAGGTGGCCAGTTGACATGGAGAGCCGCAGTGATGAGTTGTACCTACCCTTCATATAGGATCCTTGGCGGACAACCTCAGAAGATGTTTTCGATTTTTTCTGTATTTTCTTTTAGTTGGGTTTGTATTCTGGACCATTCTGTTTTTGTTCACACTTTTACTTTCAGCATTTATACTATGTGGTTTGTTCTTGTTGTGTACCTAGTCTATGTGATTATAGGTTTAAAGGCAATGCCTTCTCATTTTAGGGATATGCCTTTCTTGTGCTAGTCACCAACCCCTGAACTATGGAAGGCGGGCATGGGTTAGTCATGGTACGGGCCCCAGAGGATGGGTTGTGACATAATAACATGGTATAGAAATTTGAAATACATACCTCATAAAAGATAACTTGAAAGGAAAAGAGAATTGGATAATTCCCTTGTGAAAATTTGGCAGCCTAACGACGTCACTTAAAAATTCAGAAAATCAGTTGATGAGAGTGAAAATGGTCTCTCGTCATTTGAACATAAAATGTATAGCAATAATAATATATAATAACATTCCCCATAATAAGAAAATATAAATTAAAGGAGATAACAAAAAATAAGTCTTTGACTAAAAGAGGAGGGTGAAATCTTCCCTTAACGCGAAGAGTAACTTATAAAACTGAAAGATCAGGACCTTGGGGGATTGAGGGAACCTTGGAAGGACTCTTTGGGAGGTACAAATACTATTTATTCATTGAGGGGGTATTTGGGATGAAATAAAACAAAGGAATGGCTTGGCATTTATAGTAAAAGAGAGGGAGTTTTTTTATTAATTTTCAAGGACACATCATCGATGGTATTTGAAAAACCGTGGGCTTTCCCATGGTATTTGAAAATACATGGGTTTTCCCATGGTATTTGACCATGTTTTTGGCCCCTTGGGATACCTAATATAGTATTTTAATCCAAATGAGTCGACCATTATTTTAAATTACATATTACATCATTATGATGTCATAAAACACACCAAAACTCAAAAACTATATTTGTTACTATTCATTAAAAAACAAAACATTTTATAAAATGTCGTAAATTCAACCTAACCTAATATCAATGTTATGAATTTAAAAATGAACTCCATTTTATGAAAATAATTTTCTCAATATGAGGAATTTAATTTGTAAGTAAAATCCCTATTTACCTGAGAAAAATACTAATACATAACTAATAATTTTAAAACAGTTATTTACTTATACTATTATATCACATTACCATTCAATATGACCACATTATATTTATACTTACTTAAGTGGCGTTACCATTCCATTGGTCATATTACTATTCATAAGGGTAATATTACTATTCATAATTTACTATTCACTAAAAATAAGTTAATCTTATAAGACTCTAAATTTCTTACTGATCACAACTGTATATGTCTATTTTTTTAAATAATTTCACATTATTATTTAATTAAAGTATAAAAAAGTATTTTAAAATACTCTTTTTTTTAATATTCATCAATAATATGAAACTTCTACAAATTCATCCTATATTTATCTTAACATTTTAAATTCAAAAAATTTACCATAATGAGAAGTAAAAATTTTATTTATACAAAAGGATTACACAAAGTAAATAAGGCCTCATTACATGGCCCCTTATAACACTTGTATAGGACCGAAGAGTAAGGTGTTTAATGGAAATAGAATCTTGGGGCAGCTCGGACAATATTTCTAGAGTGGTGATTTCTATCATCTTAAAATTCTCATATAGGCAATTTCGTTCAAGCTAAACATGTTGAATCTTGTCTTGGGATTGGTCCAAAGAAAATCCCAATGATGCTACCTTATTCCCAAGCTCCAACAGATGGGCTTCAAATAGCCCGAGTCTACTAGATGAGGTTATATAATCTTCTTTCTGTATTAGTTATCCATTATTATTTCTATTTTAAACAACAATTATTACGTTAAAAATTATTATTGTTTCTAGCGGTTATATTGACCAATGGTCATATAACAGTCGAAAACCAAAGGTCTCATTTCAATTATACTCAGTTAATTAATAAAAGGATATGGTTTTGTTGATGTTGGTCGGAGTCGATACTCAAGAGGGAGGTGAATTGAGTTCCAATTAAAATTTCTGTTAAAAAAACTTTAGAATAAAAACCCCCCAAATTAAAACAGCCCATTTAATTAAGGCAGTAGAGATATAAATGATTTATTGTTCAAGAGGATTCTCACAGGTTGATTAATCCTCGGATTAATTAGTGTGAAAACTAATTCAACTTTTGAAAGAATTTTACTAAATTAATCACATATACACACTAACCAAAACTAACTATCAGAGTGATTATAAAAAAAGATTTCTGTCTTTGAAAACATAAGCAATAGATAAATGAAAAACAGAGTACTTGAAATATAAGCACAACAATTCAAACAAGAGGTTCGGTCTTAAGTCAAGACCTAATCCTCTTCATTTGGTGATCACCTTCCACCAAGCATTTTATATAAACATGATACATAGCATGTATCGGGTAGTACAATAGTTTTCACAAACTGTCCAGGTTTTGCAACCTCTACCACAGTTTTACATGGGAAAACAAACACCCAAGACACACTAGGCTTATTCCACAGTTATGTGTGGGAAACAAGAGTAGATATAGTTCGGTATTAAGATTTTAAGGATCCACCAGTTCAAGCATAAGAGACAGTGTGTGTAAAATATAAACACTGCTCACAAATGTAAAATACTAAACACGGTAGAGCTAAAGATATTAGGAAAGAGTTTAGAATGCTCTATGTGTTGGAAGATCACCTCTAGACTCCTTGGAATGAAGGAAATGAAGTTATGGTCCTTATCTGCAAGTTTCTTCAAAAATAGAGTGTCAAAATTTCCAGGTTCTAACTTCCATGTGTAAAGATGATCAGCTTCTTGGATCAGAAGCTCTTTGTAGCACAACACCACAACCTTGAAGATGTCCTTCCAACAGATCTTTGAGAAGCTCTGAGATCTTCAGAATGAGTGCTCAAGTGTTCTATATGTGTCTCCCTTATGTGTGTACCTCGATATCTTGATGAATACTCCGTATATCTCTATATGTATGTATATTTATGTTCACCTTTTTTTGGGTCTCTATATATATATATATATATACTTTTTCCAGCTCAGCTTTCCCTTATTTAATTCAGTAGGGGCTGACAAGAGGAATGATCCACCCATGTGTGGTCTTCCTCGTACCTTGTATGGTTTCCTGATATGCCTGCAAATATCATTAAATAATGTCAAGTGCATTAAATTGTCCAAACATGACCGTTATGATAATATTAAGAAAATTAGTAAATTAAAGAATAGTTTATCATTAGGCTAGTAGAAGATGCTTGTCAAGCGGTGGACTTCAACAGTAAGCTCCTCAACAGTAGACTTCTTCGGTAGGCTCAACAGTAGACCTTTCCAGTGGTAGACCATATCAATAGTTGACTTCACCAACGATGGAGTTGTCTAGCAGTATACTTCCAATAACAGTAGACTTGTCCCATGGTAGACTTGAACTGAGAACCGTATAATAGTAGACCTTCGATGGTGTGTTTGACATTAGACTTCTAACAGAAGCCTTGATAATAGTGACCTTGTCACAACAGTGACCTGTAGCAGTGACTCTTCATATTTAATCTTTGGTAAGTACTCTAATGGTAGACTTGTAACAGTGACCTTTTACATACAGCTTACAACAGTAACTAGAGATCTTCAATGGTGACCTCTATCAACCTTTGTAACGGTGACCTTGAACAGAAGACTCTTACCAGTAGCCTTTAACTATGAACTTTTACTTAGGGAAATGTAAATTGTAAGCTGATGCAACAAAGTCATGAGACTAAAAATATATAGATTGTTTAGGATAAATAATATAAATACAGATTAAAAGGTATTATCAAATTACTTTCTATATTATGATCAGTATTAAACATGATTTGGGATTATCAAAACAGGTGAGTCCAACAATATCCCCCTTTTTTATAATCACAAATTTTTCCAGTATCTATTAATTATAGGTATCACAGATAAGAATATAATATAGTTATTAAATAGAGATCAATGTGATCCTTAGTTCAGTTGTGGTTTCACAAGTATCAGAGATTAATAAGAGTGTAATATCAGAGGATATTGGTACATGGTATCAGAGGGAAAAGAAGAAAAGGTCCATTATAGAGTAATGAAATCACAGGATCATATTAGTGATCATATTAGCACAGAATTTATCCACCTTTGTGATCAGAAAAAATAAACACAAATAGAGATAATAGATAATGCTAGTATTAATTGAATGACATTACATGACCCAAAAAAGAATACAAAGTCCCTATCAAAAGACACAAACAAACTCAATCCACATCAGCCTCAGGCAATTATTCATTCCCTTTGAAATCATCCTTGTTCTCCATGAATTTCTCTAAGGGAGGAGTAAGTTGTCCCAGCTTGCTGAATTGTTCCTTGAAGGCTCTGGTGACTGGTGGAATTTTGAGATTTTCCAACAAAATCTTGAAGTGAGCATCCATCTGCTGCTTAGAGTAAATCTGCTTGTAGTAATGATCAATATTCTCCTTTATAATTTTCTGATCTTGGGAAGCCTCTCTTAGTAATTCACTGACTAGTTTTTGCACATCCCTGGTAGTAGTGATAATCTGAGTCACAGATTGAGAGTCAGGTGCACTGACACCAGAAAACTTAGCTAATTCTTCATTGACCACTGTTCTGAATGCTGACAAGTCCACAGGTGGTGCAGTTGAGGTTGAAGTAGTAGTAGAAGCAGCCAAAGGCATTATGGTGAAAGCAACCTTTTCTTTGAAGGACTTGGTCAACCCATTAATAAGACTTTTCACATTATCATCCTGATTCTACACATGAGTTTTCATTTGGTCCTTAAAGCTTTTAAAAATAGTGACCATATGCTGGACAACTCCTCTGACATATTGAATGTTTTTATCTACGTGAGTCCTAAAAGTTGTAAGAGTAGTCAAGCTCACCATAGATTTCCTTAGAAGCTCCACAGACTGAGTCAACTCCCTGAGCTGATTCTGGCACTGTGAGATTTCCTGGGTCAGATTAGTTTGAATGGAACACTAAAATCTGGCCATCTCAGCTGCAGTTAGATATTGAATCAAGGATAATGTATTCTCTATTTCAGAAGATCTATCATCAAAAATTCTTTGCAAATCTGCCTTTAGAGATTCAAGATCCTCTTTTCTAAAATAATATTTAGGAACTGTAGTCACTGGAGGTACTGCAGTAGACTCTAAAATAGTAGGCATTTATTTCCTTCTGTTGGGAATTTCATCATCATAATCATCATAATTCATCCCTAACACCAGATATCCTGGGTCTTTAGACCACTTCTAAATGTCATATATGACAGATACAGATCCTCTTGTAACAAGATGCTCCCCCTCACTTGGAGCTACCTCCTGAGTAATCTACTCTATTGGTTCTACTCTTGGCACTTCCACAGATTCTGCTTCAACTCTAGAAGCTATTGTTACAGCCTCTATCTGATCCATTGATTCACCAGTGGGGTGAGCTACTGCCTCCACAGAATCATTAATCACCTCTACTTCTATGGTAGCAGGTTCCATTTCTACTTCCTAGTCATACACTGTCCTTTTTGATTCACCTATCAGAGGACTCAGACTGAGCTCCTCTTCTTAATTGTCCTCATCTTTAGCTTCCTCCTTCTCTTTATCTCCATCACCTGCCTCTTGTTCCTCATGATTAGAATGATTCGACTCAGCAGCATCATCCTCTTCTGAGGTGTCTCAGACAGTAGTCTAGGATACTTATTCTTATTCACTGGTCTCATTATCACTGTCCCTTAGAACAGGTTCTCTTCTGGGCAGTTCTGTTGGAGAACTAGGTGCTCCAAAGGCTATCCATACAACTAGAATGGATGGAAAATTAGGATCACTCCCATCATCAATGGGGGTGTCCTCTCTTTCAGGATCCATAGTTCTTTCAACTTCTTCATCTGAATAGGAATGCTCTCTCTCATCAGGCTTTAAGACTGGATCCCTCTTGTCTTTTGGCCTATATGGATGAGTGACAGGATCAAAATTTTCATATATTTTTCCTTCATCATTCACCCATGCCTTCTTCCAAGGATTCCAGCTAATTTTCATAAACTTACAGATGACCTTGGAGATACAAATACTGTTTATGGCCACTATCATTTCTTCTTTTTCTCCAGCCACATCCTTTACCTTTAGCATTACAGAAATTAAATTGGCATGAAAAAGGGAATTTGATTTTGAGCTTGGCTTGGTCATGTCCTCCAACTGTGGCATCCATAGACTACACAAATTGATCTTTCCTCCATGCTTAAATAGGTACATCAGGAATATTTCATGATACTTCAGTATTGCGAAGTCCCCTCTCTTGGGACTAATCACATACTGGATGAATTTAAATAATAGCCTATATTCCCCATTCATCTCAATAGCTATGATTTCTCTTTCAGTCTTATCTCCAGTCAGCTCTTCCAGAGCTCCCTCATACCCAAAAATATCACTATGTGGAGGAGCCACTCCAGAATAGTAGTTAAAAACTCCTTCTTGAGGGACTCTTAGACAAGCATCCCACTTAGCAGATGTAAAGATAACTTCATTTCCATTCACTCTAGACACTGGCCTGTGCACATCATCTTCCTTTTCAAACTTCAGGTCTTCATAGAATTCCTTCACAAGATTCGGGTAGTATGGCCCATTGTTGTTGGTGAGTCATTCTGTCCATCCTTGAACTTCTAGTACTTCCATCACTAAATACTTGCTCGACATCAACCATTCTTCACTCAGTTCCTTCTCAGCCACTATAGTCTTCTTTGACAGGTGTGAATTAACATGCCCTGTTGATGCACTACTACCACTACTGGGCTCGGCTCGGGTCCTCTTTGGCCTTGGCACATCCTCATTGATAGTCGGGGTTCGCTTGGTTCTAGCCATAGAGATTGAAATAGTTTTGAGGGTTCAATTGGAGAGTTAGGGTTTAGGGATTTCGAGAGAAAGGTTCAAGAGTGAGGGAGAGTGGATTGAGATATGTTCGAAGTCTAATTTTTATCACTTAGGGATTGAAAATAATATGAATCAAATAAAAAAATGGTTCAGATTCTTGTATAAAATAAATGGTAAAAAAATAGAAAGGTATCCAATAGTGAGGTTCCAATGGTGAGGTCCCTAACTGTGAGGTTCCTAACAGTGAGGTTCCTAACGATGAAGTACACCAGTGAGGTCCAATGGTGAGGTACACCAGTGAGGTCCAACGGTGAGGTACACCAGTGCGGTCCAAAGGTGAGGTACACCAGTGAGGTCCAATGGTGAGGTACACCAGTGAGGTCCAACGGTGAGGTACACCAGTGAGGTCCAACGTTGAGGTACACCAGTGAGGTCCAACGGTGAGGTACACTAGTGAGGTGCCTAATAGTGAGGTTCAACTGTGAGGTTTCCTATACTAAAGTTAATCATACCTAACTCATGTTTGATGTAATTTAATCTCTCAGAATTCAAATGTTTTGTGAATATATCATCCAATTGATGTTCAGTGCCAATGAATTCAAGAGTGATATTACCTTTTTGATAATGATCCCTCAAAAAGTGATGTCTCACATCAATGTGCTTTGTCCTAACATTAGATACTGGATTTTTGGAAATGTTAATAGTACTTGTATTGTCACACATTATAGAGACATGTTTGAAATGATATCCATAGTATAGTAAAGTGTGTTTCATCCATAGAATTTGAGCACAACAACTACCAACTGCTATGTATTCATCTTCGGCAGTAGATAATGCAATAGAATTCAGTTTCTTACTACACCATGATACTAGTGACTTGCCCAAAATGTGACATGTCTGAGAGGTTATTTTTCAATCTAACTTACAATCAGAAGAATCAGAATCAGAATAACTCAACAAATCAAATGATTTTCCTTTTGGATAAAATAGTCCTAAGTTGAGAGTATATTTGGGATATTTGAAAATATTTTTTAACAGCGGTTAAATGAGACTCATTTGGATTGGCTTGAAAGCGAGTACACATACATACACTGAACATAATTTCAGGTCTGTTAGCTATAAGATAGAGTAGACTCCCTATCATACCTCTGTAGTTGGTTTGATTCACTGGTTCTCTAGCTTCATCAGTATCCAAATTACAAGTGGTACTCATTGGTGTGTCACTACCTTTACTTCTATCCAAAGAAAAATGTTTTAAAATGTCCTTAATATATTTACTTTGATTCAAACCAATTCCATTTTTATTTTGAAAGATATGAAATCCAATGAAAAATTTGAGTTCTCCCATTAAACTCATTTCAAATTCATTTTGCATCATTTTTGAAAAATCAATATATAACGAATTTTTAGATGATCCAAAAATAATATCATCTATATAAATTTTTACTATCAAATCATATTTGGAAATCATTTTAATAAAAAGTTTAGGATCATCTATCCCTTTGGTAAAAGATTTTGAAATAAGAAAATATCTGAGCCTATCATACCATGCTCTTGGATCTTGTTTTAAACCATATAAAGCTTTAGAAAGTTTAGAAAGATGATTTGAAAAATGGGGATTTGTAAATCCATGGGTTTTTCAACAAACACATCCTCAACTATATACCCATTTAAAAAAGCACTTTTAACATCCATTTGATAAAGTTTAAAATTCAGATGAGCTGCATATGCAAGTAGTATTATAATGGCTTCTAATCTGGATACAGGTGAAAAGGTCTCATCATAGTCTATTCCTTCCTCTTGACTATATCCTTGTGAAACTAACCTAGCCTTATTTCTAACTATATTTCCAGAATCATCAACTTTGTTTCTAAATACCCATTTTGTGCCTATTGTTAAAGTGTCCTTAGATCTCTCCACTAATTCCTAGACTTTGTTTCTTTCAAAGTGATTTAATTCTTCTTGCATATCCATTACCCAAAATTCATCATTGATAGAATCATTAATATTTTTGGTTTTAAGCTGTGAAAGAAAATCTTGATGTTCAACCTGGTTTCTCAAGGAAGCTCTTGTTTGTGTTCCTCTATTTAAATCACCTACAACATAATCTAGAGGATGATTATTAAGAGTCCTAATGCCTCGAGGAAGGGTTGAACTAGATTCCTCATGGTTGTCTGTTGGTTCAAACTCAACAGGTGCATATTCTGGAAAATTCCCAGAACTGGACACTTTAATAGGGGATTCACTATCTTTATCATTAAGGTCCATAATTGACATACCTTCCTCAAGATGTTCAAGAGAGGTTTTAGGCTCATGTGGATCACTCTCATCAAATTTGACATGAAGTGATTCTTCCACACATTTGGTTTTCTTAGTGAACACTCTATAGGCTTTACTTGAGATAGAGTAACCTAGGAAAATTCCTTCATCACTTTTGGGAGCAAATTTGTCAAGATTATCTTTAGTATTAAGGATAAAGAATTTTTAACCAAAAACTATAAAGTAATTAACCTTATGCTTCCTATTGTTCCAAAGCTCATAAGGGGTCTTCTTAAGAAAAGGTCTGATCAAAACTCTATTGATGATATAACAAGCTATATTTACAACTTCATCCCAGAAGTAGATTGGTAAATCATACTCATTGATCATTGTTCTAGAAATTTCTTGAAGGGTCCTATTTCTTCTCTCTACAACTCCATTTTGTTGAGGTGTTCTAGGAGAAGAGAAATTGTGAATATAACCATTATGTGAGAAAAAAGATTCAAACTCATGATTTTCAAACTCATGACCATGGTCACTTCTCAAGGTCTTGATTCTAATTCCACTAAAATTTTCTAAAGACTTTGAATATTTGATAAAATAGGAACAAGCTTCACTTTTGTGAGCTAGAAATTATACCCAAGTATACCTAGAAAATTCATCTACAAGAACATAAACATAGTGCTTCCCATTTAAACTTTAAATTCTTGATGGTCCAAACAAATCCATGTGAACCAAATCAAGTGGTTGAGAAGTTGAAACATCTTTATTTGGTTTGAAAGAAACTTTGTGTTGTTTTCCCTTTTGACAGGGATTACACACTTTTTCAAGTGGGAATTCTAATTTGGGTAAGTCTCTAACTAAACCTTTCTTAGATAGATTCTTAAGAGAGTGCACATTGCAGTGTCCAAACCTTTTGTTCCATAACCATGATTCCTTATGAAAATCATTTAATCAAGAAACATTTTGCTTGGATAAGGAATTTAGATTAACAGCATATACATTTTCATTTCTACATGCAGTTAAAACTAAATCATTTTTATAATTGAAAACATTTCATGAATCATTCTCAAATTTAACATTAAACCCATCATCACATAACTAAGAGATTCTATGTAAATTATACTTTAGTCCATCAACAAAAAGTAATTTAGAAATTAATATTGTATCAGGGTTACCAATTTGGCCTAGGCCGATGATTTTTCCCTTTGCATTGTCACCAAAAGTGAAATTTCCTCCATTAACGTTAATTAAGCTTTTGAAGAAAGAGTAGTCTCATGTCATATGTCTTGAACATCCAATGTCCAAGTATAATAAGTTTTTACATGAACTATTTAATAAACTTCCCTGCAAAACATATTAAACATGGGGTAATTTTGGTACCTAGATTTTCTTAGGTCTAGAGAGGTTTTCAAGTAAAACATTGGGAACCCATATTTACTTTATAGGTTTCCTAAAATAATAAAACATATTTTGAGACATAAATACTTTTTTTGACCCTTTATAAAATTGTTTCTCAAACAATGGTCTAGAACTAGAACTAGCAGCGATCTGTCCAGATTTTGGAACAAATTTGGTTTTGCTAAATTTTCTCTGTCTGGGTTGATATCCTAGCCGAGTTGTATATTTTGGAGCAATATATTTTCCTAGAAATTATGTCAGGGTGTCCCTACAAGTAGTGAACTTCTCAATATCCTTTCATAATTGCTCACTAGACAATTTTAACTCTGTATTTTCTTTTAGTAGCTTGAAAAATTTCTCTTTTTCAATATCCATATTTGACTTGTAATTTGCATTTAAGGAATGTTGTCTTTTCAATGATTTATATTTATCCTTCAGTTCATTAAAGTTATCCTCAAGAGTATCACAATATCCAAACAGTTCATCTTTAGTCAAATCTTCATCATTATGAGAGTCACTTTTATTCCCAGAATAATAAGTATTAAGCATAGGGGAATTAAGTGTTACCTCAGATGTTTCTGTCATGAAACATAAGTTATCATGTTTGCCTGTTCACTGTTAGAGACTTCAGATTCACTTGAGCTGTCTTCTGAAGCACTCCAAGTAGATTTCATATCCTTTTTGTAACCTTTTCCCTTATCCTCGTATTTTCTCTTGAATTTTAGCTTGGGGAAGTCTGCCTTCACAATACCTTTTCGTTTACATTCCTATAGTACTATTTCACTTGTATTATCATTCCACTTCCTATCTTTATTTAATTTTCCTTTATGATCATACTTTCCTTTGAAGTTTTACTTTCTAGAGAATTTATTCTTTTAGTAGAACCTTTTGAATCTTCTAGAAAGTTGTGCCATCTCCTCATCACTGTCTGAATTTGACTCTTCACTTGTAGAATTGTCTATAGGTACTTGAACTTTTTCTTTGTCTTTGCTCTTTGAAGTAGAAGTATTGAATGCTACTGACTTTTTCCTTGGTTCTTCTTCTATTTCTTGATTCACCTTAAGCTCTTATTCATACATCATTATTTTTCCAATTAGCTCTGTTACTGGTAGCTTGATGATGTCACATGATTCTCGGATTGATACAAAAGTTCCTCTCCATATATCAGGTAGGCATCTAAGCAGCCTCATGATTTGGTCTTTGTTGTCCACTAGTATCCCAAGCAGACTCATGGTGTTCACTATTTCATTGAACTAGAGATAAATTTCAGAGATAGGTTCATCAGGCTTCATCTTAAAATTATCATATTTAATAGTATAGGTATTTAATCTCATTTCTTTAACATTGGTGGTTCCTTCATGAGAAATATCCAAAGTATCCCAAATTTCATAAGCATTCTTACAGGCAGATATTCTATTGAATTCCTCATCACCTAAAGCACAATACAAGGCATTCATTTCTTTACAATTATTATTATAAGTAGCTTTAGTCAATTGATACCATGTATCCCTAGCAGTAGTAGGTAATGCATGTTTTTCTTCAATTGTGTCCCAGATTTCAGGACCTAGTCTTTCCGGATACATTTTCATTTTCAATTTCCACTGACCATAATTATTTACATTAAAGAAAGGTGGCCTGTTAGTAGTAGCACCCTCAACTCGATTATCCATACAAAACTAAAAGTTTAAAGAACTGAAAATTTACATATAACAGAAATTTTGATATCTTTAAGGTGAAACTAAAATAACAGTTGAAAATAAATTGAAAATATTGACAAACTGGTTTGATGGTATGAATAAAGAAGTCCCCTAATACCAAATGTTGGTTTGATTGGATACTCAAGAGGGGGGTGAATTGAGTTCCAATTAAAATTTCTGCTAAAAAAACTTTAGAATAAAAATCCCCCAAATTAAAATATCCTCGTTAATTAAGGCAGTATAGATATAAATGATTTATTGTTCAAGAGGTTTCTTATAGGTTGATTAATCCTCAGATGAATTAGTGTAAAAACTAATTCATATTTTGAAACAAGATTACTAAATTAATCACATATACACACTAACCAAAACTAACTATCAGAGTGATTATAAAAACAGATTTTTGTCTTTGAAAACATAAGGAGTGGATAAATGAAAAACATAGTACTTGAAAGATAAGCACAACAATTTAAACAAGAGGTTTAGCTTTAAGTCAAGATATAATACTCTCCAATTGGTGATCACCTTCCACCAATCAGTTTATATAAACTTGACACACAACCTGTATCGGGAAGTATAATAGTTTTCACAAACTATCCAGGTTTTGCAACCTCTACCACAGTTTTACATGGGAAAAAAACACCCAAGCCACACTAGGCTTCTTCCACAGTTATGCGTGAGAAACAAGAGTGGAGAGAGTTCGGTATGAGGATTTTCAGGATCCCCCAGTTCAATCGTAAGAGATAGTGTGTGTAAAATAGATAAACTACTCACAAATGTAAAATACTAAACATAGTAGAGCTAAAGATATTAGGAAAGAGTTTAGAATGCTCTATGTCTTGGAAGATCAGCTCTGGACTCCTTGGAATAAAGGAAATGAAGTTCGGGTCCTTCTCTGTAAGTTTCCTTTATAACAGAGTGTCGCCACTTCCAGGTTATGACTTCCAAGTGTAAAGATGACCAGCTTCTTGGATCAAAAGCTCTTTGTAGCACAACACCACAGCCTTGAATATGTCCTTCCAACAGATCTTTGTGAAGCTCTAATATTTTCAGAATGAGTGCTCGATTGTTCTATATGTGTCTCCCTTATGTGTGTACCTCGATATCTTGATGACTACTATGTATATATCTATATGTATGTGTATATATTTTCACCTTATCTTTGGGTATCTATATATATATATATATATATATGTTTTCCAGATCAGCTTTCCCTTATTTAATTCAGTAGGGGACAATAAGAGGAATGATCCACCCATGTGTGGTCTTCCTCATACCTTGTACGGTTTCCTGATATGCCTGCAAATATCATTAAATATTTTCAGGTGCATTAAATTGTCCAAACATGACCGTTATGATAATATTAAGAAAATTAGTAAAGTAAAGAATAGGTTATCATTAGACTAGTAGCAGATGCTTGTCAAGTAGTGGACTTAAACAGTAAGCTCCTCAATAGTAGACTTCATCGGTAGGCTCAATAGTAGACCTTTCCAGCGGTAGACTGTCTCAACAGTTGACTTCACCAATGGTGGAGTTCTCTAGTAGTAGACTTCCACTAACAGTAGACTTTTCCCATGGTAGACTTGAACTGAGAACCATATAATAGTAGACCTTAAATGGTGAGTCTAATAGTAGAATTCTAACATAAGCCTTCATAATAGTGACCTTGTCACAATGGTGACCTGTAGTAGTGACACTTCGTCTGTAAGATTTGGTAAGTACTCCAATGGTAGACTTGTAATAGTGACCTTTGACAGACAGCTTCCAACAGTAACTAGAGATCTTCAACAGTGACCTTTAGCAACCTTTTTAACGATGACCTTGAACAGAAGACTCTTACTAGTAGCCTTTAACTGTGAACTTTTACATAGGGAAATATAAATTTTAAGCTAATGCAACAAAGTCATGAGACTAAAAATATATAGATTGTTCAGGATAAATAATATATAGACAGATTAAAAGGGATTATCAAATGACTTGCTATATTATGATCAGTTTTAAACATGATTTTGGATTATCAAAATAGGTGAGTCCAATATTTGAGTACAAAATAAAATAACAGACAAATTCATGAGACAAAATATTATTCAAAATTTAGGTTGTTTCATTTTTCCCCTTAAGAAATTTCATCCCCGAAATTTCAACTCATAACCTTAGAAGAGAAAAGGAGTGGGTGATTCTGCCTCATAGACTCCTCTGGTTCCCCCATGGATTCTTCATATTTATGGTTCCTCCACAACACTTTAACAAGGCACGCAGTCTTGTTGCATAGAACCATGTATCTATGATCCAAGATCTCCATCAGCTACTCCTCATAAGAGGGATCATGTTCCAGTTGTACCACCTCTGGTTTTATTACATGTGAAGGGTTAGATATGTACTTCATCAAGAGGGATATGAGGAAGACATCATGAACTTGTGATAGGTTTTGAGGAAGTGAAAGCTAATAGGCCACTACTTATACAAGATTAAGGATTTCATAGGGGAAAATGTACCTATGAATGAGCTTCCCTTTCTTCCCAAACCTCATTACTCTATTACATGGTAAAATTCAAAGATAGACTTTATCGCCAATATCAAACTCTAATTCCCTTCTAAAGTTGTTAGCATAGCTCTTTTTTCGACTCTAAGTAGCCTTAATGTGTTGATATATGGAATGAATCTTTTCTATCATCTCTTGTACAAGATCAGGCCCAATAATCTTTCTCTCATTATCTCCATCCAAACAAGTATAAGTTTTACATCTCTTCCCTTATAGATCTTAATAGGGTTTCATTTTAATGCTCAAGTGGAAACTATTGTTGTAAGAGAACTCAACTAATAGGTCATGTTGACCTTATACACCTTTAAATTCCATTGAGCGTGTTCTCAGCATGTACTCAAGTGTTTGAATAGTCCTTTCAGATTTTCCATAAGTTTGGGGGTGATAGGTCATACTGAAATTCAATTATGTACTAAAATCATGTTGAATACTTATCTAGACTATTTATGTGAACCTTGTATCACGATCAGATACAATAGAAAGTGGAACTCCATGTCGCCTTACCACTTCCTTCAGTTAAATCCTCAAAAGTTGATCAAGAGAGAAATCATCCCGAATAGAGATAAAATGTGCAGTCTTGGTGAGATGGTCCACTATAACCCATATCACATTATTTCCTTTGGAAGTTCTTGGGAGACTAGTGACAAAGTTCATAGTGATATTGTCCCACTTCCATGCTAGTATGGGTAGTGGTTGTAATACCCCTTTAGAAAGTTGTCACTCTTCCTTCACTTGCTGACATACCAGGAACCTTGTATTGTAGTCAGCAATCTCCCTTTTCATATTACGCCACCAATAATAATCAAGAAGGTCCCTATATATTTTTGTGCTTCCAAGACGTATGGAGAAAGTAGAGTTATGAGCTTCATCCATCAGCTCCTTCTTTATTTTCGAAACAGATGGAACACATAGTCTTGTACGAAATTTCAGTACACCTTCTTTATCAATATCGAACTCAAGAAACTTACCTTCCTTCACATCCTCAAACTTCTTTTGTAAAAAATGATATTATTTCTAGATTTCTTGATTTTCTCTAGTAATGATGGTTGAGAAATCATTTTGGTTAGGGTTGATGATGTCCCTCCCCTTCAAATTCCCATGTCCAGCTTTACAAGTTCACTGATCAAAGGATCTCTTTGAATCCTCATCATAGATAGAACAACTAGGTATTTCCTACTTAATGCATTAGCGACTTTATTTTATTTTCTGGGATGATAATTAATTGAACAATCATAGTCTTTAAGAAGTTACAACAATATCCTATGCCTTATGTTCAATTACTTTTGTGTGAAAATATACTTCAAACATTGATGGTATGTGTATATATCACATTTATCCCTATAAAGATAGTGCCTCAATATCTTTAGAGAAAAAACAACCACATCCATATCTAGATCATGAATAGGATAGTTTTTCTCATGAGTCTTAAACTAGTGAGATACATAAGAAATCACCTTGTCACTTTGCATGAGGACGCACCCCAACCCTTTCATAGATTCATCACTAAGAAGTAATGAATACTTATTTGTTTGAAGGAAAAGTTAGCACATGTGCAGTAACTAATCACTTCTTCAACTCTTGTAAACTTTCTTCACACTCCATTGTCCATATGAACTTAACCCCTTTTTGAGTTAACTTGATTAATGGATTAGAAAGTCATGAAAAGTTTTCAACAAACCACTTATAATATCCCTCTAATCCAAATAAACTACGAATCTCAGTTATTATTGTAGGTTGAGGTCACTCCTATACAACCTTTGTCTTTTCAGGTTCAACTATGATTATTTCATTGGTTACAATTTTCCCCAAGAAAGCAACATGTTGTAACCAAAATTCACATTTTATGAACATTCCAAAAATTATCTCCTTCTGTTGAGTTTTCAAAATAACCCTTAAATGAACCGCATACTCCTCGTAAATTTTGGAATATATCAAAATATCATCAATAAAAACTACCAAAAAGTTATCAAGGTAGTCTTTAATGTCACTATTCATCAAATCTATAAAAATAGTAGGATCATTAGTCAAGCCAAATGGAATAACAACAAACTTCTAATGCCCATATCTTGATTGGAATGAAATTTTTGGAATATCTTCTTTATTCACCCTCAATTGATGATAACCAGATCGAAGATCAATCTTATAGGAGAATTGATCCCCACAAAGTTGGTCAAATGATCATAAATTATTAGAAGAGGGGTTTTGTTATTTATTGTGATCTCGTTCAGTTATCTATAATCAATGTATATCCACGTTGATCCATCTTTATTCATCATAAAGAGAACAGGTGCTCTCCAAGGAGACACACTCGGTTGGAAAAACCCCTTATCCAAATGATCTTAGAGTTTTTTCTTTAATTCATCCAAATATGCATTTTCCATCCTATATGGGGTCTTTGATATCAGATGAGATCCAGGTATGAGTTTAATGGGGAACTCTACCTCTCTTTATAGGGGAGTTTTGGGTACTCCCCAAGAAATATTCCAATGTATTCTGGGATGATGGGGATATTTTATATCATTATACTCTCATTCCCATCTTCTTCTTCACCAATGAACTCCATAAATAAGGCTATAAGAGGTGATTCTAGAAACAAATATGGTAGATAAATCTCTCCTTGGAAGATGACTGTAGGTTTCCCATTCAATACTACGGAGATTTCCTTTCTTCTGCATTGGATCTTAGCATTATACTTTGAGATCCATTCTATCCCTAGTATAATGTCAAATTCCAACATGGGAATGAATACTATATTTTCGATAAGATTTTGATCAAAAAAAATATATAATAGAGTTTCTAAACACTGATGATTCTTGGATAATCCTACCAGGAGTCTTGACTGATACCTCTACTTTTAGCTATTTAGGGGTTGATTCTAAATTCTTTGCAAACTTGGAGGAAATAAAGGAATGCATAAAACCAGAATCAAGTAAAGTACTTGATAAATTTGAGAGAACAACAAGATTACCTACCACCACATCATTTGGATCTTCAATATCAATTGTCATGATAGAAAACACACAACCTTTCTCTCTTGGACTTTTCTAAGGCTGATGGTGAATCCCCTCAACTGCCCTTGGATTTGGACAGTGATTGGAAAAGTTCCCAAGATATCCACACTTGAAGCATTGGAATTTAGTTAGGGCCTTCACCATCTTCCCTTTGTTGTTTGTGTTGGTAATTTGAGGCTTTACCTCACTATGACAATTCCACACGATATAGAAATCTCTTCCATGCTTGTATCACTTCACGCTCCAGAGTAGGCAGTTCCTCGGATGATTTTTCCCACACAAATTACATGTGCGACATTTAACTTTCTTTCCTCCAATTCCCTATTCAAATATTTTCCCTAATATTGGCTCCATTTATTGCTTCTTTTCATTATATTTTTGAGACCATTGTGTCTCATTGAACTCTGGTTTGACTTTCATAGCACTCTGCATGATCTCCTCATAGCTATCATAGTCTTGGTTGGCTAGATTATTCTGCAGATGAAGTATTAGTCCACCAAAGAATCTATCAAAATTACCATTAGGTTCCATGAAAAATATTGAGGTGTAATAGGAAAGTCTTGTTGAGTTCATCTCTTAGCTTCCAACAGATTCATTCTCCTTCTGCTTCATCTCAAAAAACTCCTCCATTTTTTGTTCTCATCAAATGAGGGAAATACTTATTGAAGAAGATCCCTCTGAAATCTTCCCACTACATATCTTCTACCTCCACTCTTGGCCTCATGTTTTTAATCAGTTTCAACCACTGATCAGCTTCTCCCTCTAAGCAGTAAACAGTCAAGGTGACCATCTCTTGTTTTGAACAGCGAAGCACAGAAAATATCTTTTCGATATAGCTGATCCATTGTTCAATAATCAATGGGTTGGTAGATCCATTGATGGTTAGTGGCCGTTGATGCATAAAGGACTCAATAGAAAGTTTTTCCCTTCATGGTGAAATCAATATATTATCTAGATTCAAGTTATTTCCCATAACTTGAGTCAGTTGGTTCATCATTCAAATGAAAGTTTCCATTTCAGCTTCCACCAGAGGGCCGTTAGCATATGGTCCATTATAGTCACCATTTGCATGATCCCTCCTATTTCCCACCATTTTATAAATAAATAAAACCTTAGTGATAATAGTATTTCATTTATGAAACTTTTATATGTAAAATATTTTTATGTCTTAAAACTTCATGCTTAAACATATTATTCTTTAACAACAATTACATTCCTCTATAAATCGTTCATAATGATTCATAAAAAGTTTGTGATTAACCAAATATATCCCTCAGAAGTGTCAAACCAGGAGTGTATCAAGGCCCATTATTGTGCACTAGTTCATGTTTCAGTCTAACTCAAAGCGGTGTTTTGGGTTTTACCCCTAGATATATCTTTGCTAGAGCCACGTCTACTTTTTCATATCCAAACAAGTATTTATTTGTTCGAAACCCACTTACTTAATATTTCACCAAAATAAAATTAAGTTTTAATATATTTAAATTTTTATATAGTGTTCTTATTGAGGTTTTCATATCCTAATTTCCAAAAATAACTAATCTATCCTTTGATACCAACTATGGAATCTCTCCTTTTATTACATAACTTTTCATTATATTTTACAAACATAGGATCTTTAAGCTCTAATGTCTTAGAAATAAGGTACATAATACATGAAAACATATAACACTCTTTTAATCCTATTTAAATTATTTTTTAAATTTTCATCCTAATTTCAATTAATTAATCTCATAACCTAGGGACATAGATCAAAGGAAAGGGTGAGCATAAGGCTTAGTATAGGAAAATAGGGAAAATAGGGAAAAAAATTTACATGTGAACTTGAGAGAATACAATAAGAACATGAGGAAATATAATAAAGGCATGAGAAAGAGGTATATAATGAAAATAATAACTTGAATAATCTCTTGAAAATCTGGCTAAAATATTTAATTTAAATATTCATAAGCATATCACCAAGGTACATCCCCAAGGTTTCATAAAAATTACCAAGGTATCGTAAAACTTTCCATCCCTAGAGATTAATTTCTTTACCCAATGCATTAGAGAGATATCAGGGTGAAAACATGATATATATTTATTTTCATGTGATTCACATAGATTATAATCAAACATTTTACAAATAACCCAAAGATAATAAAATAAATGGGTTTTATATCAAAATCCTGACGTTTTAAAAAGTGCATAAAAACATGATTGTTGTGTCATTTATAACCCACAAAAAGGGAATGAGGGTATTATGTATGTAAATTATAGAATAAAATATATCATTTTTATGTCCTGATGAATAAACATGTAAATTAAATAGTTTTTGTTATCCATATAAATAAAATAAGAGAATTTGTTTAGAAAAAAGAGATAAATTTTGAGATGAAAATTCTGCAGCATAACGGCTTTGAAACATGGTTTTAGAAAACATTAAAAAGAGAGGGGGCAGGGGTATACCATTCATAAATGACTCATAATATAGTATAAGGATATAATAATATGGAAATAATAACATGATATATAAATTTGAAATACATACCACATAAAAGATAACAATAAAGGAAAAGAGAAGTGGAGAATTCCCTTACAAAAATTCAGCAGCCTAACAGCGTCACTTTAAAATTCAAAAAATCAATTGATGAGATAGAAAAGGATCTCTAATCACTTGGACATAAAATTTACAGAAATAATTATATATAATAACATACCCAAACATAAGAAAATGGAAATTAAAAATCCATAAGATAAAATAAGTCTTTTACTAAAAGAGGAGGGTGAAAGGTTCCCTTACCATGAAAAGTAACATCTAAAACATGAAGATCAAGATTGTGTGGGCTTGAAAGAACCTTGTGTTGACTACTTGAGAGGTAAAAGTACCATATATTCATTAAGGGGAAATTTTTAATGAATTAAAACGAAAAAATGTCTTGGTATTTATAGTAAAAGAGAGGGGGGGTTTATTGATTTTCAAGGACACCTCATCGGTGATATTTGCAAAACCATGGTCATGCCCATGGTATTTACCCATGGTTTTGAACAATTGGGAAAAATCATATAATATTTTAATAAAAATGATTCAAAAATAATTTTAAATTTACATATTATATCATTATGATTTCATAAAACACAAAGAAAACTCAAAAACTACATTTTTACTATTCATTAAAAAACAAAACATTTTATAAAAATATCATAAATTCACCCTAACCTAATATCTATGTTTTGAATTAAAAAATGAACTCCATTTTATGAAAATAATTTTATCAATATGAGGAATTTAAATTTTTAGTAAAATCACTATTTTCCAGAAAAAAATACTAATACTTAACTAATAATTTCTAAAACAGTTATTTACGTAAACTATTATATCACATTACCATTAAAAATTCCCAAACTATATTTATACTTACATAATTGATGTTACTATTCCATTGTTCATATTACTATTCATAAGGGTAATATTAATATTTATAATTTACTATTCATCAAAAATTAAGTTGATCTTATCAGACTCTAAATCTCTTACTAATCACAACTGTATATGTCTGTTTTTTGAAAATCATTTCAGATTATTATTTCTTTAAAGTTTAAAAATATTTTAAAATAATCTTTCTTTAATATTCATCAATAATATGAAACTTATAAAAATTCCTCCTATATTTTTCTTGACATTTTAAATTCATAAAAATTACCATAATGATAAATAGCAATATTATTTACACAAAAGTATTAAACAAAGTAATTTTGACCTTGTTACATAGCCCCTTATAACACCTGGATAAGAATTAAGATTAATGTGTGAAATTGTAATAGAATATCGGGGGGGGGGGGGGGGCTTAGAAAACGTTTCTCAAGTGGTGATTTCTATCACCTTGGACTTCTCTTATAGGCAATTTCATTCAAGATTAACATGTTGAAGATCGGCTTGGGCTTGGTCCAGAGAAAATCCCAATGACTCTACCTCCTTCCAAAACTCTGATAGATGGGATTCGTATAGTTTGAGTCTACTAGATTAGGTCATATACTCTTATTTTTACATTATTATCCATTATTATTTCAATTTTAAACAACAATTTTAATGTTAAAAATTATTATTGTTTTCAACAGTCATATTGACCAATGGTAATATAATGGTCAAAACCCAAAGGTCACCTTTCAATTATACTCACTTCATTAATAAAATAATATAATTTTTTTGAGTAAAAAATAAAATAACATACAAATTCAGGAAACAAAATATTATTCAAAATTTCAGGTCGTTACAAACTCATAGTTCCTTGATCTATTGAGTGGACTCCACAATACTGAAATCATGTTTTATTATTTCCTCAATCTTTTCCTATTAATTACACCAAGTCCTACTTGGATAGTGAACCCTTGATGTAAACTAAGTTAAGTTAACCCAAAAAATACAACTAAAATTTCCGCCAGAATTGAAATCACCCCAACATGGGTTGGTCAAGCACTTTAAACTATGAGGTTGATTCTAACGTAAGTAGTGGAAGGCTAAGACAACAAAATATTTTAATTTAGGGATTTTTATACTTATGCGTAATTCCTATTTTTATCCTTTTACATGAATTGATAATATTAAGTGGATTTTACATAAGTTATTAATTGGTTCAGATAAAAAAATTAATACATAATCTAATTATATTTTATTTAATTTTTCATGATTTTTAATTCATTTATTAGGTGATATCATAGCATTCACAAACAAAAATAATTAACCATGAAACTGATAGAAATAAAATATATGTGTCACGATCATGAGATTATCTAATGGTTAGTTTATCTAGATAATTATAAAATAACATTGGATCATAGGGGAAAATACACCTTACACCATAACTTGGTTCGTGTTATAGAATTCTTTCTTTACTTCTATGTATCAAATTGATTGTTTTTTTTGAGTTTCCTTAACACAAAAAGTCTCCAATCCCCTGGGATCTCCCTCCTTATGTAATATTTTATTCACATATAGGTGAGGGGATCTAATAGATTGGATAAAGGGGGTTTATATAATAGAAACCATGGTCACATATTCTGTTACTTAATAAGGTAATGGGATAACTCACAAACCATCAATTTAATTTCATCAAAATAAATTAAAATAAACTAATCACATACAAAGGGTTGGTCTAATCTCTTTATCATCTACACGTCAATATGAAATAAGTATATATTTTCAATCTTGTTATCAATTACTTTGATTCATTTTTAATAAAGATAATTCATCATGAATTAATCCAATTAATTCAATTTATCTTAATTACAAATAAGAGTCATTAACCTACTATCATATATAATTTTAAACAAAATTAATATTATTTAAAATTAATAAATTACACAACTGTACTTGGAGGAAACCTCATGTGTTCATTGAAATTTTAACATGGAAATTAATTTAATGTATAATTTTTAATCCTATGACATGGAATGTACTATCGAGTGAATGAAACACAGAACACATAATAAATAGATTTAATTATTAATTTAATTCTTATTTCCATGAAAATTCATGAACACTAATAGAAGACTACATAGAATGTAGTATTTTAAATGGAGTGCACTTTCCTTATGACTATTTCCATAGCATGTCATCCCCCATGTCATGTATCTGATACATGGCATGCTTACAACACACCATGTACTATCCAGATGAATCTTTTCTTTTAATCATTAAACAATTAGAGATTATGTTATTGAGAATGAATAAAAGAATAAATAATGATATAGGATTATTAAAACGAATCATTTTAAGTGAAAGAAAAAAATAATACAATAATTCAATGAATAGTACATAATTATAAATTAAATATGTGGCCCCTCTCATACTGCTTTTGGTTCTGGGTGCAGCGGAATAATCCTTTGAAGGTATGATAAACTCTAATTTTAGTATTAAATCATATGTTACCATTTCTTTATATTACCACAAGATCATTTCCAATAAAAATAATAGATTAATATACTACATTAATACACTAAAACCGTAGAGATATGATATTCACATATAATTTATAATTAATTTATATGAAGATAAAGAATTACCTAAAATTGAAATTCCACTTTCTTAGATGATTATATGGAATAGATTTCATCGCGTTGTCATTTCGCTATAGTATTCAAGTGAATAATCCCACTAGTGTTGATCCACACATGCACCACAATCATTGGTCAGCATCATCGAATCATTGGGTTTTATCACGGTCGATCTAGAATGCTTTTATTATTTGTGGTTAATCGCATAAATTTTCTTCTTGAAGAGGGAGAACTCTTGGTGATCTCTCAAAGACGTGATAGAGGATAAAGAGATATATATTTATATAACACTATATATTTATATAGATATATCATTTTATATGTATCACTATATATATCTATAGATATCATTCTAGACATATCTCTCTAGATATATCTCTAGAAAACCTTCTAGATGTATCTCTCTATATATATCTCTAGATATCTCTATTATCCACTATGAAAACCTAAAAAATCACTTTAGTAAAGTGATATATATAGATATAATTAGATATTTATTATGAAATATTTAGGGTTGGAAAATTAAAAATAGTCCCTTAACCATTTCTAATATTCCTAATTGACCCCATTTCCATTAATAATATTAGTATTATTAATAATATCTTGACTTTTGCAGTACATTAAGAATATAAATAAATACCAATAATTTTTAATTGGACCATTAAACTCGATCTTCTTTCCCTCATCAACATGTATCGATATATTAATAATGAAAATTTAATTAAATAAATTTCACTGCATTATTTATTTGATAAATATAATAAATATTATATTCACCAAAATTTCAAACTAATATTTATTATTTAAGTCACTTTATTCTTTCAAATAACTTATAATTAATTTATGGAAATAAACCAAACCTGAATAAATTGTATTTATTCTTACTTATTAAATTCATTACTCATATTTAACTGAGATTGCAGATACACTTAGTGTGTGACCCTCTATGCCTATTTCTCAGTGGCGCCTAAATTCAAAGGTTAGCATCTTGAAATATGCTAAGGAATCCATAGAGAAAGAAATTAATGTTACAACAATGTACAACCTCCAATGAACATTAACTATGTAATATAATCCTTTTTTACAATATCTCTAACCAATAAGGTTTAATACTGGTGTCATCAACCTATATACTTTCTTTATATTTATTTGAATTTTTAAAAATGAAATCAAAAACTAAACACAATGCCTATGGATTTATGTAGATATATATATTCTATCAAAGGGCATGAGATATCAACTTCCATTATAAGAAAGGAGGGATAAATCTCTTCTTGCATTATCCAGTAATGTTATATCACTCATGATGCACCCAACATATCCTACTTCACAGTATAAATATGTATTCATGGTTTTATTAAATACATCAAAGTACATGATTTTTTATATCCATTAATGATAATATTAAAGTATAAGGATCAATACACACATCTGTAGATAGGAATATCAAATAAAACATAGAAATATGTATTTCTTATTGACAAACCTATTCTCATAACCTCTTATCTTGGATATTACCAAAGGAGAACACCATGAGAAGGTGTCTCAATTTATTATGGGAATTCTACCCTGACTATCTTGAATTGTAAGTGTCATGTTAGATAATATCATCTATCCATAGAATAAAATTTAAGAATATTATCATGGAACATTTAGGTTCTCATCATAGTGAGGAACTTCCATGAACTTCCAGTGTGATATATATTCTAAGGATATTATCACATAAAAATATCATGTAAAATAATAATCAAGTTTTTATTGGAAAACTTTTTTAATTAATAAAATCATATAATCATTTTATAAATAAGTTGGTTCTAGGGAACCAACTCCAATATTTATGACATGATTCAGAATTATGATATATAATATAATGGTGTGGTTTTTAAATTTTATGTTCATGTTCTCATACCCTCTTTCTCATGTCATGATTAAGTGATCATTGATATCTCCCTTTTTTACCCTTACTGAGAATCTGAGGTCACCCTTTCCTATGTTTCTCTTTCCCATGATACGAAGAAATATTTTAAGTATAATATGTCTAAGAAGGGCTCTAGTTGTGAATTACTAAGTGGGAGATGATATGGATCTTTAATGAACAAGTTTTTCATGTATCCAAGCTTCTAAATACACAAGACCAATATGATTCTAGAAGAGATCAAAATTTTATGTATTGAATATTCATCTAATCGAATGTAATATTTATTTATGAAAATATGGGCTTCTATAGTTGGTATCATAGTAAGGTTCTTCAACTACTAGAAACTTAGGTGAGAAAAATTTAGTTAGAACCCTTAGGCTAGTCCAATATATAAAAGAAAATCTTATGTTTTGGTAAATAAAAGATTTTGGTTCTGATAGAAAAACATCCCTTTAAAGATACTATAAGTGGAAATGGTTTTTTAATATATGAATTCAGGGGTAATAACCCTAAAAATAGTTTTCTGAGTATATATCAACCATAATTTTAGTGAATGGTGAGTGTTCATTACAACACGCCTAGTATTACACTCTCAGGGGATATGATTGGTTTTATTATCATTTTCTTTATGAACCAGTATATAGGATTTAAATAGATGATAACCATGAATGAACTAGGTAGGTTTTTATAGATTGAGAAGAAGGTGTCATGATTTAGAAATTCTATGAGTGGTTTTTCATGATTCATCACTCTAATTAATGATGTTTTATATTTTTACATTAACCATGTTGGTTTTACTAGTGGATTTAATATAGAATTATGGAGTTGAGGTGGTTACAAGTATACATAAATATTGAATTTCTATATTTGATCTTAGTTATATGAATTCCCCTATATTAGAAAAATTATCTAAGAATGTTAATTTCTACCATAAATTTTTATACATTGAGTTATAAATAAAAACTTTTAATGGTATGATGATCACAACTAAATTATATAACTCATCTCTGATAGATGTTTTTGGGAATGGGCTTCCTGTAAATCTGGTTATTCTTCCTCTAGTTGAATTTTATGTTATCTTTGGAATAGATTTCATTTATTTACATAAATACCACATCAATTGTTGATAAAGGTAAGTCACATTGATATTACAAATAAAACTATGATTTTATATAAATGCAATGATAAAAATAAACTTTTAATAAAAACTTCAACCATTGTATGGGTTCTGATTTCTATTCCAAAGTGGTTCTTATTGTTGAGTTAGAAGTTTCTTTCAATACTTTATAACATTATTTTTAAAATAAAAAACCTTTTATTTCTAATTTTATATATTTATAACTTTTATACTTCCCAATTTATATGTATATTTTATAGAAAAACAATTTTAACATATAAATAATTACCTTTTCATTAGAAGAATTTTTTTAGTAATTGGATGAACATGTTTATTTCACATCAGATTAATGATCACATGTTTCTTTGGAAATATATTTATAAAATTACATTATTCAAAGTATACTAAACCTCAATGGAAAACGTTATATCAATAATATCATCCAAAAAACTTCAAGGATAACTAGTTCCAATTTTATTTGATCCTTTGGAAACTGATAAAAAAGGCATGGAAGTTGTAATTGATAAATATCTTTCAAAATATGTGTGAGATAAAGCTAAAAAACTAGTTGAAAAAGAAATAGAATTTATGGTTTAATCCTCTATCCTAAAATAACTGAATCATTTTAAATTTAATAAAAGGTTAAATAAAAAAGTCTAAAGTGGTGGAATAATAAAAATAGAATTTGGATATTGATTAAATGTTGGTTGCATCCTCAATATCAATATTTGTAATATCTATGAAGAGTATTTTGTTGAGTAATATTAATGATAAGTAATACTAAAAATAGATTTATAAATAGTAAAAATATCAAACATTATACAAACCTCCATCCAATTATGATAATATTGATGATAATATCTTGTATTTTCTTTAAAATTGATCTAATTAAAAAGATGAACATGGACATTCTAGGCCACCATAGCCTATAGTTCCATGTGTTTCTTCATATTCAACAAATTATCATCTAGGAACAAATTTAATTTCTATATAAATGAAAATAAATTACTTCAATGAAGTAATTCATTTGATATAAGGAATTATGGAAATTTACATTGATATTCAAGAAGGTTGAAATTACGTACAATAAATATTTCATTTGTTTGAACATTCATGTTCTTTGAAATAAATTGAAAACTATTCATTCAGAATGAGGTATAATTCCAAGATTTTAGAAAAATATCTCAAAATTATTTAAGAAAGTAAAAGGAACTTATCCATTGGATGAGGAACACTAAATTAAATTTAAAATTTTATGATAAATAGATTCAAGGTATTAGAACATCAATAAAATCAGTAACAATTTTTTTAAGGAGAATGAATAATGAAGTCTGTGAGACTATAAGGACTATTGATAATAAAAAATTCCTTGTTATGAATAAATATAATGAAGCCTCAAAGCAAGGAAATAAAATATAATAATTTGAATATGAAGTTTCAAGTCATAAGACAATAGTGGATTTTCTATAAGAGAATCGGCAAGAAAATAAGAAATCCCAATATTTGGAATAAGAAATATTAAAGTTAAAGAACGGTAATAAGTATTTTGAAGATATTTATGAAGAAGTAGAAAATATGAATTTTTCTATGGTCGAGTAAGAGAAGTATAAATAGGATTTAAATAAAATAAATATTATCATAAAAACCTTTTTAAGGATAAAAAATATTTTTCTCTGAACTCTTGAAAATATTTGTAATAACTTAAACAATTTTTATGGATTCATATTTTCGATAGATTTTATAACTAAATTTTTTTTATTGAGGTTTCCAATTTCATTAATTAAATATATTTATAATATTTATAGGACAATTTATTTCTATTTTAGAGGATTGTATATATTTTGTTCCCTATAGAATTTTTTTTTCAAAAAACACAAAGTGGGTGAAAGGTTTAAGAAATTATTGGAGATAAATATTAAATCTTTTTAATAAAGGTTTAGATTAAATATTATACACTCTAAAATATAGAGGAGTAATTATATAGGGGGAGAAAGTTAAATATGTGAGATTATATTACATTGGGTGAGTAAGGGTTTTTTACTTTAGTTTTCCCTTTAAAAATTATGTTATATTCTTTTTAAAAAGGGGGATATTGTAGAGTTGAATGTTTCTTTCAACGCTTTTTAAATTATTTTGAAAATCCAAAACCACTTCTTTAAATTTTTATATATTTATAAATTTTATACTTCCATATTTATAAGTATGTTTTTATGGAAAATTTGTTTTAACAAATGAATAATTACCTGTTCATCAGATGAAATTTTTCAATAATCATAAAAACATGTATATTTTACAATGGATGAATGATTACATGTTTCATTAGTAATGGATTCATAAAATTCTATAAGTCAAAGAATAAAAAATTGTAACAGAAAATTTTGTATCAGGGTGATCAAAAAAACTTCATCAAACAAAATTAGACATGATTTCAAGATAAATATTTATTAAAATCTTCCAAATGAAGAAACACTAGTTTTCTGGATGAAGGAAATTCATTCTATGAGATAGAATCCAAAATCATTATAATGGTGATTTATCAAAGTTATCATTGGATAGATAATCTAGGAAGAACTTTAAAAGTGAAGTAAGAGTTCATATGAGGTCATTTAAACTAGCTTTTAAGATTTTGGAATATGATCATTGGGTATTTACCTATAAATAGAGCTTTATGGTCGATAGGAGGTGTCTTTTTTTCATCAATAATGATCTAAAAGATATTTTAAATATTTTGTAACATATTATAACTTAGAAAGTGATTAATTTTAATTATTTAGTGAGTACGTTTTTAAGTTATACAATATGTGTATATTATGTAAATGAATTAATAATTTTAATGTTTGTAGTTCTTTGTCTGTCCAATCTTGATTGAGGGGTCTTGGGTTTTTGAGAGATATAGGTTTATCCAATCTAGTGTGATTGATGGTTATTGGTAATAGGGAAAACATATTTATACTAATCTTTGTATATATGGATTTCTTTTTGTAATAAATACAAACCATTATATTTTGGTGAAAATCATGGATACCTATAGTTAGGGTTATTTAATTCCTTAACACTTGCGGTCAAAGTGTATATATTCTTATAAAATTTCTTGTAAGTTTTCTTATGTGGTTTTTAAAATATATTTTTTAATTTTTTTTCCAAGTTTTTTTCGACTATTCAGGATAAGTAAAGTTTATATTATTGATTATAAACTTTTTTAAACTGATAATCGAATTGACTCTTCATTTGATAAAATTAATTAAGTAGGTTAGTGAAAATTGTTTGCTTTATTTTATAAACTATAATTCACCTACAAACTTATAGTAATATTATTACTCTTTCAATCCTATATTTATCTTAGATGGTTTGGGAGAAACTCAACATCAAATATATGCCTATTATATGAGATTTTATTGATGTTTTGTTTTTAAAATATTTTCTTTTTCTTCCTCTAAATCAAAAAGTTTATTTTTCAATAGAACTCATACTTAGTGCTACACCTATTTCAAAGATTATATATAGAATGGCCCATATTTAGTATTAGGAATTAAAAAATCAAATCTAGTAGATTCTTGATAAGGGATTCATTCAGTTAAGTACATCACCTTGGTGTTCACATGTTCTTTTTATTAATAATAAATATGGTTTAATGTGACTTTATATTGATTATCATGAACTTAACAAGATCAAAATTAAAAATAATTATCCTTTTATATGTATTGATGATTTTTTCAATCAATTATAAAGAGAACAATATCTTTACAAGATTAATCTTAGATTTAGATACTATCATTCGAGGTTAAAAAGTGATGACATACCCAATATATCCTTTTGTACAAGGTATAGACACTATGAATTTATAGTGATGTCATATAGTATTACTAATGTCCCCACCATCATTGTGGATTTATTGAATAGAGTCCTAATAGATTACCTTGATCATTTTTTATAGTATTTATAGAAAACATCCTTATATATTCCAAGATTAAATAATAGCATGAATGTTACTTTAGGATTGTATTTAATACCTTATGGAAGGATAATATATATGAAAAATTAACCAAGTGTGAATTTTGGATACAAAAGGTTTTATTTTTGTTTCATATAATCTCAAGAGAGTTTATATTGGTGGATACATCAAAGGATAGAGTTATTAAACATTAGACCATACCAACTACTATGACTGAGATCCTTATTTTTCATGGTTTGGATGGATATTATCGACACTTTGTGGATAATTTCTAACGGTTATATAATATAATAACCATGTTAACCTGTAAGGAATCCAAGTTCATTTGGATAGATGAATGTGAATAAAATTTCAAGGAATTTAAGAGAAATATGGTCATCACACCTTTATTTACATTACCCTATAGTAGAGAAGCATTTGTAATCTAAAGTGATGAATTGAATAAGGGACTGGGATGCATCCTTATAAAAAAATATATAGTGTTAGATTATGCCTCACGACAATTTAAGATTCTTGAGAAAAATTACTCAACTCATGATTTGGATCTATTTTAGTAATTTTTTCATTATATATATATATGCATTGTCTATATGGATAAAGGTGTGACATATATACTGATTATAAAATTTTAAAGTATATATGCACTCAAAAAGAGATGAATATGCACAAGAGAAAATGGTTGGAGTTAATTAAATATTATTACTACTCAATACATTACCACCCTAATAAATAAAATAAGGTGTCAAATGATTTTAATCTAAAGGAATGTGTTATCTTATCTACGATAAGGATCACAAAATATATAATATTTCTATATTTGGAAAGGATGGATCTAGAAATCATGAAGGAATGGGATAAATCTTATCTCTCTCAAAAAAGTTTTCAACCATATATCTGAGTGAAGATTAAAGAGGTATATAAGGAATATGTAGCGCTAAAAAAGTGGGTGATAAATGTAACATCCTAGGATTTTATGAAATATTTTCTCATATGAATTTTTTATGGATTTCGTTAAACGCAACACTCAGTTTAAATGAACCATGAGATACTATTAAAATATTATTAGGATATTGTTAACTCTTAGAAATTGGATTGGTGGGTATGAATATGAATAAATAGATTATTAATTTTTTTATATATATATGAATACAATTAATTAATTGGTTATAAATTAATTATAAATTAAAATAACAAATAATTGAAATTAAAAGAGATATTTTTATAAAAAAATTATGCACACAATATATTTTTATCTTAATAAATTAAATTATACACTATTGGTGAATAATTTTAATGAAATGTATATATTTTATTTTTAATAAAATGTTTTAACATTTTTTTAATATTTTTTATGGATTTTATAAGAATAAACCAAGTTTTATACTTAAAAATGAATTTTTTTAAACATTTTTTTTTCATATCTTGGGAGCTTAATTTGAAATTAATTTTTACCAATTATAGGTATTTAATTTGATAAAATTGATTCCATATTTTAAATCATGAGTTCAAAATTTGGTAAACAGGTCTATTTTATTTTTGATCAATTTGAATAGTAAGATTAAAAAATTATCACCCCGATAAAGGGTAAATCTTGTTGACTTTGGTTAAATCTAAGTTATAATGCCATAATTGTTCATATAAAATATTATTGGATGAATTTAATTCGACACTCATCACATTATGATCTAAATTTAGTTATTTAATAGACAAATTTCCCTGAAAACAACCCATATGGTATTTAATCCAAAGAAAGTTCCAAAATGTCACTCTATTAGTTTTAAATGTATCATATTTGTCCACAGAGGGGGAAAGTAAAGTTATGGATGAATATAAGAATATATTTTGAGATTAATAAAATTAATAATCATGATATAAATTTATTTATAATTTTTATTAATAATATAATGAACTTAAATTCATATGTAACACTAAAGCAGTATTTATAAAATTAATAAAAAATCTAATAAATGATATTAAAAATATTAAAAGTGATATAATTTTAGTGATTTGATTTGTTAAAAAAAATTAAAATTTATATTTCATATTAGTTTTATGTTGAATGATTATATTTGAATTACAATTTTTTATTTATTGTAATTTTAATAAAAGGAATAGTGTCTAAATTGTTATTAATGATATTTTAAGAAAATAATATTTTATTAAATGACATAAAAATCATAAAAATATAAAAAATTAAACAGGGAAAAAATATATAGTTTAAAATTTCATCACTTTCGCATTTATAGGATATTTGGAACCATTTTTTTATTATGACTTTAATATATTTTAATATTTCAAGAAATTCATAGAGTGTCCCTCCTATTATTATAAAAGGTAACCCCTCCTTTATCTTCTACGAACCACTTTAAACCTTCTATATGGACAAAAATATAAAAATTTATATTCTCCAAAACCCTATCCACATTATAGAGGTTTTGGTATTTTAAAAAGGCCAAACCTATATCCCTTAAGAGGATATCTAAAGGAGTTGTTTCAAAGAATAAGTAATCACCTAAAACGATCATTTTCTATTTAATTCTTATTTTATCTCCTATAAATATATTAAATTATTAATAAAATAATAACTTAAGTATAATAAATACACTAAAATGTTTTTATAATTATGAAACCACTACTATTAACCATCTTTCAATCAAATGGGAAGCAAAAGTATCGCTTGTGCTTACGTATAACTTACCGTCTCCACGTAGAAATACAATTCATTTTCAATCACCACATTTCATGGATGGTTATTATTATGGGTTTAATATTTATATATGATATTTATGAAATAATTATTATTATTATGGAATGATAATTTAATATATAACTTCTTACCTTACAAACCATTGGGAAATGATAATGTGGTACATGCATATGTGTAAACTACCACCTCCACAAAGCGATGTGATTTGTTATCCATTTACTTTATACTTTTATGCTAATAAATATGGATTTAATGAATATATATGATATATGTGATTTAATAATGATTATATAAGTATTTTTTGTTATTTAACTTTCTTTTTTTTCTATCAGTTGAAAAATGAAAACAATGTTCATGTGTATGTACAACCTACCATCACCATGAACGGTGAATTCAGTTTTCCACCTTTAATTTTATGGATGAATATAAAAATTAATATAATAACAATATATTATATAAATAAAATTATTAAAATTTTATATATGATGGAACTATGATCAAATTGCAATTACCAAAACTACCAAACCAAAAAATACATGAAAATGAAGCAGATATCACCCAAAATAGTGATTTTAATAAAGTATTGTTAATAAAAATGTGATAAATGGTTGTAATTAAATCATATATGGTATGATATATATGATTATGGTTCTTGAATATATATATATATATACACACAATAAATATATATTTATTATACATGAGGTTCGAACAGGTATGAAGGAAGTCAGACTTGTGGTAAGGGATTTTTATCTCACTTTTACTTTTTTGAGACAAATGTCATATTCACCACTTATTTATTTTATGTGGTGTATATACTGCCCATTAATGAATTTTATGATGATGATTATTAATTTTATGTGGATTTTATATCAACATATAGTTATTTATTTCATTAGGCTTATGATTCAAAATTTACCAAAGTGGTAAGGGTGTTATGTTACAATATCATTGTTTATTAGGATTGTTTATGGTTAAGTAATGATGATGAAATATTAGGGTATGTATCTAAAAAACTCCATTAATTTTCTTAAAATTTTTATATTTATGTAAAATACATGATTTTAATTAATTTTTCTCTCCTTAATTACTCAATACACTAAAATGTTTTTTAAATAAAATCAAAATTTTTCTCTCTTCGGCCGAAAAAACTTTTTCTTCAATATCAATGTTTTCTAAAAATGTTTGAAATAAGGTTTTTAATATTATCCTAGGAATTTTTATACTAAATTTTAACCATGATCTAATTTTAAAAAAATGGTCTAAAAGAAATCTTCTTGTCATTTTTTGAAGAAGATACTTTTTTTACTTTTACCAAAAATGTGAAAGTAATGTTTTCTTCTAACTTATACAGCATGAATGGAATTTCCTACCATCATTACCATTCAATGTTTTAAATATGAATTTATAATTTTCCAAGATTATTTTCAAATAATTAATTTTCTAAAATATTTTGGAAATATTATTATCTTAAAATTGATTTCAAAGTGGAAAGATTATTTTAATCAATAAATGTATCAATGATATTTTAAAGGAATTTTCATATATGATAACATAATTTAATGTTAATTATGATTTAATAGGGATATGATCCATTTATTAAATTATTAAAGTTTTTTTGAATGGTTAATTTTTGTGTTTATAAGATTTTAATGATACCCATTTATTTTCCATGGGTTATGCTATGATGAATGGATGAAATGTTTATGAAAACTATTTTCTTTAAAAAGTTTATGATGTGATGATATGGTGAATGTTTTTTGATATTTTGGCACATATTTGTGTTTTTCATTATGTTATGTTATAATAAAAGATTTTGGTTATGTTATAACCAAGTACAATGGTTACGTTATATCCAAAGATGGTGGTTACGTTATAACCAAGGATGATGATTGTGTTATAACCAAGGATGGATGGACTTGGAATTATATAGACCTCCAATAAACTGGGTAATGATTGATATATCATGAGATAAATAAGATTATAAAGGGGATTTAACCCATTTCAGTAAGGGACTCTGTCCACTATGATAGTCTTGGGAGTGAACCTTAACTACTACGATGGTTTGAGCAGTGAACCCAATCCACTAAGATAGTATTAGAAATGATCCTTAAAAACTAAGGAAATGATTTTATATACTTATTCCATAATTCAATGTCTTATGAAAATGTTATTATTGTGAGGTGGTATGTGAGTATGATAAACTCTATAATACCAAATGTAGGATCGAATATGTAAGCATGAGATTCTAAAATACAAGAGGGGGTGAATTATACTTTTAAAAATTCCTTTGGAACTTTTAAAGATGATTATGTTTAACAAGGTTAAACAAGATAATTCACAAGACCTCTAAATTCTAACAACTTGCTTGGATCTGGAAAAGTGATTTCGGAAATGAAACTTAACAAAAGTTTACAACAACTAAGATTCTACCATAAAACATATAGAATCTAAATAAATCAGATTACAAGTGTGAGTAAGTATAAGAAAGTTATACTTTCCTCAATAATACAAAATGCAGCATAAAACTCAAAACAAAAATAGTAACAAGTATTAAATATTTTAACCCAAAGAGAAGGGTATCCAACAACCTTGGATAAAGGTCCCTTGATTTATACTTTCAAGAAACTCTGTCTTACCCACACCAGGGTAAGCCCTCGATACGAAGATCAGAGTCTGTCTTGCTATCCCCGCAATCCCTCAACTATCAGGTAGTCGGAACCTCTGTCGCCCTATCCCCGGAATCCCTCGATTGTACACAGCAACAATCGGAGTCGCACGAAGCAGGTCTGCACAAATCAAATTTTTAACAAGCCATTCAAACTTTCTGCATGAATCTTGAGAGTTTATAAAATCCTCTCTCTCTAGAAATCACTTCAACGGCATGTAAGCATAGTTTTCAAAGATGTTGACTAGTCTTGAACTCTTTCAAATGAGCTCATATTTATAGGCACATCTCCAATGGTCGACTCCCTCCTCCAACAGTCATATTCTTCCTTGAATTTTAGAGGGACCTGTACACGTGTCACTCAAACAACAGTTAATGAGTAACTGAAAGAATGACATCATTTTATTACTAATCAGGTGTAAGCATAACCAAAATCTATTATTAGGAATGTAATTAAATGAAGTTCAGAGTATAGCCAAAAATTAATTCGGAGTCTATGATACAAATATATTCGGATTCTGTTTTCAAGGAATTCGGAACCTGAATTCTATAGAATTCTAGAGTCTGAATTTCAGGGAAATTTGGAGTCTGGATTCACCAGAATTTGGAACCTAAACTTACAATGTTTGGAGTCAGAGTTCATGAGAATTCGGAGCCATAAATCATAAGATTTAGGAGTTTGTATTCAGAGAACTCAGAGTCATAAATCAGAGAAGTTCGTAACCAGAATTCAAAATAAGAATTCGTAGTCAAACTTTACATAAGTTCGTAATTAGAATTCAGAGTCAAACTTCATGAGAGTTTGTAACTAGAATTCGGAGTTAAACTTCATGTGAGTTCATATCTAGAATTCAGAGTTGAACTTCATGAGAGTTCGTAACAGGAATTCGGAGTAGAACTTCATAAAAGTTCATAACAGGAATTCGGATCCTAAAACAGAACGATTCATATCTAAATATTATATGATTTAGAGGTTTTATACATGACACCGAATTTTATACATAGACAAGATAAAAAACGAGGTAAAACATGGTAAGGATAAATTTCCTTGGGAAAGGAATTTTTTCCTTATGGAAGTAAAACATTGGAATGAGTTTTTCCTTGAAATAAGGTGATAGTGATTTTCAAAATAAGAGGAATCATGAAGTCATAAGGAAACCTTATTGAATTAACAATCTCCCCCAAGTATGAAGGAATAGAAAATTCATAAGGAAAATCTTATTGACTCGACAATCTCCCCCTTTTTGGAAAGCACAAACATCCTTACAAAAAATAATATAAGGATTTAGCAAAACATTTCTTGACATAGAAAATAAAACTTATCTCCCTTTTCACATTGGTAAAGATGAATACAACTAACTCCTCCTTAGGCTTTGGAACACTAAGGATCGGATTCTTGATTTCCGGAATGGGATTTTAATTATCTAGGGTATGGAAATATTTATAATGAGCACTCACCCTTAAATAAACTCCTCCTTACTTAGGGATATATCTTCTTATACATAGAAAAAATTTTCCTTCTCCCCTTTAGAATTCTTTTTCCTTCTCCACCTTTGTGATTTTTAAAAAGATTTTGATGGAATGGAAAACAAATATGGTACTTGAAATATTAGTATAGACATCCAAACAAAAAAATCAACCATGATTCCATTACGATTTAAAGAATTAGTACAAGGAAAAAACAATAAAATATTGGGTTTGGTCTATTTTGTTTCTTTTTCCTTGGGAATCAGCTTCTTCACGATTGTCTTCAACTTTTTCAGCTCTTTGTGTTCCTCCTCCTCTTGCTTTTACAAGGCTGTGATTCTATCCTCTTGAGCCTTCAGGGCCTCTACCTGAGCCTTCAACAATTCCTCTTTCTTCACAAGCCTTTCTTCCATCTCGGTCCAGATATCCTTCTCTGTTTTCCAACTTTGGAAAAAATAACTTAGCTTTTCATTCAGATCTTTGACATCTTGAATCCGAGAATTTTGTTCAAGAGTTAGCTTTTCTTGAAATTCATTTGTAAGATCCTTGATCTTGGAGTCTCCGGTATCAAAATATTATTTTATATCTTATTGAAATTGATCAAGCTCACTCAAATCTTTATTGATTTTCTTTGACAAGAGAGTCATTTTCCTAGAAGATTTTCTGTGGGCCTCATAATTGATAAGGAAATTTTTGTGTTCTACCTCAATCTTCACAAATCTTTACATCACCATAGATACGGAGTATGAATTATGATTCATGGTGTGCTGAAGCATCTGGCATCTAGAATAAATTGTTGGAAAGATCAGAATGGTGTCCACCAGCTTCTTTATAGACTGAACAACAAAATCATGTCCCAAGGCTGACGACTCTGAATATGACAATTTACTTGGAGATAGTTCTTCCTCTAGATCTACCAGCTCACTCTTAGAGTATCCTCCAGCTTCCTTCTTCCTCAAAATATCTTTGGTTGGAGTATCGACAACCACTTGTTTGCGTTTGTTGATTTTCGGAATAACCTCTTCATCAGGAGACTCATTCTCACTTCCGGATAACTATACAATCTTATCTTCATCAAAATTTTCTTGATCAGTTCCAGCCTCAATGTCTTCTTGATGTATGAAGTGATGATTGTGAATCTCTTCCTCAGAAAACTTGCTGACTTCCTCTTCACGCTTCTCATCATCTCTAGGAGTAGCAAGTTTAGAAGATCCATCTTGAGAAGTTCGGAGTGAAAATTTCTCGGAAGCACTTTCCTTTTCCTAATACTCTTAGACTTTCTTAATCACATCACCAGAGCCACCACTACTCTCATCTTCTTTTACTTCTTCTACTTCTTTCTTCTCTTCCAAAATCTTCTCTTGTGGTTTTTCTGGTGACATAAACCTCTTTCTCGGAGTCTCAGGCAATTGTTCTACAAGGAAAGATTTTGTTACAGGGATTCGTTCAGATTCTACTTTAGTATCATTTAAAAGAGATTGCACAATCTATTCCTCTAACATATTCTTCTTGAGCTTCTTATATTTGGATTGCTTCTCAAGCTCCTCAGCATCTTTTTCTTTCAAGGCCTTAGCCTCAGCAGGATCCTAACCGAACTGTGGCTCCCCTGCTTTTATATTTTGCTTATCCTCCCTCCATTTTGATATGACTTCATCAGGGTAGGCCTTCTGATTATCTGGTTTAGGAGGTGTGGATTGAGGTTCTTTGGCTTTATGGGTTTCAGCTTCAGCTATAACTTCCTTCAATTTTCTTTTCTTCCTAGCCTTATTTGATGGTTCAGTTTTTTCAACATTTAATGAAATGTCTTCTGCCTCATCCTCAAGTATGTCATAAAATTATCCTGACTCCTTGGAGAAACCAACCTTCATTCTCTTAAGGGTTTCATCACTGATAATCATTACTTTGAAATTATTCGGCTTGGAACTGCATGGGATCTTGAAAGATTCAAGACACCAAATTATCAACTTTGAAAGTAAAGTAGGATACATGATAATCTGATCTCTGAGGATCCCATTCTTGATGTTTTTAATCATAATGAGAATGTGCCTCATCAAATTTATTTTCCTTAGATTTACCAAAAAATCCAAGATATATATGTCACTTTTCTTAAGGGTGTACTTATCACCCTTCCTCGATACGATAAAACCTTGAACCCATAACTGTAGAATCTGATTGTTGGTAGATAGATGGGAAATCTTTGTTGTCTTAACATTAGTAAGTCCAAGGCATTCTATAGCCTTCACCTGGATGAAACTTCCTTCCACATCTGGCAGCTTGTGGGAGAAAAATTCGGCTTCTCTTTCATATGAGAGCCCCACCAAGCTAGGAGCCTTGGTGTAAGAGAGTTTGTATGTCTTTCCATAACTCTTAAAAGAGAATTTATCCCTTCCTTCTTCCTTAAAGAAACAAGCTGACTCAAAAAACTCTATGAGGAGATCCGGATACACAAGATCTTGATCCCTTAGCTTCAAAAGAGCTACACTCTCTCAACCATTAATGTTGATGTTTTTTGAAATAATATAATCAAATTTCTTGAAGAAGTTCGGATGCACCAACTTCTCCCTGTATATCTGCCACTCCGCAATCGGCTTGATAGTAGACATCTCTTAATAAGGAGCTTCTACAGACATTCGAACTTTGAGAACTTCTGAATAATTCGGGATGGGTTTTGTAGAGAGGCAGAGCTTCATCACACACATGATTTGAAAACCGATGTGGGACAACCATCAAGAGTCACCTTTATATAGGCATTGAAGTGACAGTTTAACTTCCCATTTAAATCCAATGGATAAGAATTCTTCAGATTTGATCTGACGGTTGAAATGATAGCCACAAGGAAAAATTTGGTTGAATCCGATCTTTTGAGGTTTTAAAAGGAAAAAATTCGGATTTAAGGAAACTAGAATCTGATAAATTTTAAAAACAAAAAACAACAAGTAAAAAATGATTATGAAAAACATAAGAAATAATCATACCTTTCGGATTTCTAGGAATATTACTCTTATTGGGGAATATTCTTCTTGAAGAACTTTGGATTCCAAAAAAAACTTGAATACAAAAAAGAAACTACACTACAAAAATTTCAAATCCGAGAATTTCCATTACGAAAATTTCAGGTCTGAATATTTTCATTACGAAAATAATTTAAAAAACTATAATACAAAAAATTTTATTACAAAATTTTTTGAAAAACCAACTACGAAAATTTTCATTTCGAAATTTTTTGAAAAACCAACTATGAAAATTTTCATTACGAAAAATTTTGAAAACCCAACTACGAAAATTTTCATTACGAAATTTTTTGAAAAACCAACTACGAAAATTTTCATTATGAAAAATTTTGAAAACCCAACTACGAAAATTTTCATTATGAAATTTTTTGAAAATATTCAATAACAGATGTACTCCCCCTATGAAAAGAAGTTTATTACTTTAAGGAGATTGGTTCAACAGAAAGTTAATTAAGGAAGATTACCTTACACTTATCATTCCTAAATTATGTTTAATGTATTCAAATCTATCAGAGGGTAAAGATTTTGTGAAAATATCAGAAAGTTGATCTTGCATTCTGATAAATTGAAGAATGATATCTCCTTTTAGTATGTGATCCCTAAGAAAGTGATGCTTAATATCTATGTGCTTTCCATGAGTGTGATGTGCAGTATTTTTACAAAGGGTAATGGCACATGTGTTATCACACAAAATTTGAGTCTTAGTAAAACTCAAGACATATTCTGTGAGTGTGTGTTACATCCACAACACTTGAGCACAACAATTTACAACTGCTACATATTCAACTTCAGCAGTGGAAAGTTCTACTGAGTGTTGCTTCTTTCAAGACAAAGAAACTAATGAATCACTTAAGAAATGACAAGTTCCGGATGTACTCTTTCTATCCATTCTACATCCACCAAAGTCAGCATCGGAAAATATTTTTAAAACAAAATCATTTCCAGAAGTATAAAATAGTCCTAAATCCATGGTTCCCTTTAAGTAGCGAAAAATTATTTTCACTGCCTTTAAATGAGATTCCTTAGTATTGTATTGATATCTTGAATATAAGAATACTTAAAACATTAAGTCTGGATGACTAGCTTTTAAGTAAAGTAGACTTCCTATCATACTTCTAAAAATTGTTTGATCTACTGGTTTCCCATCATCATCAAGATCAAGTGTGTTTGAGGTACCAATGGGAGTACTTATACTTTTAGTATTGTCATATCTATACTTTATAATAATATCTTTGATATACTTATGTTGGGATATATATATTACTTCTGGTTTTCGAGAAATTTGAAAACCAAGGAAAATTTTTAACTCACCCATCATACTCATTTCAAACTCATATTTCATTAGATCTGCAAAAGAATCAGTTAAATATTTATGAGTTGAACCAAATATAATGTCATCAACATAAATTGGAACAATCAAAACATTTTTCTTATCTTTATTTCTAAAAAGGTTTGGATCTGTATTTCCCATGACATAGTTATTTTGAAGCAAAAATCATGTAAATCTATCATACTAAGCTCGAGGGGCTTGTTTATTTCCATAAAAAGATTTGGTAAGTCTAAAAACATAATCAGGATGTTTTGTATCTTCAAAGCCAGGAGGTTGTTCAACAAAAACTTCCTCTTGAACAGAACCATTAAGGAAGTCACGTTTCACATCCATTTGGAAAAGTTTGAAATTGAAGAATGCTGCAAAGTCAAGTAGAATATGAATAGATTCAAGTCTAGCTATTGGAGCATAGGTTTCTTCATAGTCTATTACTTCTTGTAGATTATAGCCTTTAGCAACTAATCTATCCTTATTTCTAACTATGATTCCGTTTTCATCACACTTATTTATAAAGACACATTTTACTCCAATAATAGAAGTTTTCTTAGGTCTTTCAACCAAGGTCCGGACTTTATTCCTTTTGAATTCATTTAGTTCGTATTTCATGGATTTAATCCAATAATCATGACTTAAAGCTTCATCAGTGCTTTTTGGTTCTAATTGGGAAAGGAATTCTAGATGTTCTACTTCATTTATTAAATAACTTCTAGTTCTTACAGGTTGATTGACATCACAAATGATACTATCACTGGGATGATTCTTTAGAAACAACTGGTTTGGATTTTGTAAAACCTATTCATCAACATAAGGTAGGAAATCTTCTGGGGTAAATGTTTCAGTAACATCTTCTTGAAAATTTTCCTTATCAGAAGGATTTTCTATCAAAGGTTGACAATCAGTTTTTGAAAACACATCCGAGGATGTAGGTTGGGGTTGTTTAAAAACAAAAGGATCAGTTTCATCAAATTTATCATGTACTATCTCTTCAACAGTACAAGTGTTTTTATTGAAAACTCTATAAGCCTTAGAAGATGTGGAGTAGCCTAAGAAAATTCCTTCATCATATTTTGGTGTGAATTTATGTAGATTATCTTTAGTATTCAGAATGAATACCTTGCAGCCAAAAACATTAAAGTAAGAAAGTATAGGTTTTCTACCATTCTATAACTCATAAAAAGTTTTATTAAGAAAAGGTCTAATTAAAACACGATTTATAGTATAAAAAATAGTACTTACAACTTCAGCCCAAAAATTCCTTGCTATAGAATATTCACTCAACATGGTTCTAGTTATCTCTTGAAGAATTCTATTTCTTCTTTCAACTACACCATTTTTTTTGAGGAGTTATAGGTGCTGAAATATTGTGAGTAATACCTTTTCTACTACAAAAAGTTTAAAAATCAGAATTTTGTAATTCTTCTCCATGATCACTATGAATAGTTTTAAATGGAAGGCTTTTCTCATTTATAACTTGGGCTCTAAAACTTTTCAAATAATAAAAAGCTTCAGACTTCTTTTCTAGAAAATAGACCCATGTGAATCTAGTGTAATCATCAACCAAGACAAATACATAGTACTTTCCCCTAATTCTTCCAGTTTGTGTTTGAACAAAATGATCCATATGTACTAGTTGTAATGCATCAGTAGTTGAGACTTCACCGACTGATTTAAAACTTGATTTATGTTGCTTTCCATATTGACAAGGGTCACAAACTTTTGAAGAATCAAATCTGAGCTCCGGTAGATCCCTAACTAATCCTTTATTAGAAATTTTTCATAAGTTCTTAAGGTTAAATTGACCTAACCTTCAATTCCATAACCAAGAATAATCTTCCATTGCACTAAGGCAAGGTAAGTCTTGTCTCCTAAAGTCTTCTAAGTCTAGTGTGTAAACATTCTCTTGCCTATTAGCAGAAAGAATAAACTCTTCCTTGGAATTGTGTACTAGGAATTTGTCATTCCTAAAATTCACAAGGTATCCTTCATCACATAATTGGATTATACTAATAAGGTTGTGCTTAAGACCCTTAACAAAAAAAAAAACATTTGAAATCAATGTTTTTTCAAGAAAAACAATGTTACCTATACCAATAATTTCTCCCTGATCATTGTCTCTGAAAGTTACTTTTCCTCCTTTAGTTTTGATAATCTTTTCAAAATAGTTTTTGTTACCAGTCATATGCCGGGAAAATCCACTATCCATGTACCACGTATTGCTTTTGGTACTTTTCCTATTTTCCTGAAAATAATAAAAAGTTAGACTTTCGGAATCCAAACTTTCTTGGATCCGGAATTGTTAGACAAAAATTTTTTGGGTATCCACATTTGTTTAGAAAAATAAGCTGTATGAAACCCAAGATATTTATCTTTATTCAAGGAGTAATTTTTCTTCCAATTCCCACCACTTTGACACTTAGTGAAAAAAGGGGATCTAGAAGGAACAAAATAATTGTTTTTTAAAACCGGTTTTTGGTGAGTATAACCTACTCCAGTGGTGTTTCCTTAAGGTTTAATTTGAGAATAAATCTTGTTAAAATTTTCCTTCCCAGAGGTAAATTTTTCAAGAAGCTTCTTAAGAGAAAATATTTCAGATTTCAATGTGATGACTAAATTCATATCCTCAGGAATCATTTCCCTAGAGTTATATTTTTCGTCAAAAACTTTTATCTTTAAAATAGAATTCTTAAGATCTTTAGAAAGTTATTCTTTATCAGAATTTTCTTTCTCAAGGTCTTTAGAAAGTTTTTCTAAAAGATCTTCTTTATCTCTAAGATTTCTAGAAAGATCTGAAATCTCTTTTGTAGGAATTTCTTCCCCGTTATTTTCCTTGTCTAATTTCTTAGAAATTTTACAATTTCTTACTTCAAGTTAGTTGGAAAATCTAGAAACTTCTTCATATGAAGGTATTTATTCGTTTTCTAAGGATGAAGTATCTTCATTAGAAGTATTATTTTTAGAATAGTAATTCTTATCTAGATATAAATTTGATAAAGCCTCAGCAGAGCGTACCTTGGCCATAAGACATGTATTGGGGAAATAAGTAGTAGCAATGAATCCCATATTATTCTGTGTTGATGAATCATATTCAGAAGATTCACTTTCTGAAGAGTCTCCACAGCTATCACTCTAAGTATCACTAGCTTTAAGGCTTTTCTTGTTCTTTGATCGATAGAATTTCTTCTTGTTCCTTTCGAAATTCCTTTCCTTCTTTTCCTTCTTTTTCAACAAAGGACAATCAGGTCTGATATGACCCGTTCTTCTACATTCATAAGAAGTAACTTCTATATCTTTATTATCTCTGTAGTATTTCTTATTATACCTATTCTAATGGTTCTTTTGAGCTACAATATTTTTTATTCTCCAAGAAATATTTGCAATTTCATTCTCATACTTTTCTGTGTCACTAGATTCTGACCGAATAATGACTTTCTTTGTCTTTGATATAGTTACTCTTTCTGGGGTCTTGGATTTCATATGTTTAGAAGTGGTAGTAAAAGAAACTCCTCCATTCCCATTCATATTCTTAACATTTTCAGAATCTCTATTCATTCTAGTTTCATGCTGAAGAAGAGTTCTAAACAACCCATCTAAGGAAATCTGAGTGACTTTCCTATTCTCATCAATAGCTATCCTCTTAGACTCCCATTCATTTGGAATGATATATATGATCTTGTCTACAAGAGCCTCATCATCCAAACCTTTTTCTCCCATAGATTTTAAGCTATTTATGATATTCATAAACCTTTGTTGTAATTTTCTTATAGGTTCTCCATAAGGAAAGTTAAAGATATGGTATTCATCTCTCAACATAGCTCTTCCTGACTCTATGACTTTAGAGGTACCAAAATGTGTAACTTCAAGTTTCTTCCAGATACTGTTTGCAACTTCACATGATGATATCTGACTATAGATATTCCTAGTAATGGAACATAACTAAGTATTTCTAACTCTGAAGTTTAATTGATATTCTGATTTCTCATGATTCGTAAAGGTTATCAATTCCTTATCTGGAATCTTATAATCTCCCGTCAGCATTAGATAGTTATCAACTCTAGTGTTGATAATGAAAGTATTCATCCTATCTCTCCAATACTCATAATAATTTCCATAAAAACATGAGGTCTTGTAGGATTTAGATTATCAATAAAGACAACATTTAAACATTTCATCCTTAAGAAAATCTTTGGCACACAAAAACTTGTTAGTAGTATAAGTCTGTAAACAAGGGAAAATATCCTAAGCAAGAAAAAAATATTGAATCTCTAAGAAAAAATGAATCCAAACTTATGAATCTGAAAAACAGAATCCAAGAGAAGATATGAATCTAGAAGTTCAATTATGATAATTCTATTCCGAATCTAATCGTGAAAATAATTCATATTAAACCAAATCCTCTGATACCAATTATGAGATGGTATGTGAGTATGATACACTCTATAATACCAAATGTAGGATCAAATATGTAAGCATGAGATTCTCAAATACAAGAGGGGGTGAATTGTACTTTTATAAATTCCTTTGGAACTTTTAAAGATGATTATGTTTAAAAAGGTTAAACAAGATAATTCACAACACCTCTAAATTATAACAACTTGCTTGGATCCGGAAAAGTGATTCCGAAAATAAAACTTAACAAAATTTTACAACAACTAATATTCTACCTTAAAGCGTATAGAATCTAACTAAATCAGAGTACAAGTGTGAGGAAGTATAAGAAAGTTATACTTTCCTCAACAATAAAAAATGCAATGGAAAACATGAAACAAAACTAGTATCAAGTAGTAAATATTTTAACCCAAAGATAAGGGTATCCAAAAACCTTGGATAAAGGTCTCTTGATTTATACTTTCAAGAAATTTTGTCTTACCCACACTAGGGTAAGCCCTCGATATGAAGATCAGAGTCTATCTTGTTATCCCTGTAAGCCCTCAACTATAATGTAGTCGGCACCTCTGTCTTCCTATCCCCGGAAGCCCTCGATTGTACATAGAAACAATCGGAGTCGCACGAAGCAGGTATGCACAAAGAAAAGTTTGAACAAGCTGATCAAACTTTTTGTACGAAGCTTGAGAGTTTATAAGATCCTCTCTCTCTCTAGAAATCACTTCAACAACATGTAAGCACAGTTGTCAAAGATGTTGTACAGACTTTAACTCTTTCAATTGAGCTCCTATTTATAGGCACAACTCTAACGGTCGGCTCCCTCCTCTAACAGTCATATTCTTCCTTGAATTTCGGAGGGACCTGTGCACGTTTCACTCAAACAATGGTTAATGAGTAACTGAAAGAACGAAATCATTTTATTACTAAGTAGGTGTAAGTATAACCAAAATCTGATATTCGGAATTTAAGTAAATGAATGTTCGGATTCTATAATACAAAGATATTCGGATTCTGTTTTCAAGGAATTCAGAATGTGAATTCTATAGAATTTTGGAGTCTAAATTTCAGGGAGATTTGGAGTCTGGATTCACCAGAATTCGGAACCTAAACTTACAAAGTTCGGAGTCGGAGTTCATGAGAATTTGGAGCTAGAACTCATAAGAGTTTGGAGTCTATATTCATAGAACTCTGAGTCATAACTTAGAGAAGCTCGTAACCAGAATTCGTAATCAGAATTCGTAGTCGAACTTTACATAAGTTCGTAATCATAATTCAAAGTCGAACATCATGAGAGTTTGTAACCAGAATTCGGAGTTGAACTTCTTGTGAGATCATATCCAGAATTCGGAGTTGAACTTCATGAGAGTTCATAACAGGAATTCAGAGTAGAACTTCATAAAAGTTCGTAACATGAATTCGGATCCCAAAACAGAATGCTTTATATATAAATATTATATGATTCCGAGGTTTTAGACATGACACTGAATTTTATACTTAGACAGGATACAAAATGAGGTAAAACATGGTAAGGATAAATTTCCTTGGGAAAGGAAATTTTTCCTTATGGAATTAAAACATAGGAATGAGTTTTTCCTTGAAATAAGGTGTTTGTGATTTTAAAAATAAGAGGAATCATGAAGAATGGATGAAATGTTTATGAAAATTATTTTCTTTACAAAATTTATGATGTGATGATATGGTGAATGTTTTTTGATATTTTAGAACACATATTTGTGGTTTTCATTATGTTATGTTATAACCAAGGATGTTGGTTATGTTATAACCAAGTACAATGGTTACGTTATATCCAAAGATGGTGGTTACGTTATAACCAAGGATGATGATTGTGTTATAACCAAGGATGGATGGACTTGGAATTATATAGACCTCCAATTTACTGGGTAATGATTGATATATCATGCGATAAATAGGATTATAAAGGGGATTTAACCCATTTCAGTAAGGGACTCTATCCACTATAATAGTCTTGGGAGTGAACCTTAACTACTATGATGGTTTGAGGAGTGAACCCAATTCACTACGATAGTCTTGGAAATGATCCTTAACAACTAAGGAAGGGCTTTTATATACTTATTCCATAATTCCATGTCTTATGAAAATGTTATTATCTCGTATCTCATGTTCTTTTATTTCTTTATGATTCATATATTATAAAATACCATGCTTTATGAAATAAACCAATATTATGATCATTGATGTGCCTGGTATAGTTTTAAAATTTTATTTTCATGTTATTATACCCTTATTCTCATGTTATGTTTAATTGATCATTGATATCTCTCTTTTTTACCCTTACTGATAATCTAATCTCACCCTTTATTATGCCTCATTTCCCCAGGTTATGAAGAAAGTTTTTAAGTATGATATGTCTAAGAAGAGTTATAGTTATGAAGAACTTAAATAGAGAAATTTATGAACCATTTTTTTATGTGTTTGAGATTACAACTATAATAGAACTATATGATTATGGATTATATCTTTATGTTATGTAATTAATATTAATTAATTAATATGTGATATCTATGTATGAAATGTATGGTTCATTATAGTTGGTATCAAAGAAAGGATTATTTAACCTTTGGAAACTGGGATGAGAAAACATTAGTGATGTCATACCCTGACCATGGTATTCCCTTTATTTTATTCTTTTATTATTGTTGGATATCTTGGTTGATGTTTGGATCAAGTTCCTGATGGAATTTATTGATTTCTAAAAAATTTGGGTGGTTTTTGACCATATTCATTGTTTGAGCACAGTTTGTCCCAAACTGTGCAATGTTGTGGAAAATTTGTGTAGTGTGTGGTTGGTTCCTAGGAAAATGCACACGTATTGTGTGTGGTTATAGAAAAAATTGTACAAATTGCTATGAAATTTGAAAGATCCATTTTTTAAGATTGGTTTATGATTTCCCAAATCGTTTAGTCATCCCATGTGGGTGTCCCTTCCTTCGAGTAGGGTGTGCATTGTTGGCGAACAATTTGGAAAACCATGTGTCCAAACCATGTAACCTATCCAGGTTCATAAAAAGTTAAAATCACTATATTTCTCATATTATGTTTTAACCCCAAATCATATCTTATCCTTTCTTTATCATTTGTGAGGCCCCTTTTGAGACTTGGGAGGCTTCCTCCTCTCGCCCTCATTGGATTTAATGTTCTTATCCTTCAAATATTAGGTAGATTCCTACTTGGATAAGTATTATTCTAATTATTCTTCTTACTTCTTCTTCTAGTTTCTTTTTTCTTCTTGGATTGGTTCTCTCTTGGATGAACCTAAAGGTTTTGGGTTGATATTTTTCATGTGTGTATTTGATTTTATGGTGTTCAGATCATTTTTAGGGCATATTTATCCCCTCTCTTGAAGTTTTTCCACATCCTCATGCTATTGAGGAAGGTGTATCCATCCATTTCCTTTCTGAAGAATATCTTTGAGTGCTTTAACCTTAAAAATTAATTCTAGAATGTGTTTTCTATGATTTTTGTGTTCTAAACTGATTTTTTATGCGATTTCATTGTTTTAATTTTGATGAAAATGGTTTTCAAAGGGATTTCCTTAGTTATACCAATACATATATATACATACAAAGTGTTTGATAAAATTCCTATTACTCTTTTGAAGGTAAATTAGGTTCTTTATATGGTGTTTTTCTTTAGATATGTTTAGTAATTTATTTTTTATTATGAATTAATTTTAGCATTAAGTTTGGGTTCCTCTTTATGGTTTGATAGTTATGTGTAAAATGGTTTTAATTCTCTTCTAGATTCTTAAAATGGAACTTTATGTAATTTACTAATGCATCAGGTGTTCCATTTGATGTGGGAGTGTCCATATGTGTACAAGGTTCACATATGGGTTGAATCAAAATGATAATGGTTTTATTTAGGAAATTTCTCTCTTGAAAGATGTTTTCAAAATTCACATCTTACATTTCTTCCCTCCCTTAACCCTCCTCTCTATCAAATGGTTATTTTAAAACCCCAATGATTTTTAAATGGATGCCTAGTTTTTAATTGAATCAAATATGGTTTCAATTGTGTTTTCTAAATCTTGGCTCATTTAGAACCTTGGAATGTGGTTTGGCAACTAAAATATATAAAGGCCTCTTTGGAATCTTCAAATCTTTAATGGTGTTCTCTTCTTGGTTTTGTAAATGGTTTTGGAAATTGACTAGGTTTGAAAATAAAGTGTCCTAGTTGGTACTTTATGATGTTTTGGAATTGGTTTCAAACTAATGTGACGTGTAGGACCGATTGAATATTTTAGATGGTTCATTTTTGGATGAGCACCTCTATGGTTGTCCCTCTGAGGAGAGGGCCTCCATATAGTGGGTGTCAAAGTTTGGTTTAAGAAAGGATGGTGGTATCTATGGGTTATTGGTTTATTCCACATGTGTGATGACCTCCTCAATATTTGTGTTCTATTATTATGGGATTCCTGGGCATCATCTAGATATTTTAGTGACAGTTTCATGCTGGTCCCGATTAGATGGGCTGCTACCCCAAGATTTATTGAGAGTCCAGGTGGGGTTGTGCCACTGGTGATGATAGTTTAGAGTAGACATGTTTTTTATTGACAATGAAGTTGAACCATATGCCAAAATTTGACTCTGATATCATTATTTATAGGTATTTCTTCTATATATGTTTAGGAAATGACCATGATTTCTATCTATATGTTCTATTTTATTTTGCTGCTATTAGATTATTATCCCTGCTAGTTTTTTACTCCTTGTTATGTTCCCCTTTATTTTTAGTATAGTAATTTTTATCACCTAGCATGGATTCCTATTTGGGTTTAGTTTTTTTAAAATAGGGATTGTAATTAGAAACTATTTTTAAAAAAATTAATGTTGTGTTTGGTTATTAAAAATGGTAAAATCATTTTTTTCATAAATTTATTTAAAACTAGTGTTTGTGGACTATTTTAGTAAATGAAATGTACAGATTTTATAGTGATTACCTACTAAGCTATTTTTTATAACACCATACTTGTTCCACTCAGCATTGGTTGACCCATGTTATTTTGTAGGTTCAGGTTTCTAGTTCGGGTATACCTTTGGATTAGGTTGTTCTTGTGGTTGGTGGTGACCAAAAGGTCATGTGGAAATCATGTTGTTTCCAGTTTCTTTTAGTTTCATTTTGTAGTTATTTTTTGTTTAACTATTTTTTTATTTATATTTTTTTATGTATTTATTATATTCGTAGTTTAGGGATCCACATGGTTTCATTGCATTATTTGTTTATGTTGTTTTTCATCTACTGTTTATTAGATGAAATCATTACCACTTATGATATCTTTGATGCCTGACTCTAGTCGCCAGCCTAGGAGGATCCTGAATGACTCTTAGGCCTTATCACAAACCGAGATGGGTGTCAGGTCAGATGGTAGCCTGGCCTAGTTCATGAAAATTGATAAACCTAGGGATAAGTCTAAGTATAGGATAAAATCCTAATATTTTTATAATGACCATGGATAACCTAGGTCAAACATAAGGTTTCATATATTGAGAAGAAGGTGTAATGATTTAGACATCCTATAAATTATTTTTCATTATTGTATGGTTTTCCACTATGATTATTTATTCTTACACTTTTCATTTTGGTTTTATTCAATGGATATATCCAAGATACATCATAATAACAATGAATGTTATGGAAAATTAAATGTTTTTCCACCTAAGAAACCAAATTCTATGATAGATGGAATGCATAATCTTGTTTCTATACTCATGAAAATTTCTCAATCCATGAATCATTAAGAGACTACATGTAATCAAAGGAAGGAAAAACATACTTTTGAATCTTTTTTAGAAAATATACACCTTATTTGAGTGGATATTCGAATCCACTAGTGGCTTAACAATTAATCAGCATCATTGAGAAAATATTTTCTATTCTCTAATGCTTAAAACATGAAAATTATATCTCAACAGTTTATCATTTGGAATGTGTATAAGATCAATGGTGGGACCTTATTAATAATAATAGATAATTGGAATAAATTGAATCCATATAATGGAATTAGTTTAAGAATTTATTTTTCAGTAAGTAATTCCATCATATAGTTCATAAAAGGATTTAGAAGTAATTTCTTGAGGATAAACAGAAAGATAAAGAATATATTGGTACATATGAAGCTAATTTTTCATTACTTGCAAGTTATGATTCTAGATCAATCATCAACCCTGAAAGAAAAATAAATCGATTCTTTGGTGGCTTAAAATAATTCCTCTAAAGGTGTTATTTATAAGATAATTTAGTATCTATGAATAAATTGTTTGATGTGAACCTAAGGTAGAAATAGAAATTGTATATTCCCACCATTACCATGTTTTTGATGAGAAAAAAAGATAGAGTCTCATGAGAACTCAAATAAATCACATGGTGGAAAGAAATTCTAGTCACTTACATATATGAAATGCGAAAAAAACATCCTGGAAATTTATTGAGTGGAACTATGATTTTTTTTTAATTGTGATAAGGTGGTTTATATAGATCGTGAATATTGAAAGGTAGTTAAATTTAAATTTGATACAATATAGGAAAGGAAAGTTAAAACTAATGCACCACCCACACTCTAATCACTAGTAGAAAAGAAGTTTTTTGGATACCCCTTACATGGGCGACCTCCATTGGCGGTTGCTATTAGTACCCTATAGAAACTGCTAATGGCGGTCGCAAGGATTCAAAAAATATATATCATCACCCCCCCACCCTCGCACCTGATCCCAAAACCCTACCCCCCACAGTCGCCCATCCCCACCCTTGTCGCACCGCCACCACCGATCATCCCCTCCCTCACTGCACTGCCGATGTCGCACCACCTCTGCCTCCATCTCCTCATCGACGTCGTCACCTGTTCCCTCCCTCGCCACACCGCCCATCCCCACCCTTGCTGCACCGCCACCACCTCACTGCCTCCTCCTCTATCTCCCCTCCACTGTCGCTCCTCTCCCTCAAATCACCCCCATCCCTTCTGAATTTGTTGCTCTATCAAGTATGCCCTAATTTTTGTTTTAGGGTTTTTATTTTGGGAAATTTACATCACAAATTTTACATGCATGAAGATTATATGAATATTGTGTGTGAATAAAAAGTGTGGAAATATAAGTTCATGTGTATACATGATTGTTTGTAAGAAGAAATATGAAACAATGTGTATTTCTAGTGTTTGTATGAGAAGACTTCACACTTTACTTGAGGTTGGAAGTTACATACAATGTATATTCCATGTATATGTTGACTAGATTTATATTAAGTTGTGTTGTTATTTTATTTATACCATTCTTGATTTTATCACATGTCTATGTGTGTGTGTGTGTGTCCCATGAGAAAATGTGTGACGTTTGACCACATGTGTGTGCTTTCATGGCCCATGAGACCCATGTTTGAGTTTGATCACATGTGTGTGTTTCGATACTATATGTTATTATTAATATTATATATTGTTCCTCTATATTATATTCCATGTTTCAATGTGACATACTTTGTATATTTTATATTGTGTTGTTCTATAAAAGGTACCAATGTTACTGGTGTACTCATTGTGGCTCAGTAGCCCTTAAGGGGGAGCATGATAAGATGATGTATTTTCCATGAAGATTGGATTGAGATAGATGATGGGGTATATTGTATTTTCATAGCCTCATATAGGGTCATAGTTTGGGATACAAGAAAGGGAAAGGGCCTAACGTTAGGGGATAGGATATATAGAATGGTGTTTAGAGGTAGAAATGGGATGGAATTTAGAATGATGTATCAATTTTTTTTAACATTCTTATTATTTACCACAATTTTATTGACCTAACACTTTGGGGTGTTTTGTTTTTTACTATATGACTTGAGATACCTACCATAGATTATGATTTTTCATTGTTTATTGACCCTATTGTGTTATTTTTTATCCTTTTCTTTATTGATACCAAGGGTATATTTTCTACACTAATGACATTCAGGCACTTACTACTAGTAACAAACATATTGCATAAAAGGATGCCTGCTTGAGACCATGAGGAACACTATATTTTACCTTGTGATTCAACATGAGTCATCACATTCATTGTCCCACATATTCTCTATTGATAACATAAGTCAATCACATGAACCTCATCCCAGTTGTTTAGGTATCCTTAAGAGAATCCATGAGACCCAGGTTTAAAACTAAGCAGAGGCATATTTTCGAGTATTGTAGCAGTACTATAACAGTCACTGTAATAGGCATTATAGCAGTATTGTTCACTGTGTGGGTATTGTAGCAGGTATTACTCGGTACTGTTGCAGCCGGAACTATTGACCTTGGGCCACCGGTTTGGGATTGGAGTCCTTAAGGCCTTGGAGCCACCCAGCCATTCAGGTCAACAGGGATTTCGGGAAACCTTTAAGGTCTTCGAGCCACCTTAAGGCCTTTGGGCCACATGTAGTTTCCCCAGATAGACTCTACAAAAAAGGAGTAGCGCTAATGGAGGATTCAGAGCAGGCCCACTCACTAGAGCAGAACCAATGGATTTGGAAGAATGAGAGGGTATGACTACACCATCGGGACCCGACTATGCTTGGACAAGAATCTTAGCTAGATTTCCATCTCAATGTGTAAAGCTACCATCATGATGCAGATGCTGGGGAGGGGTAGTTCCTTGTAGTTATATTCTGGTTTAATTTCCTAAGACCTTCAAGTCATGTAATGTGTCTTAAGCCTATGGTCCATATAATCACTAAGGCTACAGGCCTTGTAAGGGTTCCCCCTCATCTCTTGAAAAGGGGGTTATCAAAAATCAATAAAAATAAAGGCTTTTGGGCCATTTACGTATAACATAATTCAAGATAGATTGGTATTGTTTTGTTCTGGAATTGTCTATATTTGATGTTATCCTTGATATAGATTATTTAGTTTTCCATAAATTGTAGATTGATTGCTATATTTAATGGTTAATCTTTACTGCCTCTGATGGCACAAAGTTAGTGTGAATCCAAGAGGCGGTGATACTTTATTTGTACAAAGATACAGTTTCTCTAAGTTTTAGAAGATTTTACATATTCTTGTGTGAAGTATTCACTATTTGATCCAGATTTCAAAAGGTGCATGGTTTGAAAAGGTATCAAGAATACTTATTTAGGTTAATGAATAAGAAAGATTCTATGCACACATAAATGTAAACGTACATTGAAAATTATAAGTGGATAATGTGTTGCTTTATTGGTAGGCATTAACTTAGTCTCTAAGGTTGATAGTTCAAAATTTGTATTTGAGGAATTTTTTCACGTACCACATACGCAAGCAGGTTATTATGTTGTGTTTCATTTTTTTATTTATCATTTGACTTTCTATAGTTATAATTTCTTTATATGTTTTGATTATAGTGAAAATTTATGCATTATGATATTAGTGGACCACAAATTACTTCTTTTTCATGTTGGTTTGATATTTTTTATTATACCCAATATATAATATTTTTTATTTCTTAACTGATAGACTCCCCCACCCATCTGATCAAATGAGTTAAGTAATGTCAATATATATGACCCATGATCTATCCAACTCCATATTATGAAAAACAATATATTGAAGGGAACCAATGATCATGTTTATAGGAAGAGAATATGATAAGTGTGAGTCACTTTATGGAAACACATTTGAGAATCAAACCTAAAATTCACAGCTCAAAGCTGACAAGCTTGTTGTGGATGACCCAATAGGTTACTTTTGGATAAAAATTAACCAATGATTGTGCAAAATTAAATATTTGTGAAGAAAAATTAGTACATCGGATGTTTAAATAATGATCTTCCATAGTTATAATATTCCTTTCTTGAAAAATGTTTACTCTATAGAATTATAGACCAAATTCATTCTTAATATAGTTTCTTCATTATACAAATTTTCATCTAATATTTTAGGAGTTATGAAATATTTAATTTCCATTTTTTAAAAAAATAATCAAAATATGATTAGGGACTCTTGAATATATAATCATCATTAGATTTAACATACCAACATTGTGGCGTTGACATGGGATTTTACTTCCATTCCATTATCTTTTCTCTTGTTTATTATTCAGAGATATAAATTTTTTATTTTATCAATGGTACAAATGCAATTGGTCAGTCTTTATTTTAAATATATTTGATATAAAAATACATGTAATATGAAGTCTTGTATAAATGTTTGTTATACAAATATTATTATGGATAAGAGTTGAATTGATCTTCCAAATCGAACGTCTAAAGAATATTTCAAGGGAATTATGAAATTTATTGAGTTCACTGGGGGATTTTAAAGTGACTATATTAGTTTTCCACGTATAAAATGTGAAAAAAGATATCAATTCACATGAGATACCGTCAGGGAGAACCTCTTATTGAATAGATTCTTGAAAAATTATAAGAGTTGGACTCATCATGGGGAAGAATATATTCATTGTCAAAATACAGATGTAGTTCAGATGGATGTTGATGCAAAGATTAATGATCCAATGCATGAAATGGTTACTGAAATGGCACATGGGTTGGTTCTTGAAGGAATTGACATCTAGAATGTTGAGACTGATGATATAAATTTGTGCTCTGGTGCAGATCATGATTCAAGGAGGTTTTATGAAGTACTTTATGATGCAAAAACTAAATTATATCCTAGATTTAATGCTTATAATAAATTTTCATTTATTGTGGAGTTGTTTCAATTGAAGACTTTGAATCAGTGGTCAGACACATCATTTGACATGTTGTTAGTGTGATTGAAAAAGGTTCTTCCTATCAATGATAAGATTCCTTAGTCGTATTACCATGCTCGTTAGTTTATAAAGAACTTCGGTTTTACATATTATACCATAGATTCATGTGAAAAAACTATATGTTTTTTAGAAAAGAAACTTCTCATTTGGATATTTGTATAGTCTGTAGCACTTCCAGGTGGAAAGATAACAGGGGAACTTAGACTCATCAAATTCAGATAGCGAAACAGGGAAAACTGATTACCATAAAGAAAATGCATTAATTTCTCATAAATATTAGGTTGACAAGATATTTTATGTCATCTAAAGTTTATAATTTAATGATATGGAATGTAGAAAGAAATAAGTAAAGTGGTGTGTTAACCCACCCGACAGACTCTCGTGCATGGAAGGATTTTGATAAGATACACCTCAACTTTGCTAAAGATTTTCGTAATGTGTGATTGGGGTTGGCAGTAGATGGTTTCAATCCATTAAAGTCTATGGTTGGTGTAACTCATAGCACATGGCCCGTGGTGTTGGTTCTGTATAATCTTCCTTCATGGCTTTGTATGAAGAAAACATTTATATTACTTTCCACTCTTATTGATGGACCTAGATGTCCGGGGGATAAGATTGTCATTTACCTTCATCCATTGATTGATGAGTTGAATGAATTTTGGGGTGATGGTGTGATGACTTATGACAGTGAAATGAATGAAATGTTCAAACTGTAGGATGATTTATTGTGTAAAATCAATGACTTCCCATCTTATGAAAATTTATCAGGCTGGAGTACGAAAGGGGAATTTTCTTTCCCTTGTTTCAAGAAAAGTAAAAAATATGTATGGATTAAACATTAAAAAAATGGTCATACATGGGTCACAGACATTTTCTCCCCCCTCAGCACAGGTTCAGAAAGGACAGACTAACATTTAATGGTTCTTGAGAGTTTATCCCAGCACTAAAGATCATGACAGGAGTCGAAATGTTATCGCATACTGAGGAAGAAAACGTCTTCATGGTATATGAATTTCAGGATTTTCTAGCTCATCCATTACCTAATATTCGTGGTGTGGGTATATATCATAGTCACAATTGGAAAAAGAAAAATATTTTTTACAATCTCCTCTATTGGAAAACTAACATGCTAAGTCATAATTTGGATGTCATGCACAATGAAAAAAATGTTTGTGATAATATATTGTGGACCATTATAGGTGTCAGTTGAAAATCAAAGGATAGTGTTAATGCATGTCGTGATTTGGACTAAATGGGTATAAGGAAATAGTTTCATTTATAGTTATCTGATGGAAACAAGGAATATATGCCTATTTCACAGTATACGATGACTACAAAGGAGAAAGAGACATTTCTTTGAAATTTTAAATGCTCAAGGTGTGTGATGGTTACTCTTCTAATATTTCAAAGTGTGTGAATCTGATGATCAGCACATTCCAAGTGTTGAAAATTCATGACAATCACATACTACTTTAGTAGTTGATTCAAATCGTAATTTCTTATTTTTTATCCCCCAATGTTTTTCAACTGTTGATTAAGATGAGTAATTTTTTTAGACAACTTTGTTTAAGAAATCAACGAATGAGTGATTTAAAAAAAATTCATGACCCAATTTTAATTATTCTTTATCACTTTGAGAAACTATCCCCACCCTCATTTTTTGATGTTATGGTTCACTTAAAAATTAACCTAATTGATGAACTAATGGATGATGGTCCTGTGCAATTCTGGTGGATGTATCCTATTGAGAGGTATCTGAATACATTGAAACGGTTTGTATGCGATATAGCTCATCAGGAGGCATCAATAGCCAATGGTTATTTGATGGATGAGTGTACTAATTTTTTATAGAATATCTTATGGATGTTGAAACAGAATTAGATAATCCCTCTCAGATTCATGATGGTCCAGCTAGAGAAGGAACCATATTTGATATGGACAACATCGAGTGGATACAAGCGCATCGATATATCTTGTTCAATACTCCATCATTTGCACCATTAATGTAGTTAGTGTCTTGTCACTTTTATTGTTTATATTTTACATGTTTTTTTGGTTTAAGTTGATCATTTAAACATCGCATTATAATTTTTAGGAAACACATTAATGAGATAAAAGAAGAGATGTATCGTGTGACTGAGTATCAAATTCAACAATCTCATTATGTGTCATTTCATGATTGGTTCAAGGATTTTGTACATAGAAATATATTTTCATTATGAGTGAAGCATTATACTAATTTCTTTCTGTAGAAATAATTATTGAATTCTATGAATTATATAGGTTCATAACATGAGGGAGTTAGGTGACCTCATTCTAACTGAAGAATTTATCCAACTAGGTGGGGGTCCATATATAATGGCTCTTCGTTATAAAGATATAGATTCTAATGAATTTTGATTTTACATTAAATATGTTGATGACAAATGAGAAACACAAAATAGTGGAATTAGTTTTCTATTCATCGATTCTGGTTATTACTATGGTCAATTGACAGACATCATTGAAGTTTTATACACACATGGGTTGATGTACATATTGTTAAAGTGCAATTGGGTTGATCCAGTGAATGGAAGTAAAGTCGATCAATATCAGTTTAAATTGGTGAATTTTAATTATATGTTATACAAAAATGAATGATTAGATAATGAACCTTTCATTTTGACATCACAATAGGAACAAGTATTCTTCGTTACTTTGCCTTCGAATCTTAGTTGGCAAGTTGTTGTGAAAATGTCCTAGTGAGGAGTGTTTTTATTTAAACAAGATGAACATGAGATTGTTCCCTTTGTTTCCAAAAAACTTGATAAACATACCTTAGTTCAACGTGAAGAATATATTTATTGGGTTAGAGTAGTCTTTGAAGGATAAATGGTCAATTTGTATGTTCAATGAAAGGTATAATTTTTTTCCCACTCTTCAGTTTAAAGACTTTTTTTAAAATTGTTTAAAACAACCCAAAAATAATTTGGTACATAATAATTTTTATTTATTATTAGTCATAATCAACCCCTCCACCTAAACAGACCCCCCCCCGCCCCACCCCTAGCCCCTACCCCTCCACCTGGACACCCCCCAACCCCAGATATCCCCCAATCCCAACCCCCCTTGGAAGCCCCCCCCCACCTGCACAGCCACTCCCCCTCCACCTAGACACCCCCCTCCCGGACATCCCACCCCCCAAAACTCCCCCTGGAGAGATCATATCAACATCATGACACTGAATTTTAGAAGAAACGGTACATAACTCATACATTATCTCATCAACTCCATTCTAAAAATACAGATGAATTGTAGTGTATGAGGTGACAGTAGTATAGGGATGGAACTTCATTATAAACTTGAACTCACTTAACAAAGAACCTTTAAAAGTGTAAAAATTCTCTTTCACCACTAACAGAAAGGATTTAATTTCATCAAACACTTCCGGATACAAACCTGATTGCATTGAGGAAGAATCCTAGGACATGTCCTCTTTAGATGAAACTTAGGAATGAAGATAAAAAACTCAACAATTTTGGGGAAAAAATCATTCAATTAACTTATAAAGCCTTTCATTTCATCATGTTTTATAGAACATACATTAGAACATGATTGTAGCATAGGTATATATATCTAAAGACTACACATTATTTCTATTTGAGGAGCCACCATTCCAACTAACTTATTAATTTTTGATGTGGAGAGAGAGTAATCTACAATATCCTTGATCTCATTTTTTCAATAAACAATATACACTATTAAATCAATATATTTTTCTATCAGATTATAAAGATCCATCATTACCTCATTAGAAAATGCTCTCTTTTCCATGTTTTATAAACTCTTGCTAACTGAAGAGCTACTTCATGAGATGTTTAAGGTGAATATATTACTGATTATGTATGTGATATTTTTTCTTTTTCTAGAGTAATCTATCTCCCATTTTGTATATAATTTTATTTATGTTTTGTTAAGTTTTTGATTTTTTAAAATCCATTTACAACTAATTATTCTATCCCTTTTTGTTTTATTAATAACTGTACAAGTTTGATTTTTTTTTTTAAAATCCAATTTATCTTTTTGACACTTTGTATGGTCCCCTTACTAATTTTTTCTATGACTTCAGGCATATTAGGGGAACATGCATCAGATCCACATAATTTATCCAATTTCTCTACGTCTTAGGGTTGAGGTATGTTTGAATGTAATTGTGCTTATTTTTTTAAGTAATTTCTATATATATATATATGTGTGTGTGTGTGTGCACATTTGTCAAATTATTTATAAAATTGTTTTCAACATGATCGAACTTGGCCGCTTCTTCCTCTCATAAGAGAGGCCCTGGTCGTGGCATTTCATCTTGAAATCCTGACACGACCTTTGATGTTTCATTTGACGAGAGATTTCATCCTATGGGACTGACTGCCCCTACATTTATTCATCATAAGGGTCATATCATATGCAAAACACATCAATTTCTATTGACCATATGTGAATGGGCTTCTATACCTCAGGATAAATTAGATCGGCTTTTTAGGCAAGTTCAGGTAAGAAGACCATTTTAGTTTCTTCCCTATGTTTAAAAAATACTAACATGTATGATTTTTTTTCTTAAATAGAATAATATGAAAGTGTTCCCTAATTATTTTTGGCTAGTGTTTATGGGAAAATGACATAAGATGTGTAAATATTATAATGTCAAAGTCAAGAGGGAGCACTGGGTACTAAATGTGGGTTCCCCAGACATTCTGGAAAAAGTCCTGAGAGGTGTTCTCCCATCTCAGTGACGTGACTTAGTTGCATATTGGTATAGTAAAGACGTTTTGGTAAGTATATTTATTTTTGTATATATATTTTCAATAATGTGTGACATTATATTTGTTTTAAATTTTAATTAATTGAATATAGAAGGTGTCCGTATTCCATTCTGAGAATCAAGCGTTGTAGGGACCACCTCACAGTCTCGAGACTCATCACGTGTCTCAGATCCAAAATTATGTTTTTATTATTCATTTTTTAATTTATTATTTAATATGGTTTTTTGTTATATTTTTATATTTATTGGTATACAGTTATGGGAACAAGGTGCACTGACTGATAAAATGTCGGTGTGGATGAGAACTCGTTATCAAAATGATCCAGAGGTTGCAGCTCTTATAGTAAGTGCTTGTACTCATTACTAATACTTACATGCATCTGTATATAAACATATATATATTTATATATATTTAAATATTGCACAGGCTTAATTTGAAGCTGAGTTAGAACATATGCTAGAGAACCAGTGACAGCTTCCCATGCGAAGGGATGAGACATTCCATCACATTATTGGTTGTGACGGGCATGGATATAGTTTGACCTATGGAATTGGGATTCCTCATTCTATATTATCATGTGATGAGGTTTTCATTAATGTTGTTGCTTGGATGACATAGCATCTGTCAGATTTTGAGGCACGGTTGCGTGCTTCTGAGGAGTTAAATGTGCAATTGATCGCTGAGGTTAGAACATTGTGGGAATATGTGTGTTTGAGTGATGGTAAAGAGGATCATACGACACAGGTTTATACTGAATTTATTTATTTACTTTCTATTATGTCCTTTATTACAATATTTATAATTTTTCTTGTTATAGGCCCTTGGCACATTGAATGGAGGTAGCTTCTATGACCACGCATAACACATCATATTCACGAGGTGTGTTTATTTTATATTTATTATTGAATTAATGTTATATATTGATTTAGACATTAAATGTAGAATTGTTTGAGATTATAACAATTTATGTTTTTAAAAACTCCAAAGTTTTTTAATTTTAAGAGTATGATCATTAATTGGATACTTTATTGTGATAAATAATTTATTAGAATCCTTATTGAAGGATAGGAATTCGGCTAGGTGGAACAATGGCCTAATGGACCAATGGCCTTATGGCCCAATGGACTAATGGTCTATTGTCCTAAGGGATGAATGGATTATTGTCCTATTGGCCTAACGGCTGAAGGTTTGAATAGACCAAAGGCCCAAATGACCAAACTTTCCAATGGCCTAAATGGCCTAACACCCCAATGGCCTAACGTCCCAATGGCCTAACGCCCCAACGACCTAACGCCCCAACCGCCTACTTCCCCAATGGCCTAATGCCCCAAATACCTAATGCCCCAATGGCCTAATGACCCAATGGCCTAATGGACTAATGTAAAATTGGCCAAATGGAATACTGTCCTAATTACCTAATGTCCTATTGTCCTAATGGAATATTAGCCTACTGGCCTAATGATGAAATGGCCTAATGGCATATTAGCCTATTGGGGTGGGGGGGGGGGGGGGCTGTCTGGGGGGTGTCCATGGGGGTGTCTTGGATTGGGGGTTGTACAGGGGTGGGGATGTCTAGGTTGAGTGTGGGGGGGGGGGCTATCTGGGGGGAGTTTTTTTTTTTTTGGGGGGGGGGGGGACTGTCCAATGGGGGTTGGGAGTGGGGGATGGGGGTGTTGTCTGAGGTGGTGCTGTCCGAGGGGTTTTTTAGGGTGTGGAGGGTGGTTTAGGGTGGGGGCTATCCGGGGGTGTGGGGGTTGGGAGTGGGGGTTGACCAGGGGTTTTGGGATTGGGGGTTGCCTGGGGTGGGGGGGCTGTCCGGGGGGGAGTGTGGGGGTTGTTGGGGGTGGGGGGGGGGGTTTCTAAGGGGGGGGGGGGGGTTGGGGGGGTTATTCAGTACATAAATTTACACTATATAGTTCAATTTCGAGTGAACGCAACTGAATGGTTGTCGAAACCTCTTTCCAAACCACCTCATCATGTACGAGTAGCACAGTAGGTCACTAATAGAGTATAGTAGTGAGCCTAATGGCCTAATAGACTAATGGTATAATGTCAAAATTGTCCTAATGGCCAATTGGATAAATGGATACTTGGCCAATTGGCGAAATTCCCAAATGGAAAAATTCCTAAATGGCCAAACTCACAAATGGAAAAACACCCAAATAGCCAAAATCACTAATGGCCTAATTCCCTACTGTCCTAATTCCCTAACATCCTAACACCCTAATGGACTAACTCCCTAACTCCCTAATGGCCTAACATCCTAATGGCCTAACGGCCCAAGGCCCAACGGCCCAACGACATAACGCCCCAATAGCCTGACGGCCCAACAGCCTAATGACCCAATGGTACAATTGGCTAAATGGACTAACGTCCTCATTACCTAATTTCTTGTTGGACTAATGGCATATTAGTCTATTTTCCTAATGACCAAATGGCCTAATAAACTTTTTTCCAAATGAAAAAATGACCTAATATCCTAATGGCCAATGTTGCTGCTTTATACCATGATAACAGTTTTTCTACTGTGTTTCTAGATAGTATACTATATATAATATTCTTGTTAGTATGTTTTGTTATGAATTAGATTAGAATTTTGTTCTTGATAGAAATTGGTAAAGAATGTAAAGCCAGAATTGATTGATAATTAATTGGATATAGAATTAAGAGTCGTGTTTACTGAATTTTTTGTTGGTTATAATATAATAATAATTAAAGTGATATATTTCACATGTGTAATTGAAAATGAATCTATTGTTGGGGGATGCAGGGTGGAGGGGGTGGGGCTGTTAAGGTGGGGGGCCTGTCCGAGGAAAGTTTGGGGGTGTCTGGGGAAAGTTTTTTTTTGGGGGGGTGGGCTATCTGAGGAGGGGTTGGGAGTGGGGGTTGTCAAGGGATGGGGGGATGGGGGGATTTCAGTGGGAGTGTGGGGATGAGGGGGGCTATCCAAGGGGTTGGGGTAGTTGGGGGGATGTCCGAGGGTGGGGGGTTGTCTAGGGGGGTTTTCTGGGGGGGTGTGGGGGTGGGAGTGGGGTTGTCCGGGGGGAGTGGGGCTATTCAGGGTGAGTGGGGGTGCTATCCGGGGGGGAGTTTGTTTTTTTTCAGGGGGGGGTGGGTTGTCCAAGGGGGGGTTGAGAGTGGGGGCTAGGGGGTGCTATTTGGGGGGCTATTTAGGGTGTGGGGGGGGGGGGGGCTGTTCCGGGTGGGGGTGTAGGGGTTGGGAGTGGAGTTTTCTGGGGGGATTGGGAGTGGGAGCTGTCCGGGGGTGGGGCTATCCAAGGGGAGTTTTGGGGGGGCCTTAGGGGGTGAGAGGGGTTCTATCTAAGAGGGAGGGGTTAGGGGGACTATTTAGTACTGAACTTTACTCTATATAGTTCAAAGTCAAGAGAACACAGCCTAATGGTTGTCCAAACCTCTTTCCAACCCACCTTATCATGTACGAGCATCACAGTAGGTCACTAATAGAGTAGATTAGTGATCCTAATTTCCTAATGGGCAAATTGCCTATTTTTAAAATTAGACTAATGGACAATTGTCTAAATGGAGACTTGGCCAATTGGCCAAACTCCCAAATGGCCAAACGCCCTAATGGCCTAATTCCCTAATGGGCTAATGCCCTAAAGGTTTAACTCCCTAAAGGACTAATGCCCTAATAGCCTAAATCCCTAACAGACTAATGCCCTAATGGCCTAATAGCCTAACGCCCTAATGCCCTAATAGCATAACCACCAAATTCTCTAACGACCAAACACCCTAACGACCAAACGCCCTACTAGCCAAATTCCCTAACAGCCTAACTCCCTAACGTCCTAATGGACCAATGGCCTAATGGTCCAACTAACTAATGGCCCAATGGTCTAATGGACCAATGGCCTAATAGCCCAATGGCTTAACGACCCAAAGGCCTAATGTCCTTATGGAAAATTGGCCAAATGGACTATTTTCCTAATTACCTAATGTCCTATTGGCCTAATGTTTTATTAGGCTATTGGCCTAATGGAATATTAGCCTATTGGCCTTATGACCAAATGGACTAATGGAATGTTAGCATATTAACCTAATGGCCAATTGGCTAAATAGAGACTTGGCCAATTGGCCAAGTTCCCAAATGCCCAAATTTCCAAACGCCCAAACGCCCTAACGGCCTAACACCCTAACGTCCTAACGCCCTAACGGCCTTACATCGTAACGACCTAACTCCCTAACGTCCTAATTTCTTAATGGCCTAACACCCTAATGCCCTAATTCCATAACATCCTAATGGCCCAACGGCCCAACGGCCCAATGACCTAATGGCCTAATAGACAATTGTCCAAATAGAATACTATCCTAATTACCTAATTTCCTATTGGCCTAATGGGATATTAGCCTATTGGACTAATGGAATATTATCGAATTGGCTAAATGGAGACTTGACCAATTGGCCAAATTACCAAATTCCCAAATGGACAAATGCCCAAATGGCCAAATTCCCTAAGGGAGAAACACCATAACACCCTAATTCCCTAACGTACTGACTCCTTAATGGCCTAATGGCCCAATTTTATTATTATATATATATATACTAACTAAATAAATATATCTAATTTTTATTTTATTTTTTTAGTTGTTTATTTTTTATCTTATTGTATGTTTTTTTGAAGTAGAATATTGGAAGGTATTGGAGCTATTTTGATCACTGGATATGTGAAGAAGTATGTCTGTCATTTATTGTTTTTGAGGATCCTAGTGTTTCTATTGTTTGGAATTGATTTTTTTTTCTGATTTTCGCTCTGTTTCTACTGTTCGAGAAGTGGCACTGTAATTTTTTTAAAAACAAATTCCCTAGTTAGGGGCCGCATAAGAAGGTCACTAATGGTGGTATTTTTTTCCAGATCCCATTGACTGCCATTGGCGATCGCTATAAGTGGATTTCTAGGTTACCTATAGCGACCTCCAATGGAGGTCGTAGTTGCTCGACCCAATAGCGGCCACTATTCGGCCGAGCATTAGGTCACCTATAGAGACTGCCATTGGTGGTTGTTATATCCCTACAATGACAGGCCTAATGATACCTCCATTGGTGGCCTCAAGGTGGACTTTAAATACCATTAGCAACCGCCAATGTCAGTCGTTAATGGTCCAATTTATAGTAGTGAATTCTTCAAATACAAGGAGTATGGGTATTATGCCCACCAATGCACGAATTTGAAAGTTTTTGATAATTAGTTTCAATATCCTCCTAATCATAAATACAAATGGAAATATCATGTGATCACAACTTCTAAATTGATTTATGAGAATGATGTGGTGAAAGGTACACTTTTTATCCACTCTAGAACATGTAATGTTTTATTGAATTCTAGATCTACCATCTCTTCTATATCAAATGAATTTTTAAAGTGTATTGAATTACATGCTCAATTATTAGATATTGAGACAGCGATGAAAAATCATAATGGTATGATGGTCGCATCTCAGAAATATAGTTCCTCTAAATTGAGTTTTTTGGGAATGTGATTTCTACAAATCTTATGATTATCCCTTTAGTTGAATTCGAAGTGATTCTGGGAATGGATTGAATTTATTTATATGGATCCCATATAAATTTATGGGAAAGGGAAGTCACATTTTATATTCAAAATGAACCCATGATCATATATATTTTCAAAAATAAATATTAAATTCTGATGGAAATCACATCCATTGTATAGGTCCTAATTCCTATTCAAAAGTGGTGTTTATCTCAGATGGTTGGGGTGAAACTCAACATCAAGGATATGCCTATTATGTGGGAGATTGTTTATTTATTTCTAGAATAATTTTCTTATATTTCATAGAATCGTGAAGTTGAGTTCATTATATAACTCATACCTAGTTCAATACCTATTTCAAAGACTCCATATAGAATAGACCCAATTGAGTTAAAGGATTTGAATAAGAAACTTGGTGAGAATCCTGATAAGGTATTCATTTAACCAAGTTCCTCGCCCTGGGGTTCTCCTATTTTTTTTGTTAAGAATAAATATAGATCAATGCAACTCTACATTTATTATTGATAACTTAACATGATCACTATCATGAACAAGTATCCTCAACCCTATATTGATGTCTCTTTTAAGCAACTGCACAAAACTCAATACATTTCAAATATTGGCCATCATTTATGATATAATAAATTAAGGGTCAATAAAGAAGATATAACCAATATGGAATTACATAAAAGTTATGAGAACTATGAATTTATATTGATTCCATTTCCTCTTACAAATTACCTCTCTATCTTCATGGATTTAATAAATATAGTCTTTAGAAATTACCTTGATCATTTTTTGATAGTCATTATAGATGATATTATTATATATTCAAAGATAAAGGAAGATTATGAAGATCACATAAGGATTTTACTAAAAAACCTGAGGAAGGAAAATATTTATGAAAAATTTACCAAGTGTAAAGTTTTTCATTGGAAAGTTTCATTCTTGGGTCTTATAATCTCATGTGATGGTATATCAGCAAAAACATCAAAGATAGAAGTTATTGAATGTTGGACTAGACCAAACACTATGATTGAGATACATATTTTTATTTGTTTTTCTATATATTATCATTAGTGTTATATAATTTATCAAGGATTTCTAATCTACTCACTATGTTAACTCCAAAATGATCCAAGTTCCTTCGAATAGATGAATTTGAGTAGACTTTAAAGGAGATAATGAGAAGGTTGTTTAGTGAACCTATCCTCAAACTACCTTACAGTGGAGAAGGGTTTGTAATATAAAATGATTCATCAAATAAGAGAATGGGATTCATTCTCTTGTAGAAAGATATGGTGATATCTTATGTCCCATGCTAATTTATGTTTCATGAGTAAAATTACACAATTCATGATTTGGAATTAGCAGTGGTAATTTTTACAATAAATATATGGGGGAATTATATTTATAGAGAAATTATATATATATGTATATATATATATATATATATATTAATCATAAAATTTTAAAGAATATTTTCTCATAGAAAGAGTTGAATATGTTTCACAAAAGATGGTTGGATATGATTAAATATTATAAATTCTCAATAAATTACCAACTTATAAAGCGAATAAGGTTATAGATGATATAAACAAAAAGTATCATGTTAGATTATCTATGATGGGGATAAAAAAAGATTTAATATTTAAATATTTTCAAATAATGGAACTTGAAATATTGCAAGAAGGGTATAAATATTACATTTCTCAAATGAGTGTTCAATAATCTATTCAAGTATAGATTAAAGAGGCACAAAAGGGAGATATGAAACTATAGAAGAAGGTGATAAACGTTCCTAAATTTAAACTTGAGTATGATGGAATAATAAGGTTTAGGAACCATGTATATGTTTCATCTATACTATATTTTAAGGAGAATTTGGGTGAATCTCCTAGTTCATCATTCTTTATTCAACCAAGAAGTACAAAGATGTATAGTGATCCTAAATATTATTTCTGGTGGGACAATTGAAAGAGAGGTATTACTGAGTATGTATATTGATGCATAGTATTTCAGTAATTTAAGGCTGAGAGATTTAAGTCTAAGGTGGTGTTACAACATTTCCCATACTATAATGTAAATGGGAAAACATCCCCATGGATTTTGTCATAGGACTCCCCAAAACTTTTAAAGGACACCATGCTATTTGGGTTATAGTCAATTTACTTATAATTTCATCACAGTTAATTGATATTAGAGAATATTTATCTCTATATCATCTCTCCAATATATAAATTAAGTAATTATTAAGGTTTCCTGTAGTACCACATTCCATTATATTTGATTGAGTTTCGATGTTTACCTTAATGTTTTTGAAAATTCAACAGTGGGATCTTGATGCAGAGATGATTTTAAGTATTCCATATAATCCTCAGACAGATTTATAGTATAAGAGAAACATTCAAACCATATTGGATATACTGATATCCTATTATATGGATTTCAAATGTTGTTGGGATCAACACCGTCCTATAGTTGAGTTTTCATATAACAAAATCTTTCACTGGAGAATTCAGATGGATCCTTATGAATTCCTATATTAAAGTAAGTAAATAACTGTAATATGATGGTGTGAAGATGGAGAAATAAATATATTATGTCCTGAGATAGTATAGTAAATGACATAGTAAGTTAAAGTCATTCAGTATCACATTAAGGCACCTCAGAGTCAACAGAAAAGTTATGAAGACAATCATCAGTGTGACCTAGAATTTGAAATTTGTGAGAAGGTTTTTATATGAATTTATCAATGGAAAAAGTTTAAGTTAAATTAAAATAAAAAAAATATGATACCTATGTATATTGTCCCTTTTTATATTTTTTATTGAGTAGGGATGGTTGCTTATCTCTTAGCGCTTCTACTGAACCTCTCTCGAGTTCATGAGGTGTTCGGTGTATATCTATTAAGAAATTACATACCCAATCCATTAAATGTAATAAACTTAGAGGTTGTACTAATCTAACATGATATTTATTATGAATAATATATTATATAAATATTTTATCATATAGATAAAGTTTTAGGGAACAAGATTACTCACCAAGTGAAAGTTCTTCAGAGAAGTCACAAATTTGAATAAGAAACATGGAAACTCGAGGATGTAATGAAATGAATATATCATCATTTGTTTGTATAAAAGTGATGAATTTATATAGAAATTTAATTTTAAGGTGGTAAAATGTAACACCTTGAGATTTTAAGAAATATTTTTTTTAAATGAATTTTTTTTATAGCTTGCATTACACGCAACACCGAGTTTAAACAAACCGTGAGATACAATTAAAATATTATTATGGGATACTTATTTTCTAGACATTGGATTGGTGTGTAAGAATAATACTAACTAAATTATTAAAAATATATGGTTTATATATGATTAAAATTATTTCATTATTTATCAATTAATTATAATTTAAAATAAAAATAATTAGAAAGTAAAATAGATATGTTTCTAAAAAACTATTTTTATACCCACAATGTATTTTTACATTTGTAAATTAAATTATTAACTATTGGTGAATTATTTTAATTAAATATATATTATATATTAAATAAAAAAATTAAAATTCATTTAATATTTTTCTAGGAATGGGATAATAATAAACCTAGTTTTACACTTAAAAATGCATTTTTCTAAAAAGCATTTCTCCTTGCATGTTGTGTGCATAATTTAAAATTATTTTATGCCAATTATAGGTATTTAATTTGATATAATGGATTCTATATTTTTAATTATGATTTTTAATTTTTTTTAAATAGGCCCCTTTTGTTTTTTTTAATATGAATGGTAACCTTAGTAAAATTTATCACCCATGTAAAGGGTAAATCATGTTAACCACAGTTAAAACTAAATTATAAAGCCATAATTGTTTAACATAATTATTATTATATGAATATGATTCTACAATTATCTTCTTATTATTGAAATTTAACTACTTAAGGGACACTTATTCAAGAAAATCAATGATATAATATTAAAATCAAAGAATGTTACAAAACACCGCTATCTTAGTTTTAAATATCTCGTATGTGTCCACATAGGGAAAAAATCAAGTTATGAATGAATATAATTATCTATTTTGAGATTAATTAAATTTAATTAATGACATAAATTTATTTATAATTTTTATTAATTATATAATGACATTAAATTCTTATGAAACATTGATGAAATATTTCTCTAAATAATAAAAAAAATATAATAAATGATTATAAAATGTTAAAATTAATATAATTTGAGTTATTTAATATGTTCAATGAAATTTTTAGATGAATATTACATATTAGAGTTATTTTAAATGATTATATTCAAATTAAAACTTTTTATTTTTCTTTTAAGTCAAATTAAATGAATACTTTCTAAATTAGAAATAATGATATTTTAAAAAATAATATTTTTTTAAATTACCTAAAAATATTATAAATATTAAAATTTCAAAAGGGGGATAATATATGTACTAAAATTTCATATATTTCCCATTTATAGTCCATTTGGGACCATTTTTCATGAGAATGACTTTAATGTATATTAATATTTTAAAACATTCCAAGAGTACCCCTCCCTTAAATTATAAAAGGGAACCCCTATTTTCTCTTCATCACCCCTCTTTGAGCATTATATATTGACCAAAATCATACAAGTTATATTATAAACTTCCATATCTACATTTTAGTGGTTTTGGAATTTCTAAAAGGCAAACCTTAGAGCCATTATGAGGAGATCTAAATGAGTTACTTCAATAAAAAGGTAATTACCTTAACTGAACACTTTCTTAGAAATTATTCTTTTACCTTCAATAAATTTGTTGTATTATTAATAAAATAATAAATTAATTATCCTATATATACTGAAATATATTGTTATTATTAAACCACCTTTATTCGCCCTCTTTCAAATGGGAAGTGAGAGAATCACTCGTGTGTGCGTACGGCTTAATGTCTCCACGTAATGAGACAATTCATTTTCCATGACCATCTTTCACGGATGGTTATTATGATGGTTTTAAAGTTTATATATTATATTTATGAAATAAATATTCTTATTTAATTATAATATCATATTTACCTTCTTACCTTACAAACTATTGGAAAATGATAACATCGTTGTGCGTACGTGTAGACTACCACCTCCACAAAGTGATGTCATTTTTTCCATTTGTGTTTTACTTAAATGTTAATAAGGATTGATTTAATGAATATATATTATATGTATCATTTAATATCGATTCTATAAAAGTGATTTAATTTTTAATTTTCTTTCATTCCATCCATCAGAAAATGTAAACAGTGTTCATACGTATGTACAACCTATCGTCTCTATTAACGGTGTCATTCATTTCTCTATATTTACTTTTATGGATGACTATAAACATGTATATAATTAATATATATGATATTTATATAATTATTATAATTATTTATATTATGGAACCATGGTAAAATTACAAGTACCAAAACTACCAAACAAAAACATAAATGAAAAATGAAGCAGATATCACCCAAAATAATAATTTTAATAAAGAATTATTAATGAATAAGTTATAAAAGGTTATAAGTAAGTAATTTATAGTATGATATATATGAATAATTTGTTTGGATATATATAAGAGTTTCAAACAGATACAAAGGAAGTCATACATGAGGTAAGGGATTTATGACTCACTTTTACTTTTGTGAGACACATGTTATATTCACCACTTGTTTCATTTATGTGGTGTATATAATATCCACTAATAGATTTTATAACTATTATTATAAATTTTAGGTGGATTTTAATATCCATATAGGTTCTTTATTTCATGTGGATTATGATTCAAAATTTACCAAAGTGGTAAGGTTTTTATGTTATAATCTCATTGTTTGTCGTTATTTTTTTTTAAGTTCTGATGATGAAATCATATGGTGTATGTATCAAGAATCCCATGAATTTTCTTATCATATATTTTTTAAAAATACATTTTTTTCATTTTACTCACCTTAAGTACTCAATATACCAAAAAAAATTACTTTATTTCTCTCCTCAGTTGAAAAACATATTTTTTCCAAATCCATGTATTCTAAAAAAGTTTAAAAAATATTTTACAATTATAATATGAATTTTTAAATTCAATTTTACCTATTATTAAATTTTAAAAAAATAAAATTAATATTCATGTGTTTTTCTAAATAGGTTACTTTTTGAATTTTTCCAAAAATGTGAAAGGAATGTTTTCTTTTAACTTATACAACTTGAATGGAATTTACTACCATCATTAATACTCTATGTTTTTATAATTACTTTAAAAAATTTCAAGTTTATTTTCTAAGAAAAAATTTTCCATAATATTTTCGAAATATTTGTATTATAAAAGTGATTTTCAAATGGAAATATTATTTTCCTAAAAAAATGTTTCAGTGATCTTATAGAGTAATATTAATATTTGATAAAATAATTTGATGTTAATTATTCTTTACTACGAATTTGATCCATTAATTTCCTTCTTAATATTTTTATAAATGGTTAATGTTTATTTTTATGACATGTTTATAAAAAACATTTATTTTTCCAAGATTATATTATGATGAATGGATAAAATGTTTATGAAGTTTGTTTTATTTCAATGGGTTATGATGTGATGATATGGTGAATATTTTTTGATCTTATGGATCACATATTTCTAGTTTTCATTATATGATGGAGATTACATTATAACCAAGGATGGTGGTTATTTCATAACCAAGTAAATTGGTTATGTTATAACCAATGATGGTGTTTACCTTATAAAAAAGGATGGATGTGCCCAGAATTATACATCCCATTAATGAATTGGGCAATGATTCATATCTAATGAGATAAATATAACTAGAATAGGGTGTGAACCTAGTTCAGTAAGATACTTTATCCACTATGATAGTCTTAGGAGTGAACCTTGACTTCTATGATATTTTTGGGATTAAAATTAATCCACTATGATACTCTTAGAAATGGGGATTAACTATTAAGGAAATTATTGTTTATTCTTATTCCCCAATTCCATGTCTTATGACAATGTTATGCTCTCATGGATCATGTTATTTGATTCCTTTATGATTCATATATTTATGAACTTACAATATTTATTCCATGAACCATGATTATGGTATTTGATATGAAAGGTATGGTTTTCAAATGTGATTATCATGTAATCATACCCTTATGCGCATGTTATGTTTAAATGATCATTGATATATACCTTTTTTACCCTTATTAGAAATTTGAGCTCACCATGTCTTATTTTTTCTTTTCCCCATGTTATGAAGGAAGGTATAAAGTACGATATTTCTAAGAAGGGTTCTGGGTATGATGAACTTAATGGGAGATAATTATGACCCAATTGTTAATGTGTATAGGTTTGCAATGATACTAGACCTACATGATTCTAGTATGGATCATTATGTTATGTAATGAATATCCATCTATTAAGTTGTGATATCTATTTATGAAAATAATGGGTCATTATAGTAGGTATCATAGAAATCTTAGTTCACCTTTAGAAATAAGGATGATAAAACTTTATTAATAATCTTAATCATAAATCTGAATATAGGATGAAATCATAATGTTTTGGTAATGACCATGGATAACCTAGGTTAAACCTAAGGTTTCATATATTGAGAATAAAGTGTCCTGATTTAGATATCTTGTAAATTATTTTTCATGAATGTGTGATTTTTCACTATGATTATTGTTTCTCATACTTTTCATATTGGTTTTAGTCAATGGATGGAGCCAGAAGACATCGTACTAATAACGAATGTGATGAAAAATGTAATGATTTTCCCCTTGAGCAACCAAATGTTTTGGGTGATAGAATTTAGAATATTTTTTCTATTCTCACACAAATTTATCAATCTATAAATAATGTGGAGAATACAATTTATCAAATTAAGGAACAACATACTATTGAATATTTTAGGAGGAAACATCCACCTTCTTTTAGTGGATATTCTGATTCAGTAGTGGTCGTGCAATGGATCAATGCCATTTAGAATATATTTATTTTACTCCAATGATCAAAACATGAAAATTGAATCCTATAAGTTTATTATTTGTAAGGTGAATCATATCAGTGGTGGAACCTTATTAAGAATATGAGTTAAGAGGAAAAAATTGAATCTATGGAATGGTATGGGTTTAATAGAATATTTTTCAGTAAGTAATTACCTTGTATTCTAAAAAAATATGGAGAATTAATTTCTTGAGATCAAGAGGAATAAAAATTAATATATTGTAAACTATGAAGTTAATTTTATAAGACTTTCATGGTATTATTCTAGTTTAATCATCACCCCTAAAAGAAAAATTGATTTATTGTTTGGTGGATTAGAATCAAGTCTCCAAAATTCATTAGCTTTAAGATACATTAGTAGTTACAAATAAATTTTTAGATGTATACTCAAGGTAGAAATAGAAATTGGATATTCCCACCATTCCCATAGTTTTAATAAGTAAAATAAAATATAGTCTCATGAGAAATCAAATAAATAGCATAGTGAAAAGAAATTCTATTCACCTACATGTAGGATATGTTGGAAGAAATGTCCTAGAAATTTATTGAGTGGAACTGTTATGTTTTTAATTGTGAGAAGGAAATTTATAGAGCCATTGAATGTAGAAATAAGGTAAAAATAATATTTAATACAATGGTATAATTAAAGGAACCAAATAATTTACCATGAACACTCAAATGATTAAAAAGAACATAGTATGGGAACTATTCCAACCAGTGCAGGAATCTGAATTTTTTTGGTGATCAACATCAATATCCTCCAAAGCCAAAATATATAGGTAAATCTCTTGTGATCAAAACTATCAAAGTGGGTTACAAGAATTATGTGGTGAAATTTACACTTATCATCCATTATAGAACAACTAATGTATTATTTAATTATAGATCTACCCACTCTTTTATATCCAAGGAATTTTCAAAGTGTATTGAATTACCATCTCAATTATTAGATATTGAGTTAGTGTTCAAAACTCATAATGGTACGATGGCCAAATCTCAAGTCTATAGTTTCTATCCTATTAAAGTTTATATAGGAAAGTGCTTCTGGAAAATATTTTAATTCTCCCTATAATTAAATTTGATGTGATTCTGGGCATGGATTGGATCTCTTTATATGGGTCCCATATCAATTATAGAAAAAGTAAAGTCAAGTTTCATATTAAAATTAAACCCATTCTCATATATTATTGTGATTATAAATATAAACTTCCAATGGAATTCACATCCACTATTTGGATATTGATTCCAATTAAAAAGGGGTGTTTATCTAAAATGGTTGGGGAGAAACTCAACATCAAATATATTACGAATGTTTGGGAGTTTTCTAAATTCTTTCTAGATGAATTTTCTAGTCTTCTATCAAATCATGAAGTTGAGTTCTTGACAGAGCTCACACCTAGATCAATACCTATTTCTAAGACTCCATATAGAATAGCCCCAATTAAGTTGTAGGAATTGAAGAAGAAACTCTAGGATAATATTGTTTGGGGAATAATTAATCCAAGTACATCACCTTGTAGTGAACTAATTATTTTTGTTAAGAAGAAATATGGATCAATGTGACACTTCATTGATTATTTAGTACTTAACAAGATCACTATAAAGGACAAGTATCCTTTACCCCATATTGATGACTTGTTTAATCAACTAAATGGAGCTCAATACTTTTCTAAGATTCACCTTTATTCTAGATAACATCAATTTAGGGTCAATAAAGAAAATATACCCAACACAATATCCTATACAGGGTATGGAAAATATAGATTTATAGTGATTCCATTTGGTCTTACAAATTCACCTACTGTCTTTATATATTTAATTAATTGAGTCTTTAGAGATTACCTTGATTAGTTTACGGTCGTATTTATATATGATATTCTTATATATTTAAATATAAAAGAATAACAGTAATATCACTTGAGGGCTGTGCTGAAAACCCTGAAGAAGGAGAATATTTATGAAAAATTCACAAAGTGTGAATTTTGGCATCGAAGTTTTCCATTATTAGCTCATATAATCTTTATTGAGGGTATATTAGTAGATCATTCAAATATAGAATTTATTAAACATTGGACTAGACCAAAAACTATGGCTGATATATATTTTTCTTAGTTTAGATGGATATTATTGGTGCTTTGTATATAATTTCTCACATTTGTATAATTCACTCACCATGTTAACTTGAAAAGGATACAAGTTCTTTTGGATGGATGAATATGAGGAGAATTTCATGGATATAGATAGAAGGTTAGTCAGCACACTTGTCCTCACACTTGCTTTTAGTGGATAAGGGTTTGTAATATATAGTGATTCATCCAAGAAGGGATTGGGATGTGTACTCATACATAATGATATGGTTAAATATTATGCCTTATCTAATTGAAAGTTTATGAGAAAAATTACCTAATTAATGTTTTGGAGTTAGCAGTGGAAATTTTTTCATTAAAGATATAAAGTAAATATATTTACATAGAAAGGTGTGATATATATACTGATCATAAAATTTAAAATTTTATTTTCACATAGAAAGAGTTGAATATGATCTAGAGAATATGGTTGAATATGATTAAATATTTTGACTTATCAATGCATTACCACCCTGGGAAAGAAAATAAGGTTGTTGTTGCTCTGATCCAAAAGGATCATGCTAGATTATCTATGATAAGGGTAAAAAGATCTAATATTTAAATATTTACAATGTATTGATCTTGAAATATTAAAGTAAGGGGATAAATCTTATCTTGCTGAATTGAGATTTCAACTATCTATCCAAGTGAATATTAAAGAGGTATAAAATGAAAATATAGAACTAAAAAAGTTAAAAAAATGTTCCTGAATTTAACCTTGATTATGATGTAATGATAAGGTTTAGGAACCATATATGTGTTTCATCAATACCATGTTTGAAAAAGGATATGTTGGAAGAGGCTCACAGTTCATCATTCTCTTTTCATTTTGGAAGTACAAAGATGTATAGAGATCTAAAAGAGTATTTCTGGAGGGACAACATAGAGAGAGATATTTTTTAGTATATATATCGATGCTCAGTATGTCATAAATTTAATTCTTATATATATAATTATAAGGGTATGTTACAAACATTACCCGTACTGAAATGTAAATGAGAAAATGTCACCATAGATTTTGTCGTCAAACTCCCCAAAACATATAAAGTAAACAATGATATTTGGGTTATAGTTGATCACCTTATAAAGTTAGCACACATCTTTAATATTAGATAATATTTCTCTCTAGATCATCTTTACAGGATATACATTTAGGAATTGGTAAGGTTTAATTGATTAACATATTCTATTTTATCTGATTGGGATCTGAGGTTTACCTTAAAATTTTGGAAAGGTCTTTAGTAGGATCTAGATACAATGTTGAGTTTCTGTATGAAATATCATACTTAGAAATATGGTTAGTCTAAGATAACCATTAAAACCCTATAGGATATTATGAGATCTTTTTTATGGATTTCAAGGGTGGTTGGGATCAACACCTTCATCCAGTCATGTTTTCTTATAATAATAGCTTTCACTTGAGCATTCAGATGGATTCTTATAAAAACCTCTATGGAAGGAAGTATAGAACTTGAATGTGGTTGTATTAATTTATATAAAAAAGTATATTTGGACCTGATATAGCTAATGAAATTATAGATAAAGATAGATCCATTCTACAATACATCAAGACAGCTCAGAGTCGATAGAAATTTTATGATGACAATAATTATTGTTGCTAAGAATTTGAAATTATTGAGAAGGTTTTTCTTTGAATTTTTAATGAAATAAGGTTAATATATTTTTAAATAAGTTAAAACTTATCCCTAGTTATATTTTCCCTTAGTAGATTCTTGATTTAGTAGGGATGGTATCTTATCTCTTGGCACTTTCATCAAACCTCTCTCAAATTAACAATGTGTTCCATGTATCTCTCATGAGGAAGTACATACCTAATAAATCACATGTACTAAATTTAGTATTCATAACATGATAACATGATATTTATTTTGAATAATAACCTATATAAATATTGATATATAAAATTTTCTATGGAACATGACTACTCACGTGGTGAAAGTTCTCAGTAGAAATCACAAATTCGAAGAAGTTGCATGGAAACCTGAGGATGTAATGAAAAAAATACATATTCATTTTTTTTTGTATCAGGATGAAAAGGTTCGATGGAATAATTCATTTTAAGGGGGTAGAATATAATACCCTAAGATTTTATGAAATATTTTTTTCAAATGAATTTATTTTTTAATAGCTTGTGTTACACACAACATCCGGTTTAAATGAATTGTGGGATACTATTAAGATATTATAATATGATATTTATCACCTAGAAATTTGATTAGAGGGTATTAATAATAATAAATAAATTATGAAAAACATTTGGTTTACATATGGCTAAAATTAATTCATTGGTTATCAATTAATTATAAATAAAAATAAAATACATTTGAAAGTAAAAGAGATATTTTTCTAAAAAACTCCTTTTTACCCACAATGTATTTTTATCTTAATAAATTAAATTATTCACTAATGGGGAATTATTTTAATGAAATATATATATTATATATTTAATAACATTTATTTAATATTTTTAGGCATGGAATAAGAATAAACCAAGTTTTATAATTAAAAATGTATTTTCCTAAAAAGTGGTTTTCACCATGTGTTTCATGCTTATATTAAAATTAATTTATTAAATAAATTGGTATTAAATTTTATAAAATGGATTCCATATTTATAATTATGAGGTAAAAATTTAGTAAATAGTTCCCTTTTATTTTTTTCAATATGAATAGTAACCTTTGTAAAATTTATCACCCTAGTAAAGGGTAAATCATGCTAACCTAGGTTAAAACTAAGTGATAAGGCCATAATTTTTCATCCTAATTATTATTTAATTATTTTCATAATAACCTTATAACCTTATTCTTTAAATTTAATTTTATAAGGGACACTTTTTATGAAAATCACTGATATAATATTTAAATCAAAGAAAGTTACAAAATTTAACTCTCTTAGTTTTAAATACCTCTTATGTGTCCATATAAGGAAAAAAGAAAGTTATGAATTAATATAAGTATCTATTTTTAAATTAATTAAATTACCTTCATGATAGAAATTTATTTATAATTTTTAAAAAATATATAATGAACTTAAATTCTTAACCAACACTAATGTAGTCTTTCTTTGTACATTAAAAAATATAATAAATAAATTTAAAAATATTAAAAAAATATAATTTGGGTTATTTAATGTTTTAAATGAATTTTTTATATATGAATATGAAATATTTTTATTCTATTAAATTATTATATTCAAATTCAAAAACAATTATTTATGTCTTTTAATTCAAATTAAATGAATCGTGTATAAATTGTCAATAATGATATTTTATGAAAATAATATTTTATTAAATTACATAAAAATATTAAAATATGAAAATTGGAATAAATTATGGTTTAAAATTTAATCTATTTCCCATTTATATGCCATTTGGAACCATTTTTCTAGAGAATTGATTTGATATATTTTAATCTTTTAATAAATTCCAAGAGTTCCCCCCCCCCAATTATAAATGAGGGCCCATTATTTCTCTTCTTCACACCAATTTAAGCATTATAGATTAAAAAAATATACCAATTTCTCTTATACACTCCCATATTCACATTATATAGTTTCTTTTCTTACCAAAATGATAACCCTAGAGCCCCTAAGAGGATATATAAAGGATTTGTTTCAAAGAATAGTTAATTTCCTTATCCAATCGCTTTCTTTTTAATTCTTATTTTACCTCCAATAAATCTATTATATTCTTCATAAAATAATAAATTAAGTTTCCTAAATATACTGAAATTTTATTATGATTATGAAATTATTTTTATTCACCATATTTTCATCAAATGGGAAGTGAAAGTATCGCTCGTGCGTATATACAAAATGTTGTCTCCACGTAACAATACAATTAATTTTCCATAACCATGATTAATAGATGGTTTCTATGATGGTTTTAATTTTTATATATGATATTTATGACATAATTATTCTTATTTAATTATAATATCATATCTACCTTCTTACCTTCCAAATCCTTGTAAAACGATAATGTAGGTTATGTGTATGTGTGGATTATCACCTCCCTGAACCAATGTGATTTTTTTCATTTATGTTTTAATTAGGTGGTAATAAGTATGTATTAAATGAATATATATGATAAATATGATGTAATAATTATTATTTTAAGTTTATTTATTATTTACCTATATTTCTTTCTATCCCTTAAAAAATTAAAACAGCGTTCATACACATATACAACATATCAGCTCCAAGAATGGTGTCATTAATTTTTATATATTTACTCTTATAGATGACTCAAAACATGTAAATAATTTATATTATATATATATATATATCATTATTAACATTATAGAGATGATATAAATATGACCAAATTACAAGGACCAAAACTACATAACCAAAACATACATGAAAAACGAAGCAGATATCACCTGGAATAGTGATTTTAATAAGTAATTTTTAAGTAATGGGTGATAAAATGTTATAATTAAATTAAATATGTGATGATATATATGATTTAGGTTTTTTAATATATTTATAATAAATCTATATTTATTATATAAGTGGTTCAAACACGTAAAAAGGAAGTTGTATTTGATATAAGGGATTTTCATCTCATTTTTACTTCTATGAGACAAATATCATATTCACCACTTAATTATTTTATGTGGTGTATAAACTAACCATGACTGAATTTGATGATTCTTATTATGAATTTTATTGGGATTTATATATCCCTATAATTTTATTTATTTCATGGGGAATATGATTTGAAAGTTACTAATATAGAAAGTGTTTTATGTTACAATCTTATTGTTTATCAAGATTGTTTATGGTTAAGTTATTATAATGGAATATTATTTCATATATCTCAATAATACCATGAATTTAGTTCTAATATTTTTATTTTTTGAAAATACACGTTTTCCTTTCATTTTCCTCACCTTAAGTACTATAGATACCGAACAAAAGTTAGTGAAAATCAAATTTATTTCCCTATTCGGTTAAAAAAACTTTTTCTTCCATACCCGTTTTTTATAAAAATGTTTTAAATAAGGTTTTTACTATTCTAAAATTAATTTTTAAATTAAATTTTACCCATTATTTCCATTTAAAAAAAATAAAAGGAATCTTCTTGTTAATTTCTAAACTATGATCTTTTTGACTTTCCAAAATGTGAAAGGATTTTTTTCTTTTAACTTATGTAGAATGAAAATAATTTTCCACAATCATGACCGCTAAATGTTTGAAATACTTTTTTATAGTTTGTTAAGTTAATTTTTAATGAAAAAATTTTCCATAATATTTTGGAAATATTTTTATTTTAAAAGTGATCTTTAAAATAGAAATTTTATTTTCCTCATTAAATGTTTAAGTGATCTTATAAAGTAATTTTAATATATAATAACATCATTTGATATTAACTATGATTTACTAGGGATATTATATATTGATAAAAATATTAATCTTTTACTAAATTGTTAATTTTTAAGTTGTTGAGATATTTATGAAACCCATTTTCTTTGAACAGGTTATGATATGATAATATGGTGAATATTTTATGATATTTTGGAACACATATGTATGGTTTTCATTATGTGGTGTTGTTTATATTATAAACAAGTATGATTGTTACATTATAACTAATTATGGTGGTTACGTTATAACCAAAGATGGTGGTTATTTTATAACCAAGTAAGGGGTTATGTTATAACCAAGGATGGTGGTTATGTAACAATCAAGGAAGGGTGGTTCTATAATTATAATGCCCTAAAATTCATTGGGTAATGATTGATATCTCATGAGATAAATATGACTAGAATAGGTTGTGAACCTAGTTCAGTAAGTGTCGCTATCTACTATGATAGTCTTGGGAGTAAACCTTGGCCACTACTATGGTTAGGGGAGTAAATACAATCCACTATAATAGTCTTTTAAAGATTATTTACTACTAAGGAAATGATTTTCTATTCTTATTCCATAATTCCATGCCTTATTCCAATGTTATGCTCTTATGGATCATGTTATTTGATTATTTTATGATTCTTATCTTATGAACTTCCAAGAGTTATTCCATGAACCAATATTATGATATTTGATATGACGGGTATGGTGTTCAAATGTGATTCTCATATTCTCATACCCTTATTTTCATGTTATATTTATGTGATCATTGGTATCTCCATTGTTTACCCTTAATGAGTATCTAATATCACCCTTTCTTGTGTTTCCTTTCCCTAGGTTATTAAGAAAGGTACCAAGTACGATATGTCAATAAAGCGTTCTAGTTATGAATATCTTAAGGAGAGTCTCTTATGAACTAGTTATTTATGTGTCCAAGTTTCAAAATATATTATACCTATATGATTTTATATTGGATTATTATGTTATGTAATGAATATTCATCTATTAATATGTGATTTCTATGTATCTAAAGTGTGAGTCATTATAATAAATGTTCCTTAGTTCAACCTTGATTGTGATGGAATGATTAGGTTTAGGGACCTTGTATGTGTCTCGTCAACAAAAGAGCTGAAGAAGGAGCTATTAAATGAAGTTCATAGTTCACCATTCCTAATTCATCATAAAAGTATGAATATGTATAAAGATATGAAGGATTATTTCTGGTGGCAAAACAAAACGAGGGATATTGTAGAGAATGTATCTTGGTTCTTGGTATGTCATCAATTTATGGTTGGGTGAAAAAATTATAAGGTGATGTTACAACCATTACACATACCAAAATATAAATGGTAAAACATCACCATAGATTTGGTCATTGGACTCCCCAAAACATATAAAGGACATAATGTTATTTAGGTTGTAGTTAATCACTTTACAAATTCAGCACACTTCATAACTATCATAGATGATTTATCACTTTATTATATTTTTAAAACATACATAAAATAAGTAGTAAGGTTGCATGGAGTATCACATTATATTATATCTTATCCGGATATGAGGTTTACCTAAAAGTTTTAATGAATTTTTCTATAGGATTTTTATATAGAATTGAGTTTTAGTACTTTTTATCATACTCAAACATATGGTCACTCCAAGATAACCATTCTAAACCTAAAGGATATTTTGATATCTTTTTATATGGATTTCAAGGGTTGTTGGGTTCAACACCTTCCACTAGTCAATTTTTCTTTCAATATTATATTTCACTTGAAAATTCAAATGTCTCCTTAAAAACCCAATATGTAAAGAAGTGTGTAAATCCAACATTTTGGGATGAATTTAGAGAAATAAATTTGTTGTGACCTGATCTAGATGATTAAATGAAAGAGAAAGTTATATTTATTCCATATCACATAAAGGAATCTCAGATTCAATAGAAAAGTTATGTTGGAAATCGTCGATGAAATATAGAATTTGAAGTTGGTGAGAAGGTATTCCTATGAATTTATCCATATTATAATATTGTGATATTAAGAAATAAAGAGAACATAATCCCTAGGTATATTTTACCCTTTGATATTCTTGATCGAGTAGAGACAATAGCTTATCCCTTGGTGTATCCATTAGACCTATCTCAAGTTTATGATGTGTTCCATGTATCTCTCCTGTGTAAGTACATTTCTAATCCATCACGTATATTAAAATTAGAGGTTTTAATTTTTTAGATTGATCTTTCCTTTGAATAATTATCAATATAAAACTTTTATCTTAGATATAAAGTTCCATGGAATAAGAATACTCACCTTGTTAAAGTTCTCTGGAGGAATCTAGAATTTGGGGAAGCTATATGGGAACCCAAGGATGTGATGAAATGGGGATAGTTTTAGTTTTTTGTATTGGAGTGAAATAAATTATAAGGATAAATTCATTTTAATATGGGTTAGAATGTAACAACCCAAGATTTTAGGATATATTTCTCTTTGAATAAATTTAATTTCTTCGATATTGTATGATACACACAACCTCAAATCAAAATGAACCATAATATAGTATATTTCTTCTACCTAGCTGTCAAATTGGAGGAGTGAATAGGAAAAAAACAATTTAAAAAATATTTATAAAAAGGTTTTATATAAATCAAATATATTGATAAATAACTAATTAATTTTTAGTAAAGTCATTATATGCTTCAAAAATACATTTTTCCTCAAAAATGATTTTTATTTCTTTTTATGAGAGAATAAAAAAATTAATTTATTTCACTTTTATAAAATTTATTTTAGAAAATTAATTATATTTTTTAAAATATCATATTAAAATTAAATTATACTTAAATTTGAGTATTTTTCTGAAATGATGATTTCTTAGTGAATAGTGAAAAAATACAACTTTTTTAAATATTGTCATTTATTTTGATTAAATAAAGTAATTTCAAAGGACCGTTATATTTTTGATCTAGTACTGAAGTTAAATATGATTACTTTTATTTATAATAATCAAATTAATTATATTTTAATTATTAATATTTATGATTTTTTATAAGTTAATTTTTATGCCAAAAACACATTTTTCTAAAAACTATTTTCAATTGTATTTTATGAATTTATATTAAAATTGATTTATTCTACTTATAGAGTTATAATATTGAAAAATGGATACCATATTTGGAATCAGGCTGATTAAATTTGATAAATTGGTCCATTTTTTCATTATGAATAGTAATTATGGTAAATATTGGTCACCTAAGTAAGGGTAAAATGGGTAAAAGAGGGTTCAAACCATGAGATAAGGTCTCAAAATAAACCCAAAACTTACATTTATTTCATTTATTGGAATAAATTATGCCATATATATACAAAATTTTAATATATGGAATTTTGGTTCCATTTTCTGTTCATAATGAAATTTATATTATTTTAATTAAAGAAAATTCCCAAATTTCTCTATTTAATTTAATATCTCTAAAAACATTATATATAGATAAAAATAGGATAAGTCTAGTTAAATTTTTTTTTTTCAATAATTAATTTTATTTATCATGGAAATTTATTCTTAATTCTTAATGATAAAATAATTATCTTAAATTCTTACATAGCACCGACACAACTCTTTTGTAAGAAATAGAAGAATCACTTAAATATTTTTTAAAAACTCTAAAATAATATTTTTTTGAGTTCTAGTTCAATAAAAAATTTATATATTAATATGACATATTAGTATAAAATAAAAGGTTTGTATTCAAATTACATTACTGCATTCATTCATTTAAATTCAAATTAATTGAATAGTGTCAAAAATGACATTAGTGGTATTTTACGTTAAATAATATATTATTACATTATTTAAAAATAATAAAAATATTGCAAAAGGATAATTATAATTATAAATGTTCAATAACATTGGTCATTTTTTGAGCTATTTATTAACATTTAATTAAAATTATAACCCATTAAGATTGAAAATTTTGTTACCGTGATTAAGGTTAAAATCGTTTAACGAAGGGGTTAAACCAAAAGATAAGGTTAAAATTAACACCAAAACCTATCTGAATTTCATATGATGATGATATTTAAGTATTATTCTATTTTTATTTGAATATGTATCCATTTGGAAGTATTTTTATTGAGAATGAATTTATTATATTTTATTCTTCTAATAAATTCCAAGTGTATCCTCTCCCCCACTTATAAAAGTACACCCCTCCTTTCTCTTCTTTACACAACTTTAAGCCATCTAGCTCAACCAACCCCAACCCAATTCTCTTATCAATTTCACTAGATATTAATTAGTGGTGTTTTTTTTCTTAATATATAGTTATAAGGGTCTTTATGAAATTATTTTAAGGAGTTTTATCCAAGAAGAGGAGGTTTGAGTGATTTGGAAGAAATTCAAACTTGATGTAAGGGATTTGTGTTACATTCTCATTGTTTATTGAGATTATTTATAAAAAAGTTTTTACTGATGAAATTTTAATTCATATATCTCAAAAATATCATGACTATTCTTATCCTCTTTTTATTTATGTACATTATATGTTTTTCATTTAATTTTTCCCACTTCAAGTGCTCAAGAGAACTAAAGAATATTTTTAATAAAATGTGACATTATTTCTCTCTTCAATCAAAAATATGTTTTCTTCCATGTCTATGATTTCTTAAAAAACTCATGAATTTTTTAATATTATTCTATGATTGTTTAAATTTATTTTTACCCATGATTTGGTTTTTACAAAATGGTTTAAAATGAATCTTCTTTTCATTATCCTAATGAGGTACTTTTGAATTTTATCGAAAATGTGAAAGAAATGTTTGTTTTAATATAACCAACATGAATATAATTTCTCATTGTTATGATTGATCAATATTTTCAAGAATTATTTGTATGTTTTCATATTTATTTTCAAATAAATTGGTCTCCATGATATTTTGGAAATATTTGTATTTTAATATGTGATTTAAAAATGAAAAGTGTATTTTCCTCAAGAAGTAATCTAATGATATTTTAAAGTAACTTTTAAACTATTATATTTGATGTTACATAATATTTATGAGAATACAATATAATGATTACATATTTATTCTTTATTTGGATGGCTTATGGTTATGATGATGAAATATCGATGAAACCCATTTTCTTTTTCATGCGTTAAGTTATACTGAATTTTTTTATGATCTTGTGGCATACATATAAATAGATTTATGATTATGTGATGTCTGGGTCTAGAATTATATATATATCCAATGGATTTTTTAAATATAAATTTTATATTATCTCAAAGGGTACAAGATATTTTATCCCAATTCCAAAAGAGGTTACACGAGAGGTTATCCTTAGCTCGAAAGAGGGTACGTTGGAGGTTATCTCAAGCCTGAAAGAGGGTACATGGGAGGCTATCCCAAGCTCAGGGTAGGTACATTGGTGGTTATCCCAATAATAACATGTTATAAATATCTTAGTGGTTATCCTTCATATAAAATTTTTATTATTGTGATTATTCCACACTTTATGCCACTCATTTATGACATGATCTTACGATAATGTTATGTTCTAAAGGCTAATTTTGTTTGATTCTTTTATGATTTATGTGTTATAAAATACCAAGATTTATTCCATGATTTAATATTATGATCTATGATATGTTTTTATGGTTTTAAAATGTTAATTTCATATTATCATACCCTTATACTCATATTTTTCTTAAGTGATCATTGATATCTCTTTTGTTTACCCTTACTAAGAATCTGATCTCACCCTTTCTTATGTTTCCCTTCCCTAGGATATGAAGAATGATTTTAGGTATGATATGTATAATAAGGGTACTGGTTGTAAAGGACTATGTGGTAGATGATCTATATCTCTTATGAAAAAACTATTTACATATCCAAGTTTCCAAAGAAACTAGACCTATACTATTATGACATAGATCATAAGGTTATGCAATGAATATTAATCCTATAAGATATAATATTTATATATGAAAAGTATGGTTTTATATATATATAATTAAGGTACTTCCCTATTATTCAATAAGTCTTAATGTATCTTTTCTTATACTTGAAATTGACAAATACTTTCTTGATTATTCAATCATTGTCATGTCATCAATGATGAACCTGGAAAAAGATACCTCACCATAGATATAAATTGTCATGATTTTCATAATACATGAAAGTCAATGAAAATTGATATACATTAATAATAATATGAGTTTATGAGACCAATAAACATGTTCATAGATAGTAACAACCAATTACACCCAAAATATGTGGTGTTCCTATTAGTGGTTCAGTCCTCATTATTACATGTACTCATGATCAACAAGTGAAAACTTCATGAGAATAAGTTTCAATGCTTATGATCCCCTACAAAATGATAATAAAACATCATTTTTCCATTTATAATTATGTATCTAGGCCATAGGAAATATGTTAAAGATTACTATCATAGTATCTAGAGGTTCTCATTTTATTTGGGAACTTCTATAACCTTTTGATATGATATTTAATCTATGGAAATTACCATATATATAGTACATGAACAAGTAATACTATTATCATTGTAATTTAACCACTTTCATATATCAATCTGTATACATGTAATGGAAATAAAATTACACATAGGAATTTGGTACAGGGCACCCAATCTCACAACACTATCACTTACACTAAAGATAATTGCTAACAACTCTCAGTCTACAAGTTATCACATAAGTAGCATGACTCTAAAAGGATATGGATTTATAAATTGGGTATACAAAATTATCCTCTAGGTCTAATATACTAATTTTGGTTTCACCTCCCTTAGTAAAATCCCTCAAAATATATAACTTTTTATGTATATTCCTCATCCTCTTGTGTGACCTAAGCTCCATGGAAATTACCACTATTGTGGTATTATCATAACATATTGTAATAAGGTCTATACTAATTGGTATAATTTAAATATCTAAGATAAATCTATATTTCTAAACTAAATCCTTAGATACATTTAAATCCTCTATATATTCAGATTAATTTATAGAATCAGTGACCAAAAGTTTCTTTGAGCTTATCCAACTCAATTCTCCACCATTCAATCATATTAAAAATCCTGACTGTAATTTATGATCATTTTGATATGTCTTGAAGCTAACATAATTTTGTCCTATAACCAATAGATACTTATATCATCCATGAACTATGGAAATATCCTTTATATTTCTCATGTACATTATGATATTTTTAAATGTTTTCTGATGCATCTCTCCTGGGTTATCTTGATATCTTCCCACCATGATTAAAGCATACACAACATTAAAACTAGTATATAAAAACAATACATGATAGATCCCACTGTATAATAATAAGGAACTATAATCATTATTTATATCTCTTCTTGTATTTATATAATCATTTTATTGGTGAGATTAATTCCATGTGGCATTGGTAATAATTATCTTTTGGATTATTCCATATTGTACCATTTGAGTACCTTGTAAATATATATTCTTTGAATTAGTCCAATAATCCTTTGAGATCTATCTTGATATATCATGATCCCTATAATATAGGTTTCTTAACCTACTTATTTCATAGAGAATCGTTCATTTAAATATGTATTTACTTACTGTATAACTTGTACTTATTTTCCCATTAATAATATGTCATCAACAAATAATACTAGGAAAATTATATAAATCCAACTAACATTATTATAGACACATAGATAACTTTCATTATTAATGAGACAAAATTTTATTATGAACTCATCAAAATAGACAGTACATTATCATTATCCCTTCTTTTATCCATTAATTTACCTCTATAGTTTTCATACTCTATTGGAAATCTTAGACATTAAAAACCCTTCAGGTTGTGTAATATAAACATCTTTATCTAACTTTCCATTTAGGAAAGTAGTTTTTACATAAATTTTGAAATATAACAATTAATTAAGGCTTATATTATAGATGATATTATAATTTATTTTAACATTGTGACTGGTGAGAAGGTTTCATCATAGTCAATCTCATGGCATTATCTGAAACCCTTTACAACTAATTTTGTTTTGGAGGTATTTACTCTATTGTCCATGTACAAATTTTTATTGAATACCAATTTTAATACAATAGGTTTTACATATAATATTAGGTTTATAAAACTCTAAACATGATTTTGGTAAATGGATTACATTTTAGAATTCATGGTTTTCTTCCATTTAGAAGTATCTTTTCCATATACTACTTCCTTGTAGGTTAAAGGTTCATTATCCTAAATGGAAAATGTGTCACCAAACTTGGTGATATAAAAACCATATCTCTCTATTTATTTAACCTCCCTTATAAAATTATATGGTAATTATTTCTTAGGAACTTCTTCTTCTCCCACCATCTCTTATAGAGTTTGTTCTTATACCAACTCTTGTGCATTTAGAGCTTCAACTTCATCAAAGTCAATCTTTCTTCCACTATTTACATTGAAAATGTTTTCCCTTTAAATAAATATGGAATTTATTTGGATAATAAAATTACTATTTAAATGTTTATATGGTTAATATACTTTTATTTTCGTAGTATAACCTATAAAGATTCACTCTTTCTTCAAGATGTTAGATTATTATTAGGTATTGTCTTGAAACATTTCTTTCATCCCAATACATGTATATAGGATATAGTAGGTTTCTCTCTAAACCATAAATCATATGGGATCCCATCTTCAAATTTATATGGTACCAATTTTAGTGTATATGTCATTATCTATAGTGAATATACCCAAAAGTATAAAGTTATAGTTTCAATACTTATCATAGATCTGACTATATCTATAAATTTATGATTCATTCTTTCAATTACATTATTCCGCATATGTTTATAAGGAGTGAGTTTTGATACTATCCCATACTCCTTTAAGTGATCAATGAATTTTAAAGACCATGGAACTAGTATCCTAGAGTTAGTGGTTACTTTATTAAATTGATGATAGAAACAATTGATTACATCCCAAAGGATAAAATACTTTAGTAGTCTTGGAAAACTAGATACAAAATTAAAACTCATATTTTATTTGAAAACATAAAATAAAAAATATCATTTTTTTAGAACACCACTATTCCCTTTAGCAGATCACTTCGTATAAATCATAGCACATTTGTTGGAATCTTGGGGAAAGAAAACATAAGAAAGGTGTGATCTCAAATACTTAGTAAGGTTATGTGTACAATGAAAAAAATCATGAATAAATAAGTAAAAATCAATATATAAATGTAAATATTTTAAAACATATTTCATTTAATAAATAACTTGATCACAGAGAATAATATGGTAGGAATAATTTTTGATCAAATAATTCCATATAACTAATCACATAAGCTTGAAACTTATATATGTATATCATAACTATAATATATACATCAATAATTAATCTCATAATGATAAAATACATAATTTTGGATATAAAAAACATACCATCAAGGCCTCATTCCAAGATATCTTACATAAATGGGAAATGCATCATCCAAATACCCAATATAGCTTATCTCATGAGACCTAATGATGCATCTAGGTGATATAGAGATCCCCTACCGTCACTTATAAATTCCAATTTCTTCATCATATGAAAGGGGAGAATAACAATTCCATACATAATCAACATAAACATTCGTACTGAAAAACTCTCAAACAAAATGTTAATATTTACCCCAATCAAACTAATCATCAACCATCCATATAAATTATAATGATGGTATCATTACTACATATCCCCAATGTAGAAAATGTAAAATAAAGGTTTGTTGATGCTGATGAATATAAATACTATAAAAATATCATTTAAATCATTCTTGAGTAAAAAACCTTTTTCATTTTGAAAATAACTATTAAAAACTAAAAAAATATAAAATATTGACATTTTATTTGAAAAAATAATCATTGATACCTATAAAGTAATCTTAAAATCATTGGGTGGTCATGATGGTGGGAAACTTCATTCATAAAGAGTATATAAAAACAAAGATTCCTTTCACTTTTTCAATAAAAGGTAAAAAATACCTCATTCAGAAAATGAAAAGAATATTACTTTTTGACCATATTTTTAAAAATAAATCATGGTTAAAAATGAATTAAAATAATCATATAGGAATAGTAAAAATGTTCTTGAAAACATTTTTAGAAAACATTGATATAGAAGAAAGAGATTTTTGACTGAAAATAAAATAAATTATTTTTTTCTTAAAAATATATTTTTTTATTTTGAGTACTTAAAAGAGGAAAATGAAATAAAAATGTATAATTTTTAAAAACAACTAAATTAGAAGAAATTATATTGGGTTTAAGATATAAATATCATATTATTTTTCCCAATTAATACTTAAACATAAAAAATCTCGAATAATGATGAGATTGTGAAATAAACTCTTAGCACTTTGGTAACATTTTGAATCATAATCTACATGAAATAAATAAAATTAAATTAAATTTTAAATTCCATAAATGTAATGAGGTTAATGATATAATATATAAAAGGATAATTATATCTACCTCATAAAATAATATAATTGTATAACATAGCATATGTCCCAATGAAGACAATTTGAGATGAAGAACCCTTACAAAGATCATAAAATTGAAGTGAGAATCAATAAATGAAGTGATAATGTGTCAAAAATATAAATCCACAAAAACACAATGGAAATAAAACATAAATAAAAAAATACATTTCACAAAAAATATTTACATAATATAATCAATGAAAAGGTGATGTAACCCAATGAAAAAAATGAGGTATGAAACACTTACTACTTTGTGACGTTCAGTGAAATACCTTAGGATGAAATAATATAAATACAAACTGAAAATACCATGAATTATCAAGTATAAATTATATAATATTTAAAAGGGTAAATATATATACCATATACAAAATTAGGTTTATAACATTAAAATATGCCTCAATGAAGGGAAATTAAGACGAAATCTCTTACCTCATGTTTGACTTCATTCGAATATGTATAAACATCCTGTATAATAAAGGTATATTTATTATAAAAATATTAAATAATATTATTAATATATATAAAAACTTTTAAGATTTAATTATAGTATTTTATCATCTTTTTATAAATAATTCTTTGTTAAAATCATTGTTTCGGGTAATAACTGCTTAATTTTTCATGTAGGTTTTGGTTTGGTAGTTTTGACACAAGAAACTTGATCATGGTTAAGTCATACTCATAATGTTAACCATGATATAAATATCATATATATTCATTAAATAATAATTTATAATAGTCCATAAAATATATGGAAAGAAAAATGAGTTACATTGTTCATGGAGATGGTAGGTCGTACGTACGCATGAACGCTATTTTCATTTTTTTCAATGGATGGAATGATAGAAAATTAAATAATATTTAACCTTTAAATGATCATTATTATTTAACATAAATCATATATATTCATTAAATCTATCTTTATTACCATACAATTCAAAATAAAATGAAAAACATATCACATCGTTGCATGGAGGCAGTAGTCCACAAGTATGCAGGAGCGACATTATTGTTTTCCAATGGATTGTAAGAGAATAATTTAGGTGTGATATTATTGTTTAATAAGTATAATTTTTTCATAAATATCATATATATACATTAAATCCATCATTATATCAATCCTGGAGTGGCGGCAATGGAAAAATAATTACATCGGTTTGTAAGGCGGTACACGATTGCCGATTTTGTTTTCCTTTTGATGGAATATGGTATAGATATAATTTATTCCATTAAAATAATAAAATATAAGTATATTTAATATACTAGTTTTATTATTTTATAATAATTTGATAATATTTTAAGGAGTTAGAATAAGAAATAATATGAAGATGCATGGCTAATAACTTTACCACTTATTTAGAGAACCACTTTAGGTTTATACACAAAGCCTTACTAAAATGATTTTATAATAAAAAAATGTAATATATGTCATGGATATTGATTTAAAAAAGTTTTTTTTTGTTTTTATATATTTATCCAAGTGGTTTTGGAATTTTGAAGATGAGATTAATATTTAAGAAAAAAAATTGTTTTTATTTATTTATCCAAATGGTTTTGGAATTGTGAAGAGGATTGGAGAGGGGTGTCCTTTTATAAGTGGGGGAGAGGACACACTTGGAATTATTGAAAAGAATAAAATGTACCCAAGTTTTACACATTCTAAAAGGATAAAAAATGGATAAATATAGATCCTTATATGATATAATCTTGAAATAATTCTATAAAATATAAATTAGACAAGTTTCTAAGTCATTTTAACCCTTATATTTTTTGTTTAACCCCCAATAAACTTGTTTTAACCTTAACCACGGTAATTAATTTTTAGTATTTTTACTATTAATTATGACCAAAAAATATTTTAACCTTAATAAATAATATTAATTATGATTATTAAAAATATTGAATCAGTTTTTTCAAATTAAAATAACATAACGTCATGATTTAGTTTAAAATTAAACTTGTAAGAGTGACGAAAAAGCATTTTTCCAAAGAAAAGTTTTCTTAAGTATAAAATGTTTTTATTTAAAATTTAAATTTAAAATTGATTAAAATGACATAAATTAGACTAATAATAATATAATTGAACAAATTTTACCTATAAAACTTTTTAAAAAAAATTAACTTTGTAAATTATTTAAATGAAAAGTGATTTTCAATAAAAAATAGTATTTTTCATCATTCAACGAAAAATTAATCTTTTCAGAAAATTTTAAAAAATTACCTATAAGATAATTTTGAAATGATGATTTAAAAAATAAAGTTAATTTTTTATAATAAATTTTCTAAAAGAGTTAAAATTTAATTTTAAAATAAGTGTACAAAACACAATGAAGCCATTTTTTAGAAAAATACTTTTTTAAGCATAAAACCAGTTTTATTCTTATCTCATGCCTATAAAAGTATTAGATGAATGATAAAAAATTTGAATGAATATATAATATAAAAATTTAATTAAAAAAACAAAAATAGTGATTAATTTAATTTATTGATATAAAAACACATTTCAGTCCTAAATAACATTTTTTCAAAATATTGTTTCTTTTACTTTCAAATGATTTCTATTTTTATTTATAATTAATTTATAACCAATGAATTTATTTTATACATTTGTAAACTATATACTTTTCATAATTATTTATTCCTATTCATACCCACTAATTTAATGGCTAATATATAATTTTATACTACATTACAATTCATTTAGACTCATGGTTGTGAGTATCGAAAGATATCGAAGAGATTAAATTTATTTAAAAATAAATATATCATAAATCCCCAAGGTGTTACATTCTTCTATAATTCAAAAAATTTCATCCTTAAAATTTTTATAATTTCACATAATGAATAGATTTTGGAATTTCCTCATCATAATTGCTTAAGGTTCCCACATCACCTGTTTTATCTTATGATTTCTCCAAAATACTTTTACCAGCTGAGTTTTTTGATTCCTCAAAACTTTCTCTCTAGAATCCAAAATCTAGATAGGATATTTGGAGTAAGATATATCAGGTTCCAATTTTATTTATTTATAGTTGAGTACATGTGTTGGGTCTAGAATGTACTTCCTTAACAATGATATATTGAACACATCATGTACTTTATAGAGACATGGTGTCATTTCCAAATAGTAAGCCACAACTCAAATTCTTTCCTCATTTAAAAATGTTAGATACACCTAGCACTTTGTTTCCCTAAATTATTTAACCTTATAACACATTTATAAAGATATAATTTCAACAAAACGTGATCTCACACATGATATTAAAAATATTTCCTTCGGTTTTTGGCATAGATATTTTTCCTGATTTGAGATCCTTTGATAAGGGTTTGGATAGTATTTATCTTTTCTGTTGTATCCTCCAAAAGTTATGGACCTACAAGATTCCTTTCACCAACTTCATCCAAAAAAATTTGATTATGACATCTCCTTCCATATAATACTTCATAATGTGTCATTTGAATACTTGAATAGAATATATTATTACAAGAATACTCTACCAAAGTTAAATAATGATAACATATACCTTGAAAGTCAATAGATCATGACGCCAACATAACTTCTAATTTTTGAATAGTATTTTCAAACTGTCTATCGATTTGAGGATTATAAGAAGTTTTCAAATAAATCTTTTTATTAATAGCCTTATAAATACCTTTCCATAATTTAGAATTAAATTTTTGGTCATGATCGGACAAAATAAAAAAATGTTCACCATGGTGTCTTACAAATTCATTAACATAAAGTCATACAAGGTTTTGAAGAGGAAAATCTTCTCTTATAGCAAGGAAATTTGATGATTTTGTGAGGTGATCAACAATAACCCATATTCCATCATTCTTCCTAGGAATCATTGGTAATCTAATGAAAAATACAATAGTAATTTCATCCCATTTACACATTGGAATAATAGTAGGAGGAATGAATCATCTGGGATGTTATCTTTTAGCCTTCACCTATTGAAAAACCAAACATATTTATAAATAATTATCAATTTCAAATTTTATATTATCCCACAAAAAAAATTTCTTCAAATCTTTATACATCTTGGTACTACTAGGGTGTATAGAGAAATTTGAACTATAAGAAACATTCAGTAATTCTGTATTTATATTAGATATATATAAAACATATTGTTTCTTTCCAAATTTCCTATCACTTTATTTACAAATGAAATATTATAATTTCCCATCATTGATGACTTTAATTTTATTTTGAAAATTCTCATCATAAGGATGAGAGATTTTTATATTTTCTAGAAAAGTTTGTTTAAAAATCATTTAAAAATGATTGATTTATTCTCTTTATTAATAATTCCTATATCCATATTCACTAGATTCATAAACATAGGATCCATGTTAATAATTATTTTTCTCAGAACTCTATGGTCATAACTCCATGGTCATTCTGGCTCAATGCATCTCCTACCTTATTTCCCTTCCCTAAGTAGTATTGTATTGAGAAATCATAATCCTTGAGTATCTCAATCCATTATATTTTCCTCATTTTGAACTCTTCCTATGAAAATGTTTATTTTAAACTCTTATGATCCATGTATATCTCACATTTTTTCCATAGAGATAATTAATTCATATTTTTAAAGAAAATATTATGGATGTCTACTCAAGATCATGGGTTGGATAGTTTTTTCTATGAATCATTAACTACCTTGATGCATAGGTAATAACTTTATCATTCTACATAAAAACACAATCAACTTATCTATTTTATGTATCAATATATATTACAAATACAACATTTCCTGATGGTAGATTCAAAATCAGAGTATTAAACAATATCTTCTTTAGCTATTCAAAACATTCTTTATATTACATTGTACAAATGAACTTAACCATTTATGAGTAATCTTGGTTAATGAGTTATCCAATTGGGAAAAAATTTGAACAAATCATCTATAATAACCTTCCAAACTAATGAAACTATGTTCTTTGGTTATGTTGATTGGTGTAGTCCATTCTTGGACAACATTTTTCTTCTTAGGGTCAACTGAGATCCAATCCTTAGAGATAATATGTACAAGAAAAGAAACTTTCTGAAGCCATAATTCACACTTTCTAAATTTCCCATATAAATATTTTCTTTTAACAGTCTCCAAAATGATTTTTAAGTGATTCTCATAGTTCAAATAGATCTTATAATATACCTAGATATCATTAATAAATGTCACAATAAAATCATCAATATATTACATTAATACTATATCCATTAGATCAATGAAGACATAGGGTGCATTAGTCAATCCAAATATAATTACTATGAACTTGTAATGTCCATACCCCATACAAAAAATCAATATTTAGATTATATTCCTTCTTTAATCACAATTGATTATACACAAAATGAAGGTCAGTATTTGAAACATATTGAGATCTATGATGTTTATTAAATAATTCATTAATGAGAGGTAAAGGATACTTGTTCTTTATTATAATAACATTTATTTCCCTTTAATCAATGCACAACCTCACAAATACATCTTTCTTCCTAATGAAAACAACAATGGCTCCTCAAGGTTAAATACTAGGGCATATAAATCCCTTATCATACAACTCCTATAGTTTTTTCTTCAACTCCACTAATTCCAAAGTGGTCATTTTATATGGAGTCTTTGATATTGGTTTTGCATCAGGGATTAAATCAATGTAAGACTCAACTTCATGCTCTGGTGGATGTCTAGGTAATTACTTAGGAAATATATCAATGTATTCATATACAATAGGTACACCCTAAATTTGAAGATTAAATTTTATATCTATAGATTGTTCCTACTCTTCTTCCACAAGAATATCATTCATAAGAGCTACTAGGGGAAGATATAAGCCTAACTTATATGATAAAGTATTCCCTATAAAGATAAAGAATTCCACATAATCATCATGAATCATAATTTCTTTCTCTTTATAAAAAAATCATAATATTTTTAAAGTTAGTTTGTACCAAGTATTTTATCAAAAACAACCATAGGTATAATAATGAATTTAGAAAATAGGTAATTTCTATGTGTCATAATGGGAACTTACTAACATATCATTATTTCAATGATACTTCCACTAGGTTTCTTTACTGATAACTCCCTTCTTAAGGTGTTATGAAATTATCGAATTTTAATATCAAATATGGATGATATAAAAGAGTGTATGTCATGAAACCCTCCCTACAATGATGCCCCTCCTGGGCTGGCAATGAAGAAAGGCAGATAATGACCCCTGAGTCCCACCTCTAGTAGGCCATAGGTTAGAAACTAGCACCAAGGGTATAGAGATCTCATAATATCATAGGCATTACCCATTTTTTGAACAAGATCAAGAGATATTATGGATCATACACAAAAAAATCCATGACATATATATAATAAATACAAAACCCATCCCACATGTATGTTTTAAAAGAGAACTGTTACAAGTACAAAAGTCTCCAAGTAAATACCAATGGTAAAGCTAAGTAGAAACACAAAAACTATCACAATACCAATCTAGTAACACCTATCATGATCCACATAATCCTCCTAGAAACATGAAAATATATATGTGTGTGTGTGTGTTGAGAATACAAGTATACTCAGTAGGAAAACCAAAGTATCTCATGCACATGTGAAAGAAGAATATTAATGCCCTTGTGAGAAAATAGAAGAACTAAACAACACCTAAAAGGTATACTAACCATACCAACCACACCAAGTAATGCTCACCAAATAACATAAGTTAAGTAATGTAATATAATACACATTGATGATAGGGTTACCCACACCAATTCTCACCTATTAGGCGCTCTTTCCTAACAAAAAAAACATTGTTCTCTCACCTCTTTCAAAAGTACCACATCAGATCCCCCCCACCGCCGCACACACCTGGGCCTCACAAACCACACCACATTCCACCCACAGACACCCGGTACACAAAACACATCACATCCCACCCACAGACAGGGGCCACAAACCACCTTGCATCTTACCCTTAGAAACCTAGGCCACAAACCACATCACATCTTGCCCACAAACACTTGGGCTACAAACCACATCACATCCCACCCACAGACACCTAGGCCACAAACCACATAAAATCTTGACTGTAGAAACCTAGGCCATAAACCCAATCACATCCCACCCACAGACACCTAGTCCAAAACCACACCTCATCCGGAAGACACTTGGTAAATCACAACACATCTCAACTTAGAGATACCTAGGAAAGCACAACTCACCTGCAAACACCTAGGCCTCAGAAACTTAAACCTGACTAAATAATATTGGACTATCACTACCTAGAAGAGGGAGAAAGGAAGAGTAGGAGGACATCTATCCATCCTCCCACCAGGATGTTTGGGAAATACACCCTCCCTTGTGATGATGGGGTTGTCTGACACATACTGCTCAACTAGTGTGGGGTGCATATATAAATCACAAGAAAAAATAAAAGTACATATCCATATATGATACCAAAAACTCAAGAAAAATCTATGGTTCTTGAAGAGAAAAATCAACCCATGACTACCACCACCTTTTTGCTACTAGCTCTAAATGCACAACAACACACAACATGCCAAAAACCCATTCACATTTCCAACCAATTCCATTTAACCACTTCAATTATTTATTAAACAATTCAATTATATATTCCATCATTATCTAGGAAACTACTAAGAACAAAACACAACATGAAACATAACAAAATACCTCTTAAAAATTGAAGATCCCTAAAGGGGATTCACATTTCCTCTATGTTTAACACCCATTAATGGTATATCGATCTCTAGACACAACGGAATCTTTCTACATGTCCATGGAGAAATTTTGGGTGAAACACCCATACCAACCATTATTATCATTCTTCAAACTCATCCCACACAAGTCATATACCAACATAATCAAACACCAAATCACAACCCCATTCGACAACACATCACACCACAACTATCTTCCCGCAGCCTCGATGCACCACACTTCTCATCCATTTAAAAATCAATCAATCTCTCAACCTAAGATTCCATTAAGTGGTCAGGTTGATGTATCATCTAAAAGTTCATCCATAACATGGACCCAAGCCAACCCACAACACAAAACCATGCCTACAGACATACCACATCACAAACTAGAGAAAACTCACACATCACAACACCCCATGCACCAAGGAATAACCTAATTCCATATTTTACAAGGCATCCATTATTTAATTCCACTTTTTAATTAAAGGGTTGTCACATAAACTATATGATCCTAGGGAATCCATTAATTAACTGAATTTACATGATTAACCAATTTCCATATATAAGTGTTCAATAGAAACCTAACAACATGCAAACTATTTAGTGTGCAAACAAGGGCCCCCAACGAACACAATTTTCAACTAAGCATTTAGCCCGTATAGAGATAACAGTATCACAAATAACAACAAGACTATAAAGGCATGAGAATCACACCCCTATACCCATTTTCAATTTATTTTATCCTATTATTATCTTTCATTAATTTGGAATAACCAAAATTTACAAGGGGACAAAGTTAAACCCCTCCCTACATGTTACACGTCGAAGATAAATGAAGGAAATCCTAATTCAAAAGTGTTTCAATGTTATTAACATAGAAACAGATCATGCAACAGTCCTATGATTTCTTCCCTAGAAAGATATACATCCACCCAGGGATGCAGCAGTACCACCGCACCAACAACAATAGAATAAGAACACATTAAAATCAAGGAATAACATCCTACATCACATGGAAAGAAGAATGTGAAGAAAATAGGGACCAACCTGAAAGAAATTGTAGAAATAGGGAAGAACACACCTTGGATTGAAGCTGGATCACTACTGATCAAACGGGAGAGAAGATAATAATTGATCCTTAACAAAGGAATCCCCAAGATGTTTTATAGGTATCACTAGGTCACCTAGGGTTGAGGGTGTATCGCTACAGTCATAGGGTTTGATAACTCAAGTTACTGGAAAAATGTTTAAAAGTATACAATAGTGGGGTATTACACGTCGTGTAATAAAATTTCATGTCGTGTAATTCCATGTGGTCAAATTCCTTTGAAAAAACAAATTTCCTCTCAATTTATTTTACTTTTTATACATTTAAATATTGTATTCCATGAACCAGCCTAGAAAATCCATGAAACAAAACTTCACGTCATGTAATACAATTACACAACATCTAATCCCCCTTCTTCCATATTTTTGCAACTGAACTTCTCCAAACTCTTTTGAGCATCATAAGAACACCTCTAACAACCAAAATTAGAAAATTAATGGGCTAGGAGAGAACAAGCTATTACATCACATACCTCTCAAATGATTATCTCCCTCGATAATCCAAAACTATAACATCTCAGACCTAGATGCCACACGAAATGGTGCCCTGATCTTGGTGGGTCACATTAAATCAAGCGCATCTCCCCAAACTCCAGAGGCTGCTGACTAGCAACAAGTGACTCAATGAGTCAATGAGGAGACTATTGCATCATTACCAGAGTATCACAGTAGAAGTCAATTGTAAAATAAAAAGAAAAAGAAAAATAAATAGCAGTCAATTAAAAGTAATACAAGACAGGAATACATATCAATAACCAGAAGTGTCTCATATAAAAAATGATGCATATGGTACAAGTATCTAGAAAGCATCCAAAATAGTACATGGAAATGGAATACTATACAAGTCCCAAAAAGAAAAAAATACCAAAAAGGTATCCTAGTATTGAAAGCCTCGTCTTGGTCATATGTTCCCCTAATAAAAATCCACAGTTAACAACATATACCAAAACACTTTCCCCTATCATCAACTGCAACCATATAATCTATTTGGGTCCTCTAGGAGGCCCAAAAAGGGTGTGAGATAAACATACTGTTAGGAAACCACCCAGGTCTATATAGTTCTAATAGTAATTCTACAAAGTGATAGTAAGAGTAAACAAAGCAGTAAAGTAAAGTGAATTCTCATGGAATATGTCTACTACAATAAGTAATATTGAAAAGTCCCTTAATGATACCTACAAGAATGTCAGATCCTAATAAGGAATCTATAACAAAAGTAAACAAGTCTCACAACCATGTCGTACATCCATTAGTATCATGTAATCCCATAGCCACGTTGTACAAATAATCCAAATGTCCCATGGCCACGCCATATAGTGAAGTTTAGAATCCCATGGCCACGCTGTATAGTGAAAACTAGAATCCAAAATCCATGTCGTATAGTGAAAAGTAGATCCCAAGGGATGGATCCAAGGTGTCATGCACCAGGGAATCCATGTAATAATTCTAAACCATGAAGGGCTGGATCCAAGGAGATTTTCCAAGGCATCCCATAAAGTCCCTTGGGAGACCCAATGGAAACTTGATTAGGCAATTTTTATGGTCCTAGAAGCATGGAAATGGCATGTTCTACATGATCCCAAGCAATCCAGATCCACTGGGTAGCAAGGCCCGAGGCATCCCACGGAATCAAGACCCTAGGGGTAGAGTCAACCCAAGGAATCCACTACCACATTCTAGATCCATGGAGAGCAGTCCATGGAATCTATAAAACCATTAAATTAAATCATTCAACTTAAAAATTCATTCCATGTGAGTATACCCACTCATATAAACATGCATAAGCCATGAGTATACCCACTCATACAAATCATTTATCACTTACAAAGAATATGGGACTAACCTCCCATATAAACCATTTATCATTCCATTAATCATTTCATATAGGTATACCCACCCATATTATTCATTAAACATTTCATGTGAGCATACCCTCTCACATATCACCATTTCCCAACTCACCCCTTGGGCAGTTAAAAAATTACAAACAAACATCCCCACTTTTTTATCCATTTTCATTTAATCAAAACTATCAAAATAGGTATGGAAGTACAATATATAACAAGGAAAGGAGGTAGTAAATCTCTTAAATATTTATTCAAAGCTATCAAGGAATTAACATTCTTCCTATAACTAGAAAATCATGAGGACACATCCCTTGCGTGGTTTAAACAGGTATAAATAGGTTATTTCCTTAAGGCTCACCCCTTGGGTGACCTTGAAATGAGAAATGGGTGCCAACACACCTAAATGGAACCTACAGGAATCCTCACTAGGTCTGACTAAAACTACTACAAGCAACTCGCTCAAAAACGAGACCTCCATGGAATGTATAACGGATAGAGAAAAGGATTAACATCCTAAAAGCACTTGAAAATCTAAAAGAAAGTATAGACCACCTACCTCACCTCAGTAGTAGACAGTTCATCCAGTATCATGTCTTGATTCATCCTAGTTTGGAAGAAATCTAAAGAAAGGATGAAGAATGTGAAATTAGGGCATATGAGCCTAAATCCAAATAGCACAGTCGTTGTTCCAAATAATCAAGAACGACTAAAAAGAAATCGATTAAATACTGATGTGGTACCAATGAGACAAACCACACTTGAATCAGATTCTGGATAGATTATATATATGAAAAACCATATTAGATGGTTTTGGGTTCCAAAAATTATAGGATTTTGTTTTATGTCAAAATATGAGAGGCTACTACATCTATTTTTAAAAAACCTAGAGAGAAAGGACATGACGTGTAGGCAAAGTACTTGACGTGTACTGCCCTTCTTTTTCTAAACTAGAAATGCTACACATCGTGATGGGCTAGTACATGGAATGTAGACCAAGTACACCATGTGTAGGCCACGTACACGATGTGTACCTGGCCTACAACTAGCATTCATCCTATTTTCCATTATTTCTAAAAAGCAACTCAACCGACCCGTGGCCCAGCTTAGGGTCTAAGCCAAAAAGGAAAGTAAACAAAATTTATCCTGAAAAGAAAGATCCATACATTAAGAAAAACCTAGGATATTACAATCTTCTTCCCTTGTAGCAATTCATCCCTGAATCTCTCTCTAAAGGGTGATCAAGAATTTTTTTAAAACAACTCTGGACACTGAGCAAATATGTCAGCCTCCCTCTCCCAAGTCTCATCCTTTAAATGGCTATGCTTCCATAGCACCCGTACTAGAGGAAATGACTGGTATCTAAGTACCTTCGTTATCCTATCAACGATACAAATCGAATTATACTCAAAGGATGCATCAACCTAAAGATCAACATCCTCAAGCTAAAAAAAATGATATGGGTCTGAGTGATAGCGGTACAACAGAGATATATGGAAGACGTCAGGAATGGATCAGTACCTCTGACGTAACTAAAACCAATAGCCAACTAAACAAACTCTCTCTAGAATCTTGAACAATCCTACATATCTTAATGAAAGAATAGCATGTCTCTTGATCCACCTATGTACCAACCTCTATGAAACATGCAAGAAAACCTGATCCCTAACCTCAAACTCTAGAGGTCGTTTATGGGATCGGCGTATGATTTCTGATGAGACTGCACAGTAGCCATCTACTTCTGAATCATCTAGACCTACTTAGAAGTCTTCTGCATGAGATGTGGTCTCAGTAAAGCTATCTCACCTGCCTCTAACTAGTATAGGGGATAATGGAAAGGCCTATTGTATAATGCCTCGTTAGGTTCTATCTATATAGTCTTCTGATAACTGTTATTATAGAATAATTCAACCAAAGGAATCTGCCTCTCCCAAGAGCCCCCAAAATCAAGGACACATGCTTACAGTATGTCCTCAAGAACCTGTATCATATGCTCTGACTAGCCATCAGTCTGAGGGTGGTATGTTATGCTCAAAAGAACCTTTGTACCCAGTGCCCTCTGAAAACTCTTCCATAAATGAGATTTTAAGTGAGAATCCCTATCTAAAACGATAGTTATTGGGACCCCATGAAGTTGTACCAACTCTTGGATATACTAATTTCCAATATCATCAACATTGAAGGTCTACTTGATTAAAAATAAATGTGAGACCATTGTAAGAATGTCTACAACAACTCACACAACATCGCTACCTCAAGGAAACCTTAGTAAACCATTCACAAAATCCATCGCAATATCATCCCATTTCCATTAAATAATAGGTAAATGCTTTAAAATCCCAACCGGTTGCTGATATTCCACCTTCACCTTCTGAAATGTGGAATATCTCGTAACAAAACTATCCACCTCATGCTTCATTCTCAGCCACCAGTACTGATGTCACAAGTCACAGTACATCTTGGAGACCCCGGTATGTACTGCCCAAGTTAAAGCATGAAACTCTCACATCAACTTCTCACATATATCCCCTAGAACAAAAACACATCCATGGATACACAAGATCTTATCATCGCCTACTATCTAACCTAGAGTAGGGACCTCACCTTTCACACACTCCTGTAGAACTAGGCCTTCAGAATCTGATAGTTTCCTCATCCAAACTCTACCAAGTAGGGTAGAGGTCATAGATAAGGATAATAGAAAAGTCTACCTTTGACTATCATGCACCTCTAGATTCATCTTAGAAAACAAATCCATAAGTTGTCACTCGCTACAGGCTTATGGAACCGCCTATATCTAATTCCTCCTTCTCAGTGCATCAGCCACTGCATTTCCCTTACCATGAATGTATTCAAGCTCGGAGTAAAAGGATTGTAAATACTCCATCCACCTTCACTGCCTTAGATTTAGGTCACACTACGTAAAGATATACTTGAGGATTTGTGGTATGTGTACACCACAAAACACTCTCTTAGTGAATATTGCCTCCAATAGCATAACGCATGAACAACAATATCTAACTCGAGATCATGAAAAGGGTATTCCTCTTGTGAGACCTCAGATGCCAAGACCCATACACCACAACTCATTCTCCCTACATTAGCACTACCCCTATATTAATACCTGAAGTTTCGTAGTAAACCATATAACTCCTTACATAATCTAAAAATATTAGTATGGGTGCTTATGTCAACCTCCATTTAGCTCCTAAAATTTCATCTCGAAAGAATCTAACCAAATGAACTTAACGCCCTTCTTATTCGATCTCGTCAATGGTGCCAATAAGAATTATAAGTCTTATATTTAACTCATGTAGTAACCATATATCCCCAAGAAACTTCATGTGTCAAAAAAATCTTAGGTTGTTCCAAGGAGATGAATTCTCTCACCTTCTCTGGGTCCACCAACACTTTTGTCTCTAAGATGATGTGACCTAGGAAGTGAATTTGATCCATCCAAAATATGCACTTAGTGATCTTAGAATATAAATGATGCTATCTTAGTGTATTCAAAACAATCTCAAGATGGTTGGCATGGTCATGTTGATTATTATAATACACCAAGATATCATTCACAAAAACCAACACAAAATAGTCTAAGTAAGGGTGGAACACCCTATTCATGAGCACCATGAAAACCATTGGCTCATTCATGAGACCGAAAATCATAACCAGATACTCATATAACCCATAAATACTAAAAAAGTCTATACGAGGTATGTATGTAGGTCTAACACATACCTGGTGATATCCTAACCTCAAGTTAATTTTTTAAAACACTAGGGCTCCTAGAAGATGATCAAACAGGTCATCTATCTGTGGAAAGGGATGTCTATTTTTAAATTTCATCTGGTTCAGTTTCCAATAATCTACACATATCCTAAGTGTTTCTTCTACCTTTTTTTCAAAAAGGACCAGTGAACCCCATGGAGAAGTATTGGGTCTAATAAACCCCTTTGCCTCTAAATCCTTTAGCTGCCTCTTGAGCTCTTGTAACTTCGTCATAGCCATCCTTTAAAGAGGAATAGATACTAGCGCAGCTCTTGGAACTAGATCGATTGATAACTCCACCTATCTCTTAGGAGTTAAACCAAAAAAATCATTGGGAAAGATATCCTTGAAGTGCTCAACTAATAGAGGAAATTCCACCTGACTCACTCAATGATCATCCAGAAACAAACTAGAAATTTGGGCTTTCATCCCACTTAGACCACAATGTTCTAGTCCATCTCTGCTTTCCAAGACAACCCATTCACCCTTGTGAATAAAAAATCCACCCTCTAGTTATGTGAAAGTCACCCTCTAGATATAGTAGTCAATATATGCTTGATAAGAAAATATTCAGTCCATTCCAAAAATAATATCAACCCCTATCATCTCAAGGACATATAGACTCCATAGGAAGTGGAACCCACCAACCTCAAGGGGACACTCCATGCACTGGTGCACATCACCCGTTATGATTCACAATGGTGCTTCTCATGTCAAAATTCCCTTAGAAAGAGAAAACACAAGCCCAAGGCTTTTAACCACCCATTAAGATATAAAACTGTGTGATGCACCTGTATCGAAAAGAGTAGATGCAATAGAAGAAGATACTAAGATCGTACCTCTCACCATAGATGATGTTCTAGGATCCTACACCTATTGGGTCTATTTCACTGCATAATTCTAGCCTATACCATGGACCTATGACCCTTCTTGGCTACCCTAAGCTGATCCACCACATTGTCTCTGAGAACCCAGTATCTGGAAACCACAGCCATGAACACTACTACCTTGGCCTGACTGACCTGCACTTCACTATATCCCAGGCTGAAGTAGATCTAAAGAACCTTCTCCTGAACCCAACATCATAGCTGACCCCCTACCACTCACAGCTAGAGGGAAGTTTTGAAAAAACTGCAGTATGTCCCCCATCTTGCCACAAGCTCGTCACTTGACTAGGTCACGGTCGCACTGATTTTTTATGTGGCCTCGCCTACCACACTAATGGAAAACACCAAAATTCTTGCACACATAGCCTAACTAGAACTAACCTTATATGAATCCTCAAAACTTTGCTTCCATCCTAAAGACATAGATCCACTGGGTCGAGAAACAACACTACCTTTTTCTGCACCCCCATCTTCCCTCTGGTTCTACTCTATAATCAGCACCTGATTCACAATCTCAGTGATAGAAGGACACCTAAACACATTGACCTATGATTTGATATCATGCCTGAGACCTTCCTCAAAGCATCTCAATCTCGACGGCTCATATGTAAGATACATTGGCAAAAAATTCTATAGCTTTGTAATGCATGTTGATTATTCCATAACTGTCATTGCACCCTGCTCTAGACACATGAACTCACTAGACTGCTCTTCCAATAGAGTTTTGGGGTAAAATTAGTCATATAAGTGGGTTTGGAATTCATCCCAACCCATATCTCGCAGCCCATTAGTCTGGTTCAAAACTTCACACTAGTTATTTTCTTATCCATGTAGAATATAGGTTGCGAGATTGACCCTCTGCTCAGGAGGTATCTCCAAATGCTCAAAGATTGCTAGCATGGACTCTAGCCAAAGATCTACCACCTTTGGACCTCCATCCCCAAAAAAATGTGAGAGGATGTTGTTGTTGGAACACTCGTGTAATCTCAACCATATTCAAGGCATCCAGCGGTGCTCCCTAGAACGTCTGCATATAATGAAAGAACCCCTCGCGGAATCGTACCTCAGCACCTATGTCCAGAACAGCCTCAGGTGCCATAGCTGGAACTACAAAAGGATCAACTAGTAGCATGTGGCCCACCATCTCTAAAGTATGGCCATTGCCTCCCTCATGGAATACCAATATAGGTCATTGTGGTGGAATGTATATACAATTCTAAACACATTCCTTAGAAAATAACAACATCAAAACACACAGATAAAAAGCATATGATAGTTCAAACCCCTCCTAAAGCTAAGTAAGCCCATAGCCTACTCCTAAATCCATGACTGTATAAATAATAGTCATCGAACCACTAAAAACTATGCCTCTAGTCCACTCAAAATTTGGGTCTAGGTAAAGTCTCTATCCATCATTTCATGTTTCCATTAAATTTTCATTCAACATCCTCTTGTTCAAATAATTTAACAGATTTCCCATCAAATTCTGATCCTTGAGGGCCCATAACACCTCATGAACCAAAGTTTTATTACCATATAATTCATACATATATCAAGTTCATTTAGAATTTTCATTCTATTAGTGCTTCATTTCCTAATTTATAAGGGTGTGTACTCCTTAAGATTTGATATATGACGTCACTCCTTTATCCATTGCACCAAAACTAACACAACAACAGGAACATATATCACCTCAACTATCACAATAGCATGCAATATCTAATGCATCCTAGATGGCATGGAATAATTCATGGAATGTGATTCTAACAAGTGTCTATATGATGCATGATATGTAATACCCTCAACTCATCGATTTGAAAAATAAATAGAACCCACAATTTCATTAATAGGAATAGGAGAAATAAAGTGAGTCACCTAATGATGAAATTGAATCAACTGTAATAGTCAAAATCTAGAAAATCATAATTCCATTCAAGGAAATTTGGATTTTCTCTATACACGTGATAGCTACTCCCAACCAAATTTTATTACCAAATTCCATTTCCTTCTTATCACTGTCTATTGTTGCCAAATAGTAAGGCAACCCAGAAAAAAACCTCCTCTAATACCACTTTGTAACATCCCAGACCCGAATTCCATCCAAAATGGTGCCTTGAGCCTGGTGGGTCACAGGACCTCAAGAGCATCTCCCCAAAATATAGAGGATGCCGACTAGTAGTGAGGGCCTAGGTGAGTTAGTGAGGAGACTATTCCCTCATTACCAGATTATCATAGTGGAAATCAATCATACAGTAAATAGTGTAAGAGAAATAAACAGAATTCAATTGAAATTAAGTCAAGATAGGAATACATATCAATAACCAAAATTGTATCATATACAAAATGATAAAGATGGTACAAGTATCTAGAAAGTATCCAGAACAGTGCATGTAAATGTAATGTAGTGACTTGGGTTTTGGCCCTGTCAAACTTTGGAATATTCCTAAAAATAATTCCGGAGTTAGGCGTGAAGACGTCATACGATTCTGAGGCTCGGTGTGTGTGGAATTAATTTTATAAAATATTAAGTATTTTTATACTATAAAAATTGAGGATATGATTTTTCTCCTAAAAGGTAACTTGTATTTGAAATCTGAGGGTGTGGTTGCATCTGGAGCATGCCATTTACCCTAGGCAAAGTATAACCTTTGCAAGCGCGGGCCTACTATAGAAAGAGGTGACCAATGGCGTTTTTGTAAATAAATGAAAAAATTTATTATTGTGAGTCGGATCGAATAACTCCATAATAGAGTCTTGAATCAAAATTATAATCTTATCGTTGCATTTAGAACATTGTTTTTACCCTCGGGGCGACCTAATCTTTTCTGCACTGGAAGGTTTGGTCAGGGGCGTGGATAATGGTTGAATTAATTAATTAATTAAAAAACATAAAATCAATTAACCCCCCCCCCACACACACACACTTATTCATCATATTCACATGGCGATCCCCCCTTTCCCTTCCTCCTTCGATGAAATGAGGTACCACAGACAGCTGTTTTTGGCCCTGATCGTCGGCAAATCGAGCTTCAGCATGTTGCGGGTGTCGTTCTGCACCCGAAGCTTTGGTGTTTCACCCGTGAGGTAGGTGGTTTGAGTTTTAAAACCCTGGATCACTTTTATAAAAAAAAATTCTTCAAATAATCATAAGGGTTGTGTAATTTGGGTCCTGATCTTTCCAAAACATATTTCAGATCTGAATTTGGAGCACAGGGGTGCTCCTAGTGGTCCCTGAAATTTTCCAGGGGCAAGGCCGGATTCTAGCGGCAGCCAAGGTGGAATCTGGCAAGGATGGCAGTGGTGCGGTGGTGGATGGAAGTTTCCAACTCCGACGGGGCAGATTATGGCTCTACCATGGCATATTCTGGCTCCGGTGCGGCGGTTTCCGGCTTTGGTGCGGTGGTTTCCGACGAGACAGGCGGGTGGTCCGACCAGAATTCTATTGGGGTTCTTTAAACCCCTATAACTCGCAAAATATAAGTCTGATTTTTGATCCGTTTTCTGTGACACATTCCTTTTTTCTAGATGAACCTTTTTAACTCTCTTTTGAAATTTTATGAATTGGGTATATGGCCCAGGGCCATGAAACATTGAAAATAATAATAATATTTTATTATTATTCAACTTTGACCCACCGTAACTTCTGCATAGAGTGTTTGATTGATGCACCGTTAGTGGAATTGTGATCATGATATAAGGAAAGAATTTTCAAAATAGTTTTTGGTTGATGGGACTGAGATCAGGGTGTAGGCCCCATGAGGCCAGGTTTGGGCATTTACGATGAAATGTGACGTTTTCATCTAGTGTCCGTTTTGGACAAACGAGTATATAAACTCATGTATTTTTATAAGGGGATCACAATGGTGCAATCCTCTTGATGAGTTTCAGAATCAATTTATGGGCCCTGCTCAGATTTTTTATAGTGAATAGTACATTTTTCACCAGTTTTCTATTTCGGGTAAGTAAGTATCCTATTCTGTGTGTCTTTCCACGTAGAATACGATGGTAACCTCATTTTAGACCTTAGAGGTATGCAGTGTGGCGATGTTGTGGGTAAGTTGGGTTAGAAATGTTTGGACCAGCAGTGGTTGAGTGAATTCCCTTGGTTTATTCCTATGAGGGTTTGTGTGGAATTACAACCCCAGTACAGGTTTGGGATTCCCTCAATATGATGAATATCAGATATAGTTTTGTAATCCCTCCAGTGAGTCCAGAGCAGGATCCTCTAACTTACCTTCCCAAGATTGGGTTCTTGGTATCACTGTGACCGCTTATCCACAGGTGGTGATCCCCTATCTAGTAGGAAAACCCTATAAGGTTTGAGGCATTATTGGTAATATGATTCTCTATGTAGTGGGTTGTATTAGTAGGGTTGCAGTATATTCGGTTATATGATCCCCTACTCAGCGTGTGGTTTTTTGTAGTGTTGTAGTATCATCGGTAATGTGATCCTCTACTCATTGCGTGGTTTCGGTAGGGTTTTTAATATCTTCGGTTTCATCTCCTGCTTTTCAGGTTATACTAAATGGGGTTTTCGGCATCATCATGACCGCCTTTACACAGGTGACGATCCTCTATCTGAGTGATATGATTTTCGGAATGTCATATCAGGTTATGGTATCCCTTAGCAGATCCTGGGAGTGATTCCCTATCGGTGAGATATTCGTTTGACCAGTTTGGGTTCTAGTATCCCCTAGCAGATACTAGGAGTGATCCCCAATCCAAGGAGTTTGGTGTTCCGCTATTTCAACGTGACATCCTTAGTGATGATATCCGATGAGTGTGTTCGCTCAGATGGTCCATCTGGGATGGTGATGTAACTTGGTGGAGTGTATCTTTTGGACGTGTGTCTTTTGGGATGATAGAGCTCATGGAGTGTGTTCTCCTGTTTATGTTTATGCCTTAGAGCCTCAAGTTGAACCTATCGCTGGTGATGCGGTCGGACCCTCATGAGTCTTGGTGCCTGAGATGAGTATATATGAATGTTCGTGGTATATGTGTGGGAATATAACTAATCTAAGATGACAAGTCATGTTTTCCCGAGGATGGTCTCGAGAGGTAGTTTCTCTATCGTTTGGGTTCCCTATGTCTAGGATGAGATAATTGTTTCCTTTTAGTTTCTCTCTTTTATTTTGGGGTTTTGGGGTGCTAACTGGGTATTTTTATACTCACCCCTACACGGGCTTTGCCCACACATGTTTTGTGCTTATGCAGACCACAAGCCTTTTGACAGAGTCTCAGGAAGACGCAGAGTAGTCGGATATTAGCTAAGGAGCTTTATGGATGGTATTTTTGATAGTGATCCCCTTCTTCTAAGCAGGTTGGACACTTTTGTAGTTTTCTTTTTGTGGGCCCTATATTTTCCATTTTCTTACTTTTGTTGCACTCTGGTTTGGGATATATGTATGCATTCATTTTTCTTTCAATTTTATATATCTCTTCACTATTTCATGGAGGTTTATGTGGGTACGTGTGTATATTTATGATAGTATAAGGTCTCTCATGTGTGTGATAGCCTACTCGATGCTAGTCTCCAACCCCTGGCCTTTTGGAGGCGGGCTTGGGGAGTTTTGGCTTGAGCCTCTTTGGGTTGGATTGTGACAGAGTGGTATCAGAGGAGGTTCCACCTTTAGGATCTCTAAGTGTATTTGGTCTAGTTGTGAGCTTGGTTTGGGTTGCATAGTGGCAGTGTTAGGATGTTTCAAGTTTGGTTTTCAGGATAGGGACTCTAGTGTTGGTGTGGAGGCCGACATATTCATTCACTAGGACTCTGATAACTTTCCTTTTGACTCAAGAAATTAGTACATCAGTCTTAGGGAAATAACAGTTCATGCATCATATAAGACTGGGTTTTTGGTTTTCCTTGTTCTTCTTGAGTCATCTCCCCATATATACTCTTTGACCGTGGTGCGTCATGATTGTATTTTAGGATGCCTCCATGATGATAGCCAGTGAGGTTTCTGTAGTGGGATTGTGGTGATGAACCACCCTAGACAGAGGCTTTGGAGCATGGCAGATGTTCTAAGGCTGGGACTTCATGTGGTCATCTAGTTGAGCCACCACCTATCAAGCAGCTGGTTGTGCTAGTAGTGCAGGACAAGGATGTTCACAGGCTGAGTGCACTACATGAGTTCCAAAGGCAGTGAGCTCTAAGGTACTAGGGTGATCTAGACCCCCAAGCAGCTGATTACTAGATTGAAGTAGTCACCCAAGTTTTCCACCTGGTGAGGACACCTCCAGATCATATGGTGGTCCTATCGGTGATCCATCTGCATGGTTTAGTAGGATGATGGTGGAGTCCGGTGATGTAGTCCCGTGATGAGGATACTCTCACGTGGGCATAGTTTTAGAGGCTATTTAGGGAAGAGTTCTATCCAGTCACACTGAGGTCAGTGCAGATCTATGATCTTTTGCAGCTTCGATAGGAGGGCATGACTGTGTCCGAGTACTCAATGAGGTTTACAAACCTATCACGCTACTCCCTAGATATGGTTCAAGACCCATTCTTTAGGGATCAGACCATTGAGCAGGGCATACGTAGATACATTTGGGAAGTTGTGGTTTCCTTGTGTCTAACCACCTATGTTGGAGTACTAGAGCGGGCCTTGGTGGTGGAGAGATTTATGGCTGAGTATATTCTGCCCGTCAGTGCTGGGCATGTGGGAGCTGAGACCTTGATAGGTGGTTTGATAGCTGGTAGTCGACAGCAGGCATAGGGTTCTGGACGTGCCTGATGTTTTAGGAGGCGACCCCATGATGGAGGATCTAAGGCTTAGGGCTCTCAGGGCTCTCAATCTGGTTTTGGTCAGCCACAGGAGAGGTGGTGTTAAATTTGCAACAGCTGGGGACATCTTGCTAGAGATTTTTTGTCCTGTTGTGCTGATGAGAGGGAGCCGGTCGACAGGCCATCTTGGTAGAGGAAGTGTCTCATGTATGGAGATTTGTAGGGTTTTGGATGTGGTGATGGAGTTGGTGCAGCAGTGGGAGGTGGTAAGCGGTATGAGTTTCTGCCGCCACCACCACCCCTAGGTGGTCCATGACAGGCTTAGGGAGCTGTAGGATAGGGGCGAGGACAACTGTAGGCCTTAGAGGTTGTTGGTCTAGAGGCTCTAAGGATGGATAGAGGTACGCTCGGTGTCCTTTCTACTTTATGAAGTAGTTTTTCTAGAAACTGTTAGGCAGTACTCTTTTATTTTTGTTGCTTTCTTAAGGTTTTTTTAGGGCATTGGTAATACCCTATGTTGGTGTTGGTGTTGCTCGACATTCTTTGAATTCATGAGGAAGAGGGATCCTACCCCCACCGAGACACATTTTTGTGATGCAATTAAAAACGTGCGGGTGAGTTAGTGCTACCCAAAGTGGATTGTATCGAGGTTTGGAGAATTATCCCCTCAAACTTATGCATTTGGGAAATTTTGTGTGTTATTTTTGAGAAAGGCCTTGGGTTCCCCATATTATGTTCTAGTTGGAAGTATGGGAACCCTTGGTGGAATTATTGTAGTTTTGGTGAACTCACTGGTTTGGGAAACCTAGTTTAGAGTTCAGTTTCTTTTCCTCATGCTGAGGGATTTTCGGGGAAGAAAATTCCTAAGGTAGGGAGGATTTAGTGACTCAGGTTTTGGCTATGTCATACTATGGAATATTCCTACGAATAATTCCAGAGCTAGACGCGAAGACGACGTGCGATTCCGAGGCCCGGTGTGCCCGAAATTAATTTTATAAAAATAAAGTATTTTTATACTATGCACATGTCAGATATGAGTTTCTTTTAAATGGTAACTCATATTAAAAATCTGAGGGTGTGTTTGCATCCAGAGCGTGCCGTTTACCCAAGGTGGGGTATAACCTTTGTGGGTGTGGGCATGCAGTATAAAAAGGTGACCAGTGGTGTTTTCATAAATAAATGAATAAATTTATTTATGGGCGTCGGCTCAAATAACTCCAGAACAGATTCTTGGATCGAAATTCCGATCTCATCGTTGGGTTCAAAACGTCGTGTTTACCCTGGGGGTGACCTAATCTTTTCTGCACTGGGAGGTTTGGTCGGGGGCATGGGCGATTGTTAAATTAATTAACTAATTAATTAATTAAAAAATATAAAATAAATCAAACACCCCTACCACCCTTATTATTCCTCTATTCTTGGAGATCCCCCCCCCCTTCCCCTTCCTCCTTCGACAAACCGAGGTGCCGCAGACAACCATTGTTGGTGCCGATCGTCGGCAGATCGAGCTTCAGCGCGTTGCGGGCGTCGTTCTACACCTAAAGCTTCGGCGTTTCACCTGCAAGGTAGGTGGTTTGAGTTTTAAAATACCATATACCATTTATGCATTGTGTCCCCTTCAAATATTTATAATTTTTGTGTAGTTTGGGTCTCAAGCTTTCTGAAATATGTTTCAGATCTGAATTTGGAGCATCAGGGTGCTCCCAGTGGTCCCCGGAAGTTTTTTGGCGGCAAGACCAGATTCCGGTAGTGTCCATGGAAAAATACAGTGAGGGAAGAACAGTGGTTTCCAGATCCATCACGGCAGATTCCAGATCTGGTACGGTGGTTTCCGGCTCTAGTGTGGTGGTTTCCGGCGAGACAGGCGGTGGTCCGGTCAGAATTATATGGGGGGGTTTTAAACCTCTGTAACTCGCAAATAGTAAGTCTGATTTGCGAGTTGTTTGTGGCGGTGCTTTACTTTTTTCAATATGGACATTTTAATATTGCTTTGGGAATTTTATTAGTTGGTTCCATGGCTTAGGGACATGAAACATTTAAAATAATAATAATAATTTATTATTATTCAACTTTGACCCGCCGTAACTTCTGCACGGAGCGTCCGATTAACGCACCGTCAGTGGAATTGTGATCCTGATAGAAGGGAAGACTTTTCATGATAGGTTTTTTGTGATGGGACTAAGATCAGGGTGTAGGCCACTTGGGTCTAGGTTTGGGAGTTTACGGAGAAATGTGACTTTTTCATCTGGTGTTTGTTTTGCACGAACGAGTAGATGATCTCGTGCGTTTTTTTGAGGGGATCGCAACAGTGTGATCCACTTGATGATTTTTGGAATCGAGGTATGGGCCCTGCTTAGATTTGTTATGGTTAATAGTACCATTTTCACTAGTTGTCCATTTCGGGTGAGTAAATAGTATATCCTATGTGTTTTTATGCATAGAACACGATGGTAGGCTCAGTTTGGACCTTGTAGGTATGCAGTGTGGCGATGTTGTGGATCACTTGGGTTAGTGAAGTTTGGACCAGTAGTAGTTGATTGAATTCCCTTGGTTTGTTCCTATAAGGGTTCATGTGGCATTACAACCCTTGTACAGGTTTGTGATCCCCTCGATAGAATGAATATCATATATAGTTGTGTCATCCCTCTGGTGAGTCCAGAGTACGATCCTATAACTTCGCTTCCCTAGATCAGGTTCTTGGTATCGCTGTGACCGCTTATCCACGAGAGGTGATCTCCTATCTACCATTACAACCTTGTAGGGTTTGAGGCATCATCAGGAATATGATCCCATATGCAGTGGGTTTTATTAGTAGAGTTGTGGTATCATCGGTTATACAATCCCCTACTTAGCATATGGTTTTCCATAGGGTTGTGGTATCATCGGTAATGTGATCCCCTACTCAGTGTGTGGTTTCAATAGGGTTTATGTTATCTTTGGTTTGATCCCCTACTTTTCAAGTTATACCAGATGGGGTTTCTGACATCATCGTGACCACCTTTACACGAGTGACGATCTTTTATCTGAGTGATATGATCTATGGAATGTCAGATCAGGTTGTGGTATCTCCCAGTGGATCTTGGGAGTGATCCCTTATCATTGAGATATTCATTTGATTGGGATGGGTTCTAGTATGCCCTAGAATATCCTGGGAGTGGTCCCCTATCCAAGGAGTTTGATGTTCCACTTTTTCTGTGTGACATTCTCAGTGATGATATATGATGAGTGTGTTCACTCGGATGGGCTATCTGGGATGGTGATGTAACCTGGTGGAGTTTATCTATCGGAAGTGTGTCTTTTGGTATGACAATGCTTGTGGAGTGTTTTCTCTTGGTTATGTTTAGGCCTTAGAGCCTCAAGTCGAACCTGTCACGGGCAACGCAGTCGGACCCTCATGAGGCTTGGTGCCTAAGATGAGTATATCTGAATTTACATGGTATATGTATGGGAATATACCTGAGCTGGTCTGGAAAATCATGTTTTGTCGAGGATGGTCTCGAGAGGAAGTTTCTCTCTCATTTGGGTTCCCTCTGGTTGGGTTGATCTGACTGTTTCCTTTCGGTCTCTCTCTTTTATTTTGGGTTTTTTGGGGTGCCTACTGAGTATTTTTATAATCACCCCTTCATGGTCTTTGCTTTCATGTGTTTTGTGTCTTGTGTAGACTACAAGTCTTTAGAGGGAGTCCCAGGAGGACCCAGAGTAGGCAGAGCTTAGCTAAGGAGTTTTATGGTGGGTATTTTTGATATAGAACCCCTTCTTATGAGTAGGTTGGATGCTTTTTTAGTTTTTTTTTTGTGGGCCCTGTATTTTCCCTTTTTGTAATTCTATTGTACTCTAGTTTGGGATAGATTTATGCAGGCATTTTACTTTAAGTTTTTTATATATTTGTTCACTGTTGCATAGAGGTGTATGTGGGTGCGTTTGTATAGGTATTATAGGCTAAGGCCTCCCATGTGTGTGATATCCTACTCGGCACTAGTCGCCAACCCATGGCATTTTGGAGGCGGGCTTGGGGAGTTGCGGCTCAAGCCCCGCTGGGTCGGGTTGTGACATGTAATATAATACAAGTCCCAAAATGAACAAAATACCAAAAAATTATCTCAACATCTCAAGCCTCAGCTTGGTCATATGGTCCCCTGCTTCAAATCCACAGTAAAAAAATTATAGTAGGGAGATTTCACCTATCATCACTTGCAACCATATAATCTATTTGGGTCCCTGAGAAGGCCCAAATAGGGTGTGAGATAAATATCCTAGTAGGCAACCACCGAGGTCTATACAGTTCTAACAGCAATTCTACAAAGTGCTAGAAAGTGTAAACAATGTAGTAAAGTAAAGTGAATTCCCATGGAATATGTCTATTTTAATAAGTAATACTGAACAACCCCTCAAGGATACCTGCAATAAAGTCAGCTCCTAACAAAGCGGCTATAACAAAAGTAAACAAGTCTCACAGCCACATCATACATCCATCAGTATCCTGTAATCCCACAACCACATTGTACAAAGAATTCAAGTGTCCCACGACCACACCATATAGTGAAGTGTAGAATCCCATGGCCATACCGTATAGTGAAAAGTATAATCTCATGGACACACTCTATAGTGAAAAGTGGACCCCAAGGTCTGGATCCAAGGTATCACATACCAGGGCATCCATGTAATAAATCTTGACCACAAATGGCCAGATCCAAGGAGCTTGTCCAATACACCCCATCCAGTCCCATGGGATTCCTAGTGGAAACTTGGTTAGGCACTAGTTGGGGTCCTAAGAGCATGTAAATGGAATATCCTATGTGATCCCAAGTAAGCTGAATCCATGGGGTAGCAAGGCCCGAGGCATCCCACAGAATAAATAACCAAGGGGTAGGGCCAACCCAAGGAATCCACTACTGCATTCCAGATCCATGGAGAGTAGTCCATGGAATCTATCAAACCATCCAATCAAAGCATTCAACTTAAACATTCATTCCATGTGAGTATACCCACTCACATAAACATGTACAAGATATGATTATAACCACTCATACAAATAATTTATTATTTACAAACCATATGGGCCTACCCTCCCATATAAACCATTTATCATGCCATTAATCATTTTATATAGGTATACCTACCCATATTATCCATTAAAAATTTCATGTGATAATACCCTATAACATATCACCATTTCCCAACTCACCCCTTAGGCGGTTAAAAAATTACCAACAAGCATCCCCACTTGTTCATCCATTTTCATTTAAGCCAAACTATCAAAATAGGTATTGCATCACAAGATATAACAAGGCAATGAGGTAGTACATATCCTAAATAGTTATTCAAATCTATTAAGGAATTAATAGGCTTCCTCTAACTAGGAATGAATGATCACACACACCTTGGGTGGTTTAAATAAAAATAAATAGGTTATTTCCTTAAGTTACACCCTTTGGGTGACCTTGAAATGAGAAATGTGTGCCAACACACCTAAATGAAAACTACGGGCATCCTTACTAGTTCTGAATATAGATACTACAAGAAACTCGCTAAAAAATGAGGCCTTGTCATAAAGTCTGACAAATGGAGAAAATAAAAAATGCCAAAAAAATCACCTGAAAAGCCGAAAGAAAGTATAGACCACCTACCTCACCTTGGTAGTAGACAGCTCATCCAATATCAAGTCCAGATTCATCCTGGTTTGGAAGAAATCTGAAGAATGGATGAAGAATGATAAATTAGGGCATATGAGCCTAAGTCCAAATAGTGCATTCGTTGTTCTGAAGAATCAAGAATTACTAAAAAGGAATTGAATACTTACCGATGCAATTCCAATGAGACAAATCATGCTCGAATCAGAGTTTGGATGACTTAAATATCTGAAAAACCATATTATATGGTTTTTGGGTTCCAAAAATGAGAGGATTCTGTTTTATGTCAAAATATGAGAGGCTACTGCCTCTCTTTTTAAAAAACCCGACGAGCAAGTACACGATGTGTAGGCTGAGAGAACGATGTGTAATGCCCTATTTTTTTCTAAAACAGAAAGGTTACACTCATGACGGGCCAGTACATGATGTGTAGGCCAAGTACATGGCATGTAGCCCAAGTACACGATGTGTACCTAGCCTACAACCAACCTTTAGCCTCTTTTCCCTTCTTTCTCAAAAACAACCCAACTGACCCACAACCCAACTTAGGGTCTAACACAAAAAGTAATATAAATACATTTAACTCAAATTAAAATATACATACCTCAATAAAAACCTAGGATCTTAAAAAAACCCAAAATAAAAGCCGTCCGAACAACCACCCCATAAGATACCTCTTGAGGATCTCTTCATGTCTTAAATGTTACTACGAGCCAAACACACCAAACCAAACAACTACAAACACACTGAACAACCTCACCACTAAAACCACAAGTGTCTGATCTCTCATAACCACACTTCTAAACAACCACCGTGCAACCATCTCCGCCTCTGCACATCCCAAACCAACAACTGCTATAGCTGAAAAATTGCATTGTCCTGAACACACGAATCAGGAAATTACATCCTCCATGTCAAGATACTATCCAATCTGGGTGGAACTGACTCACCTGAATGGGTTTAATCACTTCACAGTTAATTCATCTCAATTATAAATTTGTTCTTCCCTTCTTTTTATTTTAGGAATTTATCAAAAACCAAACCACACACATCTCAAACCAAGGGAAAATAGCTCATCTTATAAAAAAGGTTTAAACATTAGATTTAAAAAAACAAAGCAAGGAAAAACTAAAAATAAATCTTGGTACTAGACACCCATCTGCATTTCTCACTCCCAAGTACTCTCCTCTTAACCACCATGCCTCCACAACACATGAACCAAGGGAATAGTCCGCCCACACAGCACCTTCACTTGACGATCCTGGATCTCTACTGGCTACTCCATGAATGTTGTGTCATCCTTGACATCTAAATCTTATCATTAAATGATATGGGAGTTTTCATGAAGATACTGATGAAGCTGAGAGATGTGGAATACATCATAGATCCTCTCCAACCATAGTGGTAATGAAAACTGATATTCCACCGCACCAACTCACCCCAACACCTCAAAGGTCCCAAAAAACATGGGAGAAAGCTTACTCCCTCTTCCAAACCACCACTTCCCACATTGAAGAGAAACCTTTTAGAGCATGTGGTCCCCAAACATGAACTCCAAGGGCCTCCTTCTACGATTGGCATTAGGATTCTACCAGTCCAGCACTACTTTAATCTTCTCACAAAAAATTTATAACTTCTCTGTCGTACTCTGCACTACCTTGGGATCGAGAACAACTGTCTCCTAAACCTCTGTCCAGCACAATAGAGAACAAAATGGTCTTATGTACAAATCCTCAAACATAGCCATTACAATGGAAGAGTGATAGCTATTATTATAAGAAAACTATACCAAGGGTAGGTTTCCTACCCAAGATCCACCAAAATCCAAGATGCATGCTCGCAACATATCCTTCAACGTTTGGATAGTTCGTTCTATCTATCCATTAGTCTGAGGGTGGAAGACAATGTTGAGGCGTAACTGGGTGCCAAAAGAATATTGAAATCACCTCCAAACTTGTGAGGTAAAATGTGTGTATCAATTAGAGACTATGGATCTCCAAACTCTATGAAACCGCACCACCTCATCCATATACCTCTTTTCCAAGGAATCCACTTTACTTGACACCTTGATTGCTACGAAGTGAGTGGATTTTATCAACTGATACACTATTACTTGGATAGCATCGTAGCCTCTTTGATCTATGGGTAACCTTGTGACAAAATCCATCAAAATTTCATCCCACCTCTACTTGGTAACATCCAAGGGCTACAAAAAATTACTGGGAACATGGTGCTTGGCTTTTACTTATTGGAAGACTAAGCACTTCTCCACAAACTCTGCCACTTCCCGATTCACCCTAAGCCACCAAAACTGTGTCCTAAAGCCATGGTACATCTTAGAAACTCCTGGGTCTACTAATAAAGGTGAGCTATGAAACTCGTGATGGACTCCCTTGTGCATCTCCACTAGAACAAACGACTTCCCATGGAACAACATCTGATTTTAACCATACTCTGACCATCCCTATAGAGAATTACCATGTCCAACACAATTGTGAAACACCTCTACCTATGAGTCTCCCTACTGATACTCCTCCACATGATGCATCAAGGAATATTTCACCGTCATCTGAAAAAATATCCTCTACCACCATCCACTCCTCCATCCAAGGGTAAGGCCGCCAACTCCTCCATCACCCTATGAGAATCCGTAGATTTCGAAACAACCTCCTTCTGTGACTTCCTACTTAAGGTGTCGTCCATGACATTCCCTTTTCCTAAGGTGTAAGAGATATCAAAATCACAAACCTAAAGAATCTTTATATACCTCTATTGTCACAAGTTTGTATATCACTAGGAAAGGATATACCTCAAACTCTTGTGATCTGGTAAGACCGAAAAACGTTCCCCAGTGAGGTTACCACCAAAAATTCAGTTTGAAAACTACCACTATTAACTCCATATTGTGGTTGGAATAGTTACACTCATGGGAATGTAAATTCCTAGACCCATAATATATCGTCTCTCTCTACTACATTATCATGCATCCTAAACCCATATGGGAAGTGTAACAAAACACCTCAAACATCACCCCTTCCTTAGGAAAATAGATCACTGGGGTACTAACCAAATTATCCTTTAGGTAATCGGACTTTTCTTAAAAATGACCACTCCATATAAAAGATTGTTCCTACTGGGTTAAAGCTATCAATGGGGCTGAAATTTGAGAGAAATCAGGTACAAACCTCTGATAATAGCCTGCAAGACCAAGAAAACTATGAACTTATACCACATTCTTAGGTTATTCCCAAGAAAAAAAAACTATTTCAACCTTCTATGGGTCTACTAATACACCCTTCTAGGACACCACGCCTGATGAAATGCACCTCTCTTGTCTAGAACTTACACTTAGACAACTTTCCATAGATTTCTTGGCATCAAAGAACATGCAAGATAGTTCTGAGATACTTGGCATGCTCCTCCTCTGAATTCAAGTAGATTAAGATATCATCATTGAACATGATGACGAACCATAGAACACAGGGTTCATAAGACCTATGAACATAGATGGTGTGTTCGTAACACCGAATGGAATGACCATAAACTTGAATTGCCCATACCTGCACTTGAAGGCGATCTTTGGGATATTTCTCTTCATCACCCTTAATTGGTGATATCAAAACCATAGATCAATCTTGGAAAACCAAATCACCTTTCTCTACTTGTCAAAAAGATCGCATATCCTTCTAAGAGGGTAACAATTCTTTTTCGTTACTTGATTCAACCTCTGGTAGTTTATACACAGCCTTAGACTACCATCTTCCTTCTTGGAGAACCACACTAGAGTACCCTACAATGATACACGGGGCTAGATAAAACCCTTATTTATCAGATAATTTATCTGAATCCTCAACTCCCATAGCTTAGAAGGTTCCATCTAATAAGGTTCCATCGAAATTGAAGAAGCATCGAGATGTAAATCTATCCCAAACTCAACGTCACGTCGAGGGGGTAGCATCAAAACCTCCTTCGAGAAAATGTATAGGAACTCTCCAATGTCCGTAGGAACCTCTGCCATCCCAACATATGCTGATTTAACTGACATTTCATCCAATAAGGAGAGAATGGGTTCTACATATCGAATACACATCTGAATACTCCTCTCTCCAATGAAAATCACATGTTGGCCATCCATATCTGAAAACATGACTCTCCTCCAAAAATAGTCGATAATGGAATGCATGGAATATAACCAGTTGAAACTAAGAATGGAATCATATGGTTACATTTGTATCAAAAAAAGATCCCCACAGTATTGATGTGATCCCGTCATTAGTCTACATCCTCACCACACATCATACAAGTTGGTCTGGCCTCTGAATGGTGTACACAACACCAGGGGAATGAAGATCCTCTCTACGTATATCCCTAGAGCATGGTCTAGAGTGGGTGTAACAAAGGAGGGGTATGATCCTAAATCAAAAAAATCAAAATCAAGGGTACTAAAAAACTGAATGTACCTTTAACAATTTATGGACTTGGTATAATTTCTGCCTCCACTTCTTGCAACTCACCATGATTGGTCTCCTAACTCTTTGATGATGATTGCCTCCACAACCAAACCTGGGTTGAGGCCCCTAAACACAAGTAACATCCTAAGTTTACCCTCTACCTACTTAATCTCCCCTTAGTGGAGAAAAATCTTGATGTCCCTACTACTAAAACGACCTCACTGGAAACTGTTTTTGAGGTTGTTGTTGAACCTATCCGTCTCCACCATAATGAGCTCGAATAGATATTGGACACTAGTTCTGAAGATGGACTCAAACTCAAAAAAACACCTCATCCCCAATCCCATAAGAAGGTCACAAGGACCATAAGGTCAAAAAGAGAACTATTAAGGTTGACTCCCTTCCGATCTAAACCTCGAAGGTCCTGACGCCTGAGACCCACTGTTGGTAACCCTACCTCTCTAAGAAATATGTTGCCTCCCCTCTCATGGTAAACATCATCACAAGTGCATCTTCTTGATCAATTATTCCTTTTTATGAACCTCTATGTTTGTTGGAAATGTAAAAGGAGTAACCACATACTATATGGAGGGATGACATGCCTCCTCAAGATGTCTCGCCTGAGACTCCTCATCTAGAAAGAGATTTGGGGAAAATGAAGGAGATCCTTGAACTTTATTCTGAACTCCTGCATTGAAATACTCCCCTACTGAAGGGAGAGTAGCTCCTAGCTCTTCTTAGACTTTATGGTTGATGAAAGGAATTCTTCTCAGAACTCTTTCTCAAAATCTACCCACAGAACATCATCCTCCTTTATCTCCCTTAGGTACAACATCCACCACTAACACATGATTCCTCACACCTGACTAACTACCAAAGGAACCTAGTGCTATATTGGGGAATGGATCAATATAAATGTGATCTAAATATCATTAATCCAGCTCTTTGTGTCTATGTATGAAACACTAACCTCATACTTTCCAAAGTCCTACCGTTAGAAATCATGTAACGTTATCTACCACTGGTAGTCCTCCTCCACTGGATCAACCCTCTATAGATCAACCACATCAGCTTGATGTGATTCAACTACCCAAGACACATGTGGATAATGACCAGGATCCATAGATTAAAGGTAAACAATGAATTACTAAGCCTGAGTAGTATGGAATCTTATTTAAGAATCATTTTAACTCATTTAACTAATTTTGTTATCTATTTCAAATTTCCCACAACAACCTAATTCAAAAAGAACATAAGTTATTATGATTCATGTAACTTTCCTAGTGTATCTACACTGTAAACGGTGTAGCCTCACTTGGTCGTTCGGTAGGATCAAATTCCTTGCATCGAATCACAGTGGGCCCTAAAATCTTGTTTCCTAGCTAGTCTTGTAAGATCCCAGATCTTAGAAAGGTATGTTCTTGTTTAAGTTTTGATTTTAATCCCATTTTATGGTTAATTAAGTGATTACCCAAGTCTTAGAGGAGGTTTGGGTTGTAATGAGGGTTTGGGACATGAAAAGTGGAGAAAAAGGGGTTTTCTGGGTAGGTCGAATGGTTAGTACTAATCGTATGGACAGACTAGGAAACCGTGCAGGATGTGTGTTTTTGGATAGTGGATTCAACACGGTTTGCACACGGTTTGGAAAACTGTGTGGGTAAACTGTGAGATGGGTCCTTTTGGGATAGAATAATCTACATGGTTTGTGCACGGTTTGGCAAACCGTGCAGGTAAACCGTGCGGCCCAGAAACTTATAAAAAAATTACAATTTTGCCACTCTGGGATTTTTAACACCAACTTGGGATTTCCTTCCCATTACCCTCTCTTCACCCTAGGTACGAACCAAATCTCTGAAGAGCTCCAAGAAATCAATCTCTCTCATTTCTAAGGTGTTTTTGGTGTCGTTGGTTGCGGATCGAAGCTCCGGGTAAGGCTAATCCCACCCTTGCTTCCCTTTTGAGTTTAGGGTTTGTATCTTATTCTCCTCTATTTCTGAAGCTCTAAAACCCTACTCTTTGGGTGAGTTTTAGGTTGAAGCTTCAAATGTTGGTTGAAGTGGTATATAAGGGCTTTATTAAGAGTGCGTTCACCCTCGGAATCGAGGTAGGTGATCTAAAAGTTATATCCCATGGTTTATTTGTGGATTTGTGGATGTGTGGTTTTGTTCTTGGGTGTCTCTTGGTATGTTTTGATTACCCATGGAATTTTTTGGTAAAATGGGTGTAAAAAGGGTAAATGGAAACCATCATGATTCCCATGGTATGAATCAAGGGTGATGAGACTAAACTAGGGCCACCCATGGGGTGAGCTGACCTTTTCGGGCCTAGGGATTTGGTGAAAAACAAGTGAGATTGTGGTGTGTTTATGATGATCCATTGATAAACATGTTGATGTGATTGATGGTGTTGGGGTCTAAGCTAGGTGATTCACTTAGGATTAATAATAATAACCTAAGGGATTTTTTGTTAACATAGAAGTGGTTTATATGGTTGAACATGGCTATGTTAAATGAATTGTGAATAGTGTTGGAACGTGTAATGGGTTGATATGTGGAAATGATTAAGGACCATAATGGAATGGATAATGAGCCTAGTAATTAAGCCTAGTGAGTTAGTCATAATGAATAATGCTTAGTGAGATAAGAATAATAAAATTATAATTGGGCTAAATGGATAATGATGTGAAATGTGGTAAATGTGTTAACGAGTTAAGGCATAGTATTAACTCATATGTTGTCGTTATGATTTATGTTTGTCTTGGTAAATGGTTGTGATGTTGTGTGAATGGTTAATGGTTACATATATATATCATGTGAATATATCTTGGTATTTTGGGGTATTGACTAAGGTTCTATGCCCACGGGTTGAGTTGGACTGATGATCTAAACTCCACCCCTAAGGCACAGGTTAGGGATGAGGACTGAGGATCTATTCCCCTAAATATTGCATCCACCCAGACTGAGGATTCTAGGTGAGGATATGGTTGACATGATGAATTTATTTCTAGTGAGATAGGATAACTATGTGTTTTCCCTTATGCATGTGATTGTGTACTTTAATCCCATATAGCTTGTTGTGTTTGATTAACTATGTTAGATATGTTGGAAATAGTAAGTAATGGAAAATGGGAAGAAATGGTAAGATATGGAAATGGTAATAAATGTTGGTAATGGACCTAAACTGGATAAGGGAACTTTAATCTTTTCCTTGTCATTTGTTATTCATTTCATTTTTTCATGCACATTTGTTTATACCAGATATTTTGTAGACACTGTTGGAGGTGTCCTACTGAGTTGTACTCACACCTTGCTCAGGCCACCATTGGGTACCCAAGAAGACTTCATGTTTTCATGTCAGGAGAAGGGAAAAGTTCCTTGCTAGATAGTTGGGTTGCAATGAGTGTGCGTGGAGGAAGACACAGACTTGGTGTCGGGACCATTTGGGTATTTTTTTAGTTTGTCTTTATTTTGGGTTTTTTTCACTTTCTCACTTATAGAAAAACATGGCATATTTATTGTTGGACTTGGTTGTACCTCGTTTTGGGAATGGTTGTTTATGCATGCTCTGGCATTATTGGTTGTTATTCCTCTATTTTGTTTATCTTCTGTTGTGTATTACTCTGATAAAAAGTAGATATAGTCTCCCCAATTGACTATTTGGACCCCTTATTCTAGTAAGAAACCTTTGGAATACGAGGAGGCATGCTTAAGGTCATGTAATCACCTGGATCGAAGCACTGGTTTAGTGGATCCTGGGTTCGGGACGTTACAAAGTGCTATCAAATGAGGTCTTTTTTCTCCTTCTCTGGAATCTTGTTATTCATGATGGTAGATGGGAGTTAGGATGTGTTGGACCTTAGTAATGAGCTCGTTCTTAGGAGTATCTAACCCATGTATGAGGTAAAACCCATGTCACATGTGGTGGGAGTTGTTGTTCATGATTTTGTGATGTTATAGTTGATGATATTTCACCATTGGGTGATGCACATATTGTGTGATGTGATTGTTTTATGATATTTGTCTCATGGCCTTAATGGAACAAGGTTGTGCATTCATGCATCATTTTAGGCACCTATATAGATAGGTGGAATGCATCGTGGTAGGCACCCATGGGTTGGGTGTGTGAGGCATGAAATATAGAATTCACCTTTCATTTTGATGATTGAAAATGGAAAATGTTGTGAACAAAACAATTCAAGGGGGTGAAGAAAAAATAATTATAAGCGATGATTAATGAAATATGTGTAATTAAGTGTTTTTAATGAATGAAAATGTTGTTGTAACATTTTGTGTGAGCCTTGTGGTGGTGCATGATTTTTTACCCTTGTGGACCATGGCCCATGTTTGGGATGGTCAGGGTGGTGTTTTTTGGAATGTTAAGGGTCATTGTGGTTGGTGAAGAGCCTTCTTATTTTGAAGTTGTGAAAGTTTTATGGTGTGTGTTCTAAACTTCATGTTTGGAAATGTAGAGAAATGCCACCATGACATCGAGCCCCGGTTGGGAAACAAGAGGATGTTGCTGAGAACACTCCTCCAGTAAAGGGGAAAGAGAATGTGGTGATCCAGGAAAGTGGGGAAGGGAGATTCCGAGATAACTTGGCTCATTTTATGCAGATGATGGATCGGGATCTAGGGTGGGTCGCACTGAGTATGTTTGAGTTGACTAGAGAGTTTCAGCTATAGCACCCTCTGACCTTTATGGGAGAGGGTGGGCCAAAGGTAGAGTAGTTCTGGATAGAGTCGATCCATACGATACTTGACCATCAAGATACTCATGATGGGAAGTGGGTCAAGTTGGAAGCTTATATGTTGTGGGGCTAGGAAAAGTGTTGGTGGGACATCCTGGCTCAGACTGAGCAGGCTGAGAGGATGTTGTGGAATGATTTCCAAGAAACGTTTCTAGACCATTTTTACACAGATAATTTGAGGCAAGAGCGGGCTGCAGAGTTCATGAGTCTGACCCAGGGGTCCATGTCGGTGATGGAGTATGTTGGCCACTTCACTAACCTACGTCGCTTTGTTCCAGTGTTGGCAGGGTATGAGGCAGTATTTGCGAGGCATTTCTAGGATGGGATGAGACATGAGATCAGGTATCATGTGAATATCATCCTCTTTAAGAGGTTTACAGAGGTAGTGGATCAAGCTTTTATCTCAAAATGGAACCTGAAGGGGGTTTAAGGTAGTGGGATTGTCCTGCTAGCTGAGGACTAGTGGTGCAGCTTCTGAGGATTGGAAGCACCGTTTTGGAAGTTTTCAGTGGGTAGGAAGTGTTTAAGGTGGTCAGAAGAGAGGTTCTTCCTCTCAGGGTGGTGATCAGGTGTTCTACTATCAGTGTGGAAGGTCAGGGAACATGCGTGGCCAGTTTCCTCAACCTCCAATTGAGTGTCGATCATGTGGAATATTGGGACAAATGCAGAGGTTCTGCAGGAACCCTCAGCAGGTGAGTATGAATGTTAGTGGAGGATAGATGACATGTGGAGGAAAGGGATCAGTTGCTCCGTATCAAGAAGGCAGTTGGAGCTCCACGGGCTGTACTGGTAGGGGCAGTGGACGTGGAACTCCGGTGTTGGATCTCCCATGTCAGCAGGGCAGTGCAATGTAGGGAACACAGGTGGGAGCCTAGGGTAGAGGGGCATGTCAACTTTACATAGTTCAATCTATACCTTGTGATGGCGAGTCTAGGACATTGACTGTTCAAGGTACAATCATTGTAGCTTCTATTCTTGCTAGTGAATTTCTTGAAACGGGTGCCACAAACTCTTTTATTTCTACTTATCTTATGGTAGCATTGTGTTTTCTTATGGAGAGTGTGTGCAGGTTTATGTCGATTGACACTCTGTTGGGGGTGCGAAATGAAGATATCAGGCAGTGTAAGGAATGTTCCCTAGAATTCAATGAGTATCATTTCCTGTGGGACTTTTTTGTTCTCGAGATGTCAGGACTTGACCTAATAATGGGTATAGATTGGTTGGTGTTGTTTCGGTAGCACATATATTGTTACTGTCACAGGGTATCGTTTAGGTTACTTGAGGGTAACACTTATATCAATCGCGGAGAGTGGGATGTTCGAGCATGTTGTGCAGGACCGTTCTATGGGTAGTTGGATAGGCTCACGACTCAAGTAGCTTTTCTTGTGATTAATGATGAAATATGGGAACAGTCTATCTTCCCTCTAGTAGTGGATCAGTTTTAGGATGTGTTCCCTAAGGATTTATTGGGGTTTCTACCCGATAGGGATGTTGAGTTCATGATCGAGTTATTTTCGGGAGCAGAGCCAGTTTCTATCCTGCCATATCGAATGGCATTGGAAGAACTAAAAGAGTTAAAGGTTCAGCTTGATGATTTGGAACTTAAGGGTTTCATGCATCCTAGTAAGTCTCCTTAGGGATCTCCTATTTTTTTTTGCAAATAAGGATGACAGGTCATTAAGGCTGTGTGTTGATTATAAGAAGATAAATCAGATAACAATGAAAAATTGGTACCCTCTTCCTAGAATTGATGATCTGTTTGATCAGTTGAGAGGTTCATTGGTGTTTTTTAAGATTTATTTGAGATAAGGTTATCACTAGTTGAGGGTGAGGACTTATGAAATACCACTGATAGCTTTTAGGAGTCGGTACTGGTTATTTGATTTTGTGGTGATGCCTTTCGGTTTTACCAATGCACTGGCAGTGTTCATGGATTTGATAAACTAAGTCATTTATCATTATCTGGATTATTTTGTGGATTTCTTTGTTGATTACATCTTGGTGTACTCAAAAACTCATGACAATCATGTCCAACATCTTGACATCATTATGAGTGCACTAAGAGAGCATCGACTATATGCCAAGCTGTCAAAGTGTCAGTTCTAGATTGGAGAAGTGAATTTTCTAGGTCACATCAACTCTAAGGTAGGTGTTTCATTGGATCCAAAAAATCTCAGGTTTTTGTGTCTTGGGAGTAGTCTAAGAGTGTTTCAAATGTTTAGAGTTTTCTGGGTTTGGCTGGGTATTACCGGAGGTTCATCCAGGATTTTTCTCACTTGGAAGCACCACTATCGGGTTTGAATAAGAAGGGAATCAGGTTTGAATGGTCTGAGTCTTGGGATAATTCCTTTCAAGAGTTGAAAAAGCGATTGAAACCCACACCGATCTTGATCTTACCCGAGCTAGGTAGGAAGTATGTCCTATTTTGTGGTGCATATGGTATCGGGCTTGGGGTTGTGTTGATGTAAAATGAGCGGGTTGTGGCTTATGGGTTGAGGAAATTGAGACCCCATGAGTGGAATTATCTCACTCGTGATCTTGATTTGGATGTAGTAGTGTATGCCTTAAAGTGATGGAGGCACTACATTTTGGGGGAACTTTTCACGGTGTATACCGATCACAAGAGTCTAACGTATATCTTTTTGTAGCGGGATTTGAATCTTAGACATCGAAGATGGGTTGAGTATCTCCAGTCTTTTGACTTTGAGATGGTATATACACCAAGGAAAGGGAACAATGTTGTTGATGCTTTGAATAGGTAGGCTTAGAACCAGGTGGTTCAAGAATCCAGCACTGAGTGTAAGGTGATGGCTTTGTTTGCGAAGCTGCACCTGGAGGTGCGGGAGGAAAATGGTCCGGTGACTCTTTCTTCCATGAAGATAGAGTCGACGCTTTTGAGTCGAGTTAAATAAAGCCAGATCAATGATCTGGAATGTTTGTCCATGAAGGAAAGACTTAAAGGTGGGGATCCACCTTCTGGTTGGGTTGTTGGTGTGGACAGGGTTGTTTGTGTTCATGGTCGTGTGGTTGTGATGGTATGCATGCAGGAGGAATTGATGCAGGAGTTCCATGCATCAAAATGGGAATTTCATCCTAGTTTGACCAAGATGTATCATGATCTCCTTAGACAGGATTGGTGGTCGATAATGAAAAAGGAAGTTGCAAGATTTGTGGCACGGTGTCTTACCTTTCATTAGGTGAAGGCCGAGCATCAACACCCAGATGGTTTGTTACATCCATTTCCCATTCCAGAATAGAATTGGGATGATGTGACGATGGATTTTTTGGTGGATCTTCTGAGGATGCCTCGGAAGAATGATGCAATATGGGTGGTTTTGGATCGGCTAAAAAAGCGGTTCATTTCTTACCGATTCAAGAGACTTACACAGTTGACCAGTTGGGTGAGTTGTATGTTCAGGAAATAGTACGGTTTCATGGTGTACTGCAAGATATAGTGTTAGATCATGGTCATCGTTTCACATCGCACATTTGGAAAGGATTGCATAAGTTTCTTGGTACTCAGGTGCTTTTGAGTACGGCTTTCCTCCCAAAGATGGATGGGAAGTTGGAGCGTATAATCCAAGTGTTGGAAGACATATTGAGGGCTTACATCTTAGATTTTTGTGGTTCCTGGGAAAATCACCTATCACATGTTTAATTTTCCTACAAAAACAATTTTCAAGCTATAGTTCAGATGGCACCATTTGAGGATCTCTATGGGAGGTTGTGTAGATCTCCGCTGTGTTGGTTGGAGGCTGGTGAAACCGAGATATTGGGACTAAGTCTCGTGCAGGATACATCAGAGAAGGTTGAGTGGATTCGAAAATGGATGGAAACGGCTCAGAGTAGGTATAAGTCATATGTGGATCAGAGGCATAGACCTCTATAGTTCGAGGTGGGTGATAGTATGTTCCTTTGGGTGTCACCAAGGTTGGGTCACCAACAGATTAGAAAATAGGGAAAGTTGGTGCCCAGTTATGTGGGGTTGTTTGAGATAATGGAGAATATCAGGTCAGTGGTGTACTGATTGGCTCTTCCACAGCGGTATAGCGGGATGAATGATGTCTTTCATGTGTTGCAAATTTTGTGGTATCACCTTGACCCAACTCACGTGGTAGATGTTGAGAATGTTGATCTTGAGGCTGATTCATCCTTTGAGGAGCATCCTGTTCGTATCATGGATCACGGTGAGAAAGTCTTGTGGGTCATGGTTGTGCCATTGGTGTGAGTACTATGGCAGCATGGGAAGGTTCAGGAAGAAAATTGGGAGCGGGAATCAGACATTCAGGCTCAGTGGCCTGATCTCTTTTCCTTAGAAGTGCAATGAAGCTTGGAAGCCCGGCTTGAGGATGATCCATTATAAGGTAGGGAGGTTGTAAGATCTCGGATCTTAGAAAGGTATTTTCTCGTATAAGTTTTGGTTTGAATCTCATTTTTTGGTTAAGTGCTTACCCAAGTTCTAGAGGAGGCTCGAGGGTGTTCCAAGGGTTTGGGACATGAAAAGTGGAGAAAAGGGGGTTTTTTGGGTAGGTCGCACGGTCTGCGCATGGTTAGTGCTAACCGTGCAGGATGTGTGTTTTTGGATAGTGGCTTCCATGCGGTTTTCACATAGTTTGGAAAACCATACGGGTAAACTGTGTGAGGGGGGATTTTGGGACCGAATCATCTGCACGGTTTGCACATGGTTTGGAAAATTGTGTGGCTAAACCGTGCGGCACAGAAACTTCTAAAAAAATTACATTTTTTTCACTTAGGGATTTTTAATCCCAACTCAGGATTTCATTCTCATTCTCCTCTATTCACCCTAGGGATGAACCAAACCTCCCAAAATCTCCAAGATATCAATCTCCCTCATTTATAAGGTGTTTTTGGTGTCGTTGGTTGCGGATCGAAGATCCGAGTAAGGATAATCTCATCCTTGCTTCGCTTTTGAGTTTAGGGTTTGTATCTTATTCTCCTCTCCTTCCGAAGCTCTAAAACCCTACTATATGGGTGAGTTTTAGGTTGAATCTTTAAAGGTTTGTTGTAGTGGGGTCTAAGGGCTTGATTAAGAGTGTGTTCACCCGCAGAATCGAGGTAGGTGGTCTACAAGTTATATCTCGTGGTTTATTTGTGGATTTGTGCATGTGTGGTTTTGTTCTTGTGTGTCTCTTGGTATGTTTTGATTACCCATGGAGTGTTTTGGTAAAATGGTTGTAAAAAGGTTAAATGGAAACCCTCATGATTCCCATGGGATGCGTTGAGGGTGATGAGACTAAACTAGGGCTACCCATGGGGTAATCCGACCATTCCAGACCTAGGGATTTGGTGAACAACAAGTGATATTGTGGTGTGTTTATGATGATCCCTTGATAAACATATTGATTTGATTGATGGTGTTGGGGTAGAACCTAGGTGATTCACCTAGGCTTAATAATAATAACCTAAGGGATGTTGGGTTAGCATGGAAGTGGTTTATATGGTTGAACATGGCTATGTTAAATGAATTGTGAATAGTGTTGGAATGTGTAATGGGTTAATATGTGGAAATGATTAAGGACCATAATGGAATGGATTATGAGCCTAGTAATGAATCCTAATGAGTTATTCATAATAAAAAATGCTTTTGAGATAAGCATAATAAAAAAGTGAATTGGTATAAATGGCTAATGATGTGAAATGTGGTAAATGTGTTAATGGGTTAAGGCATGGTATTAACTCATATGTTGTCGTTATGATTTATATTTTCCTTGGGCAATGGTTGTGATGTTGTGTGAATGGTTAATGGTTGAATATATGTATATCATGTGCACATAGCTTGGTATTGTGGGGTATTGACTAAGTTTCTATGCCCACGGGTCGAGTTAGACTGAGGATCTAAACTCCACCCCTAATGCACGGGTTAAGGATGAGGACTGAGGCTCTATTCTCCTAATGGTTTCATCCACCTAGACTAAGGCTTCGAGGTGAGGATATGGTTTACATGAGGAAGTTAGTCCTAGTGAGATAGGATAACTACATGTTTTTTCTCATGCATGTGATTGTTTACTTTAATCCCATGTAGCTTGTTGTGTTTGATTAATAATGTTATATGTGTTGGAAATGGTAAGTAATGGAAAATGGGATGAAATGGTAAGATATCTAAATAGTAATAAATATTGGTAATGGATCTAAACTGGCTAAGGGAACTTAATCTTTTCCTTGTAATTTATTATTCATTTCCCTTTTTCATGAACATTTGTTTATACTGGATATTTTGTAGACATCGTTAGTGGTGGCCTACTGATTTCTACTCACACCCTACTCGGGATACCATTGGGTACCCGAGAATACTTATGTTTGCAAGTCAGGAGAAGGGAAAAGGCCCTTTCTGGATAGTTGGGTTGGCACAAGTGTGTGTGGAGGAGGACCCAGACTTGGTGTCGGGACCATTTGGGGATTTTTCAGTTTGTCTTTATTTTGGGTTTTTTTCACTTTCTCACTTGTAGAAAAACATGGCATATTTATTGTTGGACATGGTTGTACCCTGTTTGGGGAATGGTTTTTTATGAATGCTCTGGAATTATAGGTTGTTATTATGCTATTTGGTTTATCTTTTGTTGTGGATTACTCTGATAAATAGGGGGTATAGTCTCCCCAATTGACTATTTGGACACCTACTGTTAGTCAGCAACCTTTGGCGAACGGGGAGGCACGCTTAAGGTCATGTAATCACCCATCTCGGAGCACCGATTTAGTGGCTCCCAGGTTGGGGACGTCACAAGTCTTCCCTAATCTATGTCACGCACCAAGATCATCTGCACTATTTCCCTACCAACCCATGAAATCCTCATTGTTCCTAACCTCAAACTCCATCCTATATTACAACCATCACCTTTGATACCATTCTATCATGACACCCTCCCTTCAAATATTCCCCCCTCGAGCTGGAAATGAAGAAAGTGAGATAATGACCCCAGAGTCCTCTCTCTAGTAGGCCTCGGGTTGGCGACTAACACCCAGGGTATACAGATCTCACAATATGAGAGGTGTTATCATTTTTTTAAACAATATCGGGAGATATGATGGATCATCCACAAAACAACTTCAGGAAATATATAAAAGAAATACAAAACCCATCCCACATGCATGTTTTAAATGATAAATGTTAAAAGTATCCAAGTAAGTACCAAAATTAAAGCTAAGTAGTGACACATCAACTATCCCAAGCCCGAGCTATTAATACCTAGCACGGTCCATGTAATCCTCATGGAAACCTAAAAATAGTTTTATATGTGTAGGGTGAGAATATATATTTAATCAGCAGGAAAACCAAAGTCTCATGTGCTCATCTGAAAGAACCATACTAATGCCCCTATGAAAAAATAGCAGAACCAAACAGCACCTAATTGGTATACTAACCATCCCAACTTCACCAAGTCATGCTCACCAAATAATGCAATTAAAGTAATATAATATAATGTAAATCGATGATAGAGTACCCCAAACCAATTCCTACTGATTAGACTCTCTTTACTAATGGAAAACACCCCCATACTCCCACCTATTCTAAAAGTACCATGTCACAGCCCACACACACACACCTAGGCCTCACAAACCACACCACATCCCATATGCAGACACTTGGGCTATAAACCACATCACATACCACCATCAGACACATGGGCCACAAACCACATTGCATCCCACCCATATACACCTAGGCCACAAACCACATCACATCTCACCCCTGCAGACACCTGGGTCACAAACCACATCACATCCCACCTGCAGACACCTGGTCCACAAACCACATCACATCCTGCCCGCAGACACTTGGTCTACAAACCACATCACATCCCACCCGCAAACACCTGGACCAAAACCACACCTCATCCCTAAGGAACCTGGAAGATCACAAAACATCTTATCCCAAAGACACTTGGGAAAGTAAAACTTGCCTAAAAACACCTAGGCCTTACAAACCACAACCTGCCAGAAGAATCTGGGATATCACGACCTGAAAGATAGAGCAGGGAAGAGAAGGTGGTCATTCATCCATCCTCCCATCTGGATTTTTGGGAAAGACACCCTCCCTTGTGACGATGGGGGTGTCTTGTACATAGTTCTCAACTGGGGTGGGGTGCGTATATAAATCACAAGGAAAAAATACAAGTACATATACATATATGATACCAAAAACTCAAGCCCAACCAATGGTTTCTAAATAGAAAAACCAATCCACAACTACTACCACCTTTTTGATGCTACCTATAAATGCACAAACACACAAAACATGACTCAAACCCATTCATGTTTCCAATCAATTCAATTTAACCACTTCCATTCCTTATTAAACAATTCATTTATCCATTCCATCACTATCTTGGAAACTAATAATCACAACACGCAATAGTAAACACAACAAAATCCATCTCATAAGGTGAATATCCCTAAAGGGAATTCACATTTCCTCTAAGTTTAACACCCATTCATGGTATATCAATCTCTATATATAAGGTGATCATTTTTCATGCTACTCGTGGATAAATTATGGGTGAAACACCCATACCAACCGCTATTATCATTCTTAAAACTCATCTATCTCAATTCAAGTACCAATGGAACCAAACCCCAACTCACAAACCCATATGACAACACATCACACCACAACCAACTTTTTTCAGCCTCATTGCACCGCACTTCTCATCCATTTTACAATCAATCAATCTCTCAACCTAATATTCCATTACGAGGTCATGTTGATGTATCATCTACAATTTCATCCATAACACCACCCAATCCAACCCACAACACACAAAAATGCCCAAAAACATACCATAGGATAAACCAAATAAAACCCACACATCACAACACCCCATGCACCAAGGAATAACATAATTTCAGATTTGAAAAGGCATCCCTTATTTAATTCCACTTGTTGATTCAGGGGTTATCACATAAACTGAATAATCCTGGGGCATCCATTCATTATTCATATTTACATGAGTAACTAATTTCCATATATATGTTTTCAATGGAAACCAAACAACATGAAAACCATTTAGTGTACAAACAAGGTCCCCCAATGGCCATGATTTTCAACTGGGCTTTTAGCCCGTATAGAGATCATAGTATCAAAAATAACAATAAGTTTGTAAATGCATGTGAATCAAACCCATCTACCACTTTTCAATTTCTTTTATACCATTATTATATTTAGTTAATTTGGAAAAACTGAAATCTATAGTTAGAAAAATTTAATCCCCTCCATGAATGTTACACATAAAGGAGAAATGAATAAAATACTACTTCAAAAGGGTGTCAACATTATTCGCATGGAAATGGATCAGGGAATCGTCCTCTGATTTCCTCTCCCAAAAGATCTGCATCCACCTAGGGATGCAGTGGAACCACCGCACCAAAAAAAACTGAATAAGAACACATTAGAAGCAAGGAATAACATCCTTCATCACATGGTAAGAATAAAGGGATGAAAATAGGGACCAACCTAGAATAAATTGTAGAAACAAAAAATAACTCAACTTATATTAAAGCTGGATTGCTACGGATTGAAGGAGATAAGATAAGAATTGATCCTTGATGAAGGAATCCTCAAGATGTTAGAGAGGGGTTGTTAGTTCTCCTAGGGTTGAGGGTGTATCACTACAACTGTAGGGTTTGATAACTCAAGTGGCTGGGAAAATGTTTAAAATGTTACAGCATCGGGGTATTACATGACGTGTTATACCCTTTCATGTCAAGTAATGCCCCACGGTCTACTTCCACCGAAAAACCTGTCACCTCTTGATTTATTTTATTTTTTAGACCCTGAAATGTTTCACTCCATAAACCATCCTTGGAAAGTTATGAAATAAAACTTCACATCGTGTAATACAGTTATACGACAAGTAATCCACATTCTTCTAGATTTTTGCAACTGAACTTCTCCAAAATCTTATGAGCCTCCCTCAAACACCTCCAATAAAAAAATGGAAAAGTGACAGACTAGGAGGGAATGAAACATTACATTTTAAAGATACATAATTAAATAAATAATTATCTAAATTTTAGGATATAACTAAAGTACCTCTCATCACATAATTATGGACTTCAACCTCAGTTATTTTGATCGCATAAGATTAGCCTTACTCCCTTGGCCTAATCTTGGGTAAATTTTATTGAATCTTAGTAAAATAATTTCCATAGTTCCCCATCTCCTTACAATAGATTCATTTCACATTGGAGGATTCTTTATTTCCCATCAAATCACAAGCATGGTGTATTTTTTCTCCACACATGTAGAAAACTCTAATTCCCAGCAAGCATGTTCCATGGTGTCTCTTTCCACATTTATCACAAGATGAAAATTATATACTTATCTTCTTCCCCTTTTTCATATTTCCTTTTCTAAATTGCTCATCTAACCTTTTATTATCTTTATTTCCTTCAAATATGTAATACTTGGATAATTCTTTATCTATCTTGATAGTACATTATACTAAGTCCTCATATGATGAGAATATTTGGGAGACTAGTTCCCTTCAAAGGATTATATTAAGACCATAAAAGAAATGGTAAATAATTATCTTTTCATTACATTCTTAGTCCAGAGAATTACTTGATAAACTTGTAAATTTGGATTTCACATAGAAATATTTTTATATTCCTTTTGTCTTAGACTCAAAAATTGCCTCTCTATATGTTCTTATTTCTTGTGAGGAAAATATTTTTTTCTATTAATAGTACCTTAAAATATTTTCAATCCATGTTTTATATATCTTATACATACTTAGTGTTTTGAATAAATAACCACAATTGATCGATATCCTCTGAGAGATGATAAAATTCCATGAAAACTTTCTCTTTTTCATTAATTCCCAAAGAGAAAAATATCTTCATTAAGGAACTTATCCATTTCTCATCTATAAATTGATTTGTGGTCCCATTAAATGATGGAGGTTTATGATTCATTAAATGATCTAAAATTATTACACTATATTTTTGTTCATTAAGCTATTCTATATGGGAAAGGTTATTGATTATAAACTTATTTGAATGCTCCAATATAGTTATAATTTGTTTAGCTCCAAATGAAGATCCAACTCCGGCTTTATTATCTTTCCTAAGAGGTAAATCCCTATAAGTATTATGTGCATTGATATGGTTTCTATTACTTCTAATGGATTCCATTTCTAAAAAATTTCATACACTAAATTATATGATGACATTATGAATCATAATGTATAATTTCCAAACTAGTGAATCACTTAACAAAAATTAAAAATTTATGTATAAATAAACTCAAAATCATAAAATTGGTATATTTTAGAATATTCAAAGGTCATATAAATACTTTCAAATAATTTATAATGGTTTTTAAATAAAATATGAATTAACCCAAGCATATCCCCTAGGAGTGTCAAACCAGGTGTGCTGCAAGGCCCATTTTCATTCACCAAGTGATGATTGATTTAAATCCCAATACACCCTTTTCAGAGTTATTACCCCTAGGTATAAATATGCAAGATCCACGAACACTTATAGTATTTGGAGAGGGATTTATTTCTAGTAAATCCACATAATCTAAAACTTACCAAAACTTTAGAATGTTATGATATACCTAGAGTTATCAGCAAATTAAATCATGGGGTTATGTTTTCTAATATATGTTTTCTTAAATATAGTTCTCAATGTTTCTACTAAACTTCCTCTAATAACAACTATAAATACTCTACTCATATTATCTTAGATTCAATGGTTACTTTATGAAATTAGTGATAGATACAAGAAATCACATCCAAAATGATTGAATAGTTTAGTAGTCTTAGAAAACTAGATACATACTTGAAACTCACATTACATTTGAAAACTTAAAATAAAATATAGTATTTTGTGAGAACACCACTATTACCTTTATAATATCCCTCATATCAATAATAACACATTTTGTGGCATCCTTTAGAAAGGAAAAATAAGAAAGGTTTGAGATCAGATGCTCAATAAATGTATGCATACAATAGACTCTATCATGAATAAATAAGTCATAATCAATATGGTAAGGTAAATAACTGAAAAAAATGGTATTTAATAAAAAACTTGATCATGATGAATAATATGGAAAGAATAAATGTTGTTAAAATAATTTCATTTAACTAATCACATAATATTGAAACTTATACATGGATATCATAACTAATCAAATAATCACATGGACATCAACAACTAATCCCATAATGAGGGAATTCATAATGTCAGATATCATAAACATACAATCATGGCCTCATTCCAATACATATTACATAAATGGGTAAGGCCTCATCCAAATACCCAATCCAGTTTGTCTCATGAGACATATCAATGCATCTAGTGGCTATATATTTCCCCTCTCATTTTTTACTGAGTCCAGTGTATTCATCGTATGAAAGGGTTGATTAATAATTAAATACATAATCAATATAAACATTCATAATGAAAAACTAGCATATGAAATGTTAATATTTCCCTTAATCAAACTAATCATAAACTATCCAAAGAAATAATAAGTATGGTATCATTACAAAATATCCCCAGTGGATTATAATTAAAATAAATTATTTTTGATATTGATTAATAGAAATATTGTAAAAATATCATTTAAAACATTCTTGAGTAAAATACCCTTTCAACTTTGAAAATTACTTTTAAAAACTAAAAATTTCAAGAATGTTAAGTTTTTCTTTAAAATGAATCATTGAAACTTTTATATAAATATTAAAAACATTGGTTTCTCATGATGATGGGAAATTCCATTCACTTTTTTGATAAAAAGTAAAAAAGTTCATTTTTTGGAAAATGATAAAGAGATTCCTTTAGACCATTTTTAAAATAAATTAAAACATGGGTAAAAATTAATTTAAAATCATATGGTAATATTAAAAATATTCTTGAATTTTTTTATAAAACATGGACATGGAAGAAAAATATTTTTGACTGAAGAGGAGATAAAGTTTATTTTTATTAAAAAGAATTGAACTTTTGAGTACTTAAAAGTGGATAATGAAATAAAATAATATAATTTTAAAAATAAAAAAAAGGATATGGAAATATATTTGGTTTTATATTTAAATATCATATAATTTCCCTGATGGAGATTTAAATATAAACAATCTCAAATAATGATCAGATTATGAAATAAACCCTTACCACTTTGGTAACTTTTGAATCATAAACCCCATGAAATAAATAACTTAAAATGAAACATAAAATATCATGAATGTAAATATATTAATTATATAACATATAAAAGGGTTATTATATACACCTCATAAAAGAATATTGGTTTATATCATCGCATATCTCCCAAAGAACACAATTTGTAACGAAGAACCCTTACAATGATTATAACATTAAATTGAGAATTAATCAATGAAATGATTATGTGTAACAAATGTAAATACACAAAAGAAGTTTAAATACAAAATAAATCAAATAAATTCCATTTCACACATAATATTAACATAATATAATCAATGAATAAGTAATATAACCCAATGAAAGAAAATTGTGTTACTAAACACTTACCACTTAGTATCATTAAAGTCAAATCCCTTAGGATAAAATAATTTTAATTTAAACTTATAATAACATAAATTATGAATGATTTATGATATAATCTATAAAATGGTAATTATATACACCATATAAAATAAATTAGGTGCATGGAATTAAAATATGCCTTAATTAATCGAAATTAAGACAAAATCCCTTACCCCATGTTTGAATTCCTTTATATGTGTCTAAACCTACTGCATAATAAATATATATTTATTATACTTATTTTATAGAACCATACTTATATATTACATGCCTTATATTATTTAATTATATTCCTTTATCACTTATTATTAACAATTTTTTGTTAAAATCGTTATTTTAGGTAATAACTGCTTCATTTTTCTTGTATGTTTTGGTTTGGTGGTTTTATTCATTATAATTTGATAATGGTTCCATCATATATGGAATTTTAACAATTATATAAATATAAATTATATAAATTATATAATTATTTATAATATTCCATAAAATTTATAGATAGAAAAGTGAGTCACACCGTTCATGGAGATGATAGGCCATATATTCGCATGAATGTTGTTTTCATTTTTTCAATGGATGGGATGAAAGAATGGTAAATAATATTTTACCATTACAGAATCATTATTATATCACATAAATAATATATATTCATTGAATATATCCTTATTTCCATCCATTTCAAAAAATAATAATAGTGTATCACATCGTTGTGTGGAGGCGGTAGTCCACACATATGTAGGATCGACATTATCGTTTCCCAATGGATTGGAAGGTAATAAAGTAGATTTGATATTATAATTTCAGAAGTATAATTGTTTCATAAATATAATATATATATATATATATATACATTAAATACATCATTATATCAATCTGTGAGAGATAGTTATGGAAAAAGAATTACATTGGTTTGTGAGGCAGTAGTCCTCCGTATACACGATCGACGATTTCAATTATCATTTGATAGAAGATGGGATGGATATAATTTATTATACTAACATAATAAAATATATGTATATATAATATAATTTTATTATTATTTTAGAAAATTTGGAGAATATTTTTAGGATTTAGAGGAATAAATAAGATAAAAATGCATGGTTAAGAATTATACTTCTTTAGAGAACCTCTTTAGGTCTATACCTAAAGCCTCCATAAAATGGATTTATAATAAAAAAAAGGACTATAAGTCATGTATATGGATTTAAGGATGGTATTTTTTCAGTTATTTCCTGAACTGAAGTTTTTTGAAAGTGTGTAGAGGATACGATAAGGGGTTTCTTTTTATAAGTGGGGCAAAGAATACACATGGAATTCTGGAAAAGAATAAAATGTACCAATGTTTTACACATTCCCAAAGGATCAAATATGGATTATTATAGAATATTAGATGATATAAGTTCAATAAATTGATATAAAATATAAATTATATAAGTTTATAGGTCATTTTAACCCTTATCATTTTAGTTTAAACCTTAGTAAACACGTTTTAACCTTAACCGTAGTAATTAATTTTTACTATTTTTAAAATTAATTGTGAACTAAAATTATGTTGAAGTTATTACCTAATATTAATTATTCTGATTCAAAATATGGGATCCATAATTTCAAATTCAAATCACAAAAGTGTAAAATTTTATTTTAAAATTAAACTCATAAGCGTGATGAAAAAATGGTTTTCCAAAGAAAAGTTTTCTTAAGTATAATTTGTTTTTTATTTCAAAATTAAACTTTAAATTGACTAAAATTAAATAAATTGGATTAAAAATAATATAATGAAACTAATTTTTCTTTTAAACCATTTTAAAATAAAATTTCAATTTGCAAATGCTTTAAATGAAAATGCAGATTTCAATAAAAATCAGTGTTTTCACTATTCATCAAAAATTTAATCTTTTTATAAAATTTTCAAAAATTCACTCTAAGATAATTTTGAAATTATGATTTAAAAAATTAAGTTAATTAAATTAAATTTTCTAAAATTTTAAAAAAATAATTTTAAAATAAGTGCGCAAAACACGATGAAACTGTTTTTAAAAAAAATACATTTTTAAGCAAAAAAATGGGTTTAATATTATCTCATTCCTAGAAAAATATTATATAAATGATAAAAAAATTATTGAAAATATAATATATAAATTTATTTATTCACCAATAGTGATTAATTTAATTTATTAATATAAAAATCTATTAGCCACATCAAAATGATTTTTTAGAAGAACATTTATTTTACTTTAAAATGAATTTTCTTTTTATTTTTAATCAATTAATAAACAATGAATTTATTTATTCATGTTTAAACCATATAATGTTCATAATTTAATAATTTCTATTCATATCCATGAATTTAATGACTATTTTATAATGACATACTATATTACTGTTCATTTGGACTAAGGTTTTCATGTACCACAATCGGTCAAAGAGGTTAAATTTATTTAAAAGAAACCATATTGTAAAGTATCGAGGTGTTACATGAATTATTGGTTAATATATTCATTCCCATGATCCTAGAATATATTATTAATCTTCTTATCAAGATAATTCTCTACTTCATTATTATAATCCCTAAACATGTTAAAGGAATTAAAATTATACCACATTAAGATGATATATCCATATCTACTAAATTCATCAGTAAAATTAATGAAGTAAAAAAAACCCTTAACTCTACTATAAATAGTCCACATACATTAGTATGAACCAACTCAAGTAGTTTTGTTATCCTTTCTCATTTCCCACTGAAAGGTGACTTGGTCATTTTTCTTGTAAAAAAATATGGCATATAACTAGGGGTTTTAGCTCAATAGATTCTGAATACCCAGATTTATATAGTTTATTTAAATTCATTTCAATTACATAACTAAACCCAAAGCTCCATATTTGGGTAGGAAATGAGTCAATCTCGTTATATTTTTCATTAATTTCTAAAACTATTGTTTTAATTTCATGTATGTATAATAAATTATTAAGATGTGTCATACCATAACATATGTCATCCTTATAAAAGAAACAAAATTTATTTAAAAACATGAAATAAAATCCAATGGTTCTTATAATAAACTCTAATGATAATGTTCTTGTTAATAAAAGTCACATAATAATAACTATTTAATATAATGACCGAATCACTAGGTGAATTAAGATGATAATCTCTAACTACCGGTGTTGTTAGGCTTGTACCATTTGTTTCCCAAATATCCACCTCACCCATTTCAATCTTCATAAATTTACTTGGTTCTAATATTTCAATACAAATGTGTGAGACACATTCTATATCCATTAACCAACTTTTATAAGTATATATATATTATTCAATGAAAATGTGCCTGGAATAGAACCATCACCCTAATTATTCTACCCAATTATACTATTATTTTTTTCAGTGAAATTTATTGAAACATGTAATGTAGGCTACTTTTTTCTCATTAATTTTCCTGTGTATATTTTGATTTTGGATGGATAGTGCATTTGTTTATTTTTATTTGGTTTATCCATCAACCCCTTTCCATTTATCTTCCTTTTATTATTCACCATAAAGATTGGAGATTTTGTGTTCTTTGTATCCTTATCATCTTAGATAACCAAATCCAAAAAATTAGGAAGTGACATATTCATGTTTTTTATATTATATTTAATAATTAAGGTTTAAAATTTGGAAGTGAATACATGAGTATGAGATATTTTTCTATCTCTTGGTTCAATTTCAACCCTTGGTACTCCAGTCGCTCAATGTACCCAATCATCTTAAGCACATGAGGTCCTTTTTTATTCCCTTCTCTCATCCTACACCTATATAGTGAACTAAAGATATCATAAATTTCTTTTCTTTCACTCTCCTAATATAATTCTTGGAGATGTGTAATCATATTGAATTAACCCTACTCTACATGCATTTTTTTAATTCTCTATACATAGATGATAGCATAATTCACTATACATCTAATGCATCATTGATATACTTCTTATAGGATTATTTTCATGCCTTACTTTCTCCCTAAGGAGTCTTAGTATAAAATCGAGTATCCATCACATAATGATTCACGCTTAAATTTACCCAAGAGAAGAAGGTAGAACAGTCCTTGTAGTTTGGCTTGGGTTATCGAATCCTCAAAGACCTAAGAAGTAACCTATAGAAATGTACATTATATGGATTGTTTTTGTAAATGAAGTGGCCAACTTGGGTTGATTTAAGATGGTTTTAAATTAAATCTAAGAGACTTAATTTGATTCAATTTAAAAGAATGAGTTGGTCCTAGGTTATCACTTGGGGTGGATTGGACGTATTCCCTTTTCAATTATTTCAATTTCTTATATTTCAGATGAGTTTATTTAAGGAGATCAAAAAACTCCATCACTTACTGATTTTATACCAACACACTATAATACTAATCACCTATACACTTGGAGGATCAAATTTATGAGCACTTCAAGGTAAAGTTTTATATTAGCACTTGAAGTATGTGGCCTTAAAATTCAACAATGATGAAGAAGTTTAAAATCATCAAATAAAAATATCAATTAAAAGAAGTGATTATACATTAATGGGGTGATAAATAATATCCAATACATCCCCTTTATACTCCATTTGATCAACCCATAATTGGGTTATCCCTTAATTGATTCTATGGTTTCAATGGAAGTGGGAAGTAGACTCATGAGGGAGGAAATGAAGAAGTAAAAAAACAATGAAATAACGATCACTCAACCGTTGTGTGATAATTTCACAAGGTTTGGTGTGAATAAATTCACACCTTGAACCAGTGGTATCAAATTGATATTAATAACAAACTAATAATATGATAAGAAGAACTTTTATTAAGAAACTAAAGTGAATTGAACAACTTACATGTGAAAGACAAACTTGAGACAACAAAATCACAGAATAACATTACAATGAAAGGAAGATCAAAAGATGATAAAATCATCCACAAACACTTCCTTAAATAGGTATTTCAAGAGGCTAGGGCCGATCTCCCAGTATTACAAAGGATCCCACTTGAGTATGGTAGGCCTAGGGTGGTGGAAAGTAAGGGAGAGGAGACTTTTCCACCCTTCACCCGAAGTAGTAGCCAGCTTGCTTCCACCAAACAGAGTCACCTGGAAGACCTTATAGATGAACGAATTGGAGTGGGACATAGAATAAAAAAATTAATCTCCTAATGTCCCCTATATCTATATAAAATTTCAGCCCAAAAGAATATATTTTTTCGATATATGATTAAATTGGTGGGATGATTTTATGGGCCTCAGAATCTTTCCGAGAATTTTATCTCCAAATTGGGCCGCCTTAATAACCACCATGGAGGCAGAATTATCACTAGATCCTGAAAAATTATTTGTTCCTGTATATTTATTCTAGAATACCACGAAATTTTGGCTTCATTAGGCCTGTATGTTGGGCCCCACATTCTCATTAGTGGGATGGTTTCCAATATGCCTTCTCTAGAATTGTTTGCATGAAATCCCATTTTGGTGGTCTTCCAATATGAATATTCCAATACTCCACAAGTATGAATTTTTCCCAATATAATTAGAAACTTGAAAATTAAATATGAAAATAAAATCAATATCATTGGGTACTTTAAATGATGTTCAAATATTTACCACATAATAGTGCATTTTAATACGGAATTACAATCATAATGTGAAATGATATTCAAAGTGTAAAATGTACTAAAATGGTGTTTATAAATAATAAATCACGTGAATATTATATATATTAGCAATGCATATTATCCTAATTTAGTGGCTAAGAGACACTCCAAATTGAGTTTTTTTAGTCTCGAGAAAAATATATCTCAATAATATGAAATTCGAATTCCCTTTTCCAAAAACATTTTAATACACAATGATCACCAAAAACACTAATTCCAAAAAACCATGAAACCCATAAAAATATTTTAATACATGAAAGTTTCATAAGTATATCCCAATCCCAAGCTCATTCCTTTGTTCAAATTCATCGCCATATTTCATCCAATATCAATTAAGAGTGATGATGTGTTGTGCATCGTATTAGACATGTGGGTTCATCTTTATTCAAGAGGGAAATGATGGAAGCACTAGGTGGAATCACATTTCAATATTAAGATGAGTATTCAATTTTTTTTATTGTTTTTTGGTTTTTTTTTGTTGCAATTTTTCTATGGTAATTGAAATTGCACTCAAAAGAGTCAACACCTGAAGCGAGACTTTGCCGATAACTCCCAGGCTCAAAGACCTTAGGGCACCAAGTGAAGCCCACATACTCAGGAATCATCTTGAGTTAAATCAGTCATAAACAAATTAAAATTACAAAAATAGAGATAAAATTACTAACTATGGGTCAGACAACTATGGAGTCACGATCCCTTAGTTCTTAAAGCAATTCATTAGGTCATTTCATTACTCTATGCAAAAATTTATTGTTTTTTTAAAAAAAAATTATTGAATACTCATATTAAAACTAAAATGATCACCAAACCTATGATATATATTTGGGGGACCCAATGAACTCAAACTAATAACCCACTATCCAAAGGACGTGCATTGTGATCCTTTTTTTATTTTTATGAAAATATAAACAATAAAATATCACATTAGGCATCCACACTTTTCAAAATCTATAATCATGAAATATACATGGATTAAAATAAAAATCAGGGAATGCTAAATTATTTGATATTCAGTTTCAAAGTGTACGATGTCTATTATCATGTTCAAGGTTAAATAAATTTTTCCTTCAATTAAGGCACACTTTTTTTCAAATCATTCATTTTTTTTGACACAAAAGAATTTTTTTTTATTTTCTCTCCCCCCCCAACTTAAAATAACATTGTCCCCAGTGTTCAAAGAAAATAAAATTTATAAGTGGGTAGAGGTAGAGAATGAGAGTTCAAAAAGTAAATTGAAAACGAGGATCATGGAATGAAGTCACCTGGTGGTTGAAGTTGAAATTCTTGTTTCTCCCTTTTAATCCCTTGATCTCGATGTCACTCTGAGAATTCAATGGTGGAAAAAAAGAAAAACAAACAAACAAAACAACAACAATATATATATATATAATGAATTAAAATATAAGTACATATATATAAATTATAGAATAAGGAAGCACAATAAGCCATAGGTCAGTGGTAAGCATGCGCCCCTGTCTCCCTTCGGTCTCAGGTTTGGGTCCTCGTAGAATTTTCGGTTGTGGCGGGGTTATCCCAATGACCTACAATGTGGCATTTTAATTTTTTTATTATTATTATATTTTTTTACATTAACCTAAAAATACATAAAAATAAAATGAACTGATGATACATTGTCTTCTTTTTAAATTTATGGGTAAGTTATTACTCAAGAATCACACCACGTGACACCGATGACTATGGCGCTCCTCTTTCATACCCATCCATACTCATAATAGAAGAACACGTCAACAGTCTATTTTTTTATTATTTTTAAATATAAAAATGATTCATTAATCTTATTTAAAATATAAATTTTATTAAAACAACAAAATTATTGGAAACTTGAAGACCATGGGTTGCCTCTCATGCAGTGCTTTGTTTAACATCATTAGCCCGACATGGATCCTAAATCTATAAATTATTTTCTGGTTCATAGGTTGGCTCAGTTAACTCAACCTATGTTTCTTTTTTTTGAATGATTTAATGAATGGGTTTAACCTCGGACCATTGACCTTGAAAATGTAACCACTTGCAGGATCTTGAACCTATACTTCCCCATGGGGGTACACATGATGCACTATGAAAGGACCTAACCATATAGACCTTAACTTTCCCGGGTGTAAATGAAGTTTTGAACTATACAAGAGCACAAATTTTCTCAGTTCAAAATGTTTGAATTTGATATTCCTAGATTGGAAGTCTTGAACTCTAGATCTATTGATCTTTGAATTTTCATAATCCTCCATCCTTAGTTCCTCAAGTTCATTGATATCTAATTTCCTTTTTGTTCCATCCAATGAGAGGTCATAATTTATTTTCTTAATTTCCCAAAAAGCCTTATGCTCAATTTCAACAGGTAAATGACATGCTTTTCCATAAACCAACCTATATGGTGACATTCCTAGGATGGTTTTGTATGCTATACGATATTCCCAAATAGAATCCAAGAGTTTATCGGACCAATCTTTCCTATAAGGATTCATAATTTTTTCAAGAATATTTTTAATCTCCCTATTTGCTAACTCAGTTTGACCATGGGTTTGAGGATGGTACATAGTGGAAACTTTATGAGAAATCCCATATGTAGACATGAGTGAAGAGAATGGATGATTGTAGAAATGGGTTCCTCGATCACTGATTATATCCCTAGGAATTCCAAATCGAGAAAATATGTGCTCTTTCAGAAATTGGATCACAACATGATGGTCATTAGACTTGATGGGAATGACTTCAACCCATTTTGAGACATAATCAATAGCTAAGAGGATGTAGAGGTGTCCCCTATAGTTTGATAAGGGACCCATGAAATTCATTCCCCAATAGTCAAATATTTCAATCACTAAGATGGGAGTGAGTGGCATTTGATTCCTTTTTGTGATTGACCCTACTTGTTGACACTTAGGAAAACTTTGACAAAATGTGTAGGAGTCCCTTGAGAGGGTGGTATAGAAGAGACCACACTGAAGAACCTTATTAGAAGTTTTATTAGAGGAAAAGTGACCTCCATATGCCTCACTATGATAGAATTTAAGGATGGACTCTTGTTCAGATTCTGGGACACACCTTCTAATGACTTGGTCAGGGCAGAACTTATAGAGGTATGGATCATCAAATACATAGTTCCTAAAATCATAAAGGAATTTCCTTTGAGATTGAGTCCCTAAGAATTTTGGAATTACTCATGTAACTAAGAAGTTTTCTATGTTATCATACCAAGGGAAGTCACTCACAGAGTATAGGAGTTCATCAGAAAATGAATCTGACACATAAAAGTTATTTGAGTTGTCTTTTAATTCCATCCTAGAGAGGTGATCATCTACAACATCTTAAACACCCTTTTTTCATTGATTGTGAGTTTAAATTCTTATAAGATAAGGACCTAACTAATTAGTCTATCCTTGGAATCTTGTTTTTGGAAAAGGTATTTTAGGGTTGAATGGTCAGTGAAGACAATGATGGGTGATCCTAAGAGATAGGACTTGAATTTCTATAAGGAAAATACAACAGCAAGAAACTCTTTTTCAATGGTGGTGTAGTTTATTTGGGCATCATTTAAGGATTTTCTTTCATAAGCAATTATATGAGGAGTTTTATTGCAACATTGTCCTAACACAAATCCTATAGAAAAGTCATTGGAATCACACATAGGTTCAAAAGGGAGGTTCCAATTTAGAGATTTCAAAATGGGAGGAGAGGTGAGAGAGGATTTGAGCGTTGAGAATGAACCCTCACAGCTCTCTGTCCAAACAAATGGAGCATCTTTTACTAGGATAGCACAAAGGGAACGAGAGATTGAACTAAAGTCTTTGATGAATCTTCTATAGAAACTAGCATGTCCTAAGAAATACCTCACTTCCTTAACAGTTCTGGGTGATGGAAGGTGACTAATGATGTCAACCTTTGCTTTATCAACTTCAATCCCCCTAACTAAGACTATATGGCCAAGGACTAATCCCTGTTTAACCATGAAATGGCATTTTTCCCAGTTTAGGACCATATTCGTTTCTTCACATCTCGACAAAACTCTCTCCACATTCCTAAGACATCCCTAAAATGTATCCTTAAAGACAGAGAAGTCATCCCTAAATACCTCAAGAAAATCCTCTACCATGTCTGAGAATATTCCCATCATGCACCGCTGGAAGGTTCCAAGGGCATTTCATAACCCGAAGGGCATGTGTTTGAAAGAAAAGGTGCCTAATAGACATGTGAATGTAGTATTCCCTTGATCCTCTAGGGAGAACTAAATTTGATTACCCATCTAAGAAACAGTAGAAGGCATGACCTGCCACTCTCTCAAGGACTTGTTCAATGAATGGTAAGGGGAAATGGTCCTTCTTGGTGAATGAATTTAGCTTCCTATAGTCAATACAGACCCTCCATCCACTACTCACCCTAGTTGGAAGAATCTCTCCATCCTTATTGGTTATCACTGTGATTCTTTCCTTCTTGGGAACTATTTGGATTGGGATGACCCACTCACTCTCAGCTATGGGATATATGATACCAGTTTTAACAATTTCAGAAGTTCTTTTCTCACTACTTCCATGAGATTAGGATTGAGTCGTTGTTGAGGTTGCCTACATGGATTTGAATCAGATTCCAGAACAATCCTATATATCCCAATAAGTGGGCTAATCCCAGGAATATCAGACAGGGTCCAATCAATGGATTTCTTATATTTCCTAAGTACATCTAGAAGCATCCTCTCGTGATTTTCTTCAAGAGAAGAATAAATGACAATTGGATGTGTTTGATTGTCCCCTAGGAAGGCATACTTGAGTGCAGTGGGAAGTTCCTTTAATTCAATATTAGGTTCATTCAGAATTTCAGCAGAATATTGAGACATTTGATCAAGATCAATTTTGTTTTCCTAGAGTTTTAAATAGGATTGATTCCCCACATGTAGAAGTTTCAGCTACTAGATTGTCTTGATTAGATTTAGGGAAGGAAGTTGGAGTGGTCTATATGAAAGTGGTTTCTTGAAAGTTTTCCCTGATTGTTGGACCTAAGACTTCATCATAAGAGCAATTTTAAAATGATTCAAGCCAATGAGATAAACTTCCTTCATGTGAACAAAGGAAATCAATCTCATCCTGACTTAAACATTCATCAAATATTCCTTGATGTTCTATGGATTCATTATCAATGCTTCATATCATGTTTACTTCATGAATGTATTTGTCATCTCTTATTTGTGAGATTTCATTATAGTTGTTCAAGTCTAGACTCATGTTTCCAAAGGTGATGGTCATGTTCCCATTTCAAACTCGGATAATAGAGTTGATTGTTGCAAGGAAAGGACGATCAAGTATGATTGGGGTTTGTTCCTTATTTCCTATGTTTGGATGGTTTTCAAGGACAATGAAGTCCACAGGGTAGATAAAGTTTTCAACCATTACTAGAACGTCCTTTAAAATCCCCTTTGGAACCCTAATGCTACGATCAGCAAGTTGAAGTGGGACAGATGTGGGTTGGAGTTCTTCTAGGACTAAATGGTAGTACATAGCATAGGGGATGAGATTGACACTAGAACCTAGGTCACACAATGCCTTGAAAACTTTTCTCTCTCCTAGTTCAACATTGATTTAAGGGGAAACTGAGTCTTTCAACTTAGGAGGAATGGTCCCTTGAATGGTGGTACTCACATTAGCATCCAAAAGGATTTGGTTTTTATGTGAGAATTTTCTTTTAAATGTGAATAGGTCCTTAAGGTATTTTGAGTATGCAGGAATGTTTTGAATGGCATCGAGAAGTGGAATTTTCATCTTGAATTGTGATAATATTTCCCTAATGTTTCATTCAATTCAGGCTTTTTTTCCCCCTAATGCCTTGAGGAAATGGGGTAGGTTGTGGGGTTATTTTTTGAAGATCTGTTTCATTAAAAATGATATCATATTTTTAAGTTTTATCATTTGGTTCATTTTAATTTTCATCGATGTTTGAATATTCCGATGGGTTTTGAATTAGTTGTTTGGGTTTATCAATTTATTTCCCACTTCTAAAAAAATTCATAGCCTTTAGTTGTTCATGATTTGTTTGAGTGAAACTTGACTCTCCCCTTACTTTTTTTTGTGGAATGGCTTGTGTAGGCATGGGTGCCTTTCCAGTTTTGATGGTTTGAAGTTATTTTTTAAGGGAAGAGACTTCTGAGTTCATCCTTTCCATTTGTTTGCACATTTGTTCTAGTTGGCTTTGTCGAATAGTTTGGGTTGGTGCTTGAAAAGATTGGTTTATCCCTGAGGGATATTTTAGAGGTGGGATGGTTTATTGAAAATGAACCAGTGGCTGTTGGTATTGGATAGGTTGGGTTTGGAACTGGTTATGGTTTTGGTACTTCTGATGGGGGTAAGGAGTTTTTCCCTGTGGTTGGATAGGTTGTTGTTTATCTTTCCAGCAGAAGCCCGGGTGGTCATTATACCTTGGGTTGAAGGTGTTTTGGTATTGTGGATTTTGAAAGTTCAAAGAATTTACTTCTGCTAGGGGTCCTTCTAAAATAACATCCTTTATGGATGGAATGGTTATACAGTTGTCTATCTTATGGTCATGTTTGTCCCAAATTGTGCAAACAGGGTTTACAGTTTGGATTACATGGACTTTCCTAAGGTCTATCTCTTCAACCTTCCTATAGAGTGTTGCGAGTTTATCCTAAGGATTTCCTCTTCTCTAAGTGTATGAATTCCATTAGTTCTTTGTAGATTTTCAGAATAATTTGAAGTTCCCCATGTTTTTTTTGTTCATCAAGGCTTTCCAGATACTCGTAAGCATCATTTGGGGATTTTTTTTAAAGGTTCCATTACACATCATGTCAATGAATTGTTTGTTCCCCAGACTCAACCCTTCATAGAGAATTCTCACTGGTTTAGGAATAGAAAAACCATGGTGTGGAACCATTTTTAGAGTGTCATTGAACATCTACCATGTTTCATAGAATGAATCTCCCTCTTTTTCAAAAAAAATTTGGATACTCTTTTTAAGTTCAATTGTTTTGTGGTGGGGAAAGTATTTTTTGTAGAATTATCTTTGTAGTTGGTCCCAATAGTTGATGGATGATGGTCTCAAATTGTTTATCCAATTGTTAGATCGATCCATTATATAAAAAGTAAATATTCTCAACTTAGCTGATTCTAGTTGATGTGGGGGAGACATGGTTTTTACAATGTCATTGAACTCCTTAACGTGATGGTGGGGAATCTCGGAATCCATTCCATGGAATGTGGGAAGGTGGTTTAGGACATGGGCTTTAAAGATATAGTTAGAATATCCTATGGAATTGTGTCTAATGCATGAGGGGGAATTGGTCTAGGCTGGTGTGAGGTAGTCATTCATGGTTTGATTGACCGCATTCCTCAATTTTGGGTCTCCCTCATTTGGATTTCCATGTTGGTTTCTACTCGGGTTTATGAGTTGGTTTCTTTGAAGAAATTCCATTGAAATGGGATCAATTTTGGACTCTGGCGTATCAATAGGATTATGATCTAATGGAAATATTACCCTAGGTTCACTTGACTCCCCAACCCTAGGAATTTCCACCCTAACTAGACGATTTGATTGATCGTGGGTGTAGGCGGACAAGCGCAAAAAGAAAAAAAACAAGAAAGAGACAAGATAAGAGATCATGAGTGAGAATTGAATAAATGGGGGAGAATAGAATGGGTGTTGAGATGAATTACTTGGGTCCCCATCAATGGTGCAAAAATTTGATTCACTCTCAAATTTACTGAAGAGAAGAAGGTATAACGGTCCTTGTAGTCTAGCTTGGGTTGTCGAATCCTCAGAGATCTAAGAAGTAACCTACAGACACATACGTTCTGTAGATTGTTTTTATATAAAGTGGACAACTTGGGTTGATTTAATATGGTTTTAAATTAAATCTAAGAGACATAAGTGAATTCAATTCAAAATAATGAGTTGATCCTAGTTTATCACTTGGGGTGGATTGGACGTATTCCCTTTTCAATTATTTCAATTTCTTATATATTTGAGATGAGTTCATTTAAGGAGATCAAAAAATTCACCACTTACTGATTTTATACCAAAACACCATAATACTAATCACCTATACACTTGGAGGATCAAATTTATGAGCACTCCAAGGTAAATGTTTGTATTAGCACTTGAAGTATGTGGCCTTAAAATTCAACAAGGACGAAGAAGTTTTAAAATCATCAAATAAAAATCTCAATTAAAAGAAGTGATTATACATTAATGGGGTGATAAATAACATCCAATAAAGACATTTTCTACTTCCCTGGATCAACCCATAAGTGGGTTATCCCTCCATTGATTCTATCATTTCAATAGAAGCGGTAAGTAGACTCATGAGGGAGGAAATAAAGAAGTAAAAAAACAATGAAATAACGATCACTCCACCATTGTGTGATAATTTCATAAGGTTTGGTGTGAATAAATTCACACCTTGATCCAAAGGTATAAAATTGATATTAATAAAAACATAATAAGATGAGAATAAGAACCTTTATTAAGAAACTAAACTGAATTGAACAACATACATGTGAAAGACAAACTTCAGACAACAAAATCGCAGCATAACATTACAATGAAAGGAAGCTCAAAAGATGATAAAATCCTCCACCAACACTACCTTAAATAGGCATTTCAAGAGTATTTATTATATATATCAATATTACAAAGGATCCCACTTGATTATGGTATACCTAGGGTGGTGGAAAGTAAGGGAGAGAAGACTTTTCCACCCTTGACCTGAAGATGCATCCAGCTTACTTCCACCGAACAGATTCACTTGGAATTCCTTCTAGATGGCCGAATTGGAGTGTTCCATAGAATAAACAACTGAATCTACGGATGTCCCCAAGATATCTATAAAATATCATACCAAATTAACATGTGGTTGTCTAGATATGATTAAATTACTGGGATGATTTTATGGGCCTCAGAATATGGCCCAGATTTTTATCTCCAAATTGGTCCCCCTTAATAACCACCATAGATGTGGAATTAGCACTATATCCTGAATAATTATTTGTTACTATATATGTATTATATCATCACACAAAATTTGGGATTCATTGGGTCTTTATGTTGGGCCCCACATTCTCATCAATGGTTTGGTATCCAATCTGCCTTCTCCAGAATTGTTTGCATGAAATCTCATTTTGGTGGTCTTCCAATGTAAATCTTCCAACACTACACAAGTATGAATTGTTCCCAATATAATTATAAACCTAAAAATTAAATATGAAAATAAAATCAAGATCATTGGGTACTTTAAATTATGTTCAAAAATGTACCACATAATAGTGCATTTTAAGAAGGAATTACAATCATAATGTGAAATGATATTCAAAGTGTAAAATGCACTAAAATAGTGTTTATGAATAATAAATCACATGAATATTATATATATTAACAATGAATATTATCCTAATTGAGTGCCTAATCACGCCGACCAACTTGAACTTTGTTAGTCCCGAGCAAAATATATCTCAACAATATGATATTCAAATTCCATTTTCCAAAAACATTTTAATACACAACGATCACCAAAAAACCTTATACCAAACAATCATGAAACCCATAAAAATATTTTAATACATGATATTTTCATAATAAGATCACAATCCCAAGATCATTCCTTTGTTCAAATTCATTGCCATATTTCATCCAATATCAATTAAGAGTGATGATGTGTTGTGCATCGCATTAGACATGGGGGTTCATCTTTATTCAAGAGGGAAATGATGGAAGCACTAGGTGGAATCACATTTCAATATTAAGATGAGTATTAAAAAAATTATTGTATTTTTTTTTTGTTTTTTCAATTTTACCATGGTAATTGAAATTGCACTCAAAAGAGTCAACCCCTGTAGCGAGACTTTGTCGATGACTCCTAGGATGAAAGACCTTAGGGCACCAAGTGAATCCCACATACTCGGGCATCATCTCGAGTTAACTCAGTCAAAAAAAATCAAATTACCAAAAATAGAGATAAAATTACGAACTCTAGGTCATAAAACTATGGATTCACGATCCTTAAGTGATGAAAGACATGAATTATGTCATTTCATTTCTCTACGTGCAAATTTGTTGTTTTTTTTAATTTTTTTATTGAATACTCATATTAAAGCTAAAATGATCACCAAACCTATGCTATTTATTTGGGGGACCCCATTAACTCAAAATAATACCCCACTATCCAAAGGACGTGCATTGTGATTCTTTTTTTATTTGGATGAAAATATAAACAATGAAATATCACATTAGACAGCCACACTTTCCAAAATCTATGCTCATGAAATATACATGGATTAAAATCAGAATCATGGAATGCTAAATTATTTAATATTTAGTTTCAAAGTGTACAATGTCTATTATCATGTTCATGGTTAAAGAAATTTTTCCTTCCATTAAGGCACATTTTTTTCAAATCATTCATTTTTTTGACACAAAAGAATTTTTTTATTTTATCACCCCCCCCAACTTAAAATAATATTATCCCCAGTGTTTAAGGAAAAGAAAATTTAGAAGGGGGTATAGGTAGATAATGAAAGTTCAAAAAGGAAATTGAAAATGAGGATCATGGAATAAAGTCACCTAGGGGTTGAAGTTGAAATTCTTGTTTCTCCCTTTTAATCCCTTGATCTCGATATCACTCTGAGAATTCCCTAGTGGAAAAAAAATAAAAACAAACAAACAAAACAACAACAAAAAACTATATATATGTATAATAAAGAAAGTAAAATATAAGTATATATATAAAAATTATAGAATAAGGAAGCACAATAAGCCATATGTCAGTGGTAATCATGCTCCCATGTCTCCCTTCAGTCCCGGGTTCGAGTCCTCGTAGCTTCGCCAGTTGTGACGGGGTTTTCCCTATGACCTACAATGTGGCCTTTTAATTTTATTATATATATATATATTAACCTACAAACACATAAAAATAAAATGAAATGATGATACATTGTCTTATTTTTAAATTTATGGGTAAGGTATTACTCAAGGATCATACCACATGACACAGATGAATATGGCGCTCCTCTTTCATACCCATCCATACTCATAATAGAAGAATAGGTCAAAAGTATTTTTTTTTAAATATCAAAATGATTCATTAATCCTATTTAAAATATAAAGTTGATTAAAACAACAACATTATTGTAAACTTGAAAACCATGGGTTGCCCCCCATGCATCACTTTGTTTAACGTCGTTATCCCGACATGGATCCTAAATCTATCATTTTTTTCCTGTTTCATAGGTTGGCTCAGTTTACTCAACCTTTGTTACTTGTTTATTGAATGATTCAATGAATGGTTTTAACCTTTGACCATTGTCCTTGAAAATGTAACCACTTGTGGGATATTGAACCTCTATTTCCCCATGGGGGTACACATGATGCACTATGAAAGGACCTGACCATCTAGACCTTAACTTTCCTGGGTTTAAATGATGTTTTGAACTATATAAGAGCACTAGTTTTCTCGGTTAAAAATGTTTGAATTTGATATTCCTAGATTGGTAGGCTTGAACTCTAGCATTATTTATCCTTCAATTTTAATTAGCCTCCATCCTTAGTTCCTCAAGTTCATTAATTTCTAATTTCCTTTTTGTTCTGGCCAATGAGAGGTCATAATTTATTTTCTTAATTTCCAAAAAAACCTTATGCTGAATTTCAACAGTGTAATGGAATATTTTTCCATAAACCAACCTATATGGTAACATTCCTAGGATGATTTTTTATGTTGTACGATATGTCCAAAGAGCATCCAAGAGTTTCTCGGACCAATCTTTCATATAAGGATTGATAGTTTTTTCAAGAATATTTTTAATCTCCCTATTTTCTAACTCAGATTTTACATTGGTTTGAGGATGGTACACAGTGGAAACTTTATGAGAACTCCCATACTTAGACATGAGTGAGGAGAATGGACGGTTGCAGAAATGGGTTCCTCAATCACTGATTATAGCTGTAGGAATTCCAAATCAAGAAAATATGTGCTCTTTCAGAAATTGGATCACAAAATGATGGTCATTAGACATAGTGGGAATAACTTTAACCCATTTTGAGACATAATCAATAGCTAAGAGGATGTATAGGTATCCCCTAGAATTTGGGAAGGGAACCATGAAATTGATTCCCCAGCATTCAAATATTTCAATCACTGAGATGGGAGTTAGTGGCATTTGATTACATTTTTTGATTGACCCTACTTGTTGTCACTTAGGAAAACTTTGACAAAATGTGTAGGAGTCCCTTGATAGGGTGGTCCAGAAGAGACCACCCTGAAGAACCTTAGAAAAAGTTTTCTTAGAGGAAACGTGACATCCACATGCCTCACTATGACATAATTTAAGGATGGACTCTTGTTCAAATTCTGGGACACACCTCTTAATGACTTGGTTGGGGAAGAACTTATAGAGGTATGGATCATCAAACACATAGTTACTAACATCATAAATGAATTTCCTTTGAGATTGAGTCCCTGAGAATTTTGGAATTACTCCTGTAACTAAGAAGTTGGATATGTCAGCATAGCAAGGGCAGTCACTCACAGAGTATAGGTGTTCATCAGGAAATTAATCAGAAACATAAAGGTGATTTGACTTGTCTTTGAATTCCATTCTAGAGAGGTGATCAGATACAAAATTTTCAACACCCTTTTTTTCCTTTATTGTGAGGTAAAATTCTTGTAAGATAAGGATCCACCAAATTAGTCTAGCCTTGGCATCTTGTTTTTGGAAAAGGTATTTTAGGGATGAATGGTCAGTGAAGACAATGATGGGTGATCCTTAGAGATAGGACATGAATTACTCTAAGGAAAATAAAATAGCAAGAAACTCTTTTTTAGTGGTGGTGTAGTTTATTTGGGCATCATTTAAGGATTTTCTTGCATAAGAAATGACATAAGGAGTTTTATTAAAATGTTTTCTTAACACAGCTCCTACAACAAAGTCACTAGAAACACACATAAGTTCAAAATAGAGGTTCTAATTTGGAGATTTCATAATGGGAGGAGAGGTGAGAGAGGATTTGAGGGTTGAGAATGAACCCTCATAGCTTTCTGTCCAAAAAAATGGAGCATCCTTTACTAGGAGAGCATGAAGGGGATGAGAGATTGAACTAAAGTCCTTGATGAATCGTCTATATAAACCAGCATGTCTTAAGAAAGACCTCACTTCCTTAATAGTTCTGGGTGATGGAAGGTGGCGAATGATGTCAATCTTTGCTTTATCAACTTCAATCCCCCTACCCGAGACTATATGGCCAAGGATTAATCCATGTTTAACCATGAAATGGAATTTTTCCCAGTTTAGGACTAGATTTTTTTCTTCACATCTGAAAAAAAATCTCTCCACATTCCTAAGAAATCCCTCAAAATTATCCCCAAAGACATAGAATTCATCCATGAAGACCTCAATAAAATCCCCTACCATGTCTGAGAATATTCCCATCATGCACCACTGGAAGGTTCCAGGGGTATTGCATAACCTAAAGGGCATGCGTTTGAAAGAAAAGGTGTTGAATGGACATGTGAATGTATTATTCCCTTGTTCCTCTAGGGAGACCTCAATTTGATTATACCCCAAGTACTGATCTAAGAAACAGTAGAAGGAATGACCTACCACTCTCTCAAGTACTTGTTCAATGAATGGGAAGGGAAAATGGTCCTTCTTGGTGAATGATTTTAGATTCCTATAGTCAATGTAGATCCTCCATCCACTACTCACCCTAGTTGGAAGAATCTCTCCATCCTTATTGGTTATCACTGTGATTCCTTCCTTCTTGGGAACCAATTGGATTGGGCTGACCCACTAACTCTTAGCTATGGGATATATGATACGAGATTTTAACAATTTCAGAAGTTCTTTTCTCACTAATTCCATGATATTAGGTTTCAGTCGCCATTGAGGTTGATGACAAGGCTTTGAATCAGATTCCAGAACAATCCTATGAGTCTCAATAATTGGTCTAATCTTAGGAATATCAGATAAGGTCCAACCAATGTCTTTCTTATATTTCTTAAGGACATCTAGAATTATCCTCTCATTATTGGATTCAAGAGAAGAAGAAATGACAATAGGATGTGTTTGATTGTCCCCTAGGAAGGCATACTTGAGTGCAATGGTAAGTTCCTTCAATTCAAGATCAGGTTGGTTTAGAATTTCAGCAAAATATTGGGACATTAGATCAAGATAAATTTTGATTCCTAGAGTTTTAGGTAGGATTTATTCCCCAAATGTAGAAGTTTCAGCCACTAGATTGGCTTGATCAGATTTAGGGAAGGAAGTTGGCATGGTCTCTATGAAAGTGGTTTCCTGAAAGGATCACTGATTGTTGGACCTAAAACTTCATCATAAGATAAATTTGAAAATAATTCAATCCAAGGAGATAAACTTCCTTCATATGAACAAATGAAATCAATCTCATCCTGACTTAAACATCCATAAAATATTCCTTGATGTTCTATGGATTCATTATCAATGCTTCCTATCATGTTTACATCATGAATGTCCTCGTCAACCCCTATTTGTGAGATTGCATTAGAGATGTTCAAGTCTAGACTCATGTTTCCAAAGGTGATGGTCATGTTCCCATTTCTAACTCAGATAACAGAGTTGATTGTTGCATAGAAAGGACAACCAAGGATGATTGGTGTTTGTTCCTTATTTCCTAAGTTTGGATGGTTGTCAAAGACAATGAAGTCTGCAGGGTAGATGAAGTTTTCAACCATTACTAGAACGTATTTTAAAACCCCCTTTGGAAAGCTAATGCTACGATCATAAAGTTGAAGTGTGACAGATGTGGGTTGGAGTTCTTCTAGGCCTAACTAGAAGTACACAACATAGGGGATGTGATTTACACTATCACCTAGGTCACACAAGGGCTTGAAAACTTTTCTCTCTCCTAGTTCAACATTGATGTAATGGAAACCCGGGTCTTTCAACTTAGGAGGAATGGTCCCTTGAATGTTGGTACTCACATTAGTAGCCAAAAGGACTTGGTTTTTATGTGAAAATTTTCTTTTAAATGTGTAGAGGTCCTTAAGGTATTTTGAGTATGCAGGAATGGTTTGAATGGAATCGAGAAGTGTAATGTTCATCTTGACTTGTGATAATATTTCCCTCAATGTTTCATTCAATTCAGGCTTGGTTTTCCCCCTCATGCATTGAGTAAATGGTGCAATTTGTGGGGTTGTTTGTTGAAGAGATGTTTCTTTGAAAATGTTATCGTGTTTTTCAGTTTTATCATTTGGTTCATTTGAATTTTAATCCAAGTTTTAATCTTTTGATGTGTTTTGAATTAGTGGTTCAAGCTTCTCAATTGATTTCCCACTTCTTAAAATAGTCTCATACTTTAGTTGTTCATGAGTTGTTTGAGTGAAACTTGACTATCCCCTTACTGTTTGTTGTGGAATGTCTTGTGTAGGCATGGGTGAATTTCCAGTTTTGATGGTTTGAAGTTCTTGTTTAAGGGAAGATACTTCTGAGTTCATCCTTTCCATTTGTTTTCACGGTCTTTCTAGTAGTCTTTGTAGAATGGTTTGGGTTGGTGATTGAGAAGATTGGTTTATCCCAGGGGGATATTTTAGAGGTGGGATGGTTTTTTGAAAATGGACCGGTGGTTGTTGGTATTGGATAGGTTGGTTTTGAAAATTGTTATGGGTTTGGTAGTTCTGATGGGGGTAAGGATTTTGTCACTGTGGTTGGTTAGGTTGTTGGTTATCTTTCCAGCAGAAGCCTGAGTGGTCATTATACCTTGGGTTGAAGGTGTTTTGGTATTGAGGCTTTTGAAAGTTCAAAGCATTTAATTCCACTGTGGTTCCTCCTAAACGAACATCCTTGATGGATGGAATGGTTGGGAAGTTGTCTATCTTATGGTCATGTTTGTCACAAATTGTGCAAAAAGGGTCTACAGTTTGGATTTCATGGACTTTCCTAAGGTCTATCTCTTCAACCTTCCTTGAGAGTGTTGTGAGTTTATCCCTAAGGATTTATTCTTCTCTAATTATATGAATTCTAGTAGTTCTTTCTGGATTTTCGGAATAAGGTGAAGTTCCCCATGTTTGGTTTTGTTCATCAAGGCTTTCTAGATACTTTTAAGCATCATTTGGCGCTTGGTTTTTAAAGGTTCCATTACACATCATGTCAATGAATTGTTTTTTCCCCGAACCCAACCCTTCATAGAAAATTATCACTTGTTCACGAATAGAAAAACCACGGTGTGGATCCATTTTTAGAGTGTCTTTTAACCTCTCCCATGTTTCATAGAATGACTCTACCTCTTTTTCAAAAACGTTTTGGATACTCTTTTTATGTGAAATTTTTTTGTGGTGGGGAAAGTATTTTTGTAGAATTCTCTTTTTAGTTGGTCCCAAGAGTTGATGGATGATGGTCTCAAATTGTTTATCCATTTTTTAGCTTGATCCTTTAAATAACAAATAAACAGCCTCAACATATCTGATTCTAGTTGATATGTGGGATACATGGTTTCTATAATGTCATTTAACTCCTTAACGTGAAGGTAAGGAATCTCGGACTCCATTCCATGGAATGTGGGAAGGTGATTTAGGACATGGGGTGTAAAGATGTAGTTGGAATATCCTAGGTAATTATGTCTAATGCGTTTGGGGGCATTGGTTCAGGAAGGTGTGAGGTAGTCATTCATGGTTCGATCGACCGCATTTGCCAAGTTTGGGGCTCCCTCATTTGGATTTTCATTTTGGTTTCCACCCGAGTTTATGAGTTGGTTTATTTGAAGAACTTCCATTTAAATGGGATCAATTTTGGACTCTAGAGTATCAAGATGATTAGGATATAATGGAAACAATCTCCTAGGTTCACTTGACTCCCCAACCCTAGTAATTTTCACACTAACTAGACGGTTTGATTAATCGCGGGTGTATGCGGACATGCACCAAAAGAAAAAAAATGAGAAAGGGAAAAGATAAGAGATATTGGGTGAAAATAGAAGAAATGGGGGATAATAGAGTGGGTGTTGATATGAATTACTTGAGTCCCTAGAAACGGCACCAAAATTTTATTCATGCTCAAATTTACCCAAGAGAAGAAGGTAGAATGGTCCTTGTAGTCTAGCTTGGGTTGTCGAATCTTCAGAGGCCTAAGAAGTAACCTACAGACATGTACATTCAATGGATTGTTTTTGGAAATGAAGTGGACAAAATGGGTTGATTTAATATGGTTTTAAATGAACTCTAAGTGAATTAAGTGAATTCAATTTAAAAAAAATGATTTGATCCTAGGTTATCACTTAGGGTGGATTGGACGTATTCCCTTTTCAATTATTTCAATTTCTTATATTTGAGATGAGTTCATTTAAGGAGATCAAACAACTTCATCACTTACTGATTTTATACCAACACACCATAATACTAATCACCTATACACTTGGAGGATCAAATTTATGAGCACTCTAAGTTAAAGTTTTGTATTAGCACTTGAAGTATGTGGCCTTAAAATTCAACAAGGACAAAGAAGTTTTAAAATCATCAAATAAAAATCTCAATTAAAATAAGTTATTATACATTAATGGAGTGATAAATAACATCCAATACAAACCCTTTCTACTCCCTTGGATCAACCCATAATTTTTTTATCCATCCATTGATTCTATGGTTTCAATGGAAGCAGTAAGTAGACTCATGAGGGAGGAAATGGAGAAGTAAAAAAACCAATGAAATAACGATCACGCCACCGTTGTGTGATAATTTCACAAGGTTTGGTGTGAATAAATTCACACCTTGAACCAATGGTATCAAATTAATATTCAGAAAAATATAATAAGAAGATAAGAATAACTTTTATTAAGAAACTAAAGTGAATTTAACAACTTACATGTGAAATACAAACTTGAGACAACAAAATTGCAGCATGACATTACAATGAAAGGAGGTTCAAAAGATGATAAAATCCTCCACCACCACTGCCTTAAATAGTCATTTCAAGAGTCTTGGGTCGATCTCCTAATAGTAAAAAAGATCTCACTTGAGTATGGTAGGCCTAGGGTGGTGGAAAGTAAGGGAGTGGATACTTTTCCACCCTTGACCTGAAGGTGCATCCATCTTGCTTCAACCGAATGGAGGCGCCTGGAAGACCTTCTAGATGGATGAATTGGATTGGGAAATAGAATAAAAACATGAATCTCCGGATTTTCTCTAGATATCTATGAAATTTCAGACCAAATGAATATTTTTTTTTCGAGATATGATTAAATTATTGGGATGATTTTAGGGGCCTCGGAATATGGCCCAGAATTTTATCTCTACATTGGGTCACCTTAATAACCACCATGGATGAAAAATTAGCACTATATCATTAAAAATTATTTGTTCCTCTATATGTGTTCTAGAATCCCACGAAATTTGGTCTTCATTGAGCCTGTATGTTGGGCCCCACATTCTCATTAGTGGACTGGTGTCCAATCTGCCTTCTCCAGAATTGTTTGCATGAAATCCCATTTTGGTGGTCTTCCAATGTGAATCTTACAACACTCCACAAGTATGAATTGTTCCCAATATAATTAGAAACCTGAAAATTAAATATTAAAATAAAATCAAGATCATTGGGTACTTTAAATTATGTTCAAAAATGTACCACATAATAGTGCATTTTAAGAAGGAATTTCAATCATAATGTGAAATGATATTCAAAGTGTAAAATTCACTAAAATGGTGTTTATGAATAATAAAGCACATGAATATTATATATATTAAAAATTAATATTATCCTAATTTAGTGGCTAAACGCATAAAATTTCCTTTATTGGAGTAGTACTATATGAAAACACATGTAACACTCCTAGAAGTTATTATCAGAGAGGGTATTTACTTTATCCGGAATTGATCTTAGGGATAATGAGTTGGTGTTAGTGATATCCATTTTATATATAACAAATAAACTTAACAGATTAGTACTTTTCCTTAATTTCCAATATTTTATACAGTATTGATTTATTAATATTTAAATTTCTCACATTATTTCATCAAATCCTAGTATCCCTCAATGACTAGATTCCAAATAATTAGTATCTTAAATATTATACTAGAAATTATAACATTATAAACTCTAGAAACCCATAGTTAGTAGTTATGTTACATTATTGATATAGAATACTAGAGTTTCTAAAGGATCCAATTTATTATTAGTGTTTCAAGACTATATATATACATACATCTCATTAGAAAACATAGGATACAATATGAACACATTGTGAGAAAATTATTATCCCTTCCATCATATCCATGAAAATTATATAGATTTATGCTCTAGGTTTCCTGGGGAAAGGAAAATAAATAAAGGTGCGCTCAAAATCTCACTAAAGAGTATCACACAGTATAATCCTTCATAATATAAAAATATAATAAGTGATATGGAAATAATAAATGAAAAACATGAATATATAATCATCTAAAACTTATGGAATTATATATCCATGAAAATACATGAAAACATTGATAACAATAATAATTGATCTCATATTAATTGGATACATAATTCCAAACATAAAAACATATTTTCAATGCCTTATTCCAAGACACTGTCCATTAATGGCATGAGGTATACACCAAAACCCAACCTGTTTTTGTCCCATGATACCTTTCAATGAATTGAGGGGATATATAATTTTGGGCCCCACCCATCACCTGATTAAGTCCATTGCATTCACCATAAGTGTCAACAAGATTTTTAATACCATTTCCCTAAGGAACCCCATGCTAAATAAAAAATGTGTTTATCCATATAATGAGATATGTATAAATAAAATACATCCACATTCAAAATAATAATGTGTATTTATATAATAACATCTCTTAATCAACTTAGAAACTGTGGGGTATTTTCAAGGTAATAATAAGTACCCTTAAAAAATAAATATAGGGGAGAGGGTACTTTCAATGTATTAGGTTATCCATGGAATATTGTAATTATGATGAATACTTTTCATTGGTATGAGAATAATGAAATGGTATGAAAAATCATTTATCATGGATCGCAAAGAGTTTTTTAATATTTCAAATCATGTTCTTAGGGAGTGTCTATACAGATGTGCAGTCTTCAGCACATTTAACATGCATCAATGTGATGATTGAGTCAACGATCAACCAACCCTTTTGTTTTTATTACCCCTAGGTGAATATTTTTCATAGTAGCATCAAATTTTTAGTATCTATACAGGGATTTATTTTCTAGGAAACTATACAGACTTTTACTTTACCAAAATAAAGGATGGTTTTTCAACCATAGAAAATATTGATTTTTAAACTGATTTTAGTAACTCTTAAATAAAAAGAATACAAGGGAGGGATAATAATATAGAATTTTAAATCCATTAAATTAAATGATTAATATGGTTAAATAATTATATGTCATTTTATTCACCATGCAAAAATAAATAGGTGATGAATATAACTTTAGTCCAAACATGAAAATTGAGATAGAAAAACCAGAGTTTTGGATTTGTTAAAAATTCAATCAAAACCTATTGAAAGAAAGGACATATGATTTATCTTAAAATACCATGAATAAATTCATTTAAAGATATAAAATATCAAATTGGTAGTATATACACCACATAAAAGAAATTAGTTTCATAATACCAAACATGTCCCAAAGGGAGGAATTTGAGATAGAAAACCCTTACATCTTATCCTAACTTTCAAAAAAGTAATTTAACTTCATATATCACAAAAATACGTATCATAATAAATAAATTTTAAATATTATTCATATCCATTTTCATTTATACTCTTTATAAATAATCATTCTCAACATTAATTCTTTCAATCTTCCACATCGAGTGTTTATAGTTATGATCGTTTGTACTAATTTTAGAATATTGGGTTACATATTCATTCTTATTCCAAATTTCATTATTAAAATGTCATTAACATTAATTTTATGGATTATTTATAATTATATATTATGTTTAAAATTCCTTTCATAAGTTTTTAATCTTTTTCCTTGAATATTAAATTGATAATAAACATGTTTCAGTGATTATTGTCGATTGAACTGTGTTTTCTCAATTAATGAATCAAATATTGATATAAAATATATAAAAAAATAATTATTCACACATTTATCTCATATTATATCATTAAACAAGTTTACATATTCATACATGTTATAAATTTATAGTATTGTTCAAGTAGGTGGTCAAACTGACCTAAACATGAACATACCGAGATTTAATGAATTATTATGTCGTTGTTTTTTTGTAATAACATTATACCAAAATCATAATGATAAAATTTAGTTTTTATTAGTTTGATATATAATAATTTTAATTAATAATAATAATGGGTAATGGATATTAAAATATTACACAATTTCAATAAAATATTATCCACTTGGTACGCTTATTTTAAATGATTAAATTAACGATGAACATTTATTGATCATATAATTAATATATTTTCCAATTTTTAAAAATATAACCTTAATGATATCATAAAAATAATATTTATACCTTAATACTATCCATATATCAATCCTTTTAAGGTGGTTAAGGAAATTAAAACTTTTTGGGATGTGGAGGCGGTAGTTCACACAATACATGAATGATGATTACATTTTTATTAAGGGAAAGGGGAAAGGTGGATGGTGTTTATTTACACAATATAAAAACATTAAGTATACTTTAAATAATTAAATAATAATATAATATTGTGAAAAATAAATTTGAAAATTAAATATAAAATTAAAATATGTTAACAAAAAGATTGAACTTGTGTTGAGAACTACGGGTTTCTCTTGGAGGATTCCTTGGAAAGTAAGGTCTTTTGATAATAAATTATAAACAATATGTTATGAGGTTGAAAGGTAATTATAGAGGAATTAATTTGGGTATATTTTCATTAATAAAATTAATTTTTAGTGTGTTTTTGAATGGGCAGTGAGATTCCCTTTTTATAGGTGAAAAAGAGGGGATTTTTCATGGAAACTAAAGTTAAGGGTGGGAATGGAATCGCATAGTTTGTGAGTTGGTTGGGTGAGTTATGTGAATTATATGAAGAAATGGTAATTTATGCATGTGGTTATGAATTTAATACCTAATATGGATTTCTAGAATGTTTATGTGTCCATTTAATTTTTAAAAATTCTAGATACCTCATTTACGCATTTCACCCTTATTAATCTTAGTTAAAAATTTATCATGGTAAAAATATTATTACTAAAAATATATGATGACCCTTATTATGAAATTTTCACATGGTAAATCCTAATTATGGATAAATTTAACCTAATTAAATTTCTTAATATGAAAAAATTAACTTTTAAATTAAAATATAAGATATGTGAAAAGTTGTTTTTATAGAAAAAAATATATTTATATATTAAGTGTTTTTATTTTTATTTCTATTAATTATTAATTAAATGAGTGTTTATTTAAAAAAACCAACTCTAGTTTTATCTAACTGACCCTAGAATCCTGGATCCAGTGTCTACTACCATTATATTGACATGATTACAAGGATTCAAATCTCGAAGGACCGAAGAGTTTAGCATACATGGTAAACCAAATACATAAATGAGTCTTAAATTGCAAATGAATACACTAATAACCACATAATTTTTTTATTTGAAGGATAACTTTATTTCATTGAGTGTATCCTTGTATATATTTCTTAGTATATGTATTGGATCCCATGGGAAATGAAACATAAAAAGGGTGATCTCAAATAATTATTAAGGGTAAAGTATAGTGGAAACAATAATGAATCAATGATAGTAATAATTATGGAATGGTAAATAACTGAACACAAAAACCATGTAATCAATAAAATGAGAAGGAAATGAATAAAAAATATGGAAAGGTAATAACTTGAAACACATTCCATTCAAGTAACTAGATAAGTAAAATTCAATATGGTAAGTTAATAAACTGAAACACATGCCATTTAATTAATGAACTGAAAATGAAATGTATCTATAGATATGTCGATGAAAAATATCATGGGTGAATAATAATTGAAACTAAATGAGAAAAATTATTAATTATTGGATTTTATGTTTTCTAGTTATATAGAACTATTACTATCAAGGCCTTTCAAAATATGGTTTATCATATTAGGTAAAAACTCATCTAATTTATGAAATTAATTCATCTCGTAAGACTATCGATGCATCAAGGTGATATCTATAACTAGGCCCCAATCATGTCATACCTATCCAAATATATCCTGATATTTAATAATCAAAATAAATAATATTCCTTATCAAATATCTATATGTAATAGAAGATATAGATTGATCATTAATTCCTTAATGTAGGATAAATAAAAAAAAGGGTTATTGATGTTAATTAATGGAAATACCATTGAAAGATCAATAAAAGTATTCTTGAGGAAAATAACCTTTAAATATTTCAATGATTCCCGTACCGATTTGAGAATTTTGAATCATAATACCCATGAGGGAATAACAATAAATTAAACTTAGAATATTATTATAATAAGAAGATCCATAATTTAAAATGTCAAGGTAAACAACCTATTTTAAATTATATATGGTTTAGGTAATAAAAATATGAATGAAAAATGATATAGATAATTAGGGAAAATTCAATGTTCAATGTTCATAGGAAATTGAATGTTTCAAGGGGAATAAAAGGAATCAAGTAATTTAATTTCAATACTATCATTGTAAAAATAAATAGAAACCATATAGAAGAAGAATAAGGATGGTATAAATAAAAAATATCCTAAGTGGATTAAAAATAAAGGGTTGTTGTTTATGATGAATATAAATAAATGATCTTATAAAAATATTCTTAAGGAAAATATCCTTTTAATTTTGAAATAAAAATAAAAATTCTTTTCTTTTAAAATAACTTTTTATAACTATTTTATTTAAAAATAAACCTTTAACATATCTAGAGGAAGATTCAAAGAAATTACAGTGGGTAAATTCATACATCTCATATGAGGTAAAAATAATATTCCTTTTATACAATATAAAATTTAAAAGGATTCCTTTTTTAGAAAGAGACAAGAAGATTCCTTTAAAAACATTGGTAAAAGAAAAAAATTGTAAAAATTACTTTAATTAATCATTTTGGAATGGTTAGAAATATTTTTTAAAAGATTTTTTAAAAATAGGGTTTTTAGAATGGAATGGGTTCTCCGACTAAATAGAGAAATGAAGTTGGGTTTTCTTAAAAACATTTTATAAAAAAATTTAAGTACCAAAGAGTGGGAAAATAATACTATTATTTCATAAAGTTCATTAATAATCAGATTTGAATAAAATGAAATGGTTTGTTATACAATGATCAAATAATTTCCTCTAATGGAAATTCAAATGTAAACAATCCTAAAAAAAATTAGATTGTAAAATAAACCATTGAAAATACTATAACATTGAAGTGAGAATCAATAAATTAATATATTTATGTGTATAAACTATAAATAAACCAAGGGGAAGTGTATATACATAAATATATAGTTGAATTAATTATACACATAATCATATAATATTAATGATAATTAGGAAGTAATATAACCCAATGAAAAGGAATTGGGTTATGAAATTTCATTTCCACTTTGGTAACTTTTAACTAAAATCCACTTCAAAGGAATAATTCAAATTAAAAATAAAAATAAAATGAAAATAAAATAATTCAATATATAATATATCCAAATAATAATTAGATACACCACACAAAAGACATAAGTGGTGAACATGACATTTATCTCATGGATGTAAAAAGTGAGATGAAAATCCCTTACCTTGAGTTTCCTTTTGTTTGTGGTCTTTATCCTAATTTATAATGGTTTTAAGAGTTTTACTAACTTGTTTCGGAACCATATTCATGTTTATAATATCTTATAATCCATTTGATAACAATATTTCATTATTTTCACTATTTCGGGTGTTAATTGTCTAGTCTTTTGAGTATGTTTTGACTTGTTACTTGTTGTTATTCTTACATAGATCCTGGTTTCCTAATCTATAGAATATAAAACATGATGTAATTATCATATATATTCAGTATATATGTATTTAGAATAATCTATAATATTTGGATATAAGAAATGAAATGCACCATTCATGGAGACGGTAGGTCGTACGTACGCATGAACACTAGTTTCATTTCTTTTTTGTATCAAAAGAATGAAAATTAAATGATATATATGTATATTATAATTCTAGTATCATATATATGAAATATATATGACATAGGATTATTAAAAACATCCTTTATACATTTCATGTATAGTGTGAACGAGTCACATCGCTTTGAGGGGGTGGTAGTCCACACTTCCACAAACGATGTTATCATATTTACACATAATAGAAAGCATAAAGGTATATGTTATAAAATAATTAAATAAGGATAAATTCATTATAAATATTTTATATATCATATATAAATATATTTTCTATCTTAATTCTTAACCATGAAAGGTGGTAGTGGAAAAATGAACGATGTCGTTTTGTGAGGCGGTAGTTCTCCGTACACATAAGCGGTAATTTCATTACCTATTAGATGGAAGTGTGTTTAATTTTAGGTTAAAACATTAATATATAAACATATCATTATATTTATGATACTATTTTTATTCTATAATCATGTAATAATAATAGTTTAGGGGTGTATAATGGAAATAAATCTAAATAGCTTTAGGAAGATGTTACCTCTTCTTTGGGTAACTCTTTTTAGTTTGAACCAAAGGAATTCCTTGTATAGATTTATCACCAAGGTGATACTTATAGATTGTGGGTAAGGATGTTTATGAGCTATGTTTTTAGATATTGTTTTAGCCAAATTTTAATGAGATTTGTGAGTAAATGGGAGTCTTGAGTGCCTTTTATAGTAGAGGAGTGGCACTCTTGTAAATTTTGAAAAAAGGAATTCTGGCCATGTTTTTTCCATTGAAAGTGGATCTAATAACGAACAAAATTAAATATAAAAGATTATAGGGTCGAAATATTTCCATCCAATGGATTTTTTACAAGTTTATGGGTCATTTTATCCCTTGATTTTATGGTTTAGTCCTTTGTTAAGCTTAATTTCACTGTAATCATTGTAATAAATTTTAATAACATTCACTAATCTTTTTCATAAAAACTAAGTTTACCTTATTATAAAATATAAATTATTCTTATTCCATATAAGGAATCCATTTTTCCAAATTTTAATCATTGAATTTTCATAAATTAATTTAAAATTTATCCCATTTATGGGATGACAATGCGAGTTTTTAAAGTAAAAACATCCAAAAGTTACTAAGTTCTTATATCCAATTTAAAAGTGAAATTGATTCCAATGACCTAAATTGGATTAATTAATTAAAAAATTATCTTATTAAACTATAAAACTAATTTAAAATATTATTTAACCTTATAAATAAATTATAATAAAAGGCATTTTTGAATTAAATTTCAGTATTTTTCACTATTCATTAAAAAATGAAACTTCATAGAAAAATACCAAAAATTCACCCAAAACAAATTTTTATGTTTATATTTAAAAAATTAAGTTTATTTTGATATATAAGTCTTATAAAATTTTCAAAAAAAATATTTAATATAGATTCTCCATTAAAAGGCTGTAAAAGTGTCTTAATAAAAATATAGGTTTCCATATATAATATTGGGTTTGTTCATATCTCATGTATATCGAATATATTAGATAAATGTCCAAAATATTTGAATTAATATAATATATATATATATTACATTAATATCATTAAATAATTTTAATTAATTTAATTTATGAGGTTAAAACACCTTTATGAGCATAAAAATAGTTTTTTATATAATATTCCCTTTATTTTCAATTGGTTCTTATATTCATTTATAATTAATTTGTAGCCAATGAATTAGTTGTAAAAACCATATATTTTCATAACTTGGTTAATACTATTCATAACATCTGGTTTATATCTCTTTATATTAAATAATAATATTTTAATAATATATTACTATTCGGTAAAACTCGGTATTGTGTGTAACGCAAGCCATTGAAGAAAATAATTATCGTGTGAAATATACACTAACTCGGTGTTGTATTCATTTCAAGCTATAAAATATATTGAATTTATTTAAAATAAGTAATATATTTTAAATTTTTACGATATTATATTCCCTTATGTGGTTAGTATTTCGTATTATACACGTCATCGAATACAATGTTCCTACTTTAGATTTTTGGGGTGTTATATTCTCCCCGGTTTAATTAAATTTCATCCTTGCAATTTAAACTCAATATTGGTGATAGATTATTTGATATTTACTATGTTTGAAATCCCATATCTTTATAAAGGTTCTTAATAAATCTTTTAGAAAATAGAGAATGTTAAGTACAAAGGTCGCATGGAATAACATATAACTAGGTCTCTAAGTAGGATAACATTAGTGGAAAGTATAGATCCATACATAGACGAAAAGCATAAATATTTATAGGGATTGATTTATGTAATCTATCACAAACAATTGAATGATAAATGGAATTTTTAGGGAATCAAATACATAAATCATTTATGATTTAGAAGATCATCAGTTCAATAAAAATTAAGGTATTAGGAAAACTTTTTTTTGATAATTTTCCTAATTTTAAGTATTTTTTTATTGTCTAAGAATATAAGGAAATATACTTACTTTATATATTTCTATAAGAAAAATTTAAAAATTTGGTTGTTCTTTGATCAATTCCCAATTCATCTATTACTTTAATAAATAGATATCCAAAAATTAACTTTGATGCTTGAAGCACAATAATAAACATTAAATGGATCTTAAGGCCCATAAAAGAGTGAAAAGTATTTATATTTGTCTCTAACTACTCTCTAAATCCAATATGGTTAATACAATAATCTCTAAACCTAAAAAGTAACACTACTAGTTCATCATTAATATTTATCCATTATATTGTTCAACTAAAAACAATGACATATTAACTGAGACATTTCATAGGTCAGTGGTTGGTGTTAAACCCTTATCTTCCTTCAGTCATGGGTTCAAGTCCCACATCCATTTTGGATTTTATGGGTTTCCAATCAAAATATAGGTTTTCCTTTTATAAAACCATATATATATAATTCCCAAAATAAATATGATAGACATCCTTGAAATAAGATTAATCACTAAATATACTTTTAACTATGGTTTTCAATACAACCTCAATACATAAGCACTTCATTACTTTATTTCTCCATAGTTCCTTCCTTGGTATAAGTTTTATCCTTTAGAATATTTTTTCCCTAAAACCAAAAACCATAGTGTGAGCATAAATTTTAATATTGGAAAAACCATATAATCATTTTTAGGATGTCTAAATCTTGATTCATTATTTTCAATATAAGACAACTCGGATTTAACATTGGAAATTCATTGTCATTATCTATTCAAATACATCTTAATGATCTGTAAATAGAATGTGATTTATCATAATTATATACCCAAGGAGTGTCAAACTAGGTGCGTAGTAAGACCCATTTTTGTATACCAGTTTATGCTCGAGTCAGACTCGATACACCTTTCGGAGTAATTACTCCTAGGTACACCTGTTCTATAACTACAACCATTTGTAGTATCTATATAGGGATGTATTTCTATGAAGACCCACATAATCTCTACCTTAACAAAACTTTAGAATTTTATTCTATACTTATCCTAAAATTCTACTTTAGGGATATGTTATCTAATCTATGTTTTTCTAAATCTAGTTCCAAATGTTGCTATTAAACTTCCTCTGATACCAACTATAGCAATCCGAACCCAGTAAGCACAGAGCCAGTGTCTACTATCACTATATTGGGGTGATTACAATGAATCAAATACAAAAGGACCGAAGATCTTAGTAGTCTTGTTAAACTAGATTCATAAATAAGTCTTGCATTACAAATTAATACACTAATTTTAACATATTTATTTCCTTTGAGGATAACTTTATTCCATCTAGTGTATCCTTGAATATATTTTTTATTTTAATTCTTGGATTATTAGATATATGAAACATAATAAGGGTGATCTAAAATTCTCATTAAGGTGAAAGTATATTAGAAGAAATAATGAATCAATGAGAATAATAATTATGGAATTTTTAATAACTTAACACACATACCATGTAATCAATAAACTGAGAAGTAAGTGAATAAACAATATCGAAAGGTAATAACTGGAAACACATGCTATTCAAATAACCAGATAAGGAAAAGTTAATATGGAAAGGTAATAATCTAAAACGCATGTCATTTAATCAATGAACTGAAAATGAAATGTATCTATAGATATGTTGACGCAAAACCTCAGGGATGAATAATAACTGAAACTAAATGAGGTAAATTCTTAATTATTGGATGTCGTGTTTCCTAGGTACATAGAACCATTACTTTCAAGACCTTTCAAAATACTTCTTAGCATATCGAGTAAAAACCCATCTAATTTTCACAACTTATTTTTCTCTTGAGGCTACCAATGCATCGAGGGGCTATCTATAATTGGGACCCACCTATGTCATACCTGTCCAAAGCAATCATCATATCGAATAATCGAAACAAATAATATGACTTATCAAATATATATATATATAGATATAATAGAATATATGGATTTATAAATAATTCCCCAATGGAGGATAAGTAACAACCAGGGTTATTTATGTTAATGAATGGAAATACCATTAAAAGATCAATAAAAGTATTCTTAAGGAAAATGATCTTTAAATATTATAAAGTGTCCCATACCACTTCGAAACATTTGAATCACAATATCCATAAAGGAATAACAATAACTGAAACTTATAATATTATGATAATAAGGATATTTATGATAAAACATGTCAAGGTAAACACCATATGTAAAATTATATACACTTTAAGAAATAAACATATCTATAAAAATGATATGGATAATTATGGGAAATTAAGTTTTTAATAGTCATAGGAAATTGATAGTTTAAAGGGGACTAAAAGGAATCAAGGAAGTGAATGTAAATACTATCCTTAGAAAAATCAATCAAAAACAATCTAGAGGAATAATAAAGATGATATCAATACAACATATCCTAAGTGGAGAAAAAATAATAGGTTGTTGTCATTGATTAATATAAATAAAAGAACTTTTAAAAACATTCTTGAGGAAAATATCCTTTTCATTTTGAAAGATATTTTCAAAATCCTTTTCATTGAAAATATATTTTTTAAAAACATTTTTTTAAAGAAAAATTAAAACATGTGAAGGAATGTTCAAAGAAATGACAACAGGTAAATTCATACATGATGTACAAGGTAAAAAGAATATTCCTTTTACATGGTAAAAAGGTTAGAAAGATTCCTTTTTTGGAAAGTGACAATAATATTCCTTTAAAAACATTGATAAAAGAAAAAAAGGGTAAAAATGTGTTTAATTAATCATTTTGGAATGGTTAGAATCATTTTTTAAAACCTTTTTAGAAAACAAAGTTTTTATAATAAAACAGGTTCTCTAACTAAAGAGAGAAATAAAGTCATGTTTTCTTATAAAAAATTTCTAAAACATTTTAAGTACCAAAGAGTGGGGAAATGTTAATATTATTTGATAAAGGTCATGAATAATTATAAGAGAATAAAATGAAAGGTTTTTTAGACAATGATCAAATAATTTCCTCTGATGGAAATTCAAATGTAAACAATCCCGAACAAAATGAGATTGTGAAATAAATCCTTGAGAAGACCATAATGCTGAAGTGAGAATCAATTAGTGAATAGATTTATATGTATCAACTATAAATACACAAAGGTTAAGTGTATATATATTAAGATATAGTCAAATAAATTATACACATAATCATATAATATTAATGACAAGGAGCCAGTAATATAACCCAATGAAAATAAATTGGGTTATGAAATTTCATTTCAACTTGGTTAAATTTTAACTCAAATAACCTTAGAATAAATAATTAAAATTTAAACTAAAAATAAAATTAAAATAAAATAATTCATGATATAATGTATAAAAATGTTCAGTGGATACACCAAACAAAATAAGTAAGTGGTGAACATTACATTTATCTCATAGATGTAAAAAGTGATATGAAAATCCCTTACCTTGAATTTACTTTTTTGTATGGTATTTATCCTCATTTATAGTGGTTTTAATAGTGTTATTAACTTATTTTAAAACCATATTCATGTTTATAATATCTTATTACCCATTTGATAACAATATTTCATTATTTTCACTATTTCAGGTGCTAATTTCCTAGTCTTTCGAATATGTTTTGACTTGTTACTTATTGATTTTATTACATTGATCATGGTTTCATAATCTAAAGAATGTAAAACATGATTTAATTATCATATATATTCATTATAAATTTATTTATAATAATCTATAATATTTGGATAAAATAAATGAAATACATCGTTCATTGAGACGATAGGTCGTACATACGCATGAACGCTACTTTCATTTCTTTTCCATATTAAAAGAATGAAAAGTGAATTATATATGTGTATACTATAATTATATTATCATATCAATTTCATATCTATTACATGTTTTTATTAAAATCACTCTTTATATGTTCCATGTATAGTATGAATGGGTCATATTGCTTTGACGGGGCGGCAGTCCACACTTCCACAAACGATGTTATCATATTTACACATAATGGGAAGCATAAAGGTATGTGTTATAAAATAATTACAGAAGAATAAATAAATTATATAAATTATATATATTATATATAAATATATGTTCCATCATAATTCCCAACCATGAAATGTGGTAAAGGAAAAATGAACGATGTCGTTTCGTGAGGGGTTAGTTCTCCATACACATAAATAGTTAGTTCATTACCCATTAGATGGAAGTGTCACTACCACAAAACTGGGCAAGGCCAGCGCCAACCCTTTATCAGCGCTTTTTTTAAAAGCGCTGATAAAGGTTTGACTTCAAAAAAAATTAAGAGATATATTAATATATAAATATAGTTATATAGTTATATTGATATAAATATAATATATAATTTTTAAATATATTTTAGATAAGTATAAATGTACATTTACACTTATTATACTTAATATATAAGATATTTAGTAAAAATGGCTTATAACAAAATTAAAAAAAATATTTTTAATTAATAATTTTCTAATTATTATGGAGTAATAGTCATTTAATAACAATTTTAAGACTAAAAAATTAAAAAAAAAATATCCAAAATATGTTGAAAACGCAACTCAAACTTCAAACGGCCATAACTTTTGATCCGGGTGTCCGTTTGAGCTATACCACATATCAAATCGAATCCTGCGATTAGCTCTACATTGTTGTGACCGGGGGGACCTCGGTCAAGTGTTTTTTCAAGGAAAAAAGAGGCCCAAAAGGCCTCCAAAACTGAGTTTTTAGTCGGGGTACCCAGATTTTTTAACATTTTGTGGATTTTCAACCTTGTTTAAGGAGGTATTATTGGCTTTTTTTTTGTGGGGACTGAATTTATTCCAAGGTATTACATTCATATTGATATTATGTCTTTTAAATTTCATCCTTTTTTATAATAAACTGCTATTTATAATCAAATATATAACTATATGTACATATTTTTTATATATTCACACCTAAAAATTAAATTTTTTAAATAATTAATTAAACATATTTACATATAAAATATATTAGGTTTATCTAAATAATAACTAATATCCATTTTATTTAAAATACCAATATATGAATATTTATATAACTACTATATATTAATATAACTATACATATATTAATATAACTATATATATATATATATTAATATAACTATATGTATATATTAATATAATTATATATATATATTAATATAAAAATATATATATTAATATAACTATATATATTAATATAAATATATATTACTATACGAATAAATATAACTAAATATATATATAAATAAATAGATATATCATGAATAAGAGAACAAATCAATATAGGTTAGTGGCAAAGGCTTTAGGTGCACAGGGCGGAGGTCTCAAGATCAAATCCGGGTGGAGGCACGGGTGTGCGCGCAAGGGTGATTTAAAGGGCTAGTGCTGATAAAGGGTGTAGGCAGTGCAGGCGGGTGCTCGAGGTGTGGGAAAGCACTGATAAAGGGGGGATCAAGCGCTGTAAACCCCCCTAGATTGGTAGTATTTTTTTATTTTTTTTATTTTTTTTTTATTTTTATTAGTGCTAAAAAAAAGTGCTGATAAAAGGGGTCTTTATCAGTTCTTTTTAGAGCGCTAATAATGGGTACCCCCCCCCCCCCTTTATCTTCACCGGCATTAATAGCGCTTTTTCCAGTGTTGTTAATGGCCGTTTTTAGTGCTGATAAAAGCCATATTTGTAGTAGTGTGTGTGTAATTATTGGTGTAAAAATTAGTATAAAAACATATAATTATATTTATTATACTGGTTTTATTATATAATCATGGAATAAGAAGATTTTATGGGGTGGATAATGGAAATAAAACTAAAGATCTTGAGGGAGATGCTACATATTCTTTGGGTAACTCCTTTTAGTTTGAACTGAAGGGCTTCCTTGGATGGATTTATGATGAAGGTGAGAATTCAAGATTGATGGTAGGGATATTTAAGATCTATTTGTTTAGATATTTTTTGATCCAAATGGTCCTGAATGGTGTGAGGAAGTGGGAGGCTTGAGTGCTTTTTTATAGTGGAGGAGGAGTGGCACTCTTGTAAATTTTTGAAAAGGGAATTTCACCCACGTTTTTTCCATTGCAAGTGACTCCAATAATGTAAAAATTATAGAAAATGGATTATATGGTCTAAATATGGTCATCAAATGATTTTTTGACAAGTTTCTAGGTCATTTTTTCCCTTTTTTAAGGTTTAGTCCTTTATTAAGCTTAACTTTATCTTAATCGTTGTAATTAATTTTCATCACTTTCACTAATATATTTTTTCAAAAAAATAATTTGACCTTATTATAAATTATAAATTATTATAATTAAAAATATGGAATCTATTTTTCAAATTCCAATTAAATAATTGGCATAAATTAATTTAAAATTAATCTCATATACATAACGACAATGCGGGTTTTTGTAGTAAAAATATCCAAAAGTTTACTAAGTTTTTATATCCAATTTAAAAGTAAAATTAATTCCAATGACCTAAATTTGGTTAATTAATAAAAAAAATCATCTAATTAAACTTAAAAAATATTATTTAACCTTATAAATAAATTATAATAAAAACATTTTTGAATTAAAATTCAGAATTTTTACTATTCATTAAAAAATGAGACTTCACAGAAAAATACAAAAAATTAAAACTAGCCTAATTTTTATTTGATATTTAAAAAAATAGTTTATTTTTAAATATTTTTTTAATAATATTTTTAAAAAAATTATTTAAAATAAGTTCTTCATTAAAAGGCAGAAAAAGTGTCTTAATAAAAATATAGGTTTTTATGTGTAATATTAGGTTTGTTTTTATCTCACGTCTATCGAATCTATTGGATAAATGTCAAAAATATTTGATAAAATATATAATATATATTACATCAATATCATTAACTAATTTTAATTAATTTAATTTATTAGGATAAAACACCTTTTAGGGCATAAAAAGGTTTTCTATAAAATATTCCCTTTATTTTTCATTGGTTCTTATATTCATTTCTAATTAATTTGTAACTAATGAATTAGTTGTATAAACCATATTTTTCATAATTTAGTTAATATTATTAATAAAGTCAAGTTTATATCTTATTATATTAAATAATAATGTTTTAATAATATATTATTATTTGGTAAAACTCAGTCTTGTGTGTAATGCAATCCATTAAAGAAACCTGTCTTTGCGTGCGACGTACGTTAACTCAGTTTCGCATGCATTGAAATCTATAAAATATATTAAATTTACTAAAATAGTTAATATATTATAAATTCTTGGTATATTATATTCTCTTACATGCTTGATGTTGCGTGTCATACATGTTATTGAATACAATGTTCCTACTTTAGATTTTCCTAGAGTTACACCAGTAACTCAGAGTAAATGTATACTTTATTATATTGGAATAATAACCTATAGATAACATCAAAAAATATTTATCAATTTAATAATATTTAAGAACCAGATATATACATGATTCCCATTTTACAATAAAAATATAAAATACATAGCAAAAGAAATATTATTACATACTTGATATTATTCATAACATCCTTCTTAATATCATGTGGAAAGGAAAAAAAATAAAAAGTGAGATCAGATCCTCAGTTAGGGTTATCTATAGTGTAATATATCATGAATAAATAAGTAATACACAATATAGAAACGTAAATAACTGAAAAAACATATCATTTAATCAATAACTTGAGCACAAAATGAATCCATGGATAAAATCAATGTTGTAATCTCGTGGATAATAATAACTAAATTGTCATTGAAGGATATAATTAATGTTGGATTTCATTATCTCATACATAATGATATATTTACTATCAAAGCCTCATTCCAATACAATTTAATTGATGGGTAAGTATACACCAAAAACTCATTTAATAAGGTTAGCCAATTTTTTTGTCTCATGTGACCTATCGATGAATCAAGGGGACTTTTATAATTAATCCCCACCCATAACTATGTTTCCCATAACTTACTCATATATTTAATGATCATTTTAATTCAAAAAAATATTACTTATCAAAAAATGTCTATATTGAGTAAATAATATAGAATATCAATATTTCCCCTATTAACAAAATAACTTTCAATGTAAAATATCATATATAGAAATGGTATACAATTTAGAAAAAAATCATATCCATGGTATAAATAATATATGTATTTAAGAGAAATTTAGTTTCCAACAATCACAAAAAAAATGAATGTTTCAAGATAAATTTAATGGCCACAAAAATAATAATAGATTAAAGATGACCATTAAATCATCAGAAATATAGGTTTTATAATAAAACCATGTCCTTTTGAAAAAATAAAGAAAATGGAAGTGAAATATTAAAATAATATTTTATTAAATAGGTTTCTTTGTAAAACCATTGAAATATTATAGAATATTCTAAATATCATAAAATGGTTAGGGCGGTGGGAAAATTTATTCACGTGATATACGTTAAAAATAAGCATTCTTTTTATCTTTTTGTAAAAGAAAATAAAAAATGAACATTTCAGAAAATAATAGAAAGATTCCTTTTAAAACATTTAAAAAGTATATTATAACATAAAATTACCTTGCTAAATCATTTTAGTAAAAAGAAATTACTTTTATAAAACATTTTTTTAAAAATATGGATATGTAAAAAAATATACCCGATCAAAAAGAGAAATAATATCGATTTTTATTTTAAAAATATCTTTTATTAATTAAAGTTCCAAAGAGAGGAATATTTGGAAGAAAATTCCTTAAATATATATAGGATAATAAAAAATATTTAGTGTATTATGGATAGATTATAATATTCTTTTAATTAAAATAAGAGTAATCCTAAAAAATTAGATTGTAAAATTAATTCTTACCTCTTTGGTAACTTTAAAATTGTAATCCCTTGAAAGAATAAACTTGAATTGAAACCTTAATCATAATTAAAAAATATATATTCATTTTTAATATATAAAATGGGTAGTATATACATCACATAAAAATGAATAGGTGCATAACACCAAAGATGTCTCAATGGTGTGGAAATTGAGATATAATCCCTTACCTTAAGTTCTTTTTGATTTGAAAGTGAACTAAAATCCTATATAATAAATTTTTAATTTATTATAATTAAATAATAGATTCATTTACATACTTATAATATCATATATTATCCAATTATAAAATTTAAACACCTATTTATTAATAATATCTTATTAAAATCATTGTTTTTGGGTGTTAACTATTTCGTTTTTTATGTGAATTTTGATTTGGAAGTTCCGATCCTTGTACTTTTATTATGGTTATATTATCTTAAGAATTTTAATAATGATTTAAATATAATATATATACATATATATATATTATATATTTTTATAGTCATCAATAAAAGGTAGAGATAAGAAAATGAATTACATCATTCATAGAGATGTTAGTCGTATGTACTTATAAACACTATTTTCACTTTTCAACAAATGGAATGAAAGAAAGTTAAATAATAATTAACCTTAATAAAACCATTTTTATATAATATATATCATATATAGTCTTTAAATTTAACCTTATTACCATCCATGTAAATTATAAATGAAAAATGTATCACTTCACTTCATATAGGTGGTAGTTCACATGTACACATGGGAGACGTTATCATTTTATAACTGATTATAAGGTAAGAAGTTAGATATGATATTATAATTAAAAAAGAATAATTATGTCATAAATATCATATATATTCATTATTTATATCTTTATAACCATCCAAATAAAGTGGTTATGAAAACAAATCACAACGCTATGTGGAGATGGAAAGTCGTATGTACGCATAAGTAATGTTTTCACTTTTTGTAAGATAGAAAAGATATAGAAAATGGTTATACCAAAATTATAAAAACATATTATTATATTTATGATACTATATTTATTGTTTTTGGATTGTTACAATATATTTAAGTGAAGTAGAAGAATAATTAAATTTTAAAGAGTCGATAAAGATGATTACATATTCTTTAGAATACTTACTTTAGATCCCATTTTAAGGACATGTGTAATGGTATTTTAAGAATAAAAGAACTTATAATTATTTTATATGAATTTTATAATATAATTCTATAGGGTTTGGTTGATATAGGCTTCTCAAGAAATCGTAAATAAAATAAAAAAGGGGGTCATGTTATAAGTGAGGGGAGGGCCACTCATGTGATAACTCAAAGTATTAAATTAATATAAATTAATTTTCCTATAAAAGTGACTTAAAATTTGAATAATTAGAATATAAGATTATTATGAGTCTAAATAATCTTATATAATAAAATTTTTACAATTATTTTTTATTTTTTTACACTAATCTATTAGTTTTAACCTCTGTTAACCCTTTTAAAAATTACTGTGATATCAATGTTTTTTTACTCTTTAGGGGTGAATAAAGATACTACAAAATAATAATTGATACATAAATGCTCTATGGTTAATATTTTAAACCATATACCATTCATTTTTCTAAATATAGTATATTTATAAATTTTAAATCATTTAATAAAATATTTTTTATTATAAAATATCATTAATGTCATTTTCTGGAATACATGAAATATTATAATATAATTTGAGTCTAACTTATGTAAAATGGTTAAAAAGTGACATGGATTCAAATATAAGGATTATAAGTTCTTATTAAAATCCCAAATAAAATTTATATAGGTTTATATGTCATTTTAGAACTTATTTTTTGGTTTAACCCCTTGGTTAACCAGTTTTCACCTCAATTATGGTAATGAATCTGTCAATATTAAAGGGTTATAATTTTACTTATAATGCATAAATTGGATCATAAATGTTAAATGTATGATATTTTATATAATTTATCATCATAATTTTCTTCTTGTATGATTTTTATTATTTTTAATTATTTAATAAAATATTATTTAACATAAAATATCATTATGATTATTTTTTATAGTATTTATTTAATTTGACTTTAAATTCATCAATATAGTAATGAAATTTAAATATAAACCTTTCAAACATCTTTAATATGGTATATTTATCTATAAAATTCTTGAGATACTATAAATCATCCAAAAAACTACTTTTAGAGTTTTTAAAATAATTTAGTTGATTTTTCTACTACTTACACAAGCACTGTGTCAGAGTTGTGTAAGCATTTAATGTATTTATTTAATTACTAAAAATTAAAAATAAATTATCATGAAAAAAAATTAATATTTAAAATAACCATTTATAACCAAATATTTTTTTAACCCTATCACAAAATTTTATAGATGTTAATACTAATACAGTGACATTTTTTACTTTATCATTTACTTAAATATTATAAAGGTCAAAATAAATTTTAAATGAAAAAAAAGTTTATATTTTTTATCTTTTTAAGATTATTGATTAAATAAATTCATATTATGAAATACATTCAAGGGTTTTAATGAATTTGATGCCTTTTGACATTAGTCTTTAACCTTAATTACCTGATTTACCCTTTACTGGGTTGATAAATTTTAACACTATTATTATTAATAATGTATAAAAAATGGGACCTATTTAACAAATTTGAACCTAATAATTCCTAATTTTGAATCAATTTTATCAAAATAAAATATTATAATTTACATAATTAATTTAAAAAAAACCCATAAAATGGGATGAAAAACAATTTTCCATAAAAATGCTTTTTTAAGATTAAATATTTAATTATATTAAAATCATGTAAAATTATGATCCTAATGGAATTAATTAATTTATTTTAAATTAAATATATATTATATCACTTTAAATTCAAAATATAATCAGTCTTTTAAATTACTTTATTTAAATAAAATAAATGGTAGTTCTACAAAAATTGATATTTTTTACTATTCAATGAAAAGTAAATCTTTTTAGAAAAAATCCAAAAACTAAACCTAAGATAATGATGAAATAAAAGAAAAAAATGATATAATTTTACAATAATAATATTTCAATAGTTTTTTATGGTTCATTTAAACTCTATTGTGAGTAAATCATGTTATAAAGAAATTATATTTATTTAAAGAGAAATGTATCATAAAATCTCATGGTGTTTCATTCAACCCCCTTATAAGAATTTATCCCTAGAAATTCCATCACTCTAATAAAAATAACTAAGGTTACATATGCCTCATAATTTCCTTGATTTCCAACATAGATTCTGTAAATTTATAGTTTCACCACAAAAAAATTACTAGATGAGTGGTCTTGTTTCATAACACTCTCTCTATATAATCTATAATTTCCACTGGTTATTCCTCATAATAATTATCTTTATATAGTAATATGACCTATGAATTCCGTATATATAAAGGATCGGGTGTGTACTTATTTAGTAGAGATGCATAGAACACATTGTGAACCTTAAAGAGATTGGTTTGAAGTGTCAAGTGATAAGCTATATTCCCAAAATGATAAATAATTTTGAACTAGGGATAATTTTTCACTTATTTTTAAATCTCACAACCTTGTTACAGGGATATATTCATAGTAATACCTTGTCACCAACTTTCCACTCTAGATATTTCCAATTATTTTCAACATAAATTTTTTGTTTACTTTGACCTATCGTTATGTTTTGTTGAATGGATATAACCTTATCTTACATTTCTTTAGATAAACTAGGTCCCAATAGATTTATTTATCCAAATTTTTTCCAACATGTTATAGTTCTGTACTTCCTTCCATAGAGGGAATCATAAGGATCCTTCTGAATACTTGAGTAAAAACTATTGTTGTAAGAAAATTTTACTAAAGGAATGTATTGGTCTGAACCACCTTTAAAATCCATATAGAAAGATCTCAATTTTTCTTTTATAATTTGAATGGTCATCTCATAATGATCATATATCTGAGGATGATAATCAATACAGAAACTCAACTCTTTATCCAAATCCTACTAAAGGATTTTCTAGAACTTCAAGGTAAACCTTGGATATTGATTAAATATTATTGATAGTGGTGATATATAAAATATCACAACTTCTTTAATGTATAAATGAGTAATATAATCAAGAGATAAAACTTATATAATAGTGATAAAATGTGAAAATTTCATAAGTTGGTCTACTGCAACCCAAATAGCATTATGTTCTTTAGATGTTTTGGGGGTCCAAAAATTAAATTCATTGTAATGTTTTCCCATTTCCATTCCGGTATGGGTAATGGTTATAACATCCCCTTATACTTTTATCTCTCATCCTTAACGTACTGACACACTAGGAATCAGGATTCATACTATAAAATATCCCCTTTCATGTTATCCCACTAGAAATACTCTTTTAGATCTCTATAATATTTGTACTTCCATGATGAATAGAGAATGATGAACTATGAGCTTTATCTAATAGCTATTTTTTTCAAATCATGTATTGACATGAAACATAATTAGATTCTAAAATTTATCATCCCAACATGATCATGGTTGAACTTAGGAACATTCCTCACCTTCATCTATAATTCTATGTCTTCCATTTATACCTTTTTAATCCTCTCATGAATGGATGGTTCAATATTCTTCTAATAAATATAATATTTGTCCCCTTTACTTAATATTTCAAGATCTATATTATTAAAATATATAAATATTCAATCTCTTTAAATAATCATCAAATAAAAAATAACATGGTCTTTCTGATTTAGATCACCATCCACCTTATTTTCCTCCCAGGGTGGTAATGTATTGAGAAATCATGATCCTAGCTCAAATCCAACCATTTTATCTAGTTCATATTCAACTATTTATGTGTAAGTATATACTTCAAGCTTTTATGATCAGTATATATAATAAATTTTTCACCATACATATATTTCCTCCATATCTTCAATGAAAAAATTACAGCTACCAATTCCAAATCACAAGTCAGGTAATTCTGCTCATGAATTTTCAATTGGAAGATGGCATAAACTATCACCATATAATTCTACATGATGATAGATACTAGTACCTTCATTAATACATCACTCACTGAAAATCATTTTTATATAAAAAGAGATAGGGAAACATACATAAACCGAAAGGACAAACCCAACAAGGATCATGGCGGCCTAAAGTGGTCAAGGCCAAGAATGTCACCGAGAATGATGTGATTAAAACTTTTTGGAATATAGCTTATGTAGTTATTCTCACATTAATAAATCCAAAATAACTTGGATCATTTCTAGGTCAACATGGTAATTGGATTAGATAGTCATGAGAAATATTTTAAAAAGAATTGGTAGTATTCATACAACCCAAGAAAAAATGGATCTATTACTGTGGTTATTATAGTCCATTGCTTAATAACTTTTATCTTTAAAGGATCCACCAATATACCCTCACTTAAAGTTAAATGACCTAAGAATTAGACTTTTGTATTAAAAATTCCCACTTGATAAATTTGGATTATAGATTATCCTTCTTCGATGTCATCAGAACAATCCTTAAATGTTCTTCACTCTCTTCCTTTATATTTGAATATATAATAATATCATCTATAAATACTACCAAAAACTGATCAAGGTAATATCTAAAGACTCTATTCATTAAATACATAAAGGTTTCAGGGTTATTGGTAAGTCTAAATAGAATTACTATAAATTCATATTGACCATACCTCATATATAAGGTTTTTATCAGTATATCCTCCTTTTTGACACTTATCTGATAATATCTAAATTGGAGATCAACCTTAAAAAATATTGAGTTCCTTTTATTTTAACAAACAAACTATAAATATAGGGTAAAGGATATTTGTTCTTAATAGTGATTTTGTTAAGTTTTGATAATCAATTAAAATACATATTATCCCATCTTTCTTCTTAACAAAAAGAATAGGTTTTCACCATGGTGAACCACTAGTCCAAATAATTCCCTTATCTAGATTCTCCTAGAGTTTCTTCTTTAATTCCTACTACTCAATTGGGGATATTATGCATGGATTATTTAAAATACATGTAGCACTAGATATGAGTTCTACTAAAAACTAAACTTTATGATTCAAGGGAATAATAGTAAACTCTTCTAAAAAGACACCAACAAACTCCTGTACAATAAGAATATCTTAAATGTTGAGCTTCTTTCCAATCATTTGAGAGAAATATCCCTCAAAAATAGGAAGAAAAATCCATATAATGGAATTAAATTCTAGTGATATTTTATGTTCATTCTCACACTGATATACTATCATAGTTTGATTTGGAATTTCAAATGTAACTTCCCAAAGTAATGAATATCTTTTTAAGGGACTTAACCTATTTCTTAGTTACCAATGGATTAGTAATCCATACATTTTCTATGGGTGTCAATTTTATTCCTTTGGTTAAGAAACATCAATAAATAATGGCACACACTGAGTTATCTCATAATCATAATGAATATTGATCTATAAAATAAAAATCATTTTAATGGTAAATGTTTTCAAATACTACAAATTATTAACATAATTCTCATGATAGTTATGTTTATTTAAAATTTATTTCCCAAGGTTTCTACTAAAATTTATCTGATACCAAATGTAGAAACCTAAAATCTAGTAATCCAAAGTTGATGGATACTTTATTACATTGTCATAAGATACAATGGATCATTTCACCAAGGATGAATGAGATTAGTAGTCTAGAAAAAAAAGGATACATACATGATTGTAACACCACAAGTTTTTTTGAATTATTTTTTTAGAATAAATTAAGTTTCTTTGATAACATGAATTATACACAACAAAATTTTAATCTTGAGTTAAACACAACACCAAGTTAATATTTTACTACATTTATCACTAGGTTAGCTTGTGTTACACATGATGATGAGCTTTAACAAAACAATGATATAATATTATTATTATTATTCAAATGCTACCATTATAAACTAGTCGTTAAAATTAGTGATATGAAATGTAATAAATAAATTTTAAATATTATTCATAATTTTTTTATATAAACAAAACATATTGATAAAAAATTACTTAACTTTCATTAAAATATTTAAATTTTTTGAAGAAGTAATTTTCTAAAAATAAGTTTTATTATTATTTTTTGTGAAAAATAATAAAATTAATTTTTGAAACTTTTAGAAAATTAATTTTATAAAATAAAGTTTAGTTTTTGAATCATCATGTCAAAATTATCATAGGGTAATTTTTTGTGATTTTTTTGAAAAGTTTCATTTTTTCATGAATAGTGAAAAATACTGAATTTTAATCGAAAAATGTATTTTAATTTAATTTATTATAAACTAAAATTATTTTTTAAATTGGTTATAAAATAAACTTAGTTTAATTATAAATACAATAATCTAATTTATTCCATTATAATTAATTTTATATTGAATTTTGATATAAAAACTTTGTAAACCTTTGAACATTTTCTCTTTAAAAACTCGCTTTCTCATCACGTCTTCGAGTTTAATTTTAAATTAAATTTTTAAAACTATGTGAATAGAATTATGAAAAATGGGTTCAATATTATGGATAATAATAATTTATACTATATAATAATTTTAACTTAATTTTTGGAAAAAATAGATTTTTAAAAAAGTAAAAAATATTTACCATGGTTAAAGTAAAAATGGGTTTACAAAGGGGATTAAACTAAAATGATAAGAGTTAAAATAAAACAAATTATATCCAAAATCCATTTTTCCCATATTTCATCATTATCTTATATATTATAGATAATCTTACATTATTGGAGCCTTTATACATGAAAATATGTGGATGGAATTCTTTCTTTCAAAAAATTACAAGTGTGCCACTCACCTCACTTATAAAAGGTCACCCATTCTCCTATCCTCTTAACACATTAAAAACATTTTTGTTAATAAAATAACTACCCAAATAACTTCCCATATTATATCCTCTCATCTTATAATCTTTATTTTTTATATAAATATAACATATGAATTCTTTTGGTGAAAACCTAAGGAGGATACCTAAATAAGAGGTAATGTTCATCAATGAGCATTTTTTATTATTTCTTCATACAAATCCATAAATTATTATTATACCATGATAATATAATATTATTATTATATTAAATATACTAATATTTATTTATGTTAATGTAATTACCTAAAAATATCTCCACTTCCATAAAATGGGACATGAAATAATCGTTTGTGTGTACGGTAGACTACTGTCTCGCGAACTGATGCCATTCATTTTTCTATTACCACCTCAAAACTATATACATAATGATGGATTTATTATTTATATATAATATTCACGATATTATTATACTTTTTGAATTATTATTTCACACATACCTTCATACTCTACACTTTTTTGGGAATATGATAATGTTGCTTGTGTGTGCGATGGACTACTGCCTCGCGAAGCGATGTGATTCATTCACATATTACATGAAATGTAATAATTATTTTTTTATTAAAAATATTTGATATATATAAAATAAAAATAATTCTTAAATTACAATTTATCATTTACCTTTCTTTATTTCAATCCAATAATAAAATGGAAACAGAGTTCATGTGTACGTACGGCCTACCATCTCCATGAACGGTGTATTTCATTTTCTATCAATAAATTTTATGAATACCTCTAAATAAATATATAAAAATAAACATATATGATAATTATATCATGTTTAAAATTTTATATATTATTAAATTATAATCAAATCTATATTAATAAAAATAAAAAATAAAAACATAAATGAAAAACAAAGTGGTTATTACCTGAAATGTAAATTTAACCTGGAATTGTTAATAAACAGGTAATAAAAGATAATAATAAAATAAAATATGGTATTATATATATATATATGGTTATTTAATAGGATTATTATATTATTATATTTATTATACATGAGTTTTTAAAGTGTACGATGTAAGTTAGGACTTAAGATAAGGGATTTTTGTCTCAATTTTCCTTATTTGAGATGTATGTTATGTTATACACCTATATTCTTTCATAAGGTATATATAGCCCATTTTACATGTAATATAATGAATTTATTTATCCTTGTGAAATTTTAAGTTCCATTTTATGTTATCACTTCATGGGGATTATGATTCTAATTTACTAAAGTGGTAATGATTTTATGTCACATTCTCGTCATTTATCATACTAGTTTATGATTATGTTTCCTACGATAAAATATTGTGAAAAAAATCCCAATAAACTCACAAATTTTCTTATACTATGGTTATTCATGATATTTTAAAGTAATATTATCAATTTCCACTTTTTTCACTTAAAATAATTGATAAAATGTTTTTATAAAAATCTGACTTTATTTCTTTATTCAGTCATAAATCCATTTTCTTCCAAAACCAAGTTTTTTTAAAAGTTTTCAAAAAAAATTATTGGTATCCTATGTTTTTTAAAATAAATGTTTAATAATATTTGATTTATTTTACAAAAATGGTTTGAAAGGAATCTTCATGTCATTTTCCAAACAATGCTCTATTGGATTTTACCAAAAATATAAAAGGAATATTTGTTTTAACATGTATATCATAACCAAAATTTCCTTTCATAATGACAGTTATTTTATTTTAATATTACTTTATAAGTTTTAAAGGTTATTTTCAAATAAAAAAATTTTCAAAAGGTTTTATGTTTTGAAATTAATTTTCAAATAAAAATATTTTCAAAAGGTTTCATGTTTTAAAATTAATTTTCAAATAAAAATATTTTCCACGGGTTATTCTATAAATGATGAAATTTTTATGAAACCTGTCTCTTTTCTATAAGTTATGATATGATGAAATGTTTATGAAACTTATTTCATTTCATGAGTTATGATGTGATGAATTTTTTATGATCTTGAGACACACATAAATATTGTTTTCATTATGAGATAGGTGGGTCCTATATCTCCTTCTAATGTATTGGGTAAAGATTTATATCTCATGAGATATACAGGAATGGAATAGGGAGTGAAACCGGTTCAGTAAGGGAGTTTTTCTTATGTGATGGTTTTGGGAGTGAACCTTGACTACTATGATGGTTTGGGGAGTGAACTTATTCTACAATGATATCTTTGGTTGTTATCCTTGACTACTATGGAAATTATTTTCTAATTTTATGTGTATTACACAAATCTATGTCTTATTCAAATGTTATTCTCTCATGGAACATATTCTTTGATTCCCTTATTATCTATATCTTATGAACTTCCAATATTTATTCCATGGCTCAAGATTATGATATTTGATATTTAGGGTATGGTTTAAAAATGTTATACTCATGTTCTCATACCCTGATGTTCATGTTATACTTATATATCTCTCTTGTTTTCTCTTATTAAGCATATGAGTCCACCCTTTCTTATATTTCCTTTCCCCAGGTCATGAAGAAATATATTATGTATAATATGTATAATAAGGATTATAGTTATGAAGATCATAATTTTAGAAGATGTAGTTTGCCTATGGACCAGTTGTTTATGTTTTGAAGTTTCCAAATATGCTTAATTAGTATGGTCCTCAAGCATGTGTTTTTATAATGTAATGAATATTAAATAAAAATTATGTAATATATATGTATGATAATCCTATGTCACTATAGTTGGAATTGGTGAATAGGTTTGGTTAACTTTTAGAAACTACGATGATAAAACATTATAAGGACATGTCTAAGGATAATTCTAAATATAAGTCAAAGTATATGAAAATGTCCAAGAATTTTGGAAAAGGATATAGCGAGTGGTTTCAAAGAAATTATATTTCTATCTGGATATTATAAGAGGATTTGTATTTCTCATAGATTTATCTAGGGGTAAGAACTCTAAAAGGGCATATTGAGCTAGACTTGATCATCACCTAGTTCACAACAATGGGCCTTAATGCACACTTAGTTTAACACTCTCAAGGGATACTCTTTATAAATTAACAAACTCTTTATAAACCATAATGAAGGATTTAAATAGATGATAACTATAAATATCCTAGGATAAATCTAAGTTTTCATATATTAAATAATGTTTTGTGATCTAGATATCTTATAAGTGAATTTTCATAATGATGTGGTTCCCCATCATGATTATTATTTCTTAAACTATGATATTTGTTTTTAGTAAATGGATGGAACCTAAAGGAATTTTTTTGATGTTGAGTGTGATATAAAATGAAATTATTTTCCTCCTGAGTATTCAAACATTGTGGGAGATAGAATGAAAAATCTCATTTCTTTGTGCACACAACATTCTCCAGCTATGAAACATGTTGTACCTCCAAACAAAAAAATAAGGGAACAACATTATGTTGTGTCCTTCAAGAGGAAATGTACACTTTCTTTTAGTGGTTATTTTAATTAAATAGTTGTTGAAAAATGTATCATCACCACTAAAAATATATTTTTTATTCTCTAGTGATTGGAATATGAAAAAATTTATTTTGGTTGTCTACCATTTGAAAGGTGAAGCGGATCAATGGTGGATTCTTATCAAGAATACAAGGAAACATGATGAAATTTAATCCATGGGTTGGGATGATTTAAATAACATATTTTTCAATAAGTAATTTCCTCATATTATTTATATAAATATGAAGAATTAGTTCCTTGATCTAAATAAAAAATTATGATGAATCTATTAGTACCTATGAAGAAAATTTTACAGGACATGAAAGGTACGCTTCCGATATTATCATCCAACCTAAAAGAAAGGTTGATTGATTCTTCATTGGATTAAAACCAAGTCTTAAAAGGGTGTTATCCATAAGATACTTCAATAGATAAAAATTTATTGTTTGATGTGTTATCAAGGTGTAAATGGAGGTTGCAGTTATATATCAATCTCATGGTTTTGATTAGAAGAGAAAAATGGGATTCAAAGTAAAATCCAATAACCAAGGAAAAAATAATATAAGCTTTACTTTATGGTAAAAGTGTGGGAAGAATCAAGGAGGAAATTATCCTAAGGAGACTATTAAATGTTTTATGTGTGTAAGGGAAGGTCATTAGGAAATTGATTTCTAAATTTATGGGAAAAAGTTTGCTAATGATGTGAATAGAGAGAAATCTACACAGAATAAAACACCCACACTCTAGTGTTTCAAATGAAAAGAGTATAGGCATTATGCTAATCAATTCCCAAATCTGGAGTTTAATGATAATTTTTTATGTCGGTGACCTCTTATGCCAAGAGAAAAAGGTAAGTCACATGTGATCACTATATCTTGTGAGAGATGAAATAAATACATTGTGAAAGGTACACTTACCATCTAATATATAATTTCTAATGTATTATTTGACTCTAGATCTACCCATTCATTCATATCTAAAGAATTTTATAAGTGTATCAAGCTTCCACCTAAGTGGTTAGATGTAGAATTAGTAGTGAAAAAACTCTAATGGTATGATTATTGCATCTTAAGTCTATGATTTCTCTCTAGTTTAGGTTTATGGGAATGTAATTCCTGAAAATCATTTTATTCTTCCTCTGGTTGAATCTAATGTTATCTTGGGCATGTATTGTATTTATCTACATAAATCCCACATAAATTATTGAGTAAGGGAAGTCGTATTTGATATTCTAAACTAGCCTATGATTTTCTATCAATGTGATGATAAGTACAAACTTCTTATGGAGATCACATCCATTGTATGGGTCTTAATACCCATTTTTAAAAGGGGTTTTATCTTATATGGTTGGGGATAAACTATAAATCGATGATATTCCTATATTTTGGGAATTTTTTGAGGTCTTTATGTAAAATTTTCTTATCATTCCACCAAAATGTAAATTTGATTTCTCAATAGAACTCATATTTGATGACCTCATTAAAGATATGGAGGTATTATCTTTATGGAGAAAAGTGTGATATATATATATATATCATAAAATTTTAAAGTATATGTTCACACATAAGTAGTTGAATATGTGCAAAATAAGATGGTTATAGCTGATTAAATATTATGACTACACAATACACTACCATCCAGGGAAAGAGAACAAGGTGGTAGATGTTTTGAGTTGAAAGGATCAAACTAACATATCCATGATAAGGATTAAAAAAGATCCAATATTTCTATATTTTCAAAGTATGGATCTATAAATCCTAATTAAAGGGAAAAAATCATATCTTACTCAATTTAACTTTCAACCATATATACAAGTGAAGATTAAAGAGGTGTATAAATAAGATTTAAAGTAGAAAAATAAGGTTAGAAATTCTCTTGAGTTTAACCTTGATCTTGATGGAATGATGAGGTTCATGAACCATGAATGTGTTCAATCAATACTAGATTTTAAGAAGGATTTATTATAGGATGGTCATAGTTCTTCATTCTATATTCATCCAGAAAGTATGAAGATTTATAGATATTTTAAAGAGTACTTATACTGAGATGTAATGAATAGAAATATCACAAATTTTATATCTCAGTTCTTGGTATGTCTGTAAGTTTAGGTAGATAGAAAAAAATCTAATGTAATGTTACATCCATTACCCATATCATAATGGAAATGGAAAAAACATCACCATAGATTTTTCCATTAGACTCTACAAAACATCTAAAGGTCATAATTCTATATGGGTTATAGTCGATCACCTTACAAATCAAGCACACTTCATCACTATCATAGAATAATTCTATTTGGATATTTTTTATAGGATATACATTAAGGAAGTACTAAGGTTGCATGGATTACAACATTCCATTATAAATGATTGGGATACAAGATTTAACTAAAAATTTTGGTGAATTATTCTGTAATATCTTGATATGGATTTGAGTTTAAGAACTACATATCATCCTCAGATAGAAGTTCGGTCAAACAAGACAACTTAAACCCTAGAGGATATGTTGATATCTTGTTCATTAGATTTCAAAGGTGGTTGAAATAAACACCTTTCTCTAGTTGACTTTTCTTACAAAAATATATTTCACTTAAGAATTTAGATGGATCCTTATTAATACCTTTATGGAAATAAATTTATAGATCCAACTTGTTGGAATGAAGTTTGAGAAATAAAGCTATTGGGACCTGAGATAGTTGAAGAAATGATATACAAGGTTAGATCCATTCAAAAACACATCAAGGAAGCTCATAGTTAAAAGAAAATTTATACTGATAATCTTCGATATGATCTAGGATTTAAAGTTTGTGATAAGGTGTTTCTAAGAATTTATCCATGGAATAAGGTTATGATATTCGATAATAAAGGGAAAATAAGCCCTAGTTATGTAGGTCTCTTTTAAGTTATTAATCATATCGGGATTGTAGCCTATCAGTTGGTGCTTCCACCAAACCAATCTCAAGTCCACGATGTGTTACATTTCTCTATCATGAGGAATTACATATCTGTCCCTTCACATATAGTAAACTCAGAGTTCATACCACTAGAGCATGATCTTTCTTATAGAGAACAACAGATGGAGATTTTGGATTGTAAAAAGAAAGATCTAAGAAACAAGACCACTCACCTGGTCAAAGGTTTGTGGTAAAACCACCAATTTAAAGAAGCAATGTGTGAACTTAATTATATAATGAGGTATAAATATCCTTATTTTTTGTATCAAAGTAATGAATTTTTAGGGCAAAATTTATTTTAAGGGGGTAGAAAGTAAGGCCCCTAGTTTTTATGAATTATTATTATTTTGGATAAATTAAATTTATTGGATATATTACATGACACACGAAAATAAGTTAAGATTTAATTACACTCAAAACCAAGTTAATATTTCACTACATGAAACACTGTGTTAGGTTGTGTTACACACGACACTAGGTTTTAATAAAACCATGATATACTATTAATATTATTATTCAAATGTAGTCATTATAACCTGGACATTGAACTTAGATATATGAATAGTAATAAATAATTTTTAAATATTATGTATAATATTTTTATATAAATAAAACATATTTATAATAAATTATTTAATATTCATAAAAAAGTATATGCTTCGAAAATACTATTTTTTTAAAAAAATGTTTTTTTTATTATTCCATTTTTTGAACAATAAAATTATTTTTTAACACCTTTAGAAAATTAATTTTATAAAATAAAATTAATTTTTGAAATCATAATGTCAAAATTATCTTATGGTGTTTTTTTGTGATTTATCTGAAAAGTTTTGTTTTTTGATAAATAGTGAAAATACTAAATTTTAATTGAAAATTGTCTTTTAGTTTAATTTAATTTAAAGTTAAGTTGTATTTTAAATTGGTTTTAAAGTATATATTAGTTCAATTATACATTAAATAATATAATTTAGGTCATTTTAATCAATTTTATACTAAATTTTGATGTAAAAAATGTGTAAACTTTTGAACATTTTCTCTTTAAAAACACGATTTCTCATCACATTTGTGGGGCTAATTTTAAATTAAATTTTTACACTTATATGAATTGAATCTATAAAAATGGATTCCGTATTTTTAATCATATTAATTTATATTATCTAATCATGTCAACTTAATTTTTAATCAAAATTAATAGTAAAAATTATTTACTACGGTTAAGGTAAAAATGGTTTCACCAAAGGGGTTAAACTAAAAAGATAAGGGTTAAAAACAACCAAAGATTTATAAAAAACCCATTTTATGGAAATATTTAGAACTTATATAATCTACTAATTAAAATGGTTCATTATTTTATCCTTGTGACATGAAAAAAACATGGTTGGGATTCTTTCTTTCAAATAATTAAAGTGTGCCACTCACCTCACTTATAAAATGTTTCCCCTTATCCTCTCCTCTTCACACCTTCAAAACATTTTGGTTTAGATAATACCTTCCCAAATCACTTACCAAATTCCCTTATCTTATCCTATAATCTTTATTTTGGATATAAATCCAACCTAGGATAGATTTTAGTAAAAACCTAAGGATGATACCCGAAGAAGAGGTAATGTTCATCAACGAGAATATTTGTTCTATTTCTTCATACACCTCCTTAAATTATTATTATAACAATATTATATAATAACCTGGGTATATTCTATATAATTATATGTTATTATGTTAATTTCATGTTCTATAACTATCTCCACTTCTATAAAATGGGTTACGAAATCATCTTTGTGTGTACGGTGGACTATTGCCTTGCAAACTGATGTTATTTGTTTTTTCATTAACATTTTTAAATTATGAAAATAATTATGGATTTATTATTTATATATTATATTTATTGTATTATTATACTTCTTGAATTATTATTTCACATATTCCTTCATACTCTCCATTTTTTGGAAATATGATAATGTCGCTCATGTGTACAACAGACTACCATCTCACAAAGCATGTGATTCTTTAATGCTTTACATAGAATTTAATATGGATGGTATTAATAAGAATATATGATATAAATGAAATACTAATGATTATTTAATTATAATATATTATTTACCTTTATTTATTTCAATCCAATAATAAAATGGAAATAGCATTCATGCATACGTACGGGCTACCGTCTCCATGAACAGTGTATTTCATTTTCTATCACTAATATTCTGGATTACTATAAATACATATATAATTGAAATTTATGATATTTATATCATGGTTAAAATTATTGAGATTATTAAATAATAAAAAAATTAATAGTAATAAAAATAAGAAATCAAAACACATATGAAAAATAAATCTCTTATTACACGAAATATAACTTTAAAATGGAATTATTAATAAAACGGTAGGAAAATGTCATAATAAAATCATATATGGTATTATATATATATAAATATTTTTCTTTAAAATATGTATAATAAACTTATATTTATTATATATTTGGTTTGAACATATATGACGGAATTCAAAACTTAAGGTAGGGTATTTTTGTCTCAATTTTCCTTCTTTAAGACGTATGTTATGTTATGCACCTATATTCTTTAAAGAGGGGTATATACAACACATTTTACATGTAATATAAATAATTTATTTATCTTAATTCTAATTTAATTTCCATTTTATTTTATTCATTCATGGATTTTATGATTCAAATTTACCAAAGTTGTAGTGATTTTGTGTTACAGTCTCATCATTTATCGGGATTGTTTATGATTATAATTACAATGATAAAATATTATGATAAATATCTCAAAAAAATTATGAATTTTCTTCTCCTATATTTATTAATTATATTTTAAATTAATATTACCATTTATTCACTCTTTTATACTTAAAATTATTGATAAAATGTTTTTAAGAAAATATGACTATTTCTCTCTTCGGTTGGAAATCTGTTTTCTTCAAAAGCCATGTTTTTTAAAATGTTTTCAAAAATGTTTTATTATTATCATATTATTTTTAAAATAAATTTTTCCTCATGTTTGACTTTTTTTTTTAAAAAAATTAAATGAATATTCATGTTGTTTTTCAAACAATTCTTGTTTTTCTTTTAACAAAAATGTGAAAGGAATAATAGTTTTAATGTGTTTGGCATGAATGAAACTTCCCATTGTCATGAAAAATATTTACTTTGAAGAATCATTTATATGTTTTCATGTCTATCATCAAATAAAAATATTTTCAAAATGTTTAATGTTAAATTTTTTTCAAATCAAAAAGGATATTTTTCTCAAGAAATATTTTAAATGATCGATCAAAATTATTTTCCATCTAAGATGGCATCTATTGATGTAAGATATGCCTTAATGTGGATATGATATAAGGATAAAATTCTTATTAATTCTTTGAATGTTCTATGTTTATGATGGAATGATATTTATGAATCCTTTTTATATTCCAAAGGTTATACCACGATAAAATTCTTATGAAACTCGCTTCTTTTTCCAAAATTCATGCTATAATGAAATGATGTAATGATTATGAATCCTATCTCTTTTATACAGGTTATGATATGATGAAATTTTTATGATATACATTTCATTTCATGCGTTATGATATAATGAATGTTTTATGATATTACAGAACACATAAATATGGTTTTCATTATGAGATGGGTGGGACCTAGATATCCCTCTAATGCATTGGGTAAAGATTTATATCTCATAATATAGATAGGAATAGAATAGGGAGTGAACCCAATTTAGTAAGATAATTTTTTGTATATGGTGGTATTGGGAGTTAACCTTTACTACTATGATTATTTGGGGAGCGAACCCATTCCACTATGATATCCTTGGTAGTGATCCTTGACTGCTATGTAAATTATTTTCTATGTTTATGTATATGTCAAAAATATATTTCTTATGCCAATATTATGCTCTCATGGCTCATGTTATTTTATTCCCTTAATATTCATGTATTATGAATTTCCAATATTTGTTCTATAACTCAAGATTATAATATTTTATATGAAGAGTATGGTTTTCAAATGTTATGATCATGTTATCATACTCTTATGTTCATATTATGCTTACATATCTCCCTTGTTTACCCTTACTGGGAATCTAGCTCACCCTTTCTTATGTTTCCTTTCCCCAGGTTATGAATAAATTTATTATGTATGATATTTCAAAAAGTGGTGCTAGTTATGAAGATCATTATTAGAGATTATATTGTTTACCTATGGACTAGTTTTTGTGTCTCCAAGTTTCCAAAGACACTAAACTATTGTGGTCCTTGAGTGTGTGTTTACGTAACATAATTAATATTCACTGAAAATGATGTAATATATATGTATGATAATCATGGTTCACTATAATTATTCCCATTTTACATTGGAAATATAAAATACACAGCATAATAAACATTCTCACAACCTTGATATTATTTATAGTGTCCTTACTCATATCCTAGGGAAAGGAATACATATAAAGGGTGAACTCATATTCTCAGTAAGGGTTACCTACATTATAATATATCATTAATAAATAAGGAATAATCAATATGTAAATTTAAATAACTAAAAACACATTCCATTTAATCAATAACTTGAGTATGAAATGCATTCATGGATAAAACCAATGCATTATTCTCCTGGATAATAATAACTGAAGTCTCAATAAAGGATATCATTAATGTCATATTTCATGATCTAATACATCATGATATATTTACCATCATGGAATTGTGAAAATATAGTTTAATCTATGGGTAGGTATGCACAAAAACCCCATTTAATAAGGTCATCCAATAATTTTGTCTCATGAGACTTATTGATGCATCAAGGAGTTATCTATAATTGGGCCCCACCTGTAACTACATGTCCAATGCATTACTCATATATTAAATGATCAATTTAATTCACAAACAATATGTCTCATCAAAAAATATATTTATTGAGTAAACAACATGGAATATAAATATTTCCCTATTCAATTAAATAGCTTTCAAAGTATAACATCATATGTAGAAATAGTATACAGTTTATAAAATAATCATATCCATGATATAAAGAATATGGATATTTAAGATATATTTAATTTCAAATGATCATAAGAATGTGAATACTTCAACAGAAAGTTGATGACCAAAAAACTAATATTATAAAAGGATAACCATCAATTCATTAGAAATATAGTTTTTATAATAAAATTATTTTTTTTGGAGAAATAAATAAAATGGAAGTGAACTATTAAGATAAAATATTTTTAAATATATTTTTTTGTAAAACCACTAAAAACATGTATAATAATATAAATATAATAAAATGGTTATGGTAGTGGTAAAATATTTTAACACCATATATGTCAAAAAGAAACATTCCTTTTGACTTTTTATAAAAGAAAGTTGAAAATAGCCCTTTCAGAAAACATTATAAAGATTCACTTTAAACCTTGTAAAATTTAAAGGATAACATAAAATTTATTTAATAAATCACTTGAGTTAATAAAAATTAATTTTTTTAAAACAATTTTGAAAAAATATGGATACTGAAGAAAAATATACCCGATCAAAAAGAGAAATAAGATCAATTTTGTTAAAAAAAATTATTTTATCAATTCAAGGGAAAAGAGAGGAAAATTTAAAAGAAAACATAGAAAAAAATTAAATATATATAGTATAATAAAATATATGGAGTTTATTATGGATTTATTATAATATTCATTCAATGAAAATAAGAGCACTCCCAAAAAATCAGACTATAAAATAAATTATTACCTCTTTGGTAGCTTCAAAATTATAACCCACTAAAAGAAAAAACTTGAATTAAAACTTTAAAACTGATTAATAAATATATATTAATGTTAAATAAATCAAATGGTTATTATATAAACCACATAAAAATAAATTTGTGCATAATACCAAATATGTCTCAATATAGTGGAAATTGAGTTGAAATATCTTAACTCGAGTTTTTCATTCTTTGAAAGTGATCTAACCTTATGTATAATAAATTTTAATTTATTATAATTCCATAAAAAGTCATGTACTTACTTAAAATATCATATATGATCCATTTATAACATTTTAACACATATTTATTAATAATCACTTATTAAAATCATCATTTATGAATCTTAATTGTTTCTTTTTTCATAAGAATTTTGGTTCCATAGTTTTGATCCTTGTACTTTGATTATGGTTAAATAATCTCTATAATTATAATAATAATATAAATATAATATATATTAATTATATATATTTATATTCATCTATAAAAGGTAGAGATAGAAAATGAATTATATCATTCAGAGAGATGGTAGGTCGTACGTACGCATGAATGTTGTTTTCACTTTTTAACAGATGGAACAAATGAAAAGTAAATAATAATTAACATTTAAAAAATAATTTTTATATCTTAAATATAATATATATTCATTAAATTTATCCTTATTATCATTCATTCAAATCATAAATTAAAAATGGATCACATCACTTCATGGAGGTGGTAGTCCACATGTACGCATGAGTGGCGATATTGTTTTCTAAATAATCAGCAGGTGAGAAGGTGGATATGATATTATAATTATAGAAGAATAATTATTCAATTAATATCATATATATTCATTAGTTTCATATTTATATCATATCCAAAAAATGATGGTGGAAAACGAAGTGCACCGCTATGTGGAGATGGTAAGTTATACGTATGCACAACCGATATTTTTTTCTTTTTATTGGATGGAAAATTGATTGGAAATGGTTGTCCCATAATCATAATAACGTCTAAGTATATTTAAGATATAGTATTTATTATTTTATTATGGTTAAAACATATATATATATATTATGTAGAAGAAGAATGAAATTTTAAAGATTCGGTAAAGGTGATTACCTCTTCTTCGATAAACTTCCTTTAGATCCCTTCTTAAGGAACCTTGGAATGGTTTTTATGAAAAAAATCTAATTCATGGATGTATAATATTATAATATAATTTAGTAGGGATTTTTTGAGCTATTTCTCTCAAGAAAGTGTAAATAAAAGATAGAAGGGTGTCTTTTTATATGTGAGGGGAGAGGTACTCATGTAACTATTTAAAGTATTAAATTAATATAAATAAATTTTCATATAAAAATGGATCCAAATTTATATAATTATAATATAAGATGATAATGATTATAAATAATGTCATAAAATAAAATTTTAATAGGTTTTATTTATTTTTTTACCCTTATCTCTTAGTTTTAACCCTTCGTTAACCCTTTTGACAATTATTGTGATATTGATGTTTTTTACTCTTTAGGGGTAAAGAAAGTTACTATAAAAGAATAAGTAACCAAAAAATAAACCATGGTTTATATTTTAAACCATATCCCATTAATTTGTATAAATATAGTATTTTTATGAATTTTAAATCATTTAATAAAATATTGTTTATTATAAAATATCATTAATCTCAATTTTGGTAATACATGAAATATTATAATATAATATGTGTCTAGCTTGTGTAGAATGGTTCCAAAGTTAAATGTATTAGAATATAATGAGTATATAGTCTTATTATAATCACCCAATAAAAATTATATAGGTTTAAATATCATTTTAAACCTTATCTTTTGGTTTAACCCCTAGGTTAACCAAATTTTAGTTTAACCGTGGTAATGACTCTTTCAATATTAAAGGGTTATGATTTTAATTATAAGGTGAAAATTGGATCATAAATGGATAATAGATGCCACCTTATACCATTTTTCATCATAATTTTCCTATTTTAACATTTTTATTATTTTTATTATTTTTAAATAATTTAATAAAATATTATTTAACATAAAATATCATTAATGTCATTTTTTGAACTATTCATTTAATTTCAATTTAAAGTTACAAATATAGTAATTTATTTAAAATATAAACCTTTCAACATCCTGAATATGTTATATGTATCTATAAAATTCTTGTTATATTATAACTCACCCCAAAAAATTTACTTTTAGAGTTTTCAAAATAATTTACTTGATTTTTCTATTACTTGCACAAGCACTATGTTAGTGTTGCGTAAGTATTTAAGGTAATCATTTCATTACTAAAAATTAAAAATAAATTAATATGTTAAAAAATTCTTGAATATTCAAAATAACCATTCATAATATAATATAATTTTTTTAACCCTATCAAAAAATAATGTTGATATTAAAATAAAGAAAGTGACATTTTTGACTTTATCTTTTACTTCAATATTATAAAGGCTAAAATAAAATTTAAATGTAAAAAAGGGTAATATTTTTTAGTATGTATGATTATATAAAAAATAAACTCATTTAATGAAATAAATTCAAGTGTTTTAATGAATTTGAATCCTTACCACATTAGTTTTTAACCTTAATTACTCAATTTACCCTTCATCATGCTGATAAATTTTACCACTATTACTATTCATAATGTCTAAAAAAATTCAACTATTTACAAAAATTTAAACATTTAATTCCAAATATGGAATTAATTTTATAAAATTAAAATTATTTAATTTTTAGAAACTAATTTAAAAATAAAACCACTAATGCGATGAAAAATTATTTTCCAGAAAAATGTGTTTTTAAGCCTAAAAATTGAATTATATCAAAATCATGTAAAATTTTGATCCTAATTTCATTAATTAAATTGTTTTAAATAAAATGAATCTTATATCACTTTAAATCCAAAATATAATGGTACTTTTAAATTACTTGATTTGAAGAACATAACAAAAAAGGGTATTTTTCATTTTTCACTAAAAATTTAATATTTTTATAAAAATACAAAAACATAATCCTAAGATAATGGTGAATTAAAAGAATAAAAATGATATAATTGTTACATAATAATATTTCAATAGTTTTTCATGTTTTTTTTAAGCTCAGTGTTGTATGTAAAGTAAGCTATCAAATAAATTATATTTATTTAAAGGAAAATGTATCATAAAATCAAGGGGTGTTAAGGTTTATATATTTTTATGTGTTTAAACATAATATTAGATTCATATTTTTAATCTATATTTATCTAATATATTTATATAAAAATTATATAACTCTTATAAAATCAATTCTTTGAAAACAACTATTTTACTTTTACCGTGGTAATTAATATTTACCCTAAGTAGTTTATTTTCAATGACTAAAACTAATATTTTCATAGTTACATAATTTATACCTAATAATTATAAATATAAATAACATTTTATCAAAAAAAAAATAATATGTGTAGGGAAAACTAAATTTAACATTTTCATGCATAAAACTAGTTTTTTAGAAAAATCCAAAAAATTCATTTTAAGATAATATCTTTATTAAGAATTCAAAAATGAAGTTTATTTTTTAAAAATAAAATCATAACATTATAAAATTAAACTTTTAAATATATTTATGAATAAATTATCTTTAGATTATACATCATGTGACAGTTCAGGATATGGTGTTTACCTACTATAGTAGGGTATTAGGTATTAAATTCCCCCCTAATAATTTCATCCTTGAAATTAGGGTATATATATAATTTTTAACAAATGTTGATAATCCTTCCTTATAGATTCTTTATGATATCAGGTTTAATATTATAATTTGTGATTTCTCTATAATAATTTCACCAATTGAGTTATTCTATTCCACAATACTTTCTCTCTAGTATTAAGAATCTGGATAGACTCATTATTATATGAAAAGTCAAGATCCAACTCTATTCCCTCATATGTGATCACATACATTAGATCTAGAATGTATTTCCTTGGTAATGAAACATAAAAACATCATATAATTTTGAAATTTTGGGTAACATAGCAAATTGATAAACTACAAATCCAATTCATTATATTATTTAAAAAGGACCAATATACTTAGGGATTAACATCCCCTTTATATCAAACCTTATAACTATATTCCATGGTGAAACCTTAAGAATACATAATCCCCAACTTAAAACTCCAAGTATTTCCTTTTATTATCAACATAGCTCTTTTTTCTACTCTGGGATACTTTAATATGATCTAGAATAGTTAGTACCTTAACAGTTATCTCCCCCAAAATTTTTAGGTTAACTACATTTATTTCTCCAACTTCTTGCCAATAGGTTGGATTTCAACACCTATTTACATGAAATTATTCATATTGTTCTATCTGGATGCATGAATGGAAGATATTATTGCATGATAATTCTACCAAAGGTAGATATTGATCCCACATACCTTGGAAGTAAGACATGATCTCAACATATCTTCTAATTTCATGATAGTCCTTTCAGTCTAATCATAATTTTGGGTATGATAGGTAGTGCTTAAATGTATCTTAGTTTTTAGATCCCTTTAATAATTTTCTATAATTTCAATTTGACTAAGGTTCGCAGTTAGATACAATTGATAAAGATTCCCCAATAAGCCTTATGATTCTATTAATATAGAGGTGGGAAAGGATATCAAGGGGTATATCTTCTCTTTATCACTAATAAATGAATAGACTTAGAAATATGGTAAATTATTACCTATATATCATCATTAATCCTTGTAATATTTGGAATTATAATGAAAAACTCCATTATAACATTGTCCCACTTTCATATAGGTATAGAAATAGATTTCATGACACCCTTAGAATTATTTGTTTTAGACTTAACCTTCAATCATACTAATAATATGGACACATAGTCTATAATTTCCCAATTTATACCATCCCACTAGAAATGTTCTCTTAAATCCATATACATTTTTATACAATAAGGGTTTATAGAGAAATTTGAGATATATAATTCATCTAGTAGTTCCTTTTTCAACTATGGTATAGATGGAATACATAACCTCTTCCTAAACATAAACACTCAATATTTATAGATAAATTTTGTCAATTTTCCCTTATTTAAAATTTTAATATTCTTCTATAATTTCACATCATCTTACTGGTACTTCTTTATCTTTTCTAGTAAAGATGGTTTTGCGATTTCTTAGAAAGGAAATATGGTTACCCTTTCCTAAAAATTACCATATTCATCTTTAATAAAACTCTATATATATTAAGGTGACCTGAAATTAACATGTGTAAATATTAAATCATTTTAAAATAATATTCATTACATATCATTATGATCCACGTCTGAAATGTATAGGTTTAGTGACTTTGAAAACATAGATAAATAAACAACTGGTTCATAAAAAAATCAAAATCATCTCTCACTAAGTTCTTCACGTCTAGTATCCTTATTAGGATTAAAATAATTAAATCCTTTATTCATATCTTGTAGAATATAAAAAATAAGAAAGCGTGAGTGTATATGCTCAGTAAGGGTAAACAAGGGATATATCAATGATTATTTAAGTATAACATGAGCATAAGTGTATGAGAACATGATATTAACATTTGAAAATCATGCTTAGAAATTCATAGATCATAACCATGTGTCATGGAATGAATCTTGGAAGTTCATAAGACTTGAACCATAAATAAATTAAAGAACATGATCCATCAGGATATAACATTGGCTTAAGATCAAGTCATAAAATAGGGTAATAAAGTGTGGCATGATCATAATCATAGAAATATTATGTCAAGTCTACCCACCAAGACATTCATTACATGTTAGTCTTAGGCTAACAACCCATGTACCTTCATCTATCATGGGAAAACTTTGTGTATATCCTCTTTTGTTTTTGGTATAACCTCCCATGTACCCTATTTTAGGCTTGGGATAACCTCTCATGTACCCTTTGATCTCATAAAACATTAATATTAACCCAATTATTTAAAGGACTATAATGAAACTTGTAATATCCCGTTACTGTTTCTGTTATTCCTAAACCCTGTTTTGTTAAATTATTAATATCTTAAGTGGGAAAAGATAATTTATCAGTGAAATTTTTATAAAAATGTTAAATACAATAAATTCTAGTTAAAATGTTGGCATATTTAGTCAAATGTTTTTGGATTTCACTATGGAGTTAGTGTGTGGTTCTGAGAGCCACAAATCCTAGGAGAAGATTAAATAAAATTATTAAAAATAATATATTAAGTGCATACTTTTTATGAAAAATAATTTAATAACTCTGAAACGGTGCATCGTATGAGAAATATGAGACCACTGTTATGTCTGAAATATGGTGTTTACCCTAAGAGGGGTATAACATTCGAAGGTTTCAGACATTTGGATTCCTCACTCGTGAGATAAAGTTATTAAATAATATTTAATATATAATTTATTAAAAATAATTAAATATATCTCAAATAGTGCATCGTATGGGAAATCTAAGACCACTGATGGGTCTGAAATGATGGGTTTACCCTATACGGGGTAAAACATTTGTTAGCGTCAGGCGTTTAGATGCCTCACTCGCAAAAACAACCCTTTTTATTTTAATTAATTACTTATTCTGATTTTTTAATAATAAATCATTAATATTTTTTAAACGGTGTTTTGTATGAGAAATATGATACCACCGTTGGGTCCATAATTGGGATTTTACCCTAGGCAGGGCTTAACTTTCATTAGCAACGAGTGTTTGGTCACATCGCAAATTAATTGAAGTTTTTAATAACTATATTAAATAATTAATTATATTAAATTAATTTAATTATTTATAAAAAATGGAGCATTGTTCAATCATCCCTAAAACCACGATGGAACACGTTGGAAGTCTATTTTTAACACTAAAAGTTTTCAAAACCTTCAATTTACACCCATTTTAAACCGATTCAAACACCAATAGACTAATAGGATGATTTAAAACCCTTCGTATTTAATCCTCAAGTTGAAGAGGATGATTAAATGAGATTTTGATGTTACTTTTTTTTGTAACGCACAAGGGTTTCAAATAAGCTATGATCTAGCTATTTTTTTGGGTCTTTCTCCACACGTTCAAGGAACCTTGGACTACCATGTCGTTATTGGGTTGCATCGTTGATCTTTCTGGGTATATTTCCTGGTGCGAGTACCCTCCTCTTCCTCCACTTGCGCTATGCATTTTTTTCCATGTTCTTAGTTTAATTTAATTTTTTTCTCTTATTATTGTACTTCCTAAATTCTAGAAAAAAGGGGTTGTTTATAAAAAAAAGATGAAACTTAAATTATCAAAGAATAAAATATAAAGAAATATTATAAAGATAAATATTGTAAATTTATCTAAAGATATATATATATATATATAAAACACAATAAAGATATTTAAATTAAAATTATAAAATAGAAATTTCCTAAAATTATTAAAAGAGTAATTATATGAAAATATCGATTTATAATTATGAAGAATTATCAAACAATAATTTCATCAAATTATTGGAAGGAAATTACTAAATGGATAATTATTTAAAATTATAAAATGATAATTATTTGGATTATCAAAAGATAATGAATTATCAAATGATATATATATACATACATATATATATATATATATCGATAATCACACTTGGGATAATTTATTAAAATTATTTAATGTTCTATATTTTGATTATCAAAATAGAGATATATGTATATGTATATGTATATGTATATGTATATGTATATGTATATGTATATGTATATGTATATGTATATGTATATGTATATGTATATGTATATGTATATGTATATGTATATGTATATGTATATGTATATGTATATGTATATGTATATGTATATGTATATGTATATGTATATGTATATGTATATGTATATGTATATGTATATGTATATGTATATGTATATGTATATGTATATGTATATGTATATGTATATGTATATGTATATATATATGTATATGTATATCTATATGTATATGTATATGTATATGTATATCTATATCTATATGTATATAAATAGTTAGATTTATATTTTTGATAATTACTTTGGAATTTAAGGATAATTTTATTAAATATAAAATTATCAACGTGTAATTGCATGAACTATTGAAGGGTAATTTTAAACACATGTGTTTTCATAAAACAATAATCCAGATATTATCCAGGAGAGAGAAAATGTAATCACATGTAATACTTTATTTCCTTATGAAATAAAATAGAGGTATATAATTATCAAATAAGGTTTATAATTAATCTTATGGACATTTCTTGTGATTGCATGCGTTAACATAAAACGATAATCCATAGATTATCTAGGAGAGAGAAATGTAATCGTATGTAATATTTTACTTCCTTGTAAAATAAAATAGATATTTTGGTTATAGGAACCCTTGACAAACATCGACCATTGGTGTGTCTAAGCTTATGATAATAAGTCCACGATGAGGTGTATTAAACTACATAGGGTGGTTTACCTTTACCATTGACATTGATGATCTTGTGGTAGGTGGTTCCATCTCGATTATCCAAATTTATTAAACTTGAATTGATTGATTTATTTCAATAGTTTATTTAAATTTTATTGCTTAAAATTTCTTTCAATTGATGTAACAAAATCTGATTCCAGTGAATTGGGAAATTTGAAATGGTTTTGGCATGAGATTCGGAAAATCCCCAATTCCATTGAATTGGGGTGTGTTTATGGAAATTGGTTAATTTAAATTTATTTATTTAAATTACGGATTTTATGGAAATGATTTTAATTAAATTTTTGAATTTTATTTTGAAAATGAATTGTGAAATGATGCAATTAGTTTTCAATGGATTTCAAACTAGTGAAATTGTATTAAAATATTTTGATGGTAACCCAGTGGTTTTATCTTGTGAAAGAGGCATGTTTTTATTAAAACATGTTTTGGTTTTTAATATAAAATTGGCATTGAAATGGAATAATGGACTTAATTTTATTTTAAGAAGTATTAAAATAAATTATCCATCATTGATTGTGTAATAGAACATGCAATCCTTAGGTAGTTTTTGAGTTATTTAGACAGACTCTACGCTATTACATCATTCTAAAACATACATGAAACAGGTCACATCCCTTAGGCAATGGTGATAAGTCCTATCTGACTAGTGTCTAGAGGATGTATGTGTACACATATTAATATGATTACTTAGATATTGTGGAGTCTTATAGCTAGAAATACTATCGTACCTATTTGGAAGATGACCATGTTGCTCGCTTGTTTATTTATATATAAGATATAAATGTATTCCAATGTTGTAAAACTTCTTTACATTCCTCTTATAAATATACATAAACTGTTTTATGTAACTGTTTTATTTAATCCATTATTTTAGAAATATTCCATCATTTGTAAATCCATTGTTTTAAATATTTATTTCCATCATTTGAACTTTATATCATGTTTTGTTTAAATATTCTTTAAAATTACCAACTTTTTTATCTATAAAAATTGAAAGCATTCCTTTAGTTAATCAATTATTGGAATCTATTTTGGAATATTTAGTGGTATTCTACTAGGATTAGGCTCACAATCTAATTTTTCCTTTGGGTGTTTGTAGACTTTCTTCTTCCAGGTTCGAGTAAAGGGAAGGTATTTCTTGAAGGTGGATCCAACTTTTGAGCTTTGGTCTTGGTGAGTTGCATCCTTAGGGACATTGGGGTTGTTTTACCATTTTAGTACTTTGGATATAGTGATTTTGGCTGGTTTATTCATTGTTGACTTTTGGTACTTTACTCCCAGTGGAGTTTCTTTTGTTATGTATACAGTCGTGTTTCTTTTCTTCCACATTATTTGTGGAAAAATAATTCCCACTTACATGTTGTGTGATTCCAGGTTCTAGTCTCCAACCCGTGGGTATTGGGAATTCCCTTCGGGCTATGTCAGGGTTAGATCGATTATCAGGTTACCAAGGTACCTGAGTTGGTTCTTGAAAAAATGGTATCAAAGGGAGGTTGAAATTTTGTCTTGAAGTTAGTATGCATTTGTGAAATCTTATCAAGACTTACAAGGTAGTTGCGATGATTTTCTAGAAAACTCTCAATGGAATGAACCTTAAGTCGCCAGGGATGGTTAGGGAAAGAATTATTGTGGTTTAGTTCCATTCTTTTCTCTATTTTGATTTAGGTATATTGAAATCCAAATCTTCTTTGTTCTTTATGTTGAGAATAATTTCTTTTGTTACTCAGTCTGAGTGTTAATCTATTGTCTTCTTGTTGAATGTCGATGTTTTGTAACATTATGCACCTAAGAAGTTGTGAAAATCAGATTTGGGAGGAGGATGTTGTTGAAGCTCAGCAAGTGAATCATGTTGTGGATCCGAATCTAGTTGAGGTGATCGTGCATACTATCCATGCTTTGGGGAAGGCACCACCACCAATCCCCATTTAGGCTTTAGTTTTGGATCCTCAGGGGGATGTTCTTTGAAATCATTCTCAAGAGTTCATTCACCAGTAACCACATTTTTTCAAGGGCTCTACTAATCCTCAACATGCTGAGGAATGGTTAGGCAGGATAAAATGTCTATTTTAGTTCTTAGAGACACTAGACGAGATCATGGTGAAGTGCCCCACTTTCTTATTGGAGGGACCAAGTAGGAGATGGTGGGATACAATCGTGACAACAAATAAACATAAGATATTATATTGGAAGGACTTCAAGTTTCATTCCACTGACCACTTCTATCCAGATTCAATGGTGTTGTCCAAGGCTGTGGAGTTTTTCAAGCTTGAGTAGGCTGATAGAACTGTGGATCCTGTAGATTTTTAAGGCACTTTTAGAAGTTCTGCCACAACTTTTCCACTCCACATAGCAGCATGAGATCATCATAACCTTCAAAAACTATGGGGCAATCAAATGCTTCATGTACAAAAGTTTTTCAGCTATAGTCATTTGAAATGAAGATTCTTCACGCAATGGAGGAGTCTCTAGAGGAAGAAGATACTGGTCCAACAACTGTGAGAGGTACCATTACTATATCTTCATCATTAGTGACTCCTCTATTTGATACTAATGCATCTCACTTGATTATTTCAACCCGTGTTGTTAATATTCTTAATCTTTCTATAGAGATTTTATCTTTTGAAATAGATATTATTACACCCCTTGGTATGATGAGAGAGAAGGATATCTATAGTCCCACTTGTGTCTTCTCTCAATTAGATGTCACGCTTGCTTGGAGTTTTCTGGTTCTTAACATGGAATCTATTGACGTCATATTTGAGATGGATTGGCACATTTCCAATAAATCATGTATTAATTGTATCTTCGACAGTTCTACCTTAAAACACCTAATGGTGTGCCTCTTTTCTTTCAAGGATAAAGGGATCAAAGTTCTAGCAAAACTAGACCTTTTTATCTAGAGTTGGGGAAAGTGATATTATTGTTTACTTTTGATCTGGTGTGAGATTCAATGAGTGGTGGTCTACCTCCAGTTTTCATCAAGTTTCCCATCATGTTTCTTTCTGAATTTTTTGGTTTTCCATGCGGTAATAGAGGTTGAGTTTTCTTATAATAAATATTACCAGTCTGCGATCAGAATGGCTCCTTTTGAGGTCTTTCATGGTCTTCCTTATAAATATCTGTTGTGTTGAACGAATATTGGTGAATGTTCTTTGGTTATACCGAGTTTGGTCTAAGATATGATGACAAAGATTCAACTGATTCATCAGAAAATATTAATGGTACAGAGCTGATGCAAGTCTTATGCTGATGAGTAGGTATTCATGATAGTTTCACCCAGTTTGGGTCATCAACGACTTGAGAGGTAAGAAAATATTACCCCTTATTGTGTTATACCTTTTGAGGTTGTTGAAGAGGTGGGTAAAGTTTCACCTCATTTGACACTACCATGACAGCTGACGTTGATACATAGTGTGTTTTATGTATCTCATCTTCGAAAGTTTTTATTTGACCTGTATCATGTTCTGAGTTAGCATAATATTGAAGTAGAACCTGATTTATCTATGACTGAATGACCAGTCAGGGTTGTTGATTTTGAGACCAAGGTACTTCATGGGATGACGATATCTCTGGTCTATGTTCTATGGTAGCATGTTTCTAATTCTCTTGAGATGTGGGAAAGAGATCCAATGATGAGAGAGCAGTGTCCTCATCTTTTCGACGTGGAGGCTTCTTCATAGGCTTTCTGGGGACAGAAATTTCCTATGGTGGGGAGGTTATAACATCGCGTCAATGTTTCTGGTATTCCTAAACCCTCTTGTATTAAATTATTAATATCTTAAGTGGTAAAAGACAATTTATTAGTGAAATTTTTATAAAAATGTTAAAGACCATAAATTCTAGTTAAAATATTGAAATATTTAGTCAAATATTTTTGGATTTCTCTATGGAGTTAGTGTGTGATTCTGAGAGCCACAAAGTCTCAGCATGGACTAAATAAAAATAATAAAAATAATATATTAATCTCACACTTTTTATTCAAAATAATTGAATAACTCCAAAACAGTGTGTCATATGAGAAATATGAGACCATTGTTATGTCTAAAATATGGTGTTTAACCTAGGAGGGGTATGACATTCAAAGGCGTCAGACATTTGGATGTCTCACTTGTGAGATAAAGTTATTAAATAATATTTAATATATTATTTATTAAAAATAATTAAATATTGAGACCAATGATGGGTCTAGAATGATGGTTTTACACTATAAGGGGTATAACATTTGTTAGTGTCATCTGTTTGGACGTCTCGCTCGCAAAAACAACCCTTTTTATTTTAATTAATTATTTATTCCAATTTTTTAATAATAAATAATTAATATCTTTTAAATAGTTCATTGTATGATAAATATGAGACAACCGTTGGGTCTAGAATGGGGGGTTTACCCTAGTCGTGGATTAACTTTCATTAGAAATGAGTGTTTGGTCACGTCGCTAATTAATTGAATTTTTTAATAACTACATTAAATAATTAATTATATTAATTTAATTTAATTATTAAAAAAATGTATCATTGTTCAATCATCCCTAAAACCATGATGGAACACGCCGGAACTCCATTTTTAACACTGAAGGTTTTAAAACCTTCTATTTCCACCTATTTTAAACCATTTCAAACACCAACAAACTAATAGGATGATTTAAAACCCTGTGTAGTTAATCCCCATGTTGAAGTGGATGATTAAATGAGGTTTTGAGGTTAATTTTTTTGTAATGCAGAAGGGTTTAAAATAATCTATGATCGAGCTATTTTTTGGGTTTTTCTCCTCACGTTCAGCGAACCTCGGACTACCATGTCATTATTGGGTTGCACCATTGATCTTTCCAGGTATATTTCCTGCCGCGAGTACCCTTTTCTTCCTCCACTTGTGCTATGAATTTTTTTCCATGTTCTTAGTTTAATTTAATTTTTTTCTCTTATTATTGTACTTCCTAAATTCTAGAAAAAGCAGTTGTTTATAAAAAAAGATGAAACCTAAATTATCAAAGGATAAAATATAAAAAAATATTATAAAGATAAATATTTTTAATTTATCAAAATATATATATAAATAAAAACACATTAAAGATATTTTATTAAAATTATCAAATAGTAATTGCCTAAAATTATTGAAAGAGTAATTATGTGAAATTGTCGATTTATAATTATGCAGAATTTTTTAACGATAATTTCATCAAATTATTGGAAGGAAATTTCTGAATGGATAATTGTTTAAGACTATCAAATGATAATTAATTGGATTATAAAAATATAATGAATTATCAAATGATATATATATATATATTTATATATATATATATATATCGATAATCACACTTGGGATAATTTATTAAAATTATCTAATGTTATTTATTTTTATTGTCAAAAGAGAGATATATGTATATGCATATATATATATATATTTAAATAGTTAGATATATATTTTTGATAATTAATTTGGAATTTAAGGATAATTTTATTAAATATAAAATTATCAATGTGTAATTTCATGAACTATTGAAGGATAATTTCAAAAACATGTGTTGGAATAAAACAATAATCCAAATATTATCTAGGAGAGAGAAAATGTAATGGCATGTAATATTTTATTTCCTTGTGAAATAAAATATATGGATATAATTATTGAATGAGGTTTATGATTAATCTTATAGATATTCCTTATGATTTCATGCGTTAACATAAAATGATAATCCAGAGATTATCTAGGAGAGAGAAAATGTAATCGCATGTAATATTTTAATTCTTTGTGAAATAAAATATATATTTTGGTTCTAGGAACCCTTAACAAATATCGACCATTAGTGTATCCATGCTTACAAAAATATGGCTGTGAGGAGGTGTATTGAACCACATAGGGTGGTTTACCTTTGTTGGTGGCATTGATGATCTTGAGGTTGGTGGTTCCATATCAATTATCCAAATTGATTAACCTTGAATTGCTTGATTTATTTCAATAGTTGATTTAAATTCTGTTGCTTAAACTCGCTTTCAATTGATGTAAAAAAATTTGATTCTAGTGAATTGGGAAATTTGAAATGGTTTTGGCATGAGATTTGGAAAATCCCCAATTCCATTTAATTGGGTGTGTTTATGGAAATTAGTTAATTTAAATTGTCTTATTTAAATTACATATTTGATGGAAATAGTTTCAATTAAATTGTTGAATTTAATTGTGAAAATTAATTGTGAAATGATGTAATTTGTTGTGAATGGATTAAAAACTGGTGAAATTTTCTTAAAATATTTTAATAGAAACCCAGTGGTTTTATCTTGTTAAAGAGGAATGTTTTTATTAAAACCCATTTTTATTTTTAATGGAAAATTGGCATTGAAATGGAAGAATGGAATTAATTGTATTTTAACCATTCTTAAAATAAATTTTCCATCATTGATTGGGTAAGATAACATGAAAGCCTTAGGTATTTGGTGACTTATTTGGACACACTCTGTGCTATTACAATGTTCTAAAACATACATACAGCAGGTCACATCCCTTAGGTGATGGTGATGAGTCCTCTCTGACCATTGTCCAGAGGACGTTTGTGTACACATATTGTTGTGATCACTTAGAGAGTGTAGAGACCTATATCTGGAAATATTATCATAGCTATTTTAAAGATGACCATGTTGCTCACTTGTTTATTTATATATGAGATATAAATATTTTCCAATATTGTAAAACTTCTTTACATGCCTTTTCTGAATTTAAAAAAACTATTTTATGTAACTGTTTTATTTAATCTATTATTTTATAAATATTCCATCATTTTTAAATCCATTGTTTTAAATATTTATTTCCATCATTTGAACTGTATATCATGTTTTGTTTAAATATGATTTAAAATGCCAAACCAGATTATCTATAAAAATTGAAAGCATTTATTTGGTTAATGAATTGTTGGAATCTGTTGTGTAATATTTTGTGGTATCCTACTGGGATTAGGCTCACAGCCTACTTTTTCTTTTGGTTGTTTTTAGACCTTTTTCTTCCAGGTTCGAGCAAAGTTAATAGATCTCTTCGAGGTAGATACAGTTGTTGAGCTTTGGTGTTTGTGAGTTGTGTCTTTAGGGACCTTGGGGTTGTTTTCTCATTTTAGTATTTTGGATGTAGTGCTTTGGTCTGGTTTATGCCTTGTTGACTTCTAGTAATTTACTCTCAATGTATTTTCTTTTTTTATTCATTCTGTCTTGTTTCTTTTATTCCACATTATTGTTAGAAAAATCGTTCCCACTTGAATGTTGTGTGATGTCAAGTGCTGGTCGCCAACCTATGTGGTTCAGGAAATCCCTTCGGGATATGTTAGGGTCGGATCAGTTATTGGTTTACCAGGGTACCTGGGTTGGTTCTTGAAAAATCCACCTGTCAAATAATCATAATTTATTCATACATATGATATAAGATGATTAAAACATTTTTAATTCCATCATAACTTAACCAATGGAAAATAAAATAGGTTTCTTAAATATTTTATTATCATAACAATAATCTATCTAGATAAATAATAAGGGTGGTATCATATAATCATATCCTAAATGAATCATAATTAATATCATAGGATTTTATCATAGATGAAAAAATTCTTTAAAAGATCATGAGAACATTTCTTGAGGAAAATTGAAATCTCTTATTTTAAATAAAAAAATCCAAAATATTATGGAAACAAAATTATTTTAAAAGAACCTAAGAAACATTCAATTTATTCTTCAAATCATTGATCTATCATGATGGCGTTAAATTCTATTCATTTCATGTACGTTAAAACAAATATTCCTTACATATTTTCGATAAAATGCTAAAAGTAACTCATTTGGAAAATGAAAAGATGATTCATTTTAAATATTTTTATAGAAATTTAAAAATGAGTAAAAAATAATTTAAAAAATAATATTAAAATATTAAAAACATTCTTGAAAATATTTAAAAAAAAATATAGACATGGAAGAAAAATATTCCCAACCACGTAGTAAAACTATGTCGGTTTTCCTTAAAAATAGTATTTATGTATCTTGAGAACATAAAGAGAGTAAAATTAAAGTAAAATATGTAATATATTTAAATAATAATAATATAATAAAACACATTATATTTTATTGATAATATCATATAATTTCATCATTGTAAATTTAATCATAAACAATCCTAGTATAAATGATATTGTAACGTAAAACCCTTACCACTTTGGTAACTTTTGAATCATAACCCCCATGAAATAAATAAATTTAAGTAAAAATTTGAATAAAATAAATATAAATATATTCATGATATAAAATATTAAATTTTCAGTATATACACATCATAAAATAAAATGGTTGTATAACATAACATATGTCCCATAAAAATACAATTTAAGACGATAAACCCTTACAAATTTGATAACATTCGAATAAAAACCCCTTGGATGAAATATTTTGATTTATAACATTAAATATCATGAATTAATAAGTATTAGTTATATAACATGTCAAATCATCAATATACACACCTCATAAACATAAATAGGTGCATAACATCAAACATGTCTCAAAGAAATAAAATTGGGACAAAAAAGCCTTATAATTTTGGAAATATCTAAATAAAAACATCATGAAAGATAGAAATTTATATGGATTTTTAAATCCCTATAATTTTCATGAAAATAATAATAAAATATATTCATCTGTAGTATATACACCACACAAGGGAAACAAGTGATGAATATAGCATATGTCTCACAGAAATAAAAGTGATACAAGAAACCCCTACCTCACATCTCACTTTCTTCATAAGTTCTCTAACATTTTATATAATAAATTAAAATTTATTTAATTCTATAATATAAACATATAAATAAATAAAATATCATTTATGATACAATTATAACATTTTCACATTCATTTATTAATAATTATTTATTAAAATCGTCATTTTCAGGTGTTAATTATTTCATTTTTCATGTAAATTTTGGTTTTGTAGTTTTGGACCTTGTACTTTTATCAAGGTTACATAAAATTGAAAATCTCAATCATGTCTTGAGTTTCATATTTAATAATTATATACACTCTTATAATTATTCATATATAGAAATGATTAAAAATTAATTACATCACTTCATGAAGACAGTAGTTTGTACATACACATGATTGATGTTTCTATTTTTCAATGGATGTAAATAAAGAAAGGAAAATATAAATTCACCTTTATAGAACCATAATAATATTATAAATATATTATATATTTTTTAAATATATCATTATAAGTATCCATGTGAGGCGGTGATGAAAAATGGGTCATATCGCTTTATAGAGGTGGTAGTCTACACATACGCACAAGGGATAATTTAATTTCTCATTTTGTAAAAAAAGGAGATAAATAAGTTTATTCTATTAACATAATAAAATCTCAGTATATGGGAGATATTTATGTCATTATATTGGAATTTTTTAGATAGAATTGAAGGATGCATAAGAAGTAAAATGAAAACATTAAGTTAAAATGATTACCTCCTATTTAAAGAATGTCATTTATATCTCTACTTGAGGGCCATGGGGATGGTATTTAAGAATAAAATCACCTATAGAATATATATTTTTGAGTTAATAATAGTGTTTGGTTGGGTTTGGTTAAGAAAAGTGGCTCAAGAAGCATGACTAAGAACGAAGAGGCGGTGTCCTTATATAAGATATGATAAGGTCACCCTTGGAATTACATAAAGTATTAAATTAATATAAATTAATTTTCATGTTAAAGTATGTAGAACCCTGAATTTTTAAAAGAAAACTATTTTCGATAGTGTATACAACACACAACACCAAGCTTAAACAAAACAAAAAATATTATTATTTTATGATTTTTATAACATAGTCATTGAATTGGTGGGTATTAATAGAAGTAAAAAAATTATGAAATATATATATAAAGGTACTAATAAATAAAAATATATTGTTAAATTCTTTAGTAATAATCCCTCAATTTTTAATAGTCATTTTATTCTTCAAAATATGTTTTTATTACTTTTTATGAGTGAATACTATAATTAATTTATATAATTTAAAAAAAATATGATAAATATAATATCATTTTTGAAATTATTATATCAAAAATTATCTTATGGTGGTATTTTCGGTATTTTTCTAAAAAGATTAATTTTCTAGTGAATAGTGAAAATATTGATTTTTATTGAGAACTATATTTCTATTTCAATAATTTACAAAGTAAAATTTTGTTTTATAATGGTTAAAAGTAATAATAGTTCAATAATATTATTAATAATCCAATTATGTTCATTGGAATCAATTTTATGGTTTAATTTGGCGTAAAAAATTTATATATAAAAAGGTATTTTTCTAAAAAAACTATTTTCCATTGAATTTGGTTTATTATCTTAAATTAATCTCTTATAGTTATAGAAAATTAATCTTAAAATATGGATTCCATACTTTGAATCAAGAGGTCCAAATTTGGTAAATAGGTCCCTTTTATTTTTTTCATTATGAAAAATAACCATAGTAAAATTTATTATCATGATTAAGGTAAAATGGGTTAATTAGGGTTGAAATTAATGTGATAAGGCTTCAAATGTAGGTTCTATGTTCATCAGAAGCATCTTTTTAAGGTATAAATAAATCTTATTTTAGTATTAAATCATGTTTGATCATTTCTTTACATGATCAGAATACCATTTCCAATAAAAACTATAGATTAAATAAAATAAATTAATACACCGAACCCATCATGTGAGTATCTTCACATGTAATTCATAATTAATTTATGTGAAAATATAGAATTACCTAAACTTGTAATTACACTTTTGTTGATGATCTGATTGAATGAAATTTTTCGCACCATGTTTGTGTTGTAGGATTCTAGTGCAGAATCCCTCTAACAGTGATCCACACATGAACCAAAATATCTTATCAACATCATAGAACCTTCTAGTGCTAGAATATCTGATCATGATCTCTTGCTTTATTCATAGTTGATCGTAGATATTATCTTCATGAAGGATGAAGAAACCCTAGTTTTCTCTTGGAATCTTAAGATATAATGAGAGGAGATAGATCTCTATGTATTGATCCAATATCACCTTATCCATTGTTCACACCAAGTGAATAAGGAAAGTGATATAACTAGATATTTATTATATTCGATTTTGGGTTGGAAAATAGCACACAATCCCCCAACAATCCTTAATATTCTTAAATGACCCCATTTTCTTTAATAATAATATAAATATTATTAATTTCTTGACATGAAAAACACTTTAAGAATATAAATAAATATCATTTATATTATTTGGACCATTAAACTCGATCTACTTTCCCTCATTGACACTTTCTAATCCATGAATAATATCTATTTAATTAAATAAATGTCAATATATTATTCTATGATAAATATAATAAATATTATATTTTCCAAACATGAAAACTAATATTTATTATTTTTATTTAACTTACTTTACTCTTTTGAATAACTTGTGATTAAATTATGGTAATCAATCAAACCCAAATAAATATTATTTATTCTAACCTATTAAATTCACTACTTGAATTTAACTGATATTTCAAATACACTTAGTGTGTAACCCTCTAGGCCTCTTTCTCAGTGGAATTAGGAATAACCATCTAAAGTCCATGGTTATCGTCTAGTAATATAACAAGGCATATATAGAGAAATAAGTTTACATTAGTACTAAATCCAATCTTCTATGAAACTTTACAGTGTAATTTAATTATTTTATTATGATATCTCTAATCAAGTAGGTTTCATGTCGGCACCATCAACCTATACACTCTATGTCTCTTTCTTTGACTTTTTTGAATTTAACTCACCCACCGAACACCATGTACATATATTTACTTAGGTAGTTCTATTCTTAAAGGGCCTGAGAAATATACTTTCCTCAAGGGATGAAAGGGATAAATTCTTTCTTGAATTGTCCATTAAGGAAATATCACACATGATGCACCCAATGTACCCTACCTGTCCATGAACATATGTTGTCATGATTTTCATCAATACATAAAAGTGTGAAATTTCTTATATCTATTAATGATAATCTTAAAGTATAAGGATCAATACACAAATTTTCATATAGGAGTTCCCAATGACACATAGAAATATTTTTTTCCTATTTTATGAGTCTTCTATCATAACCTCGTATCTTGGAAAATTATAATGACGAACACCATGAGAGGGTATCTCAATGTATTATGATCCTCCTACCTATTATATCTTGTATTTTCAACATCCCATCAGACAATATCATCTATCCATAAAATAATGTTCAAGAATAATTTCATGACACCTCTAGGTTCTCATCATAGATGGGAACTTCCATGACCTATCAGCATGACATATATTATAAGGTCATTATCACATAAAAATATCATGTATAATAATGATAGAGATGTTATAAGTAAACTCATTTAATTAATAAAACTTTTAATAAAATACTAAATAAGTTAGTTCTAGGGAACCTACTTCAACAGACTCCAAATTTCACTAAATCCAACTAACAACAGCTTTCAGTCCACTAGCACTCACATGATACTCATGATTATTTTTATATAAAGCCTTTATTAATTGTTTTTCCATGTTTTTCTTCATGGATACACTAGTCACCACAAATTCAACTCATTGTGAAAAATACCTCAAGAGATAAAACTTATGAAGTACGTGATTTGTCATTTAGTGTGACCTTGGATCCTTGGAAAGAGCCACCCTTATAGTGTTATCATAGTAAACTGTGATATGTTATAGACTAATGGGTACCACATCAAGCTCTTGAACAAAGTTTAGAATCCATACTACTTCCTTAGCTACATTGGAAGAAACAATATACTCAGAATCCACTGTATAATCAGTGACAAATATCTTTTTAGTACTCCTCCAGCCCATAGCTCCTTTATTGAGACAAAAGATATATCCTGACTATGAATTCAAATAATTTTGATCTATTTGAAAACTATAATTTTTATAACCCCAGATTACAAGCTTTGCATCTCCTCAATAAACTAAGAAAATATCCTTAGTTCACCACATATACTTAAGGATATTTTTAACAGTAGTCCAATATTGTTCACCTAGATCTAATTTATATATACCTACCATGATCAAATCATAGACCACATCAAGACTCATACATAACATGGAATACATGAAAGATATTATCGATGAATCATATTGTATCTTACTCATTATCTCTCTTTTCTCTTGTTTCCAATGACATATTTTCTTGGAAATATGTATACCATGTGATTTCAGAACCAATCCCTTACTGGATTGTTCCATACATAACCTCTTCAGTATCTGGTCAATATGTGTACCTTGACTTACTTTGTGAAACCTATTAGATCTATCACATATGATCTTGATCCCTATAATATAGGTTGATTCACCTAATTCCTTCATAGAGAATCACTTTCTCAAACATTCCTTAAGCACTTTAAAGGCTAGTATATTTTTTCTAATTAGTAATATGTTATCATCATATACTAATATGAAAACAATTTTACTCCCATTGAACCATTTGTAAACACATGAATCACATTCATTCTTAATGAAACCAAATTATTTTATTGCTTCATCAAATAGAATAATCCATGTCTCGAATATTTTCTTTAATACATATATGATCTCTATAACTTTCATACCTTTTTGGCATTTCCTAGAGTCAAAAAACCTTCAGGTTATTTCATTTACACATCCTCTTGAAGGTTCCCATTATGGAATTCTGTTTTGAAATCCATTTTCCAAATCTCATTGTCATGGTAAGCTATTATGGAAAACAAAATTATAATATATTTAAAAATGGAAACTAGAAAAAAGGTTTTATCATAGTGAATTCCTTGATGTTGTCTAAACACTTTATCCACTAGTCATTCATTATAGGTATTTACTTTACATTATATTTAAAACTTTCTATTGAATACCCATTTACACCCAATAGATTTTACATCAATAGGACGATCGATCAAACCCCAAACTTGGTTTTGATACATGGTATCCATATCAGAATTAATGGATTCTTTCTATCTTGAAGCTTCTGATATCTTTACTACCTCCTTATAGTAAATAGGTTCATTATAATTAACTAATAATGAGTCACTATCATTGGTTTCTATAAAACCATATATCTTGGGTTCTATTACCTCTCTAGTACTCCTACGTAGAACTTGTGTTTCAAGAACAACATATTCTATGATGCCCTTTATAATTATTTTCTATACCAACTCTTGTGTATCCTAAGAATCAACATCATTGAATTTAATCTTAATCCCACTATACTTCTTGAGGATGTGATCCTTATTAATAAATACAACCTATTTTGCAACAATGACTTTATTTTCTAATGGTTTTTATTGGTAGTATCCCCTGGTTTCATTAGGATACCCAATAAATTTACACTTTATACCTTTTGGTGCTAATCTGTTTCTAATTCTAGCCTTAACAAACACCTCACATCCCCATGCATGAACATGTGAAAAAATAGGTTTCTTTCAACTCCATAACTCTAAGGGGATATTTTTTGCTGACTTGGTTATTACTCTGTTATATAAGTATAATGTTGTCTGTAATTAAAATCCCTAAAAAGATAATATAAGGCTTGTGTGACTCATAATTGAACTTACCATGTTCAACAAGGTATTTTTTCAACTTTCACTAACATCATTCCACTACGGTGTATAATGTGAAGTGATTTGAGAAAAATTATATTCTCCTTTAGATTTTCAATGAATTATTGGTTAATATATTCACAACCTCGATCTGGTCAATGTTTATTCACCATCTTACAACAATGGTTATCAACCTCATTCTTTAACTCTTTGAATTTCTCAAAGGATTCAGACTTATACCGCATTAAGTAGATGTAACCATACTTTCTCGTGTCATCAACAAAAGTAATAAAATATGATAACCCACATATAGCCTATATTTGAAAAGGTCCATACACATTTATGTGTACAAAATCTAGAAGCTCTGTGGATTTTTCACCTTGACTACTGAATGGTGGTTTAGTTATATTTCCTTGTAAACAAGTGTGGCATCTTTCAAGTGGATTAATCTCAAAAGAGTCTAAGTAACCATATTAATAGATATTTTTCAAAGGCTTCTCGTTTACGTGACCAAGATGGTGATTCCATAACTGGGTGTCTTATGAGTATCATGTATTAGTTTCATTATCAATTGAAAAAATTTGGTTGTTGTAATTTAATACATAAATACCATTATTCAATTATGTTATCCCACAACATATGTTATCTTTATAAATGTAGAAACCTTTATATTCAAAGAAAAAAATTAATCTATAAAAATCTAAATTGGTAATAGAAATTATATTATTGGTAATGATAAGAACATGATACCAATTCTTCAAAAATAAAATTAATCCTATCAGTAATGTGAGATGGTAGTCTCTAATGGCTATAGCATCCAATCTCACTCCATTGTAATCCTATAAAACTACCTCATATCTAGTAATCTTCCAAAATATACTTGGTTCCTATATTTTTATAAAAATCTGAGAACCACTAGAAGTATATAATACCCAACTTATAGATATAGATATAGTACACTCAATAATGAACACACCTAAAGCTTCTCCTTTCTTCTTTGGTTGGGTTCAATTCCTCTTTTAGTGGCCCTTCTTTCCACATAAAAAACATACCACCACTTGTTTCTTTCCTTGAATTTTGATATTCTTCTTCTTAAAAGGATAGTGCTTGAGAGCCTTAGACTTGATATGAGTATTCATCACCTTTTCCTTGTTCTTAAACTTCTTATTTACCATAATGATAGTTGGTTTTTCATGCCCCATTTATTTATCAACTTAGAGAATAAGTGTTAAAAGTTTTGAAAGTATCTTCTCACTATTTATCATATTATAATTCATAATAAAACTAGATAAGTTTTTTGGAATTAAGGATATAATGAGATCTTTGCATAACTCATCAAGGATTTTAAAACCCAATATGTTATAAAACTTAATATATTGAATCATCTTGACTACATGTTCCCCAACCGACACCAACTCTCTAAACATGCACACGAATAATGTATTAGAGATCTCATATCTATCTAATCTCACATTCTATTAATAGATATCCTTATGGTGAGAAATAATTCTATATGAATCCATTTCCTCGTATTACTTTAAAATATCATTATACATAGATGATATCATAAAACACTATATATCAATAGCATCAACTAAATTCTTTAAATATAGAGATACTTCTTCCTCACTAGCCTCATTGTAAAGTGACTCAAAAAGTGGGGTTTCCAGTATTTATAATTTCCTTTCATGGCATAGTATAACATACAAAAACCTATACCATTTCTATAAATTCAAATCATTGAGAAGGTTATCCTTCTCTATTATGGATTATAGTGATATTTTGGAAGTCATTTTATTTTCCATTTCTAAAAATTAAGATCAAATAATTAATACTTTTTATTACAAAAAATTGATTAATAAAATTACATTTAAATTTAAATTCCATTAATATCCCACTATTTTTTGAAACCTAATATCCTTCACCGTCATTTTTTGGATATATTTTTTTCTAGATATTCTAGTGGCAAGGATCCATATACTCCTCATAACCCAAACTTGGGTCTGTCAAGATATTTAAAAGGGTTTTAGGTGGTATTAACTTGAAAACAACATTAAATTGTAGTTCCTTGATCTATTGAGTGGACTCCCAAATATTGAAATACTATTTTTTATGGATTTCCTCAACCTTATTCTATTAGTTACACCAAGTACCACTTGGGCAGTCAACCCTTGATGTAAAATAAGTTAACTCAACCCAAAAATTCAAGATAAAATGTCTATGATAATTGAAAGTACCCCAACTTGGGTTGGTCAAATACTTTGAACTATGATGTCGATTCTAACTTAAATAGTGGAAGGATAAACTGACTTAATATTTTAGTTTGAGGTATTTTTATCCTTATTCATAAAGCCTGTTTTATCTTTTTATATTCTTTGTTAATATTAAGTGGATTTTACTTAAGTGATAAACCATGTTTACTAAAATATTTACACATAATTCAATTATATTTTATTCCTTATTGCATTCTTGTTAATTCATTTAGTATGTGATCGCATAGAATTCACAAACATAAATAATTAACCATGAAATGCACAAAAATAAAATATTAGTTGCATGGTCATGATATTATTTTATTGGTTAGTTTATCTAGAGGATGATAAACTAAACCTTAACCCTAGGGGGAAAACACCTTGAACCATAAATTGGTTTGATTTTTTTTGCTTCTATGTATCTTCATGATTGGTTTCACCTCGACTCCTTAACTCAAACCACATCCTATTTCCTGGGATATCCCTCCTTATATAAGCTTTTACTCACATATAGGTGAGGGAATCCAATGGATTGGATAAAGTTGGGTTTACATAAAATAAACTGCAGACATGTAGGACCTTACATAATAAGGATGAGGGGGTCTCTCAGGACATCAATAATAATATAACCATAATAAAATGATAAATTAAAAGAAACTAATCATACACAAGGGCTGGTCAAATCTCATGATCATCCACACCCCAATATATAATGAGCATACATTTGTTATCTTGTTATCAATTACTTTGATTCATTCTTTTAATTAAGATAATGTGCCACAAATTAATCCAATTAATTCGATTTATCTTAATTCCATCCAAAATATTTATATATTTATAGATATCTCTCCTAATATATTTATCAATATATATCTATAGATATATCTCTAAATATATCTCTAGATATATCTATATATATATATATATATTTCTAGATATATTTCTAGATATATTTATAGGTATATCTATCTAGATATATATCTAGATATATCTGTCTAAATATATCTCTATATATCTTTCTAGATATATATCCTGATATCTTTCTAGATATATTTATCTAGATATATATATATTTCTAGATATATTTCTATATATATATATATCTAGATATATCTATTTAGATATGTCTACAGATATATATTTATAGATATATCTCTAGACATATCTCTTATCTGATTACTAATTATGTTATCGAGAACGATGAAAATAATAGATGATGATTTCAGATTATTAAAATAAATCGATTTAAGTAAAATAAAGCCCAAACATATAAAATCAATCAACAAATAATAAATAATTAAAAATTAAAAATTTGATCACTCTGATTCCATTTGTAGGTTTTGGGCACATCGGAAGCATCCTTTGAAGGTATGACCAACTCATATTTTAGTCTTAAATCATGTGTAATCGTTAATTTATAGGATCATGAGACCATTTCAAACAAAAATAGTAGATTATATAGACTACATTAATACGCCATAACTGTTAGAGGATCTTCACATTTAATTAATAATTAATTTATGAGCATATATAGAATTACCTCAACTTTTAATTCTACTTTCATTGATGATATGTTAAAATAAAATTCATCGTATCATCGTTTTTCTATAGGATTCAAATGAATAATCCCTCTAATGGTGATCCACATGTGCACCAAAATCTTTGATCAACATCATAGAACCATCAGGTTCTAGTATTTTCGATCCTAATCACTTACATTATTCATGGTTGATCTCAATTTTTATCTTCATGAAGGATGAAGAAACCTTGGTGTTCTCTCAGAATCTTGAGTTAGAAGGATAGTAGAGATATCTCTAGGTCTTGAGCTAATCTCACCTTATCTGTTGTGAACACTGAGTGAATAAGGAAAGTGATATAACTAGATGTTTATTATATCTGGTTTAGGGTTGGAAAATCACACACAAGGCCCCAACCAACTTTAATATTATTAAGTGACCCCATGTCTATTAATAATAATATTATTGTTGTTAATCACTTGAAAAGTGAAATACTATAATAATATAAATAAATATCATTTATATTATTCAGACCACGAAACTTGGTCCACATTTCCTCATCAAAATTTATCGATCCTTGAGTAATAGCTATTTAATTAAATAAATTTCACTTAATTGTTCTAAAATAATTATAATAAATATCATATTTTCTAAACTTTCAAACAGAATATTTATTATTATCATTTAACTCGCTTTATTATTTCGAATAACTTATGATTAAATTATGGTGATCCACCAAACACGAATAAATTTTGTTTATTCTAACATATAAAATTAATTACTTGAATTGAACTAAGATTATATATTCATTAAGTGTGTGACCCTATAGGCCTATTTCTCAATTATATTAGGCATAAGCACCTAAATTAAAAGGTTAGATTCTAGACTCATGTAAAGGCATCCATAGTGAAGTAATATAATGTCACAATAATGTCTAACCTCCTGCGAACATTTACTGTGTAATATAATCCTTTAATCATGATATATCTAATCAAGAAGGTTTCATAATGATTCCATCAACCTATATGATTTATGTCACTTTATTTGAATTTATGGAATTTAACTCACCCATCGTACATCATGGTCATGGATTTATATAGGAAGTTATATTCCATCAAAGGGTCTAGGATATCTACTTCTGTCATGGGATAGAAGGGATAAATCCTTTCTCACATTATCCATTAATGAAATATCCCTCGTGATGAACCCAACATAACTTAACTATCCATGAACATATGTCATCATGGTTTTCATCAATACATCAAAATGTGAAAATCATGATATTCATTAATGATAATCTTAAATTTTAAGAATCAATACACATGTCTGTATATAGGAATATCCAATGACACATGGAAATGTGAATTTCTAATATAATGGGTCTATTCTTATAACATTATATATTAGAGATTACCAAAGGTGAAAACCATGAGAAGGTGTCTCAATATCTTATAATCCTACTACTAATGAAATCCTTTATTTTTTGTGTCCCATCAGACAATATCATATGTCCATAAAAAAGGTTCATGAATAATATCAGGGAACCTCTAGATTCCCATTATAGAATGGAACTGAAATAGCCTATCAATATGACATATATTCTAAGGAAATTATAATATAAAAATATAATTCATAATAATAATAATCAATATGTGGTAAGAAAACTTCTTTAATTAATAAAAAATGTAATCAAGTGCTAAAAAAGTTTGTTCTAGGGCACCAACTCCAACATCAAATTCATTCAAACACTTTCCTTTATTTCATTGGATGAGTCTATTTCATCCATAAACATAAAAACATATAGAATATGATCTTTTCCATTTAAATTAGATTTTTACCTTAATAATATTTAAGTAAAATAAAAAGTAAAAAATGTCACTTTCTTTCTTTTAATATCTATAATAATTTTTGACAGGGATAAAACCAACTTATGTTCAATTATAATTTTTTATTTAAAATAAAAAAAAAATTATCATTTTAATTTACTTTTAATTTGTAGTGATGATATAATTACCTTAAATTATTATATAATTCCTAAAAAACATTTGTACAAATAGTAAAAAATAATATAAATGGTTTTAAAAAAATATAAATGTAATATTATTTGGGTGAGTTAAATTTTCCTATAAATTTTAAATATAAATATAACATATTAGATATGTTTTAAAGGTTTATATTTTAATTTCATTTTTTATGTTATTTTCATAGTCAAATTATGTGAATAGTTCTTAAAAAGATGTTAATATTATTTTATATTAAATTTATTTTATTAAATTATTTAAAAAAATAAAAAATATGAAATAAGACAAGTAGGATTATAAATGGTCTAAAATGTAATTCATTGGTCATTTATGATCCAATTTTCACATTATAATTAAATTTTTAACCCTTTAATATTGAAAAAGTCATTACCATGGTTAAGGTTAAAATTGGTTAACCAGAGGGTTAAACCAAAACATATGGTTTAAAATTATATCCAAACCAATAAAATCTAGATTGGTTGATTATATTAAGATCATATATTCCTTACATGAGTTAGACACATATTATATGATAAAATTTCATGTATTGACAAAAATGGAATTAATGATATTTTATAATAAATGATACTTTATTAAATGATTTAAAATTAATAAAAAATATATATTCAACCAAGTTAATGGGATATGGTTAAAATATCAATCCTAGTCTATTTATGGATCACTTTTTCTTTTATAGTAACTTTCTAGATCCCTAAAGAGTAAAAATCATTGATATCATGAAAACTTTCAAAATGGTTAAAGGAGGTTAAAACTAAGATATAAGGGTACAAACAAAAAAAACTTGTTAAAATTTTATTTTATTATAGTATTTAGACTCATACTCATATTATATTATAATAATTTCAATTTGGATCCATTTTTTCAAGAAAATTAATTTGTAGTTGGGGTTATAGCCTAATGGAAAAGAAACCTTATAATTTTATATCAAGCCAAGGTTTGAGTCCTGATATCAGCATATTTCAGGTGGTACGTCACCCTAAATGGGTTGGTTGTAGATTGTAGAGGTGAGTTGTAGGATGGGCCTCGGGGGATCCATCGTGTGAAAAAACCTCGTCGTAGTGAATTGGTGATGGGGGATAGTGGTCAGTGCCAGGTGACAACTTTAGTGTGGAAAAGGGAGGCTCGAACAACGATGGAGGGATCTGATTGATTCACGATAGGGTCTCATCATCAGCAAAAAGCATGTGCAGCGACATACGTTCACGCGGCGGTGATTTGGTCGGGCAAGGGCGACAACCAGGCAGGCTCCCAGAGCTAATGCTGGATTATTGGTCTCCCATAGGATCTAATGATGAGCTCTTATCTTCGACAGATGGACTCAAGGGAAATAAGGATAAATAAAAAAAGGTTTGTATACCTAGATGTAGTCCCAAATGATTTCAAGAGAAAGAAAAACCACCATAATAGAAATAATATTTGGAATAATGAGAGGTACGGCTTTACGATTGGTACCAAATCCCATGCAGTCCTACATGGGGATTTCTTTTTTTGTAGCATTTTAGGTCGAACTCTTTAGCGTAAAAATTAAGCATTATTCGGGTGAGGAATTCTATTGGGTTTCTAATCTTTGGGCCTATAATATTCATGTATCAGGGCCTAGTTTCTATGGGACTATGGTCCATGTAAGGTTACCCCTAAACCCAATTAAAAAGGGTATTATCAAAATTAATAAAATAAATAAGTCCTTCAATCCTTCAATCCATGAAAATTAATTTAAATTAATTTAATAATTTAAGTAATTCCAAGACTCCCCCCCCCCCTTCCCCTCACTCATAAAAGGGAACCACCTCACATTTATTATTCACAATTTTTGATCCTTATAGCTCATCCAATCCCTATCCTAATATAATATTATATTTCTAAATCATATCATGTATATTATTTCCTTGCTAAAAGGATATTCTTTCAAAGCTTAAGGTGTAAGTCAAAAATGTTTCTTAATAAAGTGGTATAACTCTTAATCGAGTGTTTTCAATTTTATTTATTCTTATACCTACTCTAAATCCATGGTATCCATTATAAAATAATTAATTAAGTATATTTAATATACTTAATTGTTATTATGATGATTTAACAACCATTATCCTCCTTTCCATCTTACAGAAAGTGAAAACATCACTTGTGCGTACATAAGGCTTATCATCTACACATAGTAGTGTAATTAATTTTTCATAACAAATTTACATGAATGATTATAATGATGGATTTAATAAATATATATGTTAATTATGATATTAATATGATTCTATAAAATATTAACTAATATTTAACTTTCTTTTGTTCTATTCATCAAAAAATGGAAACAGGGATCATGAATACGTACCATATACCATCTCTATGAATGGTGTAATTCATTTTTCTATATTTTATAGATGAATATATATACGTATACAATTAATATATATCATATTTATATGATTTTTTAAATTCTTTATATTATGTAACCATGATCAAGGTATATGGATCAGAACTACATAACATAAACTTTGATGAAAAAAACAAAATAATTAACACATGGAAATAAAAATTTTAATCAATAATTATTAATAAGTGGGTGTTGAATTATTATAAGTAGATCAAATATATTATTATAATTATTTACATGATTCTGGTATAGAATTATAATAAATTAAAATTTATTATATATGAGGTTAGATCACTTTCAAAGTAAGTGTAACCTGAGTTAAGGTATTTATGTTACAATCTTATTGTTTATTAGGATTGTTTATGATTAATTTTTTTATAATGAAATTTCATGATATTACTCTCAATAATCTCATTTACTTTCTGATCATATGGTTATTTATTGATATTATAAGTTTTCCTTTCATTTTACTCTCTTTAATTACTCATTAAATGTAGCATCCCCAACCCAGAATCCAATAACTGATGCTCCAACCCGAATCACCACATGACCTCAAATGCGCCTCCCCATATGCCAGAGGTTTCTGACTAGCGATGAGCATCTAATAAATCACATAGGGATACTATAACCAATTTATTAGAGTAATCCACATTAGGTAACATATTAAATAATAGATAAAATATCAAATAAATCAGAAACATTCATTAATAACTAAATCCCATAAAGTGTATAAACCATAACTACGGTAGTAAATATGTCATGTCATGCTAACAGTGCCAAGAGTGAAAGGAAAACCCAAAATAAATTCCAAAAACTGAATCTCCAAAGTGGGTCCTAACTCTAATTCTATATCCTCATCCATGCACTCCCCAAGCCCAACTCAACTCCCTAGCATAGGGCCTTTTCCCTTGTCCTAACTAGAAACCATGAAATCTACCTGGGTACCCAATGGCAGCCCGAGAAAGGTGTAAGTACAAATTTGTAGGTCACCACCAATGGTGTATACAAATATCCAGTCTAAACAGATGTGAATTCAAGTAGTAAATAAGTGAAAAGGTAAGAAAAATAAAACTTGTGTACCATTAGTTAAAAACATTCACTTAATACACTTCCTTTATTATTTCCATTTTCATTACTTATTTCGTCTTCATTACACAATTAATTTTCATCACATGTTCTATAGGTTAGGAAATTACATTATTTTCACAATTTCCTAACCCAGTCACTTATCATGCCTAATGGGAATAAATCAAAGTCCCTATCTCATTAGGGTTAATGATTCATAATCAAATACATCACACTTACCTTGAAGCCTCAGTCTAGGTAGTTTCATCAAATGCGTCTATTAGAGGTATAAATCCTCAGTCCCCTTATCTAACCCATGCTTTATGGGGTGGGGTTTAGATCCTTAGTCTAACCCAAACTGTGGGAATATATCCTCAAGTCTAATACCCCACAAAAACCAAGCCATTTTTACATGCTTATTTATTCATTTACCACATATATCTTATCAAAAACCAAACATAATCCAAAATACATAATGTTCACATTTCAGATTTCATTTAACACATAAATTTCTAGTATTCCTTAACTCATTAACACAATTATCCTTTACTTATCCTAGCCTATTTAACCCATTTCTCTTTTTATGCCTTAACCCATTTAGCATATTCAACAATTTCTATATGTTAATCCGTTTAACATATTCATCAATTCCCTTATGCTAACCCATTTAACACATTTATCAAATCACATGCATTTACCTATTTAGCATGTTTACCATTTCATATTCATTAAACCACTTATTCATTTCAAGTACATTTCTTAAATCACTTATCATAATTTCCTTTATTATAACCAACTCAATTCGTGTTAATCCAAACAATCCCTTATGCCATTACCAAAGGCTAGGAAAACTATTCATTGTCCCTTTTTAATTCAATATAACATACCAACATTTTCTTCATGGACTCTACCATACCAAAAAGTAATTTTAGGCTTAACGTTACCATTCCCTATGCTTAGAATTATTGGTGCACCCCATGGGTGTCCCTAAATTGGTCTAGACAACCTCATCACACTCAATGGGGGTCATGAGAGGTTAAAATACCCATTTAAACAACAATTTTTACCAAATATTACCAAGGATAATAAACACACAACAATCATAAATCAAACACACACCCATGAAAGCACAAATAAATAAAACGACTATGGGATATAACTTATAGACCACCTACCTCGAACCCAAAGATGAACACACCCTTGACCTTAGCATTAGATATAGATTCAAGAACACTTTGAATCCCCAAACTAAGATCCACCTAAAAAATAGGTTTTTAGGGTTTCATAAGTAGAAGGACAAATCTACAAGCCCTAATCCAGAAAAGATAAGAAATAGGGAGATTAGACTAACCCATAGCTTCGATCTGCAACCAATAGTGCTCAAAACATCCTAGAAATGAGGGAGATTGAGGCTTGGGAGATCTTGAGGGTTTAGTTTTGTCACTAAGGATGGTGATTGGATAAAGGGGATAATAATTGGGTGAGAACTTAAAAATTTTGAGGTTGCGGTTTGGTAATTTTTTACTTTTTAATAGGGCATATGATTTGGCCACACGGTTTTCCAAAACATGAAACAATCATGTTCTAGCCTCTATCTAAGAGGGGTTAAGCTGCGCAGTTTCCTAGGTAGGACCGCACTGTTTGAAAAAACATGCATCAACCATGTGAGAAGCCTCTATTCTAGGTTTCATGGTTTTTATTCCCCTCTCACACAGTTTGCACTTACCATTTTCAAATCATGCAATAGGCACAGAATGGACCGGTTTCCCTTTTTTTCATGTCCCGATCCCCTATAACACCTTGAACCTCCTCACACACACAATAAACATGTTTTTCCAAAATTAAAGGATTAAAATCAAATTTTAAACAAGTACATAGCTTCAAAAAGTCTGGGATCTTACAACCCCACCCCTACCTTATAATGGATCATCCTTAATTTGTACTTCCAATCATCATTTAAATTTTGAAGAAAATAGTATTTGACTCCCTTTTCCAAGTTTCTTCATTGAGATTACCATGCTTCCACAAAACTCAAACCAAAGTTACAATCTTTCCCCACAAGACTTTCTCGTTATGATCCACAATACAGACCAGATCCTCATTGAAGGACGCATCAGCCTCAAGCTCAACATCCTCAACATCAATCACATGAGATGGTTCGGGGTGTTTTTTATGAATATATGACACATGAAAAACATTTTTCATACCACTATACCACTATAGAAAATCCAATAGTTATGCCACCAGTTTGATCCACTCCACAATTTCAAATGGCCCCATGTACCTGGGTGCCAACTTACCCTGTTTTCGAATCCGACGGTGCCCCAACCTTGGAAGCACTAAAAGAAACACACAATTACCCACCTTAAACTTAAAATTTCTACAAAACTGATCTATATAAAAAAATATAACTACTCTGATCTGTTTATATATGCTTCTGAATCAGTTAAATCTGTTTTGATGTCTCTTGCATGAGACTCAATAAAACCAACTCTAATTCATTAGCTTTCATCCAACATAATGGGGATCTACACGGTCATCTATAGATCCCCTAAAATGGTTCCCTATGAACTATATCCTGTTAGATATTGTTGTAAGAAAACTCAATAAGCGACAAGTGTTTCTCCCTCAATCTACCAAAGTCTAGGGGAAAATCCCTCAATATGTCCTCTAGTACCTAAATAGAATTCTCTGACTTCCCATCCATATATGGGTGAAAATACATACTCAAGTACACCTGGGTACTAAGTTCCTTCTATAATACCTCATAAAAGCATGATGTGAAGTGTGTATCATGATATGAAACTATCGTTCATGGCACCCCATGAAACCACACTATCTCTTAAAAATAAAACTCACCCAACTGATCCATGGTGAGGGTTTCTTTAATCAGTAATAAATAAGAAACATTATTTAACTGATCCAAAACTACCTAGATCAAATCATTCTTCCGTTGAATCCTCAAAAGACCCACAAAAAAATATATCTTCACGTCATCCCATTTACATTTCATAATGGTAAATGGCTGAAAAAAAACTCCCAGGCACTGATGCTCAACCTTGACCTACTAGAAGGTAAGACATCGCGCTACAAAACCTGAAACCTCTTTCTTCATTTTCGACCACCAATACTACCTATGAAGATCCTGATACATTTTTTTAGACCAGGATGCACCACCCACTTTTATACACAAAACCTATGAATAAACTCTTCTCACATACATGTTGGCATAAAAACACGACCCTAAATATAAACAATCCCATAATCCTCAATGGTCTAACCCGAAGGTGAATCCCCACCTTTAAAACCTTCCATCAAGGCCACGCATTCAGGATCTTCACACCAATCTTCCTTAATCCAGATCAGAAGTGTGGACTCAACTACCAAGGATGTAAGGGTCATCTACCCTTGACCATCCTTCACCACTAGATGCATCTCAAAAAAAATCCATCACCTTCTATTCTGAATGGGATTCTTGAACCACCTGATTTTGAATCGTCCGACTCAAGGAATCTACAACATTTTTTCATTTACCTGGGATGTAAACCAGATCAAAGTCAATGGATTTCATGTATTCAACCCATCACTACTAATTAAGATTCAAATCACACTAAGAGAAAATTTACTTTAAACTTTTATGTTTGGTATACATGGGGAACCATTCTCTTAATAAGTAATGTTGCCAACATTTTAGGACATAAACCACCATGGACAACTCAAGATCATGTGTCGGGTAAATCCTTTCATGAGGTCTCAACTATCGTGACCCATAAGCCATAACTTGATCATCCTACATCAAAAATTCCCCAATACCAACACCAAATGCATCACAAAATAAGGTATATCTTTTACCTGGCTCAGACAAGATCATAATTGGTGTGGTTGTAAACCATATCTTTAACTCTTGGAAATCATTTTTACATACCTCGAACCATCCAAACTTGATTCCCATCTTGGTCAAACCTAAAATTGGAGCTACAAAATTAGAAAATTGTTTAATTATCCTTCAATAATAGCTGGTAAAACCCAAAAAAACATTGAACATTAGAAACATTATTGGGATTATCCCAATAAACAATTTCTTGTACTTTCTCAGGGTCCACAAACACACCTTCCTCTGAAATAATGTGCCCTAATAAATGCACCTTTTCAATCTAGAAATGAAATTTGGATATTTTGGCATATATCCTATCCTCTCTTAGTGCACTCAAGATGGTTTCAAGATGTTTGGCATGATCTTCATGAGTTTTGGGGTACACTAATATGTCATCAATAAAAAAACTACAAATTGATTCAAGTGAGGATGGAAGATTTGGTTAATTAGGGCCATGAACAATGTTGGCACATTGGTCAAACCAAATGGAATCACAACAAACTCATACAACCATTACCTTCTCCTAAATGCATTATGTGGTATATCAGAAGGTCTCACCCTCAGCTGATGATACCCCAATCTAAAATCAATTTTTTAAAAGACCAAAGAAACTCTCAACTAATCAAATTGGTCATCAATATGAGGAAGAGGGTATTTATTCTTAAATTTCATCTGATTTAGCATCCTATAATCAACACACAGATACATTGATCTGTCATCTTTCATGGAAAACAACATAGGAGATCTCTAAGGCGACGTACTAGAATAGATAAACCTTGTGTTCTTCAACTCCGCTAACTAATTATTAATCTCTTAGAGTTACAATGGCTCTATTATTTATGGAGGAATTGAAACTAGTTCTTCTCCCAAAAAAATATATTGTGAACTCAACATCTCTATTGAGTAGAAATCCTGATAAATTCTTAGGAAATACATCCTAAAACTGATCAACCATTGGAGTAAATACATACTGTTATACTCCCCTATCATCTAGAAAGAGGAAAGCCACTTGGGTTATAAACTCATCCAACTACTCACAAAATAACCCTACATAGCCTACCTGAACATCTTATTCACCATGATGGACATATGTGTCCCCCTCAAGAGATGTGAGTGTTACCTTGCAACTCTAATAGTCAATATGGGATTGGTATAACACTATACATTCAATACCCAAAATCATATCAAATCATAACATCTCAAGAATGAAAAAATAACATAGGAAATGGTACCCACCAACCTTGAGTGAACACCCCTTGCACTACCTGATATCCTTTATTCACACACATAATGGTGTATCGATCGATATGAACCCACATATAAGTTCCATAGATAAGCCCTAAAAACCCACAGACTGAGTAGAAACAAAAGATTGTGAGGCACCTATGTCAAATAAAACACTAGAAAGCATGGAATATACAATGATTATACCCTGAACAGTTAATGGTCAAGCCTCACCACCTCTAGATGTATACTGAACTACATGAATCTAACCTTACCCTCTACCTTGGGCCCTAGTCTTAGTTCCTATCATTGCACTACCCTACTGATATGTATTCTCTCACCTCTAATTTCCACAACCACCAACCCAACTAGTATAACTAGTTGAGCTCCAACTACCTACCTGATATGGGGTAACCGAACCCCTTCTTGCACTTAGCACGTACCTCTTCCCTCCATTTGTTCCCATTTGTCGAGGGTTCCTATAGAACCTCTACACATGCCCCATCCTTATACCTTCTCATCACTCAAATGGTGTTTGAGGAAACTAACCATGAAAGTGTCTCAGCCTGCCACACTGAAAGAAAAACAATTAGTTTCCACTCTAAGAGGATGATCCACTATTTGGATTACTCTTTGCACTTCCACCCTGATTAAGACTTACGAAATGATGCTTCCTTCCCTCATAAGTTGCACCACTGGTCCATGCAACTAGATCCACAAACCCACTACCTGAAGCCTCCTTCAGGTTCCCTTTTGAAATAAGGGAATGATATACCATTTCTGAAAACCTCTTTAAATGGAATATGTTTACCTGAGACTTGATCTCATGTCTAATCCCATCCTGGAAATGTATCGCAATTGCTACCTGATTCCCTACCAAATCTGGAATAAAACATTTCAAGTCTGTGAAATAGCTTGCATAATCCATCACTAACATCACTCCATGGTTCAACCTCATAAAATATGAATCCCACTCCTATCTCAAGGTATTTGGATAGAAATTATCTAGAAGCATCTCCTGAAATTCATTCCACAACATACCATTAGCCTGTTGGGTTTGAACCAGGATATCCCACCAATGCTTTGTTGGTCCCTGAAACATGTAGGCTTCCAACTTGAATATCTTCTCTAAGGGAGTCTCCAAGTGATCCAAAATTTTCATGATATACTCTATCCATAACTTTGTATCCTCAAGTCCACCCCCTCTAGAAAACATTAGAGGTTGTTGAAACTGAAATTCTCTGGTCATATCAAACATACTCGGCACTACCCACCCTGGTCCTCATTCCATCATCTGAATAAAATGGGTGAAGTTCTCATGGAACTTCTCCTCTCCCAGATTACCCTGTGCTACTAGAATTTCCTACCCCATTTATATAGGAGCATTCTCAGCAACGTTCTCTTATCACCCAACTTGTACGTGCCGACATGGAGTTATCTTCCTACAATTACAAGCATGATTATTAGGATACATAACATAAAGAATTCACAATTTTCATAAAATAAGGCTCTTCACTAGCCATAATAACTTATCCTTCATTCACTATTTCAACGAACATCATTACACCTAGAACACTACACTCAACCATACCTACCACATGTCACAGCCAATGTGGGGATAAACCAACATACATAGTCATTATTATTTCATTAGACACCCTTTTAAAACTATTTTCTCACTCACAATGTATATCTTTCTTGTTAATAACATTTTCCATTTCACAATTTGTTACAACCAACATTTTAACTCATGTACAACAATTTATTAAGAAAAATTATTTAATCATACATTAAAATTATTCCTTTTTACCCATTTTCATCATCTTTATTATACACCATTTTCTTAAAATTTTCAAGAAGGTAAAATGCATCCTACCCTCCATGTCCCACACACCCATCCTGTGTGTGCCTATCATGATTCATGCCACATATATCCCTAGGTTCCTATAATGATGTATGAATTCAAAGCCTCATGTCATTTCTTCCATGAGAAAAATATCATAAAATAGACACATCCCACAAAAAGTACATCACTCGATGGTGAAATATCATTCAACTATAACAACACACCTCAAGAACAATAATTTCCCACCCTAGATACTTGGGTTTTCCCTCATACATGAGTTAGCTAATCCCAAGAACGAGCTCATTTCCAAATCCTGACACTTTCTAACCTTCTTTCCACCATCCAAAATAGTAATAACATAGAAAAGAAACCACTTTGTAATGTCCCTGACCTAGAAGCCACTAAACCGGTGCTCTAATCTAGGTTTCCACATGACCTCAAGCACACCTCCCCTTATGCCAAAGGTTTTCAACAAGTGGTGAGGGTCTAAAAAATCACATGGGGAGACTATACCCACTTTATCAGAGTAATACACATAAGATAACATATGAAATAAAGGATATAATATCAAATAAATAAGAAACATGCATTGATAACCAAATCCTAGAAAGGGTACAAACTACAACTACAATAGTAAACATGTCATGTTATACTAATAGTATCAAGATTGAAAGGAAAACCCAAAATAAATACCAAAATATGAATCCCCAAAGAGGTTCTTAACTCCAAATATGGATCCTCATCCATGCACTCCCCAATACCAACTCAACTCTCTTGCACAAGGCCTTTTCCCTTATCTTGACTTGAAACCATGAAATCTACCTGGGTACCCAACGACGGCCTGATCAAGGTGTGAGTAAAACTCAGTAGGCCACCACTATGGGTGTATAAAAATATCTAGTCTAAATAGATTTGCATGAAAGTAGTAAATAAGTGAGAAGGTATGAAAAATAAAACTCTAGTGACATTAGGTAAAAACATTCACTTAATTCACTTTATTATTTCCATTTTTGTCACTTATTTCATCTTTATTACACAATTCATTTTTAACACATGTTATATGGGTTAGGTAGTTACATTATATACATAATGGCCTAATCCAGTCACTTATCATGCATAAGAAGAATAAATCAAAGTCCCTATCTCACTAGGTTTAACGATTCATAATCAAATACATCACACTTACCATGGAGCCTCAGTCCAGGTAGTTTTGTAAAATGCATCCATTAGAGTTATAGAGCCTCGATCCCCTTCTCCAACCCCTATATTATGGGGTGGGGGTTTAGAGCCTCAGTCTAACCCGACCCATGGGTGTATATCCTCAAGTCCAATATCCTGCAATAACCAATCCATGTGCATATTCTTATTTATTCATTTACCACATATACCATATCAAAAACCAAACATAATCTAAAACACATAACATTCACATTTCACATTTCCTTTAACCCATAAATCACCCTTATTCCATAACCCATTAACATAATTATCCTTTACTTATCCTAGCTCATTTAACCCATTTCACTTTTTATGCCTTAAGAAATTTAGCATATTCAAAAATTTCCATATGTTAATCCATTTAACATATTCATAAATTCCCTTATACTAACCCATTTAACACATCTATCAAATCAAAATCATTTACCCATTTATCATGTTTACCATTTCATATTCATTAACCCACTTATACATTTCAAGTACATTTCTTAAATCACTTATCATAATTTACTTCATTACAACCAACTCAATTCATGCCAATCCAAAAAATCCCTTATGCCATTACTAAAGGCTGGACACAACTATTCATATTCCCTTTTTAATTAAATATAATGTACCAACATGTTATTCATGGGATCTATTATACCAAAAATTAATTTCAAGCTTAATATTACCATTCCATATGCTTGGAATCATTGGCGCGCCCCATGGGTGGCCCTAAATTGGTCTATACAACCTCATCACACCCTAAGGGGGTCATGAGGGGTTAAAATAATCATTTAGACAACCATTTTTACCAAATATTACCAATGATATTAAATTCAAAATAATAAGGAAGAAAACTCACCCCCATGCCAGCACAAATCAACATAATGACTATGGGATATAACTTGTAGACCACATACCTCGAATCTGAATATGAACGCACCCTTAACCTTAGAATTAGATCCAGAATCAAGAATCATTTGAATCCCAAACCTAAGATCCAACCAAAAAATAGGGTTTTATGTTTTCATAAGTATATTGAAACATCTACAAGCCCTAATCAAAAAAATAGAAGCAAGATGAAGATTAGACTTACCCAAAGCTTTGATTTGCAACCAACAGTGCTCCAAAATGCCTAAAATAGAGGGAGATAGATCCTTGGGTGATCTTGAGGGTCTATTTTTTTCACTAGGGATGGAGGTAGGAAATGGGAGGAAAATAATATGAGAACTTAAAATCCCAAAGTTAAATTTGGTAATTTTTCACTTTTTAATGGGGTGCACGGTTTGGCTGCACGGTTTTCCAAACTATGTTCCAGCCTCTATCCAAGAGGGGTATAGACTCATGGTTACATGGAGAGGCTCACACAGTTTTAAAAACTATGCACCAACCATGTGAGAAGCCTATGTACAAGGTTTCATGGTTTGGTTTTCCCTCTCATAGGGTTTTCAAAAACCGTGCAACAGACACAAAATGGATTGGTTTTTCTTTCTTTCTTGTTCTGAGCCCCTGGAATACCGTCGAACCTCCTCACACACCCATTAAACATTTTTTTGAAAAAAAATAAAGGATTAAATCCAAAATTTAAACAAATACATACCCTCAAAAATTATGGGATCTTACAATAGATCAAAATAACATTTTTTAGGAAAACTAACATTATTTATTTCTTCGATCAAAAACCATTTTTATTCTATGTCCATTCTTTCTAAAAAGGTTTTCAAGAATTTTTTTACTATTATCCTATGATTTCTTAAACTAATTTTTACCCATTTTTTAATTTAAGAAAAAATTAAATATAATCTTCTTATTTTTTCCAAATAAGGTACGTTTATCAAAAATGTGAAAAGAAAATTTATTTTTACATACACAACATGAATGGAATTTCGTATCATCATGGACACTCAATGATTTTATGATTCCTTTATAATTTTCTAATTTTATTTTCAAAGAAAATTTTTCCTTAATATTTTGTATTTTTTTTTGAATAAGTGATATAAAAATGAAAAGGGTATTCTCCTAAAGAAATATCTCAAGTGATATTTTAAAGGAATTTTTATCTATAATAAAATCTCTTAATGTTACTTATGCTTTAATGGGTATATTATCCAAGGATACCATATTTATTCTTTCTATATATGTTATATGATTATGATAATGAGATGTTTGTGAAACCCATTTATTTTCCATTGGTTGTGTTATGATAAAATGTTGAAATTTTTATGAAACTTGTTTATTTTTAATGGGTTATGATATATGATGACTGATTGGTGATCTTTTGTAACACTTATTAATAAATTATGATTATTTTATGGGTGGGGAAATAATTGTATTACCCTAAAATTAATTAGGTAAATATGTATATCTCATGAGATAATAAGGACTGAAATGGGGAGTGGACCCAATTTAGTAAAGGACTTTATCCACTTTGATAGTATTATGAGTGAACCTTGTTAAGGATATGACGGAATGGGGAGTGAACACAATCCACTATGATAATCTTAATAGTGAGACTTGACTAAGAAATTATTTTCTATGATTATGTGTATGACACAAACTTATGTATTATGCCAATGTTATGCACTCGTGGATCATGTTCTTTGATTCCTTTATGATTCATGTCTTATGAACTTACAATATTTATATCATAAATGAAGATTAAGATCTTTTATATATAGGGTATGGTTTTAAAATTTTAATCTCATGTTATCATACCATTATTCTCATGTTATGTTTAATTGATTATTGACATCTCCTTTTTATACCCTTACTGAGCATTTAAGCTCACACTATCTTAGATTTTCTTTCTTAAGATTATGAATAAATTTTTTAAGTATGATATGTCTAATAAGGGTTCTAGTTATGAAGAAATTAGTAGTAGATGATGTAGATCTATTATGAACTGGTTGTTTATGTATCAAAGTTTCTAAAGACACTAAACCTTTATGATTATATAGTGGATTATAATTTTATGTCATGAATATTCATATATTAAGATATAATATCTATGTTTGAAAATTATGAGTCACTATAGTTGGTATCATAGTAGGGTTGAGTGAATATTTAGAGATTGGTAATAGAGTACTTTAGTGAAAATCTTGGGGATAAGTCTAAGTATAGGATAACACCCTAAAGTTTTAGTAAGGTTGAAATTATGTGGTTTTCCTAGAAATAAATCCCTCTCTAGATACTATGAGTAGATGTGGATTATGAAAATATGAATATAAAGGTTATAAACCCAAAAGGAGTTATTCAAGTATATACTAACCATTATTATAGAGTATGGTGAGTGTTACCTTACTACACACCTAATTTGAATCTCCTAGGGGATATTCTTAGGTTAATTCGCGTTTTATTTATGAAACATTATAAATTATTTGAAAATATGATGATCATGAGTTACCTAGGATAAACCATTGGTTTCAAATATTGAAAATAAGTTTTCATGATTTAGAAATCCTATGAATTATTTTTCAAGATTTATCAATAAGATTCTTATTCCTCACGCTATACTTTTATGGTTTTATTAAATGTATGGAACCATGAGTAATCATGTTAACATTGAATGTGATAGACATTGGAATGATTGTCCTCAGGGGAAACCAAATTAAATAGGATCTGTGAAACCTTGTTATTATTCCTAATAATATATCTCATTATATGATTAAAAATATCAACTTGGGTGAGTTTCCTAACACACCTAGTAAGATAAAAATGGAGTTTTAGGAATACCATGGAATGAAGAAGATATGGCTTCCTACATGTCAAGTGTGTGGGAAGAAGTAATTGGGGAAATGTTTCATAGTAATTAGAAAATTTTTAATGTGAGGATAATAAGATAATAGAAAAATTAAATGTCAATTAAAAATAAAGATTTTGAGGGAGGGATATGAAGTTAATCATAAGGTACCATTTATAGTTAAATGTATTATGTGTGGAGAATATGGAAATTATCTGATCTAATACCAAAATCCAAGGGTTTACTCATAGACCAAGGAATAAACTATGTTATTCTAATCATTTAAGTGAAAGTATTGAAGTTTTTATATATTGGGATTCAAGAATTATGTTGTATAAGTGTTATATTAATGATATTATGGTTATAATAATCATAAAACATCTAATAATATTTTTAATAATAGTTTTTCTTTAAGGATTTCAAAAACATATTTAGTGATAAGGGACATTTTTCATAAATAAATGATTGAGGTACAAATAACCCTTAATACATGATTGATGTTGATGATAATAATTTTTAGTTGGGTTAAAGATATGATGAAGTAAATTAGATAGTATTAATGACCTTATAATTGATTAGTGATTTGATGATAAAGTTATTTATGTGTTATTTAGTGAATTTTACTACATTTTTGTATTTATGGAGTATATTGGAATGTTTATAAGAATTTATGTTTTCATTAAGGTTTTGTGTCATGAAATTTTGAGGTGACTTGAAACTTTTGCTAGATTTTATGAAGAATAATCTATTAAGGTTTAAATATATCTTTGGGTTAATATATGATTTGATTTTAAGTTAATTATATCTTATTGGATACTGGGACATAGATAATATTGACGGTTAAAAAGTTATTTATTTTTAAGGTGTTATTTTCAGAGATATTTATGGTAAAGCTAAGGATTACCTTTTAGGTTAGTATCTAATTTTGAATAATGATGTTTTTTTGAAGTTCACTACATTATAAGATTATATAGTGATTTTTCATGGTGATTAATTATATTTTGGGAGATGTTTCAATGGGTTGAGGTATATATAACCCTTAGGTTTAACATGTGATTTAACATAAAATATTATTTTGGAAGAATACTACTAATTTTTTGGGATATAATATAAAATCTATGAGATCACCTTTGGGGTTAAAACATTAATTAATTTTGAGTTTATTGAATTAATTTTGGATATAGGGTTATTTATTTATGGAATGATCTAATTTGAACCTTCAGTGTTATTATGGAATTTTTGGAGTAAAATGTATTATTTCTTCGCATAAAGGTGTATAAATTTTGGATATTATCATACCTTATTCTAGCCATTTTGTGTTTTTTAATGTTTAAAGATAGGAGTAATATCTTGTTATCCTTTTGTGGATTATTTGATCCATTAGAATTTGATTCTAACACTTCAGGCATGAAAAAAAATCATCTTGGATAATCAATATTTTGAGAAAAATATGAGATTATGGTGTAAATCTATTAAAGTATGAAATTTTACTTGTAAAGTTAGTATATTTCCTTATGTTCTTAGACTAGATGGTAAATAAAATCCTCAACTCTAAGAAAATTATCTTTAAATAAAAATTTCATCCTCTTACATTTATTTTTTATAAATCGATGTACTTTTTCACACCTCGTTAATTTATGGTTTTTTGGTCGTTAACTTTCTCATGATCATTCAATTTATCATGATCAATGTTCTCTATCACTCTTCATCATTATTTGGACATTAATTTTTTACTTCATGTCTATATTTTTACTTATCACTAAGTTCTCCTACTTGGAAACCTAGTTATATGTTATTCTAGATGACCTCATATTTCCATTTTCCTCTTTTCAAGAGGAAGTTTTATTAACCCTTTTTACGATTTAGGTTTTCAATAAAGGAATTTTCAAATATCAAACACTTGATTACTAATCTCACGTAAAAATTTTGAGGATAAAATTTATTAAAGGGGGGATAATGTCACAACTTGATATTTTAAGAAAACACAATGTTTAATAGAATATACAACATGCACCACTGATCTTAAATGAACCATGAAATATTATTATTTTTTGATTATTATAAAATATTCATTGAATCGGTGAGTATTAATAAAAGTAACTGAATTATGAAATATATATATATATATATATATATATATATATATGTGAGGGTCATAATCAAAAAAAAGTATTGATAAATTCTTAGGAAATAAGGAGTCAATTTTTAGTAAAGTTGTTTTATTCTTTAAAATATGTTTTTATTGGTTTTTATGGGATAATATTATAATTAATTTCAAGAACTTTTAAAAAATTATTTATTTAAAGGAATTTCATTTTTGAAATCAGAATATTTTTAACATCCTAGTTAAGGTAATTTTTAATAGAGTATTCTTCAGGATTCATGGGGTGTTAGAGGTGATCTGGGGGTTTTCTAAAGTAACTAGGTTAGGAATTGTCTATAAGATCAAGTTCATGTCTTGATTCATATATTCATGATGTGAATTATCCCTAGGAAGATTCCATGATTCTATTTCAATACATGAAAAACTTTTATGATTTGAAATTTATATTCATATCACGAACTTGGCTTTTGGGTTTTTAAACCCAGGTGACACCTTTTTTAGCATATAGGGAATCTTGAAGATTGATGTCCTAGATCAATGATTCATGATATAAATTTTCCATATTCTATTGGTTTTAATGTGTTTCATTTCAAACTTATTTTCATTCTACTTCCTCTTCTTTTCCTTAAACCATAGGACTGCTCTGGAGGATTATGGGTGAATCCAACCCTTCCAAGCTTCTCCAATTAGATCTTTGATCTTAGAGTAAGTTTTTTTCCCTATTTTGGTAAGTTTATTTATTATCTTACTATTTTATTCATTTATCTTGGAATTGGTAGTGGTTTTGGAATTCATTTTTTGGATTTATTGAACACTTTATGATCCTTATCTAATATCTTTGAGAACTCTTGTGTGTTTATCTTTTGAAGGTCGGATATTGAGGTGGTTATGGTACTACATATGAGATTATTGAGGTATTCATGATATATTCTCTAGAGACTCTGGTTTTTCTATTTAATACATTTAAATATTCCTAGGAATATTTTCAGAGCTAGGCGCTGAGGCAACATGATATTTCATGGCCTGCTGAGTCTGGAATTAATTTTATAAAAATATTAAATATATTTTTATCACACACACATATTTTTTCATAAATATTGGAATATCTCCTAAAAAAGTCTTGAATCAAAAATCTAATACCACAATTGAATCCAGAGCATGGGGTTTACCTTATGTGTGTCCTAAGTTTGGTCAGATCCGGATAATTGGTTGAGGCAGTTGTTGACAGGTGAATTTAATTAAAATAAATAAATAATTTGTTTGTTTATTTTATTAAATGACCTAATTAAAATATTCTATAAATACCCTATTATGATGGTTCTTTAAGGTATATCCACATAACCCTTTCTATATCTAAGAGTAGGAATAGAGTGTCCTTTATTGGCGGGTCAACATCGAATGATGAATGATGATCAGATCAAGGTGGATTGACGGGTAGCGAATGAAATGGGTGTTCTTTATCATTTGAAAATTTATTATTCACCAATGATAGATATATAATAAAGTTAGGGATTTCCATTTGTGGTTTCTTCTCTTTTGATTAAAATATTGAGAATGGATTTGTGTATCTTCTTTTAATCTGTGATTATCCTCCCTTCGCATGAGTCTGTTAAGTAATTTGATTTGTTTAAATCAAATATTCAATTTATTATGACATTTTATCACCCGTGATTCATCACCTATCAATATTTGGTCAGGATCACATCATTAAATGATGAATATCACCATGTTTTTGTGATTCTCCCCCACCGCTCTTCATGTTCTTCATAGTGGGCTCATGGGATTGCGGTTCGACATTATCGGGGTGGGTTTAAGTGTGATTAAACCCCTAGAATCAAGATGGTTGTGTCAACAACTAACGGGATGGTGATTTGGGAATAGATCGTATCGGTATCATGGGTTTAGGTTCACGATCAAGTTTGAATGAGAACGACGGGTGATCGGAGGTGGTTCGGGATCAAATCAGTGATCCTCATTTTCCCAATTAACATGTGGAGATGACGTATGGTGTGATGGGATTAGTTCCAAGTAGAGGACATGTTGGAGTCTCATGGCAGAGGCTACTCAGTTTGGATGGGTCTATGAGGTGGTGGAACTAGTTTAGGTCACATTTGATGATGGTTAATGCAACAGAGGTGTGTGGTCGGTGTGGTTGGTGGTGTGTGTGGCATGGAGGAGGATCCTTTAGGTTAAATTAAAAATCTAGGTGGAATAAGATAATATGAGAGAGAGAGAGAGAAAAGATAATGGAATTAAATAAATAAAAGGGTATTTTCATGAATACTAGGGAATATATGGAGAGTCCTTGTAAGCTCCTTGATCCTATTCCCCTTTTCTTTATTTATTATATTGATAATATAATAATTATAATAATTATTGAAAAAAAAGGGAAAAAAGAATAAATGGGGGAGAGGGATCACATTGTACGCATTAATAAGAAGGGGGATCACATTCTCCCTCTCATTTTTTATATATGAATTATATTATTAATACTAATATATAATATTTTTATTATTATTAATACCTTGTTTCAGTTGTATATTTTAACTAAGACATCAGAGTGATGAAACATATATGGTATCATGGTCATGGTATTGATACAATCAATTCAAGACTAATGTTGGATACCTTTTTTTGACTTGTGTCTCAGGTCCATGAATCACATTATAATAATATTTTTGTTATTGTTGTTGTTTTTTTTGTTATTGTTATGAAATATAATATATGATGTATCTTCTTCATACGGTGTTAGAATAGATAATCGTATGTGGAATTACAACCCTAATATTTAGGAATATGATTCAATACTAGTGATGATATTTAATTTGGATTGGTGGATCGGGCCCATGAAGCGATGTGCATATGTGTTACGGCAAAATGTGTTTGTTTCATCGAGTGTTCAATGTGGGAAAGTGAATGGACTATCCCAAGAGTTTTTCCATGAGGATCACAATGATGTGATCCTTTTTTCCATTCATGGCTATTTTTTAGGACATATCTATGGATTTAAATTTTATCTTGATGAACCAATGACGAGCCGCGTGCGCTCTTTAGGATTTTGGCCAAAATCATATTTTGGCCCATGAGCATCCTATTTTGAGTTTTTTTCATGTAGAATGTGATGGATTCCTTCATAGTGGATTTTAAGATACGATGTGAGATGTTCCAAGAATTATTATTCCTTAGGAAATTATTGAAGATGGAAGTGATTGGGTATGATCATTAGAGAGATACCAGATAGAGGTGGCACTCCCCTGTCGCACCAGGGCGTGGGTCCTCTATCTGTGGATATGTTACTCCCTTATTACACCAGGGTACGAGTCCTCCATACTCATTGTGTATATACAAGGGCATAACTCCCCTATGACACCAGGGAATAGTCCCTCTATCCATAGATATGGTACTCCCAAGTTGTATCAGTGTGTGATCCATTCATGCTCGTTATGTAGATAAAAAGGTGATACTCCCCTATCTCACCAGGGTGTGGATCCTCTATCCAAAAAGATGGTACTCCCCTATCACATTAGGGTGAAGGTACTCTATACTCATTGTGAAGATATATAGGTATCACTCCCTTATCGTACTAGGGTATGGGTTCTCTATCCATGGAGATAGTACTCCCCTATCACATCAAGGCAAGGGTCCTCTGTATTCATTGTGCAGACTGAGGTGTTACTCCCTTATCACACAAGGGTGTGGATCCTCTATCCATAGAGATGGTACTCCCCAATCGAATCAGGTCATGGTTAATCCTCATGACTTATTTGGATAGACACACAAGATACTAGGCTTTGTATATGGTCACTTTTTATAGCTTTAGGAAGACTCGTTGTTCTTAGTTGGGTCGTGAGATTGAGATCCCCTTTCTTTCTTATTTGGGATTATTAATGAGAATATATAGGTTTATAATTAGGGTTTTTGTATTGTATAATCATTTAAATTCTTTCATTGGGTTGAGATAACTACTTCTATCAAGTATACTATTTCTCTCTCTTTGGTTTTTAAGGCATCCTAATAGGTATGTATATACTCACCCATGTATAGTTTTTTCCTACATGTGTCATTTCTTGTGTAGTTTATGGAAAAAACGATGGTGATTATGGTGTATCATGGTGGTATCTAGGTTCATTGAACATGTATGGTGGTTAGGCATGGAGATCAGGATCTGATATCTCTCATATTTACTTTATTCTAGTTGTTGTCGGGTTGGGACATCATTTCTTATTGGGCGTTCGTTTTTTCCCTTTATTTTTACTATTACACTATCTCACTATTTTTTATTACATAGAGGTATTATATGCATGGTTTTTACTCTAGATGTTACTGTATTTCATTATTATTCATCTATACTTCTTCATGGAGATGGTTGGGTATGTGTAGGTACTTTAGGAAAAGGCCTCTCATTTTAGTTATGCCTTCTCGGCACTTTTCACCTACCCTTGGCCTATGGAGGATATTTTGGTGTTGTGGTGACCCAGTATTATACTGTCCAGGTATTCCCTAATGGGACAGTTCATTACAAATTGGTATTAGATCCGGTTTTTCCTTAGGATGGTGTTTTGGAGTTTTTTCCCCTTATGAGGTTTGGTTGAGAATTTAAGGAAATGATGTCAAAGTGTTTTGAGAATGGATTCCATTCTAGATAATCCAATGTTAGTGTGATGGATGGTGTATCCATACACTAGGACTTTTAGTACCTTCTTATTGACTTGGAATACTGAGATATATTTTTTAGGGAACATGGTACATGCATCATATAGTATTAAGTATCTTGAATTCCATGACCTTCTTATTTAAGCTCTCTATATATGCTCTTTAACCATGGTATATATTGATAACTTTCAAGATGACTCTATGATAACAACCAGCTAGGATGTTCAGAGAGTTTCATGATGATGACCAGTTGAGTGGTGATTCCTCAGTTCATGGACCTACCCATGATGTTCTTTTCTCCAGGTGTGCACTGAGTAGTTTTACCTTCTATTGAGTGGCACATGGATCTTTTTGTGGATTGGGAAGATGAACATATATGTCTTGATCATTTGATAGATCCAGTAATATAGGATAATTGTATGTGCAATCTTAGCATGTTATTTTAGTTCTAGTGATAGATATTTTTGAGGTTTCATAATGAGATAGACCCTCTAGCAGTACAGGTTTGACTCGAGGAAGTGTTTTGGGTTTTCTATCTTGAGCAGACACTGACCGATCAGATTGTTGTGTTGGTGTCTAGTATTCTCTGTGGAGTAGATATTGGATATGGAGGTAACAATATATGATATACCTATGTTTATTCTTCATTGTGGTTTTCATATATTGAGATCACCTAGGTTTCATGGTAAGCTAGTCTCCCCCTTCTTATGTGGTAGAGGACTAGTGTGAGCCTATGGTGTGAATGTCTCGCTTGGATATAAACCCTTTTGATAGTGGTATGGGTGGTGAGACTTCTCTAGGGTGATGAGATCATCTCTAGATCCCTATGTTAGTGATTTTTAACATGGATTCAAACATGAAATTATATGGACACTTCCCCCATTAATATGTGTTCTTGTGATGTGATTCAAAACTGTGAGGGTGAGTTAGTGTCACCCGAATCAGATAGTGTTGAGGTGCAGTGGATGAGTTCCTTAAACTTGTATGTTCAAGGTTTTTTGGATTTGATAAGGTGTCAGAGTGATACCTAGTTGTAGTGAGAATGAGGGAAAGGTAATTGATAGCTTCAGGTGATAGGATATTTGGGATCAATGGCTTCGAGTGTAGTTCATGGAACGACATGTCTCTCCACTACTCCATCTGTAGTTATAGAATATATTCATATGCCACATTTCCCTAAACATATCTCCTGTTCGAGACCAAGAAATACCAATGGGGGCCTTTTTTCTATAACCATGTACTGGAGGTTGACACAAAGAAGATCAGTGATCACACATTTCTTCCAAGGGTGTGACCTGACTCTGGAAGGAGAGAGAGATCCTCACACAAAATATTTCACTATAAGTAGTGGGACCCTATGATGTTTTCATCAGTATGGGTTAACCATTTACCATCCATGCTCATATGATAGATACTATTGATTGAATTAGTGCTTTCAATTTTTTGGGATGTAATTTTCATCCTATGATAAGGATTGATCCCTGAGAGAGGTAGGATGATCTCATTCATAGGAGGTTACAGCTACTTCCTTATCAGTTGAATAGTATTACCATTGGAGTATTAGATTCCATGAGCATTTAGTTTCCTATGATGGTGGAGGAGTGTGAGGGAATCCATCCTGAGGATGTGACAGGTTTACCTCACCATTGAGATTTAGTTTTCTACATGTACTTGACCCAGAGATGACCCAATATCTACACTAGCATATCATATGACCCAGTGTAGCTATAAGAGATAGAGGTATGGTTAGAGGAGTTAATAGAGAAATGGATTTATAAAACCCAATGTGTTTTCATAGCCAGCCTTTTGTTATTCTCCTAAAAGGAAAATGAGATTTTGAGGTTAGGTGTGGATTGGCATCACCTGAGCTAGTTGACTATCTGGGAGGAGTATCCACCTCCGATAATAAATTTCCTCTTCGCCTAGTGAATGTAGTATAATTGGATCTCATAGTTTGACCTCAGGATGGGTTATCATCACCTCCATGTTTGAGATGTAGTTATATTGATCAAGCCTTGCTAGAGTCATTGTGGTTTCTTTGAGTTATTGGTAGTATCCTTTAGCATGTTTAACACCTGAGTAGAGTTATCAAGACTTATGATATGGATCCTTAACCTTTATTAGATCATTTATTGGTATTATTATGTGATGGTACCCTCATGTACTTGGTTTCATGGTTGGATTATGAAATACATGGGAGGATAGTGCTAAACATTCTCTGATAGTGCTAGTCGTATGGTATATCTCATGGTGTAAGGTATAAATTCTAAATTCCACTCCTTGGGATATTTGATATCGTACATGGGAGTGATAGTGAACCCTAAATAGGTTTAGGAAACATGATATTAAGGGTAACCTAGGGAATGTTCATGGAATAATATTCTCATAATGAGTTTTTTCATCCATTCTTGACAAGCGAGGTGATGGAGAAGTTGATCTATTTACAGTTGACCCTTGTGGGTGAGGATGGTGCAGCATACTTCTAGTTGATGGTTGTTACCCCTTTTGATTTGTTTGTGATTCAAAGAGGCACAAATTAGGGATATAAACTAGGATATCTTTCAAGATCATATATCTACTAGATATGTTCTTGAGGGATTCCTTAAAGGTGGGGATAATGAAATCTTTGTTCAAGGATGATTAATGGAACTGATCATACTATGGGAAAAGGGTATTGAGGAGGTTTTTCCCCTTATTAGTACACCTAGGAGAATGGTGGTTGTACTGAGATCCTTTAGCTTTGGGTTTAGTCTCCATAATAATAAACTATATCTAAGGATCATAGGCCTTTTTTCTAGTTATTTTGTTGGGTTAGTGAAGTGGTGCACCGCTGGACCCTATAATTGAAGTTAGATCAGGTGCTTGGTGTTTTACACTTTTCATGATTGGGGATACATGTTAATGACTCATTAAATAGTATTAACCTAGATTATCTAGGTGTGGGGTGTGGAGATTCCTTTTAAGGAACCTAGTGGTTGTTTTGGACTAGCTTGGGGAGACCCATCATGGTCAATATGATTGGGTGCACCTATTCTCCCCCTTTCCTTCATAAGGATCCCATCATAAGTATTATAGAAAAATTATGATATTTTAGAATTAAAAACCAATAAATCATCATATAAATATAGTTTATAAAGTCTAATAACTTTCTAACTCCTGACATCATTGTCTTCATTCAACCTCTTCAGCAATATTCTGACTTTCAAACACAGAAAATTCTTTTTGAAAAACATTTTCTCATATAGATCTTGAAATTCGGGCTAATGGATCTAAGACCGATGATGTTTCTGGTCAACAACCTTAACTTTCTAATGACTTATGTGATTGGTTCTTCTTAGTTTGATACTTTGTGACTGGTGTTCCTCAGTCTAATCCTTTGCGTCCAGAAAACAACTTTTTCAAAAAAAAACTATTCTTCCCCTTTAATTTTGGGATCTAACATTCACAAAATTTCACCTATTTTTAAAAAACATTCTTTTAAAAAAGATTATTTTTCAACAAATACAAAACTTTGTTAAAAACAAAAAATCACAAAGGTTCTTCAACCTACCCCTTTGGATTTTTTTACAACACTCTTTAACATCTTTTTCAACTCTCAGAAATGTTTCACAACTCAATTTTTTAGAAAACTCAAAGTTTTAAACTTTTATTAAAACATAGCCTTTCTCAAAATAGAGTGTCCTGACACCACATTACTGGATAAAGTAATGTTTTTAAAGTAATTAAATATATTGGTGATAAATAAATTTTGTGTCAATGTAAAGATAAACTCACCCTCACTTTTATCTTTTCTAAAATTTATTTTTCTCTCCCCATTGATTGTTATCTCCCCCATACTCTAATAACCATAGATTCTGATTAATAAAAGAAATATATGTAAAAACTTTTTACAAAGTAAAAAAGTTATTACTTTATCTCTCCCTTTTACAACATAAATGAAGTCATTGTAGGGGAGTGAATATGAAGTTGCAGCCTTAACTCAACAAACCATTATTTTAGCATTTCCTTTGTGAAGATATTAGAAATTTGATACTTTATTAAGATATATTCTAGTAAAACTACTCTAGAAGCAAATTTCTATTTTATAAAGTGAAATTTTATATCAATGTGTTTTGATATTGAATTTTGGGTAGGGTTTTTATAAATATCAATTACACTCTGATTATCACAAAGAATCTTCAATGGTTTAGAAATTTTTACTTTCAAATCATCCAATTGAACTTTTATACAAAACATATGAGTACAAGCCGATTAGCCACAACATATTCTATTCCCACTATTCTCAAAGTCACTAAACTTTGTTTCTTACTATGTCAACTTATACAATATTCACCCAAGAAAATTTTTCCTCCTGAGATTGATTTTCTATCATTACAATCTCCATCCCAAACAACATCAATATAACCATGAAACTTCCTCTCAAAATTTCATTTGTATAAAAACCCATGTGAAGTTATTCTTTTGATATATCTCATAATTATCTTCACTTAAAACATATTTGATACTTTCATATTACTTTAATACCAGGCATACAAAGTCACAACATAAAAAATATCATGCCTTGAGTCTATAAGGTAAAGTAGACTTCCTATCAGCTTTTAAAAGTCTTTCTGATTCATAATAATACCAAACTCATATTTACTCAACTTCATCCCCACTAAGATAGAATTAGAAAATTCTTTGGATTGTTTCATGCCAAAATTTAGTAATGATTCCCTGGAATATTTTTATTGAGATAGTAAAATATATTTTTTTTTGAAATTTTAAACTAAGAAAGAATTTTAATTATCCTAACATTGAAATCTCAAAGTTCCTTTTTATTTATTCATCAAATATTTTATAAACATATTCTATATCCCTAGAATAAATTATATTATCCACATAAACAATTACAATGAGAGTACAACATTCAAAATCTTTCACGTATAATTTTCTATCAACTTTTACTTTAGAAAAAGTACACGTTCTAAAAAAATAAATCTTTGAATACCATGAATGTGGAGCTTATTTCAGCCCATAAAAATATTTCTTCATTCTAAAAACTTTGTTTTCATCCACATCAAATAGAAACCCATAAGTTTGTTCAATGTAAACTTCTTCTTCAATTTCTCTATTAATAAATTCATACTTTACACCCATCTAATATAATTTGTAATTATGATGAGAAGAAACTGCTAAAAACATTATAATAGTTTCTAACCTTAAAACTGGGGAAAAGGTTTCATTAAAATCCACACCTTCCACCTATTAATAGCCTTTATAAACAAGTCTTTCTTAGTTTCTTGAAACTTCTCCATGTTCGTTCAACTTTTTTTTGTAAACCCATTTTGTTCTGATAACATTTTTAACTTTCATACATGAAACAAGTTCTCATGTTTCATTTTTATGAATTTGATCCAACTCTTCATTTATATTATTCACCCATTATTTGTGTTGAATAGCTTCTAAAACTGATTCTGGTTTAACTTTTGAGATGAGAGAAGATTGATTTTCTAATATTAGATTTCTTCTATTATGAACTGGATACTTTTGTTTCCCAATAATATTTTCGATCTCAAAATGTTTTTGTAAATTATGAAATTTTAGAGATACCATTCCTTCTTCATTTTTCTTATCACATGATTCATTTAAATATTTATGAAAATTACTTTACTCGCTTTTATTTTCATTGGAAACTTTTAGTTTTTATTTCTTAACATTCATAAAAAACTTTTGTTAAAAATTTTGGATAATCAATAAATTTCACATCATATTATTCAACCAACCTTTGTAAAAAAATCCAAAATTTATAACTTCTTCTGATGGGTGAATATCCCATAAAAGTTCATTCCTCTTCTTTCTCAACAAACTTTCCCGGATTCATATTTTTTATTTTAAGTAAACATAGACTTCCAAAAACTTTTAAGTACTTCAAAAAATGTTTTTTGTTATACCACATTTCATAAGAATTCATGTTTGATTCAAGCCTTAACAAACATTTTTTATGAACATGTATAGTAGTATTAACAACTTCTTTCTAGTATAATTTTTAAAGTTTGTATTCTATTAATATGTTTCTTACCATTTACATCAAACTTCTATCCATCCTTTATACTGATAAATTTTGTTGTGTGGTATATGTATCACTATAATAATGTTTAATCCCATGATTTCTAAGATAAGTTTCAAAATTATTGATTGTACACTCTGTTTCATTATCTATTCTCACCTTCTTTATCAAACCCCCATTTCTTTTTCAACTTATTTTCTGAAGAATCTAAAAAATTTTATAGCCTATTACTTTTGTTTCATAAACATGATGTTTATAATCTGAGTGAAATCATAAATAAAGTGATAAATTAAAAATACCCTTATTTTGATTGATTTCTCAACGTACCACATAAATAAGAATGAATAAGTTCAAGTGGTCTCGTAGACTTAATCTCAACTCTCTTATGACTTTTATTAGTCATCTTACCTTTATAAAAAGTTTCACAAACATCTTATATTCTTTTAAATTTTGGGAAGTTTTTAAAAGCAACAAACTTAGAAAGTTTTTCATGTTTTTCTTCCCAAGGTGGACAACTCTTTGATGACACAACTTATTTTCATCTTCATCACTTAAGTAATAGGAGTTGTTAAATTATCCTATTTGGAAGAGATTAATATTAGTCTTTTCTCCTTTTGTAATAACCTTTCCATATTTCACACTTTTGATAGCATAATAATATTTTTTGAAGATAACTTCTTTTCTATCATCACAAAGTAGACTTACACTAAGTAAGTTATGTTTTAGTCCATCAACAAACAAGACTTACTTAGATTTCAACTTTTGATCTTCAATCTCAACCATTTTAATTCCTATGATTTTTAGAGAACTATTATTCCCAAAGGTTACAGCACCACCATAATGATTTTCAACATGTTTCAAGATTTTTAAATCACTTTTCATGTGTGAATAATAAGAACTGTTAAGTACCCATGGTTTTTTTCTTACTTTATTTCAAGGAAGTCTCAATAAAAATTGATCATTATTCAACTTTATTCTTTCTTGTTTCTTTTTTTTCGTACATACAAAAATTTTCCTAGAGGAGTTGTCATGCATTCTTTAGAAAAATGACATGTTTGATCCCATATTTCATAAAATTATTTCATACAATCAAACTTATTTTTCATTGGAATGTTTCTAACATCTTGAGATTTTATTTTTTCAACTTTCTATAATCTAGAAAAGTTCCACATTCTACTTTCACTATTTCTTCCACTCTATTAAAACCTTCTTATGCGAAAAGATAAGTTATAACATAAATTATAAGACTTATTCACATAGATTCTATAGCACCAATAATAAAAATCAAATATTAATTTTATATTAAAGTAATATCATTCTCTGTAAAAACTTTACTGAGGTAGATAACTTATTTCTACTCTACCATACTATGGGCATAGACTATCTTTCCTATAGAATGAGTTTTCAAATTTTGTAGATGTGATAGGTTTATCACATACCTTCTCAACTAATTCTTTCCCAAAACTTATCTTCTCACCTAAAATGTTATAAAAATAAAATGAAACATTATTTTAGGTGGGTGAGGATTTCACCTTATTCTTTATTTAAAATTTCTCAAAAAATTATAAGTCTTATATTTTACTTACAAAGATTTATTGAAGTTTTAATTTATCTTCCTCAAGGTGATTTTAGACTCAAGAATTTTTTATTGAAACTTGTTAACTTCTTCTTCCTTATCTACTAGTTTCTTACTAATATCTTCAACCATCTTTCCAGGTTAATAAATTATAAGTTTATAACTTAATATCTCTTGGGTGTATTTTTATTCTTTCTTGAAAACATATTTTTCACCTTCAGAGACTTTTAAACTATCTTTATTTATCATTATAATTTATTTATTGAGATATATTTTTTTCTCAATAGTTTCAAAAATTTCTGTTATGAGTTTATATTCTCTGTAAAACACTTGAACTTCTACTTATTTTCTATTTTAGGAGTCTTCAACTTTCTCAATTTTTATAATTAATGTTATAAACTTTTCAGAACTTTCATACAATGAGGAATTGTTTTTATTTGAGTATGATTCAATTTTCTTACACATTATACTCATTTTGTCTCTAGTTAACTTCTTATTATATTTTTTGGATGAATTTTCTTTTTTGTAACTTCTATTCTACTTCTTCCATTGGGGTTTTTCATCAAAATCATATCGATATTCTCCAAATTTCTTCTTGGGGAAATTCATAGTAAAGTTTCTAATTCCACCACACTCAAAACATTTGAGAGGAAGTTTACCACCATACTTTCATCTTAATATTTGATAGTTATTAGATATAAGAGACATGATTTTTTTACTCAACTCATCATCTTATTTATCTTCATAGTCACAAGGATCAACATCTTCAGTATATTGAATTTTCATTTTCTTCATAGCTTCAAAATACATTTCATCTTTTATATTATTTTTGAACATTGGACCTTTTCTCATTTAATAAGAAATAATAAATTTATGAAACTCATCAAGAGATAAATCATATTTATCTTATAAAGCATAAATTTTAAATTCAAACTTATCCATAAAGTTTCTCGTAATTTTATTCACAATTATATAATCTTCCATGATGTCTCTGAATCCTATGATGTTGCAAATAATTTCATTTAATCTGGTAAAGTATTCATAAATAGTTTCTTCATCTATCATTATTATGTCTTCATACTTATTACACTATATTTTTAGCTTTTCTTCCTTCAATTTAGTATTCTCTTTGAAAATACTTTCTAGCATGTCCCACATACTCTTTGAAGTTTTGAGACCCATCACCTTCATATAAACATTTTCTGATAAGGACATAAGGATAGGATTTCTAGATTTTCCATCAATTTCAATATTTCTCTTTTCATCAAAGGTCTTAGGATCATATTTCTCAATAGGTGTAAAACCAATTATAATAGCATCAATAACTTACAGTCCAAGAGATAGAAGATAAGGAATCATTATATTTTTTCATCCATAAAATTTTTTTCTATAAAACATAGGAATTACTATACTATTGATAGAATTGGTGTTATATATGATAATAATTCAAAAATGGAACCTTCCCACTAATACTAATTGAAGATACAAAGGATCGAATAAAACTGAGAATGTGGGGTTGAATCAGTTGTATACTTTTTATAAGTTTCAATAATTTTGGAAACCTAACCCTTACAACCTGTTAAAGTTAATTACCTTACCATATTTTAGTAAATAATCATGCATAGAAAAGTATAAAATAAAGTAAAGCACACAAGATTAACAAGGTTCAGCCTCAGTGTGAGAACCTACATCCTTTTCATATCCACTTTAATGGGTCTATGTAAATTCACTATTATGAAGAAGTATATACAAATTGTTCCAAATCCCATTATATACCTTCTATCACCTTATAGGAATGATTATACTAACTCTCATCAGTTTACAAAGTTTTCTTATAAAAAAATTATCTAAAACAAAATAATAAATACTTTGTTCAAACTAATCCATAAATTCTATGTCTGGATCCTCAGTCTGATTTGGATGGGTCTGATTATCTCAGTCTGATGAGGCTAGTTTTGATGACGCAGTCTGATGAATTTAGTTCGATGGATTCAGTATCATGAAACCATTTTCAATATTCATTTCTCAAAAATTTCTCAAATGATCAGCCTAATCTTCCTTAGTTCAGTAAAAAACTTTTAGATGTTTGACCTTTTAATAAGGTATCAATCCAGAATTATAACTTTGACATGAATTCTATAGTTCTCCACCTTTTCCAATCACATGAAAGGTTACAAAGTATGAATGTATCATGCTTCTATTTATAGGAAAATTAGAATGTCAAAGGCAAGAAACTAAAACACTTTTCATGATTACTTATATTAAAAAACTTAAAGATCTATAAATATTTTAATTTCAAGTTTGACCACTTTAAATCTTCACAAATATTTTGGAATATTCTTGAGTATTCTCTATAATCAGTCTTCCTAGACTTCCTAATTTTTCTTCAATATGATTGAACTTCCTTAGCTCATTACAATGGAACTTCCTCAGATCATTACAATGAAACTACCTCATCTCATTATGATGGAACTTTATCAGGTCTTTCTGAATCGACTTTCCTTCTCAGAGTTAATACGATTGAATTTACTTCTCAGAGTCAGTCCAATTAACTTTCCTCTTTAGATTCAACCCAATTGACTTTACTCCTTAGATTTAGTTTGATGGAATACTCATAATGATGGAATTATCATTATGATTGAATTATCATTATGATGGAAACTCCACTTTGTAACTTTGAAATTATTCAAACCTTATTATCTATAACTCATTCATACTTTTCAAAACTTTTTTTCCTAATACTTCTAGATCTAATGAAAACTTCATCTTGATTCCTGGAACTAATAAAATATTTAAAATTTCTATATTTCTTCAAAAAATTTCATCATTTTAGTTTTATTTATTTATGAGAACATCAATATTGGAAAATAATCATCTAAATTACATATAAAAGTATTATGGATTCCCTTACTTTCAGTACCTTCTTTATTTCTAATAAAAACACAATACGATTGGTTGCACCTATTCTCCCCATTTTCTTCTTAAGGTTTATATCACAAGTGTCATAGACAACTTATGATATTTGAGAATTATAAACTAGAAAATCATTGTATGAATTTAGGTTATAAAGTTTAAGAACTTTCTAACTCCAGATATCACTATCTTCATTCAACCTATTCAGTACCATTCTGACTTTCTAACTAAGAAACTACTTTCTAAAAAAATTATTTCCGATAGATCTTGAACTTCATGTCGATAGATCAAAGACTGATGATGTGTCTGATCAGAAACTTTAACTTTTTGATGAATTCTATGACCAGTTCTACTCAATTCGATACTTTTCATCTGATGCTTCTCATTCTGATCCTTTGTGTCTAGGAAATAACTTTCTCAAAAACTAAAAATTTCTCCCCCCTTGTGTTTGGGTTTAAACATTCAGAAACTTTCACTTATTTTTTAAAAACATTCTTTTACAAAATATTAGTTATCAATAAATACAAAACTTTGTTAAAAATAAAACATCACAATGGTTCTTCAATTATTCCACTTATAAAAATTAAAAATAAATCAACATGGTAAAAAAAATTCACTAATATTTAAAATAACCATTTTTAATCAAATATAAACTCCTTTTATTCTTATAAAAAATATTATATTTATTAAAATAAATAGAGTTTTGTTTTGTATTTATTCTTTACTTAAAATAATATTAAGGTCATTATCAAAGAAAAATGGAACCAAGATTCCATATACCCAAATATTGGATGATAATTTTTGAAATAAACTCATCCAATATAAATAAGGTAGGTGTTAAATAGATTTTTAAAAGCCTTATTGAATTATTTTTAACCTTAATTATCTAATTTACCCTTATTACGGTGGAAAATATTTACTATGGTTAATATTCATTATGACCAAAAATAAAGTTTAACTGTTTATAAATTTTGGAAAATGTAATTCTAAATATTTAATCCATTTTATCAAATTAAATCCCTATAAGTGGTAGAAATTACTTTAAAAATAAACCTAAAAAACATGACTAAAACATTTTTCCAGAAAAAAATACATTTTTACGCATAAAAACATTTTTTATACCAAAATTAAGAATAATATAGATTAAAATGAAATTAATTGTATTATGCTTATTCAAAAGGAAATAATTAAATTTTAAAATCAATTCAAAAAAATGGGAAACTTTAAATATTTTAAAGGAAAAGAAAATTTTCAGTATTTTTAACTATTCAATGGAAAATCAATCTTTTCAGAAAAAATCCCAAAATTTCACTCTAATATATTTTTCATATGATGATTTAGAAAAATGATATCCTTTTTATAAAATAAAATTTCTAAAAGTATCACAAATTAATTATAAAATTCTCTCAAAAAAATTGATAAAAATTATTTTTAAAGATAGCATATTTTTAAATCATAAAATGAATTTACTAAAAAAAGTGATTATTTTAATAAATACATTTTTATTGAGTATGACCATTAAGAATATATTTCATAATTCGGATAATATTATTCACGCTTACTAATTCAATGGTAGGTTATAATGGTCAAATTTAAATAATAATTTTTTTATAGTATATTGAAATTCGCTTAAAGTTCGATGTTACATGTTAAGAAAACTACCATGATTATTATTCTTTTAAACTAAATTTTAATATAATTGAATATAGGATCATTTTTAATCCTCATGATGGTTTGCATGGTACCTCCTACTCAATTAATCAACCAACTTTTGTCCTTCCTAGGGTTATAGTGTATCGAGCAATTGTAGTCTTTGAGTACTTCCAGCCATCTTCTTCGACTCATGTTGATATCCTTATAAGAGAATATATACTTAAAAATATTATGGGACATATGTATATTGAATATTTCACCATATAGTTAGTGTCTATATATTTTCAAAAAAAAAGTATTAAAGCTTCCATCTCAAGGTCCTGAGTTAGATAGTTTGGTTCATGCATTTTCAATTTCCTTGATGCATAGGCAATCACCCTATCATTATACATAAGTACACAACAAAGTTATTTCTTTGATGTATCACTATATATTATAAATTATTCCTTATATGATGGTAGATTTAATATTTTTCATTAATCAATATCCACTTTAACTCTTCAAAACATTTCTCACATTCCCACAATCATTTGAATTTGACCTCATTACATATTAACTTGGTTTCATGGTTGGTAAATCAGGAAAAATTTTTAACATCCCACTAATAGTAACATACTATACCCATAAAAATTTAGACCTTGGTTATGTTTGTTGGTATATGACATTATTTAAATACATTTTTATTTATAAAGGTTAAATAGATATTTCATCGTTTGAGGAAATATGGAAAAGAAAAAAACATCATTGATCCAAAATTCAAACTTATTATATTTCTTATATAATTCATTTTTTAGGGTTTTCAGAATTATTTAAAATTGGATATCATGCAATTTATAGATCTTATAGTATATCAAAATATCATTAATGAATTCCATAAAAATTTATCAAGATACTCCTTGAACACTCTATTCATCAGTTCAATAAATAAAAAAGGTGAATTAGTAAATTCAAAAGGCATTACTCTAAAATCATAATGTACATACCTTGTTCGAAATGTTGTCTTCGATATATAATCCTTATTAACCCTTTAATGATGATATCCAAAGTAAATATTGATCTTCAAAAAGTATTAGGATCCATGAATTTGAACAAATAAGTAATAAATTCATGGTAAAGGACACTTATTCTTTATAGTAATGGAATTGATACATCTATAATTGATGCATTTTTTCATAGACACATACTTACTTTTCATGAAAAAAAACAGAGGCGCCCTATTAGTGGATTTGGGGGTGTTGAAGAAATGGTTGCAACAGGAAATTATTTTTCATAGAAGTATTCTTTAAAAGTTCCCTATTACATGTTTTTTATCTCATATTCCTCTTTATTTTTTTGAATTAAAGACCACTGTTGGTCCAAATATCCCTTTAGATGATAGAACTCCATGATTAATTTTTCCTTTTCACTACTTTCCAAAATTGGAAAGATATTTTCTAGGAATTGGTTCCATTGTTTAGCTACTAATGGATTAGTAGTTCCACTGAATGCTAGAGTTTTTTGACACATGAATTGATCCAACATAGTTTCACCATGTTGTAGATAAATAGGTCACTTTGTGCAGATTAGATTATTTATCCTAACCTGGGTAAACTTCCCTAATATAGTTATGAACTGATTATCCTCAACTCTAGTTTCATTAACTTGTTCAAGGGGTATCCCTGTATTGACTATGGGTGTTGATACAGTTTTCATTCCTCTTATTAATCATTATTTTTCTATAATTACATACACATAATTATCTCATTATATTGAATTGTAAAATATAATTTCTATTAATTTTTATAGAGTGTTACCTATAAATCTTGAGGTTTTTCATTGTACTTATGATATCTAACTAGTTTTATGAAAATATTGTCCTTAAGATTCCTAATAAACTTAATTTGATAGAAACTATAACATCATGGAATCCATAAACCTAGAACTTATAGTTATATTACATTATTGGTACAGAATACAAGATTTATTAAAGTATCCAACAACTTAGTGGTCTTGTAATACTAGATATATAAATACCATAAATTTTAAAACATAAGATACAACATGAACACATTGTGAGAACATTATTAAACCTTCTATCATATCCTTGAAAATTATATATAGTTCTCCTCTAGGTTTCTTAGGGAAAGAAAAAAAATAAGGGTAGATTAGATGCTCAATAAAGAGTAGCATACAGAGGATGATTTCAAAAAATAAACATGGCATAAGATATGTGGAAATAATATGTGAACAAAATAAATCCATAATAAAATAAAATTCATGGAATTATATATCCATGAAAATAAATTAAAACATGGATAATAATAATCATTGATATCATACTGATGGAATGCATAATACTAGACATAAAAACATGTTGGCAAGTCCTTGTTCCAAGACACTATCTTATTACAGGAAGAGGCATACACCAAAACCCAATCTTTTTTATTTCATGAGAACTTTTGGCTCATCAAGGGTATATATAATTATAAGCCTCACTCATCACCTGATTAAGTCCAATTCATTCATCATAGGAGTCAATGAGATTTTTTATACTATTCCCTAAGGAACCTATAGTTGAATAAAAACATGGTTATCCATATAATGATAAATATATAAATAAAATAATTCCCCATTAAATAGAATAATTTAGATGTCTAGGAGAACATCCCTTAATAAACTTATAAACTATGGGGTGTTGTCAAAGTAAAAGTACCTTTATCAAAGAAATATAAGGGAGAGGGTACATTCAATGTGTTGTGATATCCATAGAAAATAGTAATTGGGTTCAATTGTTTGAATTTTTAGGAGACCAAATAAATGGTAGAAAAATTCATTTATCATGGTCTATAAAGAGTGTTAATATTCTGAAGAATATTCCTCAAGAGTGTCTAGATAGGTGTGAATTATTAGGTCCATTTGTTGTGAATTAGGGTGATGATTGAGTCAATGATCAACCAACCATTTGTAGTGATTACCCTTAGGTACATATGTTCTATGATGGAATCCAATTTCTATTATCTAAATAAAGATTTATTTTCTAGGAAATAGCACACACTTTTACTTTTCCAAAACTTAGGATGGTTTTTTTCACCAGGGAAAGGGTTGATTTTTATAATGGTTTTAGTAACTCTTGAATCAAAAAAAATATATGGGATATATAACAATATAGACTTGAAAATACCTTAAATTCCATGAGTAATATGGTAAAATTATTCCATGAAATGTATGTACCACACAAAAATAAATAGGTGGTGAATATAACATGAGTCCAAAAGAATGAAAATTGAGACGGAAAACCCCCAATTATGGATTAGGTAAAAAATAAATCAAAACCCCTTGAAAGAGAGGTATTAAAATTTATCATAAAATACCATGAATTAAATAATTTCATGATTTAACATCTCAAATAGGTAGTATATACACCACATAAAATAAATTTGGTTCATAATACTAAACATGTCCCAAAGTGAGGAATTTGAGATGGAAAACCCTTACCTATTATCCTGAATTTTAAAAATATAATTTGACCTCCTATATAAAAAAATATCAATATTAATCAAAAAATTAAAAATATTATGCATGTCTATTTTCATTCATACTCTTTATAAATAATCATTCTCTGCATGATTTCTTCCAATTTCCCAAATCAGGTGTTTATAGTTTTGATCATTTGTACTTGTTTCATAATACCGGTGTACATATTTATTATTTTTAATAAAATTATTATTACTAGGTAATTAAATTTATAATTATGGATTATTTATAATTATTTATGATGTTTCAAATTCCTTTCATGAGTTTTTTAATCTTTATCCTTGATGATGAAATCGATAACAAATATTTTTTGGTGATTCTTGTTGATCGAAGTGTGTTTTCTTAATTCATGAATTAAAAAATGATATAACATATATAGAACCAAAAACAAATATTTATTTAAAAATTTATATCATATTATACCATTAAATAAGTTTTCATATTCATACATGATATGAATGCATAGTATTGTTCAAGTGGGTGGTTAAACCAACCCAAACATGAACATATCCCAATTTAAATGAATAATTATGAGTTGGTTTTATTGTAATATAATTATACCATAATCATGTTGATATAATTTAGTGATTTTTATTTTTATTTATTATAATTTTAATTAATTATAATAATAATTAATTTATATGAAAATATTACACAATTTGAATAAAATATTGTCCTCTTAGTACGCTTGTTTTGAAAGATTAAATTAATGATGACCATTTATTGATAATATCATTAAAAGGATATCCAATTTGTCATAATATAACCTTAAAGTTATCATGAAAATAATTTTTATCCTTTAATACCATCCTTATATCAATCCTTTTAAGATAGTGAAGTAAAATGAATCATGTTGTGCTGTAGAGGAGGCATTCCGCACAATGCATGAATAACAGTTTTGTTTTCCTTAAGAGAAATGGGAAAGGTAGTCAGTTTTTATTTCTAAAATATAAAAAAAAATTATAATATAAATACTTAAATAATAATATAATATTTGGGAAAGTAAATTTTAAAATGAAAGTTAAAAGGAAAATTTTTTAACAAAAATATTGAACTTACATTGAGGACTTTGGGTTTCTCTTAGAGGATTTCTTGGTAAGGAAGGGATTAGGATAAAATATTGTGAAAATAATATTATGATGTTGAAAGGGGGTGATAGGGGAAGTAAATATGGAATATTTTCATGATGAAATCAAATTTTTATAATATAATTTAATGGGTGGTGATAGACCTCTTTTACAGGTGAAAACTAGGGTCTTTTTCATAGAAATTAAAGCTGGGTAAGGGGTGGGAATGGAATCACATGGGTGTTATGTGGGTTTGTTGAGTTAGGTGAATTATGTGGATAAATTTTTGGTGAGACATTTGGGTATTAATTTCATAACTAAAAAGTATTTCTATAAGGTTTATGTGACCTAATTATTAAAAATTCGAGATACCTCATTTACCCATTTTACCCTTATTCATCTTGATTAAAAATCAACCACGGTAATTATTTAATTACTAAAAATATAAGATGATCCTTATTAAAACATTTAAACATGATGAATATTATTTTGGGATCCATTTTACCAAATTAAAATTCTAAATATGAGAAAATTAACTTTTAAATTAAGACATAAGATATAAGAACTTTTTTATATAAAAATGTATTTTTATATATTAAGTGTTTTTTTATTCAAATTTACTATAAATTATTAACTAAATGAGTATTTATATATTTTTTATGTGTTTAAATATCATATTAGAGTCATATTTCAATGTATATTGATCTAATTTATTTAGATAAAAATTATAGAACTCTTATAAAATTAATTATTTGAAAACAACAATTTTAATTTTACTTTGGTAATTAATATTTATCCTAAGTAATTTATTTTAAATTAATAAAAATGAGATTTAAATAGATACATAATTTTTATCTACTAATTATAAATATAAATTCCATTTTATCAAATAAAATTAATATGTGTGGGGAAAAATAATTTTAATATTTGTGCACATAACCGTTTTTTAGAAAAATATCAAAAATTAATCTTAAGTCAATATAATTATGAATAATAGAAAAAGAAATTATATTTTATTAAAATAATATTCTAAAATTTCGAAATAAAAATTTTAAATATATTTATGAATAAACGATCTTTAGAGTTTACAGCATGTGATGGTTTGGGGTATGGTATTTACCTACTGTAGTAGGGTCTCAGGTATTACAGAAAGGATCCTTTAAAACTTCTCCAAATATTCCAAGATATGGATAAGGCACTAATTTGAGAATTTTAAGGTTACATTTTGACTAGAAAATTTCATTGACTCGTGGATCCTTGATTTTTTTAGTAGATTATCAATTCCTAAAAATCATAACCATGGATTTACTAATTATTTTGCCTCTAAAGTTGAAAAAAATCTAGCTATAGATATTTATTTTAAGAAAAAATTCATTAAGTTGAACTATCACCCTTATAAGAACACACCAATAGTAGAAGACACTCTTGGGTGTGGCTAACAAGAACATTATACTTTGGTTTTTGTTCAAAATAAAGTCATGAAATCCATTTAAATTAATATTATTTTGTGGTTTTATAATTCTTTCTCAATGAATGAAATACATTTATATTTATGATGATTATTACTATATAGTCACACTCATAGATTAACCTTGCATAAATGAGAAAATCGGCATGCATTAATATATTTTATTTATGAAATATTGTTTATTATTCCATGTGATCGTGTATCAACAATATATACTAAAATAATAGACCATGAATCCAATAAAATAAATGATTTTATTTAGGTATATTTGTTGATCCATGAAGTAGATGATAGATCAACCAAGACTCTATGGGTAACTCCTTGAGTCGTGTTTGTCTTGAGTTGTAGCACTTACCTCATCTAATGCATCCATCTCATATCAAGTTATTCTCCAAACCTTTGCATGAATTTTATCTTCATCATCCTCTTCATTATAAAATAATATTAACTCACAAGTGAGGGGGTCTTAGATATGAAAGAAACATATAAGTAATATCCCTCATGGACATTTAGGCCCTTATTCATATAATGAGCTATAGGGGTGATGGGAATATTTTAATTTCTTAATTTATTATTAAAAAAATTACACTTTATAGTAACTAAATAGATATATAATATACAAAAAATATACATTGGTCAATATATCTCTTGATCAGTCGATATAAATTGAACTTTAATAATAAAATTATATTTTAAAATCATTCTAATTGAGGTAATTATTTTTCAATTAAAATAAACTAAACTAATTTTAACTCATGATTTACAAGTCTAAGGGTCCCAAAAAAGTTTTTGAAAATTACTAATTATGTGGAAAACATTTGGGATTTTTTTTATTTATCTATCTATTTTGTGCCTTAAAAGATCCCTATAAATGGTTCCAAACTTAGATGGCCCCGGCAGGTTGGGAAAGTACTAAATCAGTAGGGAAACTAGGTAAGAAAAGGGGGGGCGCCCAACATGGGGCATGAAGGCTAAGCATCTGATGTCCATGTGACACCACCAAATAAAAAAACATTTTATTAAAAGAAAATGTGCCTGCATTTAGTGTGAACTTGTCTACCCCCTCCCCCCACCCCCACGCCAATAGGGGGATAATTAATTCCACATAGGTAGAAAATTCACGTAAATAAATATCCCCTTTTTATAATTTTTCTATTTTTATTGATGTCATATATCCACATAGACCCCCTGTCAGTTCTCTTTTTATAGACTGTCGATGGAACTTCGACAGCCCCTTCCACGACCAATAATTAAAAAAATTGTGTGTGTGTGTGTGTGTGTGTTTTCATATTAATTTTAATCCCAAAAATTGATATCGATCATAGGATTGTTATATCTCAATAATCCAACTTCTAATTGATGTGATGTTGGTTGATTAGAGACTGCATCAGCACCCTCTAATTGAATTCTTTAAAGTTTAATTCAAAATTCTACTTAAGTAATACAATAACCACTCTGATGCAACTTTTTGGTACCAAGTGAACCATAAAATAAAGGAAGTAGGAAAATTTAAAAAAATTAAACCATATTGACACCATAGAATCAAATCTCACATTGAAACACCAAGTTATCAATGAAAGGATCTCGTCTAGTTCAAATAATCATGAAAATTTGTCAAAATGATACCTTATTCAATTTGAATATGTTAAAACATTTTGCTCATTTCTTATGATCAATGCTCAAAGGATCCAAAGTGGGAACCTTTTATTCATCCACACATGTGGCAATATCTTACCAGTATGTCAATCTATGAACTTCACATGCTATAATAGAGATTATAAGTGCCTTTATATGTACTCATAATCATTGTAGCACTGATTACTTGATACAATAAAGTAATATTAGATCAGGTTGATCCAAAATATCTTTTATAATTATAAGAAATAGGATAGATGATGGAGAAGCTCTAAAATTTTTTGGAGAAATAGTACCAAATAATTTTAGATTTTTTTTATTTATATAGGTAGGTTAAAACTTTTTAAAATTTCACTTAAGTCCTTTAATAAGTTTGGAGTTCTAAATAAACCATTAATGACACTTATGACCTAGTAAACATGTCTTAATAGTCATAAAAATTTTATCACTTACTTGAAATGTCATGATTATGTAATGTGATAAAATATGGGCCATTAACTTTACTCATTTCTTCCATAAAATATTTAATGAACCTTGAAAAATGATTATTCATTCATAAAATATTTTCCTTGTATTCACTTAATAACTTTTGAGTATTTTAAATTAATAAATTCATCACTTATTATTATAAACTCAAATAATATTTAATTTATTTATTTTCTTATGATCATTAAAACTTATAAATTACTTGACCCACATCATGGGGTATACCATGTCATAAATTCCAATTCATTATAATTAGTCAATTTTTTTAAAAAAAATTGTTTAAGCCTTTAGAACCTTAACTCGATATTGAGCGGTGTCTAGCAACATGTCAAGGCCCCTAAAAAGATAAGGTTAATTCACAGCAAAGACATCCTTACCTATGACATGCACTATTTAATATAATTTATTGTTCTCATGATATCTCATAATGATGGATTCATATATTGCGTCACCATCCTTATAAGATTTATTTATTATTTATTTAACCATATTGGATATAATTACCTTCTTCTACCATGGAAATGTATTTAATAAAGGTGCTACCATCCTAGTCAATAGGGACCAAGATATATCTTCCTATACTCAGAAGTTTCAAGTCATTTCTTTATTATTCAATCAATTTCATATCATCAATGATGAACGCAATGCAGGATACCTCACCATAGATATAAACTGTCATGGTTATCATCATGCATAAAAGTACATGATCAATGATATACATTAATAATAACCTCAATTAAGGAGAATAATACACTTGTTCATAGTTAGAAACAACCAATAACACCCAAAACAAGTTGGGTTTCTGTCAACAAGTCAATCCTCATGATCCCATGTACTCATATCACCAAGTGAGAACATCGTGAGAATAAGTAAAAATATTTATGATCCACTAGCACCTAATAGTCAAACATCATTTGTGTCCCTTTATAATGATGTATCTAGACCATAATAAATTTATTAAATATTATTTTCATAGTATTTAGAGGTTCCCATTATAGTTGGGAATCGATATAACCCTTTGATACAACATGAAATATAAGGGTATTACCATATATATAGTACATGAAAAGGTAATATTACTATCTTGGTAAGTGAAACACGTGTATATATCAAGTTTATACATGTAATGGTAATAAAAGTGCACATGTAATTTAGGTCTAAGGCACCCACTATTACAATAAAATCATGATACTGAAATAGATTTTTATACCATTCCCCTATAGAGACCACTTGATATTCCCATTCACCCTATCTGGCATTATCTATCCTAAATCAATCACTCGTACCACTTATTTCATGACCCAATCCACTGGGGTCCACCTAGCTGGTGGAAAGATGAGTGTGACACCCCAAGCCTACTTCTAATAGGTTAGGGGCTGGCTCCAAGTGCCAAGAAGGAATAACTCAAATGGGAGGCCTTAGCCTAATATACATGTAAGAATAAACACAACCATATCCATGAAAAAGTGAAAATAAATAATAAAGGAATTAAACATCTAGATAATAAACATGCATGTAATAACCTCCAGGGAATACATCAGAGTATGGAAATATAAAACAAAATTTTAAAGGGGAAAAATACATGCCCAACCATAAATGAAATACCAACCTAAAAAATAGGAAAATGAAAAAACTGAGAGATATCATCTCTTGGTCACCATGTTCAACCACCAAACATGGTCAATAAACCCAAGTATTTTTATGCTTCACCGAAGTCATTATCGATCTATCTGTCATTTGAAAAATACATGACACATGTGGGATAATCCCATACAGGAGTGATTATATAAATAACTAGTAAGATGCCCTAAAAACCATAATGGGAGAAGGATAAAGATATAATATAATTCATATTAACCCAATAAATATATATGCTCATAAAGAAACCCAAGTGAGATATAAAATGGATCTTCATCTTTATAGCCTAGCTAATGATGATGAGTCTGTCTATCACTCCAAAGGTCAAACTCTGATTTCCAACATCATATAAAACCATGCAATAATAAATATGGAATAATAACACATCACTATTATTCTCCACAGTCAAGTGGTAACAATATCCAGTGGAGGACCCACTCCCTAGTGCATCAGGAGGGTTCCACTCTGTAGATAGAGGACTTGTACTCTAGTGCATCAAAGGGTGCCACTCGGTAGACACAGGATATGCACCCTAGTATATTGGGGGTGTCACTCAGTAGATAGAGGACTCTCTCCCTAGTGCATCAGGGGGTTCCACTCATTAGATAGAGGACTCTCTCCCTCTATAGTATAAGGGGGTTCTACTCAAACTATAAAAATATTATAGGGATTTGTGCCCTAGTGTGACAGGGGGTTTCCAAACCTAGAGTCTCTCTGATGAACTATCCCAACCACTACCATTTTCCAAGCATCATTAAAATAATAATCACACTCATAACACATAATTTCATCTCTGATGCCAAAACAAAGTTCTTCATCACGTTCTACATGTAAAATTGCTCATGATAAGATACTCACTAGCCAAAATTTGAGTCCGGGATAGGGAGACATGTCGGGTGTAAGTTCCTAGAGAGGATACAAGGTGTTTACCTATGGTCACATGGCATGTGACCTCACCTAGACACATGGTCGTGTCCCTAACTGAACATGGATTGGATGTCCATGTGGGACTATATGGAATGTATAGGTCTTACATGGTTTGTTTGGCCTACCCATGCCCATCAATCTCATGCATGTGTACGTAATCTTGTTCTTATTTATACTGATCATGTTTGGGTACCCTGGCTATATCCAAGTGCACAACCATTCCTATGTACTCTAGTCATGCTTATGTTTCTGGTCATGCCCATTCCTGTGTACTCTCGGAGTGCATGCCAAGCCTCCATCACCGGGTCACATGGTATGTAGGAGTTATACATATCATGTGATATTCATCTCCACCTAAAATCCTAGCTTATGCAGCCAGGGGAATATAAAGTGTGTCTTCTTCCTGACTATATATCATGTAGTCGGGTGTTTTCCAATAATTAAATACTAATCTTCACATGGTTTCCTAATCCAAAAAATTTCCACAAATATCACTATTTAACTACCTAAAATCAAAGGGAAACATCTCTATCCATTGATTATTGGCTTTCGGTGGCCGTATATTGGAAATTCTTTCAACTACATGGTAATTTGTTGCATGTTCTCCACTGTACGGGTTTCTAAAACCCATATCCATCACCCATTATCATGAATCCATCAAGATCTATATTTAAGTCATCAATACATAATAATTTAAGCAACTATCGTGAATTTGGGGGTTCTACCATGCTCAAACTCACAATGAAAAAGTCAAACTAAAACCTCACGGTCCAATGGTGAAGAATGCAAAGAACGATGGGAATAAATGCACATAAACTAAGATGATGAGTGTCATTAGAATATGTGATCCCAGTCAATGATCCTAAGGTGCGTAAACAAGGGTTGAAATCATGGAATAAAAAGTATAAATTGGTTTTAACAACACAATCCAAATTTGGTCTCATGCAAAGAATGGAAATCTCCAAGAAAATGAAAGTAGTTAATTAAATCCATGGTTAGTTGTTAATAAAAATGTGGAACCCATTAATAATAATCTTTACATCGATGATGGATCGATTTTTGGGGAAGAACATGTTTTCCAATGATGAATAATAGGATCACACTATGTTTTTCATCTGCCTTATGATCTCATGATTGTTCTTAATTAATCTATGCTCCTGGTTTCCAAAATATCTCTCCTCCTATCGCTCCCTAATATCCTAGGTTTATGCGTCTAACCCTTGAGATTTTCCATAAAATGGTTTTTGTATAGGGATAGTTAGGTTTTTTAATTTAAAATAAATTAAATTATTTATTTATTTATTATACTAAAATAAATGCCAATGGTTTCCTTCTATAAAACTTCTGACACCAAGGAACTTTATGTCATGCCTAGGTTAAACCCCTTATTCTGGATTCAATCATGATATCACGTATTCCATTCGATGTCCCAAACAATGGGGAAACCATTTAAACAAAAAATTTGTGTGTGTGTGCTTTAATATATATTAATATTTTTAATATATTAATTTCATGGTCCCAAGATACCCAAACACCACACCGAGTCTAAGGAAAACTCTATATATATTCATCGAAATATTCAAAGGACTAATCCAACAAAACTAGATTCATTACATTCTCCCCTACTTCAAGGATTTTTTCCCTAAAAAGTACAATATATACAAAAAGGTAGCAGAATTTTCTAACTCCCTGATTTCTTATGAAATATTTTTTTCATAAATTTAATTTCTTCTATATCTCGTGTTACACGCAACACTGAGCTTTAACAAACTGTGATATACTATTAATATTATTATTTAAACATTACCATTATAACCTATACATTAAATTTGGTGGTATGAATTGGAATAAAAAAAATTAAAATACTATGTATAATGGCTTTATATAATGAAAATACATTAATGAAAACAGTACTGAAGTTTTAGTAGAGTCTTTATGTGCTTCGAAAATACTATTTTCTCAAAAAAAATTAACAAATAATAAAAGTAATTTTTTCCAATTTTAGAAAAATTATTTCAAAAAATAAACTTTATTTTTTAAATATAAATTTCAAAATTATCTTTGAGTTAATTTTTGATAATTTTCTGAAAAGATTAATTTTTTGATGAATAGTAAAAAAATACTCATTTTTATTAAAAATTGTCTTTTCATTTAAATAATTTACAATATTTATTTTATTTTAAGATAGTTTTAAAAGTAAAATTAGCTCAATTATATATTCATTAATACAATTTAGTTTATTTTAATCAATTTCATATTGAATTTTAAAATTAAAACTTTCTATACTTGTGAAAAATTTACCTTTAGAAAACCGCTTTTTCATCGCATCTGTATGTTTTATTTTAAATTAAATTTTCCTACTTATATGAATTTAATTTGATAAAATGGATTCCTAATTTTGAATAATAATAATTTATATTATATAATAATTTAAAATTAATTTTTTTCATAAAGATTATTAAAAATAATAAAAAATAATTATTGCTTTTAAAGTTAAAACGAGGTTTTGCGCATTAGATAAGCTTGTGTTAAAATTAATTTTTAATATGCATAATAAATTTATTTAATAAATTTGATTTTATATTTATAATCATTAGGTCCAAATTATCTAATAATTTTTATTTTAATTTTATTCTTAAAGGATAAATTACCTAGGTAAATAAAAAGAGACTAGTTACTGTGGTGAAAAATAAAATAGTAAAAGTGAGTAAACTTAGAGATTAAGGAACAAAATATCTGAAAAATGTGCCTTTTTGTGGAGGTGTTTCTAGAAAATATTATCCCTCCACTAATTTATTTATCAAATTTTTAATCACATGTCATGAGAGTGACTTCTCATTATTGAATAGTTTTGGGTATTTACAAAAATGTCACTCCTCTTTAATTATAAAAGGGGACCTCCTCCCCTCACTTATTCACTCCTCTTAATCAATTTGAATCAACCAAACCCTTCCAAAATCAATCTCCAGAATCCTTATCCACATTATAGAGATTCTATTCTTCTCAAAAGACCAATACTATTGTCCTTAATAAGATATCCAAATGAGGTTTCTCTAAGTGATGGTAATTGTCTTCGCTAAACTCTTTATTTTTAATTTTTCTATTACCACCTTCATTCATGTAATAATAATTAAAATATAATAACACTGGTATATAAAATATTATAATATGTTATTATGTTTATTTAATATCCTATATCCATCTCTACTTTCATCTAATGCGAAATGAAACTGTCGATCATGTGCACGGTGGACTACCACCTCGCGAACTAATGTAATTTGTTTTTCATCACCGAATATCATGAAATGATATAATAATGGATTTAAATTATATATATTATATCAAAAAATCATTATAATTATGCAATTATAATATCACATAAGCCTTAATACTTTCCATTCTGTGGTAATATGATAATCTCGATCATGTGTACGGCAGACTACCGCCTCACAAAGTAATGTGGTTCATTTTTCACTTACAATTTATATAGAAGGTAATAAGTTTAAATTTAATTAATATATGTGATATATATGAAATCATAATTATTTTTTAAATTATAATTATTATTTACCTTACCTTCATTCTTTCTGTTGAGAAAATGGAAACAATGTTCATGTGTACGTACGACTTACCTTCTCCATGAATAGTGTAATTTATTTTCTATATATAAAATGTATGGATTACTATAAATAAATATATAATGAATATATATGATATTTATATCATGGTTAAAATTATAGAGATTATTTAACCATGATAAAAATAAAAGTACCAAAAATATCAAACCAAAACAAACACGAAAAGAGAAGCAGTTATTACCCGAAACATAATTTTAACAAGGGAATGTTAATAAATAGGTAGTAAAAAACATAATTAAATAAAATATAGTATTATATATATGAGTATGTTTATTTAATATATTTATAATATTTATATATTTATTATACTTTAGGTTCTAATGAGTATAAATTAAGTCAAGACTTGTGGTGAAGAATTTTCATCTCACTTTTATTTATATGGGACACATGCCTTATACACCACTTGTTTCTTTTGTGTAGTATATATACTACCCATGAATGTATTTTATGATCCTTAAAATTATAATTATGTTATATAAATATCCATATAATTTTTTTTCTTTCATGGGTATTACGATTCAAAATATACCAAAGTGGTAAAGGTTTAATGTTGCAATCTCGTTGTTTAACGATATTATTTATGATATGCTTTCAAGGATGATATTTTATGGGATAATTCTCAAAAACCTCATGTATTTTATTATACTATAGTTATTTCTGGAAAATACTTGTTTTCATTTTATTTTCCTCTCTTAAAGTATAAAAGATACCAAAATAATTTTTTTAATAAAAATCAACTTTATTTCTCTCTTGGGTCAAAAATCCTTTTTTCTGAAAATGATTTAAAGAAAGTTTTTACTATTATACAATGATTTTTTAAAGAAATTTTTACCCATGTTTTAATTTTCCAAAATGGTTCGAAAGGAATATTTATGTTTTTTTCTAAACAAGACCCTTTTGGATTTTACCGAAATGTGAAATGAATCTTTTTTTAAATGTGTACGGCATTAACGGAATTTTTCACTATCATGAATGATCAATTATTTAAATATTCATTTATAATTATCAAAATTTATTTTCAAATAAATTTATTTTGAAAATGTTTTATAAATTTTTAGTTTCAAAATGTTATTTTTAAAGTTGGAAGACTATTTTCCTCAAGAAATGTTCCAAGTGATCTTTAAAAATCATTTTTCATATAAGATGACATCCTTTTATGTTACTAATGATTTAATGGGGATATGATCTAAGGAGACCATTATTATTATTTATTTTAATGGTTTGTGATTATGATGAAGATATTTTCTATAAAACCTTCTCTTTTTCAACAAGTTATACTATGATGAATTTATGAGATGATTATAAGACCCATTTCCTTTCTATGGGTTACGCTATGATAAAATGTTTATGAGAACCTTTTTTATGGGTCATTATATGTTGAATTTTTTAAGATCTTGTGGCACATTTATGTATGGATTTCATTATGTGTTGGTGGTTACGTTATAACTAAGGACTTTGGTAATGTTATAACCAAGGATGGTGGTTAAGTTATAACCAAGGATAGTGGTCATGTTATAAAAAATGATGGGTGGGACCTATATATTCCTCTAATGCTTTGGGTAAAATTTTATATCTCATGAGATGATGATGGGAAACAAACCAATGTTCTTGATCCACTATGGGGGAAATAGGCTAATGTGATTGATCCACTATGGGAAATAGGTCGATGGGATTGATCCACTATGGGAAATAGGTGATGATTCGTGATCCATTATGAAATGGGAAATAGGTGTTGGTTTTTGATCCATTATGATTTTATGGTCTTAGATGTTAAACATGAAATATGAAATGGTTTCTATACTTATGATGGTGCCACACATATATGACATGAACTTATGCTTCATGATTTATTTATGATTATTTATTACTCTTATGGTTCACATCTTGAAATGATAATGTTTTATTCCATGAATCATTTTTATTCTCCATGATAGATTAAGTATGAAATTTTTAAGTTATAGTCATAATCTCATGCCCTTATTCTTATCTTATGCTTTCATATGATCATCGATTGGTATTTACCATGTTTACCCTTACTAATCATCTGAGCTCACCCTTTCTTATATTTCTATTCCCTAGGTTATGAAGAAAGGTTTAAGTGGGGTATGTCCATGAAGAGTAAAAAATGGTAAGATCTTTATGGGAGTAAAGGGTCAAAACCCAAGCTATATAAAAAGGGTGGATTCCCCCTAACTATTATAAAAATAATATCACTTGTTTTCATTGTGTAAAAAATAGTTATTTTTCAAATGATTTTTTCCTAATAAATCATCAGTTATATGGAATAAATAATTTATTTATTTATATTAATTTATCTAATTATAAATCTGAAAATTTTGAAAATTATAAGCATATTTGGATTCCAAATATTTTATAGCTAACATTGTTGTACACAAGATCATTTGGGTACCAAAGAATATTTTGTCTTGATTTTTTCTATATATAGAAATCCATAACAATAGAAATGTAAAATGGTTTATGGAAATTGATTTTTCAAGAAATATTAGTGGATATTTTTTCAACTTTCACTCATTTTCTAAAATTGAAGGAGGAAATGTCACATTTGGTGACAATGCTGAATGAAAAATTATTGATATTGGATCTATTATAGATCCTCATTCAATCCTTGTCGAAAAAGTAGTTTATGTTGAAGTCTTAAATGATAACTTGATAATATTTTCTAAAATTTGTGATGATGTATATTATTTTTATTTTTCTAATAATTCTTGTTTTGTTTTCAAAAATAAGTTGCTCAAATTTAGAGCACCAAGAACTAAAAATATTTGCACACTAGATCTCCATTATTTATGTAAACAAAATATGAACTATTTGAATTCTAAAATTGATGAATCTTATATTTTTCATAGAAGAATTTGAAATTATAAAATTTATTCACAAAAATAAATTGTTTAAGAAAAAATGTAATTCTGATTTCCCCCAACTCAAATTGAATAAAAAGATATTATGTGATTAATTCCAAATAGGAAAGCAATAGAAATCATATTTTAAGCCAATTAAAGAATTTTTTTCATCTAGACCACTTGAACTTATTCATATGGATCTGTTTAGACCTTCTAGAATAGCAATCCAAGCTGAAAAATATTTTATTTATGTTTTGGTTGGTGATTTTATTATATTTTCTTTTAGGTTTTTTTCTTAAGAATAAAAATTTAATATTGTACTATTTTTAATAATTTTTTTAAGCATGTTTAAAATTTAAGACTCAAAAATTATATCCTTGAGAAGTGATCATGGGTGGTAGTTTTAGAATCATGAATTTAGTTCATTTTTCTCAAAATATAGCATTAAACATACCTTCTTTTACCCTAGAACACCTCAATATAATTGTGTTATTAAAAGAATAAATAATACCTTGTGATAAATTACTAGAGAAATATTGTTTGAATACAGCATACCAACACATTTGTGGATTTAATCTATTAACATAGAATGTTATGTCATCAATATAGTTTTAATAAGGATTATTGTGAATAAAACAATACATGATCTATAGAATAATAGAAAACTAAAGGTTGGATACTTTAAAGTTTTTGTATGAAAAGTGTATATCTTAAACACTAAGTAAATATTGATAAGTTTGATCCAATGGTTAATAAATGAATCTTCCTAGGTTATTCTACTACCTCTAAATATTATAGAGTTTTCAATAAAAATTCAATGATTATTGAAAAATATGCTCATGTGAAATTTGATGAAAGTAATCCTTTTGGTCAAAAAAATAAATTTGATGAATTGAGTGAATCAATGGATGAAATGATATTTGAGCCTCTCTTTTACAACAAAAATGATGATGAATTAGTACATGATCATGAATAATCTAGTCCTGAAAGGGAAGAAACTGATAAACCTAGAATTATGTTTCTTAGATAGCCTAGAACCCTTAAAATCCATCCTCTATAAACTATTATAGGAAACCTAGATGAAGTTTTTAAGATAATAAGAAGTGTAAGAAATATTGATGAGTTTTTTTCCTTTTTGTCTTAACTAAAACCTAAAAACCTAGAAGAATCATTGGGTGGTGAGAGTTGGGTGGTTTATATGAATAAGAATTAAACCAGTTCAAAAGGAATAAGGTATGATAATTGGTTGAAATACCTTTTGATTATCCTGTTATTGGATCTAATTTATTATTTAAAAATAAGCAGGATGATCAAGGGGTGATCACTAATAATAATCCCAGATTAGTTTCTAAAGGTTATAATCATGAAAAAATAATATAATACAAATAAATATTTTCCCTAGTTTCTAGGATATAAATGATTAGAATTATTTTATCCTATACATCATATATGTATTTTAAATTATATCATATAGATATTAAATCTACTTTTATTAATATACTTTTTATAGAGGAACTATATGATGAAAAACCTTTAGGTTTTGAAGAACTTCATTTTCAAAATTCTATTTTTAAACTTAAAAATATATTTTTATAGTCTCAAATAAGAAAATATATTTTGGTAGAAAATACTAAGTTCATTTATTTTATCAAATGGTTTTACTATGGGTTTGGAAGATCCCATTTTATTTAAGAAAAACTCTTCAAAATATATTTTACCTTTGAATATATATATTTATGATGTTATTTTTTGATACATAAATCAAATAATTTGTAATTATTTTTCAAATTTCATATAAAAATAATTTGAAATGAGCATGATGGATGAGTTGAACTTTTTCCTTATATTTCAGATTTACTATAAGGATTTTGGGAATGTTTTAAATGAATGTAAATGTAAACATGATTTATTAAAAATATTCAGACTCGAAAACAGTAAGATTTATTCAACTATTATGAGTTTCAATATTAAGATTGATTTGGGTGAAGGTGGAAACCCATTTGATAATAAGATGTAAAGAGGTATAATTGGGATCTTGATTTATCTAACTATAAATAGATCTGATATTATGTTCTTTGTTTGTTTATGTAAAATATTTCAAGAAAACCTAAAAAAACCTAATTTAATAGTTGAAAAAATAATTTTAAGGTATTTAACACAAACAATTTCTTTATTTTTACTTTTTCTAAAAAAACTTCAAATTTTGATTTAACTTCATATTTTAATGGTGATTTTGGTGGTTATAGACTAGATAGAAAAAATAATTATAAAACCTATCACTTTTTAGGGAAATATATAGTTTTTTTCAATAAAAAAGAAAAAACTTTTTATATTATCAAATATTAAAGTTTAGTACATTAAATCTGGTAGTTGTTGTGACCAGGTGTTGTGGCTTAAACACGCCTTAATGGACTTTGAATTTAATTTTAATCATATCCCAATAAAATATGATAACACTAGTGTTATAAAAATTTCTAAAAATCTAATAAATCATTCAAGGACCAAGTATATTTATTTGAGAAATATTTTTTTAATAGATCATTCTCAAAAAGGTGATATTTATCTTCAATTTATTTTTAGTGAAAACCAATGGAAAAAATATTTACCAAACCATTGTTTGTTTATCGGTTTGATTTTATTAAAATAAAATTAGGTTTATTTTATTTTAAATGATTTCATTTCAATTTTATTTTTAATTAATTATTTGATTATTTATTTCCTTAATATCTTGTGATATTTTTTCATTCATAATTTTTTTTAAAGCGCATGCTTTATTTTTTAAGTAATAAATTTTCGTATTCCCTATATTGTTATAGATTTTATTTATTTATTTTATTATGTCACCTTTGTAAGGAGACTTTTGTTAATCCATAAGAAATATTCAATTGCTCAAAATCTCTAAACCTTTATGAATCATTGAACTTATTATCTCTAAAATTCAAATCCTTTCTTTCCTAACCAAATCCTTCAAACATAAAGATAATTCATTCTTGTTGAGAATGGGAAATTCGATGAGTTATTAAGTGAGTGTATCAAAAATCTTGAAGAGGCTAAAAAATTTTCACAAATTTATGAGTGTAATGACTACAAATTTTTCTTATCTAGACAGCATGGATTTGTTGTTAAAGAAAGTGTTAAACTTCCAAGGATGAGAGTTTGTGTTTGATGAAATTATAAAGGAGTTATTTTATTATAATTAAATTATGGATTTCTATGAAAATATTGAGTTCAACTTCGAAGATAATGAAAACTGTTTCATATTGAAAGTCGGCGAGAAGATATTTTTTATATCATCTATTGAGTTTGTTGAAGTCTGTCTCTTACCACACGAGAGAAACTTCGAGTTTGGTTCAAATATAGTTAGTGTAAGTGGTGTGTGGATAGCTAAGATAATAATTTATCCTTTTGTGTCTCCCATGATAGAGAAAAATAATTTCAAGGACTTGGATGCTAACAAAAATATTTTGGTTAATTTTACTATAACCAGTATCATTCATAGAAATGGTGAGTTTGAGAAAGTTATATAGTCTGATATTCATCTTCTCTATATGTTTATTGTTAAGAATAGAGTCAATATATCAATTTAAATCCTTTTATATATGTACTTTTCTTTCCAAAATTCATGGATTTTATATCCTTATGGGATAATTCCAACCTTGTTGTTTGAGAAAGTTGGATATAGCCTAATGAGGTTATGAAAACTAAGTGTCATGGCCTAAATATTCTTGGAACTGGGATACTTTAGAAAATTGAATGTTTTTGGAGGTACTATTTAAGAAAGTTTTTTTCCATTGGGGATGAAAAATTAGAAGAAACCCCTACTCAAGTTGAGGGGGAGAATCATTTTGTTGCTCCTATTTTTGTTCAAGATGAATTAGAGGACTCAACGGATGATGAGCCAGTAGTTATATGAAGAGAAATAAAATTTTCTTCAAAATAAATTCCTACTTCAGTTGTTACTCAATTTAGAATCAAGGAAAAATCTATTTTTGATGTAAGAGATTCTAAGGAATATATAGTTGTTCAATAAGTTGAAGCTATTTTTTCTTAATATGATAATCAAGAACATATTGATGAGGTTGATAAACCATAAGAGAATGTTTATGAAGATTTTGTTGATGAAGTTGGGCTGCATTGAACCCATGCTAAGTTATCTCTTGGTTCTTCTCTTAGAAAGATAATATATATGGAATTTAATGAGGCATGGACACTTTCTTTCAATACTGATATTTATTCAAATATTTGGCATCCTAATTTATAGGAAATGAATTTTCTTGAGGAACTACCACTTAATTAATCTCCTCAATTTGTGAATATTATAAATAAAGGAATACTAAACATCTCTGAACATGTTGGTTTAGAAGAAGAATAAGAAGAAGAAAAATAATAAGATATTTAATAGCCTTCCTTAGTTATGAATACTAGAAAAATAGGACCTCTATAGGAACCTAATCCTCTTATTCTATATAAGGATGTAGATCTTCTTGTGGAAGAGCCTGAAGTCTATGAAGATGATGAAGACATGTAGAATTTTTTAGACATAATTCTTCATGAGTTCAGTTCAATGAAGATTGGTATTGATGGTTTAAACATCCAATTGGCTGATTTGAGAGAGAGAGAAATTCAAAATCGGATTTTTATGATCTTAGAGAAAGGTTATGAGATTAAATTGAGATGATGAAGAATCTTATAGTTGTTCAATAAAATATTTATGCTTCGTTTTTGGAAGAAATAAAGTCTTTAAAAATAGACATTGATTATTTAAATAAGGTTTCAATTTTTTAGTTTTAATTTATGAATAAAATTCCTTTTATTTTTTCCTCATCCTCATCTGAAAAGAAATCCAGTGCTACTTTTGATCAAATAAAAAATGTATCCTTGGATTTGATGACATTATATGGGAGAGTTCAAGAGTTGAAATGTGATATGGTATCTTTAGAAACCATTCAATACTTTATAAAATATATCACCTCCAACTTGTCAAATCTAATTCTCAAAGAGGAAGAGAAGGACTTTACAATAATATATATGAGTTAGTTGGTTTTATTGAGTATGTTTTTCCTCTTTAAAGGATACTTCAGTGGAGATGAATGATTCAACTAGGAATATTTTCACCTTGATTACTCAATGGGAATATGCTCTAAATATAAATCTATCATCCATAAAAGACTCCCTGTAACAAATCTTGAAAGAAGTTCAAGATTTTTCTTTATCGGATTCTGAAGCTACTCAGTCTGATAAATAAGTTGAACCTAGTGAGAGATCTAATCGGTCTATTACTAATGTTCAGACATTTACTGACAAGGGAAAGAAATTTGTTTCTCAAATGATCATTTTTATAGTGTCCTTAAAGTTATTAATAATTTAGTTGAGTTATTGGTGTTTTCCTACAAGGAATTCAATTGTTGAATGATAACTTGAATGATAGAAATATTTTCTAAGGATGTCCCTCTAATTCTCATGACCCAACCCACTAGGGCCCTCCTGGCCAGAAGAAGGTTGAGCCGCAACTACCCCAAGCCTGCCTCCATAGGTCAGGCTAGTGATAAGAGCCAAAATATAATGACCCAGACTTAACATACATGGATATTACATCAATATAGATTAAAATTCATCATATTACAAAATTTCATGCCCAAGTACCATAATAGTTTAGTGTCTTTGGAAACTTGGAACAAACTATTCTAAATTGGTGAAATATCTTCTATGTTTCCCAGAAATATCTTCCCATTTATTACTTCTACTTAAAACCTTTCTTCATAACATGGGGAAAGGAAACATATGAAAGGTGTTAACACAAATTCACAGTAAGGGTAAATAAATTAAGTGTGTAATAATAACATGAATATAAGGGTATGATAACATGAGAATATCATTAAAAGATCATACCCTACATATAAAAGATCATAATCATGATACATGGCATAAATATTGGTAGTTAATAAGATATGAATCATAAGGGAATTAAGAAAATAATCCATGAAAGCATAACTGATGAATAAGACATAGAATTTGTGACATACACATAAGCATAGAAATTCTTATGTCAAGGATACCTACAAAGACCTTCATAACATGTTATTATTGGGCTACAACCTGTTTACCTAGGATTGGACTAAAAACCCATGTACTCTCTTATTTTTGGGCTTAGGATACAACCTATGTACCCTCTTATTTTCCGGATTGCGCTACAACCCATGTACCCCCTTATTTTCAGGCTTGGTCTATAACCTGTATACCCTCTTAACACTACAGGAAAATTGCAATTTTGCGGCAGTTTTTTTTGGCTATGGTGGTGGTATAAACCACCACCATATGCTTCTGCAGTGGTTTCCGAAAACCGCTGCTAAATTGTGCGTCAGGAAACTATTTGCGGTGGTTAAAGTGTTTTAACAGTGGTTTATGGGAACCTTCATAGTTGGCTCATTTTCACGGTGTTTATATTGTTTATCACGGCGGTTTCTTCGGGCAGGGGATTACTTTTTTTATCGACGGTTAAAACCGTTTCTAAAAAAAGTAATGCCCTACTGGGACAAACCGCCCGGAAAAACAATATAACCACCATGAAAATGCGCGGAATATGGGACACTATAGTGGCGATTAAAACTGCCTCTAAATTTAATAGGGTAGCGGTAGTTAAAACCGCTGCTAATAGAAAAAATATCGACATTTAGCGGAGGTTAAAACCGCTACTAAATGTACCTCTTACAGTTAGCCACGGTTAAAATTTCCACTAAAGAGAAGATTTAGAAAAAAGAACCAGTTTTTGGAGCCCCTATACCAATGCCCAGAAAAAAAACATTCCAAGGATACCAAAACACCAACATAATACATACTACAGTCAATATGAAAAGAGATTCTTAACTAAGCACAACCAAATGCATCGTTCAGTGAGTAAATGAATACAAATACACATATCAAATGGCATAATCCTAGTATCCAATAAAATGTAGTGGTGAATTTATGTATTTAAAATTGACCATTTCAAACTCATATGTACTAGTTGATCCTTGATTGTATGTTCACATGTTGTGTGCAAATTATATGGTCACCCATTGGGTGATCTAGGTGAAATGGGACAATATGATTTTTTTTTCAAATTTTGGTACTCCCACATATCTTCTGGAATTGTTCAAGAATGTAATATCCCTTTATATATGATTATTTGATAGAACCCAAGGCATCCCTTAGGTGTTTGGACCACTTATATTTGGAATTTCTAAAGTGGGAAATTTTTTAGATTAACATGTCAACATCTAAGTGAACCCATTGAGATTATATATGGGTTTCCCATGTTTTAATGAATTGAATGAGTTAAATTTAACTAATAATGTGAAATAGATAATTAATAAAGGTTTTCATTTCTTAAAATAAATCAATTAGTTTTAAATGGAATGACCCCTAGTAATTTTAATGTCATGCTCTTGATTTATGCTTTATAAATTGCTTCATACGAACTGTAATATTTTAAATGGGAATTGAACATGGATAAAGACATGAATAAGAGGTTATTTTTTATCTATTATGACACAAATTATTATTCCTTTATTATGTATATGGTGTAGATAGAAGAGATGGATTTGAGGTAATTCCCCTTGCTAGTTATATTTAATATATGCCTTTATAGAGGTTGTGGTATGATGGTATGAGATTTTTGAGCAAGGAGATATCACAATTCCTTACATCAGGTGTTGAGAATGGTGTATCACAAAAATGTTACTATATAAGTATTGTGATTTACTCACCACATTCCATGAATAGAATTTTGGCCTGATGGCACACTCAAAATCCCATGTGTTGTTTCATGGAGTCTCTCACTCTATTGGGATATAGGGCATGTACCCAATTACATGAGCACATGGTCTCGTTAGACTGGTTAGGGATGTCTGAGTTATGCCATGGTCTATTCATTAGTATTATTATAAGTATATGGATACATACATATTCACATACCTTGAAAATATAGGTGGATGAAATATATATAAACCATATATATTACTACGATATATATAGTAATTATTTAGATTTCTATTCCATATGTGTCGATAAATTTAAACCCTCCTACAGTTCTTTAGAAACATGATTGGGTAGTTATTTATTTATTCCTTAGTTACTCAAAATATCTGGGGTGTATTATGTTGGTGGTAGACCCTTTATCATGAGAATAATGATGTGGTAATATTTTCTTGGGATTAATTTATGTTGGTGTTCTGTGTGGAATTATTATAAATGAAATATAACATATGAATTAGGTAAAATCATATCTCGCTTGGGTTATTCCATGTGGAATTATTATACTTGACACTAAAGATAGAAAAAAGGTAAAATCATCTCTCCCATGGATAATGGTTCCTAATTTTTTAAGAGTGATGGATCAGGTTCAAGTATCATATTTGTTTCACTCATGTGATTTCTTTGGAAAGGAGTCTTTAGTGTGGTTTCCTTAGAAAAATGGAATCTATCTCCTAATATATTGTAACTCCCATTATGCATCCTAGTTATTTTGATGTGCAGAATATAATAGAAGTGATCAGGCACATTCCTTCAAAGGGAAGACTGTATCGTAAAGGGGGTTGATATATTCTATCAAGGAATATGGATGCTTATAATAAATTATTTGTGATAGGGTAGTTGATGTTATGAATGGTAAGTAACTGATCATGTAGTCTATTTAAAATTTTTATAGGGAAGGGGGTTCTACAAAATCTACTGGGATTTTTCCATCAGCATGTCATTACTACTGAGATAATGGGCATTGTCATTCACACTGCATGAGTGTTCTTGGAGGCCACTTTTAAAATGGTGGGAAATCCCCATTTCATACAGTGTAGCAAAATTTCCCCTAATATCGTATTAGTATCTATGGATTCCAATTATTTTTTAAAATATTGGATACTGGGATTATGCCACACTAAAGGGTGATCTAACTTAAACATGTTAGCGAGACACACATTCACATCCCTGGGGATTGATACAAGAGTATAACTAAGAAGTACTTCCTATAAATAGAAATGTAGTGGTAAATGCATTAGGATAGAAAATGTAGGATAATTTATTATAATGAAAAAATAAATTTAGGAAAAATGAATCATAAAAAATGAATCATCACAATAAAGAGTTGATATATATGGTGCATACCACACTCGAAAAATCAAGACATAAAAGGAAACACCATAAATCAATAAAATACATAAAAGGAAACATGAGAAATCAAGAAAATGTTAGGTCCTGAAAATTTTTGGAGGCAACTATGTGCCACACATGATACATATACAAACCGACTATCAATATTTGTCCACATATCAACAATACTACTAAAAATTGTCCGATGATTAACTGATATTATCACCATCTCCACCTCCCTCTCCACTTCATGCTACCACCTGTAAGAACATTATATTGAAAATTAAATAGTGTTGCATATCTATATTTAAACTTGAAACCAATAAAAGTTTGAAAACTAAATGATTTTGATTTTTTTTTGATTTACCTGCTCACCACCAGTCGATGCAATACCACTGGGGGATATCTGCTCATCTGTTGACGTATATCAGTCAACACTTTCTGCAAAGTGAATATCTGAGCCCCCTGGTCTTGAACTGTGTTTTATAGGGAAAAAATCTATCTCTGAGCATCTCTGGGTATGGACTGACTACAACCAGGATTAGATGTAGTTTTAATCCCTGATGGCATGCCAAGGACCTCAGATGGTACAGGTCCCAAACCCATCTCGCACACTCTACCAGGATGCTCCTTCCCGAGGACTTTAGAAACCGGGTCATCCTGGGAGACTGAGTAGGACTGCCTAGGATTGGCATCCCATATTTCTTTAATTTTTACCAATAAATTAAATATCAATATATATTAACATATTTAAAACTGATAATAAGTTATTATAATGAAAAAATGAGTTCAAACCCCAACTTCTTTGGCGGGCTCATTAACAAAACTTCCATCAGATTTTTTATGAACATCCAACCAAACTTCAGTTCGGGATGCTTCATGCCCTAAACTCTATGACTTCATTAAAGAATGATAAATCAACAGTTTAATATATTAAATATATAATATTGTCTTATAAATATTTAAACTAATGAAAATATTACCATAGTCTATCGACTTCTAGAAAAGGTTTTTGACCCCATAGTGTGAGGGATGACTTGCTTAGCCCAGCTTGATGCATTATTTTTTGAGAGATCCTAAAATAAATAAAATTAACTTTAATAGTAATGTATTCAATGAAATATCCTCTTCATATACATGTATAAATTTAAAATTAGGTTAATATAATAATATATATTTAAATAGCATCTGCTTCTTATCATGATGTCTGTCAACAAAAAATTTCCACTGTTCTTTGGGTACCCCATTTGGTAGCTTCTCATACATTTGTTGGATGGTCAATAAAGTATCGTTGACATCACTCCATAATCTCTATTTGAATTCTTTCCATTTCTTACCAAGATTTTTCAACGTCTACTTTTGTGTTATCACATAAACAATTGTAAAGTGGAAAAACATCTGTATACATAAATTCATTTTGAACATATTAATAATATGAAATTCAATTACACCATAATGTATTAAAATTACCTTTATTTGGGAATCAAAAACTTCATTTTTCTAACTTGGAGGCATATGTATCCAATCATCATAAGAAATAGGAAGGTAAACGACCTCCACTGCCAGTTGGCCTAGAATTTGGCCAAGTAATCACGCGGCATCATCCGTAGGGACTCCATATGAATCAAATGGGACAACTATATTCTCTCTATTCATATTCAAAACATATTCACTTTTTATATTTTTCTCCATAGTTTTGTTTTTTTCATCTTTAATGAACAAATAATTAGTATAAAAAAAGTGCAATAAATTTATTTATATTAAAATTTATACCTATAATAGTGACCCTCCAGTATGTCTGTGATGAACTAGAAGTGGCGCACCGCCGCCCTGCTGTTGAGGCTGATGAAGGGGGATTCGACGACTCAGCTTCTAAAGAGATGCTCATAGAGGGTGTGAGAGATGGTGCAGTGGGAGATGGTGCAGGGGGGAAGGCAGCTGGTGGCTCGGATGACGTAGGGAGGGAGACAGATGGATAGTCATCTATCACAGTAGTGGATGAAATAGTGTATCGCTTCCTCCTTGGAATTCATGTCATTTAATCAAATAAAATTAATTTCAAAACATATATTTCAAAAAAATATACAGAAAAGAAATTTAAAAATGATAATAAATTCTCAGTACTAACAAAGAAAGCATACATAATAATTATAATGAATGACTACACAAATGAAATGAGTCGTTGTTGAATGAATAAATAATTGTACATACAATCATTTTTTCATTCAATCATGTAGGTTTCCTACTCTATTACTTCATACAATTTATTCATCCTTGCTAGAATAATATTTTCAATATCATGATGGACAAATAATTATGCTTCTTGTTGTTGATAAGATTTAATTTTAGAGGTCAAATCTTCCACTTCATCACCCATATCATACAAATCTATTTGTATTACGTGAGAAACTACACTCCACCCTTGATCCACAACATCACTCACATAATATACCATTTTTACTTGTAATGATAAGATATATGGATCATGCAGTTCACGATCACCAACATCCATCAAGCGAGATAAGTTCACAGAAGTAAATTGCAAGAAATCTCTTTTAACACCTCTGATAAAATCAACCCAATTACATTTGAATAAAACAACTGAAAAATTCATGTGGTAGTTTAATTCAATAATATCAGTCATCTTTCTATAGTATCCCACTTCAAAAAATGTAAATATACCACTATTCTATGTTTTCTAACCCCTTTCTTGATCGACTGTACGAAATCTAAAGTCATTCACATTGTAAGCGTCGAACTTTCTAACTTTTTTTAGAAGACCTTGAGCAAGAAACTTCAAATCTTCTGAAAACTCTGCTCGAGTATCAGTATTCATGGTCTAAAAAAAGAAAAATACTTTGTTAGATTTACAAAATATATGTGTCGAATATTAATTACAATATTTATGAACTTACATTTCGTGAAAACCATTCTACAATCTCTTTATTAACAGCTTTCGTTATTTCTTTCTCATTTCATGTCCAGCCTCTCATTTTTCGCTTTGTTTGTATCCTCAACTCTTCAATAAATAGATCTGCAATTTCAGTATTCAGCAGCACATATCTATGTGCCTGTAATAATTCAAATTCTATCAGTGTCACATTTGAGGTCCTCCCAACTGATCGGCCAATAGTAGGAAATATTTTTTATTTATGATGTATTTGAGATTGATTCGATGTGTCATCAACATGAACAACTGGATTAAATCCTATCTCAATATCATCCAAGTATCAAGAACAAAAGGTAAGACACTCCTCATCCAAATAGCCTTCAGCAATAGAGCCTTCTGGTTGAGCTTTATTTCTCACGTATGATTTCAAATTCCCAAGATATATGTGAAATAAAATAAACATAATTACGCATTTAATTAAGTGCCAAAAATTGTTTACTTAACTGAAAAACATATAAATAAAGTAACTCTCAATTGGATACATCCATCAATAATGAACGGGGCCTCCTAATTTAGCTTCCTCAACCAAATGCACAGTTAAAAGCATCATGACAGTAAAAAACGATGGAGGAAAGATTATCTCTATTGCACAAAGGGTCAATACAAACCTCTCCTAGAAGTTGTCAAGCTGAAATGGATGTAGATATTTCTCACATAGTTTTCTGAAAAATGTGCAGAATTGGAGTACAATAGCAGTAAGTTTTTCAGTTAATAATGTATGCAATGTCAATTGTAGTAACTATTGTAAAAAATATGTGAATCGTGACTTTTCAATCCATGTAACTTACGATTATTCAAGTCGACACACCTAGAGATGTTACTTGAATACCCATCAGATACCTTTACATTCTTTAAAAATCGAAGGAATATATCTTTATCCCTATTTTTCATTGAAAAAAATTTCATAGCATACTTTTCATCCTCATCTGGCCAAAGATCATGTTTTATGTTCATTACTTGTAAGTCTTTGTGAACATTGAGATGATACTTCGACTTTCCATGCTCATTAAGCAATTTGAAAATCAAATTGTCACATAAATTATTCTCAATATGAATCACATCAAGATTATGCCGCAACAAATTAAATTCCCAGTATAAAAGTTCGAAAAATATACTTTTTTCTTCCATTGTTGCATTCTGATTTCACTTAACGATGCACTTCAAACCCATTTCCTGCTATCATTCAAATGATGAACCTTCCCAAATTCTGTTTCAACATTTTCAAGTTATTTCAATATTTTAGAACCAGTTAACAACTTTGGAGGTGGTCTAAGATCAATGAAACTGTTAAATTTTGATATGTTCAGTCGAAATCTATGAGATGCATCGAGAAATCTTCGATGGAACAAGAAGCACCATTTTCTACTATGAGTTAGCCATTTGGGTTCAAAATAAAATTAACAAATAGGACAAGCCAAACCCATGTAAATGTTTTAACCAGATAAATTCCCAAGCCCAGGGAAGTCACTAATGGTCCACATTAAAGCAGCATGCATTTTGAACATTGTTTTAGAAGAAGCACCAAATGTCTCAACATCATTGCTCCATAACTCCTATAATTCTTCAATCAAAGGCTGCAAGTATACATCAATATCATTTCCAGGCATTTATTTTACATGAATAATCATCAAAATTATAAAATATTTTTGTTGCATACACATCCATAGAGGCAGATTGTAAGGGATCAAAACAACTTGCAAAATGCTATAACTGGTACTCAAAGTCCCAAATGGGTTGAATCTATTAGTAACCAATCCCAATCGAACATTACTAGGATCAGATGAGAAATCTGGATGTAATGAATCAAATGTCTTCCACAATTTTGAATCTCATGGGTGTCTCATTAACCCATCATTGTAATTATCTACAGAATTCCACTTCATGTGTTCGGCGGTTTTCGGTGACATGAATAATCTTTGCAATCGAGGCTTTAAAGAAAAGTAATGAAAAACCTTTAAAGGTGTGTTATCTTTCTTCTTATTCATGAAAGTATGTTGATTTATACTTACAACATCACCCATTGACTTCCATCTAGAAGAAGAACATTTTTTGAAATTCTGTCTACTTGAATCCTCTCACCAATAAAGCATACAATCATTAGGACATGCATGTATTTTTGTATAATTCAGACCAAGCCTGTTAACAACTTTTTTCATATCATAAAAAGACTCGGGGATTTTTTCTTCAGTAAATGCATCACGCAACAATTCCAATATCATGGACATTGCCTTATTTTTAATACCACATAGAAATTTGATATGGTAAAACATTAGCAAAAAAGAAAGCTTTGAATATTTCAAACATCCTTTATACAACTTTAGATTTCCATCATCAACTAAATCATGAAACGTATTTTCCTCAGTAAAGTTTTCTCTTACATTTGTCTCCACAGAATCAAGAGGAGGATCCAATGATATGTTACAATCTTGATCCGGTTGTGTTACAGTCTCAAAAACATCACTTTTCACGTTGCAATTTGTAGCACCCTCATCTGGTTGTTCTGTTATGTTTTGATGTTGATAGTGGTGTCTTGCAGTGCTGAATGCATCATTTATGAGTTTTTTCATTTCATTTTCCATTTTAGATGAAGTTGGGAGCTCATTATATGGATTAACATCAGTGCTCAACCTTTTTATAATGTTTGATTCTCCATTCCAAATCTAACACAAATATTGATCAGGGAATTGCTTCAGTATTAAATGTTCATAAAATTCATCTCTCTTCAACCATCTTCTAAATTTACATTTAGGACATGGACATATTATTCTTCCTTCAACGGATTTATTGGAAATTAAAAAATCTAAAAACTCCTTCAAACCCTTAACATATTGAGGTGTGTTCCTCGGTAATGTGATCCAGCTTTTATCCATGTATATCACAATGTTCCTACACAATATTAAAAAAAATTAAAACACATAGTTACTACTAAATAGGGAAATAGATTCATATATACTAGTTGAAAAAATATATAAATATGTTACATAAGGTTTTCCTATATAAATACATATGGTAAATCACCCACTAGAAAACCAAAGCATGCAAATTAAAAAGATCCATAAAAGAAGATGAGAACAAGGATCCCATCCTTGTAGTTTTTTGTATGTCGTTCTCCACCAAAACAGATGGACAAACTAATGATTCCATAACTTTGATATCATTAAGTTAAGGGCTTGATAAATCATATAATAATTGAATAGAAGTTAGGAATATCAAATGGAAACAAACTCTTACCTTAAAGTGGAACTTTATTTAAGTAGATAGGTAATTATACAATGTATAATTGACCCATTGGTGGGTAGGTATAAGTGGAATAATAAGGATATGAAAAATATATATCTTCTTTGAAATATAGAGGTTGGGTTATCTTCTTTTATTCTCTTGGTCCTAGTGTGGACTGTCTCGGCATAGTAGTGAAGACAATAATGAGATATTTTGGGTGATGAAATTGTTGTTAATGTTATAATAAAAGTTAAAGATTTACCCTTCTCATTGAATCCATCATGGTGATTCTAGTGGATCATATAGGCTTAGGTGATTCTAGATCATTCCAAGGGTTAAATTATCAATTTGGGTGGTGAAACTTATATATCAAGTGTCTTTTTCTATTTTGTTTCCATAGTGTGTGTGAGTTAAGCAGTGAGTTTTCTCACTCTAATAGGTAAATTAGGTTTATTTTGCAAGAAATCATAAAAAGAGAAATGAATTATTGTTCACTAGTTCAAACACATCTCACTTAAACAACTCTATACCCGGGTCCATCACATGATGGTCTTGAGCATATTTTATTCACTCATAGAACAACTACACCTTCTTTATCATTCTATTCACCAAATTTGGTCTAAGATTAATTAACTCTCCAACCTCATTCCAACATAATAGAGATATGTAAGAACACTCATACGATTCTTTAAATGGAGTTTTACCAATGGTTAATCAATAGTTATTATCATAGTAAAACTCAACCAAAGGGAAATGATTCACCCAAGAACTTATAAAATCAAGAATAAACATCTTCAATATATCCATTAGAATTCGGATCATTATCTCTATCTAATCTTTCATCCAAGGATGAAAAGTACTACTTAAAAATGATGAAAAAAAGCATGCTACAAAATCTTCTACAATTGGGAGGTAAATTAAGATCTTGATCATAGATGACCATTATTGAAACCACATGAATCCTCACCACAATGGGAACCTATAAATGGAATAACATACCACAACAATCAATATTGAAAATAAATAAGTAAGATTCAAACAACTTTAAAGTTCCATAATGATGTGTTTTAGGATAAGGTTTTATTGTTTATGTAGTTACAATGATTAATCTAGTTGATTGTGAATAAAATAGAGCATAATAAGATAATTATATTGATAAAATTATTCTTTATATAAAGTTTTATATTATTGTTGCTTTCATTATGTGGAGTTAAATTAATAGAATTTCTCATCAAGAAGATGATATCATCTGGCCTTGAAGAAGAAGTTCACAAAAACATCAAGATCAACACCACATAAAACCTGGGATTAAATAAGTAAAAAAATTTAGCTTTTTATACTAATTTGGAAGATAAATACAATTGTATAAGCCAATTTTTTCCTTGAATTAGTGTGTGTATAATGAAGCAAAGGTAGTTTCACTTGGGTGACCATTGATAAAAAACAAAATAATTATAAAGGAAGTGTTCCTTGGAATGTAGTGGCCACAACTAAAATATTTATATCTAATAGAAGAATTATTTGATAGGGAATTTTTTTATATTGAAACTTCATCATGTGTGTTCTATTTAGATTAAACCTAGTGCATGTGAAACAAGTAAATAAAACCTTATATTTTTCTGTGCATTAAGGTCCATATTTGTTTTTTGAAATTCAATGTCAATGACAAAAAATTGCTAGATTAATCATGATCTGGCTCACACAAGAATAATATTTGATGACAGGTGAGGGTTAAATATATAAAGTAATGAAAAAATAAATTTGGAAATAACCTTGATTCCCCACCCCACATTGAAAACAATCATTAGTCATCCATGATTATTTTCACATCCCAAGATTTAGAATATTATATGATTTTTATGTTCTCATTTTTATATCATGTTATAAACAATTTTCAAGTTCATGAGGGATGCTATTGTGTTTATAATAACCATTTATTATCATAAAACACTAAAATGTGTATAATTATATACTTTTTCATTATCATATATCCTATGATACATGGATGTTTTAAGTTTACTAATTACCATTATAATTCCACTTAAAATTATTTGTAATGTAATAGAGAATGTGTTTTATAATTTCCTTATATAATACATGTATCATTTATAGTAGTGGAATAAACACTCCCTATATTATATGCAGTAGGATACTTGTACAAACCAGGTCATCTCCATTGGGATGGGATAAAATTACAAGTGTAATTTATTAAGAGTTAAAACAAATATTATAGGGTGGAAAAGTGAGAATGTTTGAATGTATAATAGATGGTCAATTATGATTATATATCACCTGATCTAAGTTGAAAAATATGAAGTTATATCTACTAGAAGCGGTAAAAACATATAGTGAATGAGAATGCTTCTAAAAAAAATAAATCATCTCATTTTTTAAACTATTTTGATTGACCATCCACCACCAGTTATTTGGAATTCCCGCTCAACATAGTCCATGACCATTTTAGTTAAGTGCATAGTCACCATAGGGATGCCTATCGAGACACAACTAGAAGCATTATGTTTACCACTCATTGATGTGAAATTTTACCACTTCCTTTCTCATATTGGTTGCCCATATAAGGTATCTCAAGAATTATTGGTGTGGTTTTCCACATTCTTTTTGGGTGTCACTCCATACACAACCCTCTCTAAGTTAGAAATTATATCTCTAAAAAGATAAATGTTTTCTCAACTCTTGATCATTTCTTACACTCATAGATCAAAACATAATTATAGAAAATATAAAAAAAACACTAAAATGAAATTTATCTCTCCATTGTTGAATAGCACACACAAATATCCACTTACTCCTATAAAATAATCTTTAATGTGAGGAGTTGGATTTAATTTTAAAATTAAATTACAGTGGGAGGAAAAACGACTAAAATATATTAAAATTTTATACTTTATAAACATCCTAATATACTAAAACATAAAATATTAAATTAGAATCATGGGTTAAATCCAATTCACAATCCTAATTATTATTTTCTTGAATCAACACATATGTCTTGTTTGATGAGTGCTGGTGATGAGTATGATATGAAATTGTTAAAATAATTTTAAAATTCTTTTCATGTATAATTGGAACTTTTGAAACCATACTTGGGAGGTGAGCTTGGGCTTCAGTGGGTCAGCGGCAACGGGCAGTGAGGTCACCGGCGGCATGGGTGGGGATTCGATCTAGGGTTCGGGTTGGGGGGAGAAGATGGTGTCGCGGGGGTCGGGGGAGAAGGGGGGGTTGGGGTTGGGTTGGGGGAAGCATCATCTTTGTAAAACAAATGGGTGGTTTAGTGGTGGTTTTGTAAACCACCGCTAAAGGCGATTTATGTTGTAGTGTATTTTCATGCTTGGGCTACAAACTGTGTAACCTCTTGTTTTTGGGCTTCGGATATAACTTGTGTACCCTCTTATTTTCGGGCTTGGGCTATAACCTGTGTACCCTTTTGTTTTCAAGCTTGGGCTATAACTTGTGTACCCTCTTGTTTTTTAGCTTGGCCTATAACCCATGCACCCTCTTGTTTTCAGTCATGGGCTACAACTCGTGTACCCTCTTGTTTCTAGGCTTGGGTTACAACCCATTTACCCTATTGTTTTAAATCTTGGCCTACAACCCACGTACCCTTTGAGCTTGTATACCACTTATTATTACCCAATTCATTGGAGGGAGATATAGGTCCCACTCGTCACATAATGAAATAATACATGCATGTTCCATAATATAACATAACATTTATCATATCATAACCCATAAAAATAGATGGGTTTCATAAATATCATATCATAACCCATGAAATAAGATGGGTATCATAAACATTTCATCATATAATTGCCTATGGAAAAGAGATAGGTCTCATAATCATTTCATCAAAGCATAACTTGTGAAAAGAAGAAATTATCAAAATCATACAACTCATGGAAGAGAAACATGTGTCATAAATATAACTTCATCAATACATAAACCATTAAAAAAATAATATGAATGGTATTATTAGATAATATCCCTAGTAAAGCATAAAATGAAACAAAGTAAGTCATCTTAGATTGAGAAGGATTTTGAAAGATCACTTAGAAAATTTATAAAGGGGGATATTCTTTTTTTAGAGATCACATTTTAAAACATGAAACATTTTAAAAATAAATTTCTTTGAAAACCACTCTGAAAAACTTATAATGAAATATTTTAAAAACCTCTCAAACATTTTTTTAGAAAATATCATTTATTCTTTGAAAATTATTTTTAAAACATTAAAACTTTTGAAAACCATTTTATTTTAAAATAACCTTTAAAAATTATAATGGATTTTTGAAAACCTTTTCAAAACCTTTTTCCTTGAAAAATTATAAAATATGCTTGAAAACATTTTAAAACCTATTTTTCTTGAAAACTTATAAAAGAAGCTTAAAAACATTTTAAAAATAATTTTCCTTGAAAAAATTTAAAATAATATGGAAAAATTTTAAAACAATTTTTAAACATAAAATATTTTTTAAAATATTTTTAGAAAACATGGTTTTTAAAGAACATAGATTTTCGACCAAAGAGATAGATAAAGTCAGATTTTCTTAAAAACACTATTAATTATCTTAAGTAACAAAGAGTGGAGAAATTGTATCAATACATGAATATATAATGAATAACCATAGTATAAGAAAATTCATGAGTTTTCTTGAGATATGGATCATAATATTTCATCAATGGGATCATAATCATAAGCCATCTCGATAAACGATGAGATTGTAGCAATAAACTGCTACCACTTTGGTAACTTTGAATCATAATACTATGGAAATAATAACATTACATGAAGCTTAAAATATCATTAAAATAATTATATTCATGATATAACATGTCAAAGGGTGATATATACACCTCATAGAAAAATATAGGTGCAAAACATGGTATGTGTCTCAAAGCAGGCAAATTGAGACAAAAATACTTTACCGATTTGGTAACTTTTGAACCATAAACCCCATGAAATAAATATCATAAAATGGATATTTAAATACAAATAAATTTAATTATAATAATCATATTATAAATTTATGTGTATTATATACACCATACAATAGAAATGAGTGGTGAATAAGGCATAAATCTCATGGAAATAAAAGTGAGACGAGAAAACCCTTACTATATGAGTAATTTTTTAATCGTGATCCTCATAAAAGAATAAAATAAATTAAAACATTTAATATCATTAAATAAATTAAATTAATTATATAAAGTTTCATAAGGAAATATATACACTATAAAAAAGACGAGAGTGGTGAATATGGCATGAATCTCACGGAAATAAAAAGTTAGATGAAATTATCTTACCTTAAGTCTTGACTTTCTTCATACATGTTCAAACCTCTTGTATAATAAATATAAGTTTATTATAAATCTACTAAATAACCATATTATTATATATAAAACCATATATGGTTTTTTTATGAATCTATATTACCCGTTTATTAACAACTTCATGTTAATGTTATGTTTCGGGTAATATCAGCTTTGTTTTTCATTTAAATTTTGACTTGTTATTATTGATCCTATTACTTAGATCATAATTTAATTATTTATAGAATTTAAAATATTATTTATATATCATATATATTTTTTATATAAATATTTATAACAATTTATAAAATATAGATATATTAAATGGAATACATCGTTCATGAAGATGGTAGGTCGTACGTACGCATGAACATTGTTTACATTTTCTTATTGAATTGAAAGAAAAAAGTAAATGAAATGTATTTATATACATAATATAATTACAATAGAATTATTATGTCATAAATACCATATATTTTCACTAAAACCACCCTTAATACATTCCATGTAAAGTGTGAATGAATCACATCTCTTTGAGGAGGCAGTAGTCCACACTTTCACAAATAAAGTTATCGTATATCCACAATATGTAAAACACGAAGATATGTTTTATATAAAAATTATATAAGAATAAATAAATCAGAAATATCATATATATCATATAAAAATAGATTTTCAATCATAATTCACAACCCTAAGAGGTGGTAAAGTAAAAAATGAATAACATCGTTTTGTGAAGCGGTAGTTCACTGTACACAAGAACGGTAAGTTCGATACCCATTTTATGGAAGTGTATGTAAGTGTAGATATAACCCTTAATATAACAACATATAATTATATTTAGGATACTTATTTTATTATTTTAGTATGTAATAAGAAAAATTGTGGTGGTGGAGAAATAAAATAATGGGAAGGAGCTTAAGGAAGGATGTTACCTCTTCTTTGGGTAACTCTTTTTGGTTTGCCCCAAACAGCTTCTTTGGATGGATTTCTTCCCAAAGGGAGGATTATATTATGAAGTGATGGATTTTGGGAGCTTGTTTTATCATATATTTTGGGTGATCCAAAGGTATTGAGAGATGTGAATAACTAGGAGGGGTAAGTGCCTTTTATAGTGGGGAGGAGTGACATTCTTGTAAATTTTTAGAAAGAGAATATCACCCACTTTTTTCCTATTAAAAGTGGCTCCAATAATGTTCCAAATCCAATAAAAGGAATTATAGGGTCTAAATATGTCCATAAAATATCTTTTGGACAATTTTATAGGTCATTTTAGCTCTTAAGTTTAAGGTTTAGTCCTTTATTAAGCTAATTTTTCACTTAATCGTTGTAATTAATTTTAATCATTTTCACTAATATTTTTGGTAAAAAAATAATTTGAACTTATTAGAAATTATAAATTATGATTATTAAAAATATGGAATCTATTTTTCCAAATTTCAATCACATAAGTGGCATAAATTATTTCAAATTTAATCCCATGGACGGGATGACAAAACTGGTTTTTAAAGTAAAAATGTTCAAAAGTTTGAAAAGTTTTTATATCTAATTTCAATGAGAAATTGATTATAATGAAATAAATTAGATTAATTGGTGTATAATTTTTCTAATTAAACTTTAAAACCAATAAAAACATAATTTAATCTTATAAATAAATTATATGAAAAAGAATTTTTGAATTAAAATTCAGTATTGTACATTATTCATCAAAAAATGAAACTTTGTAGAAAAATATAAAAATTTCACCCTAATATAATTTTTTTGTTTTGATTTAAAAAATGAAGTTTATTTTTTAAAATAAAAATTATAAAAGTTTCAAAAATCATATTTAAAACAATTTCTCCATTAAAAGGCAGTAAAATTACCTTTTAAAAGAATACATCTTTTTATTCATAAAATTGGATTTATTTTTATCTTATACCTATCAAATCTATTGGATGAGTATAAAAAATATTGATTGAATATATAATATATAAATTTTATTTAAAATATTAATCAAAAGTGGTTTTTAAAATTTTTTGAGATAAAATTGTGTTTGTACATAGAAAAATAGTTTTCTTAGAAAAGTAATTTCTTTATTTTCAAATAGTTATTTCATTCAATTATATTGATAACCAAAGGATTCATTTTATAAACATGTGAAAATAATATTTTCACAATTTATTTAATTTTATTTGTAACTTCCATTCTAACAGCTAGGTGGTAGCTATAATAATATTTTAATAATAATATTAATAGTATCTTATAGTTTGGTAAAACTTGAACTTGTGTGTAACACAACCTATCGAAGGGACTCGGTATTATGTGTAATATAATCCAAACATAGTGTTTCTTGTACTGAAAGCTAATTTAAGTGTTGCGTGTAGTGAAATATTGACTTATTATTGTGTATAATGCAAGAAACACTTAGTTATTTCATATAAAAAAAGTTATATTCAGTGTTGCGTGAAATGAAAAATATCAAAAAAATTAAATTAATTTGAAAAAAAATATTTCATAAAATTTTGAGGTGTTACATGCAAGTCATAAATAAAATGGGAGGCCTTTTCCTAAAGTACCTATATGAACACAGCCAACCATCTTCATGAAGAAGTGTGGAGGAATAAAAATAAATGACAGTGACATTTAGAGTAAAAACCATGCATGTAATAACCTCTAGGGAATACAATAGAGTGCGATCGTGAAATTTGAAAAAGTAAAGGGAAAAATACATGACCAACCAAAAAATTTGTCACAGTGTGATAAAAATTGGAAAAGATATGTTGAGAGAGATCCTAGCTCCATATATCTAAGCCTGACCACCATATGTGGTCTATGCACCTGAGTATCCCTAAGCTCCTTTGAAATCACCATCGATTTTTCCATCATCTACATAAGACACAACATGTGCGGGCAAAGCCCGTGTAGGGGTGAGTATATACATACCTGATAGGATGCCCTAAAAATGAATATGGGACAATAGGAGACACAATAGAAGTAGTCAGATCAACCCAAAGTAATTAGGAACAAAACCCAACAATGAAGATATATATGCTCATAAAAGAAACCCAAATGAGAGAGAAATTAGATCTTCATCTCATAACCCATACAAGAACAATGAGTCAGCCAACAATTCCAAAAGGTCCATCAATGATGTCCAGCATCTCACGTGTCTTTCTAATGAAGTTATGAGGAGGATTTGCACCTCTCCACTGCTCCACGACCCTATAGGGAATAATATCCAAGTAGAGGACTCATTCCCTGATACAATAGGAGGGTGTCACTTAGTAGGTAGAAGAACCGCACCCTAGTAATGTCATGGGATACCACTCAATGGATAGAGGACCCACTCCCTGGTCTGTTAGGGGGATACCACTTGGTAGATAGGGGACCCATTTCCTAGTCCATCAGGGGGTACCATTTGGTAGATAGAGGACCCATGACCTAGTCCGTCAAGGGGTACCACTTAGTTGATAGAGGACTCATACCCTAGTCTATCATGGGGGTACCACTCAATTGATAGAAGACCCATGCCCTAGTCCGTTAGGGGAACACCACTTAGTAGATAGAGGAATCATTCCCTAGTTCATTAAGGGGTAACAAACTGTAGATAAAGGACACACACCTTAGTCCATCAGGTGGTACCACTTGGTAGATAGATAGAGGAAACATGACCTAGTGTGCCAGGGGGGTACCACTCTGGCCACTCTCTGATAATCTCGTCCAATCACTATCGTCATTGAGCATCGCTTAAAGAAGCATCACACTCAAAAAGATCACATCATATCTCAAAATCCACTATGAAGGTCACCATCGTGTTCTACGTGAAAAAAAAGCTCAGGATAGGCTACTCACAAGCCAAAATCCGAGTCAAAATGAAGGAGATGAAATAGGTAGAAGATCATCCATGGGGGTACATGGTGTGTATAATGGGTCACATAGTGTGTGACCTCACCTGGCTTCTTGGTCATGTCCCTTCCAGAATACAGTTTGGCTGACCATGTAGTAGTACATGGTGTGTAGTCACACAGTATGTCTTGGCAGCCTGGGTCTTGTCTGTGCTCTCTTGGTTGTTTCCCTGCTAGCACACGGCTTGTATATCCATGTAGTAGTACATGGAATGTAGTGTTGTCACACGGTGTGTCTTGGCTACTTGGGGATTTCCTGTTCTCTATCAGTTATTTATGTGTATCTCAGGTCTTGTCCATGTACCCGGTCATGTATTTGTTCATTCTCATGTACCTTAGGTTATGCCCGTGTACTCCTAGAGTACACAGCATGTCCTCCCAGAGTACACATCATGTCCTTCCACACGGGGTCCTAGGCATGTGTAGCTGGCACACAGTCTGGCTTCTTAGGGAGGGTCACACAATGTGTGATCCTAATCTTCCCCATAACTCTATCTACCTCAGTTGGGTGGGGCTACACAGTGTGTGTTCATCAAACAACACACTGTGTAGTTGCATTTTTCACAAAAAAAACATTTTCTTCACATGTTCGCCAGATTTGATCTTATGCAGGTAAATATGCCATTTAACCACTAATAAATGGTTTTAATCTTCTAAGGTCATCAATTCCATCCCTCCATTGTCTAGAAATCAGAATACGATCTTCCATAGAAAACCCATAATGCATCATGCATGCCTCCCATGTTGCCACCATCTCCACCTCGAATCCCAGATCCATTAATCCACCATCTCTACCCACAATCCATACTGATCTATCTAAAAAACTCTGATCTAGTTGTTGTATGAACATCCACCGAAAATACAAGGGTCTGATCATGATCGGAACCACCATGTAATGTCGAACTGCAACCCTATAGACCAATGATGAAGAACACAAACAACGATGGGGAGAAGCACAAAAATGAAGATACAACAATCATTGGACAAAAATTATTGGTCAAATATTTCATAATAAAAGATAAATGGAATGAAAGCATGTCATGGAAATATAATAATCAAATAAAAAAACATTCACCCAATGGGGCTCATGTGATTGGTGTGAAAACATAGAATCAAAATCATATTACAATCCATGCTTCAAAAAATTAATCAAAGGGGAAGAAAAACACAATAGATGATCCATACCTTGAGATTTTATTGTTCATTGATGACGAATGCATTTTCCAGTAATGGGGATAATTTTTTGTGGTCCATGTCTATTAATCCACCTCGATCTGGTTTCCAATCGACATTCAATCTCAATATTCCAATGAAGAATGGTGGAACCTCCTCTCAACAATCCCAGGTTCATGTGGTTTACCATGAAGATTTTTCATAATAGAATATTTATAAAGGAAAAATGGTTTTGTTAATTAAATTAATTAATTAAAAAATTAATTAATTTACTTAATGTACTCGCCAATGGTTTCCTCATCTGAACATCCAGCGCCAACCAACTTTAGGTCGCACCTAGGGTAAACCCCACTCCCCAGATTCAAGTGGGGTCTCAGATTTTTGATACATGACTCCATTCAAGTTATTTTCCATTATTTATTAAAAACTATACATGTGTGATATAAATTATATTTAATATTTTTATAAAATTAATTTTGGTCTCACCAGACCCCAAAATCGCATGTTGTCTCAAACCCTTTCTTTGAAAATATTTCTTAATATATTTCAAATTCTTACAAGGAAAAAGAATATTCTCTATATTATTTTGTCCTTCAAGATTCTTTCCCTTAAAAGAACAATCTAAGAAAAAAGGTGGGGATAATGAGCTTGCATTTTCCTCTCCCGCTCCCAGGAGCTGTCATGCATGCTCTCATGCTTCCACAACACATGAACTAATGGAATGATCCATCCATGTGGGATCCTCTCCTACTAATCCTCAATTTTTATTGGGCGCTCCTTGAAGTTGGATCTATCCTCGATGTCCAACTCACCCCCATTCAATAACGTGCATAGGATCATGCACGTATCTCCTAAACTATGACACATGGAATATGTCATGAACTCGCTCCAACTGTGGGGGCAAATAGAGGTGGTAAGAAACCTCACCAACCCTTAGTAGGATCACAAATGCCCCGATAAACCTCAGGGATAGATTTCCTCTCCAACTGAATCTCCATAATCCTCATCATGGGGAGAATCTCAACAAAACATGGTCTCCCTAATCAAACTCCAAGGTCCTACGATGTCGATATGAATAATATTTCTACCTTCTCAAAGTTTTCCTAATTGGCTCATAGATCACCCAAACCTTCTCTTTCATCACCCACACCATCTCTTTCCTAACAAGAAATGCCTCACCAATCTCATTCTAGCATAAGGGTGACCTGAAAGGTCTCTCATACAGGACCTTGAAAGGTTTCATGTTGATAGTAGAGTGATATCTATTATTATAAGAAAACTCTACCAAAAGTAAGTGATCATATAAACTCCAGATTAATTCTAACACACAGGCCCTCAGCATATCCTCTAGAACCAGGATAGTGCGCTCAGTCTTCCCATCCATCTGGGGGTGAAAATTTCTACTCATCCTCATCTGGGTCTCAAATTCCTCCTACATCCTCTTCACAACTATGACGTGGACCGAAAATCATAGTTGGAGACAATATTTGAGGGTACCCCATGAAGGCGGACAATCTCTCACACATAAAACTACCCCAAACTCTCCACCAAAATCTCCACCAAACTCTTCTCACTAGTAGTGAGATGTGCTGACTTCATAAGTTGGACAACTATCACCCAGATGGCATCATGGTCTCTCATTGTCTACAAAATCCCTATCACAAATTCCATGGATATTTCATCCCATTTCCACTCAAGGATCTCAAGATGCTACAACAAACCAACTGAAACCTAGTGATCGGTCTTCACCTACTGACATATGAGACACCGAGAGATGAACTCGACCACACTCCACTTCATGTCATCCCACCAAAACTATCATTGAATGTCTCTAAAAATTCTCCCTATACCAGGATGTACAACCAAAGGACAAGTGTGAAACTCCCTCAACACCTCATCTCGCATCGCGATCGGAACCACCATTCATCCCTAGAAAAGGATGATGTGATTCCCTCCTTTAGATAATCCATCTATTGATTCTCTTAATGATATCTGGTCATGTAGGACCTCACAGTTGATATCTTCCAATTGAGCCTCTCTTACACGTTGAAGGAGAATAGTAGTCAATACTATCAACTGAAGATAATTTTCACCCCTTTCCTCCACCAAGGACAACTACAAGGATGTCAATTGCTTATACTCCTCCAATAAATGAGAGTATGACTTCCTAATAAGTAATTTTCCACCACATTTCCCTTCCCAATAGTATATACTATCTCAAAGTCATAGTCCTCTATGAACTCCAACCAGTGTCTTTGTCTCAGGTTCAGTTCACTCTGTGTGAATACATACCTGAGACTTTAATGATATAAGTAAAAAACAAAGCACTCTCTAAGAAGATAGTTTCTCTATATCCTCAGTGAAAAGACAACTGATGCAAACTCTAGTTCATGAGTCATGTAGTTCTACTCATGGGGTATTAACTTCCTTGACCCATATATGATCACTACCTACCTCTACATCAACACACAACTGAGCCCATCTCTATAGGAATCGCAATACACTACATACTCCATGCCCTCCTCCAACAATCTCAAAATAGGAGCACTCTTCAACCTTAGCCTCAACTCCTAAAAGGATCTATGGAACTACTCAACCTAGGTAAATGGATTCCCTTCTACACTAGGGTAGTCAAAAGGGTTTCATTCCTAGAGAAGTCCACCATGAACCTCATGTAGTACCCCACCAATCCAAGAAAACTTTGCACCTTTAACACACTCTTGGGTGGATCTCAAGCAAGCATTGTATCAATATTCACCAAGTCCACAAATAATACATGATCAGAAGTGAAATTCCCTAGAAAGTGAACCTCATGGATCCAGAACCAGCACTTCGAGAGCTTACCAAAAATTTGGTGCTCCCAAAGAAATTCTAAGACCATCCTCAAGTGCCTTGTGTGCATCTTCTATAACATGGAGTAGATGATTATGTCATCAATGAAGACAACTACAAATCAGTTCATGTATGAATGGAAGATCTGGTTCATCAAAGCCATAAACATAGCAGTGGAATTCTTCATATTGAAAGGAATCACCAGGAATTTATAGTGTCCATGAGACATCGGAATGCTAGCTTTAGAATCTCAGCCTCGTGAACCCTCAACTGGTGGTAGTTGGACCTAAGATTGATCTTAGAGAATCTTCTCATGCCTCATAGTTGATCAAATAGGTCATCAATCCTTTTCAAGGGATAATTTTTCTTTATCATTTCCTGGTTAAGGTGATGATAATCAACACAAATCTGCAAGCTATCATCCACCTTTTCATGAAAAAAAAATCAGAACTGTTTAGGGGGGGGACACTGTATCTAATAAAACACTTCTCTAAAAGGTCCTTTAAATGTGATCTCATCTCCCAGAGCTTGGTAGGGTCTATCCGGTATACCACAATGGTATCAATGTGCAATTTGATGAAAAACCCCATCTCTCGCCTTGGGGGTAGTCTTGGAACATCCTCAGGGAATAATTCTATATAATCCTCCATGACTGAAGTAACTCGGATACTTAAAGAGCCTACTGTACCAAGGGATAAAATTTCTAACTGATGGATAATGGGTTGAAACTTCCTTCTTGTAAGACCCACCCACTCCACTATGAGATATCTCTCACCCACAAAGGATACTCTCGTCTCATCTCTCTGAATCCATCTGACTCATCTGTGGTGAAAATCAATCTGGGATCAAACCATGGAAAACCAGTCCATAACAAAGATAAAATCAAAAGGTCTCATCATGATGACCAATAATTCCCATGAGAAACTTTCTCCACCAATCGATAGCTTGCACTTTCAATAGATAAATGATATCAAAGAAGTGTTTTGTATAAGAACCTCAAGTCAAAGATGTTGGGCTAAAGTTTCTACTAGGATCCTCATATCTCTCCCTATGAGTAAGGAGATAAATGAATAACTGGAACTTATGTCTAATAGTACTAAATCAAGAGTATAATAAACACATATCATACCTTTAATCATCTCGTGAGCTACCGAGTCATAAGCCTCCCTAGACTACAGCTGCCCACAACCCTGACCACCAACTCCCTGATCCTGGCGTAGGCCTCCTAGTGGTAGTGGTGGAAGGTTCTCATAACGACATCCACCACCTGATGCTCCTCCTCTGGGAGCCCCACCTACTCCTCTTCCAGCTTCAACTCCCTGAGGGCTTCTCTGGAAATTATTAAGAGATCTATAATCACAGTGTTGTCTTTGTCGTGGTGGTCCATATGTTTCCTACCTTCCCCCCTTAGCACGCTAAGTTGGGAAATCACATGTCATGTGACCTTGTACATCACATACATAGAATCACCCCTCTCCGAGCTATCAGGTAATCTACGTGATACCTGTACCGCATGAACACTTGCCTAAGTCTAGCCATGAGTAGGTCTCCTATGTCAAAACCCTATCAACTGGCACCTGCTAGCTAGTGTAGGTGACTCATCCCTATGACACCCACTGTTATCTCCAGCTACATGGAGTCCCTCATATAAGAATCTCTTTACCATCGGTGCCCGCTCTAACACTCCATCATATGTGGGAATGTGCAGGGGTGCCACACTTCCAAATATGTCTCTGTGGATACCTTTCTCAAACTTCCATGCCTAGAAGTAACCATCCAAAATCATGTTGAAGGAGTATCGTTTAAGGTTGGTAAACCTTGTAGAATACATAGAAACTATCATTAATCCTTGATGCAACACCAAAATCTCATAAATCTGAATGGAGCATAATCATGAGGGGTAGTACTCCTCCCAGAACAGCTGCTGGAATTCAGACCATGAGAGTGTCGACTCATCATGCGTCTATGTGACTAAACTTCATTAAATCCTTACAACTCTATGGAAAAGACTCATTGCCAGCATAACCATATAATCATTTAGATTCCTTACATGACTTATATAATGACCCATACTTTACATACATTGTTAATATTTCAAAATTGAAGCACACTTATTACAATATACGACAAAACCACAAAGGACCGTATAGGTATAGTGTCTTTAGAAACTGGGAAACATAAACAACTGGTTCATAAATCTTCTACAGTGTCTCCCATTTATTTCATCATATCTAGGGTCCCTTTTAGCATATTCTACTTAATATCCATCTTCCTGACCTGGGGAAAAGAAAACATACAAAAAGGGGTGAGCTCAAATGCTCAGCAAGGGAAAATAAAGGAAATAAAAATCATATCATATCTTCTTGAAAATCATAACCTGCAAAAGAGATCATAATATCTTAACATGGAATAAATCATAGAAGTGAAAATGAGATCCCCATAATCATAACATAAAACTTGAAACTTTGTGTCATGCACACATAATCATGGAAAATCATTTCTTGTTAGTCATGACTCATTGCCAAGACTATCTTAGCGGACAAAGTCCATTTCTGAACCGAGTTCACTCCTCGTTTCAGTCCTGTATCACTGAACCGAAATAACCTTCCGTTCCATCCATGTCTATCTCATGAGATACAAATCTTTACCCAATGCATTGGAGGGAGATATAGGTCCCACCCATCTTATAATGAATCCTTTCTTATGTGTGCCACATAATCATAAATCATACATCATTGCATAACACATATAACAAAAATGGGATTCTTGAAACATCATGACATCATAAAACAAATCATATAAGGTAAATGACTTCATAAAAATAATTCCCTCAAAACATAATCAAATCAATGTAATAATAGGGATAAAAAAATAACCCTATATTATCTTAGATGGAAAATAATTTTGATAAAACATTTGAACTCCATTCTTGAGGAAAATATCCTTTCTACTTCAAAAACACTTTTCTTTTATTAACATGTCATACAATTATAAACTAAAAGAAGTTGATTAAAAATAAACTTGAAAACTTATAAAGTAGTATTCTTGGAAATAATGTTTTAAAAATCCATTTTCTTGCCGTATAAGTTAAAAAAACATTCTTCGTACTTTTTTCGGAAAAGTCAAAAAGTACCTCGTACGAAAAATAACAAAAGATTCCTTTCATATTCTTTACTAAAAACTCACCAAAGGGTAAAATTGGATTTAAACATTTGTAGTTGGATGGAAATAATATTACATATTCAGGAAACATGGATGTGGATGATAAAATACACCCCAGTAAATACTAAAGTATAAACAATCTCTGATAAAAATGAGATTGTGATATTTCCCTTACCTTAGGTCCGATTTGCTTTGTACGTGTCCAAAGCTCCTGTATAATGGTTTAAATAATGTTATTGACTTATTCCAGAATCATACATATTGATATGATATCATATATGGTCATATTCTTAGATTCTTATTAGTAATATTTCATTGTTACTTGTTACTCGGGTCTTTATTGCCTTTTGTTCTTATGCGTGTTTTGCCAAATAAATTCTTATTCTTCTTTTAAGGTTATAGATACCTTATATCCAGAATGGTATTAGTGTAACATATATCATATTTATTAATTCAATTTATTTATATAATTACTATGTAATGATGATCATGTAGAACGAGTCGCATCACATCGTGGAGACGGTATTCCGTACGTACGCACGAGTGATGATATTGTTCCCATGATCGTGGAATTGTATTTAAGTGTATTTATACTATTTCAGTATAAATATCACTTTATAATAATCATATATAGTTACTCATTACACCATTATACCCATCCTTGTAAGGTGATGGTGGAAAATAGATTACACCACGGTGTGGAGACGGTATTCCGTACGTACGCACGCGCGGTGATTTCATTTTTCTATAGGATGGATAGAAGGTTAATTAGGGTTGTTTCATATTTATAATAACATATCAGTATGTAAGTAATACTGATGTTATTAATTTATCATGAAACAACTAAAGAAGAAGAAGTTGAAGAAGAAATAAATTGAAAAGATCGGTAATGGATATTACCTCTTCTTTGAAACGCCTCTTTGAATCCTCCAATTAGGGAACTAAGATTGGTTTTTGAAGAAAACCAGGACCTCTAGTATTATTCTAGGGAAGTGGATAAGGGATTTTGGCAGGGTTTGGCCGATCTTGAGTGCTCAAATTGGTGTGAGGAGGAGGGGGAGGAGGTGCCCTTTTATAAGGGAGGAGAGGGGCACCTTAGGAATATCTCAAAATATTATTTTATATTAAAGTCAAAATCGGTTTATAATGGTTCCAAAGGGTATTATTTCGAAGTTAAAGTGGGTATGGGTCTAAATCCTATCAACAAATAGGATTTAGACAAGTTTATGTTATTATTTTAACCTTATCAATTAGATTTAACTCTAAGTTAAATAATTTAACTTTTACCGTGACTTTTTGTTTTCTTACACTATATGGTTAATACACTTACTATAACATGCCAAACGAACCCCAAGTTGTTTATTATTAATATATATATCCTTATCTAAGTCATTTGGCCGAATATTAAATTTTTAGGAATAAAATAACAATTAATAATATAATATTTGATTTAAAAACTATTTTGTGTCAATTTTGACACTATTTGATATATGATTTTTGTGAAAGTCATAACAGAATTATATGTTCAAACCAAGTTGATTAAATCAACACTAATATATCATAGTAACCTATAAAATTAGTGTAATTTATAAAAAGTCTCAAATTACATTTATTTGAGCATTTATAACATCAATTATGTTAACATTTCCTTAAAAGGGTAATTACTGCATCATCGTTGTGTCATAAATAAATTAATTTATTTAAAGTCTAAAAATTATAAATAAAATATCATTATGTAGGAAATATTTTTATATTTCTAATGAATATTTATAGTCAAATTTATCTTATGTATAACCCCATATTAAAAATGTTTTAGTTATTAAACTTTGATTTTAAGTATTTTAACTATTCATTAAATAAAATAATATTAAATGTCATAATCTAATCCAAGTGGACTTAAATGGTCATATTATATTCCTAAGGTTGTTTTTGGTCGAATTACACTTATCCAATAGAATTAGGACATGTTTTAGGGTAATAGTAATATCCTATTTACCCTTAATAACCCTATTTACTATTAACCGCGGTAAAAAAAGTAAAAAGTTACTTTTCACCAAAAAAATATTTTTATCTCATTGAACCACATTTTACTTACTGATATAAACCGTGTCTATCGTATTTTCAAAATTCCATTCACAGAAGCGGTAAAATTAAGTTTTATGCAAAATTCAGTTTTTAACCTACCACTTAGTGGTTTCACTATTCATCAAAAATTGAAAGTTTTCAGAAAAATACCAAAATTTCACCCTAGGCTAATTTCGGTATTCCAAATCCAAAAATGAGGTCCATTTTGAAAGATAAAATTTCAAAAAGTGGTTATTACTATTCATAACGGCTATTTTAAATAATATTTTAATAGCATATCGTCGTTTAGTGAAACTCGGTATTGCGTACGACGCAAGCTATCGAGGAAGGTTGCAATTTCGTGTAAAGCAAGCCAAGCAAGTGTTGTGTAGAAAAATATTCATTTGATGATTTATATAACATAAAAGTCTCGGGTGTTACATTCTACCCCCCTTAAAATGAATTTCTCCCTCGAAATTCGTCACTTTGTAACAAACAGATGAGGATACCTCTCCCTCATTATATCCTCAAGCTCCCATGTAGCTTCTTCTAATTGGTGGTTCCTCCATAAAACATTCACCAATCGAGTGGTCTTTTTTCGTAGGACTTTTTCGCTACGATCCAGAATCTCTATCGGTTGTTCTTCATAAGAAAGATCTTGCTCCAGTGGTACAACTTCTGAGCTGAGTACATGTGAAGGATCAGGTATGTAATTTCTCAGGAGAGATACATGGAACACATTGTGAACTTGAGAGAGATTCAGTGGAAGCTCCAATCAGTAAGCTACCTTCCCTACACGATCCAGTATTTTGAAAGGACCGATATATCTAGGGCTTAACTTCCCCTTCTTTCCAAATCTCATAACCCTCTTCCAGGGAGATATTCGTAAGAACACTTTATCACCCACTTCAAACTCTAGGTCTTTTCTTCGGTTGTCGGCATAACTTTTCTGTCGACTCTGAGCTGCTCTTATGTGTTGTTGAATAGATCTGACCTTTTTTGCCATTTCATCAACGAGATCAGGTCCTAATAGCTTTCTTTCCCCAAATTCATCCCAGCAAGTTGGAGTCCTGCATTTCTTTCCATAGAGAGCTTCATAAGGAGCCATATGAATACTGGAGTGAAAGCTATTATTATATGAAAATTCCACCAAAGGTAGGTGTTGATCCCAACCTCCTTTGAAATCCATAGAGAAAGCTCTCAACATATCTTCTAGGGTTTGAATTGTTCTCTCAGACTGACCGTCTGTATGAGGATGATAAGCAGTGCTGAAACTCAACTTTGTATCCAGAGTATGCTGAAGACTTCGCCAGAACTTCGAGGTAAATCTCGGATCCCGATCAGATATAATAGAAAGTGGTACTCCATGAAATCTTACCACTTCCTTTACATATATCCTGGCAAGCTGATCTAGAGAGAAATCCTCTCTAATAGCAATGAAGTGTGCAGACTTTGTAAGACGATCAACTATGACCCAGATAGCATTATTGCCTTTGGATGTTTTAGGAAGTCCTGTGACAAAGTCCATAGTGATGTTTTCCCATTTCCATTCGGGTATGGGTAATGGTTGTAACATCCCCTTAGACTTCTGTCTCTCAGCTTTAACTTGTTGACAAACCAAGCATCGAGAGACATATTCAGCAACATCTCTTTTCATGCCATCCCACCATAAGTACTCTTTCAGGTCCCTATACATCTTCGTGCTTCCAGGATGAATAGAGAATGAAGAACTATGAGCCTCATCTAGCAGCTCCTTCTTTAACTCGGGGATGGGAGGAACACAAACCCGATTCCTGAACTTTATTATCCCATCACAATCAAGGTTGAACTCAGGAACATTTCTCACCTTATTTTGTAACTCGACATCTTCTTTATGTGCCTCTTTAATCTTCACATGTATAGATGGTTGAACATTCATTTGAGAAAGATAAGATTTTTCCCCTTCCATTATAATTCCAAGATCCATCCTTTGTAAATCCATAAATATTGGATCTTTTGTGATCCTCATCATGGATAAACTAGCATGGTCTTGTCGACTTAATGCATCTGCCACCTTGTTTGCTTTCCCAGGGAGGTAATGGATTGAGCAATCATAATCCTTAATCAGCTCCAACCATCTTCTTTGACGCATATTCAGCTCCTTTTGTGTGAAAATATACTTTAAACTTTTATGATCAGTATAAATATCACACCTTTCACCATAAAGGTAATGCCTCCAAATCTTTAATTCAAAGATTACCGCTGCTAACTCCAAATCATGTGTTGGGTAATTTTGATCATGAATTTTTAACTGTCGTGAGGCATAATCTATCACCATATCATTTTGCATAAGAACACACCCCAATCCCTTCTTGGATGCATCACTGTAGATCACAAACCTTTCTCCACTACAAGGCAGTGTGAGCACAGGTTCACTGGATAACCCTCTTTTCAACTCCTTGAAATTCTCTTCACATTCTTCCGTCCATACAAACTTAACTCCTTTCCGAGTCAACTTGGTGAGTGGATTAGATAATCGTGAAAAATCTTTTACAAAACGTCGATAATATCCAGCCAAACCAAGAAAACTTCAGATCTCAGTTACTGTTGTTGGTCTCGACCATCTTTCGATAACCTATGTTTTTGCTGGATCCACAGATATCCCCTCTTTTGAGATTATGTGACCCAAAAATGCAACTTTTTGAAGCCAAAATTCACACTTGGTAAATTTGGCATAAAGCTTCTCCTTTCTCAGGGTCTTCAATATAATTCTCAAGTGATCTTCATGCTCTTCCTTGCTCTTTGAATAGACAAGAATATCGTCTATAAAGACTACCACAAATTGATCAAGATAGTATCTAAAGACTTTATTCATTAGATCCATGAAGATAGCAGGGGCATTAGTAAGACCAAATGGCATCACTATAAATTCATAGTGTCCATACCTTGTACGGAAAGCCGTCTTTGGTATATCCTCCCTTTTGACCCTTAATTGATGATACCCTGAACGAAGATCAATCTTGGAAAAGTATTGAGCTCCACATAGTTGGTCAAATAAGTCATCAATGCGTGGGAGAGGATATTTGTTCTTGATAGTGATCTTGTTAAGTTCTCGATAATCAATGCAGAGTCTCATTGATCCATCTTTATTCTTAACAAATAGAACAGGTGCTCCCCAAGGTGACGCACTAGGGCGTATGAATCCCTTATCAAGATTCTCTTTGAGTTGCTTCTTCAATTCCTGCAACTCAATTGGGGCCATTCTATAAGGTGTCTTTGAAATAGGAAAAGCACCCGGTACGAGTTCTATTGAAAACTCAACTTCACGATTTGGTGGAAGACCCGGTAATTCCTCCGGAAAGACATCATCAAACTCCCGTACGATGGGAATATTCTTAATCGCGAGTTTCTCACCAACCATTTGAGATAAATAACCTTCATTTAGTGGAATCAATACCCATAAAATGGAAGAAATTTCCACTGGAAGTTTATGTTCATCCTTGCATTGATAGACGATCATAGATTGATCTGGAATATGAAATGTGACTTCCCTTCTTTGGCAATTGATATGAGCTCCGTATAAAGAAAGCCAATCCATGCCAAGAATCACATCGAATTCCATTAAAGGAAGGATCACAAGATTTGCAGGAAGCACTTTCCCACAAACGTCAATTGGAGAAGAATTATAAACTTTTGATACGATTGATGTGCCATTAGGTGTTGTCACAGCTAACTCAACATCTAATTGTTGAGGTAATACGGTGATACCCTTAGAAAATTCTTCAGAAATAAAAGAGTGGGTGGATCCAGAATCAAATAAAACATTTTCTACTTTAGAGTGGATGGTAAGTGTACCTTTCACCACTTCGTTATCGTACTCCACATCGCTGATAGAAATTGCATGTGACTTTCCTTTGTCTTTAGCCTTAAGAGTTTGTTGACGTCGACCATCATCATCAACCCTTGGATTTGGGCATTGATTAGCATAATGCCCCATCTCCTTGCACTTGAAACATTGAAGTGTAGTAGGTTCATTCTGTGTATCCCTTCCTTTGTTTGCATCATTAGACATCTTCTTCCCATTATCACGGTATTTAAATGTCTGATGACCTTCCTTTCCACATTTGAAACATTTACTTGTCCCTTTAAGACAACTCCCTCCATGTTTCTTTCCACACTTTGAGCATAAGGGAAAGATCATCTTCTTTTCAGTGTGCTCTTTAGATTTTCCTTTGAATTCCATTTTCCTCTTCTTATCAAACCCATATGACTGATGGGTTACTCCAATCTCTATCTTGACTTTGAGAGCACATTGAACGATTTCCTCGTAGCTATTGAAGTCCCTTATGGCTAACGCCCTTAGAAGACTTGGTTTTAAGCCACTAAAGAATCGATCGATCTTAATCTCAGGTTGGATAATAATACCAGAAGCGTACCTTGCAAGTCTTGTAAAATTTTCTTCATAGGTACCAACAGATTCATCATCCCTTTGCTTCAGTTCAAGAAACACTTTCTCCATCTTTGTTCGGAGAATACGAGGGAAGTACTTATTGAAAAATAAGTTCTTGAACTCATCCCATTCCATGGACTCAATTTCATCCCTTTGCCTCGTATTCTTAATAAGATTCCACCATTGATCAGCATCTCCTTCCAAACGATACACTGCTAGGATGACTTTATCATGTTCAGAACATTGAAGAACTGAAAATATCTTTTCAGTAGTACTAATCCATTGTTCAGCAACTAATGGATCAGTAGACCCACTGAAATAAGGTAGACGCTGCCTCATGAAGGATTCAACAGAATGTTGCTCTTTCCTTTGCTCGTTTGGAAGTCCTGCATGATTCATAGCTTGAGAAATTTGTGTGAGCATGGCTACAAGATTTTTTATTCCAGTTCCCATATCATTTGGTTGCTCAGGGGGACAATCATTGCATTGCCCATCACATTCCGCATTAACACGATTCCTTCAGGTTCCAGCCATTGACTAAAACCAAGAAGAATAGTGTGAGCAACACTAATTATAATAGGAAAACCACATAATTCAAGAATAAAATTTTCACGCATAAGGTCTTATCCTAGGTTATTCATGGCCATTTCTAAAACACTAAGATTGTGTTCTATGCTTAGACTTATCCTTAGGGTTCTTACTAAGGCTTTCACATCCTAGTTTCCAAAGGTTGACTATACCTTTCCTCTGATACCAACTATAACGACCCATACTTTACATACATTGTTAATACTTCAAAATTGAATCACACTTATTACAACATACGACAAAACCACAAAGGACTTTATAGGTATAGTGTCTTTAGAAACTGGGAAACATAAACAACTGGTTCATAAATCTTCTACAGTGTCTCCCATTTATTTCATCATATCTAGGGTCCCTTTTAGCATATTCTACTTAATATCCATCTTCCTGACCTAGGGAAAAGAAAACATACAAAAAGGGGTGAGCTCAAATGCTCAGCAAGGGCAAATAAAGGAAATAAAAATCATATCATATCTTCTTGAAAATCATAACCTGCAAAAGAGATCATAATATCTTAACATGGAATAAATCATAGAAGTGAAAATGAGATCCCCATAATCATAACATAAAACTTGAAACTTTGTGGCATGCACACATAATCATGGAAAATCATTTCTTGTTAGTCGTGACTCATTTCCAAGACTATCTTAGCGGACAAAGTCCATTTCTGAACTGATTTCACTCCTCGTTTCAGTCCTGTATCACTGAACCGAAATAACCTTCCGTTCCATCCATGTCTATCTCATGAGATATAAATCTTTACCCAATGCATTGGAGAGAGATATAGGTCCCACCCATCTTATAATGAATCCTTTCTTATGTGTGCCACATAATCATAAATCATACATCATCGCATAACACATAACAAAAATGGGATTCTTGAAACATCATGACATCATAAAACAAATCATATAAGGTAAATGACTTCATAAAAATAATTCCCTCAAAACATAATCAAATCAATGTAATAATAGGGATAAAAATAGAACCCTATATTATCTTAGATGGAAAATAATTTTGATAAAACATTTGAACTCCATTCTTGAGGAAAATATCATTTCTACTTCAAAAACACTTTTCTTTTCTTAACATGTCGTACAATTATAAACTAAAAGAAGTTGATTAAAAATAAACTTGAAAACATATAAAGGAATATTCTTGGAAATAATGTTTTAAAAATCCATTTTCTTGCCGTATAAGTTAAAAAAAACATTCTTCGTACTTTTATCGGAAAAGTCAAAAAGTACCTCGTACGAAAAATGACAAAAGATTCCTTTCATATTCTTTACTAAAAACTCACCGAAGGGTAAAATTGGATTTAAACATTTTTATTTGGATGGAAATAATATTACATTTTCAGGAAACATGGATGTGGATGATAAAATACACCCCAGTAAATACTAAAGTATAAACAATCTCGGATAAAAATGAGATTGTGATATTTCCCTTACCTTAGGTCCGATTTGCTTTTTACGTGTCCGAAGCTCCTGTATAATGGTTTAAATAATGTTATTGACTTATTACAGAATCATAAATATTTATATGATATCATATATGGTCATATTCTTAGCTTCTTATTAGTAATAATTCATTCTTACTTGTTACTCGGGTCTTTATTGCCTTTTGTTCTTATGCGTGTTTTGCCAAATAAATTCTTATTCTTCTTTTAAGGTTATATATACCTTATATCCAGAATGGTATTAGTGTAACATATATCATATTTATTCATTCAATTCATTTATATAATTACTATGTAATGATGATCATGTAGAACGAGTCGCATCACATCGTGGAGACGGTATTCCATACGTACGCACGAGCGATGATATTGTTCCCATGATCGTGGAATTGTATTTAAGTGTATTTATACTATTTCAGTATCAATATAACTTTATAATAATCATATATAGTTACTCATTACACCATTATACCCATCCTTGTAAGGTGATGGTGGAAAATAGATTACACCACGGCGTGGAGACGGTATTCCGTACGTACGCACGCGCGGTGATTTCATTTTTCCGTAGGATGGATAGAAGGTGAATTAGGGTTGTTTCATATTTATAATAACATATCAGTATGTAAGTAATACTGATGTTATTACTTTATCATGAAACAACTAAAGAAGAAGAAGTTTAAGAAGAAAGAAATTGAAAATATCGGTAATGGATATTACCTCTTCTTTGAAACGCCTCTTTGAATCCTCCACTTAGGGAACTAAGATTGGTCTTTGAAGAAGACCAAGACCTCTAGGATTATTCTAGGGATGTGTAGAAGGGATTTTGGCAGGTGTTGGCCGAGCTTGAGTGCTCAAATTGGTGTGAGGAGGAGGGAGAGGAGGTGCCCTTTTATAAGGGAGGAGAGGGGCACCTTAGGAATATCTCAAAATATTATTTTATATTAAAGTCAAAATCGGTTTATAATGGTTCCAAAGGGTCTTATTTCGAAATTAAAGTGGGGATGGGTCGAAATACTATCAACCAATAGGATTTAGACAAGTTTAGGTTATTATTTTAACCTTATCAATTAGATTTAACTCTAAGTTAAATAATTTAACTTTTACCGTGACTTTTTGTTTTCTTACACTATATGGTTAATACACTTACTATAACATGCCAAACGAACCCCAAGTTGTTTATTATTAATATATATATCCTTATCTAAGTCATTTTGCCGAATCTTAGATTTTTAGGAATAAAATAACAATTAATAATATAATATTTAATTTAAAAACTATTTTTTGTCAATTTTGACACTATTTGATATATGATTTTTGTGAAAGTCATAACAGAATTATATGTTCGAACCAAGTTTATTAAATCAACACTAATATATCATAGTAACCTAGAAAATTAGTGGAATTCATAAAAAGTCTCAAATTACATTTATTTGAGCATTTATAACATCAATTATGTTAACATTTCCTTAAAAGGGTAATTACTGCATCATCGTTGTGTCATAAATAAAGTAATTTATTTAAAGTCTAAAAATTATAAATAAAATATCATTATGTAGGAAATATTTTTATCTTTCTAATGAATATTTATAGTCGAATTTATCTTATGTATAACCCCATATTAAAAATATTTTAGTTATTAAACTTTGATTTTAAGTATTTTAACTATTCATTAAATAAAATAATATTAAATGTCATAATCTAATCCAAGTGGACCTAAATGGTCATATTATATTAATAAGGTTGTTTTTGGTCGAATTACACTTATCCAATAGAATTAGGACATGTGTTATGGTAATAGTAATATCATATTTACCCTTAGTTACCCTATTTACTATTAACCGCGGTAAAAAAAGTAAAAAGTTACTATTCACCAAAAATTTATTTTTATCTCATTGAACCACATTTTACTTAATGATATCAACCGTGTCTGTCGGATTTTTGAAATTCCATTCATAGAAGTGGTAAAATTAAGTTTTATGCAAAATTCAGTTTTTAACCTACCACTTAGTGGTTTCACTATTCATCAAAAATTGAAATTTTTCAGAAAAATACCAAAATTTTACCCTAGGCTAATTTCGGTATTCCAAATCCAAAAATGAGGTCCATTTTGAAAGATAAAATTTCAAAAAGTGGTTATTACTATTCATAATGGCTATTTTAAATAATATTTTAATAGCATATCGTCGTTTAGTGAAACTCGGTATTGCGTACGACGCAAGCTATCGAGGAAGGTCGTGATTTCGTGTGAAGAAAACCAAGCAAGTGTTGTGTAGAAAAAGATTTATTTGATGATTTATATAACATAAAAGTCTCGGGTGCTACAACTTAAAACTCATATCACTAACTCAATCTAATCCCCCGCTACCTGGGGATCTGTCTCACTGTGGAACCTCAGCAGCCTCTGGTGTGGGAACTCATGGAGTGCACTAAGACTATGTGCATTCTCATCCTACTATGCTAGTATAATCTTCTTTTCGATGGGTAGGGGTGTTTCTACCTATCCATCTAGAGGAAATATCTCGTGATATGACCCCTGAACTAATGCCTCATCACTCATAAGATCGTTGTCATGATCCTGAATCGATAAACTATCTAGCTGTTTTTGCAGAGGCATCCTGAAAATTAATCAAGATGTACCACGGTCATATGAGCATATATATGGTGAGATGACTCAAGAAGGATAGTCAAAGGACTCAATCCTATATGATTCATGTTCCAATGTTCCTTGAAACTAGTTTCTTAGTATGTCAAGTCAACAATCTTGTGGTCAGAGTTCTGGTAAATGTATACGTCAGACACCGCACCAACACTGGGTTCCCTATCCTGAAAGTCATACTCAAGACACTTTGACACTATTTCCCTAAGTTCCCAACCAAACCTCATAAGGTTAAAAACTCCAAACACCATCCCAAGTTCAAACCACCTTTGACACTAATCTATCAAGAGCCAACACACTAGGTCCTTCCTAACTGGTGGAAGTTCAAGCCACAACTACCAAAAACCCACCTCCATAGGCTAGGAACTAGAAACAAGAACCAAAATGTATAACTAAAATAGGAGGTCGTTTCCTAAAGTATTTATAAGCACGCATCCAACCACCTCTATACAGAAGTGAAGAGGAATAAAAATAAAATCCATTTTAATCTATAGTAAAAATCATACATGTAATAACCTCTAGGAAATACAATAAAGTGTGATAGTGAAATATGAAAATTAAAAGGAAAAATACATGCCCAACCAAAAAAGATACTCCAACCTAACAATAATTGGAAAATATATGCTGACAGAGAGTTCGGCTCCAGATCTCCAAGTTCAACCACCATACGTAGTTTATTCACCCAAGTATCTCTAAGATCCTCTGAAATCACTAGTGATCTATCTGTCATCTACATAAGACATGACATGTATGGGAAAATCCCATGCATGGGTGGGTATATACATACCCAGTAGGATACATCGAAAACTAAAGAGGGAGAAATATGAAAACGATAGAAGTGATCATCTTAATCCAAAGCAAGAGGGAACAAAACACAACAACGAAGATATATATGCTCATAAAAGAAACCCAGATGAGAGAGAAAGGGGATCTACATCTCACAACCCAAGCCAAGATGATGAGTCTACCAATAGTTCTAAAAGGTCCATCAAGGAATGTCATCATCTCGTGTATCTATCCAATGAAGTCATGAAGAGGGTCTGCATCACCACTGCTCTACAGCTTGATGGTGAAAAATCTCCAAGTGGAGGACTCATGCCCTGATACAATAGGAGGGGTTACTCAATAAGTAGAGGACCCACTCCCTAGTCTTATCATGGGGTACCACTTAGTAGATAGAGTACCCACACCCTAGTCCTCCAAGGGGTTCCACTCAGTAGATAGAGGACCCACGTACTAGTCTATCAAGGGGATACCACTCAGTAGATAGAGGACTCACATACTAATCTATCGGGGGTACCACTCAGTAGATAGAGGACCCACGCCCTAGTCTATCAGGGGGTACCACTCAGTATATAGAGGACCCACACCCTAGTCCATCAGGGTAGTACCACTCAATAGATAGAGGACTCATGCTCTAGTCCATGAGGGGGTAACACTCAATATATAGAGGGCCCACTCCTTAGTTTATCAAGGGGTACCACTCAATAGATAGATAGAGGACTCACATCCTAGTGAATCAGGGGGTACCACTCTGACCTCTCTCTAATGATCCTGCCTGATCACTACCATCGTCGAATGTCTCTTAAAGAAGCATCATACTCATAATATTTTGTATCATATCTCAAAATCCACTATGAAATCCACCATCATGTTCTGCGTGGAAAAACAACCAGGATAGACTACTCGTGGGCCAAAATATAAGTCAAAATGAAGTAGATACAAGAGGTAGAAGATTCTCCAAGGGGATACATGGTGTGTATGAGGAGTCACATGGCATGTGACCTCACCTGTCTTCCTGGTCATGTCCCTTTAAGCACATAGCTTGGCTAACCATGTAGTAGTACACATCATGTAACGTTGACACATGGTGTGCCTCGAATGCCTAGGGCCTACCCATTATCTCATGGCCGTGTCCCTATCACCACACAGCTTGTCTATCCATGTAGTAGTACACAGCGTGTAGTGCTTTCACAGCATGTCTTGATCGCCCGGAGCCTACCCATGATCTCTGGATTGTGTCTGTGTACCTTGATCCTTGCATGTGTTCCTGGTCATGTATCTGGTCATGACTGAGTATCGGATCATGCACATGTACCTCAGGTCATGAACGTATACTCCCATAGTACATGATGCGTCCTCCCATATGGGGTCCTAAGCATGTGTAACTGTCACACAACCTAGTTTCTCTTGGAGGATCACACACCGTGTGTCCCAGGAACATGGCGTGTGACCTTATCTTCCCCAAAACCCTAGTCGTTGCAGCTGGGTGGGGCTACACGGTGTGTGTTTATCATACTACACACTGTATAGTTATGTTTTTCATAGAAACGCCAGTTTCTTCACATGATTTTTAGATCATCTCCCATGACACTAAATCCTCCATTTGACCACTCAAAATTGGTGGTAATCTCCTAATTCCATCGATTTCATCCCTCTATTGGTTAGAAATCGAAATCTGATCTTCCATAGGAAACCCATAACGTGCCTCGCATGCCTCCCATGTTGTCGCTATCTCTTCCTCAGATCCTGGAACCATGAAGCCATCATCTCTACCCAAAATATATCATTTTCTTCCTATAAAACTTTGATATGCTCATTGTTCTCACATCCACCATGAATCAGGGGGTCTAATCATGCTTGGACCCACCCAGAAATGTCAAACCGCGACCTCATAGGCCAACAGTGAAGAACGTGAAGAACAATGGTGGAAAAGTACAAGAAATAAGGTGAAACAATCATTGGAAAATCATTATTTACCAACAATTTAATAATCGGGTATGATGGAGTGAAAGCATGTCATGGAAATATAACAATTGAATAAACAAATTATTCACTCAATGGGGCTCATGTGATGGGTGTGAAAACACGGAATCAAAAGAAGATTACAATTAATGCTTCAAATATTTTATTAAAGGTGTGGAAACCCAAAATTGATTATCTCTAACTCGATATCAGATCATTCTATGGTGAAGAATGAGTTCACCAGTGATGGGGAAGATCTGTTGTGGTCACTATCTGTCAATACACCTTTATTTGATCGCCAGTCGTTGTCCAATCTCAATCCACCAATGAAGAATAGTGGAACCTCCTCTCAATGATTTCATGGTTATGAGGATAACCCTAGATATTTTCCATAATAGCATATTCATATAGGAAAATGGTTTTGAACATTAAATGAATTAATTAAATAAATTCATTCATTCGTTCATGTAGCATGTTCGTCAACGGCTGCCTCATCCGAGCATTCGGCGCTGACCAACTTTAGGTTGCGTCTAGGATAAATCATGCACTCTAAATTCAATCGTGGAATCATATTTTTGATCCGGGACTCCATTCAAGAGATATTCCATTATTTTTAAAAAACTGGGAGTGCGTGATATAAAATATTTTTTATATTTTTTATAAAATTAATTTTGGTCTCACCGAACCTCGGGATCGTGCATCATCTCAGTGTCTAGATTCGAAAATATTTCTTAATAAATTTCAAATTCTTATAAGGAAAAAACCAAGTCTCTACACTAATATTAAATAATACTTTAGAGATGGGATTAATAAAGGACTTTTTTCTATGCTAGATTTCTGCCAAGATACTCTTGTCTCTTATTAGTTAGAAATGTGTGGCAATGCATTATTTCATCTTAGAGGAAGGAGAACTCTAGGAGATAAACCTATTATCTACTTTAGGGATTCCATTGAGAGGATTCATATTCTATTTCCTCCTCCTACTATAACTGAAAGGTATAGTGTTGTAGTGGAAGCAGTAATTTAGAAGAAAGCATCTACCTATTCTTTGAAAATTCCTTTTACCATATTCACTTTTCCCTTATCTGTTGATGATTCCTTTGATGATTAAAGATCCAGAAAGATCTATAATTATAGTACGGATATGCTCAAGAAACTAGATAGAGACACTAATCATCTTAGTTATGATGGGACTGAACATTCCATGTATGGGTATGCTTAGGAAACTGGATAGAGACACTAATCATCTTGGTTCTGATAGGACTGAACATTCCATGTATATCCCTATCCTCATAAATTTTCATCCTGGTCCTACCTCCCTAAAGCATAACCCCAAGAAATAAGACTAATATATTTTTCTTGGTTTATGTTTTTTTCTATATTACATTTTTCTAATGTAATTATATTATTTTACTTAAGGAATTCAATGTTTTGTGGTTTCTTTTTTCCCTTACATTGATTCCATTTTTTACATATTAGTTATTTTGTTATATTTCACCAAGTACATGCCAAATTCTATTCATTTTAGTGATTTATCTTCTTTCATTTCATTATTTAATGTGACAGATTGAATGTGTTATATCACTTTGGTTTTTTTACTTTTTTATATCATAAAAAAGGGGGAGAAGAGAGTCAATACAAAATTTCATGTTTTACACTTTATTATGAAAAATAAAAGTTTACAGGATTTTATATCTAGTCTATGACCCAATTTGTAAAATTTTCTATTTAATTTATCATGGGTTTTATGATTATCAAAATGGGGAGATTATTAAACATACTAATGTTGTCCCAACATATATCAATATTTCATATGTTTTTATGCTCATAAAATCCTCATTTTTTTACTAGTAAACTCTTCTTAAGTGTTTTTTAGGAAATTATGATTTTTCTTAAGTAATATTTCATTTCAGAATAATTTGGTTTATTTTATGTTTTAAAGTTTGAATAAATTTTCCAAGGAAAATATCATAAGGTGATAAATTGTCATATGAGGTGATAATTTATCATATGAGTTGTTATTTTTCATATGCTTCCAGGAAATATGTTTTCTATAAAAGGAAGTCATCTTAAGAATATACAAACATCTTCATGTTGGATTTCATATTCCAAAAATAGTAAATTATCCTAAAAAATTCTTATGTATGAAAATTATCATATGAGGTATAAAAAAGTCTTATGATTCATGCTTTTAACAAAGGAAATTATTGTATAAAGATAAAATTATCATACGAAGCACCATTTTGTTCTATGAACTCAGAAAGTCATAATTCTGATTTTTCATCAAAGAAAATTATCGTATAAAGTGTATAATTATTGTACGTAGATCAAAAACATTGAACATGGATATAAATTATATTATGGAACAGTGTTTCCAGTTTTATTATCCTATGAAAATAATATTATCTTATGAAATGATGAAATATCATATGTATCATATTATCTTACATAGCCGAAGATTTCTTTCAAAATAAAAAATTTTATTTGAAATTTCAAGTTAAGAATTTCTCTAAGTCTTATGATGTTTTGAAGTCATAAATTACCTATAAGGAAGATAATTGCCTTCAAAGTTATAGGAATTTGAAGTAAGTATTTTAAGACTATTTATTTACTATTTTGAGGAATTTATTACCGTTACAGGAACTCGAAAAAAATCCACATATAATTTTATTTTTTTATAAATTGTGGTGGTTGGATAAGAAAAGATGAATTAAACAATACATCTATTTCTGAGAAGTTTTACATTTCAAATGAAGATTATGGTTACAGTCAACAGTGGTCTTTGTGATTGTTATTTTGAAGGTCGCGTGTGAGAACAGAGCCTGTCTTTTTAGATTATTCAATTTTATCATGACCGTTCGAGTATATAAAGAGTTTTAAATTCAAAACTAAATAATAGATAAAGAAATTACACATAAGAAATAAAATATTTTTTGAATAATTAAATCGATACTCAACTTTCTTATACATATATGTTGCTCTTTTTTCTACAAAGAAGGGAAGAAATTGCTACTATTCTTTGAAGGACATATCAACTACCATTAAGATATCTTTCGAAGCTAATTATTGATGTATTATTCTTTTTATGGAAGAACCTGTCATCATTTTTCATTTTCATATTGCAAGTGTGATCTAAATCTATATCGCTATTCTACATATTTATCTTCTGTAAAGTATATTATCCTTGTCCTAATTGTGTGAAGGTCATGGATAGGTATTATAAAAGGGGATACCCCTATACAATATCTTGGAACTTTTTTGTAACAATTTTCACTTGCTTTCACACAACTGTTGAGGTCCCTGGGAAAAGAACATGCATAGTGAAATTCACAATGTTTGTAGAGAGAGCATTGGTAGAGTGGACTAGGAAATTATTGTAAATCATGAAGGACCCTGGAACACCCTGAGAAGGGAGGGGTGAATCAGGGTGTCAACTTTTTCTTTTAAACTTATGGATCTTGTTCCCACGTTGGTAGGAACCTGTTAAACCTGTCTGAAGAAGAAGTGCAGAATATAAAAAATCACATGCAAAGCAATGACACAACAATTTTACTTGGTTCAATACTAAGGGCTACGTCCAAGGATCATAAGCCAATAGTGTGTCAGTCATATGAAAAATCACTAATCTTTACAAGTTGTGGATTACAAGATTTTAACATAGTCACTATGTGCCAAGCACACTACCTTTACAAGGTTTTAGGGATAGCACATTGTGTCCTTCGGATCACTTCCATTGACCCCCCCTTGCTCCCTGCATTAGAAGAATCTTCACTCAGTTTACCAACTTGAAGGTCGATTCAATGGTTTAGCATCAAAACATGCATCCTCATTTGTAAATGGATGCTCTATTGAAGTCTTGTAATCACCCACAGATGTAATTTATTTTCTCGTACACTGATATTTTATCGAAATTAATTTCTCAAACTGATTTGGTCAATTTTCAAGATTCCTTGGGTGTTATACATACTGTTGTTGTTTCTGTGTACCGTTGCTATTTTCACGTACCGTCCAGCTCCTCCGCATATCGTCCAGCTCCTACATGAACTACCCTACTCGGCGTACTGCCCTGCTCTGCGTACTGCTCCACTCCTCCACGTACCATCCTGTTTCGCATACTGCCTTACTCTGCCATGTACTGCGAGAGCTACCTATGTGAACCACACTCTCTTCCATGTACTGTTTTCCTTATGCTGATGATTCTCTCCATGTACCATATTCTCCACAATGTACCACTTTAGACTTCAACAAATTTCTTCCCAAAATTTTAATCTCCAATCTCATAACTTAACAAAGGATATTATTGTTCCTTAAATAGGCCCATAACTCTGCAAAATTTGGTAATATGATTTACCAAAATTTTCAATGTGGGAAAATCTTCATTGTTCTGAACTCCATCTGCATACTGTTAGCCTCCACCACATACCGCTCCTATTTTTCTAACTGTATCAATCCTTCCAAACTTCACCATTCCGCGTACCACATGACTTCACCGTGTACTGTCGCTGCAAACTATTTTTGGAAGCATTCCACGTTCTGCACTCCTTCATCGCATAATGTCATTGCGAACTATTTTCGGTTTTGCACACCGTTCCGTGCACCGCGTACCACGCACCTTCACCGCGTACCGTTCCCATTCACCGCGTACCACGCGCCTTCACCGCGTACCGTGCGCCTTCACTGCGTACAACGTGCCTTCACTGTAAGAACCCGGTTCTTAGTTTTGAGGTATGAGTTTCTTCTTTTATCTTTTCCTTAAGTGTTTTTTTTAGAAAATAAGGAAAATGGGGAAAATCCTAAATTTTGGGAGTACACGCCATGTACTTTTCCACACGCCGTGTACTTTGGCCGTGTGGGATGAGTACACAAGGTGTGTATCCATGTCGGTGACGAAGGGTGTAAAAACCAACTACACGCCGTGTAGTGGGTATTTACACGCCGTGTAGTCAGTCGGCAGGGAAACAGTAAGGCGGTGGAATCGACCGCCAGCTAAGTGACAGTACACGCCGTGTAGTCGAGAATACACGTCGTGTACTCATCTCAACGGATGAACAGTTTGGCGATGCCGCCAGAGGAACAGTTAAATGAGGGAAGTACACACCGTGTAGTTTTTTTCGCTTAAATGGGACGTAGCCTCCCATGTTCACAAGGAAGGCTTAGAACCGGAGGAAGGAGCTCGGGAGGAAGGCTGAATCTTTGTGGATCAATAGATCGAGCACCGGGAATCCAATCCTGCTTCCGTCGATCAAGTTTGAACTGCATGGGTAAGCCCTCCCTTCTCCTTGCGTAGTTCTTGCCAATTCTTCCTCTAAGGGAAATTATTTGTGTTTGAATGGGTTTTCTTCTTCATCAGATCTACGTCGTTCTTGGGCGTTTCTGGAAGTGACGTTCGCGTATACCATTCAGGGGTGTTTAAGGTAGGTGGCTTGGTGTTTAATTTCCAACTGTTGTGTGTTTTGTGTATTTTTGTGCCACGAACTCATGTTGGGGTGTCGTGTGGATGAGGCCTTGGCTATTTTAAATACCTAGAATTATATAGGTAATTAAATGTGATAATAAACTGTTGTTTGGGATCGCTGCTTGGATCCAAGACCACCCCGGGGGTGTGTTCCTCTATTTAGCTGTTTGGCTAGGATACCCGAGGGTATGCCATTTTTATGTTATGCATTACTTTTGCCTTGAGAGGAATTGTGTGTAAATTGCATGTTTATGCTTTGGGCTCGGCCCGGTTACTTTCACCTGATGGCAGTATTATATTAGCCTGAGGGCATGGTTTGATTAGCCTGAGGGCGTAGTTCTATTAGCCTGAGGGAAATGCCTGAGGGCAAGATTCTGATTACCTGAGGGTTTTGTTTCAGTTTGTCTTGATGGAAAGATTCTATTTCTCCTGAGGGCAATGCCTGAGGGAAAGGTACTGTATAGCCTGAGGGAAATCCTGAGGGTGTGGTTTTACTATATTAGCCTAAGGGCAAGATTCTTATTGGCCTGAGGGCTTGGTTCTATTGAGCACAGAATGTTATTAAATTAAATGTTTAAAATGAATAATAAAATGGTAATATAATTGGTAAAGTTAGATACTTTTGAGTATTGTTTAGTTTATTTCATTTTACTATTGTACACTATTGTTACATATTTTCACACAGTTGGGCACGAGCCTTTAGTGGGTGCCTACTAGGATTTATTTCTCACACCCTGTTTGGGTCATGTCTTCGGCCCAAACAGATTACGTTTTTGAAGGTGTGGATAAGGGAAAGGGTCCTTATATAGGTACATGATTGTTGTTGAGGAGTAGGGGAGCATGGGACCGAACTTAGGCTTGCAATGCTGTCGGCTATTTTGTTTTGTTCTGTTGTACCTGTACTTTCTATTGTATTGTACTGTATTGTTGTGTAAAATGTTTTGGCTGTTTTCTTAGAACTTGAGACATGTTTCATCATTATATATATAACTGGTTGGTTATCTTTTACTGTAGTTGTTTATTTTAAATATGTATGGTTTATTGCCTCTGCTATTGTTGTATGTTTTATCCTGTATTCCGCTGCGCTACACTTTGAAAAATGAGGGCATAGTTTCCCCACTATCAGACCTGGGTCCTCACTGCTAGTCAGCATCCTCTGGCATTTGGGGAAATGCGCTTGAGGTCATGTGACCAACCGGGTTCGAGCCACCCGTTGAGTGGCACCTAGATTCGGGACGTTACATTCACCGCATATCGTGCGCCTTCACTGCGTACCGCGCGCCTTCACCGTGTACCATGCGCCTTCAACGCATACCGTGTGCCTTCACCGCGTACCTTCAGCCTTCACTGTGTACCATTGCTACAAACTATTACCAAACACCCAATTTTTTATGCCCAAAAAAATTGGCAAACACTAATAAATTGTTCCACCTTCAATACTGTTTTCAGCGTCAAACATATGACCTCATTCCTTATAACCTCCCGAGTCATCCATGTGCAGATTGAAAACAAACAAAAACTAAACTCCCTTATTAGCAATGAATAGCATTGGTTCTAACAATCTCCCCCTTTGTGTTTGTTGTCAATCTCCCGATAAATTCACTGATGTTCCAGCCATGATCAAAACCTAAACCTTCAAGAAACAACTCAGTCGTCACTCTAAGTCTACGTGAGCAGCGTTCGATGTAGAAAACAAGAGAGAGGGCATGAATTGAGTTCTCATTCTTTTCTTTTCTCCCCTATAGTTCTAGTTCTTTCTTTTTCCTGTATCCAGAAAAAAACAGATCACACTTCATTAAATCCATTGAATTTATCCATTCTCCCCCATTATCAATAAATCCTAAAGACCGGTATATAAACATTGTAGATTTCATAACATACTCCCCCTGGATCGTATCTCCCCCATAAACCTGCAACACTTCCATAAATAGATTAACACAATTTAAATAATTGGGGATAAGGAAATCTCGTAACCTCCTTATGCACTGGGAGGTGGCTGAATACCGAGGTTCAACTGATGTTTCTCAAACACAGTCGCTGAAAGTGGCTTAGTCATAATGTCAACAACTTTCTCATCAGTTCCCACATGGTCCATTTTGATCACACCTTGTTCAACTTTTTCCTTGATGAAGTGATATATGATCTCAATATTTTTCATACAAGAATACTGAACATGATTCTTCTTAAGATCAATTGTGCTCTTTTTATCATAGTAAATCACCATTGGTTGTTTAACCTCATCACCTATGTCACTCAGTTGTTGTTTTATCCAAAGTAATTGAGTGCACGCCTTGGTAGCAGATATATATTCAACTTCATAAGTACTAATTTAAGTACTTTCCCATTTCTTACTTAACCATCCCACACATTTCTTCCCAATAGAGAATGCTCCACCACTGGTAAAATTTCTATCCACTACATCTCTATCCCAGTCAGCATCAGAAAATTCTGATAGTTCACTATCTCTTCCAGCAGCAAAGTATAGCCCATAATTATGTGTATCTTGAATGTATCTCATGATTCTTTTCACTGCCATCATATGCTATTCCTTCAGATTACTCTGAAATCGGGTTGCAAGGCAAGTTGAAAATACAATATCTAGTCGTGTCACCGTCAGGTACAGTAGGCTTCCAATGATTCTTCTATACATGGTGGGATCCACATAAGTCCCTTCCTCATGCTTTCTGAGATTTGATCCAACTACAATCAGAGTCGTCATTTATTTGGAATCATGCATATTGAATTTCGTTAGCAGCTTTCTTGCATACTTTTCCTAAGAAATGAATGTGTAATCCTTCTTTTAAAGTACCTGCAACCCTAAAAAGTATGTGAGTTCACCAATCATGGACATTTCAAATTCAGATTTCATGTGATTGGAAAATTCATCCACTGATCCTTGTTTTCTTCCACCAAAAATAATATCATCCACGTATACCAATACCATGAACTGATCTTTTTGAGAGTTCTTCATATAGAGATTGTGATCCACTCTTTTAAACTCAATCTTTCTCAAGTAAGAGTCCAATTGAGAGTACCATGCATGTGGCGCCTGTTTCAAGCCATAAAGATCTTTCTTTAATTTGTAAACCTTCAGTTCATCATTTCCAAGCAAGAACCCCACAGGTTGTTCAATGTAGACTTCTTCTTCTGAAACTCTATTTAAGAATGTTTTCTTGACATCCATTTGATACAATTTATAACCTCTTTGGATTTCCATGGAAAGAAATAGTCTGATTGACTCTAGTCTCACTACTGGAGAAAATGTCTCGTCAACATCAACACCTTAGATTTGTGAATATTCATTACAGACCAAGCGCACCTTATTTCAGATCACATTTCCATGCTCGTCAAATTTTTTCTTGAAAATAAACTTCGTACCAATCACATTGTGACCTTCAGGTCTTCTGAAAAGATCCCAAGTCTGATTTTTGTCAATCTGATCTAACTCTTCATTTATTTCTTTCACCCATGACTCATCCTTTGCAGCCTCTTCAAATGAGGTTGGTTCCACAACTGATAGAAATGCAGATTGAGAATTATTCTTCATTCTCCTTGTCTGTGTAGATGCATTCTGATCCCAGATAATGTTGTACTGATCAATTTATGCTCTTCAATTTCTCCTTTAGGGTTTGATCAAATTCTCTCTAGCTATAGCTTCCTCTTATGATTCTTCTTCTGAGTCGGCATCATGATGTGACTCCTGAGAGTTTTGAACATCTTCCTCTACCTCTGTATTAGCATTTGTTCCATTTTCACATTCTTCCTCATCTTCTATCACGTCATCATAATAATTCCTTAAATCATTTGTATTTTTCTATTCAAGGATCTTAACATCACTACTTTACAAAATTCTTCCCAAACGTTTATTGAAACACTTGTACGCTTTGTTGTTCATTGAGTATCCAAGAAATATTCTTTCATCTGCATTTTCACCATACTTCCCTTGATTTCCTTATTTGTTTCGGATGAAACATTTGCTTTTGAAAACAAGAAAATATTTCAAGTAGGGATTCCTTCCATGCTACAATTCATATGGTGTCTTTGTCTCGCCTATATATAGCCCTGTATGGTTTTGAATATACACTGCAGCTTGAACTGCCTCTTTCTAGTATTGTCGAGGAATACGACTCTCAATCAGCATAGTTCTGTCCATGTTGTTTACCTCTCAATTCCTGCACTCAAAAACTCCATTTTGTTGTGGATTCCTCATAGCATCTACCTCATGTTGTATCCCATGCTTCTCTGGGTAATTTTCAAACTCAATGGACGTGCATTCCCCTCCATTGTCAGATCACAGCACTTTGATTGTTCGTCCAGTATCATTCTCAGCGATTCGATGATAGGTTTTCATGCAATCAAGCACTTGTTGTTTCTTGTGTATAACCATTACACATGTCATTTTACTATAATAATCTATGAAAAGGAAAAAGTACCTTTCTCCGTGATTTCTGGAAACATTTATCGGGCCACATACGTCTGTATGAATGAGATCAAGAAGATGAGACGCCCTTTTCTTCTTTGGACGATATGAACTGCAGACCATCTTTCCTCGCATGCAAGAATCACAAGTCTTTTCTCATTCATGCTTCAGATTAGGGATATCTATGACTATATTTATCTTATATATCTTTTCCATGTATTTTTTATTAATATGCCCCAATATCCAATGCCATAAGTCGTTTTCCTCTTCAACTGTTATGTAGAAAATGTTCTCTTTGTTGTCAACCTGATATAAGTTTTCATCTGTTCTACAGCCTTTCATGAGAGAATTTCCAGACTTTTCTCTTATAGTACATCCCTTCTGATTGAATTTCATAATAAGGCCTGATTCAAAGAGTTGACTCACACTCAGAAGATTGTGATGCAGTCCATCCACATAAAGAACTTTCATCTTCCTCAGCTCATTATTAACCAGTTATGTATTTCTACTGCCTTTGATCTGAAGAGCACCATCATTACCAATCCCCATTGTTCCATCTACCTTTTTCTTGATATTCGTTAATAGGCCTACATTTCCCATCATATGAGATGAACATCCACTATCAAGAATCCAAGTGTTATTGTTCTTGGTAGCTTTGAGGGCTACTTCTGCAAAGTTGGATTTCTCAATTTTCTTATTTTCTTTCCATGAGATATTGTATTGAGTGTAGGAAACTAATGTAATTTCAATTCTCTCTGCCATGTACATGGGTTCTTCATATTAAAATTCTTCTTCTAGAGGAGAAAACCTGTTTGAAATAGCAACACCGTCTAACGAGTATTGACACATCTTTGAGCATTAAAGGAATTTCTCTTGTCATACCTCTACCTGCAATGCAAAGCTTTATAGTCAAAATTAGAAGAGTGAAAACAATATCCATAGAAATTATTTTTTCTATAACAAGTAGGATATGAATATGTTCTCCTTTTTTGAACTCCTAACTCTTACCCATTCATATAGCTCCTTGCCTCTTCGCAGTATGACATGGTATGGCCCAGATAGCCACAAAACTGACACTTCATGAAAGGAAATGTCTTCTCACTTATATTTCTACTCATGACTTCTTCCTTGGTAAAATAGTTTGACTCCCTATCATTTCTGTAAACTCAAGGGTAATCTTCAATTATCCTTTCAGTTTGATTTAAGGATTTCTTTTTCAGCACTTCTGGTGGCTTTTCAACATGATCAACTTTCAAATTTCCTTTATTATGGTTCACTTTATTTATAGCATTTTACGTTTTAGCATCACAACAAATTCCACCATTCCCCATGCATGTGGGTCTTTGATCACTCAAGATCTTTTCAACTCTATCATAACCATGCTTTTCTCTCTCTAGCAGCTCAGCATCTGAGAACCTTCCAATTTTTATTTTCTTCTTTGCTTCTTTTGAAATTGATTCACTTTCGAGTTTACTTCTCAGAGTAACAAATTCTTCTTCGTTCTAATCAACAGTCTTGGACTTCTCCTCTAGTATCTAGGTAAGGTCATTGATGACATTTTCTTGTTCTTCAATTCTTAGTTTTATTTCTACAACATCATCAATGTTTTCAAGGATTTATGATTTTACTTTCACCGTTCTTCTAGTTGATCAATTTTTTCTTCCAGCTGATCAATATATTCTGAAGATTATTGCACCATTGTTTTCCACTTATTTCATCTCTTACATTTATTCTCAAGCTTACTAAAAGCTTCCTTAAGTTGCAACTTGGGATCGGCATCAGTAGTCAATCGATTGTCTCTAGATTTATTTATCAATGGTTCTGACTTTTCAATGGTAGCCATCATGGAATCATGGTTCCTAGATTTGAATTCGGCTTCCTCTTCCTCAAAGAGTTCATTTTCATCATCTTCTTCTTCACAAACAAAACACTTTCGTTGAAATTTCTTTCCAAATATAAAATCTCTCTTTTTGAAAAACCTTTTCTGAGACTTTTGAATGTCTTCATCTTCATTTTCTTCATCATTGAACTTTCTTGGGCAACGATAGTCAATGTGCCCAACTCTTTCACAGTGAAAACAAGCCAGAGGTATATTTCCTTCAAATTTCCTTGTTCCCTTCTTGAGTTTCTTATAAATGAGATAAAGAACTTCTTTTTCCTCATCATATTCATCAACACAATATCCTGAAATTTCCAATTTGTCTGTGGATTTGAATGTCATTTCCTTTATTACACGAGTTGTTGCATCTTCTGGGTTCAGTCACATCTCATATGCCACAAGGTTGCTCAGCAGACTATCAAGAGAAAGTTTGGAAAGATCCATTTCTTCAAGATATGAAACCTTTGCATTATAAATGGGTGGAAGTCTTCTCAAAATTTTCTTTACAATTTCAATTTCTTTGATCTCTTCACCAAGCCCTCGAATTACTCCTACAACTTCAGTAATTCGATTGAATAAAGAATCTGCAAATTCATTAGGGTGCATCTTCAAATAATCAAACCTGTTGTGTAAAACTTGGAGATTTATATCCTTCACTTTTTTGTCACATTCATAAATATTCTATAATTTCTCACACATAGACTTTTCTGAAATACAGTTCATCACCTTCATATATATTTGATTAGAAAGAGATGAATTTAGGGCATTATATGCTTTAGCAATAGCATCCAGTATTTTCCTGTCTGTATCTATCATAGATAGAGCAGTTGGATCAGTGACCTATATTCCTTTTGCAGTGGAAAAAAGTACATAAATTCCAAGAGATATTAGATGAGATCTCATCTTGTTCTTCCATATCTGAAAGTTACTTCCATCAAACAAAGGAACTTCTCAGACATTAACTGTATTCTCCATGTCATAAAAAAAGAACATGAAAGATTTAACACCAGCAAACTTTACGCTCTGATACCTCTTGAAGGACCCTAGAACACCCTAATAGGGTAGGGTTGAATTAGGGTGTCAACTTTTTCTTTTAAACTTATGGATCTTGTTCCCATGTTGGTAAAAACCTGTTAAACCTGTCTGAAGAGGAAGTGTAGAATATAAACAATCACATTCAAAGCAATGACACAACAATTTTACTTGGTTCACCACTAAGGGATACATCCAAGGAGCATACGCCGATAGTGTTGGTCATACTAAAAACCACTAATCTTCACAAGTTTTCAATTACAAGAGTTTAGCACAGTCACTTTGTGGCAGGCGCACTGCCTTTACAAGGTTTTAGGGATAGCACACTGCATCCCTCGAATCACTTCCACTAACTCCCCCTTTCCCACTGTGTTGGAAGAATATTCACTCATTTTATCGACTTGAAGGTCGCTTCAATGGTTTAACATCAAATCATGCATCCTCAACTGTAAATGGATGCTCTGTTGAAGTCTCACAATCACCCACATATGTAATTTATTTTCCCGTACACTGATATGTTATGGAAATTAATTTTGAAAACTGATTTGGTCAATTTTTAGGCTTTCTTGGGTGTTCCGCATACTGCTACTGTTTCCGCATACCACTGTTATTTTCGTGTATCGTCCATCTCATCCACGTATCGTCCATCTCCTCTGTGAACTTCCCTACTTGGCTTACTGCCCTGCTCCGCATACTGCTTCACTCCTCTGCATACCATCCTGCTCCATGTATTGTCTTGCTCTACCGCATACTGCGAGAGCTACCTATGAAAACCACACTCTCTTCCACGTACCGTTTTCCTTACGCTGATGATTCTCTCTACATACTGTCTTCTCCACCGTGTACCACTTCATACTTCACTTAATTTCTTCCCTAAATTTTAATTTCCAATCTCATCACTTAAAAAGGGGGATTACTGTTCCTTAAAAAGGCCCATAACTCCACAAAATTCAGTAATATGATTTACCCAAATTTTCAATGTGGGACAATCTTTACTGTACTGAACTCCATCTGTGTATTGTAAGCCTCCACCGCATACCTCTCCTGTTTTGTGAACCGCAGCAATCCTTCCAAACTTCACCATTCCGCGTACCGCATTCCTTCATCGCATACAGTCATTGTGAACCACTTTCGGCAGCATTCCACATACCGCACTCCTTCACTGCACACCGTCACTACGAACTATTTTCGATTCTACACACCGTTCTGCATACCTCATGCCTTCACTGTGTATCGCGCACCTTCACCATGTACCGTGTGCCTTCACCACGTACTGTGTGCCTTCAACATGCACCACGTGCCTTCATCGTGTATCTACAGCCTTCACCGCGTACTGTTGCTCCAAACCATTACCAAACTCCCGATTTTTTAGGCCCAAAAAAATTGGCAAACACTGGGACCACCTTCAATACTGCTTTCAGCCTTAAACGTATGACCCCATTCCTTGCAACCTCCCTAGTCATTCATGTGTAGATTGACAACAAACACAAACCAAACTCCATTATTAGCAATGAACAGGCTTGGTTCCAACAAATCAAACCACTATAAATACTTTTTGTTCTATTCTTTTATTTTTTCTTTTTTCCACTATCCATCTGATAAAAGAATAAAGAACAATTTGAGAGCATAATTTTATTTGGGTTAAAAATTTCAAGAACTCAATCCCCTCCTCTTGAGTCATTGAGTAACTCCCTTCAGATCAATAGAACCATCGATAGAAAAAAACTTCTAATGGCCCTACTTCTATTGCCATTGTCCTTGCCTCACATTCAACCCATCATTCATCACATGTTGTTTCGATAAACATAATTTTGATGGATGAAATTTCAATGAACAAAAACAAACTTTACCTCTCAATAATATCTCACTTGAAGTTTATTTTGGGGAACCTTATCAACTCTCCAACACTTAGCATTCAACAGCATTCCACATTCCTTCCCTTCTTTCATTCACCTAGGTCCCACTAAGGCTCAATGGTGCATCTGGATTTCCTAAACTACTACTTTGGTGAATATGTCTGTAGTATTTTGGCTTCATGTTATCTTCAGTAGCTCCAACTCATTTTCCTCCAACAAATTTCTGATGAAATGATACTTGAGGTCAATATTCTTTGTCTCAACATGGAACACTATATTTTTACCCAAATGAATATCACTTGGGCTATCAAAGTATAACACTGCTTATAGTTGATCATTTTATAGTTTTTAAGACCAAAAGGTTTTGAGTTATTGCTATATTGGTGAAGAAGCTGATGAATAAGAAATGGAATTGTTTATAGTGCAGCATGAAATGATCCATTATTCAATTTTTCCCTTTAATCTTCTTTATATGCCTCAATTTTATCTTGATTTTCCCTTCTAAGAATTCATTATATCCATTAAAACTTAAAAAGATATTCAAATAATACAATCAATTCCTTTAATTGGATCATCAATACTTCAATATGATTTATAATAAAAGTAATTATCATCCACTCAAATGAAATTGTTATATATATAAAATAGTGTTTGTGATCATGAAAGCACTATGAGAGAGAACGAGGGGTACAAAATACCTCTCCTTTTCCAATAACTTTTAGGGATTCATCGTCTGTCAAATGGAAATTCCCAAAATTTCATGATACATAATTACCTATGCATCGCTGATTACCAGTTGAATGATAGGAGGATCCAGATTCAATCACCCAAGATTCTACCGGAGTAATAGTTCTTAGCAAGTAAGTCTTGTTATCTTCCATTGTGTTAATGGGATCTGAACTACCAATCATTGATGTTTTTTCAATTTTCTCATTGAAACTTTTGAAATATTTCTTGATATATCCTTTCCTCCCACATTTCTAATAGGTTGGACCAGGACCATCCAACTTTCCTCGACTCTTCTATCATTTTCTTTCTTGAGACTCATCTACTGATGGCTTCTTTCAATAAATTTTCTTCCGTTAAGGTCTCTTCCATCAGTATTAAGGAAACTGGTATTTGGCACCTGAACTTACCTTTGCTGATTGATATCATTAAAAAAAATCTATTTTTCCACTAGATTTACTAATTATGGTAACCATTACACCTAGCTCTCCAAAAGAGAAGATAACAGCAGCAACACCCACACATCATCAGCAAAATTTATCTTTACTGATTGGAGCTACCCATGGATCATATTGAAGTCGTTCACATGACCTATCATTGGTATTCCTTCTAACATCCTTAATCTGAACAATTATCATAGCATGAAGATTGTTAAGGGCCATCGATTTTTCATACATATATTCCAATTCTTTCGTAACATCTGTTGTAGTCTTCTTATACTGAATATTGAAAACAAAATTCCTTGCAAGATACATTCTTACCAACTCCAGTGCCTTTATTTCTAAGTGATCTCATTAATCTTTCTCCATTAGCACCAGATTTACCCTATACAACGGGACTTCCAAATCCTTCTGAATCAGATGGTCTTTAATCTACATTTTCTAGAATCCAAAATCTATTCCATAAAATCTATCAATCTAGATATTCCCTTCATCTAATGTCATACCTGAACTGCTACCAGTGTGTTGAACCTATAAATGATAAACCATGCTCTAATACTACTTATTAGGGAAGGCGGTAATGTGTAAAAAAATGATCTTCGTGATTTAGATAAGACCATTGGATTCTCACACATTGCTCCACTAGAAGATCCTACCCAATAGACTCTATGTGGTTGAAACCCGATCATCGGATGTTCGCTTTCTCATGACTAAGTGTACCACAAGTAGGTAGTCTATGCACCCTACTCATCATACAAATACATCCTTGCACACACACCTCAGTATAAACAAAAAAGGTTCCAAAAATATAGTCAATAGTAAAACATGCAAATATAAATACAAAAATCAATAAAGAACAAAAGAGTGTAACATGCTTCAAAATATGTCCTACATGCATGTGGGGGGCCACACTGCAGCTTACTTTTATTATAACTGGAAGATTACAGGTGATACAAACGAATTCTCAAATATCCAATAAATTCTTAGTTAAACCACTCTTTTCACTAGAGGTCCCATGTACTTATATACTAAGCACAACTGGTCAAACAAGTTAAACATACTCCCATGAAAACCCAAATCAAGAGACATGGTCGTCTGAGCTTGGTTACCAACCTAATGACCCATCAACTTTGGTGAACTTCTGGACCTCCCTATGCTTCACTATACATCGATAAAAACAAACTTATGATGGACCTACTATCATTGAAGAAGTTTTGGTGACATTGTATGTGCCTCACGTTCATCCCATCATCTGTCACATAAAATTCTAGTGAAAGTAATTCCAATGAATGAAATTATGGTGAATTAAAATAGACTTCACCTCCCAACAGAAACATGTCATGGACTTAGCTTACAACTTATCCCTTTAATTAGCAACAACATAGGTATATGTGATTTATTTGAAAACTTTCAAAAGATTCAAGTTGACCGATATCCGGATTCAAAGTTCTTCTAGAAAAATTTTCCCGACTGGTTTTGAAGGACTCTAATTCATGAGATATGTTTCAAAGTTAACTACTTTTTCCCAAATACTCCTTTGGGAATTTGAAACTTAACCTCATGCTCCTAGATCTCTCATTTAGCATCTGATTCATTTGTTTCACTACACCATTTTTCTTTAGTGTTTCAAGTACAGTCTTCTCCATATGAATTTTGTTCATCCAATGGAACAACCAAAACTCTCTTCCTCTATACTCACCACCATTATCTGATTGAAGGAATTTTAACATTGTTTCGATATCGTATTCCATCATAACTCTCTATCTAGTGAAAGTTCTGAAAATCTTAGACTTCTTTCTGAGGGAAAACACATGCAATTTTCATGTGGAATCGTCGATGAAGGTGATGTAGTGTAGCATGCCCCCATGAGATCAAACCAGTGTTGATCCCTATACATCCGTATGAACTAGTTTGAGCTTTCTATTCTTCGATTCCTTATCTAATGACACAAAGGAAACCCTATGATGCTTCCATGATATGAAACTTTCATGTGTTCCATACTCCATACGGTCAAGCTTCAGCAATCTCTTCACATCCAAGGTCCATAAACCATTTGCACTAATGTGACCATGATTATCATTCCACAACTTCACATTTCTGATAGTTGGTGCTCCAGTATGAAATGTGCCATATGAAATTCTCGTTAGGTATAAATTTTCATCTTTCACACCTCAGGCCCCCACCATGGAGCCATGTTTGATCTTCTACACATCATTTTAAAAGACAATGCATAATCCCACATAATCAAGTTAACCAATAGAAATCAAGTTCTTCCAGAAACTGAGGATGTTTCAAACACCTTGAAATACATAAAGCATATATTCTTCATTAGAACATTTACATCACATTTTCTAATAATCTTGAGTGATTCTCCATCCACAAGGTAAACCTTGACAAATATTCTAAATACATAATTCATTATGAACATCTTCTCAAACATTATGTGAAATGAAGATCTAAAGTCAATAACCCATGACTCCACCAAACTCATGACACTTAAGATCAAAGTGTTGTCATTTCCTTTAACTATGGAATTTTCATATGAAATGAAATCATGCTTTTCAGAGTTTACTCATCTCTCCTGACGGTCCTTCTATAAAGTGTCTGTTATTTGTGAGTGCTAGTTTGTGGAGTGAAAAAGACCATCTGATTTCTCATGGTTCATATCACCTCTATCATTTTTCTGGCTTCTTTGAGTGGATCATCCCCGACCTTATCCACTAAACACAATTTTTACAGTACCTGAGACTTCTTTCTTCCAAATCTCTTCATTTAAAATCAAATCTAGAATCTCCTCAAATACTAATTCATTATTACTACTATAATTATTTACAATATTAATCATCATGTCTCGTGATTCTGAAAGTGATGGTAGAAGTATTAATGCTCGCACGCCTTCTGCAAACTTCAATCCAATGGACTCTAACTGACTTGGGATCACATTGAAATCCTTGACATGATTATCGGTCGACCTTCCATCAGGTATTTTCATGTTGAATAATTACATCATAAAAATGCCTTATTCATTTCAGAAAGATTCTTGTACATGTTCTCAAGAATAGATATCAATTCATAAGTTGTTTCCACTTCATGGATGTTAAAGGTCACATTCTAGTCCAATGTCATTTGGATCACACCCAATGCCTTTCGATCAAGCCTTTTTCATTCCTCTGGAATAAGTAATCCTCAACTTGCATCCTCTGGAATCTAAAATTTGTCCTATTGAATTTTTCTAGTTACACTTCACCCTCTTCCAATGACATCCTTCTGAAAGGGAAAACTCCCAATGAAATTAAAAAACATAAAGGACAAGAAACTCATGTTTTACGGAAGTAGTTGTTTGAGATTCCAACATAAGATACCACTTATTGTACTGCTTTCCAAGATCTTTAATAACCCATCTTTCAGAACCTAAAATATGGAACAAGGTTTCTATAAGGTTTGAAACTCATGACATTGTGAAGCAATATATCCAAAACTGAGAAGCCATTCACCCCAACCATGCACCATCCACAAAATAGAAAGCACTCACAACATACAACCAAAATGAAACCAAGAATAAAATGTAAAAAACTTAACCAATATAGATATTTTCATGGTTTGAAACCTTTCATACTCTCTAGAAAACAAAAAAAATTAATATAAGATAAACAAGATATTAAAATGAAATAATTTCTCTAAAGTATAATCTAATGGAAGCTTAAGAGAAACAATTTCAATTATAGTGTGAACAACCCCACTCCATTTATTTATAGATGATAACCACAATTATCTTCTAGTTCTATCGATTCCACTATCATCTGGTCATTGCGTAGAACCTACCCTTGATCACAGAAACTACCAATTGTCTTGCTAGCGCACCAACTTCATTGTTGTCTTCTAGTGAATAGTTCGCGCATCTAAAAACATTATTCAAGTTACTCTTGCGTAAGTATAGATTACTTCCTCTCATGTCCACACTTCTAAATAGTGTTGCTGCCTCTAGTTCTGGGATAGTAGTTCTAAATATGTCCCTTCTATCTTGGTTCTACATCATGTTCCAAAAGTATCTTCTTTTTAGAAGCAAACAATGCTCAACTAGAAAATGGATTTTCACCAAGCCTAACATATCCATCTCCAGCTTCATAAATGTTAAGTTTTTTTCATGTCCTTTAATGTCATCACCTTGTATGAATGGGTATAAATTCCTTCTATACTCACACGCATCTCATAGGAAACCAAACTTTTTTTCAAATCATCCAGTGAGGGATCCACCAAATTATTTTCTTCAAGAGTTGATACCTTTGGATTATTCAATGGTGGAAATCTCTTCAAATTTTTATTCATGATCTATGAATATTTTATCACATTTATAATTCCATAAATGGATCTAATAACCTCAATGAATAGGTTAAAGAATTCATCGATGTTTTCATTCAAATGTATCTTCAAATCCTCGAATTGGTTAGGAAACACCTGCAAATTTTCTTTCATTACTTTATTGTCGTGTTCATAAATGTTGGATAGCTTATCCTAAATAGATTTAGTAGATATGAAAATCATCACTTTCATGTAGAACTGATTCGATAATCTTTTTCCCTAGCACCAACATTGAGGAACTTTTTATCCATCTCATCTGATTCTTCCAAATCTGGTAATTGTAGCCATCGAAGAGATGAACTCCTTTCATATTAACAGTGTTCACCATATTAATAATCAATGTATGAAAAATTCTTCCAAAATAAATTTGTTACTCTGATACCACTTATTATAACCACTAGCCCAAAGACACCCTATGAAGGGTGAATTAAGGTGTCAATTTTTCTTCTCCACCTCAAATGGTTCTTGTTCCCACACTACAATAAAAATATAAATTCGCAGTGGTTTTTTAGTTGTGGTTTTAAAAACCTCCATTAAATGTTTTATTAACATTTTTTACCTATGACTTTTAAAAAATCTCCGCAAAATATGTATTTATATTTTTTTTATTTTTTTTATTTTTTTTATTTTTTTATTTTTTTATTTTTTTTATTTTTTTTTATTTTTTTTAGCGGCAGTTTTTGAAAAAACAACCTCTAAATTTGATTTTTTTTATCTTTTAAAAAAATAATTTATTTCCAACGACCGTTTTTAGAAACCACCATGAATTATCGGTAGTTTTTTAAAAAACCATCGGTAAAAATAATGGAAAAATTTTAATTAATTATTATGTGTTAATTATTAATTATTTTTAATTCTTAGTTAGTAATTATTTGAGGCTTAAATTAATTCTAGGATAGGTTGAAAAGTATACTTTAGCATCAAATGACCATAAATTTTAATTTGGGTGTCCATTTTAGCTTCATAGCTAGTAAAATCAAAACTTATAAAATGAACTACAATGAAATTAGATAATCATTTGATAATAATTAATATAATAAATTTTTTAATGTTTTAAGAGAAGTAGAAAATTGAACTTCAACTTCAAATGGTCATAAATTTTAATCTGGGTCTCTATTTGGACTCCACTGCATATCAAATTGAAGTTTGTGATGATCTTTACACTGTGTAAAGTTCGGGGGACCTGATCGGTATTTTTTTCAAGGTCAAAAAAGGCCAAAAATGCCTCCAAAACTGTGTTTTTTATTTAGATACCATGATTTTTAAACATTCAATGCGATTTCAGCTTCGTTTAAGAGTATCTTCATATTCTTATTAGGTTGTCTATGATTTTATTCCATAGATTTATATTCCTATTGATTTTATGGTGTTGTAATTATTATGGTTTTCTCTTTTGGTGATTTATTTTATATATATATATATATATATTATTTATAATTTATACATATTTATCAATATTTATTTAAAAATTATATATAATTACATCTATGCATAGATATTTATATGCATATTAGTCAAAATTTGTATTATTTATATTTATATTTACTTTTATTTATATTTATATATGTGTGTGTGTATATATGTGTGTGTGTGTGTAATATAAATGTGAGTTTATATATATATATATATGTAAATTTCATTACATGTATATATATTTATAGATATTTATATCCATTTGCTTATGGACTCATCAGGATGAGGGGTCACCCATAGGGAAAAGGTATGCCGAAATGCTCCCCATGTTTCTCATATTTTCTTTGCAGATGATTGCCTTTTATTCTCACGGGCTACCCCATACGAATGTCATGAAATTTTAAAGACTATCAGTCTATATGAATGGGAATTTAGGCAGCGACTCAATGTTCTGAAATCAGAGATGTCTTTCAGCAAAGGTTTTCCCCAAACAAGAAAAGAAGAGCTCCAGTGTTTGTGGGGCTTTCCTCTGGTTGAGAAGCACCAGAAGTATCTGGGTCCCCCAAATTTGATCGGGAGATCTAAGAAACGGGTTTTTTCCTCAATTTTGGATAAGGTGGATAGTCTGATCAGGTTTTGTTCTAGCAGAATGATTTCAAAGGCTAGGAAAGAAGTCTTGTTGAAATCTGTTGCCCTAGCTATTCTGTCATATGTGATTTCACTGTTCAAATTCCCAGATACTCTTGTGGACCAGATTCACTCTCATCTTGCTAATTTCTAGTGGGGATCTTCAAACGGTAAACATAATACTCATTGGGTGGTGTGGGAGAAATTATGTGTTTCCAAGTTTTGTGGTGGCCTTGGATTTAGGAACCTGAAGTGGTTCAACGAATCTCAGCTGGCAAAGCAGGGATGGTGTCTGCTGATCTTCCCCTCAAGCCTTTTTTCTAAAGTTTTCCAGGCAAAGTATTTTCCCCATTCTGATCTCTTGCACACTCATATGGGGTCACGACCTAGCTACATGTGGAGGAGTATATGGGGTGCAATTACACTTCTCTCTAAAGGTTGTGTTTGGAGGATTGCTGATGGAAGCTCAGTTAATGTGTGGAATGATCATTGGTTTCCATAGGGAAATCTTATGAGAGTCACTTCAATAGTTGTTCTGGGTCATGAAGATGCTAGAGTCTGAGACCTCATTGATGATTCTCTTGAGGACTAGGACTGGGAAAGTCTTAACTACTGGTTCAATGATATCGATCGACAGTATATTCTTAGCATTCCACTTGTGTCGGGGATGGGTTGTGATCACATTTGTTGGAATGGAGAAGCTGAGGGGAAGTATTTGGTTTGCTCAGGGTACAGAATTCTGGTTTGAGATTCTTCTCAGGATCTTTCGAAGGACAGGTGGAAGAAGTTGTGGGCATTGGTTGTCCCACCTAAATTGAAATTCTTCTGGTGGCAGATCTATTCGGGTGTTTTGTCTACTCGCGATCTTTTGACTAGGCGCCATATGGACGAAGACGACTTGTGCCTGTTGTGTTCTCTTCACTCTGAAACACCACTGCATGCAATCCTGCTTTGTTGTGATGTGGCAGGGGTGTGGAAGGAATGGTCCCCAGGGTTTTCAAAAAAAATAAGCCTTATTTAAGTTTATCCCATAACTTGTATGGATGGATGGCCGCCCTTGATTCAAACATGATCAGGAAGATCTGTACGCTGGCATGGTTGGTGTTGACCATAAGGAATGAGTAGATATTTCAAAAGAAATCAATTACTGACTGGATTTGGGTTGAAAGGGATTTATAATGGATTGACTGTTGGTTGGTTTCTGACAAGGAGCAATCCTCGGCCTATCTGCAGCATGATCCACCAATCCGGACTCCCCCTCTAGAGGATTTCATCAAGATTAATTCCGATGCAGCAGTGTCTAATAGAACAAAGACTGGAGTGGGGATTATTGCAAGGCAAAGTGAAGGCCGAATGGTGGCATCTCATTGTATGAATGTCCAGTTCAAATGGAGTCCTATTTTGGCAAAGGCGTATGCTATTTTGCAAGGGATCCTCTTGGCTCAGGAAAAAGGATGGACAAAGGTGGTTCTAGAGTCAGATTGCCTCATTGTTATCAATGGTTTGGCAAAGAGGATTCCCAACTTTTTGAGATGATTTTGAGGAAAATTTGGGTTATTGGTGTATCTTTTTCCGCTTTTACGTTTTCCTTTATTGGGTGTGGGGGCAATGGTGTTGCTCATCGGTTGGTGGGGTTTTGGTTGAATCAGGGTTTCCACTGTTGGGATGATTCTTTCCCTGATTGGCTTGGTCTATCTGATTTGATTGAATAATAATATGATTCTTGGTTTTACCTTCAAAAAAAATAATGTTGGTATATATATTTATATGTATATCCATTTATGTATATTTATATACATTGATTGGTGTATATTTGTGCTTGTATTTATATACATTTATATATTTTTATAAGATATATATAATTGTATTTAAATAAATTTATATGCATTTATATATATTTATTTAATATTTACTATTTATTATTTACTGATTTCTTATTTCTTATTTCTTATTTCTTATTTCTTATATATTAATTTGTTATTTGTTATTAATTAATTATTAATTTACTTCTTATTTATTATATATTGATTTATTATTTATTATTTAATTATTATTTATTTATTTATTTATTTAATATTTATTATATATTATTACGTATTATTTATTAATTATTATTAACGTATTATTTATTATTTATTTATTATTATTATCTATTATTTACTTATTATTTATTGATTTATTATTTATCTATCAATGCACTGCTTCAAGATAGAAAATCAAAGAATAGTCAATGTGCCGAGTGCTCATAATGAAAATAAATAGAATATTCAAACACCAAATCAACAAAGGGTGTTTTCTATTAGCTCTAGCCTCTGATCTAATCTAGATATGTGGTAATAAACAATCATTCCCACGACAACATCTTCAAGAAATCTCCAAATGTGTAAATTATGCACTCAACTCTCTAAAACGTGTTGTATCTCTCATTCCTCTAAACTTCCTCTTTTGGTCTATATATTTGATCTTCCAATAATAACCCTCTCTATATATCACATGTTAGTATCTTCAAGAAATCTCTAAATATGTAAATTCTGCACTCAACTCTCTAAAACATGTTGTATCTCTCATTACTCTAAACTTCCTCTTTTGGTCTCCATACTTCATCTTCCAATAATAACCCTCTCCATATATCACATGTTAGTACTTCATTAGGCTCTAAATTCATCCATCATTAGTGGGAAACATGTACAAGAGAAAGTCCAAAAATCATACAACCACATTTCACCCAAAAACCAACTAGACCACCACTGCAATGAAAAAAACAATTGAATCACATTCAAAAAAAATCAAATTGAACACAGCCTACAACTATGAATAAATGAAAACAAAGCCAGCACCTTTAGCTGACTACGGGTCATCAATCAACCCCAATATTGCCACAGAACATCATCGAGAAGACTTCCCCCATCAGAGAAAACAGAGTCATCTTCGAAAGGACTTACCTATTAGCCTCCCGAGACTTCCTAGAACTGGATTTCAAATATATGAAGCTTTACATAAATATATCTCTTATTAATGGTAACAATATTTCTCAGTTTCTTGGGGCATCCCTTGTGAGAATAGGTAATCTTGTCCTCGGTCACACCATCAAAAGAACCAAAAGAGATTTCCAGATTATGGGGGGTGGATTTTGCAACTAGAGAATGGTACCGGAGGGGATCCTTTGGAAATATATAAAAAAAATTACTCAGATAAACCTCAAGATAATGAGTTGTTGAAGGCTCCATGTCATTAGGAACATCAACCTGGGATGTAACCTCTATAACCTTATCAAGCCTATTGGTGGGAGCCATAAGTTCCAAGTTTTTGGCCATAATTACGTTTTCCAGAACTATAGGAACAACAATAAGGGGATCATTATGGGTTCCTTCTCATTAGGTTCATTACCTTGAAAAGAAATCCTAGGGTCCTTAGAAATCTCACTGTTAGGGGTTAATAGAGCTATAAAATTTTTCACATTAGCAGTATCTGACTAAACAGAAGAATTAAAAAAGAGGTTGTGAAGTTTTAGCCTCTAAAGAAGAAACACTATACAAATCACTTAGGATTTCAACTACTTTTAGAAGGAAACTTCCTTACCCACCACATTTTCACCAATACAGTTACGGGCCAAAAGCATTCAGCCCAACCAGATCGGGCAACACCAATCCAACACATGACACAATGCTCGCCAAAAAATAGTGGTCAAGCTCTCCATTTCCCTAATAGATTCCAGAGTTACTCTCCAGAAAAACATTCGGCGTCACATTGTCCACCACGATGACTATCGCATTTTTTATCAAAATAGTATTCTAAAAGTGAATATTTAAACTTTATTACTTGTTTCCAGAAAACACTAAAACACTCATAATCTTAAAAATCTATCACCGCAACATGGCAATGTCTAGCTCCTCGTTTTTCTTGCCATCTGCAACAACCATGATCAGTTCTTCCACCATGCACCCTGACTAACTCCTCATATTACCATAGACCATAATGTAAACCATGGAATGGTTACATATTCTATAGGATCCATGAACTTTATCTAAGAAAATGGATTCCACCACAATGGTAGTTTTCTGACCTCATTTTGTTTCATCAAACCACAATATGGTAATACCCATCACGGATTGGTTTGCTCCTCTTCAACAAAAACTTTTTCAAAGAATGCTTGGACTTCTCCATTCTCCTCCAAGTTTCAAACCATGACATATATCATCCTTCAACCTAATTTTTTAACTATTTATTAAAAACAAACTCAACACCTAATAAAATGTGATCTTCCAAACTTCTCTTAAATGTTTAGGTTGGCAACATTCTCCACTCTACTAGATTATGTTCCAATTATTTTGGTAAGATTGAGGTGGAGAATACTTAAGCCAAGAAGTAAAATTGATCATCTAAAAGTGTAGAATAGTTTCATAATTTGATCAATAAAGACCTTGTTATGCATTCACTCCAAGTTGTTTGAGTTTTGAAAAGTTTGATCCTAAATTGTGAAATATTTCTTATTTTTTGGTTATTCTAAGGAATTGATGGGTTATTGTTTGAATAAGCTATTAGAAACACAAAATTTTTGTGACTTGACTATATTGTAGAGGAATAAATTTTTTTAGGATCCAATGAGAGAAAAATTGAACTTAATGAAGTTAAAAAAACAACATAAATGAAATATTCATAAGGTTGAGGATGAGATAGTTTCACAAAGTGATGTGAAAAATTGAAATGAATCATATTTTTGTAAGAGGTTATGTATACAAGTGGATTAGTGGGTGTAAGAACTTGGTTCTTTGGTAAGATATGGACCCTTTTAATTCTATAAAATCCTCTTGTTTTTATCTAAATGGAAGTTCCCAATGGGTATAGGCACTACAAAAAAACAGGGGAATAGTGGCAGTTTTAGAAACCCCCGTAAAAAAATATTTCAAATATTTATTGACTGTTTTTAAAAAATTGCCACTAAATCTTTTTAATTTCTTAAAAAAGAACTTCCTCGGTTTCCCCATTCTCCCGTGATCCCCCCCCCCCCCCCACTCCCCGAGCCCAAGCCTGAGACATCATCCTTTTCCCTTACAACTGCTCCTCGATCCCCCTCGTTTCCGCCCCCCATTCCCCATCACCTCCGCTCCCCGATCCGCCCCTCCCCCCTCCCTCCCCCTACCATTTTTGGTACAATGAAGTTCATGGTTTAACCCTAATGAATTTGGGTGGTTTCTATTGTCGATTTATTGTTCTTAGGGTTCGTGAGGAGTGATTTGAGGCCTGTTCTGGTGACGTTCATTGAAGGCGACGGTTTTTGCCCTGTTTAAGGTAGGGTTTTATCTTGTTCTTCCATTTTGAATCAAATTAAATTAGTCATTTTGTGATTTTTAGGTTCCTCTTAATTTCTAAGGCGTTATTGGCTCTTTTGAGGTGGAATTTCACCGTCATTTTTCAAGGGTAGTGAGTTTCAGGTAGGTTCCCTTGTTTTAAGTCTTAAAATTCTAGAACCTATCTTACTTGTATTTATAATCCCTCTTTTAGATATCAAATGATTATAATAAATATGTTTAAGGGGTTTTTTTGCCTTAAAAGTGGGGTTTTTTTAAATTCATTTTTAAATGGAATTATTTATGTGTTTCGAGTTGTTTCTATCTTGTTTATAGATTTTGCATGTTTTATGGTGACTGTGTAATTATTTATTGTTTTTGTGTCTTATTGATTTAAGGTTCCCAATATTTGTTGGTTTTAAAGTGATAATTTCGCCTTCTAAGGTTTAATTTCTACGACTCTAAATGAGAAATTTTAGATCATCTCTTCTTACACTATGTGATGGATTATATACATTCGAATTAAAATCTAAAAAATGATGTCGTTCAAAAATGTAATAAAATTAAAAAGCATAAATAAGTTTTTATATTGTTGATTTTGAATAAATTAGTAATTTTTTTTTAAATTATATTTTTTTATGTGTTTCAATTTTTTTTAATGAAGTGTAGGCACATTGTGATATATGGATAAAAGCTAGATCACATTATCGAAGAACACACCTCAATGTGCTAAGGGTTTAAAGGAGTTTTTAGATCTTTCAATTTCCAATTGATCTGTTCATGGGACAATAAGATGGTCATGCCCTAAATGTAAATTTAGAAGATGGTTAAAGAGACATGAAATTTATGAACACTTGATATTTAAGTAATTATCTGCTCAATATTTGCGCTGGATTTGGCATGGAGAATCAAAAGTTACATAAAGTTTGATCACTGATGTCAGTCAACAGAATGAGCTCCAAAATTCATCGAAAATGGACAATGAAATGAAAAACCTTATAAACGATGCTTTCAACATTGCAAGGCAACACCATAAACATCAAAACATATTACAACAACCAGTTGAGGATGCTACAAATAGTAACTTGAAAAATTATGTTTTTGGGACTAAGAAAATCATATCAAGATCATAACATATCATTGGATCCTCCTATTAATTCTGCAGAGACTAATGTAAAAGAGAACTTCACTGGGAATATAAATGAATTTCGTGATTTAGTTGAAGATGGAAATCAATATCTATATGGTGGATGTCTAAAATATTCAAAACTTTTTTTCTGCTGAAGTGGTACCATATCAAATGCCTATATAGAATTACAAATAAGGTGATGTCCATGATATTGGAATTGTTGTGTGATGTCTTTCCTAAAGTTAAGATCCCTTAGTGTTTATGATATGAAAAAATTTGTTACCAAGCTTGATCTGAATTATACAAGAATACATGTTTCTCCCAATGATTGTATGCTTTATTGGGAAGAGGATTCAAGTAGACATAATTGCAAAAAATATTCGTCTTCTAAATGGCAGTCAATGGGTGATGTTGGAAGTCTGAATCAACATACTACTATGAAGAAAAAGAACACACCTACAAATATTTTGCATTACTTCCCTTAAAACCTTGACTGCAAAGATTATTCATGTCATCGAAAACCGCCAAGCACATGAAGAGACATTCTATAAATAATAACAATGATGGGTTAATGTGACATCCAAGAGATCCAAAATCATGGAAGACATTTGATTCATTACATCCGTATTTCTCATCTAATCCTAGGAATGTGTTATTGGGATTAACTACCAATGGATTCAACCCATTTGGGACTTTGAGTGCCAGTTATATCATTTGGCTGGTTGTTTTGATCCCTTACAATCTATCTTTATGGATGTGTATGCAACAAATGTCTATCATTTCGATGATTATTCTTAGAAAAAAAATGCCTAGAAATGATATTGATGTATACTTGCAGTCTCTAATTGAATAATTATAGGATTTATGGAGCAACGGTGTTGAAACATATGATGCATCTTGTAGAATAATGTTCAAAATGCACGCTACTCTAATGTGGACCATTAGTGAATTCTTTGGACTTGGTAACTTATCTGGTTAGACCACTTATATGGGTCTATCTTGTCCTGTTTGTAACTTTAATTTTGAACTCGAACAAATTTCTTATAGTAAAAAATGGTGCTTCTTGTGTCGTCGCAGATTTCAAGATACATCTCATAGATTTCGGCTGAACAAGTCAAAATTCAATGGTTTTATTGATCATAGAACACCTCCAAAGTTGTTGACAGGTTCTTGAATATTGGAATAAATTTTAAATGTTGAAGTAGAATTTGAGAAGGTGCATCATTTGAATGATAGTAGGAAACGAGTTCGAAATGCATCATCAATTGAAATCAGAACGCAACAATAGAAGAAAAAAAAGTATATTCTTAAAAATTCCGTATTGAGAATTCAAATTATTACATCATAATCTTGATGTTATGAATATTGAAAATAATGTGAAAATTTGATATTCACATTGCTTAATGAGCATGGAAAATCGAAGAACCATCTCAATGCTTGGAAGGACTTACAAGCAATGAATATAAGCATGATATATGGCTAGATGAGAATGAAAAGTATGCTCCAACAATTTTTTCAATGAAAAATAGGGATAAACATACATTACTTTGAATTTTAAAACATGTGAAGGTGCATAATGGGTATTAAGTAACATATCAAGGTGTGTCAACTTCATATCTTAGGTTAAATGGATTGAAAATTCATGATTCACATATTCTATTATAGCAGTTACTACCATTGACATTGCGTACATTGTTACCTGAAAACGATACTGTAGTCATACTCCAATTTTGAACATTTTTTAGACAAATATGTGAGAAAAATCTATAACCATATGAGCATGGAAACCTTCAAGATGGATTTTTAATGACACTTTTGGCAATAGAGATGATTTTTTCTCCATCATTTTTTCCAGTCATGATGCATTTAACTGTGCATTTAGTCGATGAAACTAAATTAGGAAGCCTTGTACATTATTGATGGATGTATCCAATTAAAAGGTACTTTATTTATATGTTTTTCATTTTAAGTAAACAATTCTTGTAACCTTATTAAATACGTAATTATGTTTCATTTATTTTATTTTACAGATATCTTGGTCATTTGAAATCATAGGTAAAAAATAAAGCTCAACCTGAAGGAACTATTTCTAAAGGCTATTTAGAAGAGTGTCTTACCTTTTGTTCCTATATACTTCGATGATATTGAGATAAGATTCAATAGAGTTGGGCATGTTGACGACACATCGACTCAATCTCAACTATATGGGAAATCAAAAAAAACTACTATTGGCCAATTAGTTGGGAGGATATCAAATATTACACTGAATGAAATGGAATTATTACAGACACATAGATATGTGCTGCTGAATAGTGAAATTGCAGATCCATTTATTGAAGAGCTCAGGATACAAACAAAGAGACGAATGATAATTCGAACATAAAATGAGAAAGATATAAAAAAAAGTTGTTAATAAAGAGCTTGTACAATGGTTCACAAGTCATGTAAGTACATAAATATTGAAATCAATATAGATATTCAGTTGAAACATATATTTTGTAAATCTAATAATGTATATTACTTTTCGTAGGTCATGAATACTGATACTCAGGCTGAGTTGTCAGAAGATTTGAATTTTTTGTCTCGAGGTCCTCTAAAATATGCTAGAAAGTTTGACACTTACAATGTGAATGATTTTAAATTCCATACAGTTGATCAAGAAGAGGATTAAAAAACACGGAATGGTGGTATATTTATAATATCCGAATTGGGATACTATGGAAATTTGACTAATATTATCGAATTAAACTACCATGGTAATTTTTTAGTTATTTTATTCAAATGAAATTAGGTCGATATTACCAGGGGTATTAAAATATATTATTTTCAATTTACTTTTGTAAACTTCTCTCACTTGATGGACGTTAGTGACCATTAATTACATGATTTTTATATCTTATTATCGCAAATGAAAATGGTATATTTTGTGAAAGATGTCGTGGATGAAGGGTGGAGCACATAAAACAAAGAGACTTGTATGATATGGGTGATGAAGTGGAATATTCAACCTTTGACAATGAATCCCATCAACAGCAAGAAACGGACTTAGTTTTAGATCATGATATTGAAAATATTAGTCTTGCAATGGTGGATAAAGTAGATGAAGTAATGATGGAATAGGATAACGATATGATTAAAGGAAAAAATGATTGTATATCCATTAACTTATCCACCTATGTTATATTTATATTCTTTCATTATCATAGCTATGTATATTTTGTTTTCCAATGCTTGTGAATCTATTATCATTTATAAAAAATAAATTTCTACATGAATTTTTTGAAATATATGTTTTGAAGTTAATTTTACTAGTTTAAATGACAGTAATGTCAAAGAATAAGTGTTTCACTAATCTCAATCAACTCCCAATTGATTTTCCCTCAACCACACAAACACATGATGTCCAATGGGCTCCCTCCCTACAGCATCTGGGACAACACCCTACATCTTCCCCCTGTCAGTGTCTAACACACCCTCCTTCTCCCTTCCCTTAGAGTATGGAACACCCTCCTCCTCTTTCCCATCAACATCTAGCACATTGTCTCCCCATTTAGCAAGTTCGGTAGTGACGGAACATTTTTTCACTCTTGTTCCTTTATGAGGATATTGGAGGGTTATGGTTATAGGTACAAATTTTAACATGAATAAAGTTATTGCACTCTTTTTATAATAAATTTTTTTTATAAAAGATGCAAACAATGTTACTACCGAGACAAATATGAACAGTTCAGATGTTTGGAATCTTAATAGATTGAAGATAGTTGGCTCCTTTGACTGTTATGTGGTCCCCATAAATGATGTTGCGGGATTATTTGGCCATATTCCAGGCCAGTTAGCGGCGGAGCCGATTACCCTTCCGGTTACCTATTTTGATTGGAGGCGTATGCCTAAATATTGGAAGAATTAAATATTTGATTATTAGATAAAGGTAATTTTAATAAATTATGATTCAATTGAATAAAATTATGTAATAAAATTCTAATATTTTAAAAATGAATCTCATTGTAAAGATGTTATTCCACTTTATCATTTTTGATCTTATCGCGCGAAAGTGGACGTTGAAAATTTTGGATAATAAATAGAAAGATTTTAAATGGAGATTAGGGAATGAATTCAACGATACCTCATTTACCACTCAACACCAGTATGATAAGGTACCTAAAGGGGTGCTTAGAAAGCAGTGTAAGGTGATTGTTGACAGCCATCACCATGAGAAGCAAGTGGTATTGAAAAATATATTATTATTTTAATCTCATTTTACATATATATATATATATGCATATGATAAGGATATGACATTGAATACATTACTATTAAATTACATGTTATTTCTTTCAAGATGTAACAAGGAAAATGCATCTAGTAGAGCTAAACAAATCATCCCCCACACTACCAGTTCAAATAGTTTTTCCAGAAACAGATCGACTAGGGTAATATTTTCATTATTTTAGAAATTTTTATGATAAAATTATCTTTGTCGTGTATTAAATTGTTGATTTATATTTTTTTAATGTATTCAAAGAATTTAGGGCACCAAATCTCCCAACATAACTTTGGTTGGATGTTCATACAAAATCTGATGGGAGTTATGTGAATGATCATGCCAAAGAAGTTGAGGTATGAGTTCCTTTTCATTATAATAACTTATTGTCAGTTGTAACTTTATTAATATGTATTGCTTTAAATATGGATGATATTTTATTTATAGGTAAAAATAAAATAACTATTGGATTTCAATCTCGCGTAGTCCTTCTCAGTCTCCCGGGATGATCCAGTTAGACAAGTCCTTGGGAAGAAGCATCCTGGTCGCGTGTGAAAAATGGGTTTGGGACCATACCATCTAAGTTATTTGGTGGGTCATTGGGGATTACAGCACCATCTACTCCTGGTTGTAGTTAATCCCTACCTAGAAATGCTCAAAGAGGGTTTGTTACAATGCAAGGTACAATACACCAACAAGGGAGTACAATTCAGAAACAGAGGGCTCATATGAAGATGCAAGATGCAAAGATCGTTTCTTTGTAGAAAGCATTGGTTGAATTATATTAGAAGATGATTGGATGGGTCCTTAGTGATATTGCATCGATGGATGGTTTGAGTGAGTAGGTAAATCACAAAACTTCATAATCATTTAGTACACAAACTTTTATTAGTTTATCGAATAGTCATTAGGGGTGACTTTGGATTCGGTTATGGTGATGGTGATGTTTAACTAAACATGTGACAAACTAACACTGATATGGTGATTGAAAAAACATGTTGTGGTTTTAGGTAGAGGATATATGTATTTCCCTTAAATTGAATGAAATCTATATGCTTGATTGATTTTCTATGTTTTATTCTTAAGTTTACCTTATATACTCATCATTCTTAGGATCTTCAAGTTTTGTTTTGTTTGAGTACTCCTTGAAATTACAACTCTTATTGTTCTTTTCAAAATCTCTAGTCTCTTTTAACCATTTATTAACTTTCTTTAGTTCGGACCTCTACTTGGTAATTCACTAACAACAATTGTTTTAAAGCTCCAAGAACTCTTCTAATTTAATACATATTTTGGGTCACCTCCTCGATTTCATTCATCTCAGTCGAAGGGGATCCCTAGGAGACAGAGAATGAAATAAAAGATTTTGGAGAGGATATTCAAAATTTAGATCTTCTGATTAAGGCATAAATCACTAGTATCAAAGATCAGTAATGCGTAAAATGTGACTAATAGACTTAAATCATACAGATTATTAGATTAAAAGTATATCAATGCCAAGGTGTATTTTTAGACAAGCAAAGAAAAGACTAGGTTGTATATGCTCATATGATCCACAAAAGCAATTGACCTGATTTGGGTTCGGTCTACAAACATCCCAACAAGAGCTAAGAGTGCATATTGCTAATTTAAAAAACCCAACATGGTGTTGCATGGAAATCATATACGATTTCAAAAAAATGATTTTCATATGATTTTGACGAGATACCATTCAAATTCACCCTTTTTATTAACATGTTTGTTGCAAACTAGTGCACCATGATCATGTTATATCATCGGTAAAGGATGGGGAAAAGTGCAAGAATCCAGTGTAGTTCAGGCCATGCTTGTAGAACGATAGTGGAGAGGAAGAAAAACAATTTAACACAAGACATAGATAAGTTTCATGTAATAAAACATTAAACAAAGCTTTTTACCATTTATTACCACTTGGCATAATCATCCCATGTTCCCACTCAAACACACATGCATGCATACCATGGATCTATCTAGGTGGGAGATCAACAAACATTTGTTATGATAGTCATGATGAGACTCTGACTAATATACTATTGTGAATGACAATCTCAGGTTATGGGGAGTGCTACCTAGTGAGGCTAAGTTTGAGAAAGTCGAGAGTCTCATCATGACTATCATAAATTTATCCTTTGTCAATTTTTTTAAAGTCTTATGTGTTGTTTGTTTTTTTCTCATGTGCATCATGCATATGTGTCTTTGTCTAGTTTTATTCCAATCATATTTCTTCTTGTATTCCTTTTCTTATTGCATAGTGGAAGCCTATGATGATCATGCCTCGTGCACATAGACCAATTGGTTGAAGTATATAAATCTCTATGTCCTTTTACTACTTTCCACTTTCTTCTTTATTAGAACTTATTAATTACTGAACGCTGCTTCTTGAATTAATGAGAACCTTTCTAGAATTTTTTTATTGATATAAAAGCTATGTTCATTTATGTTTTAATCGGTTTTCAATGTTGTTATTTCTTCTAAATGTTTATTGTTGGTTATTGTTCTTGTTATATTAAGGATTTGTGGTATTCTGGTTTTTTATAACTTGAAATTGAGATGTTTTGGATATGTTTTTATTAGACTATAATAGTTTTGCTATTGTTTGTATAATTTAATATGATTTTTTTGGATTTTTTGGGGCTGTAGTTACTGATTCTGTAATTTTTTTTAAAAGCGCTATATAGCAACAGTTTCAATAGCTGGTTTAAACCACCGCTATATATTATTAATTTTAGTGGTGGTTTAAATAGCTGTTATCATCTCTGTAGTTTTTACATGAAAACCCACCGATAAAAACAAAATAATTGCCGCTAAAAAACCATTTCGCAATACTTCCCAAAAACCGCCGTTAAATAGATGAAACCAACGCAAGTTGGATGTCGACACCAACTTTAGCGGAAGTTTTTAAAAACTATCATGGAAACATTTGGCGGCAGTTTAAACCACCTCCAGCCCCCCGTTTTGTTGTAGTGAGGAGGTTTTATGAGCTTTCGAGAATAATCAGGGCCCAAAGTTCCAATTTTTGAAGAAAATAGGATAAGGCACACAGTTTGGATAACCGTGCACCTTATCTGTGTGGATTGAAAAAGGGAGAAGCATTGTTTAGAATATTGTACAAAGGAGACCTCTAAACCATGTGAGACCTTCAATTTATTATAGGTTCAATTCACATAGTTTGTTTGTGGTTTTTCTAATTGTGTGCATAACCATACGGGGTGTGGTGCTCAAAGATAGTAGGGATGCATGATTGGCACACAGTTTGGCCAACCTGAAAAGAAACGGTGATCCCTATTAAAAATATGAAAATTTACCGTTTTTCCCCTCTTAACCCATAAAAATAATTTTCATTCTTCCCTCATTTTTACATGGCATCACTACTGTGGCCTCTCCCTCCTCTCCTAAACCTTGGTGGATCTCTTTCGTCTAACCTCCGTCAATCACGTTGGAACACCCACAATAAGGCTACTACTTTGTCACCTTCTTTCCTCACTTTCTCTTTGTGTCTAAACCTCTTCCTCCATATTTAACGTAAACACCCTATTTTCAAGGATTTTTTCTTGTTTTTCATTATCTCTCATTCCAACCCAAATATGAGGTTGATACCAGACATGGAGTTTTCTACAGAGCCTGGGTATGTGGTCTATATGTTTTTTTCTTAAAAGTATTACCATTTATAAAATATGTTGTTGTGACACACACTGGACTTTCTATGCGTTTCTCCTAAAATTCATATTCCTTTAATTAGTAACCTAAACCTTGACCTTGATGTGCTATGGGACCCGACTCCATTGGAGGTTGACGACCTCAACCCGAACCGCCCCTTAGGGTTTTTTGGGTTTGGACCTTAGGAAAACACCTTTTATTATGTAACCAAACCACCCCTTAGGGTTTGTTTGGATTGTCACAAGTGCAACGTCCAAACTAGATTAATTAAATTGTGAAATGGTATGATTACCTTGGTCTTGTGGTTAGTTACCTTTACTAATTAAATTACTAAATAGCATGGATGCTTGGCCTTGTAATTAATTACCTTGTATGATTTAGTTATTTTTATATGGATCATCATCACACCAATAAAGGTGTGGCATACCTTGAGAAAGCCTTGGATTCCTGACCTGGAATGCCTTGAGGGAACTCATAAGATGCCACTTGCTTCATATATGGGGTCCAAGTGGTACACCCACCTTGGGTTCGATCATTATCTTACTTTGATGAATGTATTGATGTTTCAGATTCATCTGGATCCCTGGAAAAATTAGAACACTCGGGATGATCTCCCAGGTTCGACTCAATGTCTTTAAACAAGGAATGACTTAATTCAGCCCCTTGTATTCCAATCGAGGCCTACCTGATATACAGGGATAGTTTTCCTTGGTTCGGTTAGAGACTCTTAGGAGTATAATTCTAAGGTTTCATCACTTAGATTCCACTCAAACCAATTAGCTAACATCATGGGATGATCACCGTGAGTTGGATTGACTTTCAAAAGTCAAATTTCATGGGCCTTCGGAGGATTCGAAATGGGTGTGTTGTGTGGGAATGCCTGGACTTATGTCATGGATTCCTTTGGGTTATGTATTTATGGACATCGTGACTATTATCCTCGAGTCCCTTGACTGCCTATAGGTTACATGTTCAGAGACACCCGACTTAGTCCAAAGAAGGTATGGTCGGTCGAGTATCCCATGCAGATCCCAAGCTTGATATGATTTCTGTTGGAGTCTGCATCCCACATCGGACTTGAGGTTCGGTGTGGTCTTTACTATTTTTTATAAAATCACCACAAGGGATCCTTTAGAGTGAACAACTTGGGGGTTTGGGTCTCTCTCATTTTCTCAACCTACATGGTATTAGAGCGAACTTAATCTCAAACCCTCCTCCTCCCAATTTATTTCCCCTCTGTTTAGTGTTTCTTAGAATTTCCCCCCGTGGGGGACGGCGGTCCCCCATCTAGGGTTAGATTCTATGATGCCGCCCCTCCAGGCTCATTTTCCAGCTGGCCTCCTGGTTTTTTCCAGCCTCCCTTCCCTGGAGGCTCTATTACCCGGTGGTCTCTCCTCTTGGGTCTGCCCTAAGCGGCCACTCCCTTCCCCGACGGATCTCTTCTCCCTCTCGGAGGTTCCATCCCGGCGGATCACTGCTATCATCGCCCCTCCCGACTTCCTGCGCGTGACTCCATCCACGCGGCTCCCTCTATCCCCGGCGGATCTCTCTCTTGTCCGGTGACTCCTCATTCCGGTGGATCCCGAGCGGGATTCCACCCAGCGCACGACGACCCGCCTCCTGTCACCCGTAGCAGCTTTTCCCGGCGGCCCGCCTCCAGCGGCTCCCTCCCAGCAGGTGCACTACGCCCCGATGGAATCCCCACCTCCCGAAGATCCTCTTCCCCAATGACCCCCAACGCTCCTGAGCATCTCCTCCTGCTGCGAAGTCCCCTTCCCAGCGCTGACTCCCGCCGCGGATTCCCAGCCCTGCCTCCAGCTGCGGTTTTCCGGCTTCGCCCGGCACCCCCCTCCTGCTCAGTAAACAGCACCGACCCCCCCCCCTCCTTTCCCGGGCTCTCCTCCTGTCTGTCGGTATCACTCCTTCCCGACGGATCTCTCCAGCAGTTGGTCTCCCTTTGCTGTGCGTCGGCCTCCCGTGCAACGGTCCTCCTGCACCGCTCTCGCACGACAGCCCTTCTGTGTCGATCCCGGCCAGCAGATCCTCCCACGTCTTCTGCTCCTTCCATGTCGACCACCTCCTGCATTTCCCGGCCTCATCGACATCTCCTGACGACTCCTGTTAGCCGCATATCTCTCCGTCGGCATGCCCTTGCACTGGCGCAGCACTTTGATCGCCTTAGACCGGGCCATTTCGCACCGCCAGACCCCGCAACAATTCTGCGGAATCCCCGCCTCCCATCATCGGCCCCGCAAGTGTGGTTTTCCCAGTGCTAGTTTGGATTTCCCAGTGTTTCATCAACCGAACCCACTAGTGCGACATTCCTGGCATTCCGTCAACCGACCTGGTCTCTGTGTGGTTCTTCTACTGCGCCCGTGATCGTACCACGATTCACTGTTTTATTCCACCCTTACACCGTTGTTTTAAACTAGTTTTGTAATGAATATTCCAAATATAATAATAAATTGAACTTTATATTTGAATCAATTAATTAATGTTAATAAATATTATAATGGGAAATGTTACTTGTTTTTATTATTTCAATGTAGGTGGAGGTGATTTGGAGGGCCCTTAATGCAGTGGAAGAAAAATGGGCCAAAATTGCATGGATTCATGGACATCTGTCCACTTTTTTGCATAATACACGAAATTAGTGCATACAAATGGGCTGAAATTTTGTGGGTATGTCCAAAATTTAATATTATACATTTCATATTAAGGAACCCAATCCTGATTCGGCTTATAAGGGGTCCATCCTAACTGATCTGTCCAATACACCGAATATGGACCAAGTCAAATGCGGTGTTCTGTATTTTATTAATATCTAGAGCTTTAGTTGTCCAAATGGTTACAAACTTTCGGTGGATACAGCCAATAGTTTGGGATACAACTTTTCTATTTTCTCCAAAGCGAGATAAGGCTGTTTGAAGGCTGAAACTCGTGGTACAATTGGATTAAATAAATCTATGTGCCTAAAACCACCTTCCAATTTTCCTATAAAATGGCACCTTGGGCTCCCCATTTGCAAGTTCGAACCAGAGGTGAAGTTCTGCCATTTTGGAGTACCAAAGTATTCCTCTCCTCATCAAAGAAGTTCTGGAGGCCCCTATCCTCATAGGGGGGTCAACAATGAAGAAGGAGTTTCACCTAAGCTTCCTCCTCCACCCGATGTCGAGCTAAACGGTGGGTGTTCATTGTGAGGGAGCTACACACATGTCAAGGGAGTTACAATGCATATATTAGCTACTGGTTTGGAGTAATTTGGGTGTTAAAACATTTCTTTCCATGTATCTTACATACTTTTATATTTTGAATGCTTGTTTTGATGCGTACGGATGAGATGCTCTTAATTTCTAACCGATCGGTGTGAGGTTTTGAGTGCGTGACTTGTGTTGTTCCGATTGGGTAACACAAGAATACTTTTCTTACCCACTTTCTTGAGATTTAAATCTGATTTGGAATCTCTTATTCCATGTATAAGTTCTAGACCTTGACAATACGATTTTTATGTTAAGGTTTGGTTCTTTAAGCAATGAAATAATGGATTAGGAATTAATCAGGATTCCAATTAATTTCAACCAAAGAATTAATAAAACCTTAAATTAATCTCCAAGAATGATGAACTTGAAAGTGTGTAGTGAACTCACAATTAACCTTTTTATCTCATAATTCTAAAATACCACTTTCTATCAACTATTAAACTCTTTAAATAAATTCATTTTCTTTAAACTGTTTTAAAGCCACCCCTCTTTTAGCACTTCTTATTAAAAATGCACACTCTGAACCCACCAATTCTCCTTGAGAGAAGACCTAGGGTCTGACCTAGACTATAAATCAACCTTAAAAATATAATCAATTTGACGTGTCATGACAGCACGGTCAAATTTTGGCGCCATTGTCGGGGAGCGCTTTGGTTTTTTGTGCGTGTTTTTGATAAAATTTTTGTAATTTTTGTGAATATTTGTTTGTTTTATCTTCTACCTTTGCATTTATTTTTGTGTTCTAATTTATTTATTGTGTAGGTTTTATGTATGAATCGTTCTACTCCGGGAGACCTACAAACTTTTGAACCCGAACCGGAGAGGATCCTACATCAATGAAACCAAGACACACAAGACAACACTTTGAAGGAGGAGACATCACATCTTAAAATTCTTCTTGATCCTTCTTATTCTTCTGAAACCAAAGTTAAAACTGAACATAACTTGTATAACATGGCTGAAAATAATAGAACACTAAAAGAACTAACCTCTCTTGATGTTGATATCCGACCCACTTACATTCAATTACAAGGCAAGGCACCCAATTTTGAACTAAAATCTGGTTTAATTCATTTATTACTAAGATTTCATGGACTGCTTGGAGAAGATCTACATAAGCATTTAAAAGAATTTCATACTGTGTGTTCAACATTAAAACCTGATAATGTGGATGAAGAACAAGTAAAACTTAGGGCATTTCCATTTTCATTAGAATACATGGCTAAAGATTGGTTGTATTATGTTAATTCGCCTATTGGAGGTTGGGCGGACATGAAACGACTTTTTCTTGAAAAATACTTCCCAGCCTCTCGAACTACAAAAATAAGGAAAGAAATATGTGAGATAAGACAATCTCAAGGAGAAACCCTTCATGAATATTGGGAACTCTTTAAAAGATTATGTTCAAGTTGTCCACACCACCAAATAAGCGATCAACTTTTAATACAATATTTTTATGAAGGTTTAATTCCAATAGATCGTAACATGATTGATTTTGCTGCAGGTGGTGCACTAGTGGATAAAACCTCAATCGCTGTAAGGACCCTAATTGAGACCATGGCACAGAACACTCAACAATTCAGTTCAAGGTCCAGTGTACCCATTCGAGGTGTCCATGAGGTGCAAAGTACTGAATTCGAGAAGAAGGTGGACATAAAATTTGAAGAGGTAAGTACCCTTCTGCGAAAAATTGCTCTTTCCCAAGGGAAATTTCAATCTCCTCCTCCCATACATTGTGGTATATGCTCTTCTGATACCCACTATTTTGACCAATGCCCCCAATTGAAAGAAACTTCTGAGAGTTGTGAGGCAATACTCCCAGGACACCCCTATAACCAACCCATTAGGCAAGAACCTTACTATCCATCCAACCCTGGGTGGAAAGACAACCAAGCCTATAGGCAAGGGGGGTATTCAAACCAGCCTCATCAACCATGGAACCAACCAGGGAAAAGTAGTCATCAACCACCACCACCCAGAAATTTTCAACCACCCCAAAGGCCTTTCCAACAACCCCCTCCAAAACCTTATCCTAGCCTAGAAGATATGATGAAACAAATGGCTGCCAATAATCTCCAGTTCCAAAAAATCACCCAAGCATCCATACAAGACCTCAAAACCCAATTAGGCCAACTAGCTAACTCAGGGGGTGAAATCCAAAGCCATGGGTCTGGTAAACTACCATCTCAACCACTTGTCAACCCTAGGGATAAGGGAAATGTTAGTGCCATCACCCTTAGGAGTGGAACTCAACTTAAAAGCCAAATGAACCCTCCATTAGAGTCATCCTCTCCTAAGGAAACCACTATCCCAACCACTAAAAAATGTTCAAATGAGGTGGAACCTTTTCTTGAGAGAAGTCCTACCAAGGAAAGAGTGTGTCTATTGATGAGTTACCAAGCCCAAGCATTCCTCTTCCATTTCCCCAAAGAGCCACCCAACCAAGGAAACAAAAGGAAACTGAACTTAATAAAGAAATCTTGGAGACTTTCAAAAAAAGTGTAGGTTAACATTCCATTGATTGATGTCGTGAAGCAAATTCCACATTATGCTAAGTTTCTAAAGGAGATTTGTACACATCAAAGGAGACTTTGTGGTGATGAGAAGGTAAGTTTGGGGAGGAATGTCTCATTATTGATACAAACATCACTTCCCACCAAGTTCAACGATCCTGGAACATTCTCGATTCTGTGCACCATAGGGGAGTATTCTTTTTCTAATTCTATGCTTGATTTGGGTGCCTCTATTAATGTGTTTCCTCACTCTATTTACTCTTCTTTGCAGGTCAGCGAACTAAAGCCCACAGGAATAGTTGTTCAGCTAGAAAATCGGAGTACGAAACACCCTTTTGGTGTGTTAGAGGATGTTCTTGTGAGGGTTCAAAATTTAATATTTCCTACTAATTTTTATGTGCTAAAAATGGAAGATGATAGGATGAATGGACACGCCCCAATTATATTGGGGAGAATTTTTTTGAAAACTTCCAAATCCATAATTAATGTCCATAATGGTACATTATCTATGGAATTTGGTGGTGACATAGTCCATTTTAATATCCTTTATGCCATGAAGCACCCCTCATAAGAACATTCCTCTCTCTCGGTAAATTCAATTGATGTACTCCCTTCCCCTAAAATCACTTCATTTGTTTCCCCTGATCCCCTTTCTGAATTTTCCTCTTTGATTGAAATTCTTGGTAATGAATCATGTGTTGATTGTTGTAGTGCTCTAGAAAAGTGTCATGCATGTTTATTAATTGATAATTTCTTGAACACGGATGATCACATGACCATCGATGATACTGCTACACTTGTAAAAGCTAATTCCTCATCTAAGGATGATACCATTGAGCAGTTAGATGAGATTAGTGACCTCTCACTTTCACACACACTCCCATCAATCCAAAATCCACCTGAATTGGAACTAAAGCAACTACCTCAAGATTTAAAATATTCATATCTTGAGAATGGAAACAAGTTTCCCATCATCATTTCTAGTTCACTCCCTCCTAAGCATGAATTGCGACTGCTTGAACTTTTGAGGGAGTATAAACAAGAATTGGGATGGACACTTGCAGACATTCCTGGTATTATCCCATCAATTTGTACGCATCATATTTTATTAACTGATGAGGCTAAACCAGTGAGGAAAGCACAACGTCAACTGAACCCAAACCTCTTAGAAGTAGTTAAAAAGGAAGTAACAAAATTATTGGCTACTGGAATCATTTACCCCATCTCTGACAGCCAATGGGTCAGTCCCGTTCAAGTAGTTCCTAAAAAAACTGGCCTAACGGTATTTAAAAATGAAAACAATGAATTGGTTCCAACTCATGTGCACAATAGTTGGCATGTCTATATAGATTATCGCCGACTAAACCAACATGCTAGGAAGGACCATTTCCCCTTGTCATTCATTGACCAAATGCTAGAGAGGCTAGCGGGGAAGTCTCATTACTGTTTTCTTGATGGGTATTCTGGATACTTTCAGATCCATATTGCCCCCGAGGATCAGTAAAAGACAACCTTGACTTGCACCTTTGGCACATTTGCCTATAGAAGGATGCCATTTGGCCTGTACAATGCTCCAGGTACTTTCCAGCGATGTATGGTTAGTATTTTTTTGGATTACCTAGAGAATTGCATGGAAGTTTTCATGAATGATTTTACTCTTTATGGATCCTCTTTTGATGAATTTTTAAGTAGTCTTGGTTCTATCCTACGTCGTTGTATTGAAAATAATCTTGTATTAAATTATGAGAAATGTCATTTCATGGTGCGACAAGGTATATTTTTGGGACATTTCATTTCTGGGGCTGGTATCCAAGTAGATAAATCAAAAGTGGATGTCATTTCTTCCCTACCATTCCCTAAAAATGTACGTGATGTGCGGTCTTTCCTAGGTCATGCTGGATTTTACCGACATTTCATTCGTGACTTTAGTAAAATTGCACTCCCCCTCTCCTTCTTACTCCAAAAAGAAAAGGAATTTGTTTTTGATAAGGAATGTGAAGAAGATTTTAATAAGTTAAAATGGAGTCTCACATCACCCCCGGTAATCCAACCACCTCGGTGGGATTTACCATTTGAGCTCATGTGTGACGACTCTAACTATGCAGTTGGGGAAGTCTTATCACAAAGGGTCGATCGAGCTCCACATGTCATTGTCTATGTCTCACGTACTTTAGACCCTGCCCAAGAAAACTACACCACCACTGAAAAAGAATTTCTTTCCATTGTGTTTGACTTAGATAAATTCAGGTCATATCTTCTAGGGTCCAAAATAATCGTTTTCTCAGACCATGCAGCCCTCTGGTATCTCTTAAATAAACCGGAAGCCAAACCACGTCTCATTCGTTGGATGCTCCTCCTTCAGGAATTCAATCTATAAATTAGAGATAAAAAAGGAACAGAGAATGTGGTGGCAGACCATATCAGTAGGATCCTCTCATCCTCCGACATTGTCTCATCCCCCTGTATTCCCATTAATGGCATGTTTCCGGATGATCAATTGTACAAAGTGCAAGATGTTATTCCCTGGTATGCTAAAATTGTAAATTATTTGGTAGCATCTTGCATTCCTACTGATTTCAACAAAAACCAAGCCAGTTGTCTAAAACATGAGTCTCGTTGGTACATTTGGGATGACCCCTACCTTTGGCGCACATGTAGCGATCAGGTCCTTAGGTGTTGTGTTCCCGATAGTGAGTTTTAGTCTATCCTTAGATTCTTCCACACTCTTGCTTGTGGGGGCCACTTTGGTCCCCAACGGACTGCTCGCAAATTTCTTGATTCTGGTCTCTTTTGTCCAACACTTTTTCGGGATGCCCATGAATTTTGTAAATCTTGTCCTCGTCAAAGAATGGGGAATGTCTCTAAAAGGAATGAAATTCAACAACAACTCTTGCTCTTTCATGACATTTTTTATGTTTGGGGAATTGACTTTATGGGGACATTTCCCAATTCTTTTGGAAACTTTTACATTCTTTTGGTCGTTGATTATGTATCAAAATGGGTAGAGGCATGGGCCACAAGGACAGATGATTCCAAAACAGCTGTAGAATTTTTGAGAACTCAGATCTTTTGTAGGTTTGGATTACCTAGGTTCATCATCAGTGACTAGGGTTCTCATTTCTGCAACCAAACAATGCAATCAATTTTGCGTCGGTATGGGGTCGGTCATCGAGTATCTACTGCGTATCACCCACAGACTAATGGTTAAGCTGAGGTGTCAAATAGAGAGGTAAAACAAATTCTTTAAAAAACGGTCCAACCCAATAGAAAAGATTGGAGTCTTCGACTTGATGATTCATTATGGGCCTACCGTACTGCTTTCAAAACTCCCATTGGAATGTCACTCTATCGTCTTGTGTTTGGAAAGAGTTGTCACCTCCTTGTTGAGATTGAGCACCGGGTCTACTGGTCCATCAAACAATGCAATTCTAATCATTCTAGTGCAGGTTCTCAAAGGAAGTTATAGATTCAGGAGCTAGAGGAAATGAGAAGAGATGCATATGAAAACTCTAGGATTTATAAGGAGAGAACCAAGGCTTCCCATGACCGTCTTATCCTTCATCGTCAGTTTCATATTGGGCAGAAGGTCCTCCTTTATAATGCAAGGCTAAAGTTGCATCCTGGTAAGCTTTGTTCCCGCTGGTTTGGACCATACACTATTACTAACGTCTCTCCATTTGGTGTTTTCCAGGTTCAAAATGAAGAAACCAAACAAACATTCACTGTCAATGGGCAGTGGCGGAAGCACTTCCATGAATCCATTCTGGAGTCCCCGAGGGAGGAACTCCATGTTCAAGAATAAATCTATGAATGAAAACCACCAGGTTTTATCCTTCCTTTCCACACCCTCTTTTCTTATAGTGAGGACACTGCACATTCTAGGTGTGGGGGGATGGGTACATTCCTGGGTTAGATAGGAATTTTCATCATTTTTTTTTCGCCTTCTTTATGGTATTTTCATTTTTTCCCCATAAAAAATTTCAAAGTTCCATGATTTGGTGACCATAAAGTGGGGAAAGTAAAAATACCATAAAGAATAGTGAAAAAGAGTATTTGTATGAATTTAACATCAGGGGGTGATTTTTAGTGAATTGGTTTTCTGTCAATGATATAAATGGTTGTATCACTGTGAAACATTTGAGATGATTGATACCCCTTGTGTGAGTAGTTTTGGGAAAACTGTGTCACTAATATCTCCATACATTTTTGCATCAAACCACGAAGTATGAATATTTCTTACTTAATATAAGGTAAATATATGTTGGGTTAATATTTTTCAGCTTTAAATGATATTTCCATACGTTCATTCCTTATCCGATCTGTTTCATTACTGTACCATATTGACCTATGCGTGTGTACCTAATATCTGACTGTTGTACGCCCTCCAAAAAAAATGGTTGTGTCTTGGGCAGGTCAAAAACCACCCATCTTCAACCTTTGATCTTGTTATAACTATTGCAATTAGTGTCGTGAGGAGATCAAACAAGGGTTGAGAGATTAGTGTGAGATTTGTTCCAAATGAAACTTCAAAAAAAATACAATAAATGAGGGGAGTGATGAAACGTGAAACATATGGGGATATCTAGGTCGGGAGCATATAGTTTGACTTCTGGGAATGCTTAAGTGAGTGGGTCTTGAAATATGATTGCAAAGGATATAGGGCAGGTTCGGTGGACAAAATCATTTAAGCTGAAAAATGTTAAAATAACCTATATTTATTGGATAACAAGTGGAAAGAATAGCATGGAATGGTTTTCACACACACACATAGAGAGTTAGTTTCATGGTTGACTTTTGAATTCCTTGCTCAATCTGGTATCATGAATCTTTTTGAATTTCACTATGATAATATTTATGAGACATCTTTTTCTATTTTCACTAGGAAGAACTCCTTGGTGTGGTTCGTGCATTGATCACATTACTTTGGTGAATTAAAATTTCATCAAATGTTAAATCTTCATGATGTTGAATATATATATATATATATATATGCATCATTTTATTTGGATATGTGACTTTGCCCAGGAGTGCAAATGTTTAGGTGTGGGGGTGTGATCGTACCACGATTCACTGTTTTATTCCACCCTTACACTGCTGTTTTAAACTAGTTTTGTAATGAATATTCCAAATATAATAATAAATTGAACTTTATATTTGAATCAATTAATTAATTTTAATCAATATTAAAATTGGAAATGTTACTTTTTTTATTTCAATGTAGGTTGAGGTGATTTGGAGGGCCCTTGATGAAGTGGAAGAAAAATGGGCCAAAATTGCATAGATCCATGGACATTTGTCCACAGTTTTTTATAGTACACAAAATCCGTGCATCCAAATGGGCTGAAATTTTTTGGGCCTATCTAAAATTTAATAGGCTATATTTCATATTAATAAATCCAATCCTGATTCGGCTTCTAAGGGGCCCATCCGAACTGATCTATCCAAGCCACTGAATATGGACCAAGTCAAATGCGGTGTTATGTATTTTATTAATATATAGAGCTTTAGTTGTCCAAATGGTGCCAAACTTTAGGTGGAGATGGAAAAGAGGTTGGGATACAACTTTTATGTTTTCTCCAAAGCGAGATAAGGCTGTCTGAATGCCAAAACGCGTGGTACAAGTGGATTGAAGAAATCTATGTGCCTAAAACCACCTTCTAATTTTCCTATAAAATGGCACATTGGGCTCCCCATTTGCAAGTTCGAACCAGAGGTGAAGTTCTGCCATTTTGGAGTACCAAAGGAGTCCTATCCTCATCAAAGAAGTTCTGGAGGACCCTATCCTCATAGGGGGGTCAACAATGAAGAAGGAGTTCCACCCGAGCTTCCTCCTCCACCCGATGTCGAGCTAAACGGTGGGCGTTCATTGTGAGGGAGCTACAAACATGTCAAGGGAGTTCCAATGCATATATTAGCTACTGGTTTGGATTAATTTGGGTGTTAAAACATTTATTTCCATTTATCTTACATACTTTCATATTTTGAATGCTTGTTTTGATGCGTGCGGATGAGATGCTCTTAATTTCTAACCGATCGGTGTGAGGTTTTGAGTGCGTGACTTGTGTTGTTCCGATTGGATAACACAAGAATCCTTTTCTTACCCAATTTCTTGAGATTTCAATCTGTTTTGGAAGCTCTTATTCCATGCATAAGTTCTAGACCTTGACAATATGATTGTTATGTCAAGGTTTGGTTCTTTAAGCAATGAAATAATGGCTTAGGAATTAATCGGGATTTCAATTAATTTCAACCAAAGAATTACTCAAACCTTAAATTAATCTCCAAGAATGATGAACTTGAAAGTGTGTAGTGAACTCCCAATTAACCTTTTTGTCTCATAATTCTAAAACACCACTTTCTATCAACTATTAAACTCTTTAAATAAATTCATTTTCTTTAAACTATTTTAAAGTCACCCCTCTTTTAGAACTTCTTATTAAAAACGCACACTCTGAACCCACCAACGCTCCTTGAGAGAGGGCCTAGGGTCTGACCTAGACTATAAATCAACCTTAAAAATATAATCAATTTGACGTGTCACGACAGTGCGGTCAGCCCGCAACATCATTCATCCATCATCGTGAGGGGGTGCTGCGATCGTGAGGAGGAGCATCAGTCTTGTAGTTTTTCCTTTATTTTATTTCGTCTTGTTTTGTCATCAAGCTAGGTTTGTCCAGCTTGAGAGGGAGTGTTTGCAGTCTGTTGTTGTTTTGTCTTCATTTGTTTGGCTTGTTTTTTCTTTATGTGTCTAAGCTAGGTTCACCTAGCTTGAGGGGGAGTGTTGGAGTCTGCATCCCACATCGGACTTGAGGTCCAGTGTGGTCTTTACTATTTGTTATAAAAGCACCCCAAGGGCTCTTTTAGAGTGAACACCTTGGGGATTTGGGTCTCTCTCATTTTCTCAACCTATAATTTCTATTACTTTTCTAGATTAATTTAATTATAACTTCACATTGTTATATTTTATACTCACGAACTAGATTTTCATTAGACATCATTGGTGGTGGCCTACTGATTTGTACCCACACCCTGGTAGGGCCACCGTTTGGTACCCGGGCAAATTTCATAGATGGAAGGATAAAGGGAAGATCCCTGTTGTGGACGCTTGATCTCTTTTAGGATTGGGATCATGGGAGCAGAGGACTGAGCCAATGCTCAAGATGCTCATGGAGATAGTTTCTTTTAGTCTTTTATTTCCTTTTGTTTATACTGGTATTATTTGTATTCTTCCTACCATGTCTTTCCTGCTTCATATTATGTATCATCAGGACATTATCTATATATGATACAGTTTACTGTTTTATTCTTGTCCTACTATATATCCGTATGGAATATATTTTTCCTTTTATTTTTCCATTGTGTTTATTCTGATACAGGGGTATAATCTCCTCGCCATACCACTATACACCCCCACTGCTAGTCGGCAGCCTCTGGAATACGAGGAGGCACGCTTGAGGATTTGTGGCCCTTTGGACTGATCACACATCTATAAACCGGGACGAAGACATCACAAAATGGTATCAAATCTTATTTTTCCTTTATCTTGATTTTTGGGGTTGATAGACAGGAGACTAGGAAGTGTCGTAACTTGGCAATGAGTCTGTGCCGAGGAGTATGTAGCCCAAGTGTGGGGGGAAATCCAAGTTGTCAGGGATGGGATTTTTATTCTAGATTTCACCCGTTACAATTGTATTATTTTCACCATTGGGTGATGCAGATGTTTTATGATGTAATGTTTTATGAACTTCTACCCTTGGGTTGGTATGGTAAGGGAGCATTATATCATGCATCATCATAGGAATATAGGTATTTGCATGTCATTCATATGTTATTCCATGCATATTTCATTGCTTATATTACTTATTTCCTATTGTGTGTGCATTGGTTGTTATACATGTGACTTCTAACATTTCTTGCAGGAAAAAAATTGGTTACATAGTGTCTGCATCAAACTAAACGGTGTTTTACCACATAAATTGATGATGGGACCTTATCTAGTGAATTTTAACATGGTCAAAGCTGTGTAACATTGGTTACATAAGCTGAAATTTTTAGTTGGTTGCAGTTAAATTCACTATTGATTGTAATTTATATCTTTAAGCCTTTATAAATGGGGAATGGAAATTCGTATAGTTGAACCATCATATATAGCCTTGTAAAATTCTAATATCTGATGTTAAATAGCTGGTTGTGGTTAAATGGAGTTCCCATTGAAATTTATAGGGTGTTATTCCTATATAAATAAGAAATGAAAATCCTTATAACTGAACCATTATATGTGGACTTGCTAAATTTAAATTCATAATGTTAAAAAAATACAATTTAAAGATTGTTTTCCTCTATGACTTGAAATTAACTCTCCATATAACTGAACTATTACGATTAAGACTTGAAATATCACCTAATAACCTCACTTTAGAAATGGGTAGTTGGGTTAGTGTATCTCTTGTAGTGAGGACTTGTTCTTATCTTGATTTTTTCCTATTTATAATCTCTTTTACCTTGTATCTTGTTCTAAGGCATGTGTTTGGAATTATAGATATATGTTCCACGACGGGCTCAGGTCAAGCGTCAGGAAGGTGGCAAAGACCATGATCCTAAGGTGGTGAGACCTGAACCACTTATAGTGCCACCTATGGCACCTCCTATAGTACCACCTATTGTTCCTGGATTAGGCACTGATGCTCATCTTAGAGAGGGCTACCTACATCTTGTACAGTCTATGGAGGAATCCCCACAGGCTACACCGACCATGTCAGAGTTGACCAGGGAGTTCCAACAATAGTACGCACCTACTTTATCGGGGGAGGGAGGTCCCCAAGCTGTGAAGTCTTGGTTGGAGGTCATGCATGTCATCTTCGAGCATATGGAGATGCCTTCGGAAAGGAGGGTGAAGCTCACAGTGTATATGCTTTGTGGATCTACCAAGTGATGGTGGAATGTATTTACTCAGGCATATTAGAATTGGGGCATGGTCTGGAGAAATTTCCAGACTAGTTTCTACGACTAATTTTTTTCGAAGATGCTGAAAGATGATCCAGCTAGGTAATTCATTCATCCAGAGCAAGGTACTATTCCCGTCATGGATTACTCATCTCGGTTCACTGATCTCCAGTGCTTTGCACCCGCTCTTGCTAGTGATGAATTGTCGAGGGCTAGGTGTTTTTAGGATGGACTTAAGTATGTTATTTGATCTCAGGTGAACGTCTTCCGACTGACTACCGTCTCTAAGATGGTGAACACTAGACTGTTATCTCAGAAAAATCTAAGAGAATATGAAGGTATATGGTAGGGTGGTTCATCTTATAGGTCGATTAGTGCATAATCTAGTGGCAGAAAGCGTCGCCATGAGACTTCTCACCAGAGTCGTGGCGGGCAGAGTGTACGTGTTGGAAGTTCTGTAGTGTTCCATTAGTGTGGAAGGCATGGTTACATGAAGCCCCAATGTGAATGAGACACAATAGAGTGTCGAGCTTGCAGCATAATGGGACATATCCAGAGTTTCTACAGGACCTTTACACATGTGCCTAGTGAGAGGGGATCTACACCAATTCCAAGTTCTAGAATGGGATTTGTGGCTCCACGCCAGGCAGGAAACTAGAGTACTACTGACCATTTAGGCCAAGGTGGTGGTCAAGTTCGAGGGAGACAGATACAGGATGTGCAGTGCCAACAAAGCGGAGCTTCTTAGGGAGTTCAGATTGTAGCTCAAGGTCATGGATCTAGAAAGTTACATATAGTGCAACCTTCACCTAAGGAGCAGAGCACCAATTCATCTATAGTATGAGGTAAGATCTTAGTAGCCTCAACTTTAGTATCATCTTTGTTTGATACGGGCACTTCACACCCGTTCATATATACTGCTTCAATGGGAGGTCTTGGTCTCGATATTGAATACTTTTGTGGGGTGATTTCCCTTGACACCCCTTTGGGAATCAAGATAGAAAGCATTAATAATTGCAAGGATTTTCCCCTTGAGATAGCTGACTATCATTTTTTATGGATCCTTTTCATCCTTGAGATGACAAGCTTCAATATAATTCTCAGAATGGACTGGCTGATACCATTTTGAGCCCATATTGATTTTTATCACTGGTGGGTGTCTTTCACATCACCTGATGGTAGTAGCTATATTCACAAGGGAGAATGTGATGGCTAGGAAACATGATCTGAACTTAAGAATCATGGGTTGGGGAGCGTGTCGGCCCAGTTATTGGTCTCTTGCTGGATGATCGGGGAGGGAGAAAGGCGGACTTTCCTCCAGTGGTGGACCATTTCAGATATGTCTTTACTGACAAATTTTTTGGGCTACCACCTGAGAAAGAGATAGTGTTCACCATCGATCTTGTTCCAAGAGCAGAACCAGTCTTTGTACCTCCATACATGATGGCTCCTACAGAGCTCCAATAACTCAAGAGACAGTTAGAGGACCTAGAATCCAAATAGTTTATATGGCCCAGTATCTCTCCTTAGGGTTCAATAGTACTTTTCACCAAGAAGACAAATAGTAATTTACAATTATGTATGGATTTTCGGTGGTTGAATAAGCTCACAGTAAAAAACTAGTACTTAATTCCTCGTATAGATGATCTCTTCAAAGCTCAGAGGATTCAGGGTCTTCTCGATGATTAATTTGATATCAGAATATTATCAACTGATATTTGGGCCCTCTGATATACCACGTACAACATTCTAAAGTAGGTATGGCTTATATGAGTATTTGATAATGTCGTTCGGTTTGACTAACACACCTGAAGTTTTTATGTTCTTGATGAATCGGGTTTTCCACCCATACATGGATTCCTTTGTGGTCATTTTTTTGGATGATATCTTAGTGTACTCTTGTACTAGATATGTTCATGCCAAGCACCTTGACATCATACTGATTACACTAAGAGAGCATTGGGTCATGGGCTGAGCGTCTCAGCACAGCAGTTCGCCCGTGTGGCACCCCGGCCCCCTCCAAGGCGGGCGGGGTTCAGTCGTCCAGCTCTTCATATGTGAGGTTCACTGGTTTCATCCTACCATGGACTCATCAGGAGAGTGTCCTCAACTCCCAACCAATGGTGTCAAGATTGACACGCATCATCCTCCTCTTTATCGGGGCGACTCTCATCTCTTCGATAGGGACAAACCAGATGAACCGCGGATTTGATGTTCTTGCTGGTGTGGGACAGGAGCCTCATGATTGGGTCGTGACATTATCTCACCACCATTCCATGCACGCCCTAGTGCATGCAGGATTGTGGCCTTCTGTGTATCCACGAAATGGTGCTTCCAACTAATCGGCTACCAAGCATGACCTCAAGGGATTCTCATTCCTTGTCGTTGGCATCAATGGCCCACCCACTCTCTGAGTCGCAAACCATTGTGGTCCACCCACTCTATGAGTCGCAAACCACCTCCACGAGACCCACCCTTCATAGTGGTGTCTCTGCCTCTGACATCACTTGTCACTGGACTTGTTCTTCTCCCAAGCTCTCCTTGTATTTCCCTTTTCCGCAAGATCCAAGACATTCTTGGCTATAGGATCATGCGTCATGCCTTCTTTGATCCTACCCAAGATCCCGTCATCCACACATGACAAGTGGCTGAACACCATCTTCCTGCTTAGTGTGTCAGCCACCACATTGGCTATCCCAGGATTATACTCCAAAGAATAATCAAACTCATCCAAGAATTCATGTCATCTTGTCTGCTTCGGAGTCAACTTCTTATCACGCCCCTCCAAATGGAGAGGAGACCCGGTGGTGAGTTTCTCTAGAATCCTCTAGAGTTCTCTACATCTCCACAAAGTTTCAGAATATTCCAAACTTCTCTGGAGTGTTGCGGAACACCCCTTGGGCCTTGAAGGGTCCGGAACATTCTAGGCCTCCATGGAAGGTTGTGGATCTCAACAGGTTCTATAATGCTCCATGTATATTCTAGTAGAGTAGGCTAGAATAATCTAGAATCATGTGGAAGTTTACATATTCTAGAATGTTATAGACTTTTCCACCAAGCCCTATATAAAGGGAGTGGATCCTCATTTATAAAGACACACAGAATTTGAGAGCATTTGAGAGCTTCTTTGCACTTGTATCTTGAGAGCTTGTCAAGTACTTCCCTTACGATCCTTACTTCCGTTGTGAGTGTCGAAAGGCTGAACTCGTCTAGGCTTTGAGGAAGGAATCTAGCTAGGGTGCCGCATGGGCAAACTGTTGTGCTGAGACGCTCAACCCATGACAAGTCGGTATCAGAGGTGTTCAAGGCAAGTGTTCGTGATGGCAAGCTCGAATGTGGAGGACCCAATCATGTTCGAGAAAGAGGTCATGTTGTCCGTTCCTAGGAAGAAGGGTGGTAAGTCTCGTGATACTATGGTGACTCTTGAAGAGTGTCTCCTAAGGGTGGAGGAGTGCCTTGCTGATGAGAAAGAACGACTCGAGTATGTCGAGAGAGACGATGAGAAAGGGGCACTAGGCATTGTTGGCCTACGTGATGCGCTCTTCACTCTCCAAGATCGAGTGGCATCAATTGAGAGGTACGCCAAGGAGAATGCTGCCGAGAAAGATGTGTTCATGGATTGGACAAAGGGAATCTTAGCACAACATGGAGATGTTATGGCCAGGTATGACCAAACTCTTGATCAGCTTAAGAGGGAGTGGTCAAATTACCGTGGTGATTTGGCTAGTGGGGTGCTTGTGCGGGACACACCAAAGATCGATGTGCCTCGTCCAAAACACTTCAATGGAAAGAGGGATGTCAAGGAGGTAGATAGATTCTTTTGGCAAGTAGAGCAATACTTCGAGGTGATTGTCTTGATGGAAGACACGAGCCGTGTGAATACTGTTGTTCTCTACTTTGGTGATGATGCCTCTCTATGGTGGAGGATGAAGCACCAAGAGCTCAAGGATGGTGGGAAGGCACTTCCATCATGAGAAGAGTTCAATCAGTGGGTCTATGCTTAGTTATACCCCGAGGAAGCTTATTGGGAAGCAAGGGACAAGTTGCGAACTTTGAAGCATACAAGGACCATCCACGAGTATGTTTGAGAGTATGTCTCACTAAAGCTCCAGGTACGTGGCAAGCCCGATTATGATCATATGTATGATTTCATCAAAGTTCTTCAGCCATGGGCACAACAAGAGGTGTGAGGTTGGCGGTCTAAGACCTTCACTGAAGTCGTGTCCATTGCCGAGTCTTTGGTGGAATACAAGAAGAAGGTTGAACCCTCTAAGCCCAAGAAGGAGTTCAAGGGTAAAGGTGGGGGAGACCAAGAGAGGAGGTGGAACCGGGATGCCCATGACAAGGGGAAGTCCAAGGAGTACACCAAGGACTTCTCAAGGGAATTCAAGCCCTGAGGATGCTACTTTTGTGATGGGCCTCACACGTGGAATGAGTATCCCAAGAGGAAGGCACTCAACTCCATGTTTGAAGAGGAGGAAATTCCCAAGGAGCGGCAAATGGGAACTCTAAGGCTCTTCAATGCATTGGAGGTAAAGAAACCACCTAAGGCACCACCTAAGGATGGGTTGATGTATGCAAAGGTGGATTTGAATGGGAAGTCCACCTATGCGATGCTCGACACGGGAGCCACACACAACTTTGTGGCCGAAGATGAGGCGAGGAGACTTGGGATAGTTGTGTCCAAGACAACTAGTCGCATGAAAGTCGTGAATGCCACACCTCAACCAGAGAGTGTCATTGTCCATGGAGTGACCCTTTGCATCGGAGAATGGAGGGGTTCTATTGATCTCATGGTGGTTCCCATGGATGACTTCAAGCTTGTGTTGGGGATGGAGTTCTTCAAGAAATCCAAGGTCATACCAACACCTCACTTAGAGCAAATAGTGATCATGGAAGAGAGAAGCCCATGCATGGTGACGAAGAAGTTATGTGGCAATCATGACTTGTCTTTACTTTCTGCCATGCAAGTGAAGAAGGGTTTCAAGAAGGGAGAGGAGACCTACTTGGTTTCCTTGAAAGATTATGGGCCGGTGGACGACAACCATGAGTTGCCAAAGGAGGTGAAGGGCGTGCTAAGGGAGCTTAGCGACGTCATGCCACCGGAGTTTCCCAAGAGACTTCCACCCAAGAGGGAGGTGAATCATGAAATTGAGTTGGTGTCGGGATCGAATCCACCATCCATGGCACCCTATCGCATGGATCCACCTGAGTTGGTGGAGTTGAAGAAGCAGTTGAAGGAGGTGTTGGATGCGGGACAAATCCAACCATCCAACTCGCCATATGGATCGCCCGTGTTATTCCAAAAGAAGAATGATGGCTCCTTAAGGATGTGCATCGACTATCAGGCATTGAACAAAGTCATAGTGAAGAACAAGTACCCTATCCCATTGATATCAGATCTCTTTGATCAGTTGGGCAAGGAACAAGTGTTCACCAAGATGGACTTGAGGTCGGGGTATTATCAAGTTCGCATAGCCATGGAGGATGTTCCAAATACAGCATGCGTGACAAGGTAAGGATCCTATGAGTTCCTTGTTATGCCATTTGGTTTGACTAATGCCCCAGCGACATTATGCATCTTGATGAACAAAGTCTTCCACCGATACTTGGATAAGTTTGTGGTAGTCTACTTGGACGGTATTGTCATCTATAGTGGGACAATGGAAGACCATGCGAAACACTTACAAATAGTGTTCAAGGTATTGAGGTAGAATGAGTTATATGTGAAGAAGGAGAAGTTTTCCTTTGAGAGAGATGAAGTTCTCTTCTTGGGGCACAAGATCAAAGGGGGAAAGCTTATGATGGATCATGAGAAGATCTGGGCTATCAATGAATGGAAGAGTCCAACCAAGGTTCCCGAGTTGAGATCTTTCCTTGGGTTGGTGAATTATTATCAACAATTAATTTGTGACTACTCAAAGAAGGCGGCTCCACTCACTAACTTGCTAAAGAAGAACAAGCTGCGGGAGTGGGATGACAAATGCGAGGAGGCATTTTAGGGCTTGAAGAAGACGGTCATGGAGGAACTGGTCTTGAGCTTGGCGGATCCGACCAAGCCTTATGAGGAACACACTGATGCCTCAGACTTTGCTATTGGGGGTGTGCTCATGCAGGAAAGACATCCCATAGATTTTGAGAGCCGAAAGATGAATGACACCGAGAGAAGGTACACGGTGCAAGAGAAAGAGATGACAGTCGTGGTACATTGTATTTGGGCATGGAGACATTATCTCTTGGGGTCGAAGTTTGTGGTGAAGACTGATAATGTTGCCACAAGATACTTCCAAACCCAGAAGAATGTCACGACCCAATCATAGGTGTCTTGTCCCACACCAGCAAGAACATCAAAGTTGTGGTTCATCTGGTTTGTCCCTATCGAAGAGATGGGAGTTGCCCCGACAAAGAGAATGATGGTGTGTGTCAATCTTGACACCACTGGTTGGGAGTTGGGGCCACTCTCCTGATGAGTCCATGATAGGACAAAACCAGTGAACCTCACATATGAAGAGTTGGACGGCTGAACCCCACCCGCCTTAGAGGGGGCTGGGGTGCCACACGGGCGAACTGCTGTGCTAAGATGCTCAGCCCATGACAAGTGGTATCAGAGGTAATGTGACTCGTGGTGTTGTGGAATGTTGTCGGACGGACCTTGGTGGTGGGAGCGGAGTCCTGAGGTGTCATGCGGAGGTGACACGACAGATAAGGTCGCGCTCGAGAGATTTCAGAGGTAGAGATGTCAATGTGAAGGGTGGGTCTCGTGGAGGTGGTTTGCGGCCTAGAGAGTGGGTGGACCACGGTAGTTTGCGACCTAGAGAGTGGTTGGACCATTGATGCCAGCGAAAAGGAAGGATCATCCCCTGAGGCCATGCTTGGTAGCCGGTTAGTTGGAATCACCATTTCGCGGACACACAGAAGGTCACGATCCTGCATACACAAGGGTGTGCATGGAATGGTGGTGGGAGAATGTCACGACCCAATCATGGGGGTCCTTTCCCACACCAGCAAGAACATCAAAGTTGCGGTTCATCTGGTTTGTCCCTATCGAAGAGATGGGAGTCACCCCGACAAAAAGGTGGATGGTGCGTGTCATTGTTGACACCACTGGTTGGGAGTTGGGGTCACTCTCCTGATGAGTCCATGGCAGGACGAAACCAGTGAACCTCACATATGAAGAGCTGGACGGCTGAACCCTACCCGCCTTGGAGGGGGATGGGGTGCCGCACAGGCGAACTGCTGTGCTGAGACGTTTAGCCCGTGACAATTGGCTATATATCAGTCTCAAAAAATGACACTTTTGGATCGACGATGTTCACTTTATGAGTCACATTATATCAGAATTAGGAGTATTTGTGGATCCAGAGAAAGTGGGATCCATTGTTTCTTAGGAGCAGTCTAAGAATGTATTGGATGTACGGAGCCTCATAGGACTAGCAGGTTATTACCAGCGCTTCATCCAAAACTTCTCTCACCTTACAGTGCCACTTACAAGATTGACCAAGAAAGGTGTAAAGTTTATATAGTCTGGTTATGAGAAGGCCTTTCAGGATTTGAAAGGAAGGTTGACCTCAACGTCGGTCATGATTTTACCTGAGCCACTAGAAAAGGCTACACAATTTATTGTGATAAATCAGGAAGGTTAGGATCTATTTTGATGCAAGGGGGATGAGTCATGGAAAACGAGTCTTGTCGGTTGAGGCCTCACGAGCGTGATTACCCGACGCACGACCTCAAGTTAGCAGTTGTTCATGACTTGTGTTGCAGGAGACATTATCTTATGGGGGAACGGTTCGTGATATACACGGACTATAAGATCCTAAAATACATATTCTCTTATCACAACTTAAACCTTTAGTAAAGGGGGTGGGTTGGATATCTTTTTTCTTTCAACTTTGAGTGCACTTACACACCAGGAAAAGGAAATGGAGTTGTTGATGCTTTGAGCCAAAAAAAATCAGACTCAAGTGGGTCAGGAAGCCAGTGGTGAGTGGTGGTTGATGGCTCTATTTTAAGAAATGCATCTTGAGGTTCGGTAATGTCCCAGGAAACCTATCCTCATAGTTATATTTGTGGTTCCATCACTTCTGGGTAGAATAAAGAGGAGGCATCTTCTGATCCTGAAGGCTTGGTCCTGAGGGAAAGTGTTTCTGGTGAGGAGACACCACCTAGTTGGGTATTTGATGAGGATTAGATCCTACATGTCCATGGGCATGTCTGGGTTCCTAAAAACATGTGAGAAGAATTGATGTGAGAATATCACGCCTCCAAATGGGAAGTACATCCCAGAATTGCTAAAATGTATCTTGACTTATGTTGCAAGTATTGTTGGCCCAAGATGAAAAAGGAGATTGTAGACATTGTTACTCGATGTTCCACATATCAGTAGGTGAAAGAGGAACATCAACGGCTTGTTGACCTTTTACAGCTACTACCCATCCCGAAATGGAAATGGGATGAAGTCACCATAGATTTCGTGACGGGGTTACCAAAGTCACCCTGAGGCAGTGACATCGTATGGGTGATCGTGGACAGGCTGATCAAGGCCACACACTTCCTTCCTATCTGAGAACCTTCATAGTGGAGGATCATGGGAGGATATATGTCAAAGAGATCATACGCCTTCATGGGATTCCACATACCATTATATCATACATGAACACTAGGTTTACTTCTCATTTCTGGCAGGGGTTGCAGAAGGCTCTTGGTTCACACGCACTTCAGGGTACATCATACCACCCTCAGACCAACGATCATTCTGAGTGCACTATACAGGTATCGGATGAAATGTTTCATGCATGCATCCTAGACTTTGGAAGCTCATGAGAAAAGTGATTTCCTCTTACTGAGTTTTCTTATAACAACAGTTTCCAAGTGACTATCCAGATGGCACTTTACAAGGCACTCTACGGTTGGTCATGTTGTTAGCCTCTATGTTGGTTAGAGAGAGGGGAGGAAGTGATACTAGGACCGCATCTCGTTCAGGAAACATCAGAAAAAGTGTAACTAATCAGAAAACGTATTACTATGGCTCAGTCTAGGCAGAAATCATATATCGATCGTTGTCACTGACCTCTTAAGTTTGAGGTGGGTATCAAGTCTTCTTGTGAGTCTCACCTAGATTGGTTCATCAACAGATTCGAAGGAAAGGAAATTTGGCACCAATATACGTCAGGCCTTTCAAATCTAGGAGAGGGTTGGGTCAGTAGCATATCAAATAGATCTTCCTGTATGGTATAGGGATATGCACGATGCCTTCCATGTCTTGGCTTTGTCATTATTACCCCAACCCGTACCATGCCTTGAATCCCAAGGAAATCGAACTAGAGTTTGATACTTCTTTTGAGGAGTATCTAGTTTGTAATGTCAATCGTAGCACGAAGACTCTTTGGGGAAGAATGATTCCATTAGTTCAGGTGCTATGGTAGCATGACCATATACAGAAGGAGACATGGGAATGGGAGACCAACATACATGCTCAGTGGTCATAGTTATTCTCGGATGTATCTCAACGACCCTCAGAAGTGAAACTCGGGGATGAGTTGTCTTAAGGATAGGAGGTTGTAAGAACTCGGTTCTTTAGTAAGGTACGAACACTTTTAATTCTGTCAAAACATATTTTTTATCTAAATGAGTGTGTCCAAGGGGTAGAGGAGATTTCAGGAGCTTTCAAGAAGGTTTGGGGCCTGGAGTTTTGGTTTTTGAAGAAATGAGATGAGGCGCGCAATTAGAGAACAGTTTGGATAATCGTGAACCTTAGCTTTGTGGCTTGAAAAGGGGAGGAGAATTGTTTAGAAAACCATGCGAAGAGGGATTGTAACCCGTCTGGGGACTGTAATTTATTATAGGTTCACTTCGTACGGTTTTCACATAGTTTTTCTAACCATGCGGGGTGTGTTGCTCTAGGACAGTAGGGATGCATGGTTGCCGTATGGTTTGGCCAACCGTACGGCCAAACGGTGCACCCTGTTAAAAATATGAGAATTTACTATTTTGCCTCTCTTAACCCTTAAAACTAATTTCCACTCTTCCTCTCATCCTTTTCACACAGCAGCACCATCATGGCCTCCCCCTCCTCTCCTCAAGTTTGGTGGATCTCTTTCATCTGACCTCCATTTTCTTTTTCATCTGCCACCTTGGAACACCCTCAGTAAAGCTACTACTATGTCACCTTCTTTCCTCACTTTCTATTTTTGTCTAAACCTCTTCTGACATATTTAATGTAAATATCCTATTTTCAAAGATTTTTTCTTCTTTTCTGTTATCTCTCGTTCCATTCCAAATATGAGGCTAATACCGGATGAGGAGTCTTCTACGAGGCCAAGGTAGGTGTTCTATATGTTTTTTTCATAAAAGTATCACCATTTATAAAATATATTGTTGTGTCGTATGTCGGTCTTTCCATGCGTCGCTCCTAAAATTCATATTCCTTCAATTAGTCGCTTAAACCTTGACTGAGACATGCTACCGAACCCTTAGACTCTGTCGGAGGTAGAAAACCTCAACCCGAACTACCCCTTAGGGTGTGTTTGATTAGATGCCCATGACAACCAGACTTTACTTAAAACACCCCTTATGGTGTGTTGGGTGTAACGTCCCGGACCCGGGTGCCACTCAACGGGTGCCCCGAACCCGGTTGGTCACATGACCTCAAGCGCATTTCCCCAAACGCCAGAGGCTGCCGACTAGCAGCAAGGGCCTAGGTCTGATAGTGGGGAAACTATGCCCTCATTTTTCAAAGTGTAACACATCGGAACAAATATAAACATACGAAAAATGGAAGCAGTAAACAAATTAAAGCTGAATAGACAGAGTAATGAAGTAAAGAAAGACCAATATTCATATATAATGATGCAATATGTCTCTAAGTCTAAGAAAGCAGCCAAAACAGGATACACTGCAATCTGAACAATACAATACAAGGGACAAATACATCAAGGCAAAATAAAACAGCGCAGTAGGAACTCAGAAGCATCGCAAGCCTAAGCTCAGTCTCATGCTCTCCTACTCCTCTGCAATAATCAAGTACCTTTATAGGGACCCTTGCCCTTATCCACACCTGCAGCAATATAATATATTTGGGCCCAAGACATGACCCAAACAGGGTGTGAGAAATAAATCTCAGTAGGCAACCACCAAAAGCCTGTGCCCAACTGTCAGTGAATTTGTGCAACAGCAGTGTGCAGTAATGAAAATGCAGTAAACTAGGAAGTATTCAAAAGAAGCTACTCCTACCAGTTCCATTTCCATTTAATTATTATTTAAAAATTCAGGATAAAAGAATTATAAATTCCCAAGACCTATCCTTAGCCAACAATCTCTTAAACAGTGTTGCAGAAACACTACAACAAGCTATCTAACAAGTACAAGGTAAAAAAATACCAAGTCTGTGATTTAGTTTGGTAGGTATAACATGTAAAATCACCATAGTGAATATACGTACTAAAAAGAGTCCTCAGACATGAAAAACCTTACCCTCAGGTAAATAGAATCGAAACCCTCAGGTGATTGCCCACAGGCATAACAAATATTACCCTCAAGCGTACGAGATAATGCCCTCAGGCATGGAAGCAACTGTCCAAAGGCACAAGAAACATTGCCCTCAGGCTAAACAAACACTTGCCCTCAGGCTAAACAAAACACTACCCTCAGGTATAAGCAAGTATTTGGGCCGATCCCAACACATAGAAAGCAATTATATACATTTTCTCTCAAGAAAACTCAAAGCATGCTTAATCATGGAATACCCTCGGGTAACCTGGCCAAATGGCTAAACAAGGGAACGCACCCACGGGGTGGCCTTGGATCAAGGAAACAATCTCAAACAGCAGTTATACATATTCATTAAATTACTTATGCAATTCTAGGTATTTAATTAATCAGGGCCTCAGCCATACGACACCCCAACATGGACGGGTAACACAATGGTACACAAAAACACTCAACAGTTGGAATTAAATATCAGACCACCTACATTGATCTTCTCTGATCAATATACGCGAACGACGCCTCCCGAAACATCCGAGAACAACGTAGATCTGTAATAAATGTTTACATGTTCAAACTCAAATAACTTCCCCTCAGGAAATAATTGGAAGGAAACACACAAGGAAAAGAAAGGGTTTACCCGCGCAGTCCTAACGTGATTGTCGGCGAAGGAATCGGAGTCCCAGTGCTCGGTCGGGAACTCTTCCAAGCTTCGGCCTCCCCTCCCGGTGCTCCAAACGAGTTCTAAGCTTCCTTTGTCGAAAGAGGAGGTCACTGCCCGTTTTAAGCGAAAAAAACAAAACTACACGGCGTGTACTCTCAAGTACACGATGTGTACTTTTCGTTTTTTAACTGTTCCTCTGGTGACTACTTTTCACCACCGAATTGTTCACCTATCGACGTGATTACACAGCGTGTATTTCTGAGGACTCGGTGTGTACTACCATTCCGCTGGTGGCTAGTTCCACCGCCTTACTGCTCACCTGTCGACTAATTACACAATGTGTATATACTAAGTATATGGCGTGTAGTCAGTTTTTACACCCTTCATCGCCGATAGGCCTGCACGCCCTATGTACTCATCCCACACGGCCAAAGTACACGGCGTGTGGAAAAGTACATGGCGTGTACCCACAACATTTGGGACTTTTCCCCATTTTCCTTATTTTCTCAAAAACACTTAAGGAAAAATGAAAAGAAGAGACTCATACCTCAAGAATAAGAAGCGGGTTCTTACATTGGGTTTGGACCTTTCAAAAACCACTTTGCTTGTGTAACCAAACCACCCCTTAGGGTGTGTTTGGATTGTCACTTACAAGTGAAACGTCTAAACTGGATTGATTAAATTGTGAAATGGCATGATTACCTTACTTGGCCTTGTGGTTAGTTACCTTTACTAACTAAATTATTAAACAACATGGATACTCATCCTTGTAATTAATTACTTTGTATGCTTTGGTTATTTTTTATGGATCATGGTCACACCATTAAAGGTGTGGCATGCCTCGAGCAAGTCATGGATTCCTGACCCGGAATGCCTTGAGTGAACTCATAGGATGTCACCCGATTAATTGGTGTAAATGTCAAGTGGTGCACCCACCTTGGGTTTGGTCATTGTCTTACTTTGATGAATGTCGCAGCTTGACATCGTGGATTCATTTGGCTCTTTTCAAAACTTAGAATGCTCGGGGTGATCTCCTAGGTTTGGCTCAATGTCTTCAGACAAGGAATGCCTTGGGTTAGCCCCTTGGATTCCAATCGAGACCTACCCAATATGTAGGGATGGTTTTCCTTAGCTCGATTAGAGACTATTAGGAGTATAATTCCAAGGGTTCATCCCTTGGATTCTACTCAAACCAATTAGCTAACATCACAGGATGATCACCGTGAGTTGGCTTGACTTTCAAAAGTCAAGAATGTCATGGGCCTTCTGTGGATTCAAAATGGGTGTGTTGTGTGGGAATGCAAGGACTTGTACCATGGATTCCTTTATGTTACATACTTATGGATGTCACGGCTATTAGCCTCGGGTCCCCTGACTACCTATAGGTTACATGTTTAAAGACATCTAGCTTAGGTCGAAGCGGGTATTGTCGGTCGTGTATCCCACGTAGAGCCCGAGCTTGACATGATTTATATTACTTTGTTGCCTTAATTTAATTATAATTTCACAATATTATATTTTATACTTATGGACTAGATTTGCATTAGACATCGTTGATGGTGGCCTACTGAGTTGTATCCACACCATGATTGGGTTGTCGTTTGGTACCCGGGCAAATTTCATGGATGCAAATAAGGATAAAGGGAATCACCCTCTTGTGGACGCTTGATCTCTTTTAGGGTTGGGATTATGGGAGCATAGGACTGAGCCAGTGCTTGGGATGTTCATGGAGATAGTTTTTTTTTGGTCTTTTGTTTCCTTTTGTTTATACCAGTACTGTTTGTATGTTTTCTATTACGTAAAATATTGAGAGAGGGAGAAAAGGGAAGTAAAAATAGTATATATTGATGTATCCACTATATATATTTTGTAGAATTAAAGGAATAACAGTAAGGAGGGAGAGAAGTTTAGGAGTAGAGGAAGGAGAAGATAGGAGAGTGAGAGAGTGAGAAACATGTAGAAGACCACTCCACTAAGTCCTAGCTGGAATGTCCCAACGCACCAACCCCTTCTCACACTTCCCACAGCAGCCTGCTATGGAATAATTCCCAAAAATGTATCCCCCTCTTACACACATTGGTCCCTTCTATTTAAAGGTCCACCTAGCCAGCAAACCACCCAAACACTAACAACCCCCCTCTAACAAACTAACTGCTCAGGCATGTGTCCAGGTGGTCCCCCTCCCAACTGAGAATATTCCCCTCTCCTCTAACAAGCCAACTGTTCATAAAACACACCCAATAGTTTAAGGTTCAAACTGCCCTCCCCTCCTGCCATCCTATATCCCATACATTTGACAGCCCAAGTATGAACCGCTCTGAGAGAGTCCACAACAACCTCCTGTCATCCCAAATTCTTAACATTCGCCCCTCCTTAAAAACCACATTGTCCCCTGCCAGCCCATATCCCTAACATTTTCCGCTACTTAAAACCATATTGTCCCCAAGGTGGACCTTCAAACCTTTTCTCAACCTCTTTAGCACTAGATTGGCAGCCCCTTGTGGGAAAAGAAAGCTTCAGACTGTCTGATCAATAGACTGTTTTGAAGATGGTAGCACACCTGATCCAGCTGCTGCATCATTCCCAAGCCCACTCTAGCTGCGAGTGGAAGAGTTTCCGCACATAAGGAAAAATAAGTAAACCCGGTCTCCTGCCCTCCAAGCTGCCCCAGAGTGTGACTCAGCAATCTCAGCTTGCTGCAAGGATCGTATCAGCCCTTCCATGCCTCAACTTGTCTCCTGATTTAGACAAATGAAGATGGGTTGTGGATCAAGATTACTGAAGAGTCCAACCAAGATAGGTAGAATCCCTTGATAGAACAGCTTCCTTCAAATTTGGTTTCGCATCAGATTTAGGAACCTCTCCATCAGATGTCATATCCCTTTTGGCATCATTTTCAGTCGTGACATCTCCCATATTATGGGTTTCTCCTATTTTTCCAACCACCTCAATTGACTCAGTAGAAATTCCATGATGCCTCAAGTTTTTAACACAATTCTCAGACGGAACCAAGGCACAACAAACAAAACTATTTGGTGTTGAAGCTAAAGCTGCAGTTAAGCGTTCCATCTCAGATGGATATCTTGGCCCTAATAACCGGTCTAGGAAGTAAGATATCCCTGCAGTTGTTATTTCAGCTCCGGCTACAACAAAATCCAAAATCTGAAACTTGCAGGAAACAAATTCTATCATACTGTCCAGTAGCCACCTACTGAAAATGAGCAAGGTGAAGTCAAGTTTCATCCATTGGTCTCCAGTGTCAAGCCCTCCCACAGTGGAAAAATAATATACTATCACAATAAGTAAGGCAGGTGAAACAAACTCTTCCACTAGTGTAGCAGCACCCATGATCTCGTGAGCACCGCCTGAAGGAAACATGCTGGGAAGATTGTCAGCCCTTGAGAATTCTAGGACCATAAAATTCCGCCCACTTGAAACAGTCTTAGTGGCCAGATAATCAAAGGAGAGATCGTCCACAATATAAGTGCTTTCTCTAAACACCAACTAGTAAGAAAGGAATGCTCGGGCCGCAGCAGGCTCAACCACAAGTAAATCTACTTACACTCTGGATAGCCCCTTTCTTGGAAATCAGTGTTGGGTTGTCTATCATAAATCACAACCAGCCTATTTCACCTTTTTGCAAATGCTGGAAATGTCAAGTGATCAGTTGAAATTTCCAAAAATGTTAACCTTCTTGACTTTGAGCTGGTTCGGGGAGATGTGGTTGCCATGTATGTACAAACATTACATTTACTGCACATATTACACACCGATCCTGCAGGTAGGCCGCTCAACCTGGGAAATCCGGCTGTTTCAACGTCCATGTTGTAGCCTTTTTCCTCCATCTCAACTGGACACAGAACATAATGAGGCTCTTTACGATGCGGTGGTTCGTGGTTCTCTATGTCCCCTTTACAAACAACGACATCCGCGGCCGTTGTCAGTCGCTTATAACTCCCCATTACACCTAAGTGAGCTATTCGTTTTCCCTTGCGGTCATCCTCTCCAACTACAAAACATATTTTGAACTGCATGCTCAGGCCGTATGAGGCCTCAATATCTAGCACTCTCCTCAACTAATTCGCTGGAAGTAACTCAATGCACTTTGACCAACTAAAATTCAGACCAGAATTTTTCCCTTCAGTCCGGACTGGTGTGGAACCGATATGCCCTTCCACATTATTCCTTTATTGATTAATCTGAAAACCCCTCAAGCACTCCACTAGTACTTTCTCTCCTGACATGTTAGGGCTCCCTTTCCCAGATTTAATAGGGTATCCCGCCACCAAAACCTCCCCTACGCATGATCTGGTCACCAGTTGCGACTCCATCCCAAGTACAGATTCCAATGTTTGCTCTCATATTGCCTGCGGTAGAAGCTGAAGTGTAGCTTGAGAAGGCTGTCGTTGCACTGCCTCCAAATCTTTTCCTTCTCCCGGTATACAATCTTTACAAGCTTATCGATCTTGTGCAACTGGCGTTATGCTCGAGTTTGCTCTGCTTCAGCAAGAAGTTTCAAGTGCAAATTAGAATTAATCCACTCCTTCGTAGTATTAGTCTGTTGCAGCACCTTCAAATTCCACAATAAAGTCTCGTTGGTTGACTTCTGGAACCTCTCCACAAGAGTCAGCTTAAACAATTCCCATGACAAGCCCGCTATGGCTCTGTGCCAAGACAAAAACCAGAGTAGAGTTGTACCTTCCATGTAAAGTTGGGCGTAGTGCAGCTTCATTTCTTACGATATCTGATTCTCCTTAAAATAAGCCTCAGCTATCATGATCCAACTAAGTGGATCATCACCTGAAAAATTAAGCAGCGTGACTCTTGTCATTCTGATCGGCCGACAAAGCATAAAGGTTCTCTCGACCTCCCATGTCCCATCGTTAGCACTAAACGTCCTCACTGCCAATGAAACTGGATGTCCAGAATGCACTAAATATGGACGTACTTACGACGTTCGTCCACTCAGCCTGTGCATCTTCTAGTAGCACGTCCAACCTGTGAAGTTCGGTCGCGTTTCTCCAGCGACTGTGCAGTCGTTCCCTCAAAGTTTGTGTGCTAACCATTGGCCATTGCGACACGTCTTCAGTAGCACGTCCAGTCTATGAAGACCGGTCACATTTCACCAGTGACTATATGCTTCTCCAGCTACGTATGTTTCTTCCTCTCACAGTAATCAGTAGGCTGAACCACCTCAACTGAAGTTCGGACTGCAGCAGAGTTCGCTTAACTCAACTCAACGTACACTTCTCCACCACAATCGCTCTCATCTATCAGCTTGCTACATCTCCTATTCAACGACTTGGTGAGCTTCAACAAGTCATTTGACCAGCTCCTGCAATGCTTCTCCTCCAGCGATCGTCCACTGCACTGGCGTCTCTCTCCAATGGCGATCGTCCCTCTCGCACAGCGCTCCCCAATAGAGGCGCCAATTGTTGCGTAAAATATTGAGAGAGGGAGAAAAGAGAAGTAAAAACAATATATATTGATGAATCCACTGTATATATGTTACAGAATTAAAGAAATTAGAGTAGGGAGGGAGAGAAGTTAAGGAGTAAAGGAAGGAGAAGATAGGAGAGTGAGAGAGGAACCTGTGGAAGACCACACTCCACTGAGTCTCAACTGGAACGTTCCAACGCACCAGCCCCTTCTCATAGCAGCTTGCTGTGGAATAATTCCCAAAAATGTATCCCCCTAGTACACACACTGGTCTCTTCTATTTTAAAGGCCCAACCAGCCAGCAAACCACCCAAACACTAACAACCCCACTCTAACAAACTAATTGCTTCAGGCATGTGTTCAGGTGGTCTCTCTCCCAACCGAGAATATTCTCCTCTCTCCAGCCTAACTGTTCATAAAACACAGCCAACAGTTTAAGGTCCAAACCGCCCTCCCCTCCTGTCAGCCTATATCCCATACATTTGACAGCCCAAGTATGAACAGCTCCCAACGAGTCCACAACAACCCCCTGTCAGCTCATATTCCTAAAATCTGCTACCATGTCTTATCTGCTTCATATTTTGTATCGCCATGACATCACCTGTATAAGATATTGTTTCCTGCTTTATTCATGCCCTACTATATATCTGGATGGATTATGTGTTGCCTTTATTTTTCTATTGTGTTTACTATGATGCAGGGGGTATAGTCTCCCCATCGTATCACTATACACCCCTGCTATTAGCCTCTAACGTGCGGGGAAGCACGCTTGAGGCCTTGTGGCCCTCTGGATCGGTCACGGGTCTATAAATCGGGTCGGGGACGTCACATCGGAGTGGAATTGTTTGTCCAGTAGTCTATTTTATCATAAATGAAATAAAGTAAATATTTCTCAATAAAAGACTTTGGTGAAATATATTTTAACCCGATATATTTTATGCTTTAATGCCAATTAGATTGTAGTGGAAGTCACTAGATTGTCATCAAGTGTATCAAGTATTTAATAAAACTTGGGGTAAATTCTTGATTTTTGTTTACAAGGGAATGTTTTGTTTGTGAGAGTTATATCAATGCAAGTTTCCAAAATAAATGATTTTAGTTGGGGTTTGTGTTATGGCTAATAATGTTGAGTGAAAAGTTCCAAAGATTAATCGTGAAGCAGTATATTTGGAAAAGAAAGTAGTTATTTTTTTAGATATCGGAATCTATGTAAATCATAACATTTGATATTATGAAGAGAACTGTTTGGATAGTTTGTTTAAATGTTGAAGATGTGGGTTGTGTCCTATTAAGGTTTAAGAATCATAATCACACTATTATTAGAACATATTATCCAACATATCATCACATAAAAGAGTTCAGCGGAAGGGTTGATATTATGACTTGTCAGGTGGCACTAGTGGAAAATCAGGCTACGACCACAACCCTACAGCCACGATAGAGACTGACCATGGTTATAAGGGCTTTCTCACACATCTATTGCCATGGTTGGGCCCCGGTCATGGCTATAGGGTTTCCTACGCCAGTGCGGGGAAAAATTTCCTGCAGGAAGGGCGTGGAAAAACCCCTATATCCACGGTCGGACCCTCGAACGTGGTTATAGGTACGCGGGAAGCCCCTATAGCCATGATCATTAAAGACGATGGCTATAGAGTCCAAAATGGAATATTTTATTATAATAATAAAAAATATATATAAATTTTTTCAGATATATACATTAATACAAATGTTACATATATATTTAAAATTAGTGTGTTAGTGGAGTGGTAACATATTTGTATTCGCAAAGGCAAGATACAGGTTCGAATCTTGTCAATACATTTTTTTATCATATTGTTGTGAGCATGGCACTCGTGGCAATAAAGGTCCATGTGGATGCGGTTATTGCCACGGGTCATGGCTCGTGACTATAGGGTCCATGCAGACCGAGTTCCACATCGACAGAGGCTATAGCCACGATCGGCTGACCGTGGCTATAGCCCGTGGGCTATTGCAACAGCAATAGTGCCCCACGGGCGGCCCGACCGTGGCTATAACCTACATCCACTGTCAATTGGGCTATAGCCACAGTCATGGCTCGTGATTATAGCCTAATTTTCCACTAGTGTGGGTGCATAGTGATGTAGGAGGTTGCATGTTGATATAGCATGCTATTTGACAAGACTGATAAATAGAGCAAAACATAGGATCATTTAAGGCCCTTGCGTATTAACACTACGGGAAAAATGGGTATTTGCAACGGGTTATTTGCGACGGGGATAAATCCCGTCGCAAATAGCCCCGTTAAAAATTTATTTGCGACGAGGGTATTTACCCGTCGCAAATAAGTAGTCTTTTGTGACGGGTTAGCTTTCCTCGTCGCAAAAGAATTGGCGCGCTTTGCGCGCCAAATCGCGGGAAACGTATTTGCGACGGGCGGTTATTGCCCGTCGCAAATAACCGGCGGCGGTAAAAGGTATTTGCGATGGGAATATACCCCCGTCGCAAATAGTATGTCGGCAGGTTATTATTTGCGACGGGACCCGTCGCAAATAACTATTTAACCGTTGACCGTAATAAATGATGGCTAAGGTATTTGCGACGGGTACCGTCGCAAATAATATTATTTGCAACGGGTATCCCGTCGCAAATGGACCCGTCACAAATAATCTAACCTATAAATATCCTCATCCGTTTTTTTCAATTCATTCTCAAACTCCATCTTCTCCTTCTCTCAAAATTCTATTTCTAGAGTTCAGCGTTTCTTAAGTTTAATTTTTTTCTCCGGAGTTGATATTGAAGTTTTCAAGAACGATCAGAGATCAACCTCAGATCAATTTTAAAGGTATTTATGTTCATTTTAATTTAATATTTATTTTAAATTTTTTATTAGTTTCAATTATTCTTAATTAGTTGTAATTTAATTATGTTTACATTGTTTTGTTACTTAATAAATTTAAATTATTAGTATTGTTCATAGTTAATGGTAATTAGGAATAATTAGTGATAATTTTCAATAATTAAGAATAAATGCTAATAATTAGTAATAAATACCAATAATTAGGAATAATAACATTATTACGTTATTAATATATTTTATTATTAATATTAAAATAATATAATTTTTTATATTATATACAATTCTCTTTTCATCTGTGTGTTTTCTGTCTCCACGTGTAATATTTGTATGTGGAGACAGAAAACACACAGATGAAAGGAAAATTGTATATAATATAGAAAATTATATTATTTTAATATTAATAATAAAATATACTAGTAATGTTATTATTCCTAATTATTGGTAATTGTTCCTAATTATTGGTAATTATACATATAATTACCAATAATTCGGAATAATTACCAATAATTAGCAATAATTAGGAATAATTAGCAATAATTAGTAATAATTAGTAATAATTAGTAATAATTACCGATAATTAGTAATAATTACCAATAATTAGTAATAATTACCAATAATTAGTAATAATTAGTAATAATTATCAATAATTATCAATAATTAGTAATAATTAGTAATAATTAGTAATAATTACTCATAATTACCACTAATTAGTAATAATTAGTAATAATTAGGAATAATTACCAATAATTAGTAATAATTAGTAATAATTAGTAATAATTAGAAATAATTAGTAATAATTAGGAATAATTAGTAATAATTAGGAATAATTAGGAATAATTAGTAATAATTACCAATAATTAGTAATAATTACCAATAATTAGGAATAATTACCAATAATTAGGAATAATTACCAATAATTAGGAATAATTACCAATAATTAGTAATAATTAGTAATAATTAGGAATAATTACCAATAATTAGTAATAATTAGTAATAATTAGTAATAATTACCAATAATTAGTAATAATTAGTAATAATTAGTAATAATTACCAATAATTAGTAATAATTACCAATAATTAGGAATAATTACCAATAATTAGGAATAATTACCAATAATTAGTAATAATTAGTAATAATTAGGAATAATTACCAATAATTAGTAATAATTAGTAATAATTACCAATAATTCGTAATAATTAGTAATAATTAGTAATAATTACCAATAATTACCAATAATTACCGATAATTACCAATAATTAGTAATAATTAGTAATAATTACCAATAATTAGTAATAATTACCAATAATTACCAATAATTACCAATAATTACCAATAATTACCGATAATTAGTAATAATTAGTAATAATTAGGAATAATTACCAATAATTAGTAATAATTAGTAATAATTACAAATAATTGGTAATAATTAGTAATAATTACCAATAATTACCAATAATTACCAATAATTACCGATAATTACCAATAATTAGCAATAATTACCAATAATTAGGAATAATTACCAATAATTACCAATAATTAGTAATAATTACCAATAATTAGTAATAATTACCAATAATTACCAATAATTATCGATAATTAGTAATAATTACCAATAATTAGGAATAATTACCAATAATTACCCATAATTAGTAATAATTACCAATAATTACCAATAATTACCGATAATTAGTAATAATTACCGATAATTAGGAATAATTACCAATAATTAGTAATAATTAGTAATAATTACCAATAATTAGTAATAATTACCAATAATTAGTAATAATTACCAATAATTACCAATAATTACCGATAATTACCAATAATTAGGAATAATTACCAATAATTAGGAATAATTACCAATAATTAGGAATAATTACCAATAATTACCAATAATTAGTAATAATTACCAATAATTAGTAATAATTACCAATAATTATCAATAATTACCGATAATTAGTAATAATTAGTAATAATTAGGAATAATTACCAATAATTAGTAATAATTAGTAATAATTACCAATAATTAGTAATAATTACCAATAATTAGTAATAATTACCAATAATTACCAATAATTACCGATAATTACCAATAATTAGGAATAATTACCAATAATTAGGAATAATTACCAATAATTAGGAATAATTACCAATAATTAGTAATAATTAGTAATAATTACCAATAATTAGTAATAATTAGTAATAATTAGTAATAATTACCATTAATTAGTAATAATTAGTAATAATTAGTAATAATTACCAATAATTAGTAATAATTAGTAATAATTACCAATAATTAGGAATAATTATCATTAATTAGTAATAATTACCGATAATTAGTAATAATTAGTAATAATTAGGAATAATTACAAATAATTAGTAATAATTAGTAATAATTATCAATAATTAGTAATAATTAGTAATAATTAGTAATAATTACCAATAATTAGTAATAATTTGTAATAATTAGTAATAATTACCAATAATTAGTAATAATTACCAATAATTAGTAATAAATACCAATAATTAGTAATAATTACCAATAATTACCGATAATTACCAATAATTAGGAATAATTACCAATAATTAGGAATAATTGCCAATAATTACCAATAATTAGTAATAATTACCAATAATTAGTAATGATTACCAATAATTACCAATAATTACCGATAATTAGTAATAATTAGTAATAATAGAAATAATTACTAATAATTAGTAATAATTAGTAATAATTACCAATAATTAGTAATAATTACCAATAATTACCGATAATTACCAATAATTAGGAATAATTACCAATAATTAGGAATAATTACCAATAATTAGGAATAATTACCAATAATTAGTAATAATTAGTAATAATTAGGAATAATTACCAATAATTAGTAATAATTAGTAATAATTACCAATAATTAGTAATAATTAGTAATAATTAGTAATAATTACCAATAATTAGTAATAATTAGTAATAATTAGTAATAATTACCAATAATTAGTAATAATTAGTAATAATTAGTAATAATTACCAATAATTAGTAATAATTACCAATAATTAGTAATAATTACCAATAATTAGGAATAATTACCAATAATTACCAATAATTACCGATAATTAGTAATAATTAGTAATAATTAGGAATAATTACCAATAATTAGTAATAATTAGTAATAATTACCAATAATTAGTAATAATTAGTAATAATTAGTAATAATTACCAATAATTAGTAATAATTAGTAATAATTAGTAATAATTACCAATAATTAGTAATAATTAGTAATAATTACCAATAATTAGGAATAATTACCAATAATTAGTAATAATTACCGATAATTAGTAATAATTAGTAATAATTAACAATAATTAGTAATAATTACCAATAATTAGTAATAATTACCAATAATTAGTAATAATTACCAATAATTACCAATAATTACCGATAATTACCAATAATTAGGAATAATTACCAATAATTAGGAATAATTACCAATAATTAGGAATAATTACCAATAATTAGGAATAATTACCAATAATATTAGTACTATGAAAATAATAAAAAATTTATATAATATTAAAATTATCAATATTTGTAACAGGTTTTGCTTTATTCTCAACATATTCAATTCTTAAAGGGTCAATTTTTAGGTCTATCTCAATAAAAAGTTTGTGTCAGTCGTGTATGATGTAAACTCTATAATTATCCTTGCTTGAGTGTTTTTTCTAACAAATTATTCAAAACCAGTAATGCTTTTATATTTTATAGTAAAATATGGAACAACGAGGTCGTCAACAATCATTATTTGGTGATCGCATATGGATAAATCAACGTAGAAATCCAAACGGTTCTCGTTTAAATCCAGTATATGTAGAGGGTGTGGAGACTTTTTTATCATTTGCGGCATCAAATCCAGAATTTGTTTCAGAAGACAAAATAAAATGCCCTTGTAAAAAATGTGCATTGAGAACGTTTGACACGTTTGACAAAGTGGGGGGACATCTCTTACGTTTTGGTTTTCAACCAAATTATGTTTTTTGGTATCAACACGGTGAACGCAGTTCCAGAGCAGGTGATACCAACTTGATTCTGAATCCATCCCGGTTTTAAGATTTAGTACATGATGTTGCAGGTTCATCTGTTCAACATACAGAAACTCCGGCTGATATAGCTTCAAATCCTGAGTTGGCACCGTCTGAATTTTATGAGTTGTTGAGGTCTGCTGAGGATGCATTATATCCTGGCTGCAAGATGAGCAAATTAGAAGCAGTTGAAAAATTTATGGCTATCAAATCAGATAACGTAATGTCAAACACCTTTTTTGACCAGATATTTTCTTTGCTTAAAACACTGTTACCCGAAGGAAATGTTTTGCCTGTAAATTACTATGAGAGTAAGAGGCTGGTTCGAAATTTGGGACTTGTCAGAAGATTCATGCATGTTTAAATGACTGCATTTTATATTCTGGGGAAAATGAGTCGTTGGATAGTTGTCCCACATGTGGGCAACTGAGATATAAAGAAGGACAACATGGAAAGTCTGGTTTGATTCCTGTAAAACAGTTGAGATATTTTTCGCTTACATCCAGACTTCAGCGTTTATTCATGTCTAAGAATACAACGACAATGATGTCATGGCATAAAGAGAATATTTCAACCGATAAAAGCTTGAATCATCCAGCCGATGGTGATTCATGGAAACATTTTGATAGAGTGCATCTATCCTTTGCTTTAGAAGCTAGAAATGTTCGACTGGGCCTTTCCACTGATGGTTTCTGTCCGTTCGGATCTTATGGTAGTCAATATTCATGTTGGCCTGTTTTTTTAACTCCGTACAATTTACCTCCATGGATGTTGATGAAGGAGCCATATATCTTTTTGACTTTACTAATTCCAGGACATCCGAAGAAAAATATTGATGTTTATTTGAAACCATTGATTGATGAATTAAGTTTATTGTGGAGTACTGGTGTCAGTACATATGATGTTGCAACGAAACAGAATTTCATACTGAGAACAGCATTGATGTGGACAATTAGTGACTTCCCGGCTTATGGGATGTTATCTGGCTGGAGTACACATGGTCAGAAATCATGTCCTTACTGTATGGGAGAGAACAAAGCATTTATGCTCATTCATGGAAAGAAACCTTGTTATTTTGACTGTCATCGCAGATTTCTTCCAGCTGATCATCCTTTTCGCAGAAACAGATCTCATTTCAGAAAAGGAACAGTTGAAAGGGATGAACCTCCAAAAATGCTATCAGGTTCGGAGTTAAAATCAGTTGTATTTTCATTACCTCCCATCACTTTTGGTCCCACAATAAACCAACAGAAAATTTCTGGTTTTGGGAAAGAACACAATTGGATTAAACGTAGCATATTTTGGGATTTGTCATATTGGTCTGATTTGTTGGTCTGACACATGTTAGATGTCATGCATATTGAGAAGAACTGTTTTGATAATTTGTTTCATACAGTTTTGGATACGCCAGGAAAGAGCAAAGACAATGTAAATGCACGTTTAGATCTTGCCCAAATTTGCAGGCGTCCAGAATTGGAACTATTTGAAAATGTCAGAACAGAAAGGTTACTGAAACCAAAAGCAGCTTATACACTGTCTAAAGAAAACCGTTTATTATTTTGTCAGTGGATTGCAGATTTGAGACTTCCGGATGGCTGTGCTTCCAATTTGGGTAGATGTGTAAAGAATGGTCACATTACTGGATTAAAAAGTCATGATTGTCATGCTATAATGGAAAGACTTCTACCCATTGGATTAAGAGGTCTGTTGAATTCTGTGATTTGGGATTCCATAACAGACATGTCTCATTTTTTTCGGGAAATTTGTGCGGCTACAGCAGATTATGATACTCTAGGCAAACTTGAAAAAGATGTTGTTGTAATTATATGTAAACTGGAAAAAATATTTCCGCCGTCTTTCTTCGACTCAATGGAACATTTGATGTTACATTTTCCATATGAAGCCAAATGTGGAGGTCCAGTACAGTTTCGATGGATGTACCCATTTGAAAGATGCATGCAAAAATTGAAAAGAAAAGTACGTAACAAAGCATCTGTTGAAGAATCTATTGCAGAAGCTTATTTGCAAGAGGAAATATCTTTTTTCTGCTCCCATTATTTTGAATCTGAGTATCCTTCAAAACACAACCGAATGGGACGGAATAAGAGGAATATTGATGAAATCGACAATCAATTATCTGTTTTCAACCAGCCAGAGCTTGGTTTTGGTGGAGTTTATGAACACTGGCTTTCGGATGATGAACATCATAGAGTTCATACGTATGTTCTGCTCAACTGTGAAGAGATGACATCAGTTGTACTGTAAGTGTTTATATCACTTATTCTATCATTTATGTTACAGTAAATAACTTTGGTTTTTATAGGTTGTATGATAATCATATCAAGAAACAAATTCCACAAATTACAGCAGCTGCTCTCGAAGAACGTCGACTGAAAAATTTCTCTCAGTGGTTTCAAAAACTGGTAACATAAATTCTTTATCTTTTAGCAACTCATTCAATGTATAGTTTACTATATTGATAATTATTTCACAAATTTTCAGGTGTCTCGACATGCTGATAAAATTGACAAACGGCTGTGTATATTGAGTAACCCACCTTCCAAACTTGTTAAAACTTATAATGCATATGTGGTGAATGGATTTCGATTTCACACACATGCATATGGGGAATCAAAAAAAACAATGAACAGTTGAGTTAGCTTGAGAGGATCTCATCATCGAGAAAATGAAGTTGACTTTTATGGCATACTTTGTAAAGACCCGTAAATTTCAAGGAAATTTTTTTCTTAATTTTCTTTGGAATTTTACAAGAACGCAGTTTCTGACGGCACCTGATTCCGAGGCCCGGTGTGCCCGGAATCATTTTCCGAAGTTTTGGCTCGGGTACGTTCAGTGAACGGACGAGCGGGTTTTTCTAACTTTTGAACCGGTGCCCGGAATCGAATTCTGAGGGCACCGATGAAATCGCAGCGCCGGTTTTTGCCTAGAAACGCCTCTTCCGGAGTTGCGTTTGCTCAGGTGTGGTTTTTAAATTTTGGGACTTAAGGTTAAGAAATAAAATAAAGTTGTTACGACAACTTTATTTTTATTTCACTTGAAGCCACTTGAAAGCCACATTAAGCTGGTTAAGCTTAGTTGAAGCGGATAGGGTGCAACTGAAATATCCTATCCTCTTGATAGGATATTTGTGGGTGGGGCCCGCACGAGCCCCGTCGTTTCTTCCGCTAAGTAACGCACCCGCGAAAACCCGTCAAAGAAACTGAAAGTCAACTGACGCGGTTTCTTAGTTTCTTAACAGACCATTAAATTGGGCTGTTTCTTTCGTCCAATTAATTGGGCGGTTTCTTTGGTAAATTAATGCTTGGAATTAATTGTTCGTTTCTTTTTTTTATCGTTTCTTGTGCGTTAATAAAATAAGATTACTCTTATTTTATTTTGGGTGGAAGCTTGTGGCGTGGGGAGAATTTGGAGGAGAGCGTTCTTCTTCGGCGAAGAACGCGAAGAACGCCGGCCTCCGGCGAAGAACGCCGAAACCGCAGAAATCAACGACGCTTCTTCCGCGACGTTTCTTCTGCGACGATCGTTCCTTTCCAAGCGACGTTCTCCCTTCGGACGCACCTCGACGACAAAGGAATCAACGACGTTTCTCCGGCGACGTTTCTTCCGCGACGATCGTCCTTTTCCGCGACGAACTCGCGAGCGACAACGCTTGAGGTAGGGGTTTTAAACCTTTTTAAAGTTGTTGATCTTTCCTTCGATCTTGAAGGTTCTTTTTTTTTTGTCGGCCCTTGTTTCCGAATCTTTTTATTTATTTTTAAAAAGATTGTGATGGATTATCGTTCTAGAAAGGCCGATTGTTATCAATCTAATGCGAGGGGGGTCGGGCCGCACAAACACGGCCGAACCCCCCCCCCCTCCTTTATTCTTGTTGTTTCTTGCGGATGGAGCGAGATGGCGTGGTGTCGTCGCACCACGCGGGAATCGTGCGGCAACTATTGAGCGGCGCCGTCGCGCCGCGCTGTGGAACGAAATCAAACAAGATCGAGACGCCTTCGCGCCACGCCGAGAAGTCGATCAAGCACGCGACGTCGTCGCGCCGCGCCAAAGAGGCCGCAGATTAAATTAATTTTATTTTGTTCTTGAGCGCAGATTGACGGGCGACGACAAACGAGGCCGCAAGTTAATTTTGAGGCCTCCGCAGTGAAGGTCGGGTCCCGGGATGACCGTAGGCGCTGACGGGAAGCAAATCGGACCACCGGAGCGTCTCCGGTGGCCCGCGGAAGCCGGCGGCGGCGGCACCCCGCGGGTGTCCAGGGTGGCACCCCGCGGGTGCCGCGGGGTTGTCTGGCGACACCCCGCGGGTGTCCAGGGGGGCACCCCGCGGGTGCCGCGGGGTTGTCTGGCGACACCCCGCGAGTGTCCAGCGCGACACCCCGCGGGTGCCGCGGGGTTGTCAGGCGGCACCCCGTGGGTGTCCAGCGCGACACCCCGCGGGTGCCGCGGGGTTGTCTGGCGACACCCCGCGGGTGTCCAGCGCGACACCCCGCGGGTGCCGCGGGGTTGTCAGGCGGCACCCCGCGGGTGTCCAGCGCGACACCCCGCGGGTGCCGCGGGGCTGTCAGGCGGCACCCCGCGGGTGTCCAGCGCGACACCCCGCGGGTGCCGCGGGGCTGTCAGGCGGCACCCCGCGGGTGTCCAGCGCGACACCCCGCGGGTGCCGCGGGGTTGTCAGGCCGCTCGGCCGAGCCGAGCCGGACCGGCCCGGGCGGGGCCGGGCCAACCGCGTCGGACCCGGTTCGGGCCGACCCAGGGGGGGTTGGGCCGGGTCGGCCCGGACCCGGACCCCCCCCCCCGTTTTCGGACCATTTCGGTCAAATTCACATATCTTGAGCTCCGGACGTCCGAATGACGTACCGTCAGCTTTGTTGAATTCCTCTCAGTGAGACGGAACTTTTGGCTTACTCTGCTCGAGGTTTGGATGCCGACGGAGTACGGTCGGGTCGGTTCGTACACGAAACCAACCGGGCCCCTGGAACGAAAAAGCCAATAACTCACAGACCGGGCGTCCGATTGACGCGCCGTCTGTTTCGTTGACTTCCTCTTGATGAGACGGAACTTTTGACATACTCCGCCTGAGTTTTGGATGCAGTCGGAGTATGGCCGGATTGGATTGTACCCGAAATCCAATCGGGCCCCTGGAACGGAAAAACTGATATCTTTCAGCCAGGACGTCCGTTCGACGAACCGTCAGCGGCGTTGGTGATTGCGTTGAGTAACGGTCCCTTTGAGTATACCCTATGGGAGTTCAGGGTACAGTTGTGATACGGCCGGGATTGGTTCGCACACGAAACCAACCGGGCCCCTGGGACGAAAAGGCTAATAACTCACAGACCGGGCGTCCGATTGACGCGCCGTCTGTTGCGTTGAGACCCCTATGATGAGGCGGTCCTTTGAGACACTTCTTTGTGGGACTTTGTGATACTTGGAGTATCGACCAGTAGCTCGTGGAGCGGACCCTCCCGGAGACGAGCGTGCAGAGTACGGAGACCGTGTAGCCGACTGAGACCTGACGACTGCTTGACCGACTCGACTTGGAGTGAGTCGACTAGCCCAGTGGACGGAGCGCCCGGTATTTGGCGGCATACCCACGGCGGACGGAGCGCCTGGTAGTTGGCAGCAAACCCGCGGTACTCGACAGGAGGAGTACCTCAGTAGGCTATTTGGGTGAGCGCCCGGTATTTGGCGACAGACCCTCAGCGGACGGAGCGCCCGGTAGTTGGCCGCAAACCCGCAGTACTCGACGGGAGGAGTACCTCAGCAGTCTTAGGTTAGTGAGCAGTACCTCGGAGTCGTGACAGGACCACTGTACACTCTAGAGACGGAGCTCCTCAGTAGTTACGGTTTCGATAATGAAAATCCTGGTTTGAGCTGAGTCAATGAATCTTTGCGTTTCCTCATGATTGAGATGGGTCGCTTGATAACTTAGGTATATGTATGGGCATATACCTGGGTGATGGTTATCCGTTGATTTCATGATTTTTGTGTATCCTTGTGATCGGATGGGTTACTTGATGACTTAGGTATATGTATGGGCATATACCTAAGTAGAGTCTGATGTTACTTCGTGATTGCTGTCTTTACCTTGTGGATATCCGTGTTGGATTTAGTGAGACCTTAAGGGTCTCGGGGTCCCTACTGAGTAGCTTATACTCACCCCTGCACGGGCTATGCCCGCACTTCGTTGTGTTGGTTGCAGACGACGGACAGCGCAGATCGCAGTTGAGGCTTGCGGAGCAGGTCGGTACCCGGAGGAGGACCACTGAGCGGACGTACCCGGAGTAGACGACAGGACCCGAGGAGTAGAGGAGCTATCTGTACCTACCCTTCAGGTAGGATCCGTGGTGGACGATCCAGGAGCTGAGCCATCTGTACCTACCCTTCAGGTAGGAATCGAGGAGGACGACCCAGGATCCGCTTCGTTCTTCCAGCTGCTGTTTTTCCCTTTCGAGTTGTACTTTACAGTTGGGCTTGTATTTCCGGCCCTTTTACTTTTCTTCGCTTGTGTTTACTTTTCCGCTTGCTTACTCTGTGGTGTTTGTTTGCTTTTGTAATGACAATGCCTTCCCAGTTATCGGGATTTACGCCATTGGTGCTAGTCGCCAGCCCTTGGCCTATGGAAGGCGGGCTTGGGGTAGTCACGGCACGGGCCCCGAGGTCGGGTCGTGACAGATTGGTATCAGAGGTGGTCGGTTCTACCGCCGATTCTGATCTTTCTTTCTGTGAAGCAATAGTGTTAAGGGTACCGAGTATGGTTTTCAGTTCAGGGAGTCCAGTGTTGGTGCGGGCGGCCGACGTATCCATACACCAGGACCCTGACAACTGAATTCCGACTTTGTGCACGAAAACACTGATTGCGTGTGTGTTTCCAAAGTTTAAAAATGTCAGCTCAAACCAGGTCAGCTCACCAGGTTTAATCGTTTGACCGTGTTACGATGTTTCTTTCAGGATGCCTTTTCTCGGACGACCAGCTTTAGCCCAGAGGGATGTGCGTACTGACAGCCTGCCGACCGACGAGGCTTCAGTTCAGGGCCCTCTTGCAGTCGAGGCACCAGCAGAGGCACCAGCGGTACTACCATACGTTGGGCCACCGATGCCACCAGCCCCAGTAGTAGGCGATGCACGACGCTTGAGTGCGCTGCATGAGTTCCAGCGCCAGAGGCCAACCAGGTTCAGGGGAGAGACGGACCCGCAGGCGGCTGAGGATTGGCTGGAGGCTGTGGTGGGAGTCTTCAGGCTAGTGGGGACGCCATCGGACTTTATGGCGATCTTTGCGGCTAGCCTTCTTCAGGCAGCAGCAGGCAGGTGGTGGAGCCACTTGTTCCAGTTTTTCCGTGGGATGGCCTTCTCTTGGGAAGACTTCGAGACCTCCTTCAGGTTGGAGTATGTGCCAGTAGCTCTACACCCCGAGCGTGTTCGGGAGCTGTTGCCTTTGTCGCGTGCTTCTCGATCAGAAGCCGAGTCATCTGTGGGCAGTAGACAGATAATGCAGAGGCCCAGAAAGACCAGACCAGCAGTTGGGCGATCTCGGGTTTTAGGACCGGTGGTGCAGGGCACCCGGAGTGGGAACAGAGCTAGCCGTGCAAGGAGCAGGTTATGTTACTCATGCCACGGAAAGGGTCATCTGGCACGTGACTGTCCGACTCCCGATCCGCAGGCTTTGAGGGAGCCACCGAGATAGAGGCAGCGACAAATGCTTGAGCAACAGTAGAACTCTTGGAGCAGGTGGACAAGAGCGGAACTAGTGGATACGTCTCTTGTACTTCTAGTTCCATGTTTGATGTTGTATTCGTGTCTTTGTATTATGAGCTGCAATAATAAAGAAGACACTTATCTCTTGTGATGTTTGCCTTCCTGTCCTCTTTTGTGATGTTACTGAGTGGTCCCGGTTAAACTGTTGACTTGACCCTCACTTTCGAGATTTCAACTGGAGCAGACCCAGTGACCTCACACTGATGCCGACAGTGTGACTCGACCCTTGGAGGCAAGAGTGACAGTTGGATCTCTTAGTAGTTACGTCGAGGCCTTACGACGTCATCCATGGCATGAATGCATCCTTCATGCCATGATTGACTGTATTAGGCAATGGGCGTGGTTCATCTAGAGAGGGGATGAGACCAGGTTTCTCTTTTCGGCAAAGGAGAAATTTTAGCAGCTCTTCCAGATCATATGCAAAGGAGGTGCAGTTCATCCAGGAGCGGATGAAGACTGCACAGTGCAGTAAGAAACAGGAAACCAGTGCCAGTCTTAGAGACTCGGGCGTGTTAAATGTTTCAAGAAGAGGAAGCTTAAAGGACAGATGAATCTGCGGAGTAGCAGACGTGGAAGTGGGGCCTTGAGAGCAGCAGGTGGTGGTGTACATCTCAACATGTTACAACCACCCGCCTTTGAAATCCCCGCCAGGCTCAGGGAGCAGGAGGGCTGGGAAGGAGAGTAGCTGCATGCGGTCAAGTAGTGTGACCCAGGGGCTCTAAGAATGATTCGGGGTACGGGCTATGTCTACTATGAGCTGCCATATCTTTAGACATAGGTACCAATCATTCTTTCCTTCCACGAATCTTGTCCCAGACCTAGAGGTTCCGGGTAAGCCGTTGACTTGACCCTCACGTCTGGAGATACCTTTGGGAGGAGACTCGATAATCACACTTACGCCGATAGTGTGATCTGACCACGAGGCGAGAGTTTCGGTTGGAATCTCTTGGTGGCAGCGTCGAGGCCGTGCGACGTTGGTCTGGTTATGGATCGAATTCACAGATCATACCCAGGTTGACTGTTTTAGGCAAAAAGGTTGTGGTTTATCTACAACGTTGGGATAGGTTTTCCTTGGTCAGCGAAAAGGAAACCCTGGGCAGCTCATGATAAACTCATGCACAGGAGGGTGTAGCCGATCATTCTTGGGTCGACCCACCTTACCTTCGTGGCAGCAGGAGTTTTGAGTTTCAGTTATAATCAGAAATGGAGACCTCTGGAGTTCGAGGATGACGACCACATCTTCTTACGGGTCTCACCTCGACGAGGTTTACGGAGATGTGGCCTGGGAGGCAAGTTATCTCCGAGGTTCAACGGACCTATCTAGGTCCTCAGCTGGGTAGGCGAGGTGGTTTACCGCTTGGCCCATCCACTTCAGTTGCACTAGGTGCACGATGTTTTCCACGTATCCCAACTGAGGAGATACATGCTCGACCCCCCTTCACATATCATCGACCATGAGGAGCTAGACGGTGGCGATGAGTGTCTTATACGGAGGTTCCTGTGGGGATCGACGATCGACAGGAGCAGATCCTAGGAGGATGGTCGATTCCTCTTGTGCACTTTCTTTGGCAGCGCGGGAACCTCCATGTGAGCACATGGGAGCGGAAGGCTCAGATGCGTGCTCAGTACCGCTTTGTTTCCCTAAGTCTGTGGTGAAGCTTTACGGGGACGTAAAGCCCTGTGGTGGGAGTAATGTAAAGACCCGTAAATTTCAAGGAAATTTTTTTCTTAATTTTCTTTGGAATTTTACAAGAACGCAGTTTCTGACGGCACCTGATTCCGAGGCCCGGTGTGCCCGAAATCATTTTCCGAAGTTTTGGCTCGGGTACGTTCAGTGAACGGACGAGCGGGTTTTTCTAACTTTTGAACCGGTGCCCGGAATCGAATTCTGAGGGCACCGATGAAATCGCAGCGCCGGTTTTTGCCTAGAAACGCCTCTTCCGGAGTTGCGTTTGCTCAGGTGTGGTTTTTAAATTTTGGGACTTCAGGTTAAGAAATAAAATAAAGTTGTTACGACAACTTTATTTTTATTTCACTTGAAGCCACTTGAAAGCCACATTAAGCTGGTTAAGCTTAGTTGAAGCGGATAGGGTGCAACTGAAATATCCTATCCTCTTGATAGGATATTTGTGGGTGGGGCCCGCACGAGCCCCGTCGTTTCTTCCGCTAAGTAACGCACCCGCGAAAACTCGTCAAAGAAACTGAAAGTCAACTGACGCGGTTTCTTAGTTTCTTAACAGACCATTAAATTGGGCTGTTTCTTTCGTCCAATTAATTGGGCGGTTTCTTTGGTAAATTAATTCTTGGAATTAATTGTTCGTTTCTTTTTTTTATCGTTTCTTGTGCGTTAATAAAATAAGATTACTCTTATTTTATTTTGGGTGGAAGCTTGTGGCGTGGGGAGAATTTGGAGGAGAGCGTTCTTCTTCGGCGAAGAACGCGAAGAACGCCGGCCTCCGGCGAAGAACGCCGAAACCGCGGAAATCAACGACGCTTCTTCCGCGACGTTTCTTCTGCGACGATCGTTCCTTTCCAAGCGACGTTCTCCCTTCGGACGCACCTCGACGACAAAGGAATCAACGACGTTTCTCCGGCGACGTTTCTTCCGCGACGATCGTCCTCTTCCGCGACGAACTCGCGAGCGACAACGCTTGAGGTAGGGGTTTTAAACCTTTTTAAAGTTGTTGATCTTTCCTTCGATCTTGAAGGTTCTTTTTTTTTGTCGGCCCTTGTTTCCGAATCTTTTTATTTATTTTTAAAAAGATTGTGATGGATTATCGTTCTAGAAAGGCCGATTGTTATCAATCTAATGCGAGGGGGGTCGGGCCGCACAAACACGGCCGAACCCCCCCCCCCTCCTTTATTCTAGTTGTTTCTTGCGGATGGAGCGAGATGGCGTGGTGTCGTCGCACCACGCGGGAATCGTGCGGCAACTATTGAGCGGCGCCGTCGCGCCGCGCTGTGGAACGAAATCAAACAAGATCGAGACGCCTTCGCGCCACGCCGAGAAGTCGATCAAGCACGCGACGTCGTCGCGCCGCGTCAAAGAGGCCGCAGATTAAATTAATTTTATTTTGTTCTTGAGCGCAGATTGACGGGCGACGACAAACGAGGCCGCAAGTTAATTTTGAGGCCTCCGCAGTGAAGGTCGGGTCCCGGGATGACCGTAGGCGCTGACGGGAAGCAAATCGGACCACCGGAGCGTCTCCGGTGGCCCGCGGAAGCCGGCGGCGGCGGCACCCCGCGGGTGTCCAGGGTGGCACCCCGCGGGTGCCGCGGGGTTGTCTGGCGACACCCCGCGGGTGTCCAGGGTGGCACCCCGCGGGTGCCGCGGGGTGGTCTGGCGACACCCCGCGGGTGTCCAGTGCGACACCCCGCGGGTGCCGCGGGGTTGTCAGGCGGCACCCCGCGGGTGTCCAGCGCGACACCCCGCGGGTGCCGCGGGGTTGTCTGGCGACACCCCGCGGGTGTCCAGCGCGACACCCCGCGGGTGCCGCGGGGTTGTCAGGCGGCACCCCGCGGGTGTCCAGCGCGACACCCCGCGGGTGCCGCGGGGTTGTCAGGCGGCACCCCGCGGGTGTCCAGCGCGACACCCCGCGGGTGCCGCGGGGTTGTCAGGCGACACCCCGCGGGTGTCCAGCGCGACACCCCGCGGGTGTCCAGCGCGACACCCCGCGGGTGCCGCGGGGCTGTCAGGCGGCACCCCGCGGGTGTCCAGCGCGACACCCCGCGGGTGCCGCGGGGTTGTCAGGCCGCTCGGTCGAGCCGAGCCGGACCGGCCCTGGCCGGGCGGGGTCGGGCCAACCGCGTCGGACCCGGTTCGGGCCGACCCAGGGGGGGTTGGGCCGGGTCGGCCCGGACCCGGACCCCCCCGTTTTCGGACCATTTCGGTCAAATTCACATATCTTGAGCTCCGGACGTCCGAATGACGTACCGTCAGCTTTGTTGAATTCCTCTCAGTGAGACGGAACTTTTGGCTTACTCTGCTCGAGGTTTGGATGCCGACGGAGTACGGTCGGGTCGGTTCGTACACGAAACCAACCGGGCCCCTGGAACGAAAAAGCCAATAACTCACAGACCGGGCGTCCGATTGACGCGTCGTCTGTTTCGTTGACTTCCTCTTGATGAGACGGAACTTTTGACATACTCCGCCCGAGTTTTGGATGCAGTCGGAGTATGGCCGGATTGGATTGTACCCGAAATCCAACCGGGCCCCTGGAACGGAAAAACTGATATCTTTCAGCCAGGACGTCCGTTCGACGAACCGTCAGCGGCGTTGGTGATTGCGTTGAGTAACAGTCCCTTTGAGTATACCCTATGGGAGTTCAGGGTACAGTTGTGATACGGCCGGGATTGGTTCGCACACGAAACCAACCGGGCCCCTGGGACGAAAAGGCTAATAACTCACAGACCGGGCGTCCGATTGACGCGCCGTCTGTTGCGTTGAGACCCCTATGATGAGGCGGTCCTTTGAGACACTTCTTTGTGGGACTTTGTGATACTTGGAGTATCGACCAGTAGCTCGTGGAGCGGACCCTCCCGGAGACGAGCGTGCAGAGTACGGAGACCGTGTAGCCGACTGAGACCTGACGACTGCTTGACCGACTCGACTTGGAGTGAGTCGACTAGCCCAGTGGACGGAGCGCCCGGTATTTGGCGGCAGACCCACGGCGGACGGAGCGCCTGGTAGTTGGCAGCAAACCCGCGGTACTCGACAGGAGGAGTACCTCAGTAGGCTATTTGGGTGAGCGCCCGGTATTTGGCGACAGACCCTCAGCGGACGGAGCGCCCGGTAGTTGGCCGCAAACCCGCAGTACTCGACAGGAGGAGTACCTCAGCAGTCTTAGGTTAGTGAGCAGTACCTCGGAGTCGTGACAGGACCACTGTACACTCTAGAGACGGAGCTCCTCAGTAGTTACGGTTTCGATAATGAAAATCCTGGTTTGAGCTGAGTCAATGAATCTTTGCGTTTCCTCATGATTGAGATGGGTCGCTTGATAACTTAGGTATATGTATGGGCATATACCTGGGTGATGGTTATCCGTTGATTTCATGATTTTTGTGTATCCTTGTGATTGGATGGGTTACTTGATGACTTAGGTATATGTATGGGCATATACCTAAGTAGAGTCTGATGTTACTTCGTGATTGCTGTCTTTACCTTGTGGATATCCGTGTTGGATTTAGTGAGACCTTAAGGGTCTTGGGGTCCCTACTGAGTAGCTTATACTCACCCCTGCACGGGCTATGCCCGCACTTCGTTGTGTTGGTTGCAGACGACGGACAGCGCAGATCGCAGTTGAGGCTTGCGGAGCAGGTCGGTACCCGGAGGAGGACCACTGAGCGGACGTACCCGGAGTAGACGACAGGACCCGAGGAGTAGAGGAGCTATCTGTACCTACCCTTCAGGTAGGATCCGTGGTGGACGATCCAGGAGCTGAGCCATCTGTACCTACCCTTCAGGTAGGAATCGAGGAGGACGACCCAGGAGCCGCTTCGTTCTTCCAGCTGCTGTTTTTCCCTTTCGAGTTGTACTTTACAGTTGGGCTTGTATTTCCGGCCCTTTTACTTTTCTTCGCTTGTGTTTACTTTTCCGCTTGCTTACTCTGTGGTGTTTGTTTGCTTTTGTAATGGAAATGCCTTCCCAGTTATCGGGATTTACGCCATTGGTGCTAGTCGCCAGCCCCTGGCCTATGGAAGGCGGGCTTGGGGTAGTCACGGCACGGGCCCCGAGGTCGGGTCGTGACATACTTGATGAAATCATTGAACTCTGTTATCTTGGACAACATTACATAACCATGTTCAAATGTCGGTGGTTGGATACAGAGAGAGGCGTGCGTGTTCATCCGACTCATGGAATCATCGATATTAAATGTAAAAGTGTTCTCGCAGTAAATGAACCATTCTTATTGGCTCAACAGGCACATCAAGTTTATTACGCAAAGTATTGTGCTACATCAAGAGACTTGACTGATTGGTGGAGTGTAACAAAAATCAAAATTCGAGACAATCAGTTTAGTCAAAGTGAATGTGTTTTCACTGATGTGCAAAGAATTGAAGTTTTTCAAGAGAGTACTCAAAATCAATCTTTTTTACAAAGAGACATGAGTATCGATGATGACACCCCACATTTAAGAGTCGGTGATGACGATGATGTTAATGATGTCACATATGAATTTGAAATGGTAAGAGATGAAGCAACTGTAACTCGAATGGATATCGATGATGTTGAGGAGGAATATGAAGATGACATTGACATATATGAAGATGATGATGAAGATGAACACTGATAGAATTCCATGGTATTTATATACAATCATAATATGTATATATGTATATATAATAGTAATTATCAATTATTTGCTAAGATTAACATTTTCTGTTTCAGATGGACGACGCCACATTTCGTGAGTTGGCGGATGCTGACCTGCCTTTCGATGCGGATGAGTTGCTGGCAGATGACCCTCAGCCTGCAGGCGCTCCAGGGAGTACGCGGAGGGGGCGCGGTCTTGTACGATTGATGATTCCTGACCCCGTCCCCGATCGACGTCCACGTCTTGGGTTTGATCCACGCACACGGAGGTGTGATAACCTGTGTGATAATCTGTGGATTTGACTAAGATTTCATTAATCTATTCACATAATAAATGTTTATTATTTTTACAGTTTTCCGCATATAGCAGTCAGACAGGGCAACGCTATTTTGCGCAACTATTTCTCTCAGTCGTGGACCACATGGGAGCAGATTCTCATTAATGTGCAGCAGGCCATATTCGGCCATTGGTTGGTACGTACGTAAATAAATAATTTTTATTTTGAAAATTATTTCATTTCTAACTTGATATTTTGATTTATTTGTAGGGTTTATGGTATCCGATCGAGGATACCATGCGTGACGCCATCCACAAGGCATGAGAGGTGGCCATGTGTGATCGCTTTCGTCAGTTTTTGCACAATTTAAGAAAAGCTGTCACGAAGAAAGCAGGAGTGTCAGATTTTGACGAGTCATGTAGAGCACACCGACCATAGTACATTTCATCCAATGTATGAGATGGATTATGTGCGTAGTGGTTGAGTGGTGCCTTTCAAATGAGATCATCGGTGGAGAGGCATAATCGGGGGAGACAGGAGGTGACTCATCGAGCTGGGAGTCGTTCTTTCAGTACTCATAGACAACATCCGATACGTACATTATTTATAAATATTTTATATAACTATAAATATTAACAGTTTATTTTTTATTCTTATAGGTTGTCGAGCACCCCGATATTACAGAGTACGACGTATATCAGAGGATGTATAGTGATCCTGCTACTGGAGAGCTCAGAGGTGATCGTCAGCATCACATCGTGGTCAGTATTATTTGTTTTCAAGTTTAAAAATTAACTGCATATAATATATTCACAATTTTAATTTTAAATTGCAACTACAGGAGTCATATGAGGCTGCAGCGTCACAGACCCGGCCAGAGAGTCAGGCCGAGTCATCAGATCAGACCACTGGCCGTCAGTTTGATGAGGCGGCATGGATGCAGGCCACCCAGTATGCCTTCGAGAAGGGTCGGGTAGTTGGTATTAGCTCTCGACTGACTCCCGGAGATTATTATGGCAGTGTTGCGATGTCGGCGTCCAGCTCGAGAGGAGCTCGTGCATCTTCTTCTGCTACACAGTATGAGGATCAGTTGCGATCTCAGACTGCACTGATAGAGAGTCTCCGACAGGAGCAGGAGCAGATGCGTCAGCAGCAGCAGCAACATGAGGAGGAGCGTCGACGCCAGCAGCAGCTGTACGAGGAACAGATGAGTCGGTGGCAGCAGCAGCACCAGGAGCAGATGGAGTACATGCGTCGACTCACTCATGCTTTAGGGATAGAGTTTCCTCCACCAGCATCTGCAGATCCCCCCCCCTCCCCCCCTTCAGATTAGAGTTTGGTTTTATGTTATAAAGTTTGTAAAATCAAATATGAATTTTTTTCTATTCGTAGTTTCTGTCTCATTATAAAATATTAATAATATTATATTTTGAAATAACAATATTAATATGAATAATAATATTATTTATATTTTATAATATTAAATTTTATATATATATATTAAAATTTTATAATATTATAATTTAATTATATTTTTTTGTAATATTTGAATTATTTTAATATTTGAATGTAAAATAATTCTATTATTTTTATATTAATTAAAATAACTTATTAATATTTTTTTTATTTATGAATTATAATTCTAATATTATTATATTAATTAAATCATTTATTAATATTCCATTATTTTTTATTTTTGAATTATAATTATATTATTATTATATTAATTAAAATAATTTATTAATAATTTATTATTTTTATTTGTGAATTATAATTCTATTATTATATTAATTAAAATCATTTATTAATATTTTTTTATTTTTTTATTTTTGAATTATAATTGGATTATTATTATATTAATTAAAATAATTTATTAATAATTTATTTTTTTATTTTTTTTATAGTATTTGCGACGAGATACTATGCCCGTCGCAAATATTATTATTATTATATTCATTAAAATAATTTAATAATAGTTTTTTATTTTTTTCTAAAAAACAGTATTTGCGACAGACCCCGTCGCAATTACTCTTTTAAAAGTTTTTACAAAAAATACGGAGTAAGATTTGCGACGAGAAGTATCCCCGTCGCAACTACTAGCTTTAGCGACGGGTCCGTCGCAAATAGTTGTTGTTGCGACGGCGTTTTCCGCAACGGGCAATTTGCGACGGGCCCCGTCGCAAAAAGCCATTGGCGACGGGATCCCGTCCCAAATCGCCCGTCGCAAATACCTGTTTTTCTAGTAGTGTAAGATGTAATACGATTGACTTTTATATATATGGATTTGTTAGTATATCCTAAAAGGAAAGACAAATTACACTTTATCATTCATTCATGTATGTTGCGTATATAACACAAGTTGAATGATAAACAAACCCCCTCGAGATTAATCATAAAGTTGTCCTTAATTGATGATTGCTTGGTGAGGTGTGACAATGTATAAAGATAAATTTGAGTAATAGCTCATATAGAGATACATAGTTCACTCATGAGATGCATGTACGGCTTGTAATTTGGATTGATTTTCTTGAGTATACCACATGGAAGATTATATAACTTGTAATTTGGATTGATTTTCTTGAGCATATCACATGAAAGATTATTCATTATGTCATTGGTATACACGAGGTGCATATTTCATAGTAATCATCAATACATGAGGTTTGGGCACCCTACTTGTGAACCTTCACATTTGATATATGATTGGGCAATTTGAGATATTATCCTTCATGGTTTTATACACATCTCAAGGTTTTGATCTTTCGTGGATTATTCATGACTTTTTTAATACCCTTTTTAGGGATTAGCTTTACGATATGCATCAACGTATTTTTTTTCAGTGTTGTGTTGAGTTCTAGGAAAATTAAGTGGCAAGTAGACAAAAAATTATATTCTTTTAATGCATTGAGTAATAATTCATCTCCAAAGATACTATGATTAACATTTTTATGTCAATTGATGAATCTTCCTTCACATGCTAATTTTTCTTATGTGAAACTCTCGTCGAGTTATATATGTAAAATATTTTAACATATTTCAGCACATGTTTTCCATGCATACTATACACTGACTCATAAATTTTTTACCTTGACTTGGATTTCTGGTTGGATGATTTGGGGACATCTTTTGTCCTGGCCAATGCATGTCTCTTGGCAATCCTATCTGCATCACTCCCATACCAGCTCACCCATCTCTTGAATGCCAGCCCAGCTGCCCTGGTTCTGGTATGGTGCTGTGGTGGGAGTCTGGAGAACTTGCCTGCACAATACTTTTTGTGGTACTTCAAGAACAAAAACTGGTACTTGTGCTTGTTCACCATCATCTTCTCCCTCTCCATCACCCCGGTGACCTCATTGGCCAGCTCAAAAAACCCACCCCTCACGAATTTGTATAGGAAAGCCTCCAGAACCTCTTGATCAAACTTCATGGGAGCTAGTAAGGTGGCATATTTCATCTCATCCCACAGGTCTATGACCTCCTGGAACCTTCCATCAATGGCAGCATACCCAATGGCTAATGAGCGGAATGTTTGAGCATTCGGTTCATGCCCGAAACTTGTCATCTTCTTCAAAGCCACACCTGCAATGTCCATCAATCTCTTACTACAGAAGAATCCGATCACACCATTCCAGTCATCAAGTCCACAATCCAAAGGTCCGGCTTTGATTTTTCTAAGGAGCTTCAACATCAGCATGGGGTCACTCCCACCGTCACAGCCCCTGACAAGCAACCAAAAGATGTCATTTTCAGCTCGTGGTAACGTAGCCTTGCTTATCTCCTCGGCTTGAAGCACTTGGGATTTGATCAATTCCTCATAACATCTCAAGTCAATTTGAATTCGAGCATTGTGAACATCCTTCAAGAGCGACTTGACCTCTGTAGGTCGATCTTCTTTGATGAAAGCATTCAGGAGCAAGGTACACAGCGAAGAATAATGAGTTCTGATCCCAGCAAAGAGCATCTCATTGATAAGGTAATGAGCTTGATCTAGCCACCCAAATGAAACGCATGACTTGATGACTATAACGGAAATGGAATCATTGGGAGAAACTAAAGACCCTTCCTTTTCTGCCTCGAGCAATAACTCAGCCAAATCCTTGGTTTTCCCAGCTGAAATAAATGTCTTCGCCAGCTTCAGATAAAGTTCATCCTTGTCCACAGTGGATTTCTTTAGGAACCTATCCACCGCCATGTGTTGATCACATAGCCTCATCATATCAGTGAATCTATGGTCCTTGGAAGCATCATCTAGTTCCATGCATAGTTTACCTGGATCTGCAGACTGCACCAGGTTTGTTGCAGTGGTTGAGAAAAAGTGCCAGTCCAAAACCATATCTTGCACATGTGAGTGTGTGAACTGCAAGCCTTTTGCTTGACCGATAGATTTGTGACTCCAATGAGCAGGCAGCCCGCGCCTTTCATATCCAGCAGCTTCACAATACAAGCCGATGAACAACGAAACTGAAGAAGAGGAGACATGTCTAACATGGCAGTGCAATTTCCTGGTAGACATCATCACCAGCAAACAGTAAATAACTGCATATTTTGTATTGAAATGGATTAAGATCTGTAATATGAAAAGCATCAAGAATGAATACTAACTACTGATCTGCATCGAAAAAAGAATGAAATGTCCATTTTGAAGGCACACAGCATGACAACACAAATGTAATTTGATTGGTCAAATGTGGCTATGATGGTGTGAGTCAGAGAGAGAATGCGACAAAAAAAATCACTTTATCAAATGAAAGGACCACTTGGTAAGTAACCAAGGACAACAAATATGCAATCTTCACTCCATTGAAAGATCACTGAGCTCATAAAATAATTGACCACAACAGGCGCGCACGCACACGTACATATACATGCCCAGAGGCGAAAAATTTGCATTGAAACATTTCGTTGTGCAAGTAACACGTACGGAATAAAAACTGAGTTTGTAATCAAAACTGTGAGGCAACCAACTGATAATTTACCACAGACGGTTGGAGCATAGAAGAACACCGACGTACTTGAGGCACCGCATCAACAATCAATGGGGCTGCACTCTGCTGATGGTGGCTGCTGACGAAACCAAATCAAATCAATTTAGTGGGAAATTTTGGTCTGGGTGCTTGGAGCACTGGCAAACCAAGAGTTACAAAAGGCAATTGTCTCTGGGTAGGCCACTGCAATGGCGAAATGGAAAACTACTGAGGAGTCTGTCTCGGCCACTGCAGCAACAATAGGCAAAATGGTAGTTCTGTGCGCTTTTTTAGAAGAAAAAAAAACAGAAATTGTTTGATGTTTTTATAGGAAAATTAAATTTGGACCAATTCATCAGAAATTTATTTCAATGAAAAACCCTCAAAAGTTATTTTTCTGAATTATTTTATAATTGTTCAGGTCTTTCACCCGTGTGTTCGCACTGGATGCAGCAGCTACTGAAATAAAATAACTATATATTTGAAAAAGAATGATGATATGAATGTATGAGGAAAGAAAGTACAAATTAATATGCTTCTAGGAATTGAAAAAATGTAGATAGATAGAACATTGAAGTATATGTGCAGAAATAATAATATGAATGTTATAGAATAAATGCACGAATTAACTGTAAAGTAATATCATAACTCAATTAATTACAAGGTCACTTGAAAATAAAATCCAAGGTCAATTCGATATAAATTATCATTTCTAAGTAAAAAAAAAACTCATTCCTATAATGCATAGAAAAAGCAACATATGAAATAGAGCACTCATTTTAGACATGTGCAGAAGTAAAATATTAAAATGAAAACATGTAATCTGATGACTGGCAGCAGAATATTCTACAGAAGGCGGGCAACAAACCCTACAGAATGCTAGATGACCAAACTAAAACAACTCCAAGGAAATTACAGAAGCAAAGCAATGAAGATATTCTTCATGCGCATTTAAAACATGTATGCATGTGCACTGAGGAGATAGGCATGTCATAATGGATCAAAGTGTTTTTGGTCGATACAAGCCAAAAACAATTGGGCTTTGATACGATATTTAGGTTTCATTTCTTTTTACTTTTTTCTTTTGGTAATGGATCCTTCAAATATCATTTAATAAAATTATTTTTTATTGAATGTGAAGGGCGTCAACATTTGGTCGTATGTTTAGCTTTGAGTCACAAAATTCTTTAAAACACGAGCAATGGCGTCTTCAAAAGGCTCATCGTCTGATTCCTTGGGGACTGAGTTAAGAAACTGAAATATGTATGACAGAGCAATAACTAATAAAAAAGGACAAATGATTCAAAGAACAAAAATAATACAGAAAAATTATTTCAAGCTTTTTGAAAGTAATAATGCAAACTCACTTAAATCGATAACAATGCAACAAAAATCATTCATCATTATGTTCATATTCAACAATGGATCCAGATTACAAAGGAAGCACTCCAACAGGTTACATTGATGAGTTTCAAATAGGAGTTTCAAATAGGAAGTTCGATGATTAGTAATGTAAGTCATTTGCACAACAGGTTACTAGGAAACTCAATAATTAGTATTGAATACCACGAATCCAAAATGAAAAGAGAGGGAAATTTGAAAATAAATTCGTATACAGTATACTGAAAGTTCTAAAGGTTGGAAGACAAATTTGTGAAAAACATCCCATTTCACAAATGGGTAGTTCGTTGAGTTTTTTTTAGTGGTTTCATCCCCAGTCGGTTCCTCATCCACTACCTCAAACAGATTCAATACAAATTATAATGGCATGGGGTCGAGCTTCTTTTTCCACTTTCCACCAGCAGAGTAACACTTATATCCCCTTCATCGAAAATCCACAACAAAGTAACAGCAGCCATTTCATTACTGCTCAAATTGATCCACCAAACACTGCTTAAATGACAAGAGATCATACCATAACATGAATGAACCCCATTTCAGCATCTCTCGATCATCAACCTGCTGAACAAAATGACAGCAGTGAAGAAAATAAGTGGTTGGGTGCAAAATAAAAAAAAAATGCAGAAGAAAGACATTATCAAAAACATACCTCTACAATTTTTACAATCACTCAAAACCCATGAAATTCAAGGCATTCAAGAACATAACTCTAAGCATAGTAGTGAGATAACATTCAAGAACAAACCTAATCTGAAAAACCATGAAATTATATACAGAGTAGTGAAATAATATTGAAGAACCTGCCTGGGAGACTTTCACAATCACTCAAAAACAATGAAATTCTTGGCGAGAGACAGGGAATAAGGGAGCGAAACGATGCACGGAGAGGAGGGAATAACAGATAGAAATTTAGGGACCGGGAATAACCCATGCCCGACGCCGCGGGAGGAACCTATGGAAATTAAGGGGAGGATAGAAATCGAACATGCGTGGCCGAGGAAAATCCGGTAATCGGAAAGGAGGCGACGACCCGATTAGGTAATCTGCGCAACCGGGGGGAAACAAAAGTGGGGAAGAGTGAGGTCGGGGGAGGGGGAGGTAGTGATGAAGAATTCATGTCACTGAAGTCGGTTACATTTGCATATTTGTCATGATTGAAAACATAATGATAAAGCTAAGTGTTTTGATGAGAACAGGCAAAAGTTGGAAAGTAATGAAACTACTACAATGTGAATAATAAATGGAGATACATTTAATGTTACCTCTAAATGTTGAATAGTATTCTAAAATTTTGAAATGTTTTGTTCGTTGTCAGCAATGAATGGGACTTTGAACGTATTATGGTCATGTGAACAATGATGGCTACGAGTGTTAAATTTATATATTTTCACAATGAGTGAAACTTGTTTGGATTTCAAAATATTTAAAGCAGAATGACGTTGAATAATTACCTGAATAAGTTTTTCTCTAAGCTCATATGTAGGTTTTGATATAAACTTCATAACTTGTTTATCAAATAGAACAACATAGTGTATGATCGTTGGGAAGCAGTTGAACTTTATATCTTCAAGATTACAAAAAAAAAAAATTAATGCACTGTTGCTTCATATTTAATCTAACATTTATTTCTTGGTGATCTGGAGATATTTAGTTTACACCTTGGAAGAATGGATGAGGGTGATGCATTACGGTCTAGACATCAAGTAGTGTCGTCCAAATATTGAACTTGTTTCCGACAAGAAATGCATGATTCATAAAACCAGTTGTGGTTACATTGAATTTTTTTCACAGTGCCTAAGGTTGTGCATTTTATAGCCTATGATAAAAATCTTTGTAAACATTTTAAAGTAAGCAATAAAAATAATATACTAGTAGATACAACTCCAAAGACGAACATTCAATATGAAATGATGAGTCACCTCGGTACATAAAATGATTTGAAGTGAGTTTTTCTTATTATTAATGAGAAGCAAGGATGAAGTAAGTGAGGTGTCAGAAACTGTAGATAAACTGATAGTTTGAGGCGACTTCTGTGGGTGAACCTTAAAGTGGCGCACACCAAAAATTAGTGATGAATATAAGTCATTTAGAATGACATGTGGTTGTTTCCATATTTTTTGATCTTCCCATTGCAATTTGAAAGAGTTTTCAAAACAAAGGTTTAATCCTGCGCGGGGTTCTGAAAACACAAGTGCGAAAAAGAAAAATAACTCGAAACAAATAGATACATAAAAGTCATTTTAATTATATATGTAAGGGTAGCCTTCAATTTTTGCATAAAGGTAAAATATTATATTGCGCAAAGGTAAGCTTAACTTTGCAAGGGATACGTGAAGGTAGCTATGAATTCAAAAGTTGCATCAAGGTAACTTGTTTCTTGCGTAATGGTATGGTCGAACTATAAAAGGCCGCATGAAGGTAATGCTAAAACAAAAATCGTGTAAATATAGGTGTCGTGTAAAGGTAAGCAGTTCGGAAACTAACCTACGTAAGAATATAAAGTACCTATGTAAGGGTATAAAACACCTACGTAAGGGTAAACAATTAATTACGTGAAGGTAGAATTCTCATTGCATAAATGTAAAATGATAATTTTCATACCTATGTAAAGGTGGATAATTTTCTATGTAAGGGAGAACAATCTTGCATTTCTACGTAATGGTAATAGATAAAATTATAGATCTACGTAGAGGTGACTTGTAATACTATGTATTGGTAAAATGATATTCACATAAAAGTAAAACGAACTTGAAATACCAAAATTAACATACAAACAACAAAGAAAACCAACATGACTTTTCCATAAAAAAATAATTTAACAATAACATACTAACAATTATCATTAACAATTATTTTTTTATTTTTTTATTTTTTTTGTCAAAAAAATTATCATTAACCAATTACAATAAAATAAACAATTAAATATGAGATTTTGTAATAAAATAATTAAACAAACATGTTTAAACAGTAAATATTGTGATAACTTGAAATGATTAGAATCAATGTTATATGTGCAAAAAAACTGACATATGAATACACGCGTGGGCAAACACACGCACACATAAATTGCCTACGTAAGGGTAAATGATTATATACATATAAAGTACCTATATAAGGGTAAGCAATTAGTTACATAAGGATAGAATTCTCATTGTGTAAAAGTAAAATGATAATTCACATAGTTATGTAAAGGTAAATAATTTTCTATGTAAGGGTAAGCACTCTTGCATTTCTATGTAAGGGTAACAAATAAAATTACAAATCCATATAAAGGTAATTTTTTAATATTGTGTAAGGGTAGAATGACATTCTCATAAAAGTAAAATGATATATGAACACACACACACACACACACACACATATGAACATAAGCGTCTGTGCGCGCGCACACACACACAAAGTACCTACGTAAGGGCAATCAATTTGATACTTAAAGGTAGAATTCTCATTGCGTAAAGGTAAAACGATAATTTGCATAACTATGTAAAAGTAGATAATTTTCTACGTAAGGGTAAGCAGTCTTGAATTTCCATGTAAGGGTAACTGTTAAAATTATAAATCCACGTAAAGACAACTTGTTACATATATACATACACACACACACACACACACACACACACACACACACACACACACACACACACACACACACACACACACACACACACACACATACACGTAAGGGTAAAAAATTGGTTACGTAAAGGTAGAATTCTCATTGCGTAAAGGTAAAACGATAATTCACATAACCTTGTAAAGGAAGGCAATTTTCTATGTAAGGGAAAACAGTCTTGCATTTATACGTAAGGGTAACAGATAAAATTACAAATCGATGTAAAGGTAATTTATAATATCACTCAAGGGTAAAGTGATATTCACATAAAAGTACCTATGTAAGGGTAAGCAATTAACTATGTAAAGGTAGAATTCTCATTGCGTAAAGGTAAAATGATAACTTACATATCTATGTAAAGGCAAGTAATTTTCTACATAAGGGTAAACATTCTTGCATTTCTATATAAGGGTATCAAATAGAATTGTAAATTTATGTAAAGGTAATATGTAATACTGCATAAGAGTAAAATGATATCTACTATATCTACTATATATACTAAAGTTGGGTTTCTTCACACCACATGTCACCCTTCTCCTTGCACCACATCACTACTTCCCTTCAATCCCCTCTCATTCCCTCTACCCCCCTGTCATTTTAGGGTTCCCACTAAATATTCGTGTCTCCCTCCCCGACTTCCCTCTCCCGCCACACCTCCGCCTCCGCCTTTACTCTACCTTCATCTCAATTTCCCCATCCCTTCCCGACTCCCTTCATCCGTGACCCCCCCCTCTCGACACCGCCTCCCTCCCTGACTCCCTCCTCGACCCCTCTTGACACTGACTCCCTCCTGACTCCCTCGACGACTCCCCTCTCCAGCCACGCCTCTGCCTCCGCCTCGCCTCCGCCTCTACCTCCGACCTCCTCCACGAATACCTGCTCAACATCACTCCCCTTTGTTCCCCTATCATACACCTTCAATCGAAGTGGAGTCGAACACGTTCAGCTTTCACCGTCTGTCAAAATCAACAGCTTCGTGATAGGTTCTCTCCAAATCGGTACATACCTGATTTTATCTTGGTTATTCCATACGATTCTTCCACATTTGATCATACATTTTCATCCTGATTTTCTTCCATTACTGAAACCCTAATTCTCTAACCCTCATTTAATTTAGCTTCTATGTGCTATGGTTCTTCCTCTTTTGTAACCATAATTTTGTGCCCCTAATTTCATTCTATGTTCATTGTTTTAAATTCATACTGCACCCTCAAAAATCCACGACCCTTCCATTCCTCTGTATAAGGTTCGTTCTTCATCAAACCTTCTATAGTTATTTTATCTCTTCTGTTAAATTTTTAATATTTCTATTTGCTTAAGTACATCTATTTCATTTGGTCACACAATATTTATTCACCTATTCATTTCTTTTCAGGATTCAGACTTCTTTGTTCCACCACATAAAAACATGTTGCAATTTAGGCAAGCATAACTAACTTTTTCTGTTGGAAATTTGTGTTTACTGATCTTTATTAATTTATTAACACTGAATTACCATTTTTTTCAAATTTCTATATGTATTGCAAAAAATGTTTTCTGAGATTATGTAGATCTTTGAAATGATAATTGATTATGTATTAGATGCCTTTTCTATAATGGTATAACCCTAATTTTCTTTTCCTTTTTGTATGTGCCAGGTAATAAACCCTTCTTCTCCATCATTGGTCAATTTCCATTGTGTCTTTTGCGATATAATAACACTTTGAGTTTGAATGTATAAATCCAATTCACTTCCAACATTTGAACCTCTAATTCATTCTTAAACGTTATTTTTTTTACAGTTTTTTCCATTTCTTTCTCTTCTATCCCATTATTTTATTTATTATTTTCTAGATTCTTTAAATATAATTATGAGTGCAACATCATTTGACATAACCAGGTACCATTGTTCTAAATTTCTAAAATTTCATTTATAAAAAAACTACCATTGAATTACAATATTTATTTTAGCCTTAATTCATAGGATCATTAGAGTAGTGGATATTTACGACTATGACGTAACATTGATGTTGGGTTCGTTAAATCAACCATGCATATTTTACCCACCCAAGTATATATCTGTACACTTGATTAACTATTATTTTTATTGAAACTTTATAATTGAAAAATATGCATTTTTGTGCTCATTTCCATTTTTCAATGTTTAATATAAAAAGTTCATTTATTATTTTCAATTGGATATTATTATCATTTTAATTTCAAATTATTTGGTTTTTTTCACTATTATATTCTATTTAATATTATAACCCCATTCTCTATGTAGAAAAACATGCTGCATAATTCTGATGGTGAGGATGCGATGCAACGTTATTTTGCAATGTGTGGAGACTCTGCAGCTACAACAAGCCATGAAAATGGACTACATCCATCTATGAAAGAAAACTTAAAAAAGAAGATTGGAAAAAATGACTACCATTTTGTGATTCTATAACAAGGTAATATTGAATTATGATTGCTTTTTTTTATCTTTGATTTCATTTTTTTCAAATTTATATATGTATTGCACAAAATGTTTTCTGAGATTATGTAGCTCTTTGGAGTAATAATTGATTATGTATTAGATGCATTTTTCTATAATGGCATAACCCTAGTTTTATTTTCCTTCTTGTATGTTCCAGGTAAGGAACCCTTCTTCTCCATTGTTGGTTAGTTTTCATTGTGTCTTTCACGATACAAGAACACTTGAGTTTGAATGTATAAATCTAATTCACTTCCAAAATTTAAACCTGTATTGCATTCTTAAACATTATTTGTTTTACATTTTTACCCATTTCTTTCTCTTATATCCCATTATTTCATTTCTTCTTTTCTATATTCTTTAAATAGAATTATGAATGCAGTATCATTTGTCATAACTAGGTACCATTGTTCTAAATTTTTGAAATTTCATTTATAAAAAAAGAACTACCATTGAATTATAATATTGCTTTTATCCTTATTTCATAGGAGCATCATAACAATGGATCTTTACGACTATGTCATAGAACTAATGTTTGGTTCGTTAAATCAACCGTGCATATTTCATCCACTCATGTATATATTTGTATGACTGATTAACTATTATTTTTATTGAAACTTTATAATTGAAAAATATGCATTTTTTTCTCATTTTCATTTTTTCTATGTTTAATATAAAAAGTTAATTTATTCTTTTCAATTGGATATTATCAACATTTTAATTTCATATTCTTTGGTTTTTTCCACTATTATATTCTATTTAATCTTCTAACCCCATTCTCAATGTAGAAAAACATGTTGTATGATTCTGACGGTGAGGATGTGGTGCAATGTTATTTTGTAATGTGTGGAGACTCTACGGCTATGACAAGCCATGATAATGAACTACACCCATCCTCTTTTCTATATTCTTTATATAGAATTATGAATGCAACATTATTGGATGTAACCAGGTACTATTGTTCTACATTCCTGAAATTTCATTTATAAAAAAAACTACCATTGAATTACAATATTGCTTTTATCCTTATTTCACAGGAGCATCATAACAGTGGATCTTTATGACTATGTCATAACATTGATGTTGGGTTTTTTAAATTAACCATGTATATTTCATTCACTCTAGTATATATCTGAATGCCTGATTAACTATTATTTTTATTGAAACTTTGTAATCGAAAAATATGCATTTTTTTCTCATTTCCATTTTTTCTATATTTCATATAAAAATTTCATTTATTCTTTTCAATTGGATATTATCAACATTTTAATTTCAAATTCTTTCGTTTTTTTCACTATTATATTCTATTTAATATTCTAACCCCATTCTCTATATAGAAAAACACATTGAATGATTCTAACATTGAGGATGCAGTGCGACATTATTTTGTAATGTGTGGAGAATCTGAGGCTACGACAAGCCATGACAATAGACTGCAACCATCTATGAAAGCAAACATAAAAAAGAAGACTAAAAAAATGACTGACATTTTGCGATTCTATACCAAGGTAATATTGAATAATGATTTCTTTTTTTATCTTTGATTTCATCTTTGAATTTTTAATTTTGGTAACCAGAGTATTATAAATTTCATTTTACAAAGGTTTTACTTCAACAACTTTTTATTTCAAAGTTTTTTAGTTTTCCATATTTATTTTATATAAACTACACAATTTACAATATATAGTTTGTAGTATATTATTTCCAATTTCCATTAAATATTTCACTATATAACTATTAAATAGTAATCTATTGAAATATAAATTCAACTATTATTTAGTTAAACATTGTAATTCACATCATACATTGGTAATACATATTTCAATAGAATACTAATGGGAATTTTAATTCTTCTCCCAGAATATCATGGGTGGAGATATGTATCACAATAATGGGGGTTGGTGAAGCCAATTAATGTATGTGATAGGTTGTGATGGAGGGGGAATGTGTGTCAAGAGAACATAATGTCTTAGATACTACTCTGTCCCCGATGAATTCTCTAGATGGTTCTACACGCCCAATGTCTTTTCTAGAGGTAGCAGTTTGGTGCACCTACATTCAGATGGGCCTGGAATTTACATAATTATTTACTGATAGATTATACAAAAGTTTTTATGGATTATTTATATGTAAGTTATTCTAGATTACTCATACATAGTTATTTCTAGATTTCTTACACAAAAGCGTTCCCCAATTTATCATACAGAACTGTTTTTACAGATTGTTTATGCTTAACTATTTCCAGATTGCTTATGATTAAGTGTTTCTAGATTGCTTATGATCACCAAAGTAGGTTGAAATGGATAGTTTCATATCTAGATTTAGTATGTACTAAATTAATACCTATATGTTATGAGGTTTGATTTCTTAATATGGATAAGTTAATATTAAAAAACCCTGAGTCTGAATATGGTAGGAGACGAGGTTCGATTTGGTTTCCAATTTAATTTATCAACATTGCCTTACCATTTTTTTTTCAAATTTCTATATGTAATGCACCAAATTTTTTCTAACATTATGTAGCTCTTTATAATCCTAATTGATTATTCATGTCTATATTTTTTATTTCCAGTTACATGGATTTACAACAATCATGTAATGGGGATGATCTAAGGTAATGAAATTACAATTGTAATTGTCTTATTCATATTCACTTTCTTTTTTTTTCTTTGAAATATTATAACAAACATAAAATTAAAATAATTATGTTTGACAGTGGTTATTGACAATTTTTTACAACATAATAATGAAGAACCATTTTCATATTCTTGGTAAATGGTGTCCATTTTGATATTGAAAAAAAATTACACATATACATTAAATTCATTTTATGTTTGCTACAATGTCTATAATTTTATATCATCATATTTAAATTTATATTTTATACTTATAACTTTCAGGAATTTGGCTATACTACAATTCCATGTGAATTATTTAAGCAATTTGTTTAATCAATACATCCTCTCCAAGTGGAACCAAAGGCACTTTCCTATTCTCTTCACTATATTTTTTGCATTCAAACTGCTTATTGTACAATTTATGTATACAATGAACCACAACAGATTTCTCCCTTAAAACAGATTTCAGATCTTCTGATTTTCTTGTCAAAAAAGTTTTTAATTAAACTACAGTTTTGATGTACCTTTCTAATGGTTTCTTACAATGTTGTCATTAATTTTAATGGGTTTTGATTTACTGTTAGTTGTATTTATGAGTTTTCATGTATTTTTTAGTGAACACCATTATGATCTCTATAATCTGTACGCTCTATTTTTTTAATTTGATAATTTTTAAATGAATTTTACCAAATCTTCTCTAATTAAAAATTATATTTTTTTTCATTTTATTTATTCTTTCATCCAAATCTAGCACATCATTCTTCATTTAATGAACATTATCTATTCTCTAGAGTTTCATGGGAGTTATGTTATGCTTATAAACAAGTCATAAAATATTTGAAGCTTTTCCAGATACTGTAAAGTATACTTATACCACCATATTGAAAAATATGTTCACTTTTTAGTTGTCTTAAATTATAAATTGGTATAAAATTTGGAATGTAATAACATATCAAATGATTCATTCTATGCTCACTTCATGAATCTCATTTTTAGGGGATTTTGAACTGATGTGGTTGATGATATCATTGCTTCAACGTATCCATACATTTAATAGTTATTGATCTGAGTGGGTATTTTCAGGTAATGACAAGATGTTGGTGTGAAATCTAAATATGTACCCATAGACTTTAGGGATCTTTATCATATGGAAAAAACTAAATCTTTAAAATATGTTTACTTTTTAGAAGAGTATCTTTATCAAAACCCTTATATTCTCTTCATTCCTATTGACGTGAACCTCACTTAAGATACTAATATTGAGTAATGTATTTATAATTATACATATTTTCTGACTGAACAAGCAACATGTGAACTTGTCACCCCATTTTTCAAAGAAAAATTGAAAATGGGTAGCCTGCATATGCATGTACTCATTATCATATGTAGGTTATGTATGGATTCATAATAAAATATTTCTAATTAACCATTAATTTCTGGTTTCACTAGTTTCTTTGTCCGCGCAGGCTCAAATTTCTCATTTTCATGACACTTGTGCAGCATGCTGAGTGTGAATTGGGTGCACCTTATATCCAAAATTCCAATTGTAGCTGGAGATATTTTGGATTATTACCTCTTATTACATCACTATAACTCCTCAAATGATTATTTTTGTAAGTAAATCCTTCTAAATGGCCAATTCATGTCGTACAAATGGTAATTAACAGTTCACAACCAATTCTTTTGCTACTATTTCTTTTAAGTTGCTTCATTTTCTGATTTGATGTCATAACATGTATTGTAAATATGGATTTATCTTACTATTTCCTTTTATATTAGTTTTTATAGTTTATTGATTTTATTTAAGCCTTTTAATATAAATATGAGTTTTAGATGATTATATGATTTGAAGTAACTTTACTCTCCATGGGTTCATATATTAACCACTTAAGAATTTCCCCCTACTATGGTCAGAATCCAATGCTTAATAGGATTCAGTAGGAATTAATCTTTCCTATTCATGTGAAATTTGAAAACCAATAAATGGCATATACAATTCCCCTAAAATTAAAGTTATAAATAAAAAACCAGGTACAACAACAACAATATTTTCTTGAAGTTTTTTTGTTTGGTCATCATGCATTTTACATCCAACCGTCACATATAATTATAATATTGTTAATGTAAAAGGAAGGAAATCGGCGAACATTTCTAGTGTTGGGATGAAATTTCTCGATCCTACAAGGTGATAGGGTGGATTTACACTTCAATTTGGGGAAATACAACATCATGGAATAGGGGAGCAACATATTTTAGAGTAGTAGATCTTTTAATTTTATTTGATTTATTAGTTATTTTTTATTTCTTTAAATGAGACTCGACATGAATTATTTTTTTTGGGTCATTATTTATTCTTTTTCTGTTCTCAATATGTTCTTTGAGTGATATGTATTATGTGTTTAATATAATATATTATGTTTTGTGTTGAGTCATTTATTTTATAGGTTTTTTGTTTAGTGTTTCATTTGAGGATCGTATGGCTTCAACTCTAACATTAATAATCATAATGATCAAAATTTGAATTAACCATTTGAATGGTGTTTTCATTCATGCATTTTAATTCTTCATGTTGAAATTAAATTTTTATTTTTTATAAATTATCCTAAATGTTTTCTACTATATTTATGATATCCATCCAATTATGTAACTTGTATTTCAAAATATGATTCTATTTTATTTGTCTATCAATTTTTAATTCACTTTACAATCCAATGTTCTTGTAAATGTTATTTCAAAAGTAGTTCATTCATGTTATTGAAATCACCATCCTCAAAAGAATTTAATTCCTTTAAATTTATCCTTAATGTTTTCAACTATATTGATGATGTATCCATATTTTCTCCACATGTATTCCAATATTATGTACCACTAAATTGTGATTTAAATATATTCAATATTAATGTTCATTATTAACTTCAAAAAATAGAAATATCTTATTGAGAATAAGCATTTACCCATAATACCGTGCAAATGCACGGGTGAGTACTAATTTACATAACAGTAAGGGTAATCAATTAGTTATGTAAAGGTATAATTGTCATTGAATAAAGGTAAAACGATAAATCACATAGCTATGTAAAGGGAGATAATTTTCTATATAAGTTTAAATGGAATCACATTTCTACGTAAGGATAAAAAATAAAATTATAAATCCACATAAAGGTAATTTTCGATACTATATAAGGGTAAAATGATATTCACATAAAAGTAAAATGAACTTGAAACAACATAATTAATATACAAATTGTCACGAATCAACCCGGGTTGAACCTAAATCGGTCACCCAAGTCGGTCCGTGGGAAGGCCCGAAAGGCGTTCCCAATCCTCTAGGTCTGGCGATAAGTGACAAAGGAATCAATAGAGGCAATTAGAATGGTTTCTCCCAAATAAAAAAAATAAACAAGGATGACAGTATAAACATAAAATCAAACCAAACTCAAATTTATTTCCAGATTTTACATCATTTATATCTCAAAAAAACACAAAAAAACTGAGCAATAAACAAAACTAGAACAACCAAGCTGGACTTGACACCAAACAACACCTCCAAGTGGCCTAGAGGGTTACTCTCCAACCAAACACTGACCATCGCTCGAGGCGACTGAACCAAATATGGAACCTGTGGGAGAAACTAAAAACAAGAAAACACTATAGGCATGAGTATTAAAACTCAGTAGGTAGACCCAAATTATTCTATTCCTAATGCATATCCTTTTAAATAAAGCAACATTGATTTTCAGGTTTGAAATACAAACTATAAACATAGGTTTTTCCATACTTTACATTTCAGAGTAAGAAAATCACAACCCATTTACCTCACATTGTAAAATAAGGCTCATTCATGGAAGTTAAGTTGGGTTCATAGCAGAGATGAGAAAAATAGGACCAAATAAGAAACATCCATTTATCATTAAAAAGGGAAAACATTAGTTTGTTCAAAAATTCATTCTTGAAACATTTTTAAACAAAATTGTACTTTCTCAATTTTCCAAAAGAACACCCAAAACCAAGAACAGGGTATATAGTTCACAACGAGGGAAATGGATAATGAGACTAGTGTCAGATCATCATGGGAATACCTAGGAACTCAGAGGAGAACAAGAACATACTATACATGTGACTCATCTCTAAGGCATGTCCTACTTGATGAAATCATAACGCCCTAATGCCCGACCTTCACCCTACCTAGCCTGGTGAAGGGGTTTGATTCCATAGTATTAAATCCATGCATCCACCTGTTATGGTCCACTGGCTAGTATAATAACCTAGACTAGCACAACAAATGTTCTCATAAATCCTCTTAGTTATGCTAGGTTCCCATGCTATGTTCATAAGGGGGCGTGACAAACAATGCAAGAAACAAGTCACACATATATACTCTCATACACCACCACAACCGGCACCACCCTAACCTCCTCAAGGAGCATTCCATGCATTAAACAAGAATCACATGGGTGGAGTCCCAAACCATGGACATTTCCACCCATTTATTAATCAACTAGGCAATGGATCCCTCATAGAGAGGTTTTCCAATAAACCAATTCTAGATTCCAAATGGGCCTTATAACATTTTCACAAAAAACAATTCATTTCATAAACATCCATACACAACCCCATTTTATAATCCAAACCACCCTTCAAAACCAAAACGCATTTATAATGGCCAAAGGGGCATATCAATAAGCACTTAATGTGAAAAAATCCATTTTAAAACTCCAATCACTATTTTGAACATCAAAAATACATTTATAAAAACCAAACCATGTCTTTAAAATCTATTAATCACTTAAAAGTTCCAACCAATCCATTTAACAACCACTTGGGGTGAAAAATCCTTTCCAACCATTCCAAACAATCACAAAACAAGGGGAAACCAACTAATTTCATGTGATATAATTATTATAACAATATATACCTACTTAGAAATTACAGGAGGTGAAAAAATCAATAAATCAATGTAAACCTAACTTTAAAGGAAATATAAAATGGGGTCCTACCTTAAGAATAGAGAAACTTCTGGAATCTGGTGCAAAACTTCAATCACACACCACTGCACCCAAGGGAGACTTAAACCAACCTAAAACAACAAGATTGAGCCCAATATTTAATTATATATCCCTAAAAATTATATCCCAACCATTGGAGAGAAGAAGACCCAAGAAAGGGGAAAGAAAACCCTAAAAAATAATAAAGCAAGGGAGAAATCACTTTCAAGGAGTTTCCTTGAAGAATTCAGAAAAAAATCACCAAAAGAGGGGAGATCTAGAGGATCCAAGGAAGGGGGAGGAGCCTTTTAGGGCCTATGAGGTTGAGGGGGCTAAGAAAGAGGGGTGATATGGTTTAAAACTGAGTGGAAAAGAAACCCAAAACCCTAATTTTTAATGACCTGGCAGTCCGCACAGTTTTCCAAACCATGTAGAGACCACACGACCACCTTTGCCGAAGGAGACACTGGCTGAAAACTTACCTGGTCCAAGGCACATGGCCATGAAGAGGATGCATGGTAGGTTCTGTCTCCCACCGCATGGTTTCATGGGCTGGGCGCACAATTACTACCACTACAACAAAACCGGCCCCTAGCGGCGGTTTAAACCGTCACTATAGGGTTTGGCGGCGGTTTACAAAAACCGTCGCGAAACTGGGCGTCAGCAATCTATTAGCGGCGATTTTTACTATTTCGCGGCGGTTTAAGAAAAGCATCGTAGATGCCTCTTTTCGCGACGGTTTTTGTCCATTTCGCGGCGGTTTTATGCGTAGATGATTACTTTTTTTTCGCGGCGGTTTTAACCGCCGCTATATTCTGGCGTTTGATGCACCTATGTCATGGTGGTGAAAACCGCCGCTAAATTTAAACATAATACATTTAGCAGCGGTTATAACTACCGCTAAATGCTGACCAGTAAGGCATTAGCGGCAATTAAAACCACCGCGAAATGTTGACCTGAAAAAAAAAATAATTCTGCTCCTACCACACCACTGCCCTGAAAAACAAATCAAACCAGAATATTGAACAGGAGACACCATACAAACAAATAACATGGTAGTATTCATTGAAAAATAGGATATGAGCAAATGTTGTATGTTATGGAGTCCAACCTAAGGAAAGGTATGTATCACAATTTTGTGAGTAACCAATCCATGTGACCCCCAAGATGTATATGTGTTTTTAGCTTCTTTAATTTCTTATGTGTTTTAAGAAGGGTTGATTTATATTATATGGATACTAATACTCTATATAATAAATGGTTATGAATTTTGATACAATTTATGTGATCATGCTAACCATGGTGATGTGTAATGATATGTAATTGGTTATCCTCTAAGTTGGCCGATATAACATCCATGGGTGGATTGTGATATGGGTTGGGTTTTTTTAACAATGGATTTGTGTTATGGGATAGAACAAATTATGTTTATATGGGTATATAATTTGTTCCAAAGATGGATGTTTGAGTAGTTATAGAATGTATGTTATGTTATGGTTTGTTGTGTGTTTTGGGTTGGTTGTTAATGCCTACTATAGAAAATGGGTAACTTTTGAATTGGCGTGTGTTTTAGGTTGGACAACACGCTAACCGTGCATGGTGCTTGAGAGAGTATGGTTTATGATCTTGTAGGTTATACATGATTCCTATTGAGGATTTGAGTTATGTCATTGGATATGAGATAAGAGTTTCATGTATACATCCCAAGATGGTCATCATGTTGCAGGTTGGATGGGATGCATCATGATATAGTTGTTATTGACTTTGTTGAAGAAAACAGGTTTGAGTTTTTTAAAATTTCAACAACAAGTTATCTAATGTTTTCCTAAATACCTTATTGGTGGAATTATACTTAACCAAACCAAATGATATTGATTTTTCACAATAGTTATTATCATAAGACAATGTCATTAATATATATGTGCATGTATGTGATCTTTATCCTTCAGGGGAAGTATGGTGTGTCGATTTCTAGTTAGGATTAGTAACCTAGATTTCATAGTTGGATTGGGTATGGGATTTGTGATATGCATGAGAACCCTCGAGTGGGTATATTGGCCTATGATTTTCCTCGTGATATTTGAGATGGGTTCATAGATGCTTCTCCATGGGTTGTATCCTATATAGGATGTGACATGTGAACTAGGGTTGAGAGAGACTAGTAATATTGAGATGCATCTTGGGATATTGGTGATTGGAGTGTTCTAATCAAGTGAAATAGCGATTCTCATTTCCACCTGATGAGGGTTTTCTTGTATGTATGTAATCCAAGAGAGGACTTATCCTAGGTCTATGAGTTCATTAAATAAATGAAAGTAAGTTTAGAAACTTTGTTATATAGTGATGGTATATAGGTGGATTGTGGTTTGGTATTCAGTTAGTAATATCATTGTATTTGGTATTGTGAATGTAAAAGCATGGGTAGTGCTTGTGTTTTGTTAAGTCTAACATGAATAATTGACATGGTTATTTGGGGGATAAGTTAAGTTAAACTATGATTATTTGGATGTTATTTTAATGATGCATATTAGGTGTTTTAATAGAGTGTATACATGCTTAGATTCATATTATACTGATAACGGTTAAATTTAGGTATTGTGGGAGGCTTCCAAGATACACTCTTTCCATGTCAGTAAGAGCGTGAGTTCTTTATTAGCATAATTGGTATGTTGGTTGTATAGTCTAAGATTAGCCTTTCAGGTGGGGATTTGGGTAGTTATTAGGTGTAGTTTTACTTGGTTAACATGTGGTTTGTAATAATTGTTGGATTTTCATAGATCTCATAGATAGAGAGATTTAGTGATGAAGGTAATGTGACTATTGGGAATTTGGTCATGGGGAAATTATCAATTCATGGTTGTTTCATGTGATGCTTTCCTAATGTATGGGTTTGTTCAATTGCGGTGATGCCAGGTTTCTCAAGATGGTTAGTGCATTGGGATACCAAATGACACATATTTTGATGCATTTTTTATTACAATTAGATGGTCCTTGAACATTCTTCCTATGGTTTATACATTATTCTATGATACATGTTATATGTGGTCTCATCGCTTGTTTTATATCAACCTTAAACTAAAAACAAATTGGTATTCCTTGACCCATTTGAGTGGTGTAAAAATTTTAAGGCCATGACAGAGCCTTTTATCATTAACCTTTCATGCCTTAGACATTTATGGTCATGGGATTGGCCTTTTAGTGTGATACATATTGGATATGGATCCAATAGGGGTATGTCTATGCTAAACTAAAACATATTGGGCCATCAGATATGTGCTTTATCTTCCACTTAGTAAGGAAATTGATTGAAAAAGGGAGTATCTAGTAAAAATTGGCATATATAAAACCAATATGTTACCTAATAACTTCTGCCTTGTTGAGTGTTACATGGGGTGACTGTTCCTCCCTCCTGAGATTTTATTCTAAGGGGATATACTTTGGTTGTGATTATGGATATAGGTTGGGCATGTGTAGACCAACCTAGCGTAGACCTAAGGATGTGTTAGAATTTATGGAATCCCTTCAGTGAGATTTTTATCTTCTGTTGTTTTGGTTGTCTTTATACCATTGAATGTTTGGGGTTTTGGTATGTGATAGAATTTCTTCATGCCTGTGTAATGTGTTGTGGCTCATTGGGCCTTGATAGTGATGGTATGAATTGGGCTTACACAGCTAGGATACCCAGGTGCTGTTATGGAGCAACAATGATATGAATGGGACTTACACAGTTGGACTACCTAGGTACTTCTATGAATTAGTTATGGTATGAATCGAGCTTACACAATGGGGCTACCCGAATGCTGCTATATAGTAGAAATGGTATGAATATGGGTTATATATATGGTATTCTCATTGGATGTGGTACCAATTCAAACACAGTCCTAAATGGAATGATGTATACCACACTCGAGAAATCAAGACATAAAATGAAACATCATAAATAAATAAAATGCATAGAAGGAAACATGAGAAATCAAGAAAATGTTAGGACATGAAAATGTTTGGTGGCAACTATGTGCCATACATGTTACATATACAAACCAACCGTTCTCATACTTGTTCAACACATCAACAACACTACTACTCATCATCTGATGCTGCATCGTCACCCTCTCCACCTTCATCTCCACTACCTGCTTCCACCTATAAGAACATTATATTGAAAATTAAATATTGTTGCATATTTATAATTAAACTTAAAACCAATAAAATTATGCAAACTAAATGATTTTGATTTTTTTGTGATTTACCTACTCACCACTAGCCGATGCACTACCACCGGGGGCATATCTTCTCATATGCTGACGTATTTCAAGCAACTCTTTCTACAAAGCAGATATCTGATCCCCCTGCTGGTGAACTATGTTTCGTAGAGAAGACATATCCCTCTGAGTATCTTCAGGTATGAAATGACTATAACCAGGAGTAGATGTAGCCGAAATCCCTGATGGCCTGCCAAAGACCTCAGATGGTACGGGTCCCAAACCCATCCCGCGCACTCTACCAGGATGCTCCTTCCCAAGGACTTTACCAACCGGGTCATCCTGGGAGACTGAGTAGGATTTCCCAGGATTGACATCCCATATTTCTTTAATTTTTACCTATAAATCAAATATCAATATATATTAACACAGTAAAAACTGATAATAAGTTATTATAATAAATAATTGACTTCATACCCCAACTTCTCTGGCAGGTTCATTAACAAAACTTCCATATGTTTTTTTATGAACATCCAGCCACAGTTCTGTTCGGGATGCTTCATGCCCTAAACTCTGTGACTGCATTAAACAAAGATAAATCAATAATTAAATATGTTAAATAGATAATATTGTCTTATAAATATTTAAACTAATTAAAAGATTACCAATGACATTCGGCTTCTAGCAAAGCTTTTTGAGCCCGCAGTGTGCAAGATGACTTGCTTTGCCCGGTTTGATGCATTCTGTCTTGAGAGATCCTGAAATAAATAAAATTCAATTTAACAGTAATGTATTCAATTTCTATCTCCTCTTCATGTACATGTATAAATGTAAAATGAGGATAATATAATAATATATATTTCAATACCATCCGCTTCTCATCACGATGGCTATCGACAAAAACTTTCCACTGTTCTTTCGATACCCCACTGGGTAGCTTCTCATACATATGCTGCACGGTCAACGAAGTATCATTGACATCACACCACAACCTCCATTTGAAATCTTTCCATTTTTTTCCAAGATTTTTTAATGTCCACTTCCGTGCTATCACATCAGCAACGGTAAAGTGGAAGAACATCTGTATATAGAAATTAATTTTGAATATATTAGTAACATGACATTCAATTAAACCATAAAGTAATAAAATTACCTTTATCTGAGAATCAAAAACTTCATTTTTCCAGTTTGGAGGCATATGCCTCCAATCATCATATGAAATAGGCAGGGAAATGGGCTCTGCTGCCAGCTGACCTATAATCTGACCAAGTAAACCTGCGGTGTCATCCGTCGGGACCCCATAAGAATCAAATGACACCACTATCTTCTCGCCATTCATGTTCCAAACATCAGAACTTTTTAAGTGTTTTTCCACGGTTGTATTTTTTTCATCTGCAATTAACAAACAATTACTATAAACAAAATGCAATAAATTAATTTAATTAAAATTTGTACCTAGGACTGTGACCCTCCAGAATGTCCGTGATGAACTGGAAGGGGCGTGTCGCTGCCCCACTGCTGAGGCTCCTGTAGGGGGAGGCGATGACTCATCCTCTAATGAGACATCCACTGACGGTGTCAGAGATGGTGCAGGGGGAGATGATGCAGGGATGTAGGCAGCTGCTGCCTCAGATGTCGTGGGGACAGATGGATCGTCATCTGTCGCAGAAGTAGATGAAATGGTGTACCGCTTCTTCCTTGTCATTCCTATCATTTAATCAAATAAAATTAAGTTCAGAATATATATTTCAAAAAATTTATGCAGAAAAAAAATTAAAAATGATAATAGATGCCCAGTACTAATAAACAAAATATATATAACAATGATAATGAATGACTACAGAAATGAAATAAGTGGTTGCTGAATGAATAAATAATTGTACATACAATCATTTTCCCCTTCAATCATGTCGGTTTCCTGCTCCATTGCTTCATCCACTTCATCCATCCTTTCTAGACTAATATTTTCAATATCATGATGGACAAATAATTCTGCTTCCTGTTGTTGATGAAATTCAATTGCAGAGGTCAAATCTTCCACTTCATCACCCATATCATACAAATCTCTTTGTATTACGTGAGTAACTACACTCCACCCTTCATCCACAAAATCATTCACATAATATACCATTTTTGCCTACGATGCTAAGATATATGGATCATGCAGTTCGCGATCACCAACATCCATCAAGCGAGAGAAGTTTACAGAAGTAAATTGCAAGGAATCTCTTTTAACACCTCTGATAATATCGACCCATTTGCATTTTAATAAAACAACAGAAAAATGCCCATGGTAGTTTAATTCAATAATATCATGCAACTTTCCATAGTATTCCACTTCATCAAATGCAAATATACCACTATTCTGTGTTTTCAAACCCACTTCTCGATCGACTGTATGAAATCTAAAACCATTCACATTATAAGCGTCGAACTTTCTAACTTGTTTTATAGGACCTCTAGCAAGAAACTTCAAATCTTCTGACAAGTATGCTCGAGTATCAGTATTCATGATATGAAGAATAAAAATATAATTTAATAGATTTTCAAATTGTATGTGTCAAAATAATATTCGTATTTATTGCAATATTTATAAACTTACACGTTGTGCAAACCATTCTACCAGCTCTTTATTCACAGCTTTCATTATATCTTTTTCATTTCATGTTCGGCCTCTCATTCATCTCTTTGTTTGTATCCTAAACTCTTCAATAAATGGATCTACAATTTCACTATTCAGCATCACATATCTATGTGCCTATAATAACTCCAATTCTGTCTGTGTCGCGTATGAGGTCCTCCCAACTGATCGTCCAATAGCAAGAAATATTTTTGATTTCTGATGCATTTGAGATTGAGTTGATGTGTCGTCAATACGTCCAACTCGATTAAATCTTGTCTCAATATCATCCAAATATCTGGAACAAAAGGTGAGACACTCCTCAGCCAAATAGCCTTCAGCAATAGAGCCTTCTGGTTGAGCTTTATTTCTCACGTATTCTTTCAAATGTCCAAGATATCTGTGAAAAATAATAACAACATTATGCATTTATTTAAATTCCAAATATTGTTTACTTAACTAGAAACATATAAATAAGATACCTCTCAATTGGATACATCCATCGATAATGAACGGAGCCTCCTAATTTAGCTTTGTCAACCAAATGCACAGTTAAATGCATCATGACAGTAAAAAATGATGGAGGAAAGATCATCTCCATTGCACAAAGGGTCAATACAAACCTCTCCTGTAGGTTGTCAAGCTGTAATGGATGTAGAGTTTTCTCACATAATTGCCTGAAAAATGTGCAGAATTGCAGTACAACATCAGTAACTTTTTCAGGTAATAATGTACGCAATGCCAATGGTAGTAACTGTTGTAACAAAACATGTGAATCGTGACTTTTCAATCCATATAACTTACAATTCTTCAAATCAACACACCTTGAGATGTTACTCGAATACCCATCAGATACCTTCACATTCTTTAAAATTCGAAGGAACGCATCTTTATCCCTATTTTTCATTGAAAAAATGGCTGGAGCATACTTTTCATTCTCATCTGGCCAGAGATCACGTTTTATGTTCATTACTTGTAAGTTTTTGTGAGCATTGAGATGATACTTCGACTTTCCATGCTCATTAATTAATGTGAAAATAAAATTATCACATACATTCTTCTCAATATGCATCACATCAAGATTTTGGCGCAAAGAATTAAATTCCCAATACGGAATTTTGAAGAATATACCTTTTTTCTTCCATTGTTGCGTTCTGATTTCACTTGACGATGCACTTCGCACTCGTTTTCCGCTAGCAGTCAAATGATGAATCTTCCCAAATTCTGTTTTAACATTTTCAAGCTGTGTCAATATTTCAGAACCGGTTAATAACTTTGTAGGTGGTCTACGATCAATGGAACCATTAAATTTTGATTTGTTCAGCCGAAATCTATGAGATGTATCAAGAAATCTTCGATGGCACAAGAAGCACCATTTTCTACTGTGAGGTAGCCATTTGGGCTCGAAATCAAAGTTACAAACGGGACAAGCCAAACCAGTATAAGTGTTCCAACCGGATAAATTCCCAAGCCCAGGGAAGTCACTAATGGTCCACATTAAAGCAGCATGCATTTTGAACATTGTTTTAGAAGAAACATCAAATGTCTCAACACCGTTGCTCCATAACTCCTGCAATTCTTCAATCAAAGGCTGCTTGTATACATCAATATCATTTCCAGGCATTTGTTTTCCAGGAATAATCATCGAAATGATAAAAGATGTTTGTTGCATACACATCCACAGAGGCGGATTATAAGGGATCAAAACAACTGGCCAAATGCTATAACTCGTACTCAAAGTCCCAAATGGGTTGAATCCATCAGCAGCCAATCCCAATCGAACATTCCTAGGATCAACTGAGAAATCTGGATGTAATGAATCACATGTCTTCCACGATTGGGAATCTCGTGGATGTCTCATTAACCCATCATTGTTATTATCTACAGAATGCCACTTCATGTGTTCGGCGGTTTTTGATGACCTGAATAATCTTTGCAATCAAGGCTTCAAAGGAAAGTAATGCAAAACTTTTGCAGGTGTGTTCCTTTTCTTCTTCTCCATGAAATTATGTTCAGTCATACTTCCAACATCACCTTTTTACTACCATCTAGAAGAAGAACATTTCTTACAATTCTTTCTACTTTAATCCTCTCCCCAGTAAAGCATACAATCATTGGGACACACATGTATTTTTTTATAATTCAGACCAAGCTTGTTTACAACTTTTTTCATCTCATAAAATGATTCTGGGATTTTTGCTTCAGGAAATGCATCACGAATCAATTCCAATAACATGGACATTGCCTTATTTTTAATTCCACATAGACATTTGATATGGTACAACTTCAGCAGAAATGAAAGCTTTGAATATTTCAAACACCCACTATACAACTCTTGATTTCCATCGTCAAATAAATCATGAAACACATTTTCCTCACTGAAGTTTTCCCTTACATTTGGCTCCACAGAATCAAGAGGAGGATCCAATGATATGTTACAATCTTGATCTACTTGTGTTACAGTCTCAAAAACATCACTTGTCACGTTGCAATTTGTAGCACCCTCTTCTGGTTGTTCTGATATGTTTTGATGCTCATAGTGGTGTCTTGCAGTGCCGAATGCATCATTTATGAGGTTTTGCATTTCATTTTCCATTGGCGACAAACTTGGGACCTCATTATTTGGATTAACATCAGTCCTCAATCTTTCTGTATTGTTTGATTCTCCATACCAAATCCAACACAAATATTGATCAGGGAATTGCTTCAGTATTAAATGTTCATAAACTTCATCTCTCTTCAACCATGTTCTAAATTTACATTTAGGACATGGACATCTTATTCTCCCTTCAACAGATCGATTAGAAATTGCAAAATCTAAAAACTCATTCAAACCCTTAACATATTGAGGCGTGTTCCTCGGTAATGTGATCCAGCTTTTATCCATGTATATCATAACGTGCCTACACAAAATATATGATAGTGTAAGATTACAGAAACATAATATAATAAATATGAACCATTGATCATAAAGTATGCATAATATAATAAAGATGATTCATTGATCACATTTACCACTTCAGACCAATCGAACAAGTCTGGTCCATAGGAGACAGTGTCAACACCTCATTGAGGAGCAATAAGAATATCGGGTTACACACTTATCATAACACTATCGATCACACATTTATGTTGCCTCAAACAACACCCCATTGATGTGTGATCGAAACTGATCATAATGAATTTTAAACCAGAGACATTATGTGATTGTTTAGGCTTTACCTTAGATGTCCTCCAAGAGGAATGATGTTTCTCAATGGTTTCATACACAACCAACCATATCAAAGTCGTATTTCCTATGACAAAGAAGACTATCTGGGTACCAATCCATGTACTGAATATGGTGTGAGGTAAATTAAGTAGGCCACCACTAATGGTTTCTAATGCATAATCTAGTCCAAGAATATAAAACAAACAATAGCGTGCAGGTATATCAAAATTAAGTGCCACTATAAATATAAATCCAGGTCACACTCAGGTTTCTTAGGAGACACTTGGCACAATCTCAAACCTTAGAGATTTCATGTAAACATTGGTAATAATATCCACTTTGAAATGCACCAACCTAGAAAAGTTAGTGTAATACACTATAACAATACATTCCCATTTTTATAATGTTAGAAAGTATCAGGTCTTTTCCACATGTAACATTTTAGGATAAAACTATAGTTTATATATTTTCTTGAAGGATTCCCACGTAAGATCCTCATAAAATATAGCATGCACAACTGAGCCTCACCATTTCCTTACCAATCCATCAAGAATATATGTTGACCCCCACCCTTAGATTCCTTGGGAATCTTTATAATTTTAAATCTCCTACCAATCTACTCAATCCTCTCCTCATATTTCTAGATTCCATTATCACCATGAAAGATAGGTGGATTCTTGTTAGTAAATTATGAGTCAGGATCCACTATTCCTCCTGGGTTTTTAATACCTTCATAACCAAAGTATGAATAGTGCATATTATAACTTCCACTAAAGAAGATACCACTAAGGGATTCTCCTATTAAACTCTTCTCACAAATCTATCACTTAGATTCATAAGACCTCTTCTAGTAGGAATCGTCTAACAAATACAAGATGAAAACCCCTTTAGTCATGAGAAAATTCCTAAATCATAGAAAAACTTCCATAATCCATATTAATGATTTAAAATAATAATAATTTTATGAATTTATGAATTTTATTAATGAAATATAAAACATAAGAAAGGAATAGTTTTTTTAAATAGACACCAAATCTAGTTTATTCAATCAACAACAAAGAACAAGTGACAGTATTTTCAAAAATAACTAACCAACCATAGTAACTTGAATTCATACATGGAGGTGAGATGTCTAGGCACCATCCCACACATATTAACTAAATTCTAGTGCTACTAAATCTAGTCCACCAATGAAACTAAACCAAAACTAGGAAGTGTCGTAACATTCCGGGCTCAATATTCCTTTTTATATTAATTTATAAAGAACCGACTAGGGAAAACTAGGCAAGTCTCCCAAGAGGGTCTTATACATGGAGATGTGTAATAAAGAGACATGAAAGTAGTATCTTGTTTTAGAGAATAAAGTTATGAAACCAAATTAAAATAAAAAATAAAGATAAACATCCATTAGTATAAAAAATTCAATCTAAATAGGCCAAACCATAAAGAATTTAGTCAACCACTTTTTGTGAGAAAAACCATTTTTGAAGAAAGTCCTCTTTAAAAACATGTATATTTTCCATAAAATCCATTTAAATCCATCAATTTCATGAAACAAGCCAAAGAAATTAATAAGAATATAAGGAAATTTTAAATTAGAACCTCTTGTATAGATACACCTACCTTATAAACATAAGGAACCTAAGATCCTTCGACAACATAAATTGGAAACAAGCAGATATTCCTCAAATAGAAAAGGAATGAGGGAAAACCACAATGGATTGATTGATAACACATATTATTTATGAAACCATCGAAACCATATCACACAACACTACCAAACCAAGAACATAAATGATAAAGAGAGTGAATGATATTACATGTACCCAAAGGAAGACAACCCACCACACTAGTGAACAAATGCTCCAAGAAAAGAAATCTGGTAGAGTAAGATACCCAATATTATCTAAAATCTTTCTAGGATTTATGAGGGAGGTCTTCACATTGAATGGAAGAAGGGTAATATGTAAATCATGATAAAAACCATTGGTTATAAATAATTAATGTCATGAACCCCTTTCATGGTGTGAATTCCATGATTTATAAAAATACCCAAAAAAGTATCCTTAGTTTGAATTAATCCTAATCAACCCATTAAAAACTTGAAAATGTTTTAGGACTTATAATTCTTCAAGCTCTAAACCAAACTCATAGTATCTACCCTGCAGTAGATTCACATTGTGTAAAAAATTCATGATTCGAATCAAAGAACCAAGAAATAACTAAAAATTACCAAAATAGAAGGTGGTCGCGGGGGTCGCCGGTGGGTGCGGGGGTCACCGGAGGCCGTGGGGGGTGCAGGGGTCGCCGAAGGGCGTGGGGGGCGCGGGGGGCGTGGGGGGCGCGCAGGGCGCGGGGGTCGTTGGGGGTCGAGGGGGGAGCCGGGGGGTGCGGGGTTTGCCGGAGGGCGTGGGGGGCGCGGGGGGTGCAGGGGTCGCCAGAGGCCGCGGGGGGTGCGGGGGTCACCGGAGGCCGCGGGGGGTACGGGGGTCACAGGAGGGCGCGGGGGGCGCGAGTGTCGCCGGGGCCGGGGGGGGGGGGATCGGGGAAGAGGGGGGATCGGGGAAGAGGGGCGAGGGTTTGTGGGGGAACCGCGGTAGGGGTAGGGGAAAGGGTCGTGGTTTTTGAAATAAAATAGGGTTTCACGGTGGTTTATTAAAAACCGCCACGAAACCTTTCACTGAAAACGTTTAGCGGCAGTTTTGTGAACCGCCGCCACAAAACTGCCGCTAAACCCTGTTTTTTTTGTAGTGTACTAACCGTGTACGTAGTCTATCCAACCCAAAAAATCTCATTTTTTCTCCAAAACCTCAAAGGAAACCCAAAGAGAGAAGCTATACCAAAGAAAAATAGAAAGAATACCTCAAAATATTAAACCCATCACACCCGGTTCTCAAGATAAATGGTCAGGGACCCGACCCAAAATGGAATAAAGAAAAGTTTTAAAACTTGGGTGTGACAATTATCTCCACCATAACATTTTCTGCCCCAGTAAAGCCAACCCAAGGCTTACCTGAAAGCAAAACCCAGTACTTACCTACAACTCAAGAAGATTTACAAGGTAATACAAATGAAGAGGTTATCAAAACATCCCAACAAGAATAGAAGCTAACAAGAAGAACTCGAGGGACCAAATTGGACTCCCTACCAAGTGCCACCCAACCCAAGAGTTTAAACACCTCTAGTTGATTAGTCCTAGGATATAAAATTTTTACCACCCTCAATTCATCCTTAAAACACAACATACTGAATAACACTAAGAGGCACAAAACCATCCTCCCAAAACCAACAAATAAGCTTAAACCACATCCAACGAGTACCCTTTTAAAACCTTACTCCAACTAAACACTGGAACACTCACATCCCAACCTTTTAATAAAAAGGAGAACATAGAATTAGGTGGTTCTACACAAGACCGACCATTACCAACCAATACCAGGAATGGAACCAAGACACCGACATGAGGAGGCCCGAATGGACTCCCCACCATATGAGTCGATGAGATCTAATGAACTTGAAAACTTTCCCACACAAACCAAAGATTCCCACCCAAGGGGAGGGGAGGGAGGGACCATCTAATAGACCATAACAACTATGACATACATACACCAACCACTCAACGTTTCCTGGATAACCACCAAAAAACCAAACTTAACTTTCATAAGCAGGATGCAAGGGCCATAAAAAGGAGGCCCACATTTGATGGAACACAACCACTAAGATCTTAAGAAAAAGAGACGACTACACCTCCTTATAAATAAGGAGAAAAATCTTACACCAAAATGGGTCACAATGTGGAAATAAGGTTCCCACACCACCTTCCACCAAACCGAACAACTAAAAATAAGACAACTACATAGGAGGCTTAAACTACCTCCACCTCCCACACAGAGAACAAAACTTAAACCTAAGCCTTTCCAACCCATTGGGGTTCACCTAAATACGTGCCATCTTTACTTAGAGACCTATGGATGGAGGTTTGATGATTGAAGCATCTCCTATCTCATAGTAAGGCTTCAAAAACCCCTAAATAGAACACACAGATCAAAACTTTTAGAAACATGCTTCCATTGAAATATAAGTTCACAATGATTCAGTAAAAACCATCCTTAAAACAGAAAGAAAAAGAACCACCAAAGAATTCCACCAGACACGACTATTATAATGACAAAAATTATAGCAAGAGAGACCCAAAACAAACCCCGAATAGTTCCTTACTCTTGAAAACAGGCTGGGGTGTCCTTCGAAGAGTTGAGTTTGGCTTCCTAATGCTTCTTGGAAACACCCTGAAAGAACCGATTCAAGTGACCCAAGCATCCATAGGTGTGGAAGGTTCTTAGAGCACTCCAACACGATGGTATCTTATGACTGAGCTTTCCACACTGATGACAGGTCACAACATTGCACCCTGAAGAGGTTGAAGAGAGGTCTGAAGGCCTCTTAATTCCCCTACCGGCACTTCCAACATAAGGATGCTTCCCATTCTTCTTATTGGAATCCTCTTCACCATTTCTAGAGACTATAGGAAGACCGACCATCTGAATCCCTCCTGCTAGCCCATATTCAGCATGAAAGGCTTGCCTCACCACATCGGAGAAGGTGGTTAGGTTGAGCTCTTCCACCTTCGACTGCAACTCAGGACGAAGCCCAAGCTTGAAAATATGTGCTTTCACAGGATCATTTCCAACATACCCTGGTTTATACGGAGCTAGGTCTAAGAAGCAATGATAGAATTCCAACACCAATCCAACAACTTACTGAATACCGTACAACTCCACCCTCTTCTTCACCTTCTTCATCTCTAAAAAGTACTATTAGATGAATGAAGACTTGAAGAACTTCCAGGTAAGATCTTTTTGAGACTTTATTCAAGACAGATAATTTCACCATTTATAGGCTAAGAATTCAAGCATAAAGGTACCAAACTTTACCTTCAATGTATCAGGAAACTTGAGGAAACTGAATTCCCTCTCAGTCCTCCGCATCCACTTATCTACCTCAAGAGGATCCACTTGACCATAGAAAAGAGGAGGATTTAACTTACATAACTCAAGAACATAGTCTATGGGTTGATGAACTGGAGCATTCACTAGAGATATACCACCAAAAACTGAATATTGGGTATCCATCAAACCTTTATGAGGGAGGACACTAAGAAACAAGGGAAATAAGGAAATCGATCAAAACCAATCCAATAACATGGATCCTTCACATCAAACATCAAAAAAGAAACATCACTTCTAAAAATACAAGGGACACGACTCACCACCACAAGTTATCAAAACATCAAATTTCTCCTTAAGACACTTAAAAAAACAAGCTTGAAAGAATTACACACCCACCAATGGCGTCCCATGGGCCTCACCTATGCACATTCTCATTCCATACCAGGAACCTGGCCATTTTCTCATAAATATCTATGCATATGGTCACTCATAGAAATACCAAAGGTAAAAAAAATTAAATCACCATTCTTTTTCAAATCTCATAATGATATTTTCAAAAACCGCTATCCACAAAAATCTGCAATCCCATCCAAATATCACAAAACACTTTTTAAAGAAACACAAACCATTCAGTCAAAAATCATTTTCCAGTTTTACACATCAAATCTAAAATATTTCATTTATTTCAAAAATTTCAGAAGGCTTCCCAAAAATTTACCAACCACCTAATCAAAACCATTTTCATTTTACCTCAAAAATTCATTTTACAAAACCCAAATTTTCCACTTACCAAAACAAGGTCATTTCCATTTTAAATTCAAAATTTCACAATTCCAAAATAAGAATTTTTGAAACAATTTTTCAGGATTAAAGAAGACCCAAACTATTCACAAGGGGAAACTAGCGTCGATCAGTGATTTGGTCATATGGTTAGCGGCTATATGCCAGTCACACCACCATCACAGAGAGCATTATAGGGTAATTTCCCCAGCTCCACATGGCTTTCCAGGACTTTCGAGCTCACATAGGTCACTACCCAACTCCCTTTTCATTTCCTAATACTAAAAAATCCACAAGAACCAAAGACACCGACCAACCCAGACATCTCATGGTTACCTGAGATTTGGAACGAGTAAGAGTTCATGATGATCTTCCTACACCTAAAACTCGAGCCCAACAATCCTACTCCTTCTACCTTAACATCCCCAAGTACAATGGGTGCTCTAAAGGCAAGGTCCTCAAAAGATCCAACCTGCACTAATACCATTTTGTCACAAACCAACCTAGGTCGACCCTAAACCGGTCACCCGAGCTGATCTATGGCAAGTCCTGAAAGGCATTCCCGATCCTACCAAACTGACGAAAAGAACCAAGGGAATCAATATAGGCAATGTGAATGATTTCTCCCCAAAAAAACAAACAAGGACAATAGTGTAGACTTAGAAGCAAACCAATATCAAATTTATTTCCAAATTTTACATCATTTACATCACAAAGTAACAAAACTGAGCAATAAACAAAACTAGAACAACCAAGCTAGACCTAACACCAAACACCACCACCATGTGACCCCGAGGTTCACTTTCCAACCAAACACCGACCATCACCTGAGCCAATTAAACCAAAGCTAGAACCTGCAGAAGAAAATACAAGCAAGAAAACACTATAGACATGAGTATTAAAACTCAGTAGGTAGGCCCAGATTATTCTATTCCCAATGTATATCCTTTAAATAAAGCAATATTGATTTTTAGGATTGAAATACAAACTATAAACATAGATTTTTACATACTTTACATTTCAGAGTAAGCGAATCACAACCCATTGCCCTCACATTCTAAAACAAGGCTCATTCATGGAAGTTAAATTGGTTTCATAGGGGAGATGGGAAAAAGAGAACCAAATAAGAGACATACATTTCTCATTAAAAAGGGAAAACATTTGTTTGTTCATAAAGTCATTCTTGAAACATTTTTAAACAAAATCGCACTTTCTCAATTTTCCAAAAGAACACCCAAAAACAAGAACAAGGGATATAGTTCACAATGAGGGAATGGAAAATGAAACTAGTGTAAGATCATCACAGGAATACCTAGGAACTCATAGGAGAACCAAAACATACTATACATGTGACTCATCCCGAAGGAATGCCCTACTCAATGACATCATAACGCCTTAACGCCCAAATGTCACCCTACATGGCCTTATCGAGGGGCCCGATACCATAGAAATAAACCCATGTATCCACCTGCTATGTGCCACTAACTAGTACAATAACTTAGACTAGTGGAGAAAATGTTCTCAGAAATCCTCTTTGTTATGCTAGGTTCCCATGCTATGTTTGTAAGGGGGTGTGACAAACAATACAAGCAACCAGTCACACATATATACTCTCATACACCACCACAATCGGCACCACCCCGACCTCCTCAAGGAGCAGTCCATGTATTAAACAAGAATCACACGGGTGGAATCCCAAACCGAGGACATTCCCACCCATTTATCAATCAACTAGGCAATGGATCCCTCTTAGAGGGGTTTTCTAATAAACCAATACAAGATGCCAAATGGGCCTTATAACATTTTCACAAAAACAATTCATTTCATAAACATCCATATACAACCCCATTTTATAATCCAAACCACCCTTCAAAACCAAAACACATTTACAATGGCGAAAGGGGCATATCAACAAGCACTTAATGTGCAAAAATCCATTTTAAAACTCCAATAACCATTTTGAACATCACCAATACATTTATAAAAACCAAACCATGTCTTTAAAATCCATTAATCACTCAAAAGTGCCAACCAGACCATTTAACACTACGCCAAAATTTGTATTTAGCGGCAGTTTAAACTATCGCTAAATCATTCTACGACAGTTTTGGAAAACCGTTGCTAAATCGTATGTCGGGAAATAATTAGCGGTGATTTTTTAAAACTGTCATAGAACGATTTAGCGGTGGTTTTTTAGCAGCAATTTAAACCGTCACTAAATCGTTTTTAATTTTTTTTTAATTTTTTTAATTTTTTAATTTTTAATTTTTTTTTTATTTTTTATATTAGTAATTTATTTATTTATTATTATTACCACGCACATGCCCATCTCCATGCATAAGTCCATGTCCATGCACATGCCCATGCACATATAGAAAATTCTACGTTGAGTGAGATTTGAACCCCTCACCTCTTGCTTGTTCTCTAAAGACTTTACAACTCCAGCAGACTCTTCATGTGGTCAATAAATCGAATTTAATATACTTATACATACATATATATATATATATTAATTGAAAAAACAAGTAATACATAACAAATAGATACACACTAAATAATTATTAATCAATAATTATTAATCAATAATTATTAATCAATAATGATTAATCAATAATCAATAATCAATAATCAATAATCAATAATATATAATATATAATATATAACATATAATATATAAGACATAATATATAATACATAATATATAATATATAATACGTAATACATAATACATAATATATAATATATAATACATAATATATAATAGATAATAGATAATAGATAAAATATATAACATATAATATATAAGTAATGCATAAATAATAAATTAATTAAAAAATAATTTAATATATGATAAATAAATAAAAATTTAAGAAAAAATTAATAAACAATAGATAAATAAATAAAGAATAAAGAATAAAGAATAAAGAATAAAGAATAAAGAATAAAGAATAAAGAATAAAGAATAAAGAATAAAGAATAAAGAATAAAGAATAAAGAATAAAGAATAAATAATAAATAATAATTAATTAATAATAACTAATAATTAATAATTGATCATTAAGAATTAAGAATTAAGAATTAATATTTTTTTTTTATTTTTTTTTAAGAATTAATAAAAAATTAATAAAAAATAAATAAATAAATAAATAAATAATAAATGAATAATAAACTAATAATAAATTAATATTTAGTAAATTAAAAATAAATTAATAAATAATAAATAATAAATAATAAATAATAAATAATAAATAATAAATAATAAATAATAAATAATAAATAATAAATAATAAATAATAAATAATAAATAATAAAGAATAAAGAATAAAGAATAAAGAATAAATAAATAAATAAATAAATAAATAAATAAATAAATATATAAATAAATAGATAAATAAATAAATAAATAATAATGATTTAATAATTAATAATTAATAATAACTAATAATTAATAATTGATAATTATAAAATTAATAATTCTTAATTAATAATTAATATTTAAATTTTAATATTTAATATGCAATATTCAATATTCAATATTTAATAAATATTTAATAAATAATTAATAATTAATTAATAAATAATCAGTAAATAATCAATAAATAATAAGTAAATAATAAATAAATAAATAAATAATAAATGAATAATAAACTAATAAAAAATTAATATTTAGTAAATTAAAAATAAATTAATAAATAATAAAGAATAAAGAATAAAGAATAAAGAATAAAGAATCAATAATAAATAATGAATAATAAATAAATAAATAAATAAATAAATAAATAAATAAATAAATAAATAAATAGATAAATAAATAATAAATAAAAAATAATAACTAATAATTAATAAATAATAAATAATAAATAATAAATAATAAATAATTAATTAATAATTAATAATTAATTAATAAATAATGAATAATAAATAAATAAATATATAAATAACAAATAAATAAAAAAAATGAATGATAAACTAATAATAAATAATTAATAAATAATTAATTAATAAAATAAAAATAAATTAATAATTAATGTTTACATAATAACTAAATAATAAATAAATAAATAAATAATAATAATAAATAATAGATAAATAAATAAATAAATAAATAATAATTAATTAATTTATAAATAAATAAATCAATAAATAAATAAATAAATAAATAATAAATAAATAATAAATAAATAAATAAATAAATAAATCATAAAATGTTAAGAACCTCTAAAAACCCTAAAAACACTGTAATGTACATAAAATATGATCCGGGACTCCTTTTTCAGTGCCACAACCAGTCAAATCGAAGATCGGGAAATGAGCTTTGAGATGATATGTGGTATAGGCCGAATGGAAACCTTGATCAAAAGTTATAAACATTTGAATTTTAAGAAATCAGTGTCTATAACTAAAACCTGTATTTCAGAGGCCTTCTTGGCCTTTCTAGAAGAATAAAAAGAGGTATAATACTCAAAGAGTTAGTACCATATTTTAGCAGTGTGGAGATCATAGCAGACTTCGATTTGATATGTGGTAGAGCCCAAACACACACTCAGATTAAAAGTTATGGCCGTTTGAAGTTTGAGTTCGATTTTTGACTTTTGAATTTTGAATATATTTTTTCCCTTTGGTTATCACATGATTTAAATCTCACTTGGTTTTTTCTCATTTGATAAACTTCGATTTGACTGGTTGTGGAGCTGAAATGGACTCTCGGATTGGAAGTTATGGTCATTTGATGCCGGAGTCTGTTCTTCTACTTATTGAAGATTTGTTTTCAGTTTAAAAATATTATTAACTAATAATTATAAATATTAATTAATTGACACATTATAAAAATATAAAATTATCTATAATAAACTATATTTGATTATAAATAATAAAAAAAATAAAAAATAAGAAATAAATATTTTTTTTAAATTTTCTTAAATTTTGCGGCGGTTTTTTTAAAAAACTGTTGTTAAAAAAATTGATTTTTTTAGATGATATTTTAAAAAAATTTAAAAAAAATTACAAAAATTTTAATTTTTTTTTAAAAATTAGCAGCGGTTTTTAAAACCGCTGTGAAAAAACCGTCGCTAAAACACTGTTTTCTTGTGGTGTAACAACCACTTGGGATGAAAAATCCTTTCCAACCATTCCAAACAATCACAAAACAAGGGGAAACCAACTAATTTCACATGATATAATTATTATAACAACAATATAAGCCTACTTAGTAATTAAATGAGGTGCAAAAATCAAGAAATCAATGTAATCCTAACTTTAAGGAGATATACAATGGAGTCCTACCTCAAGAATAAAGAAACTTCTGGAATCTGGTATGAAACTTCAATTGCACTACCACTAAACCCAAGGAAGACTCAAACCAACCTAAAACAACAAGATTGAGCCCAACATTTAAGGATATATCCCTAAAAATTAGATCCCAACCACTAGAGAGAAGGAGACCCAAGAAAGGGGAAAGAAAACCCTAAAAAAAAGAAAGCAAGGGAGAAATCACTTATAAGGAGTTTCCTTGAAGAATATGGACAAAAACCACCAAAAGAGGGGAGATCTAGAGGATCCAAGGAAGGGGGGAGGAGCTTCCTAGGGTGGACGAGGTCGAGGGGGCTGAGAAAGAGGGGTGAGAGGGTTTAAAATTGGGTGGAAAAGAAACTCAAACCCCTAATTTTTAATGACCTGGAAGGCCGCATGGTTAGTCCACACAGTTTCCCAAACCATGCAGAAATCATGCAGCCGCCTCCGCTGAAGGAGAAATTGGATGCACACTTACCTGGGATGAGGTGCATGACCATGCAGAGGCTGTATGGTAGGTTCTATCTCCTACTGCACAATTTCTTGGGCTGGGCACACGGTTAATACTAACCATGCACAAACCATGCGCCTAGTTTGTCCAACCCAAAAATTATCATTTTTCTCCAAAACCTCAAAGGAAACCCAAAGATAGAATCTAGACCAAAGAAAAATAGAAATAACACCTCAAAATATTATACCCATCACACCTGGTTCTTGAGAGAAATAGTTGAGGACCCGACTCGAACCAGAATAAAGGCAAGCTTGAAAACACTGCTTGAGACAATTCTCCCCACCATAACGCTTTCTGCCCCCAGAAATCCAACCCAAGGATTACCTAAAAGAAATACCCAGTACTTCCCTACAACTCAAGAATATTCCCAAGGTAAGACAAAAGAAGAGGCTATCAAAACATCCCCAATAAGAATGGAAGCTAACAAGAAGAACTCGAGGGACCAAATTAGACTCCCTACTAAGTGCCACCTTCCCTAAGAGTTTAAAAACCTCTGATTGATCAGTCCTAGGAAAAAAAAATTTCACCACCCTCAATTCAGCCTTATAATACAACATCCTAAACGACACCAAGAGGCACACAACCATCCTCCCAAAACCAACAAATGAGCTTAAACCACATCCAATGAGTGCCCTTTTAAAACCTTACTCCAACCGAACACTAGAACACTCACATCCTGACCTTTTACTAAAAATAAGAACATAGAATCAGGTGGTTCCACACAATACTACCCTTTACCAACCAATACCAGGAATGGAACCATGACACCGACATGGGGAGGCCCAAATGGACTCCCCAACATAAGAGCCGATGAGATGTAACGAACTTGAAAACTTTCCCGCACGAACCAAAGATTCAGACCCAAGGGGATGGGAGGGGGGCCCAACTAATGGACTATACAAACCATGACAGACATACACCAACCACTCAACATTACTTGGATAACCACCAACAAACCAGACTTAACTAGCACAAGCAGGATGCAAGGGCCATAAAGAGGAGGCCCACATTTGGCTAAACACAACCACTGAGATCTTAAGAAAATGAGATAACTAAACCTCCTTACAACTAAATAGAAAAATCTTACACCTAGATGGGTCATAATGTGGAAACAAGGTTCCCACACCACCTTCCACCAAACTGAACAACTAAAAATAAGACAATTACACAGGAGGATTAAACTACCTCCACCTCTTATGCAGATAAACGAACTTAAACCTAAGATTTCCACCCCACTGGGGTTCCCCTGACTACACGTCAGCTTAACTTCAAGACCTATGGCTAGAGATCTAATGATTGAAGCATCTCCTACTTTACAATTAGGCTTCAAAAACCCCTAAATAGATTACACAGATCAAAACTTCAAGAAACACACTTCCATTAAAATAGAAGTTCACAAGGATTAGGTAAAGACCATCCTTACAACAGAAAGAAAAATAACCACCACAGAACTCCACTGGACACAACTATTATAACGATGAACATTATAATAAGAGAGACCCAAAACTGACCCCAAACAATGCCCTACTCCTACAAACGGTCTGGGGTGTCCTTTGAAGAGTTGGGTCTGGATTTTTGGTGCTTCTTGGAAACACCTCGACATAACCGATTCAAGTGACCCAAGAATCCATAGGTGTGGTAGGTTCTTGGAGCACTCGGGCACGATGGTATCTTATGACTGAGCTTGCCACACTAATGAAAGGTCACAACATTGTGCCCTGAAGAGGTTGATGAGAGGTCCAAAGACCTCTTTAATCCCCCTACCAGCACCACCAACATTAGGCTGCTTCCTATCTTCTTACCAGAATCCTCTTCGCCATTTCCAGAGACCAAAGGAAGACCGACCATCTCAATCCCTCCTTCTAGCCCAACTTCAGCATGAAAGGCTTACCTCACCACATCGGAGAAGGTGGTTAGGTTGAGCTCTTCCACCTTCGACTGCAAATTAGGATGAAGCCCAAGCTCAAAATGTTGAGGTTTCACAGGATCGTTTCGAATATACCCCAGTTCATACAGAGCCAAGTCTAAGAAGTGAAAAAATAATTCCATCACTGATTCAACACCTTGTTGAAGACGACATAACCCCATCCTCTTCCTCACCTTCATCATCTCAGAAAATTACTATTGGATGAATAAAGACTTGAATAAATCCCAGGTAAGATCTTTTTGATACTTTCTTGGAGACAAAGACTTCTACCATTTCTAGGCCGGGCCTTCGATCATAAAGGTAGAAAACTTTACCTTCAATGTATCAGGAAACTCAAGGAAATTGAAGTCCCTATAAATCCTATGAAATCACTCCTCTACCTCAAGAGGGTTCACTTGACCATAAAAAAGAAGAGGATTTAACTTCCTAAACTCAAAAACATAGTCTATGGGTTGATCAACTGTAGCATTCACTAGAGATGTACCACTCGAAGTTGTATATTGGGTATCCATCAAACCTTTATGAGGGAGGACACTAAGAAAAAAGGGAAATAAGGAACTCAATCAAAACCAATCCAACAACATAGATCCTTCCCATCAAACATCAGAAAAGAAACATCACTTCCAAAAATATAAGGGACCCGACTCACCACCACAATTTATCAAAACATCAAATTTTCTATTAAAACACTTTCAAAAAGAAAACAAGATTGAAAAAATTCCACACCCACCAATGGTGTCCCATGGACCTCACCCATGCACATTCTCATGCCATACCAAGCACCTAACCTTTTTCTCATAAATGTCTATGCATGTGGTCGCTCATGGAAACACTAAAGGTAAAACATTTAACTCACCCTTCCCTTTTAAATCCCACAATGCACTTTTCAAAAACCACTATCTACAAAAATCTGCAATCCCATCCAAATCTCACAAAACCCTTTTTAAAGAAGTTCTAACCATTCAGTCAAAATTCATTTTCTAGCTTTTCATTTAAAATCTAAAACATTTCATTTATTTCAAAAATTTCATAAGGCTTCCCAAAAATTTACCAACCACCTAATTAAAACCATTTTGATTTTACCTCAAAAATTCATTTTACAAAAATCCAATCTTCCACTTACCAAAATAAGGTCATTTCCATTTTAAATTCAGTTTTTTCACAATTCCAAAACAAGAATTTTTGAAACAATTTTTCAGGATTAAAGAAGACCCAAAGGATTCACAAGGGGAAACTAGCATCGATGGGTGACTCAGTCATATGGTTGGAGGCCATACGCCAGTCATTCCACCATCATGGAGAGCATTCCAGGGTAATGTCCCTGGATCCACATGGTTTTTCAGGCTCTACGAGCTCATGGAGGTCACTACCCAACTCCCTTTTCATTTCCCAATACCAAAAAATCCATAAGAACCAAAGACACCGACCAACCCAGACATCCCATGATAACCCAAGATTCAGAATGAGTAAGAGTTCATGATGCTATTCCTGCACCTACACCTCAAGCTCAAAAATCCTACTCCTTATACCTTAACATCACCAAGTAACAATGAGTGCTCTAAAATAAAGGTTCTCAAATGATCCAATTTTCTCTAATACCATTTTGTCATGAACCAACCCGGATCGACCCTGAACTAGTCACCCGAGATGATCCGTGGTAAGGCCTGAAAGGTATTCCCAATCCTCCTAGGCTGACAACAAGGTCCAAGGGAATAAATAGAGGCAGTTGGAACAATTTTTACCAAATAAAAAATAAACAAGTATGATAGTATAAACATAGAAGCAAACCAAACTAAAATTTATTTCCATGCTTTACATCATTTACATCTCAAAAAAACTGAGAAAAAAACAAAACAACTAAGCAGAATATGACACCAAACAACACCTCCATGTGACCTCGAGGGTCACTCTCTAACCAAACACTGACCATCTTCCGAGGTGGCTAAACCAAATCTGGAACCTTTAAGAGAAACTAAAAACAAGAAAACACAATAAGCATGAGTATTAAAACTCACTAAGTAGGCCCAAATTATTTTATTCCCAATGTATATCCTTTAAATAAATCAACATTGATTTTCAGGTTTTAAATACAAACCATAAACATATATTTTTCCATACTTTACATTTCAGAGTAAGCAAATCCAAACCCATTGCCCTCACATTCTAAAACAAGGCTCATTCATGGAAGTCATGTTGGGTTCGTAGGGGAGATGGGAAAAAAGGACCAAATAAGAAACATCTATTTCTCATTAAAAAGGGAAAACATTTATTTGTTCACAAAGTCATTCTTGAAACCTTTTTAAACAAAATCACACTTTCTCAATTTTTGAAAAGAACACCCAAAACTAAGAATAGTGGATATAGTTCACAACAAGGGAAATGGCTAATGAGACTAGTGTCATATCATTATGGGAATACCTAGGAGCTCAAAGGAGAACCAGAACATACTATACATGTGACTCATTGTGAAGGAATACCCTACTTGATGACATCATAACACCCTAACACCTAACTATTGCCCTATTGGGACCGGTTGAGGAGCCCAATACCATAGTAATAAACCCATGTATCCATATACTATGGACCACTAACTTGTATAATAAACTAGACTAGTGAAACAAACATTCTCATAAATCCTCTTTGTTATGATAGGTTCCCATGCTATGTTCGTAAGGGGGTGTGCCAAGAAATGAAAGAAAAAAGTCACACATATATACTCTCATACACCACCACAACTGGAACCACCCTGACCTCCTCAAGAAGAAGCATGTGCCTTAAACAAGAATCACATGGGTGGAGTCCCAAACCGAGGACATTCCCACCCATTTATCAATCAACTAGGCGATGGATCCCTCATATATGGGTTTTCTAATAAACCAATTCAAGATTCTAAATGGTCATTATAACATTTTCACAAAAACAATTCATTTCATAAATATCCATACATAACCCCATTTTATAATCCAAACCACCCTTCCAAACCAAAACAAATTTACAATGGCCAAAGGGGCATATCAACAGGCACTTAATGTGCAAAAATACATTTTAATACTCCAATCACCATTTTGAACATCACCAACACATTTATAAAAACCAAACCATGTATTTAAAATTTATTAATCACTTAAAAGTGCCAACCAATCCATTTAACAACCTCTTGGGGGTGAAAAATCCTTTCCAACTATTCCAAACAATCACAAAACAAGGGGAAAATAACTAATTTCACATGATATAATTATTATAACAATAATAGAAGCTTACTTAGAAATTAAAGGAGGTGAAAAAAAAATCAATAAATCAATGTAAACCTAAATTTAAAGAAAATATGCATTGGGGTCCTACCTTAAGAATAGAGAAACTTTTGGAATTCGGTGTGAAACTTCAATCGCACCACCACCACACTTAAGGGAGACTCAAAACAACCTAAAACAATAAGATTGAGCCCAACATTTAAGGATATATCCCTAAAAATCAGATCCCAACCACTAGAGAGAATGAGACCCAAGAAAGGGGAAAGAAAACCCTAAAAAAGAATAAAGGGAGAAATCACTTACACGGAGTTTCCTTGAATAATTTGGACAAAAACCACCAAAGGAGGTGAGATCCCGAGGAGCCAATAAAGGGGAAAGATCCTCCTAGGGTGGAAGAGGTTGAGGGGGCCTAGAAATAGGGGTGAGAGGGTTTAAAATCGGGTGGAAAAGAAACCCGAAACCCTAATTTTTAATGACCTGGTAGGCCACATGGTTAGTCCGCACGATTTTCCAAACCATAAAGAAATGGTGTGACCGCCTCTGCTGAAGGAGAAATTGGCCACACACTTACCTGGGCTGAGGTGCATGGCCATGCAGAAGCCATGCAGTAGGTTCTATCTCCTACCGCACAGTTTTCTGGGCTGGGCGCACGAAAACTACTAATCGTGCGTAAACCATGCACTTAGTGTGTCTAACCCAAAAAATTTCATTTTTCTCCAAAACCTCAAAAGAAACCCAAAGAGAGAATCTAGACTAAAGAAAAATAGAAAGAATACCATAAAAGATTAAACCCTTCACACTCAATTCTCAAGAGAAATGGTCAGGGACTTGACCCGAATCGGAATAAAGGCAACCTTAAAAACCCAAGTGTGATACAAACAATAAAGAACACCAACATTGACTTTTCCATAAAAATAAATTAACAATAACATATTAAAACAATTATCAATAAAAAATTACACTACCAGAGATATGGGCAAGGGATGCGCAGGGTTTTATCAGTGCTAAGCAAAAAGCGCTGATAAAAGGGGGGCCTTTATTAGTATTAAAAAAGCACTAATAAAGGGTAGATTTATCAATGCTATTTCTAGCGCTGATAAAAGGTTTTAATAAAAAATATTATTAATTTTTATAAAATTATTATATTTATATTCAAAAATAATATTTATTTGTATACATTAAATAAAAAACACATATTTATAATTAATATATATTTTTTAATAATTAAATTATATATATAATAAATTTCATTAAATAATCAATATATTTATTATATTTATATATTTATATATTTATAATTATATATAAATACTTTTTGAATATGTGTATTTATAATTATAATTATAAATAAATATATGTTTCTAATGAATTTGGTCAATTGATGCATAAATATAATTGATGTTCATATGTTTTGTATTCATCATGAATGTTCATTTATACATTACATCCTCACTACTATTCATGTTTTCCATATATATGATGACTCATTTATGATCTATACTTTACTCTGTGTATATGATTCATTCATGTTCCCATGAAGCTATTATGTTCTCATAAATACTTGAAATCGTGATACATATATTTAAATAATAAATATATTTATTGTATTTATAATTATAAATATTTAATTATGTATAAATACCTTTTAAAATTATTTATATAATTATAATTATATATAACTAAATATCTGTATATTTAAATAATTATAAAATTACAATAATTTTTTTAAATGATAAATATATTTATTATATTTATAATTATATATAAACACTTTTTATAAAATTACAATAAATACATTTATTATAATTTTATAAATATATATATTTATATATTAATATACATATATATTCATATAAATATATATATATAATTATAAATAAATAAAATAAATATATAAATAAATAAATATATATTTAAATAATTAGAAAATTATAATAAATATATTTATAATAATTATAATTTTTTAAATATATATAATTATAGAAATATATTTATAAATATATACAAATATTTATACAAATATAAAAATATTTATATTTATAATTATAAATAATATATATATTTATATGTAAATAATTATAAAATTATAATAAATATATTTATTATATTTATAATTATAGTTATAAATAAATATACATTTTAATTATAGTCATAAATATAAATAAATTTATATATATATTTAAATAATTATGAAATTAAAATAAACATATTAATTATATATATTTTTTATAATTTCATAATTATTTAAATAAATAAATATATTTATTTTAATTTCATAAGTGTTTAAATAAATAAATAAATAAATAAATATTTATATTTATGACTATATATAATTAATATATTTATTTTAATTTCATAAGTATCTAAATATATATAAATTTATTTATATTTATGACTATATTTAAAATATATATGTAATAAATATATATTTATAATAAATATATATTTATTTCATAAGTATTTCATAATTATTAAAATAAATAAATATTTGTATTTAAATAATTATAAAATTATAATAAATATATTAATTAAATATATATATATAATTACATACATATATTTATAAATATATACAAATATTTATAAATAAATACAAATATTTTTAATTAGAATTCTAAATAATACATATATATTTAAATAATTATTAAATTATAATAAATATATTAATTATATATATTTATAAATTAATAAATCTAATAAATATATTTTTTATAATTTTATAATTATTGAAATAAATAAATAAATAAATAATTATATTTATTTATGATTATAACTATAAATAAATATATTTATTTATGATTATAACTATAAATAAATATATATTTATTATAACTATAAATAAATATATATACATTTATAGTGATTAAATAATTATAAAATTATAATAAATATATACAAATATTTACAATTATAATTATGAATAAATATAAATATATTTAAATAATTATAAAACTATAATAAAGATATTAATTATATGTAATTATAAATATAATAAATTTATTTATTATAAATTTATAATTATAAATAAATACATATTTTTTATATATAAATATAAATAAATAAATATTTATTTATAGTTATTATTATAAATATATATATATATATATTAATTTATTATACATTTAATTTTATAAATATATATAAAAATATAAATAATTTATTATCATTATAGTTTTATCAACGTTTTCTATTTTAGCGCTGATAAAACATACATTTATCAGCACTTTTTAGCTAGATTTAATAAAATGTTTACCCGCTTTTATCAATAAACCCTAACAGTCTCATCCTTCTCTCGCACACCTCAAGCTCTTGCGAAAGCCAAACCCTACCGCCTCCTCCTCCTCCTCTGTTACCGCCTCCTCCTCCTCCTCCTCCTCCTATGCTGCTACTGAATCCTCTTCCTCTGCTACCGTTGACTCCTCCTCCTTCACTGCCGCCACGAAGCCCTCCTCCAGCGTAAACATCACCTCCGTCGCCGAACCCCATTTGTTGTGGACCCACCTCCTCTATGTACTCTACTGCCGCAGCCCACCTCTACTGTGAAGCCCTTCTCCTCTGCAAACCCACCTCCGCCGTGAACCCAACTCCTCAGGTGCTACCACTACGAGTCTTTTAATTCTCTCGATCTCCATGCTTCTAGATCCATGTTGACAATAATTTAATTTATTATTTAGACATTGTTATCCAATTTTTGGATGTTACCTTTATGGTTTGGTTATTTTGATATGTGATGTATTGTGAATATTTGATGTGATACTGTGATCGTTTTTATCTTATCACGTGTTTGTTGAAGGTGAAATCATTCCCATGTTTCTTTGTATGATACCCTAGTGATTTTCGCCAACCCATGGAGATCAGGAGAATGCTTCAAGCCTATTACTATTCAAGTTACATTTATGGGTTGACCCTGGTTGATCTGTTACAGAGATAAACATACCCAACCCTCTGAGGTTAAGGAATTGTAGATAATTTTTTTGACCATTCAAGTAATTTTTTCTTAATGACATAGTGGCGTGTTTCAATTGTGCTAACAAGGAGGATTATCTTTACTAATTCCCAAGGGGATAGAAATTTAAAATGAATGACAATAGTTCAAGTAATTCCATTATAGGGCTTTCCAATCTAGGGATTTTTTGAGGGTAAATATGATTTTTAGGGGAATTCAATACATACTAAGAAAATTTATTATGGAAGATAAAATAAAAGTATAAAAATCCTATATCTCAATGAACTGGATAGTACTACATGGGATTCATTTTATTCAAACATTAATGGATGCCTCCACCAACCTATTGTGATGTATTGCATAAGTACTAGGAGTGGTCAATGATCACACAGACTCAAACTATTGAGGATGAGGATCGTACTACCTTTTAGGTGATCCAACCACTCCCTACTCACCTCTGGTCATTTATAATTTGATTGAATGTAAGAGGAAAATACAAGAGGGAGATAAAATTTCACATATATAAAAATGGATGCATAGAATGTCTCACAACTATTTGATTGTTTTACCTTTAAACTCATCAATTCCCACTTAATATAGACACAAAAAATGGAAAGGGAATGTTCCAGTGATATGAAAAATGTGAGTCTAGTTTGTGACTATAATTTAAACCCCCCATGTAGTGATGTATCTACTATATCAAATGTTTTCATCGATGGGTGGAATTATATTTTTCGAGGGTGATGATTATGTCTATATTGGATATTTGGATATGAAAAATAGTTATATAGGACCTATATTTCTGTAGCTGGGTAGAATCATAACCCATTTTTCTAGAGTAATTTTGGATGATAGAGACAAACATCAGTCAGTATGTCCTACTGTCATTGACAAGTTCCTAGATGTATTTCCCAAGGGATTATCTAGGTTAACACCCGAGGGATAGGTTGAGTTTATGATTGTGTTCTTAACAGGTGTGGAGCATATATCTATTCCACTATATAAGATGGATCCTGTAAGATATGAGAAAAAAGACGACTCAATTGAACGACTTTGTGGTTAAGGGGTTCATATGAATGATTATCTCCCCTTGGGGTTTTTAGTTTTTTCCATAAAAATTCAAATTGATCATTGATAATATGTGTTGACTATTAGAGATTATGATAAGTGATATAAATGAAATTATATCCATTTATACATATTGATGGACTATTTGATCAACATAGAGGTGCTAAAGTGTTCTCTAAGATCGACTTGATATCAAATTATCATCAGTTTATGGTGTGGTATTTTGATATACCAAATAATATATTTAGAAGTACGTATGTATTGTATGGGTATCTAGTGATATCATTCATTTTGAAAAATATAATGGCAATGTTCGTGGTTGAGATGAATTGGGTCTTCCATCCTTATTTAGATAATTTTGTAGCCATGTTTTTCAATCATATCATCATGTATTCCTAGTTGAGGGAGGAACACTCTTGATATCTATAGATCATTTTGAGAAAACTTAGGGAGCATCAAATATATTCCATGATCTCAAAGTGTATGTTTTGGATTGATAATCTACACTTCATAGGGAAAATGATATTAGTGTATAAAATATTTTTAGAACCTAATAAGTTCGATGTTATATTTTATTTAGAGAGTCCAAATAATGTTTTTGAGATCCAAATCTTTTTGGGAATTTTTAGTTATTACTAGAGGGTCAACCAAGATTCTTTTTGATTGGAATCACTAAGAAGACCTTAAACAAGAATGTGGTACAATTCCTTTGCTTAGATGTTCATGAGAGATACTTATAATATCTTAATGGGAGATTGATGAAAAAACCAATCTTAACCATAAATGATTTGGGTAATGAGTATGGCTTATATTTTGATGTATCAAGAGTCAGGATTTGAATAGTTCCAGTTTATGATGGTCATGTGGTTGCTTATGGGTCCATACAGTTAAGGAAACATAATAGAAACTTACCAAATCCTTTCCCAAATTTATAAATAGTGGTGCTTTCCATGAGGTGTTATTGGTATTATCTTTAGGGTGAGGTATTTTTGGAATAAACTAAAAGAAGTGTTTGAAATATATTTAATCACAAAGTGAAATGAACCATTGATAGTGGAGAAGGGTTGAGTACCTATATTCCTTTAACTTTGACCTAATGTATACCCTTAGGTAACATCCCAAGTAAGTAAAGAGTAATATATTTTCATATCTATGTATATTTATGAATTATATAGTGTTTTAGAGGCTTAAAATGAGAATAAATCCAATCTTAAGCATAGAATACACTAATATTTTTAAAAGATTGTTTTACTACCTTTTGATGGAAAACCATTTTTAAATCTAACTATTGAAAATTTTATAAGCTCTATTTTTTAAAATAAACTTATCCTTTAGAATTGGGACATTGAAATTTACTTTGGATAAATTTTTGGTATTTTTCTGACAATGTTCATTTTTTAATGAATAATGGAAAATACTTCAGTTTACTTCAAAACTGATTTTTCATATAATTTAATTATATGGTAAGATTATCTTTATAATTGGTTTTAAATAGTAATTAGAATATATTTTTACCATTTAATCCAATGGGGATCATTATAATTAATTTAACTTTGAATTTGGACATAAACAATTATCGATCTTTTGAAAGGTATTATTTCTTAAAAACACGTTATTTGTTTTGACAACAGGAACTAATTATAAAATTAATTAATGAACCTTCTATGTTTTTAATTTGGTAAAATGAAAATCATTTTTTAATTTGTAATATCAAATATAGCTTAGGGTGAATTTTTGGTATTGTTCTGAAAAACTTCAAATTTTGATGAATAGTGAAACCACTAAGTGGTAGTTAAAAAAACTGATTTTTTGTTTAAATGAAATTTTACCGCTTTTGTGAATTTAATTTCAAAAATCCGACATACATGGTTTTAATTAGGAAGTAAAATATGGTTTAATGGGATGAAATTTTTTTTTGGTGAATAGTAACTTTTGAGTTTTATTAACCATGATTAGAGGTAATTAGGGTAATTTAAGGTAAAAATAATATTATAAAAATATAAAAATACCTTGAAACATGTCCTAACCTTATTGGACGAGTCATGGATTACCAATACAATCCATGGGTCAATTTTTGGGACCCCAAGGAGCCACTTGGGTAAGATAATGACATTAATACCTTTTATTTAAAGTAAAAATAAAAATACCACAAACATGTTTTATTTTACTAAATTTTTTTTTACAAGGGGTTATACAAGTTATATTTTTGACTATAAATATTCATTAGAAATATAAAAAGGTTTACTACAACATGGTAATTCTAATATAATTTTTAGACATCAAATAAATAAAATTATTTATGACACAATGATGATGCAGTGTTTACGTCATTAATGAATAAATTAAATAAATAAGAAGATAAAGTTTAAAAAAATATCCAACACTTGTAAAATACATATTGGATGATTTTATTTCGAACATGGGACACATTATCCTCTAATTTAATGATTTTTGGAGCTTTAGAAACCGAATTTCATTTTATAATAAAATAATAGTTTCAAGATTTCCAAAAGAGACCCTCCTCTCCCTTATAAAAATACCCCACTTCGTACCCATCTCTCACACTTCTCAAGCCCTTTGTCTCGTCCAAAATCTACTCAAATAAGCTCCCAATATTTATCTATTCATCCTATAAGCCTTACCATAGTCATAAATCTCTTCAAGAAACCCTTTTGGTTCAAACCAAGGGGAGTTGCCCGATTTAAAGGTAATGTATTCTCTTATATTCTTTTGTTTTATTTTGATTATCCAACCCCCTAAACCATTTTTATTACTTTATTTTGTAACAACACCATTATATTAAATATACTAGGATGTTTTTATGATAATTATTTGATTTACACTTACACACACTCCCGTCTAATGGTTAAAGAACATACTGTTTCTGTGAGTGGTGAATTACTGCCTCACGAAACGATGATTGTTCAATATTCTTTTAAAACATCTCATGGTGGCCATTAAGATGTCACTATATTTATATATGATATATATTATGTTTATTTTTTTTCTTATGCTTCTTTATTTTTCATTTATGGCATACCTTTATGGTTTCCATTGTGGGTAAACACGATAATTTAATTTTTGGAAGTGCGGACTACCGCCCCCTCAAAGTGATTTGAATCATTAAATGCCATATGTGAGACATATAAAGGATGGAGTTAATGATATTATATATTATTTTATACTGGAATTATAATATACCTTTATATCATTTTTATTTCATTCCATTAAATATGAAATAGAAATGAAAGTAGCGTTCATGCGTACGTACGACTTACCGTCTACATGAACGGTGCATTTCATTTCTTACCTCTAAATGTTATGTAATATTATAAATGCATGTATATACTGGATATATATGATATATATGATATCTAAATCATGAATATAATTCTGGAGATAATGTATATTTTACCACATGAACAACTTGTAATTATAAGAAGTTTATTTTTGACTCAAGTACCGAGGATCGACAAAACGACCGTTATTAACTTAAATGATTAAATAATGTTCATAACATGGTAATAAGTGATATAAAAGGAATAATGAACTTGAAAAAGGTTCTTAAGCAAGTATAAATTAACTCTAGTTTATTATTCAGGAGATTAAAGAATGATCGAGTCAAGTCGAACACGAGGTAAGAGAATTCATCTCAATCTCCTTTCATTGAGGCATATTTTGTTTTATACACAACTTTATTTTATATGGTGTATAAACCCCTTTGAATTATAATTTTATTCAAAAGGAATCTGTTTATACGAATCATTTTACTAAATGAAAAAAGGAATGTTTTGTCTTACGTATGCGGCGACAACGACTTCTCCGCCGCCGTGACCATTATTTGAGTTTCGGCTTCCTCTACAAGCCATAACTTTTTTTAAAATGAAAAATAAATACCATGATTTAATTTTATTTTATTTTGGTATTGAAAATGGTTTTGATAATTTTTTGATTATGTCAATGTGTTTTATTGATATCTTGTGATTGAAATGTGGAAATGTTATGTTTCCTTTATGCATGTTTTATGTGATACGATTATGTTATGGTTCTTGGGCATTGTTTATGAAGACGGGTGGTTCTGTGATAAACTAAGGGTGGGTGAGCCCGAGATAGCTCTCCAATGTATTGGGTAATGCAAAGGGGTTAAACTATAAGGTTTCTCCAAATAGATTTAGGGAATATACTATAATGGGTATTCCAAACGTAACCATGAGGGTTACTCCCTACGTAAGAATGTTATGAATGCCTCAAGTTACCTTTATGTCATATGTTTTCTATGAGTTATTCATAAATCTTATGATTTCATGAGGTATGTTAAAGTGCTTATATTTTATGAATAAAGTATGATTTCATTAATTCTTATGTATAAATGGACTAATGTTTACTTTCCATACTTTTATATCCCTTACGGAGCTTTTTATGCTCATCCCAAGTTTTTGAAATGTTTTTCACTGGTCAAGGGAAAGGTACATGATGTGATGATAGTGTCGAGGAAGTGTCAAGAAAGAATCCATGTTTTATTTTAAATATGTTTCCTTTGATGGAAAAAAATGAATACTGTCTTTGATGTAACCACCTTGTTTAAATGTGGAATGTAATGCATGATTTTTGATCTAACTATCTAAAACTCTAAACCTGAAAAGATCCTTAATGTGTATTCTTGAAATAACTCAAGATTAAGTAATGTTTAAGGCTAGGGCCTTATAGTTGGTATCAAAGGTCGGTTTAGATAATTTTAGGAGTTTTAATTCTATTAAATGATTATCCAAACATATTTTTTTATGGTCAAATTGAAAATGATATAGCATTTGAAGATTACCATGTTGCTTCATCTAAGACATGTTTGTTCAGAATGGCTTTCCATAGAGGAAATAGGGAAGCAGTGCTAGGAAGGCATATAGAAGGAAATGACCTTCCGAATCAGCATCCTGAGATAGTTGGAATTAGAACTGAATAGTTTGTTACAACAATGACACAATTGACTCAAGCGATAAATGGTGGTGGTATCCATGAACGAGATCAGCTAGATCAACCGCAGAGAAACATGTCAGTGGTGGAACATTTCATGAGGCAACATCCCCCATCATTCAGAAGATCATCTGACCCTGTGATAGCTGAATGGTGGATTAACGCACTGGAGAATATTTTTTATGTCATGGGGTGTTCAGACAATCAAAAGGTTAGTCTTGCTGTTTACTGTTTGGAGGGTGAAGCAGATCAGTGGTGGTTGATGGTTAAAAATACCAGAGATGCTGATGAGATTGATGCTCTTGACTGGGATGAATTCAAAGGTATGTTTCTTGAGAAATATTTTCCTAAGGCTGTTCGACTTAGGATGGAAAAACAATTCTTGTAATTGAGGCAATAGGACGACTCAGTGGCTTCTTATGAAGAAAGTTTCACTCGATTGGCAAGGTATGCTCCAAATTTTATCCAAGAACTTGATAGTAAAATCAACCATTTTTACTCAGGATTAAAGCCAAAATATCGAAGGTCATTAGCTTTTCGTGAGTTCAAAATTTATGAAAAGCTTGTTTGATGTGCTGAGAAGGTGGAAATGGAGTTTTCCGATGATCAAGTGTTCTATGACAACCAACAGAAGAAGAGGCCAAGGTGGTAGGAGAAAGGGAAGAATCCTTCAAAAAGGTTTGATGGTAAGCAGACTAAGTTTTAAGTTTGTGATAAATGTGGTAAAAATCATGCTGGGGAATGCCTTTTGAATTCTGGAAAGTGCTATCGATGTGGTAAGATGGGACATAAGGCTCATGATTGCACTGGAAAAGATCAGGGTGATGGTAAGACCAAATTTGATTTACAGTTAGTGAAATGTTTCAAGTGCAATGAGATGGGTCATTATGCCAACGAGTGTCCAACAAAGAGCTCAAATGATGGGAAGCAGTCAGACTACAAGCAGAAGGGTGTGGTTAAATCCTTTGCAACTACTTCAGCAGATGTTGGGCCATCAAATGAAGTGGTATCAGGTACTTTGTTTGTTTTTTCAGATTAAGCCAATGTGTTGTTTGATTCAGGGTCTACACATTCTTTCATCTCTGAAAAATTTTCTAGTAAATTGGGAATTCCATCTCAAGAAATGACTCCTGAACTTGTGGTAAAAACACCTGGGGGAAATGTTGAGGCAAAAATAATTTATAAGAATCTTCCTATCCTTATCCGTGGAAAGAACCTACTTGAAAACCTTATTGTTTTACCTCTAGTAGAGTTTGATGTTATCCTGGGTATGGATTGGCTCTCTGTTTACCATACTAAGATTGATTGTAGAGCTAAAGAAGTTTCTTTTCAAAAAAGAATTTCAGTTTGTGTACAAGAATGAGCCCTTACTGTTGATAACATATCAAGAGGCTGAGAAACTTGTAAAATATGGAAATGAATGTTACCTTGAACATATTATTGAAAAAAAATGAACCATTCAGATTGATGATGTGCCAGTGGTAAATGAGTATCCTGATGTTTTTCCTGATGAGTTGCCTAGAATAATACCAGATCGAGAAGTTGAATTTACTGTTGAATTATTTCTTGTTTCTAGACAATTTCAAAACCCCCTTATCGAATGGATCAAATTGAACTTTTAGAGTTGAAGGAGAAATTTCAAGATTTATTAGAGAAAGGTTTCATTTGACCTAGCACATCACCATGGGGTGATCCTATCTTATTTGTTAAAAATAAAGATGGTTCAATGAGACTTTGCATTGATTATAGAGCCTTGAATAACATCAATGTTAAGAACAAATATCCTTTGCCTCATATCGATGATTTATTTGATCAGCTCCAGGGAGCTCAATATTTTTCAAAGATTGACCTGAGATCGGGGTACCATTAGTTGAAGTTAAAGGAAGAAGATATTCTGAAGACTGCGTTTCTTACAAGATATGGCCATTATGAATTTGTAGTAATGCCTTTTGGGTTAACCAATGCACCTGCTGTATTCATGGACCTTATGAATATAATTTTACATGAGTTCTTGGATAAGTTTTTGGTTGTTTTCATTGATGATATTTTGGTGTTTTATAAAAGTAACGAGGAGTATGAAAGTCATTTAAGGGTTATTTTGAAAACCTTAAAAGAAAATAAATTGTATGGTAAATTCAGCAAGTGTGAATTTTGGTTGCAACAAATTTCTTTCCCTGGTCACATTGTTTCTAAAGATGGAATAACTGTTGATCCTACAAAAACAAAAGTTGTTGAAGAATGGACAAGACCCAAAAATGTAACTGAGATTCGTAGTTTTCTTGGTTTGTCAGGCTATTACTGATTTTTTTTTAAATTTTCATGGTTTTCCAGCCCATTGACTAACCTAACTCGGAAGGGTCTTAAGTTTATCTGGAAAAAAGAATGTAATGATTGTTTTCAGGAATTGAAAAGAAGATTAGTGAATGCTCTAGTTTTGGCACTACCTTCCAGGAATGGTGAGTTTGTTATCTATAGTGATGCTTAATTAAAAGGACTTGGTTGCGTCCTAATGCAGAATGATTAGGTAATTACTTATGCTTCACGTCAGTTGAAAACTCATGAGTTAAATTACCCTACACATGATTTGGAATTAGCTGCTGTTGTTTTTGCTCTAAAAATTTGGAGGCATCATTTGTATGGTGTAAAGTGTGAAATATATACTGATCAAAAAAGTTTAATGTATATATTCACTCATAAATAATTGAACATGAGACATAGGAGAAGTCTAGAATTAATCAAGGATTATGATTGCACGATTCACTACCACCCAGGAAAAGAAAATAAAGTGGAAGATGCTTTGAGTCGAAAAATTAATGCTTCATTAACAATGTTACATTTGGAACTTGATCCTTTGGTTAAGGATTTGATGAATTTTGGCTTGGAAGTTGTTGGTGTAGGAAATTATTCTATTTTTTTTCAGGTATCAGTGAAATCTTCTTTATCAGACAGAATCAAGCAAGCACAGAAGCAAGACAGTGAGTTGCAGAAAAAGGTAGAGCTGGTTCAGAAGGGTATGTTACCTGAATTCAACATTGATAATGATTGTGTTTTGAGATTTGGAAAGAGATTGTGTGTGCCTTGTGATTCACAGTTGAAGAGAGAGTTGTTATGTGAAGCTCATAGTTTTCTGTTTTCAGTTCATCTAGGCAGTACTAAGATGTATAGAGATCTTCAGGAGTATTACTGGTGGGATGGAATGAAAAGAGATATTGCTGATTTTACTGTGAAGTGTTTGACTTGTAAATAGGTTAAAGTAGAGCGGAAGTTACCGAAAGGGATGCTTCAACATTTACCAGTTCCATAGTGGAAATGAGAGAATATATCCATGGACTTTGTTGTGGGATTGCCGAAGACACCTCGAGGTAATAATGGAATCTGGATTATTATTGATCGCTTGACTAAATCTGCTCATTTCCTTGCTATACGAGATACTTTTTACCTAGATCAACTTTCTCATTTGTATCTTAAAGATATAGTTAGGTTACATAGAGTTCCCCTCTCCATTGTATTTGATCGTGATCCCAAGTTTACTTCTAACTTTTAGAAAGGCCTTCAGAATTCTTTGGGTACTGAATTAAATTTTTGTACAGCTTTTCATCCTCAATCAGATGAGTAGTCAGAATGAAAAATTTAGACATTGGAGGATATGATATGTGCTTGTTTGATGGATTATTAGGGAAGTTGGGACCAACATCTTTTTTTGGTTGAGTTTTCTTATAATAATAGTTTTCATTTCAGTATACATATGGAACCATTTGAGGCATTATATGGGAAGCGGTGTCGAACTCCAGCTTTTTTGGATGAAGTGGGTGAAAGGAAGTTGATGGGACCAGAATTGGTATAAGAGTTGGCAGAAAAATTTTAGATGATACAAAAACACATGATAACATCTCAGAGCAGGAAGAAAAGTTATGCGGACAATAGGAGGAAGGATCTCTCTTTTGAGGTAGGTGATCATGTCTTCCTCAAAGTTTCACCATGGAAAAGTGTGATGCGATTTGGTAAAAAAGGAAAGATGAGTCCAAGGTTCATTGGACCATATGAAATTCTGGAGAGAGTTGAATCAGTTTCATACTGAGTGGCTTTACCTCCGAATTTATCTCAGGTACACAATGTTTTTCATGTTTCAATGTTAAGGAAGTACATGCCGGATCCATCTTATGTTTTGAGTCCAAAGGTAGTTCAACTGGAAGAGAATATATCTTATGAGGAATAACCGGTCCAGATTCTTGACCACAGGGAGCAAGTGTTGTGGAATAAGGTGATTCATCAATTAAAGGTTTTGTGGAAAAACCACATGATTGAAGAGTCAACATGGGAATCTGAAAATGCAATGAGGGATAAATACCCCCACTTATTCGATAAGTAAATAAATTGCGGGGACACAATTTTCTAAAGGGGGGAAGGGTGTAACATCCCAAGTAAGTAAAGAGTAATAGATTTTCATATCTATTTCTATTTATGAATTAGATAGTGCTTTAGAGGCTTAAAATGAGAATAAATCTAATCTTAAGCATAGAATACACTAATATTTTTAAAAGATTGTTTTACTGCATTTTGATGGAAAACCATTTTTAAATCTAACTATTGACAATTTTATAAGCTCTATTTGTCAAAATAAACTTATCCTTTAGAATTGGGACATTGAAATTTACTTTGGATAAATTTTTGGTATTTTTTTGACAATGTTCACTTTTTAATGAATAGTGGAAAATACTGTAGTTTACTTCAAAACTGCTTTTTCATCTAATATAATTATATGGTTAGATTATCTTTTTAATTGGTTTTAAAGATTAATTATAATATATTTTTACCATTTAATCCAATGGTGGTCATTAGAATTAATTTAACTTTTAATTTGGACATAAACAATTGTCGATCTTTTGATAGGTATTGTTTCTTAAAAACACGTTATTTGTTTTGACAGCGGGAATTAATTATAAAATTAATTAATGAAAATTATATGTTTTTAATTTGTTAAAATAAACAAAATTTTTGAATTTGGAATATCAAATATATCTTAGGGTGAATTTTTGGTATTGTTCTGAAAAACTTCAATTTTTGATAAATAGTGAAACCACTAAGTGGTAGTTAAAAAAACTGATTTTTCATTTAAATGAAATTTTAAAGCTTCTGTGAATTTAATTTAAAAAATCCAACATACATGGTTGTCATTAGGAAGTAATTTTTTTTTCAATGGGATGGAAATAATTTTTTGTGATTAATAACTTTTGAGTTTTATTAACCGCGATTAGAGGTAATTAGGGTAATTTAAGGTAAAAATAATATTATAAAAATATAAAAATACCTTGAAACATGTCCTACCCTTATTGGATGAGTCATGGGTGACCAAGAAAATCCATGGGTAAATTTTTGGGACTCCATGGAGCCACTTGGGTAAGATAATGACATTAATACCTTTTATTTAAAGTAAAAATAAAAATATCACAAACATGTTTTGTTTTACTAATTTTTTTTACAAGGGGTTATACAAGTTATATTTTCGAATATAAATATTAATTATAAATATAAAAATATTTCCTATAACATGGTAATTTTAATATAATTTTTAGACATCAAATAAATAAAATTATTTATGAAACAATGATGATGCAGTGTTTACGTCACTAATGAATACATTAAATAAATAAGAAGATAAAGTTTAAAAAAATATCCAACACTTGTACAATACCTATTGGATGATTTTATTTCTAAAATGGGTCACCTTATCCTTTAATTTAATGATTTTTAGAGCTTTAGAAACCTAATTTCATTTTATAAGAGAATAATAGTTTCAAGATTTCCAAAAGAGCCCCTCCTCTCCCTTATAAAAAGACCCCACTTCCTACCCATCTCTCACACTTCTCAAGCCCTTTGGATCGTCCAAAATCTACCCAAATAAGCTCCCAATATCCCTATATTCATCCTAGAAGCCTTACCTTATGCATAAATCTCTTCAAGAAACCCCTTTGGTTCAAACCAAGGTGAGTTACCCGATTTAAAGGTAATGTCTTCTCTTATGTTCTTTTGTTTTATTTTACTTCTCCAACCACTTAAACCCTTTTTATTCCTTTATTTTGTAACAACACCATTATCTTAAATATACTAGGATGTTTTTATTATAATTATTTGATTTAAACTTACACACACTTCCGTCTAATGGTTAAAGAACATACTGTTTCTATGGGTGGCGAATTACTGCCTCACGAAACGATGATTGTTCAATATTATTTTAACACCTCTCATGGTGGCCATTAAGATGTAACTATATTTATATATTATATATATTATGTTTATGTTTTCCTTATGCTTATTTATTTTTCATTTATGGAATACCTTTATGGTTTCCATTATGGGTAAACGCGATAATTTCATTTTTGGAAGTGCGGACTACCGCCCCCTCAAAGTGATTTGAATCGTTAAATTCCATATGTGGGAAATATAAAGGATGGATTTAATAATATTATATATTATATTATACTGGAATTATAATATACCTTTATATAATTTTTATTTCATTCCATTAAATACGAAATAGAAATGAAAGTAGCATTCATGCGTACGTACGACTTACCGTCTCAATGAACGGTGCATTTCATTTCTTACCTCTAAATGTTATGTAATATTATAAATGCATGTATATACTGGATATTTATGATATATATTATATCTACATCATGAATATAATTATGGAGATAATGGATATTTTACCACATGAACAACTTGTAATTATAAGAAGTTTATTTTTGACTCAATTACCGAGGATCGACAAAACAACCGTTATTAACTTAAATGATTACATAATGTTCATAACATGGTAATAAGTGATATAAAAGGAATAATGAACTTGAAAAAGGTTCTTAAGAAAGTAGAAATTAACTCTAGTATATTATTCAGGAGATTAAAGAACGATCGAGTCAAGTCGGACATGAGGTAAGGGACTTCATCTCAATCTCTTTTCATTGAGGCATATTTTGTTTTATACACAACTTTCATTTATACGGTGTATAAACCCCTTTGACTTTTACTTTTATTCAAAAGGAATATTTTTATATGAATCATTTTACTAAACAACAAAAGGAATGTTTTTTTCTTACGTATGTGGCGACAATGAATTCTCCGTCGCCGTGACCATTAGTTGAGTTTTGGCTTCCTCTACAAGCCATAACTTTTTTTAAAATAAAAAATAAATACCATGATTTAATTTTCTTTTATTATGGTATTGAAAATGGTTTTTATAATATTTTGATTATATCAATGTGTTTTATTGATATCTTGTGATTGAAATGTGGAAATGTTATGTTTCCTTTATGCATGTTTTATGTGATACTATTATGTTATGGTTATTGGGAATTGTTTATGAAGATGGGTGGTTCCGTGATGAACTAAGGGCGGGTGAGACCGAGATAGCTCTCCAATGCATTGGGTAACGCGAAGGGGTTAAATTCTATGGTTTCTCCAAATAGATTTAGGGAATATACTATAATGGGTATTCCAAACGTAATTATGAGGGTTACTCCCTACGTAAGAATGTTATGAATGCCTCAAGTTACCTTTATGTCTTATGTTTTCTATGAGTTATTCATAAATATTATGATTTCATGAGGTATGTTAAAGTGCTTATATTTTATGAATAAAGTATTATTTCATTGATTCTTATGTATACATGGACTAATGTTTACTTTCCATACTTTTATATCCCTTACTGAGCTTTTTATGCTCATCCCATGTTTTTGAAATGTTTTTCACACGTCAAGGGAAAGGTACATGATGCGATGATAGTGTCAAGGAAGTGTGAATAAATAATCCATGTTTTATTTTAAATATGTTTCCTTTGATGAAAAAAATGAATATTGTCTTTGATGTAACCACCTTGTTTAAATGTGGAATGTAATGCGTGATTTTTGATCTAATTCTCTAAAACTCTGAACCTGAAAAGATCCTCAATGTGTATTCTTGAAATAACTCAAGATTAAGTAATGTTTAAGGCTGGGGACTTATACCTCAAAGAGGGAAATATTTTTTCTAATGTACCGTATTGGAAGGATCAATCTTAGGTAGTACATGATTCAAGCATCAAGTGTAAGATGGTTTCCAACTTTGAAGAGATGTGACTTTATGTTCAAAAGTACCATGGCCAAGTGAAACTTATGTATTTATCTAGAACTTATTCACTCCTTAGTAGTATTACGGGAGTAAAATATAGGATTTATACTATTTATTCATGAGAGACATGATAAACCTTTCATAGTTTTATATTTTATAAAATGTTGGTTATTTTTTGATTCATGTATCCTTTATAAAGTGTCTCTCTTGGGATTTATGTCTTTGTTAAAATGCCTAAGTGACTCTTTTAAGATGATTAAAGTGTTTCGAAATGTTTCTTAAAAAATTATATGTGTTCAACATACCCTTTTTTGGTTTTAAATATCTTTAAAATGATTTAAAGACTTGGTATGGACTTAGGTTACATGCTAAGTGTTTTTTAACTCACCTGACTGGCTTTTATAAATGGATGTTAATATTTTGAAAGCGTATGTAATGTTGGTTTCATTTTAACAAGGGGTGTGTGAAGTTTTAAATGAAAATTTGTAAAATATATTGGGTTGTCACTCATTTTAAATGAATAAGATTTTTGAGTCATGAAGTTTTCTTGAATGCTTAAAAAAAGAAATGAGGATTTTATGAAAGAGTGTTTGGAACTGATTGGTTTATTTTAAAAAGGGTGTGTTATTTTAAAGATAAATTTTTGTAAATGTTTATTTTTTAATGGTATTTCAACTTTGATTTTATAAATAGTTTTCAAAGGACATCTAAAATGTAGTTTTTCCATAATCTTTTAAGTTTAGATTTTTATAAAATTAGGAAACCATTACATTATATAGGGAATACAAGTAGATCGATAATAACACCATAGAAAGGGTAAATGAATTTCAATAATTAGAAGGATTAGATTTAATTTAGATTTTCTCTTTTACTGTAAAGAATATAATAATTTATATGGTTCTTGGCTAAGCAGCTTAGTGGTAAATGTATACATGAGATATGTTTTCATGATTTGATTTTTCAAAAGCTGATATACAGTGTTAATTATGACTAAATACATTTCATATTTTTATAAGGTGTATATATGAAAAACAATTGAAGGGATTTTACCATGAAATAAAATTTGGAATCATTAGTCCTCGCATCACCTCTATATAACAAAAGAAAATAGATACCAATAAAAAGGATGAAATAGTGGCAGGTCTGATCAAATCATTTGAAATAAAAATTTTGGATGACAAACTATATTTAATACCAATGATTCATGGGTAAAACTATACAATTTAATCATATAAAATATATTTTCATTTATTTCATTACTTATTCCTTTTTGTGTTTTTAGGCAGCATTGGATGCTCATTGTAGTGAATTTGGATACTCTAAAGATTTATTTCTTGGATTCAATGCATGGATATCCAAAAAACCGTCTACACATGATGGTGTTTGTAAAATTTTAATACAATACATCCAACATTTTATAATTAAACATCAATTTAATTTAATTTATATTATATTTTAATGAGGATTCTGTTATGATAGGGCGGTGCATCAATATTGTGAAAAATAAAGAATGAGGCTAGGGGATAAGCACGAGGACCAAGACAAGTACTACGACTGGACAAGTATCAGGGTATATATAATAATATTTCACTATCCAAACACATATAAAAACAAATTACTTATTCTTCTTAATGTTTCTTCAGTGTCTAAAACAAACTAATGGAAAAGATTTTAGTTATTATTTTTATAAATTTATGATAGAGATCATATTCCATGAACAAACTAGCCTCCCTGAAGTAGTATTTTAGAAGATAATTATTATTTCATTTAAAATATTTATTAATCCTTTGTGTATTTATATTTTTCCAGTACTACTATGTTTGTAAAAAAGAATCATATTCACAAGATGATATAGATGTGCTCAGAAATGAATGGGCAACATACCTGATGGAAGAATGTACACAAATATCATGAATATGTGACTTTTATAGAAGTAGTGGATTGTTTCATATTTATTTTTAATTTACTTATTTTTATTATTACTCACATAAGAAATTTTTTCTTATATAGGTGAATTTATTTGTTCGAGTTGGGGAAGTTTGTTCAAAATTGATCATGATCATGAGAGATTGGAATTTGAGGCTGTAACTCATAATTCAATGAGAAGGTAAAGTTTTTTTAATATACTATGTTTTTCATCATAATATTATCTGTTTACCTATTGCATTAACATAATCTAAATTAAACGTTTGACTAATATTGCAGATAATGCCTTCCACATAATTATTCTCCCTCAAAATAATGTCACCATTACATTGTTGTCATTTATCACTTTCCTTTAAAGGTAGTAGAGGGAACTTAAAGGAAAGTGATAAATTTTGATAATGCAGTGTTGCAATTTTGATAAAGAAAGCAAATGGAATGGATAGAAATGCACGATGTGGCCGATATGACTCAAAGTGTGTCTTTTTTATGTAATTATTTTTTATCATTTTATATACTATTTGAAAATTAATTTCTTTATCATTTTTATCTAATACTTATTTATCTTTTTATTCTCATGTTATCCTTATATGATCATTGAAATATCCCTTGTTTACACTTATTGAGAATATATGATTTCCCTTTCTTATATTTTATATCCTTAGGTTATTAATAATGGTTTTAAAAATGATATGTCTAAGGTTTCTAGTAAAGAATAACTTAACGAGAGACTCTTATGGACTAGTTCTTTATGTTTCCATGTTTCTAAAAGCTCTAGACCTAAACTATTCTGGAATAGATCATTATTTTATATAAGGAATATTAATATACTAATATGTGATATCTATGTATGAAATTTTTGGGTCAATATAGTTGGTATTAGAGAAACTGACCTACTCAAAACCAAGAAAAAGAACAAGTGACTGGTATCACTCAAAGTGTCTCTTTTTATTTAAAATTGACATTAATTTTAGTAAAAAGAATAAGTGACATAATAAAATCTGATAAAATACATTTGGATTGTTTTGATACTTTATTAAAACAATAAATAAGTCATTTTTTATGTGTAGGAATCAACCACACCTCAATCCGATGCATGGTGTGGCCGATATGACTTTAAGTGTGTATTTTTATATTAAATTGACATTAAATTTAACAAAAAGAACAAGTGACATACTAACAACTGATAAAATGAATTCTGATTATTTTTATACTTTATTAAAAATATTCTTGAGTCATTTTTGATGTGTAGTAATCAACCAAACCTCAATCCGGTGCACGGTGTGACCGGTATAACTAAAAGTGTCTGTTATGAGTTTAAAATTGACATTTTAGTTCAAAATGTTTCACTCAATGAAAACCAATAAAACACACTCCGATTGTATTCATAATTTAAGACAGAGATTTATAATTTATTTTTGATGTGTATGAAGCAATATCATATCAAACTGACGCACGATGCGATCAGTATGACTCAAAATGTATGTTTCCAGTTTGAAATGACATTTTAGTAAAAAAAATTGGCATACTGAAAACCAAGAAAACATATTCATATTATTTTCATACTTTATTAAAATGATCTATAAGTCATATTTGATGTGTAGGAATCAACTTCACATCAATATGATACACGGTGTGGCCGATATAACTCAAAGTGTCTCTTTTTATTTAAAATTGACATTAATTTAAGTAAAAACAACAAGTGACATACTAAAAACTGAGAAAAAGAATTTTGATTGTTTTGATATTTTAGGAAAATGAACCATGAGTCATTTGTGATGTGTAGGAGTTAACTAAACCTCAATACGATGCATGATGTGGTTGGTATGACTCCAAGTGTGTCTTTTTATTTAAAATTGACATTAATTTAAGTAAAAAGAATAAGTGAAATACTAAAAAAAAATGATAAAACACATTCGAATTATTTTTATATTTTAGGAAAATGATTTGTGATTAATCTGTGATATGTAGGAGTCAACTTCACCTCAATAAGATGCACAATGTTACCGATATGACTCCAAGTGTGTCTTTTTATTTAAAATTGATATTAATTTAAGTAAAAAGAACAAGTGACATAGTGAAAACCAAGAAAAAAACATTTTCATTGTTTCTATACTTCATTAAAATGATCCAAGAGTCATTTTTGACATGTAGTAATTGACCACACCTCAATTCGATGCACAATGTGACCAGTATGACTAAAAGTGTCTATTATCATTTTAAAATTGACATTTTAGTTCAAAACATATCACTCACTAAAAACCAAGAAAACGTGCTTCGATTATCTTGATAATTTAAGATAGTGATTCATAAGTCATTTTTGACATGTATGAATTAGTCTTACATCAAACTGATGTACAATGCAATCGGTATGACTCATAATGCGTGTTTCCAGTTTGAAATGACATTTTAGTAAACAAACACAATTGGTATACTAAAAACTGAGAAAACATATTCAGATTATTTTAATACTCTATAAAAACAATATATAAGTCATTTTTGATGTGTAGGAATCAACTGAACCTCAATATAATTCATGGTGTGGCCGATATAACTCAAAGTGTCTCTTTTTATTTAAAATTAACATCAATTTAAGTAAAAACAATAAGTGACACACTGAAAACTAACCAAACACATTCAGATTGTTTTGATATTTTAGTAAAACAATCCATGAGTCATTTGTATTGTGTAGGAGTAAACTGAACTCCAACATGATTCACGTTGTGCCGGATATGACTCAAAGTGTGTCTTTTTATTTAAAATTAACATTAATTTAAGTAAAAAAGAACAAGCGACATACTAAAAACTGAGAAAACACATTAGGATTGTTTTGATACTTTATAAAAATTATCCATGAGTTATTTGTGACATATATAAATCAACCAAACCTCAATAAAACACATGGTGTGGCCGATATGACTCAAAGTGTATCTTTTAATTTAAAATTGACATTATTTTAAATAAAAAAAAGTGACATACTAAAAACCAAGAAAATTCATTCGTATTATTTTTATACTTTAGGAAAATTATCCATGAGTCATTTTTGATGTTTAGAAGTCAACTGAACCTCAATCCGATACATGGTGTGAATGGTATGACTAAAAGTGTCTATTATTTGTTGAAAATTAACATTTTAGTTCAAAACATGTCACTCACTGAAAACTAAGAAAACACATTCATATTGTCTTGATAATTTATAAAAGCAATTAATAAGTCATTTTTTATGTGCATAAAGTAGTATCACATCAAACCGACACACGATGCAATGAGTATGACTCAAAATGTGGGTTTCTAGTTTGAAATGACATTTTAGTAAAAAAACACAAATGACTGATTGAAAACTGAGGAAATGTGTTCTAATTGTTTTTATATTTTAGGAAAATTATCTATTAGTCATTTGTGACATATAGGAATCATCCTCACCTCAATACAATGCATGGTGTGGACAATATAACTCAAAATATCTCTTTTTATTTAAAATTGACATTAATTTAAGTAAAAACAATAAGTAACATACTGAAAACTGATAAAACACATTCATATTGTTTTTATACTTTAGTAAAATTATCCATGAGTCATTTTTGACATGTATGAGTCAACATAACCTCAATCTGATGCACAGTGTGACTGATATGACTCAAAGTGTCTCTTTTTATTTAAAATTGATATTAATTTAAGTAAAAACAACAAGTGACATACTGAAAACCAAGCAAACGCATTCAGATTATTTTGATATTTTAGGAAAATTATCTATTAGCCATTTTTACATGTAGGAATCATCCTCAAATCAATAAAATGCATGGTGTGGCTGGTATGAGTCAAAGTGTCTCTTTTTATTTAAAATTGACATTAATTTAAGTAAAAACAAAAAGTGACATAATAAAAACCAACAAAATGCATTTTTATTATTTTTATACTTTAGGAAAACAACCCATGAGTCATTTTTTATGTGTAAGATTCAGATTTACCTCAATCCAATTCACGACGTGACCGGTATGACTCAAAGTATCTCTTTTTATTTAAAATTGACATTAATTTTAGTAAAAGAAACAAGTGACATACTGAAAATTGAGAAAACAAATTCATATTATTTTTATACTTTAGTAAAATTATCCATGAGTCATTGATGACATATAGTAGTCAAACGTACCTCAATCTGATGCACAATATGAGCATTATGACTAAAAGTGTTTGTTATCAGTTTAAAATCGACATTTTAGTTCAAAACGTGTCACTCACTGAGAACCAACCAAACACGCTCCGATTTTCTTGATAATTCAGTACACTAATTCATAAGTCATTTGTGACGTGTATTAATTATTCTCACATCAAATCGATGCACAATGTGATCGGTATGACTCATAATGCATGCTTCCAGTTTGAAATGACATTTTAGTAAAAAAACAAAACTGATATACTGAAAACTAAGCAAACACATTAGAATTGTTTTGATAATTTAGGACAATGATGTATCAATAAATTATGATAGATAAGAATCAGCCTCACCTCAATCCTATTCATGGTGTGACTGGTATAACTCCAAATGTGTCATTATTTAAAATTGACATTAATTTTAGTAAAAGAACAAGTGACATAGTCAAAACTGAGAAAAAACATCTGGATTGTTTTGATATTTTAGAAAAACGATTCATAACTCATTTTTTTATGTGTAGGAATAAACCCAACATCAATAGGATGAATGGTGTGACCGTTATAACTTCAAATATGTCATTTTTATTAAATATTAACATTTTATTAATGAATTATTTCATATTAATGTTTAATTTATTTCTTTATAGTATTACTAACATAATATTTGTTTTATTATATAGAAGGAATCTTTTTCTTAGGTTGAGGTGATTTGTTCAGAAATTGATACCATGGATGAACATTTTTAAGAGGGTATGATAGGCATCAAAAGATGAAATATTAACGTTTTAGAATGTTTGTTGGATAATTGTAAATGTAATGAAATAATTTTTTTTGTTTGAAATGTAAATAGCAGTGTTTTTTTATATACCATGGGTATAAATTTTTGTATTCATGATTTTAATTATATATATATATAGTATTTTTTGAAATTATATCATTTTTTGAAATTTCAGGTTGTATATATCATTTGAAATTGCAAGTTTTTTGCTTTTGGGTGTGTTGTTATATTAACAACACACAACAGGAGGCTAGGTCTTTATCAACACTTTTTTAGCACTAATATAGGGGGACACCCTTTATCATCGATGTAGTTAACGACGCTTTTCTAGCACTGCTAAAATATTATTTGCATGCTATTAAAGGGTATATGTGTATTAGTGTTATAATAAAATAAACAATTAAATTTGAGATTTTGTAATAAAACAATTAAAAAAACATGTTTAAATAGTAAGTATTGTGATAACTTGAAATGATCAGAATCAATGTTATATGTGCAAAAAAGATGATATATGAACACACACACACAAACACACGTGTGTGTGTGTGTGTGTACACAAAGATAGATTTATCAAAAATAATCTAACTACTCATGTTTGAATGCAAAAATATGAAAATAGGAAACAAAATTCTAATGTGATCTTTCTTTTTAGAAACGATTAAAATCAATGTTATATGTGTAAAAAATATGATATATATATATCAAAAATACTTTTAACCACTCATGTTTGAATGAAGAGTTAATAAAAAAGGAAACAAAATTCTAACCCAAGCTTTGTCCTTAGAAGCATTGGTTATGGTGATCAACACTTGGAATCCAACCAAAATTTATTTACTATTTTTAGAACTCATGTTTAACTTCCTTATGAAAAATAAAATAGGAACTTAAAAAATTATTATTCTACTAGGATAAAACCCAAAAATATTGCATAATGAGATCATACAATATCATGAATGAAACCAATTTTAACATATCTTAATCATTAAATCACTAGAAAAAATGACAACAATGATGAAAATCAGTAATCAATTGTAAAAAAAAAAGAAAAAATATTTACAGAAGAAATGAATTATCAAGAACATACCTCTATAAATTTTAAAACCACTAAAAAATCATAAAATTTAAATAATTTATTTCTTATACTATAACCTATTCATACATAAACATATCAGAGATAGAATCTATAAGAAAAATTTTATACATTAGTAAGCTTGACTGTAAAAAATTATGGCATATCAAAGAACAGTTTATTTGTATTTAGTTTTAAAAATTATACATCATCAAGACTATATAAATAAAATCTGTGACAAACTTTAAAAAATGAAAATAAAGTTTTAAAATAAAAAAGATAATCTGGAAATATATATTTTCAATAATATATCAAAGATCATTTCATTTGTATTAGTATTTAAAATTTTACATCATCTAAAATATATAAAAAACATTTGTAACAAACAATAAAAATGAAAATAAAGTTTGAAAATAAAAAAAATCCTATATAATTCATTTTTATAATATATTTCATTTTTATAGTAGGTTAAACTAGTTAGTTTCAAATAGACAACTTAATGAATAATATTGAATATGTAAAATCCAAAATGAAAATAAATATAAAAATTGAATATAAAATTGAATACAATATACCAAATGTAATAAAAACACTTGGTTCATTACTACTCAAATTGATTCATCAAACACTACTTAAGTGGAATAATGAGATCATATTATAACATGAATGAATCCCGTTTGAACATCTCTTAGTCATCAAATTGTTTCACATGTCACACCTAGGTTTTTGATTTCACTCTTTGTTCTGGTTCGGGTTTGGTTCTTGGTTATTTTATCAAGAATTGAGTGTGACATATTTGAATTTTTGAGGTATTTCCTTTGGATATTCTTAGTCTAGTGATTTTCCGTGAGTTTCCCCTTGAATTTTAAAGAAGAATATAAGTTTTTGGGTGGGAATTGTGTAACACATGGTTGGTGCATAGTTAATAGAAACCGTTCACACTGCCCAAGTAACCATGTGGAAGGTGGATAGTTGAGGTAGTAGCTACAGGAAGACCAATTCATAGTAAGTCAGACTGTGTGCCTCCGCCCAGGTAACTATGTGGTAGGTTGGGGGTTTCATCTAGAAGTTGTCGAAAAATTATACATGGTAAGTCAGGACGTATGAATTAACTGTGTGATAGGTATCTATTTAGGCAGATACCAGTGCGCACAGTCACCGTATGGTTTGAAAAACCATGCAGACTAATCATGCGGCCTATCCAAATCATTAAAAATCTGGTTCCCCCTTTCTCACTCCCCAATTTTTATCCTTAAACCCTATTTCCTCTCGCCCCTTGGCCTCCCGAGCCCTAGGCACGTCTCCCTCCTTCTCCTCCTCTCCCTTGGGCTCATTTTATTGGTGGATTCATCTCTAATTATTCAAGGGATTTTTATGTATGTCTCTCCTCTCTTTATTTATTTATCTATTATAGGGTTTATATCCTTCCACTTTGGGGTTTCTTTTTTCCAGTGGGTAGGGAGGTCTATTTAGGGTTAGATTTTGTTTTTAGGGTTTGATCTTGATGTGTTCGGTTAAATCTTGCCTTGCTAGCATTCAGTTGAGGTGCAGTTGGAGTTTCCACCATTTTTTCAGAATCTTCTTGGTTCAAGGTAGGTGGTTCCATGACTTAACATTTTTATATGTTTTTAATATTCTTGTTTGTGTATTTATTCTTGTATATAAATTAATTGTGTGGTGTGGAGTATATTTTTTGAAGTGTTTTGGCATGAAATCTTCTTGAAAGTGGATTTTCAAAGGGGTGAGGTTATGTTTGTGAATGTTTTATTGTGATGTTTTAAAAATAGGGGTTTTATGCCTTGTGTGGAAGGTGAAAAAATGGTTTTTAAAGGGGGAATGGCCCATGGAATTGGTTATTCAATTGTATTATTTTCTCATGCTTTATCAAATAGGGATTTATGAGTTGTGTGAGTAATAATAAATGCATTGGAAAATGGGTTTTTGTGTCTGTAAAATGGAAAGTGGTTGAGTTTATGGAAAATTTTGATTTCTAGACATGTTTATAATTCTTGGTTTATAAATGTGAAAAATGGTTTTTTGTGAAACATGTGACATGAACTTGATCACAAGGGAATCCTGGGTATCTAGGTGGGCTGACTAGTTCTAGTGTGCTAGATGTTTTGGAAGTGTTTCATCCTGATTTCATCTAACAGGATTGATGCTTATAATACTAACTAAACTATGATTATTATGGGATACCACTAGGCCATTGGGGTGTCCCCTCCTAGTGGTTCATGCATGAGAAAGCTGTGATTGTGGTTTCTATGCCACCTTACACCGAGGTATGAGGTTCTAGTGTCCCACTAGAGCTAGATTGACATTTCAGATTTACCCATGGTTCTCTACCTTGAAATTATGCTTATATTACGTGGTTCCATCCATAGGAATACAGTGGACCTCACATGTGTCTCTATAAATTCTTTTTTAAAAGAAATTTGTTGTGAAATGGTTTTCCTTAAAAGCGTTCCTTTTGAGAATGTTTTTCCCATGAAATTTTTTCTTAGAAATGTTTTAAAAGCCTTTACATAAATGTGCATGTTAAGTTGTATTTAAATGTTATAACATGGAGTCCTTTTATTTGGGTGGTATCCTATTGGGATTTGGCTCACACCCTATATACACCATTGGGCATATTTAGATTTTTTCTGTTGAATCAAGTAAAGGAAAAGTGTTTGGTAATGGTGGTTGGGGTTTATAATGGTCTTATCTTGTGGATTTTGGTGGTAGTGGCTTGAGGATGTTTCTTCTCTCATTACATGGAGGTTTGGGATGAAGTTTTAGTCCCATTTTTTTGTAGTATTTTTGGGGTTTTGTTCTAAGTTGTAAGCATCAAATCTGGAAAGTTGTTATGCCATGTTTGGTTGTTGATTTCCAATTTTGGTATATTTATAATTATTGTTGGTCGTTATGTTTATGTAATCAGGTAAAATCATTCCCAATTTGTATTATTTATGTCCATGAACTTGTTTCCTGACCGTGGGGATCAGGAATTCCATTTGGGCCATGCCATGTATCGGGTCGACCATCAGTTCGGATGACGTCCCGACTTGGTTTATGAAAAAATGGTATTAGTGAAGGTTACACTCTTTTGGATCATGTTATTTGGGAAAGAGTATGGGTAGAACAGAGCTAAGACTTTCAGATCTTGTGGTTTTGGTTACGGGTAAGGTGCCTGGCCAACACACCTCATGACGAGACTCAAGTTACCATGGAAAGTCAAGTTTCTTTTGGTTCTTGCATGTTGTTTGTGCTTGGAATTGAAAAGGGAGTTGGGATAATGTTCTCAGTGGGATCGCTGGTCCTAGTAAGCCATGTGGAGCCAGGCACATGGTCATATATTACTCTCCTTGATAGTGGTGTGATTGGCATATGGCCACCAACCATATGTCTGAGTCACCCATCAACACTAGTTTCCTCTTGAATTGTTTTGTGTCATCTTGGGTTTTGATAGTTGTTTTAAAAACCCATGATTTGGAATTTTTAAAGATGGATTTTAAAATGGAAAATAGTTTTTTATAATTTACTTGAAGTAAGATTTAGAAAAGTTATTTTTTTGTGAAATGATTAAGTGGGAATGAGTATTAAAAATTATTTTTTTTGTAATAAAGAATCCAGAGCTTCTGAAATTGTTTTTTTGGAAAGAAAGAACCTGTTTAAAAGAGGGTTTGAAATTTTTTATTAACTAAATAACTTTAGAAAAATTGGGGATGATTTTATTAAGGTAGAAATTCTATAATCAAAATATGTGATTAATAAAAATTGATTGTTTGTAAAACATGAACTAATTCAAGGCGGGTTCTTGGAAATCTATTTTAAATGGGATTCACTGAACTACTAAATATTGTTTTTAATTAGAAAAATTGGTATTTGAAAATGGTTTTTAATGGGATGAGATGTCTTGGGATTAAAGTGTGGAGTTTGAAAATGGTTTTTGATTAGGTGGTTAGTGAATCTTTGAATTTTTTTTTGAATTTTTGAAATGGGAATTAAATTTAAAAGATGGAAGCGTGGGTTGAATGCTTGTTTTAGAAAGTGGAAAAGTTTTTTTTGATATTTGGTATTCTCATGGGTGACCACATGCATATGATATGTGTGGAAAGTGGATGAGTTCCTAGCTTGGCACAAGAACATTCATGTATGAGACTCCATGAGATAAATTTGGTAAATGTGCAACCCATCAATCCTGTTTTATTTTAAAAAATGATTTTAAAAATAAATTGTGATGTTTTGATAACCAGTAGTTACGTGGTGTTTGAGTTTGAAAACCCTTCTTATTTTAATAGTGTTTCAAGTTTGAGTTCTTGTTGTTGATTCGGTTCATAAAATAATAGTTAATGGGTTATTTTGATAAATGTTCTGGGAATCCTTTAATTTGGTTCCCTTTGTGTGTTTAGGGTTTGTTTGTAGTGAGTTTTGGCTGATGGACTAGTTTTAGCGGGTCCTCAATTTCCTTTTTTCCAAGTGCACGTCCCCACAAAGTTTCGATGGACATTATGGTGTAGCTATGAGTGGTTTTCCGTTAGCAGATCCTCTAGTTGATCAACTTGTGGAATTCATTCTCAAGTTTCGAAAGTGGAATACTCATATATTTTATGATAATGTGAACCCTCTTAAAGAAGAAGAGTGGACATTGAAAGTTGAAATATACTTTAGTTTCCTTGAGTTGTCTGAGTCGTTAAAGGTGAGGTTTTACACCTTTATGCTTGGAGGTCCTATCTAGAAACGATGAAGGGAATTCCAATGAGGAGAGTGGAAAGTGGCTCGAGGTTGATGGTATTGGATACAGTGTTAAAAATGGCCTTAGATCTTCATCAATCTCCTTTAAGCATGGAATCAATCTATGCCATCAGTGTGGAAAGTCTATTTATAAGAAGCCATCATGTTTGTTTGTATAAATAGTGTGTTGTTTGAGGATCAGTTTAAAGTACCATTTTTGTAGTGCTTTTTTTGGTAATGGTCGTGTTTTGTGATGTTTTGGTGGTTTTTCCTTTTTGGCCCCAAATGTAAGAGTTGTATTATGACTCTCGATAACTTCTGTTTTAAAATAGACGTGTTTTTCCTTTGGAAATTCTGAATTTCTCCCTTTTGAATGGAGATGTCTTATGTGTGTTCTTGTTTACATTGTTTTTAATTTTAGGTGAAAAGGGATGATGCGTGTGCACCTTATAAACCCATATTTTGATGAAAGCGCCATGTTGAGGTGATGTAAGTTCTATGGTGCATCGTGCTCCTTTGGTTATAACTAGAATGCTATGTGGTAACTCATTAAAACAAAGTAAGTGTTCCATCTATAGATATTCAACACCTGACTATGAGGCAGGAGATGCTTCAAATATCAGGGCTCCATCCATATGCCTTGGAGTGAAGCCAACATGTAGTCAGGAACCCGAGGGGTGTAAGGGACCTTGGTCTGGATTGGTCTCTAGCATTAAATCGGGACAATTCAAGATTATCTATTGTGACTTCTTGGTTTGTAAAGGCCCAATTTTGTGGGCAATTGTGTGAAAGGTCTCATTCTTCATTACCTTTTTAGAGGTGAATCTCCATGTGGTTGCCCTTGTGTATCGGTTTTAGTTTGGATCTGTGTGGGAAGTTCTGAAGTTGGACCATGTTGGGTTCCCATGTTATCCTAAACTAGTTAGGAAAGTAGGTTGGTACTTATAGTGGGGAGACCCTCCATGGGTCTTGCTGAAATTTATTTCGGAGTAAAGTAGTTACAATTTGTTTCTAACAATGGAGAGTCCATTTGGGTCTCCCTGTGTTGATAATCCAGTTTCGTTTATAGTGTTGTCTTAATAGTGGGTAGTCTCATTCAGAACTATCTAATTATGAGTTTCTACTTTGAGTGAATGTTGGGGTTGGAGTGCACCTGGTGGTTTGTTGGAGTAAGGTTGTATAAGTGTTTCTAGATAAGTTTTTGTGTTTGTTTGTTCATTTTAGGTAAGTGGTGTGAGTTTCATTTGGTAATGTCTAAAGTGTTCTTGGCCTGAAAGGTTGGATTATGCATTATGAGAGTTCATTTTCTTTGATCTATCAACTGGAGGTGTTTCATCTTTTGGGGGTGGAAGGAATATGGGGGGGGGGTGTCTATTATTTGATCATGCCTCCCAAGTTCATCTTGTAAACCTCCTTTACTACCAGTAGAATTTTTGTATTCTTCCCGTTTTACGTTCATTGGGAATATCCTTGAGCTATTAAAGAGTATCGATTTTTGTTTTCATATTAGGCTTTGTTGTGTATTTCTAGGTATATAAAGCATTATGGTGGGGGGAATTTTCACACTTGAGTTTTTGATTTCACCCTTTGTTCTGGTTCAGGTTTGGTTCTCGGTTATTTTCTCAGGAACCGAGTGTGACGGGTTTGAATTTTTGAGGTATTTCCTTTGGTTATTCTTAGTCTAATGCTTGTCTATGAGTTTCCCCTTGAATTTTCAAGAAGAATATAAGTTTTTGGGTGGGCAGTGTGTAGAGCATGGTTGGCGTACAATTAGTAGAAACCATGAACCCTACCCAGGTAACCGTGTGGTAGGTGGATGGTTGAGGCAGTAGCTACTGCACGACCAGTATGGTAAGTCACACTGTGTGCCCTGGACCAAGTAACCATGTGGTAGGTTGGGGGTTTTGGCCAGAAGCTTCTACACAACTTCATCATGGTAAGTCGGGCTGTGTGGATTAACTGTGTAGTAGGCACCTATTTAGGTAGAGACCGGTGTGCACAGTCATCGCACAGTTTCCGCACAGTTTGACAAACCATGTAGACTAATCGTGCGACATGCACAAGTCATTAAAAATTTGGTTTTCCCATTTTTGTCTCTCCTCAATTTTTAGCCCCAAACCCGATTTCCTCTCCTCTCTCGGCTTCCCCATCCCTAGGCATACCTCCCTCCTCCTTCTCCCCCTTGGGCTCATTTTGGTGGTAGATTCGGCTCAGATTCTTCAAGGAATTTTCTTGCAAGTCTCTCCTCTCTTGATTTCTTCCTCTATTCTAGGTTTTCTCTCCTTCCACTTTGGGGTTTCATTTTTCTAGTGGGTAAAGTGGTTGATTTAGGGTTAGATTTTATTTTTTAGGGTTTGATCTTTTGTGTTTGGTTAAATCTTGCCTTTCTAGGGTTCAATTGAGGCGCGGTTAGAGTTTTACACCATTTTTTCAGAAGATTATTGGTTAAAGGTAGGTGGTTCCATGCCTCAACATTTTTAGATGTTTTTAATATGCTTGTGTGTGTATTTATTATGGTTTATAAATTAATTGTGTGGTTTGAAGTATATTTTTTTGATTTTTTTGTCATGAGATCTTTTTAAAAGTGGATTTTTAAAGGGGAAAGTTTATGTTTGTGAATGTTTTACTATGATATTTTACAAAGAGGGGTTTTATGCCTTGTGTGGAAGGTGTGAAAATGGTTTTTAAGGGCACCCTTGGTGTGAAGATGTTCAAAATGAGTTTTCAATGGAAAATTGGGTTACTTGGGCATGCCAAATTTTGTTGTACACATTCAAATATGAATTGTAAATTGATTAAATAATGAGAATAATGTTTTAAAAACGATCTTGGTTTATGTGTAGATTTAGAAAAGGGGCTTGAATCATAGAATTAGTTAGTCAATTTTATGATTTTTTATGCTTTATCAAATGGGGGTTTATGAGTTATTTGAGTGATAATAAATGCATTGGAAAATGGTTTTTGGCATGTATAAAATGGAAAATGGTTGGGTTTATGGAAAATGGTGATTTTCCAACATTTTTACAATTCTTGGTTTGTGTATATAATTTTTTTTGTTTTTTCAAACATGTGACATGAACTTGAGCACAAGGGAATCCCAGGTATCTAGGTAGGTATACTATTTCTAGTATGCTAGATGTTTTATAAATAGTTCATCTCAATTTCATATAGCAGGATTGACACTTACAACACTAACTAAACTATGATGATAGGTTACCACTAGGCCATTTGGGTGTCTCCTCCTAGTGGCTCGTGCATGAGGAAGCTATGATTGTTGTTTCTATACCACCTTACACCAAGGTATGAGGTTCTAGTGTCCCAATCGAGCTAGATTGACCTTAGGGATTTACCCATGGTGCTCTACCTTGACATGATTCTTATATGATGTGGTTCCAAACATTGGCATACAGTGGACCTCACGTGTGTCTCTATAAATTCATTTTTAAAAGAAAATTGTTGTGAAATGGTTTTCCTTAAAAGCATTCCTTTTGATATTTTTCCCATTAAATGTTTTCTTAGAAATGTTTTAAAATCCTTTACATAAATGCGCATGTTAAGTTTTCTTTAAATGTTATACCATGGAATACTTTTATTTGGGTGGCATCCTACTGGGCTTTGGTTCACACCCTATATACACTATTGGGTGTATATAGACTTATTCTATTGCATCAGGTAAAGGAAAGGTGTTTGGTGATGGATTTTGGGGTTTCTAGTGGTCTTGTGTTGTGGATCTTGGTGGCAGTGGCTTAAGGATGTTTCTCCTCTCGTTACATAGAGGTTTGGGATGGAGTTTTAGTCCCCTTTTGTTGTAGTATTTTTAGGGTTTTGTTCTAAGTTGTAATCATTAAATTTGGAAAGTTGTTATGCCATGTTTGGTTGTTGATTTCCAATTTTGGTTTATTTATAATTTTTATTGGTTGTTATGTTTATGTAATCAGGTGAAATAATTATCAAGTTGTATTATTGATACCTAGACACTTGTTTCCAGCCCATGGGGTTCAGGAATTATCTTCGATCCATACCATAGACTGGGTTAGGTGCTGGTTTAGATGACGTCCTGTCTTGGTTCGTGACAAAAAATAACAACACTAAAGAAAATAAGTAAGAAATTTTGTGAAAAAGGAAAGATATTTATAGAATAAATGAATTATCAAGAACATACCTATATGACATTTAAAATCACTAAAAAACCATGAAATTTACTTCATTAATTTCCTATACTATCAATTTTCCATACATAAACATATCCAAGATAACATCTAAAAGAAAATATTTTTAAATGAGTGAGATTAACTATAAAAGATAATGTCATATCAAAGATAATTTTATTTGTATTTAGTTTGAATTGATGTTATATAAAACAAAAAATATTGTTTTTTAGAAATTGAACAATTGAAGGATGGAAAAAAGAGATAAGGATAGGGTGTACATCATATTATCTAATAAAATGAGTTCAAAAAATAATACAAATAACATATGAAAAATTAAACAAACACCACCACAAAAAATAATAGGTATGTTTAAATCATCCAAGATGTTGTAAATTATAATTACAATCACACTAAAAGTATGTAGGTATTTTTTTACTTGAATTATACTATACATGTCCATTTAAGAGATCATCAAACTGTAGCTTAGATAAAAATTATCATTAGACTTCATTGGCTTAGAGAAACTAAAACAAGAATACTATTAATTAATTTATAAAAAATAATTATAACAATATCAATAAAAACTATAAAGTTAATTAAAGGATATTAAAACCAAAGTTTAATGAATATTTATAGAAAAATAAAAAATAAATATAAACCAATCACAAACATCTAATAAATTCAATATTAGCAAGGAAACATATCAGTTTATTACCTAAAAAATCAAAAGTTACCAAACTCCATACTTATTTCAATAAATTATTTAATATTAAAATTAAAAATTTACTTGATGTAATGATGAAATATAAGAATTGTGAGATGAGAATTGAAATGTATAAGTCTTGGAACCATATATGTCTGGATCCCATATCCTGAGAATGGGGTCTGAGAAGCCAACAACACTGAGAGTATAAATTCCCCACCACCATCAAGGAAGTTCAATGATTTTGTTTCTATAACGAAAAATAAATAGTTTACATAAAATAAAGTAATGCATGATCTAGTAAGACATCCATATTATTAAATAAGAAAATTTTAAGAAAATAAAAATTTAGAAGTATATTGAATGCATTTAACTTAGTCAGTATATGCATATTGTATATTAAAAATATGCATAATTCATACTTAATAGATGACTATAGAATATATAAGTATGTGTATGTTTCTTACTATATGAAATATTTAAGATAGATATAAGAAATTTAATGAAAATCATACCAGATTAATGAACATATAGAGTCAAAATCAATAATTTAAAAGTGAAATAAACCTATTAATAAACTAAAAACAATGGAACCATTGGTGTACATAGAGATAATTTATATTTTTACCATAAAATATTACTCTTGAAATATAAAATAAGTTTTAATATTTAAGAAACCAAAAATTGACATCACTGGTTGGGGAATTTCTAATAAAGTTATTCACTATAATAGAAAAACTGGTTAATAATTTAAGCTCATCACTTAATAGTAAACAGGATAAAAATTTTTACCAGATGTAGGTCACTGTGATGAAATGAGCACCATCCTCAACAACTGCAACCCACTTTATAGGATTAATGTATCTAATTGTTGTTAGGTAATGATTTATGAAAATGCATATGGTGATACTAAATATAATGTACTAAAATTTATGAAATTGACATTAATTATTAGCTAGTAAAATATAACAATAGTAACTTCTATGTTTCAAGAAACTAACTCAAAATAGATGTAAATTTTTTAACAAATATAACCACCTATTTGTAGAAGAATCCCCTCAGTGAAAAATTAGAAAATGAAAAAAGGATAGAAAAGAAAAATAAGATATTATATATTTTTTGACACATACCACTCTTAAAAATAATATGAAATTTAGATAATGGAGAAGTCTTAAAAACCTCCCCTTAATGAAGTTCCACATAGGAGCAGTAGAGATTCCATAGAAACATTTTGAATAAAAAAGATGCATATTCAAATATATTATTAAAACATGTAAATTTTTATGTAATGAATAAGTAAAACACATTACAAATGGTTGATAAAAATAACCCTAATAATAAAATGATTTCACAAAAAATTGATTCAATTTTGGAAGAAATAAAAGGTAGTTGGAATATAAATAATGTATGATTAAATAATATATGAATCATTTTATGAAATAATTCTCATTTTTTGTGATAATATAAATAGTTATTTTCAAGAATGTTCATATCATAGGTGGTATTTGTAGAGAAATAAAATAGATATAAAAGTTTTTAAGGAAATTGTACCAGAAATAAAGGAATGACCTAAAATGGGGATGCTAACTTGGGATTCATGAAAGAAGTTCCTAGATGATAAAAACCTTATCCATGTTTTAAATAAATCAATTGAAGAAATTAATGTATTTTAGAATACCCAATCACTAGGTAACAAAATTGTGTGGATGAGGAATACCTGTTCATTGAAGAGAATACAAATACTAGAATAAGAAATATGGACAACCAACAGAAGATGGAAATGGGAAAAAAGAACCCATGGAGAAGGAACATGGATGAGAATAGGGATTATGAATATGATTAAACTTATGGAAGAGAGTTATTAAAGAAGATTATGGGAGAGATGGGGTGAATGAAATGGGGGAAACAAGTGAAAGAGGATTAATTGTGGTGGGTTAAAAAAAAGCAAGAAAACATGCATTGTGAGAGTGGAACATGGAAGGGTGGTCATGCTCTTTATAAGAATTATAATTATAGATATAGATGTAGATTTATTTGATTGATTAGAGATAATATATAAAACTGTGCTCTAGTGATTTTATCATAACATGGTTCAATATAACTCATCCAACACCTTTAAATTTAATTAAAATTTAATTTTAAATTTTAATTTTTAAAAAAATATTTAAAATAAGGATTGTATCATGAAAATAAAATTAACCTATGAAAAAAATTATTAAGTGGGTGATTGTTTGGTTTGGTGTCAATTTTTTTTTTCTGGCCTAAGTTTTGGAAGATCCAAAAGTAAAATATCTAAAAGTTTCACTTAGGAAAGTCAGATGAAGACAACTCACCTTCATCGTGAAGTTTAAGTTTAGGTCATCATAATAAGTTCACTAGAAGTTCACTCAATAGATGTAGCTGAGTGAGTACAACAAAGGAAGCCAACTAGAAGGTGTGTCTGGATAGTAAGTTTAGTGAATACAAGCTAGTACTAGCAACATAGTGGTGTCTGGGTGTAAAAATGAAGAGGAGGAACTTCCAATGCATACACTAGTAGGACCTGAACATGTTCTAGAGGATGAAGTGATATTCATGGAAATGGATGTTTATAGTAGTAGTATGAAGTTCTTTAAGTAATTAAGGAAGTGTGGGAACTTTTACCGTTCACTAGTTCCACCTGTTGAGGCAGTGAATTCTTTTGAATGTGTAGGAGGTTGCCTGTGAAGATCAAAGTGAAGTGTAACTTTCTCCAGAAGGATCGACATGCGAGAAGTGATTGGATTACATAAAGGAATTCACTATATATAGAGAGGTTGGCCCAATATTTCAGTGATTGAGACACAAAAATAGTGGATACAAAGTTGAGGAAAATTATTAAGGGCATCATGGAATTAGAAGTTGAAGGATGAAGGCCTCAGGGTTTAAGGTGGAAGGTTGAAGCCTGGGAAGAGGTGTAATATTAGAAGGAACAACATTGGAAGGTGGTTCTACCTAAGGGATCACATCCCCTCATCTGTGGGCCTTCATGATCATAGCACTAGTGGAAGAATCTTGTCATGTAAAGGTGTTGGTATGCTAATATTCATGAATCTAGGTAAGGCATGGGCTTGTCTTTGTAACCTAGATGAATTTTTTTTTATGATGAAATAATTTTTTTCCTATTCTCCCATGGATATAGAACACCTTTCTCAAACCAAATTATCCCTTGTATTCCATGATTTCATGTTCTGTTTGTTTTATCGAGTACATATATTTCTTGTTTGTTGTCCAGAAGGAATGTCTTGTTATCAACTAGAAGGAGGGGGGGGGGGGGGGGTTAAAACCAGATGGAGGTGAAGGATGACTCAATAAAATGGCTAGAGTGCCTATTATTTATAGTTATTCTATTAAAAGTCCATAGGGATTATTCAATCAGAAGCTAGGATGCTTCCTATGGTTGATGTCCTACTACATCAAAGAACCATAATTTAGAACTTATGGTGACCAAAATTGCACCCCCATCTCCAACAATTGGTATTAGAGACAGATTTAAAAATTTCTTGTAGGTAGTTTATCAATACCTAGTAGATGTTATTAGTTGGAAGATTATGGTGGTTCCTATTGGTGTGTTGGAATCTATGTTTTTAAAAGTTTTCTATTGGTGTAGATGATGATAGTACTAGGGAGTTTGGGTTTTTAAAAACAATGTAGAGTCCATTAAGAGTGTGGTTGTGTGTTCCATCCATTAAGGTGACATCATTGGATCTTAGTGGGAAGACTACTAAAGACTTCCATGGACAGTCTTGATCCCTACATTACTTAGAAGTAGTATAGTTCTATCTCTGAAAGATAACTTGTGCATGGGGTAATGAGTAGTTTATGATTCAATAGTGGAAGCTATGAACTTTAGAGTATGCTGGTGTTGATACTCCTTGAGGGTTTGTAATATTTTTTGGATGGTAATCCAACCAAAATCGAGGTGGTTAACATATCATAGGTCATTATTTCAAGCATAAGGATTTCCCAAATGTTATAGTCAGGTGGCATGGATCATTTTCCTGGAAGGTGGATTTAATTATAAATTCATAGGCATCTCTTGGTTCATTCAAGTGATGAGTTAGTGGAATTTAGATGGTTACACTTGTTCATGTGACTATAATTTCATGAAGTAAAAATGAATATCACTGTAGGACTAGTAGGAATGGAAGGTTATGATTAAAAGGTAACTTTTTAAGGATTTTTAAATTCTGTAGCTGAAGGGGTTGGCTATAAAAATTTACCAAGTATTCACCAGCCCAATCCAGATCCAAGAGAACTGACTCTAGGATTCATAGATAAACATCTAGGAGGGACTAGGTAGAATTTTCCATAGAAATAAAGGTTGTGGTGGTTTCATTTAGAGTAATGAAAGGAAGGCGTGAAACATGGTCCCAGTTAATCAGAAGGTGTCTCTGATGTTCAAAATAAGAAGTATGTTTCTATGCTAAAATTTACAGATGACATGTGATTCATGTGTGGTATCGTGGTTGTGAAAAAATGTGGAAGGAGTGTGGATGATAGAAGTGGTAATGACTATAACATGAAATCTTGACCATTGAAGTGATAGGAGGGTGAAAATCCTTGGTTACTTGTAGGCATGCTATAACTTGATAATAGGGAGTACAAAGATTGCATGGAGTATATTATTAAAAAGTAGTTGGAGGTGGTCGTTATTTAGAAATATGATTCATCTTGGATAAAAAAATTTTCCAATTCCATTTGGTTTCTCACTGGTGAATCAGTACTTCAAATTACCTTCTTTAATGAGGAGACATAAATGTGTGGGTGTTGGTCCTCAAGAGAAAAGGTCCAAGAAACATTCAGATCCTTAATTAGGTAGAACCATGGCCTGTTTCATTTATCATAAGATAGTTGTGGGATGATATGTGCGGTGAAAGTGTAATTCTAGAAAGAACATTGGTGTAAATTTCCTACAGTTTAAGGGGATTGTCTTAGAATACTAGATGGTGTTGTGAAGTTGAAATTAAATTTTCTTGGGGAATGTTTTTTTGGAGGTAATCCAAGTCCAAAAATTGGGCAGTTTATTGCTCTTTCATTAGAAAAGTCTTTGAGAAGTTGACAAAGATTATGTTTATGCTAGAAGTGGGAAACCTTAGGTCTATGGTGTGTTTCTTTTCATTGGTAGTGACAGACTTTGAAAATTCCAAGTTTTATGGAAACGATCATTGGAATATCAATTGAACAATATAAGGACCTATGAATCATAGGTTAGATCTTAAAGAGTTGACATCAGGATAGAATATAGTGGGAGAAAGGACCCCATTTTCCTTGATTTCACTGAGTAAAGGTTCAATATGAGTTCATCAATACGATGACATCAAAATTTTTGGAATCTCTAGATAGGGGTCTATTTATGATGGTGTTGCTAGAATTCATTATACCAGACAACTCATAGAAGTTAAAGAATCTTAATGACCAAGTCTTTGGAAATTAATTTACTAGAAGTTGTGGTTCCATGAACTGGTGAGCGACACAAATTTTTGGTGAGACTTAAACAAAGTCACAGGAATACAATTTTTTTCCTAGATTTATCCAAGAATAAATTTTCATAGAAGCATTCTAATGATATCATTGTTCTAAATAATTGATTAGTCATTTAATTAGTGGATCTTGAAAAATCATAAGATGCATGTTAGTTAACCATGTGAATATTAGATGGTTGAAAAAATAACTGACCGATGAGACTTTGGTGAGAGCATGTGAATAGTCTTTGAGTGGGATATTATTGGACTTAACCAGGGGAAAAAAATCTCAAGTGGTTTGAAAACTATTTTATGACCCACGTGTTGGAAGAATTGGAAGTAAAGTATCAAAAAAGTTACACTTGGTAAATCTTGATGAAGACAATTCAAATTCTCTATGAAATTTGAATTTAGTTCATCAATAGAAGTTCACCAGAAGTTCCCTCAATGGTTGCAGTTGAGTGAGTCTAGTGGAGGTCGTCCACTGGAAGGTAGTTCTCTAGAATGTGCGGCTAGATAATAAGTTTAAAATATGATAGCTAGTAACAACAAAATAATGGTGTTTGATTTTCAAATTTAGAATAGGAACTTCTAATTCATGTACTTGTAGGACCCAATCATGTTACGGAGGAAAAAGTGAGGTAGATGAAAGGGGAAGCTTCCAATGGAATCATGAAGTTCTGGAGACGATGAAGGAAGTGGAGGAACTTTCATTGTTCACTGGTTCCACTAGTTGAGGTGGTGAATGCCTTTGATTATGTGGGAGGTCACTTATGAAGATCAAAGTGAAATGACAATTTATCTAGAAGGATTGGCAAGTAAAAAATGACTGGATGAAAATTAAGACTTAACTATATATTACAATGTTAGACCACTTTTGTAGTGAGTGAGACACCAAAATAGTGAATGAAAAGATGAATAAAAACATCACGACATAAAGGCATCAGAATTTGAAGGCAAAAATCCTTGGGGTTGAATGTAGAAGGTTGAATCTAGGGTATAGGTGGAATATTAAAGGGAGAATCATCAAAAGGATATGCCACTAGAGGGATCACATACCCTCATCTATGGGTCTTTAAAATTAGAGAAATAATGATATAAGCTTATCATGGGAAGGAATTAGTATGATAAGGTATATGAATCTAGATAAGCCATGGGATTGTCTCTGTAACTCATATAAATATTATTTTCAATGAAATGAAATATGTTTCATGTTCTCCCGTGGAAGCAGGAGACCTTTTACAAACCTTTTTATCCCATGTATTCCATACTTGAATGCTCCGTTTTTTTCTTCATGTGATTATCTTACCTATTTATTGTACAAAATGAAGGTCTTGTTGTCAACTAGACGAGGGATCTAGAACCAGATATAAGTAAAGGATAACTTGATGAAGAGTATGGGGAGTTTGGTCTTTCTAGTTACAGTCTTTGAAGTTGTGGGGGGTGATTTAATTGGAATTTGGGATGATTTCGGTGGTTGATGTTCCACTGAATTGGAGAATTAGAAGTTGGAACTTATTATGATTGAAATATCACCATTATCCACAACAAAAACAAAAACCTCAACTTGAGTACATTGGTCCTTGGATTTCATGCACAAAATTTAATGGTAATCCCATGATCAACATAATTTAACATGATAACCCAAGTTTTGGGTTGGGTTGGTAATCATCTATCATTCATTATTATGTATGCATTTTGATTGAACTAATATAGTGGTGTCAGGTTTCCTTGATCTAATATTCACTTATAAAATGACCCAATTCTAACCTTTATTATTATGTAGTTTCATAACCTATATTTCACCATGGTGACAAAGAGGTCAAAGCCCAACTAGAAAACCAGGTCTTTCAGGTTAGGTTGACCTGTGCTAAACCTTTTATATTATATAGATCATTCCATCTAAAATAAACCCAAAAAACTATGTTTAAAAGGAATATTTTTCCAAATCATAGTTATCAGAATTGAACCATACATTGAACTAATAAAATATTTTGTTTACCGGTTATTGGTTCAATAATTGAACAAACAAAATTGGTTTTAATTAAAATATTTAGAATAATTCATTAAAAAATATGACAACATTTTTTTAAAATATAATAATTGTAATGTTTTTTAATATTTATAAAAAAAGACACACACACACACACTGACATATGTATATATATCAAGTTCATGCATGGATGAGTTGTTCCAAGAACAACCTTGGAACATTGGGATGGGGGTTTCAAAACTCCCTCATTATAAAATTTTCATGATTTTTTTCAGGGTTTTCATGGGGTGGAAAAATAGTTGGTTCCAGAACTGGGGTGTGTAGGAAGGTCCAAATTTAGATCAAGCATAGGTCAAAATTAGTTTCCAAACCAGGGTCATCGATTTGAGAGAAAAATTTGTGGTTTAACCTAATTTTGACCAGTTCACATAAAACACTATTCAGTAGGCATAACTAGGCCAGCTAGGTGATCAATTCATTATTATTTAGGCCAAACCAGATGATCTACTCCAGTTATAATAAAACATTACTGGAAATTGACCCTATACCAACAGACCCATACAAATAGTTTTAGAAAACCGTTGGTTAATCCTGTTTATGAGATAATTATACCAAGAATTTTTTTTGTAAACCATTGTTATAGAAGGAGGCTATACCAATGGATTTTCAAAACCTTTGGTATAGGATTAAAAATAAATCCTAGCCATGTTATCTCCCCTCCTCCCATCTCACTCCCATCCCAATTCCTCCCCACGAGCAGTGTTTCCCTTTAATTCCATAGCCCCAATGACCTCTCCTCAGTTGGTGTTTTGATTCCATTCTTCTAGAAAATTAAATTAGCGAGTTGTAAATATGTCATATCTTCTACCAAGCATCATTTTTGTTTTTTTTCAAGGTATAAAACACTAACTTAGATCCTTTTATGTCAAAATTCTTCCTGATTCATTGAATGAATGTTAGTTTTGATTATATTTTCCATTTTATTTGATAATAAATCTGATTTTAAGTGATGTAGTTTTTAAAAATTTAATTACTCACTACTTCTATATAAATCTAATATAAAGCTATTATTTTGTGTGATATATGATTTAAATATATAATAAATTATTGAATTACTTTTTTTGTTTTGTGAATGTATTAGGGGATTATAAAATTACTCATTTTAATGTTTTTTTAATAACTAAAATTATTTATTTTGGGTATTAAACATATTTGGATTTAAAATGTAATATATAGTTTGAATATACAGATTGGTCTTATTTTCTTAAAAGGTTGAATATAGATATGTAATTTTTTATTACTTAAATTATATTAAATACATGGAAAATATATTTATATAAATGAAAATTTCCTTTTTTTGATATGTCTAAAGAGATGTTTTTATTTTATCTTATGCCTTGTGTGGGTTATTTTGTGTAAGTATTTTTTATGACCTATTGCATACTAAACACTTACTTAGTTTAATAGTAATATAATCCAGTTATTGATCAACCTCAACTAATTCTGTTTTTGGTTTGTAACTTCAGTTAGTAGTCTTATACACTACCCATGTTATAATTATGTTTCAATACATTGATTAAGTGATGAAGAAGTTAATGACAATATAAAAAAAATTTGTTTTCAAAAAAACTATTGTGTTTGATATCACAATGGGGAGAAAATACAGTCTCAAAATATTCATTATTTTAAGGAGAAGAAAGCATTAGATAGTTTATTATATGACAAGTTTCTATTTTTTCATCATCATGAGAAAGAAAGTATTCCAATAAAGGAAGACAATGAAATAAGTACACATGATGTATGTAATGAAAATGATGACGTTGAAAGGGTGAAAAAATTGATGGATACTTCTACAACACCAGTATATCAACAATGTGGTAAAATGAAAAATCTAGAATTTTTAATACAATAGTTTCATGGGAAAAATATGTATGGAATTTCTAATACTTCCATCAATTATATTCTTACCTTTTTTAAGGACTTACTTCGAGATGATGCTGATATTCCCTTGAACCATTATATGGCATGGAAGTTAATTGTGAAACTTAGATTTTCTAAAAAAAATTCATGTCTACTCGAAATATTTCAGCATATTCAAGGAAGAAATTTGTGGCCTAAAAGATTGTATAAAATGTGGCACATCTTGATGGAAACCAAATACTGATGGAACACCTTCTCATGTGCCACAAAAAGTAATGTGGAATTTTCCATTGATTTCCATACTCCAAAATATTTTTATGTTTGATGAAATATGTACAAATATGTGATGGCATGATATTGAGGTAAGTAAGGATAATGATGAGTTCATTCATCCTATAGATGGATTATCTTGGAAGACATTTGATTCTCGATATCTTGATTTTGTAGCTAAGGTGCGTAGTGCGAGGTTGGGTCTATCATGTGATAGTTTTAATCTATTTGTTCATATGCTTACTTCGTACAATACATGTCTAGTTTTCATACACATATATAACCTTCCTTTATGGATGAGTAAGAAAAAACCATTCACTTTATTTAGTATGCTCATATCTAGACCTTATGATCTAGGAAATGATATAAATGTATACGTTCCCCATTTAATAAAAGAGTTAAAGCATATTTTGAATGTGGGTGTGTGCACATATGATGATAAATGATTTTACTACTTAATATTTTACCCTTTCACCATTCACTTTAGATATGTGTTGTGATTATGTGGATGATAAATGATTTTCCTACTTATGCGGTGATATCTGGCTAGAGCACGAAGGGTAAACTTTCATATCTTATTTGTATAAGGAATACATGATCTAAAATCCTTAAATATCATCATAGTTTTAGTTTTATGGGACATGGATGATTATTTCTAATGGATCATACATATAAGAATAATCATTTAAGGTTTGAAAATACCATTGAGATTAAAATCCACCTCAGTGTATGTCTAGAACTAATGTGCTTAATGAATTGAAATATGTCAGTTTTTTATTTAGGAAAGGTCATATAAAATATATAAAGAGGAATAATTTTTAAACTTAATACAATTGCAATTAGAAGTAGAAAAGTATCTTATTTTAGTTTTTTTATTGGCCAACCAATTTGTTACGTAATTTTTTAAACATAATTCACATTGAAAAAAATATGTGAAATTTTGCTTTCAATTATTCTAAATGTTAAGAGGAAGACAAAAGATGATTTAATACCTCAACATGACTTGGTGGATTGGGGTATCAGAATATAATTTCATCCTATGTGTATCAATGAAAACATTTAAATTTATGTATTATTATTATGTGATGAAAACTTGAAAAAATCAATTTATGGAAGTATAAGTGACTATCATGGTTCTCGATGGCTATTCAAGAAACATATTAAAATGGGAAAATAGAAAAGAGTCAAAGTTAAAATCTCCAAAGACTTATGATTATTACATCCTTCTCCATGAGTTGATTCCAATATCAATCCATCATATATTTTACAATAATTTAAGGGAATTAGTGATTTGATTGTGCAATTTTTATAGATATAGTTGTGCTAAAATCCAAGTCTTTTTTACAAAAAATATAGGAAAATGCATCATTAATTTTGTGTGAGTTAGATAAGATTTATCCTCCATAATTTTTCATACGCATGATGCATCTAACTATCCAAATTCTATTAAAATTACTTCTTTTATTAATTATTGATTTTTATTATATGTATCCAACTAAAAGAAATATGCACACATTGAAGTCTTATATATGGAACCAGAATCATCTTGAAGGTTCCATTTTGAAAGGTTAATTGTCTTAAGAATGTATGTATTTTTGTTCAATGTATTTATTTGATGTGACCATGTGAAATAACTAACAAATGAGAAATTAATAAGTGAAGCATGTGAAAATTGAACCCAATTTCCCATCACTTCCCTAGATAGGGAGAATTTCTAGATCATATACATTGAATAAATTAATCCTTGAAGAGTGGGAGATGACACATCAAACAATTTTGTTTAATTGTGATTTGTTTGATGACTACAAAAAGTAAGTAAATTGAACCTCATCCCATGTAATTGTACATATGTGTTAAAACATTTATATATTTTTTTAGGGAATAAAAAAATTATAAATAGAAATTATTGTTCATTACCTTTGAGAAGGAGAGAGAATTTTCATAGGAAAGTGTATCATACTTTGTTAAAATCAAAAGTATAATTATTACTACAATAAAATAAAAAATTAATATTTATTTTATTTTAATAATCATTTATATTTTAGGTATCAAGTTTACCTTCTGACTCTATCTATGAATAAATAGACCTGAAAATTCATTTTTAGTTGATTTTCTAAAAACCCACTTTATGGCTGAGTGGTAACCATCACACCATCACACCAGGATGAGATACATAAAGTGGGATACATAGACAAAATACCAATTTGAAATTCAAAATTTAAAAAGAAACATTGTGAAAATAGAAATCGAGACAATCATGATCCGGGATTCACTCGCGTCAGTCAGTGACATGTTGCCTGCCCATCATCATTACGAACTGCCACAGTCATCGACACCATCCCATCCCACTATCATCGTTGATGTCCAAACATCACACTAGTATTCCGACGATTGACAGAGACCATCGAGCCATCCCTGCCTGCAAAGTTATGCCCCATAATCCAAGGTCACTGTCGAAGAAACTCCCAACTGAAAACTATAAAGCCAACCAGACAATATCTTCACAACCATTACAAGAGATTACCAAACAAAAAACCCAAAAAAATCAACTTCATTATTGCCCAAAACTACATCTGATCGAACGAGAACCACCACCAAAATCGTTGGCACCGACCCTTTCACCGCAAAGAACACCATCATCTTCACCTCATAGCAACTCCATAAGCCACCATCAAATAGAGAAGAATGCCACTGTTGAGAGAAACCATCCGATGATGCCCAGAGAATCCATCATCGTCACCACCGTGGAACAAAGGATCATCATCATCAAATTTTTCTATGCCATCAAAAACTCCCAGATAAATGACCAGCACAAAACACTGAGAAGACAACATCTACAGCCAACATGAGTACAAAAAACAAGAAAAAAATATGGAAGAAAGCGTGAAAAAACTTGTAAAATGGATTTGGGATTGAAACCCTAGGGAGAAACCTGAAAGAAAGGAAACAAAGAAGAAGATACAGAACCAGAGAGAAATAGAACAAGAAAATAGAGAGTGGGGAAAAACCTGAACAGGACATAGGATTCAAACCTTAGGAAGAAGGGATAACTCCAGTAATGCTTGTAGATCTTTTGTCCTCCAAAATGCTAGCCCAAAACCTCAGCATATCCCATGCTCCAAATCTGACCTGGAGAGGAGCTAAGGAACACAAGATTAGCACACAAAGAGGTGGATAGAAAGAAAACCAGAGATTCATCACAGAGTAGGAGAGTCAAGTGAGAGAGAGAGAAAAACCAAGAGAGAGTAGTGTGAAGGAAGCATTGATGTCGAAAAAATCCAAGAGGAGTAGCGTGGAAGAAACATCATCGCCGGGGAAAGCCAAAACTCTAGGAGAAAATCCGAGGGCTCAGAAGTAGGCCAGGAATGTGAGGTGCCATCCCTATCTATGAATAAATAAGAGATTTTGATTTTGGTCCTAATTTTGTGGTTCATGAATACAAGTCAATTATGATCAATGGGTACAAATTTATTATCACTGACTAAGCAGTGAACATGAGAACACAACAAGATAGTGATATGGTAATTAAAAAAATATAATTTTATTCCAGTACATCATATAGTAGGCCTCAATATAAAAATGTATCTTATTGTTAAGTTGTATATAAAATACCTATATTGGATTATTACTCTGATGGTCAAGTCGCTATGATGAAATGTAAGTGGCTTGATTCAATGACAAGACATGAAACATTTATTGATGACTGTGTATTTATAGTTATTGACATGACTCGTATTCTTACTATTGATGAGCCATATATTTTGGCATCATTGGAGAAATAATTTTTTTATGTGAAAAATCTCCTGAGACCTGAATTTAGTGTCATCATTGAAGTAATCCCAAGATAAATCTTTGATGATGGTGGGGATGAAATTAACACCATCATTGCTCCCATCAGACTTGATTAATTTATTACTTACAATGACTCAAATTGTTTAATTTTCCTTGTTTATTGTGAAACTGAAGTTGTGGTGGGTAATATATAGAATCATCCATATGTTTTCTCAGTTATTTTAGTTTATCTTGACTTGGAATTTTCAGGTTGGTACTATTCAAATTGATTTAATATTGGTTTCAAATATTTTGCATCCAACATGACCTTCATGTGAATTTTCAATATAAATTGGTTGTGATTTTCTTTGACATGTATTTTCTAATATTTAATTGAATTTTATTATAATAATTATAAAAAAAAGTAGTGTTTCATAGGTTTTTTAAAAATATGGAAAAAGGGTTTACCCTTATGTAGTAGGGATACATAAAGGTAGTGATGGCCATAACCTTATGAAGATGAGATGCATAAGGGTAACCAAAGAATTTTCTTTATGCTGAGTGGTCTACATAAGGGTCATGTATAAGGGTAACCAAGTCATTTCCCTTGTGCAAAGTGGTCTGCATAAGGGTAACGATGTCCTTACCCTTAAATAGCTGAGATGCGTAAGGGTAACCAAGGCATTACCCTTATGTACAATGGTCCGCATAAAATTCATTCATAAGGATAACCAAGGTATTATCCTTATGTAGAGTGGTCTGCATAAGGGTCATGCATAAGGCTAACCAAGACATTTCCCTTACACAGAGTGGTCTGTATAAGGGTCATGCATAAGGGTAACCAAGACATTACCCTTACACAAAGTGTTTTGTGTAAGGGTACCCTATAGTCGGGTAAAGGTAAGTAGTGACTTACCTTTATGCAAGGGATTCCAAATGGACTATGTATGGGTAGAAGTTTTTACCCTTAAGAAGGAATACCCATATTCGTAAGGGTAATCAGAATTACTTTAAAATTGTCAAAAAATATTTGTAACATTTAAAATGATTTAAATGGTTTATAAAATGTTTACAAATCATTATAAAAGGTATTTTGGGAAATTTTACTTTATAAAAGGTTAATTAATTAATTAATTATAAATTTTTTATAATTAATTAATTTTTTATGATACATTTTATTTCTAAGAATTAAATGTTAATATTTAAAATACCTTTTTACAAAATTATATTCCATGACTTATGATATAGAAATAAAAGTGTTTATTTAGAAATCACAAGTAATAATTTATAAAGAGTTATAAATTATGAAATAAGGCCAAAATATAAATTTTTTATATTTAAATTATGAATTATTTATGATTAATTAATTTTAATTGTTTAAATTAAAGGGGTATTATTTGGATATTATTTAAGCTACACCAAAAAGTGTTTTTATGATTGATACAATCAAGGTTTAAATGATGATTAAATATGTGATATTAGATTATATAAAATGTTTACATAAAAGAAATTGAATTATAAATTGATTATAGTTCATAAAATATCATATATTTAAAACGAAAATGTCATATAATGATAAATATGAATGAGTTAATATTGGAATGAATATAAAATTTTTATATTCATAATTATGGAATTTACATAATGTTAATGATAAAAAAAAATAAAAAATTTATTTTATTTCACACCTTATCCTTTATTTGGCTTGAAAATTGGTATACCTTAATTAAGTCATATAAACTCATATTTATTTTTTGACTTATGTATTAGTTATGAATTTATAATTAAATGCATATTTACTTTCCAATGTAGGAAATGAAAAACATTGAAGAGATATAAAGGAAGAGAATGTATGATAATAATCACCACATGAGAGAGACAATAATTAATCCTCTAGTTCCTGATGTGAGTATATTAATTAATATATTTATATATATATATATTAATAAAATATAATGTCATGTAATCAATATTTTTTTTTAATTTTAATCAGGAACCATCACCCAAGAGAACTATTCTCCGACCATCCTAGTGGTAGTTGTGCTCACCTTGATGATTCGAGGGGGGTGGGGGTGGGGGGTGGGGGGTATTAGAGATACTCGCACCACTCGTCCTACCTAATCAAACCCATACCCATCATTAGATATACCATGTAGCACAATTTATTATCCCTAAATTTCATTATAGGCACCTGGGATATTTAGACTGCCAATCTTATCACCACTATTTATGTCAGATCCTTGTATATATTTTCCTTATCCAATAAGGACTCCCACTCCCCATCCATATTATACTATTCTAAAGACATGTATTCCATCTATATTTACTATTACTTCATCATATTTATGATTTTATGTTCATGCTCCTTCAAATTATTCTCTAGAACATTCCAAACATCTGAGTATACTGATCATCACATGGAGACATTAGACCCCACCAGCATTACATAGGTCGATGATCCTTCACAACCTAGGGATCTAGCAGTACCCACTGACCATCCCGACTCAGGTATATGTGTAAAACTCTAGTAAATTTTTTGACCATTATTTATTTTCATCACAATATATATTAATTTAATATTTGTCTTTTATTATTTCACAAATGGATATGCTACTATAAGGTGACATGGGAGTATATGCATTCATAAAGCATGGAACTTCCACACACAGGTGATGGTAGAGTATAATGAGTATAATTAATGATTGGTAAAATAAGGATAGAATGCATGAGTTTTATGGTGATGCTTTCCAAATACCATGACATCATTCCAGTCAATACAATCTATTGGAGACACCTTGAAAATAAAAGAAAGGATAATGCTTGGACTCAAATAATGGTAAGAAAATTCATTAGATTTAATGTTATATTATTATTTTATTTATATGAATTAATATTCTGGTAGAAGCCTTGTTATAATTTTCTAGTTACTGAGGCTATGAGGACTCTATGAATAATGGAATTAGGTGAGATATGGAGAGAATAAAAACATGAGTTGTATAATAGATGAGTTTCTAGAGATATAATAGATTTAGAGGATATACCTATCCTGAATGAGTGTCCAAAAACACAGTATTAGGAAATTATTTCTCATTGGAAGAGTGACGAGTTTAAGGTATTAATCAAATTCAAGGTTTTTAATTTAAAATGATGATGATTTTTATTAATACCCTGTTTTGTATTATTGAATATTATTTTTTAGGAATAGTCAAAAAGAAATAAAAAAACAAGGATTCTATATAGTATCTTTACACTTTGGGGTGGTTGATGATGCCAGAACATGAGAGGAATCAAATATTTTTCATTGACACTTGCATTTAATTAGGTACCAATAGAAATGAAAAATGGCTCATACCTCAATTCTAAAGTGAATATCTCAAGTTATGATCAAAATTCTATAGAAAACACAATATGGAAATCAGGATTCAATTATGATTTTGAGTTACATAAGGGTAAGTCAAAATTTCTACTATCATAGTGAAGGTAACTAGATTTAGTTGTGGGAAGGTAATATGAGTTTTATATAAGTTAAGTAAAGGTAATATGAAGTTTCTATATATTAAGTATTGGTAAATAGAAACTGGTACTAGTTAATTAAGGGTAAAAATAAAGTTAAATAATGGTAAACAAAGTTATATAAAGGTAAAATAAAGTTAATTAAGGGTAAAATAAAGTTAAGTAAGGGTAAAACGAAGTTAAGTATGTATAAAATAAAGTTAAGTCAGGGTAAAAAAAATTTAAGTAAGGGTAAAAAAAGTTATCTAAGGGTAAAAACATATAAAGGTTAATTAAGTGTAAAATAAAGTTAATTAAGGGTAAAAAATTTAATTTATAGTAAAATAAATTTAACTAAGGGTAATTTTTTTTAAGTAAGGGTAAACTAAAGTTATGTAAGGGTAAAAAAAGTTAAGGGTAAACTAAAGTTAAGTAAGGTAAACTATAGTTAAGTAAGGGTAAAAAAGTTATGTAAGGTTAAAATAAAGTAAATCAAGAGTAAACTAAAGTTAAACATGGATAAAACAAAGTTATGTAAGGGAAAATAGAAACTTTTACTTGTTAAGTATGGGTAAACTAAAGTTAAGTATGAATAAAACAAATTTGAGTAAGGGTAAACTAAATTTAAGGGTAAAATAAATTCAAGTAAGGGTAAACTAAAGTTAAGTAAGGGTAAACTAAAGTTAATTAAAGATAAAACAAAGTTATTGTTTCTAATAAAAACATGATTCCAAGGAGATTGATTGCAGGGGGTTAAATTTCATACAATCATTCATGTTAGGATTATTATTTTAGAGCAGTTTCCAACAAGTTTTTTTCATAGATCCAGAAGCACCCAACGATTCTATATCCTCGAAGGACCAAAATTAGAAAGGTAGGAACTTTTTGAAGAGTTTGGACAATAATACTTAAGAACTCACATTGGTTAAGAGGATGGGAGTTCGGGCTCATCACACCCTTTTGGGGAGAATTATTGCCTACTCATGGACTCTCTTATAGATTTAAAATATGCTCATGAATCCTTAATTAATTTCCAAATATGTTGAGGAACATCCTTGAATTAACAATCAATTATTATCATGTATGGAGCTTAGAATCATCTGTATATATATGAGGTTCTTCATTAATTGAGATATCTATATGTATTTAAGGTTTTCTATTAATAATATCCTCTTATGTGGGAGTGTCCATCGGTTGGTTTGAAGTATTTTTTGGACCCAACCCAATTAAAATAGGATGGGTTAGGTCGGGTCGAGTCATACATTTTTTTTAGTTTGGACTCGACCTGATCCGTCTCGGATAGGGTTGGCTTGGGTCAAGTCGATCGGGTAATTGAAAAAAAAATCCACCGCTTCTTATATCCTACTTGACGTCTCTATCCCCAACTCTAGTTCATCTTTCTCACCACACCAGAGCACATCCCTAGCCCCATATCATTAATGAATCAACCCCAAGCTTCCTCCTTCATTAGGAAAGGTAAGGATTTAGTGGATCTTTAACATGATGTGCCTTCTCTTCAACATAGTTCTTCATTGAGGGTCAAATATGGACAAATTTAGAGGATAAAATATTTTCAGATCTGTAGGATCGATCAAATTTGATTGAATATAGTTAGTTTTTTCATCCTGATTGAATCTGGTCGGCTTCAGCATCCTGATCAAATTTGATTGGCTTTGGATTCTACATTTTTGAGTTCTTAAAAAAATCTGAGGATCAAATCTCATCAGCTTCGGATTTGGAATCTTGAGTTCTTAGAATCTGGTCAACTTCATATTCTACTTCGGTATCCTAATTTCTTTATCTAAAATGGGTAGGAAAAAGGGAGATAGTATTTAGTGGATATGTGGCCGTAACCATAGTAGATACAGAGAGGAAGATGGCAGTGGGGGTGAGGGACTTAAGTCAGGATAAAGAGGCACAGGCAAGGAGGAAGATGGCAGTGAGGGTGATGGACTTGGTTCAGGAAGGAGAGGCATAGGCAAGGAGAGTCTGATGAGATGGGAGGAGGCAGTACAAGATGAAAGATCTGTGTAGGGGTCATTAGGTTGGTTGGCTTGGGTTGGGTCATTTTTTTCCCAACCCATGACCCAACCCAACCTGACCATGGGTCAACCATAAGTAACCTGAACTATGTATATATTTTTTAAACTTGAACCCACCCAGATGGTTCGGGTCAGGTCTGTCACGAACCAATCCTGGGTCGACCTTGAACCGGTCACCCGAGCTGGTCCGCGACATGGTCCAAAGGGTGTTCTGATCCACACAGGCTGGCAACTAGTGCCGAGCATCAAAGATTAACCATTGGGAATGATTTTCCCCATGAAAACAAGATAACCAAATAAATAAAGACTGATGATAAAAATAAAAACTAGTAGTAGAAAGAAAATAAAACTGCACATACCTCCACGTTGTCACGACCCGTCCTTGGGGCCCGTGTTGTGACTACCCCAAGCCCACCTTCCTTAGGCTAGGGGCTGGTGATTATCACCAAAGGAATAAATCCCGATAAATGGGAAGGCATTACCTTTATAAAGTAAACAAACACCACAGAGTACACAAGATGAAGTAAACACTAAGTAAACTGTGTACAAAAGTAAGTGCTGGAAAGTAAATGGGCCAGAATACAAACCCAATTGAAAGTAATGTACAACTGAAAAGGAAGTACAACAACTGAAAAGTAAAGCAGTGAGTCCGAGCCATCCTCTGGAAATCCCACCTGAAGGGTGGGTACAGATAGTATCCTGTGCTCCTCGGCTCCGGCTGTCCGCTCCGTGTACGTCCCGTCTAGTGATACACCTCCAGGTACCGTCCAGCTCCACGAGCTCCCACCTCAATCAGCGCTTTCCGTCGTCTGTATCCAACACAACGTAGTGCGGGCATAGCCCGTGCAGGGGTGATTATACGATACTCATTAGGGACCCTGAGACCCCCGAAGGTATCCTAGAATCCACTAAGGAAAATCCACAAAGGAAAGATACAATCATGAAGTAACAACCAACTCTACTTAGGTATATGCCCATACATATACCTAAGTCATCTATTCCAGCTCGGCTCCAGCACATGATCCCAAATACAACCCATTCCACATAGGAAAACATAACCCATTCAACATAGATATTCAAAACCCAATCCACACAGGAAAGCACAACCCAATCCACACAGGAAAGCACAACAATCATATCGATGATAATGATTGTAAGTTAAGACTCAGATCACACAAGTATACACTTCGTAACACGATAGAGGTGATCAGATGTAGCCACTGATTCATCTAAGCTGTCAGACCCACATAGGATACAAGACCAGCTAAGCTGTTGGACCCACAAAGGATACAAGACCAACTACTCTGCCAGACCCACATAGGATACAAGTACAGAGTCAAATACTACTAGACCCACATAGGATACAAGAACAGTAGTCAAATACTACCGAACCCACATAGGATACAATAACAGTAGTCAACACCGTCGAACCCACGGAGGATTCTAGTATGGTCGTCGTCACTGCTGAACCCACAGAGGATCCCAGTACAGTCGTCATCGTCATTGTAGTCGCAACCAGCTCTAGGGTTCCCACACACAACACGCTCGATTCCAGGAGGGTCCTCTCCACGAGCCAAGGGGGGGTCGATACATCAACTATCACTAAGTCCAGATTTGATGTATCAAAAAGTTCCGCCTCATCGAAAGGAACTCAATGCGACAGACGGCGCGTCAATCGGACGCCCAGTCTGAGAGTTATTGGCTTATTCGTCCTAGGGGCCCTGTTGGTTTTTAAGCTAAAACCAACCCGACCATACTCCAGCAGCATCCAAAACTCGATTGGAGTAAGCCAAAAGAACCTTCTCACTAAGAGAAATCCAAAAAAGTCAATGACACGTCAATCGGACGTCCGAAGCTCAAGTTATAAGCGTTTCCGCTCTGAGGGCCCGGTTGGTTTTGTGTTCGAACCAACCTGGCCATACCCAAAGTTCTGTAAAACCTTGAGTGTAATATACCTAAACGACCATCTCGATCTAAGGATAACTTCACAACTGACGGTGCATCGATCAAAGGTCCGTAGCCCAAGTTATGGGCGTTTGAACGGATCTGTCCGGAAATCAGGGGGTTCGAGCCCGGTCCGACCCGGACCGATACCCCTGGGTCGGCCCGAACCGGGTCAACCCGACCCGGGTCCGAGTCCGGCCTGGCGCGGGTGGCCCGACCCGGCATGGGCGGCCTGTCCTGGCTCAGGCGGTCCGGCCCAGTGCGGGCCGCGGCTCGGCTCGAGGCTGAGCTGGACGCGGAGGGGGGGGGGGGGGGGGCGCCCCCCTATTTTCTTGAAACGGCGGACCCCTGTGGGGTCTGCCCTAGGTGGATACCGGGGGTTTCAAACCCCCGGTTTTCATGGAAACGTCCGACCGTTTGGGCCGGCCGGTGAGCTGCCGTGGGTCCCGCCTCCTGATGCGTCGGCGGCCGGCTTGGCCGACCACCTCTTGCTGCTCCGCCATGGCCAAAGGCCACAACCCTTGTCCAACCGGCGCGGTGCGTCGGCACCGCGCCCCTCCGCCGTGGCCCGCCCCGGCCACGGCCTCATGATGTTCTGTCGCGGCGTGATGACGCCGCGCTCCTCTGCCGCGGCCCGGCTCTGGCCGCGGCCTCTTTCGGCCTCACCGGCACGGCGCGATGGCGCCGCACTCCTCCGTCGCGGCCCTCTCCGGCCGCGGTTCTCTCGACCTCACGCGGGCAACGGCTCTGCCTCCATTTCAAGCCACGAAGAAAATCAATAACAAAAAGGGGAGGAGGTTCGTCCGTGTTCGTGCGGTCCGACCTCCTCCCGTTATATATTAATAACATGCGGCCAATATTAACGATGAACGTCGAAATATTATTGAATGTAAAATCAAACCCTACCTCAAAGAAGATCGTGGAAGCTTGCATCGCGGAAGACGACGTCACAGGGCGAGGCTCCGTTTACGTCGATGGAGAACATCTGAGGAGGAAGCAGCGTCTCCCTTTCTTTGATGTGGAGAGAAGATAGAACAGCGTGATGACGTTCTTCGTCGAAGTCTCGGCGTTCTTCAATATAGAAGATGAAGTTTTTCAAGACTTAGAGTATTCTCTCCAAAATCTCCACACAACGAAACAACAAAAATAAAATAAGGATTTTGCCTTTATTACTCATGCCAACATTTTTCAAAATTCAAAAGTTGAATTCACTTAATTTAATTAATCTTGATGTGTCAAAATTAAATGGAGTTAAGTTGGTAACATTTATGTGAGGGAGTGTCACATAATTTAAGAGGGGTTTAAAGGAGTTGGGAAAATTGAAGGGGTGGGGCTCGTGTGGGCCCCACCTCACTAATATCCTATCAAGTGGAGTTAGGATGTAGTGGGTCCCACCCAAACTTCCACACATAGGTTGTAATTACTTAGAGTAGAAATAAAATTGTAACACATATTTTATTTCACTCTTCAATTAATCCATTTATTTAACAACACCTCCCGAGAAAACGCAACTCCAGAAAAGGTCTTCTTAAGAAACAACTGGCGCTGCGGTTTCATCGGTGCCCTCAGATTTCGATTCCGAGCACCGGTTCAAAAGTTAGAAAAACCCACTCATTAGTTCACTGAATGTACCCGATCTAAACTTGGGAAATTGATTCCGGGCACACTGGGCCTCAGAATCAGCCGCCGTCAGAAACTACGTACTCGTAAAATCCCAAAGAATTTAAGAAACAATTTTCCTTGAATTTTACGGGTCTTTACACATGTGACCTTCCGGGTCACCACCCAGCCAAAGACCGACCATGCTCAAATAATGAGAAAATCTTCCAAGATAACCTAATCAAAGAGAACCTGCAACTGAAATGATAAAATATGCGTGATCATTTAAATTCTTAGTAGGGTTTCCAAGATAAACCACATAATCCAATAATCTCACTTCCCAAAACAATACAATGAAACAAGTTTGAAATACAATTATAAAATTAGGGTTTTCACATTTTAAAATAAGAAACAAGTTTTTCCCATTTAAAAATACAACACATTCTACATACCATTTCCAAAATCATTTGTCATTTTATAAAAAAACTCAAAACAAAATATACCAAAGTTGGGCTAAAGTAGAACTGGTAAATAGTGCAAGCTGAAAATAAACTAGTATGATGGGAAGTGAGTAAGCAATGAAAATAATCAAGTAACCATGGGCGATCCTAAACATCCCTAGAAGACCCATGAACATACTCGGTTTGGAACCAACTTCTGACGTATGGTGAATCTCCTAAGTCTATAACCAACTGGCCACCCTACAACTGACCAAATCCAGTGGCAAAGACCGCTTGACCTAACACAAATCCAGGGGGTACAACCCTGTCTAATCAGTGTTGGTCAGTAACCATCACTCAATCATATAAAATATTCCCAAGAACCCATGGTAGTAATAGTAATGTTGTGTAAGTAGGAGGCCCTCGCACACATGAATCACCTTACCATGTCGTCACCGCACTTACCTACCCCAGACACAGACACTCTATACGATAACCCATAAAGGGATATCCCCCTATAGAGGTGCCCCAAAAATATACATACATACATACATATATATTATATCATCAAAGGTTCCAAATGAGCCATCATTCCATAAAATCATTAAAACCATTTGATACTTTTTTAAAAAATATTAAAGTTGTTAAATGGGCACACAGTAAACAAAACACCATCTTTTCAAAGGATCAACACAAGCATTACACTAAAGCTAAAAGTGCCAAATGGAACTTGATATAAACATAACTATAACATTACCAAAACATCACAAAAACACTATTTCATATTTACAAATCCAAATAGGCCCTTAAGTTCCAAAACACACACCAAATCATTTCGCAACTACCAAATGGGCATTTATCATTTTCAAACTCACGTTAAAACAAATTTAAAAGGAAAACGACCATGATTTAAAGAACACATTTAAAGCCTTCCTTATAAATCTCCCAAGGGAAACCAAATTTATTTGAAAACTAAAAACCATTTAAGTCCATGAGGTTTAAATAAAACCATTTTTAAAGTTCCATATTCATTTGAAAACACATCCAATGGTACACCAAACACCAAAGAGAACATTTGAAAAACATTTCCATAAAGTCATTACTTGATTTAGAAACCAAATCCAACCATCCATAACATTTGGAAAATTCAAAACAACCCCAATGAGACCATAAAACACCCTTTCCAAGCATTTTAACACACACAATCTATGACATTATCCAAACCAAATTAACTTACAAACAAATATCATCACGACAACGACAAAGAGAAAAAAATTTCATAAAAGGACTCTTTCTAATTTAAAAGAGAAAAAATATTTTCCATAGGCATCCTAGGTACGTCAAACCTAAGAGATTTTCAAAAATCATAATAGAAATATATCCTTAATAAATTTAACCAACAAGAAACTACCCTTTACATCAAACTATAGATATATCAGAGGTGTAAATCATATTTCAAAAATTTTCAAAACAAGATTTGGCACCTAAATAAAAAAATTCAACATGACCACATATATACATTTAAATCGAACATACTAAATGCACCAATACAAAGGTATAACTGAAGAGTCACATCAAATTACATTTTTAAACAAAATATAAAAACTTATACATGCTGTACAAGTCTAATTAGGGATATGAAAATGCTACAAATCAAATAATAGAATAAAAAGAATAATAATTGAAAGAACCAAGTGCCAAAGAAATGCATTAGAAAGGAAAAATTATGGATTTTCCTACCTCAAGCACGTGCGGATACAATAGAACCTTTGACAAGAAGAATAACGATACCGCACAGACCAGTTGAACACCCAAATCAACTATCAAAACAGACCAATCAATACCTGAGATGTTGGGGTTTTTCCAGCTTAAATAAAAACATCAAAGATTAAAAGAAATCCACCGCAGGTGAGGTCGTCGGATTGGAGAACTCACACCGGTGAGCTGGAGGGTGCTGAGAAGGGGAGAGTAGGGGAGGCGGGTTTGTGCGCTGTGCCATAGGGAGAAGGTTAGGCTGGTCACAAGCAAGAAGGAGGGGAAGCAGGTTAGTTCGATGCTGAGGAGATGACCAGAGTGGAGGGGCGGTGAGGGGGGTAAGATGGTATGATGAGGCCAGTTCAAGGAGGAGGCGGACCGAGGGAGGGGGTGTCAGATGGTCGGTGATTCTAGAGGGTGAGGCCAGAGCGGTGAAGAGGAGGGACGAGGGATTAACAGGCGGAGGGTGAGGGGGGTCGGCTGCCAGGGGCGTGGAAGGAGGGTGGTCTAGAAGGGTGAGGGTGGCGGTTGGGAGTTGGCTCATGCAGTGGGTAAGGGGAAGGGGAAAGCAGGGAGGGGGGAGGGGTGCGCCGCAGATGGTGAGGGAGTGTGGCGAGGGGAGGGGGAAAGTAGGGAGGGGGGGTCCGCCACGAATAGCGAGGGGAAGGAGAAAGTAAGAAGGGGGTAGCGCTAGGTAGGTTAGGGTTTTTTTTTGTTTTTTCTCATTTTATAATAATAATAATAATAATAAAACCAATAATAATAATAATAAAACCAATAATAATAATAATAATAATAAAGAAAAAAATAAAAATAATAAAAAATAACAATAACAACAACAACAAAAATAATAATAATTAATAACAATAAAAATAATAATTATAAAAATAATAATATTAAAAATAACAATAATAATAAAAATAATATTAATAATACCATTAATACAATAATAAAAATTTTAATAAAATTTTTAATCATTATTCTTAAAAACAACAACAACAACAACAACAACAATAATATCAATAATAATATTAATATTCTTAATAATAATCATAATAATAATAAAAATAACAACATAATATTTTATTATTATCAAACATTTTTTTAAATTTTATTCCATTTATTTATATTATTCTTATTAAATTTTATTTCTCATGCAATCGCATTACTTATTCTAAAAACTGGGTAACCGCGCGCTCATTGAACAACTTAATAAACCATGCGCAAGTTGCGTTCCTCAACCCAGACCACTTGGGCACCCACATAAGCACCTAGGGTGACCACACACACTACTACAAATACCCCTTTTATCAGTGCTAAGAAACCCCTTTTATCAGCGCTAGAAAAGTACTGTTAAAGCCGACGAAGATAAAGGGGGGGGGGTCCCCTTTATCAGTGCTCCAAAAAGAGCTGATAAAGACACCTTTTATCAGGGCTAAAAAAAGCACTGATAAAAGGTGTCTTTTATCAGTGCTAAAACAAAGCGCTGATAAAAGGGTCCTTTATCAGTGCTTTGTTTTAGCGCTGATAAAAGGGTCCTTTATCAGCACTTTCATTTTAGAGCTGATAAAGGACCCCTTTTATCAGCTCTTTTTTAAAAGCGCTGATAAAAGTTAAAAAAAATAAAAAAAATAAAAGAAATTAAAAAAAATTAAAAAAATCCTGCCAATCGGGGGGACTTTTATAGTGCTTGAGCCCCCCCTTTTACAGCGCTTTTCTGCCCCCCTCCAGCGCCCCACAGACCCCCTCCACCCTTTATCAGCACTAGCTCCCATATTCCCCCATGCGCGCGCGCCCCTGCCTCCACCAGGTTTTGAACTCGAGACCTCCCCCCTGCGCGCCTAATCCCTTACCACTCCTCTATTTTGATTTGTTTTCCATTTCATGATATATATATATTTAGTTATATTTATTCGTATAGTAATATATATTTATATTAATATATATATATAGTTATATTAATATATATATATAGTTATATTAATATATATATAGTTATATTAATATATATAGTTATATTAATATATATCTCTATTTATATATATATATATTTAGTTATATTTATTCGTATAGTAATATATATTTATATTAATATATATATATATAGTTATATTAATATATATATATAGTTATATTAATATATATATTTATAGTGATATTAATATATATATTTATAGTGATATTAATATATATATTTATAGTAATATTAATATATATATGAAGTTATATTAATATATATATATATATAGTTAGATTAATATATATATATATAGTTAGATTAATATATAGGTATATAAATATTCATATATTTTTATTTTAAATAAAATGGATATTAGTTATTATTTAGATAAAGCTAATATATTTTATATGTAAACATATTTTATTATTTATATTTATAATTAAATTTTTATGTGTGAATATATAAAAAATATGTATATATTGTTATATATTTGATTATAAATAGAAGTGCATTATAAAAAACGATAAAATTTCAAAGACATAATATCAATATGAATGTAATACCTTAGAATAAATTCAGTCCCCACCAAAAAAATCCAATAATACTCCCTTAAACGAGGCTGAAAATCCACAAAATGTTAAAAAATCGGGGTACCCTAACTAAAAACTCAGTTTTGGAGGCCTTCTGGGCCTTTTTTGGCCTCAAAAAAACCTTGACCAGGGTTTACTTGGATCACAGCGACGTAGAGCTCATCGCAGACTTCGATTTGATAAGTGGTAGAGCTCAAACAGACACCTATATCAAAAGTTATGACCGTTTGAAGTTTGAGTTGCGTTTTCAACATATTTTGGATCTTTTTTTTATTTTTTTTTATTTTTTTAGTCTTCAAATTGTTATTAAATGACTATTACTCCATAATAATTAGAAAATTATTAATTAAAAGTATTTTTTTTAATTTTTTTATAAGCCATTTTCACTGAATTTTTTATATATTATGTATAACTGTATATTTATACTTATCTAAAATATATTTAAAATATATATATATATTATATTTATATCAATATAACTATATCTATATATTTAAATATTAATATATTTTTTTAATGATTTTTTTGGAAGTAGACCCTTTATCAGCGCTAACGAAAAAGCGCTGATAAAGGGGAGTACCTTTAACAGTGCTAAAAAAAGCACTGTTAAAGTGGGTACCTTTATCAGTGTTTTTTTAGCGCTGATAAAGGTACCCCCTCTTTATCAATGATTTTTCATTAGAACTGATAAAAGTGTGGCACTGGCCTTTCTCTGTTTTGTGGTAGTGATGGTTACCGCTAACTATGCGGTGCCCGTGCACTGGTCTTAAACCCACCAAAATCATTAAACATCAAAAATTTTAAACCGAGACCCGACCCAAACCTTGATGCGAGTAACCAAAGCCAAGGAATAATAAAATAAAAAATAAATTTAAAAGACGGGGTGTGACAATTCTCCCCACCATAGAAATTTTCTTCCCGCAGAATGTTACCTAACTGAACAATAGACATAACATGAATCCATGACAAATTGAAACTAAAAGAAACCACAACACGAGAGAATGAGAGAACACGAGAGGTTTCTACCCACCACAAGAACTTAACTAGTGTGGAAGTTTAACACCCAAACATACCACCCCATAAGGGGGGGGGGGCAGCATGGGAACACCCAACCAATCCAAACTAACTTCTATAGCATGAGCAAAAAAACATATCCGCTGAAACATGGAACTCTTGACCCAGAAAAAACCCCCAACACTAGTGAAAAACCTTCGAGAAGAACTTAAACCAAGTAGCGAACCTAAGCATAACTACAAATATTGATTATTCCATAGGCACTTATATCTCCAAACAAACACAGGTAAACCGAGATCAACCCATATAAGGGCCAAACACACTTTTAAGAAAAATGCACAATTCAGAAAATCACATCCACACATACAAGACTGCTTGGATTATAATAAAACGAGTCCATCATAACTTCACGACAAAATAATGAACTTACAATAATGTCAAAACATTAACAGCAGATAAACAAGAATTTAAAGACTTTAAATGTTCCACTGTCAACACGGAACACACAACTCAGACCAAGGCTTCACACCCCCAGCAACTCCTGACTGTGCAGGAGTTTCACCCCAAGACTTGTGGCTAGGGATATGATGATTGAAGCATCTCCTGCCTCATAGTCAGACACTAGAATCCTCTGGTCACAATGTCTTCTTTAATTGACGCTTCCTGTAGAACTTCTCTATATGACCCATACACCCACAACAATGGTATGTCTTCAGAGGGATGCGACATGATAGATTCATGTGCCCCAAACATCCACACTGATGGCGCACTATTGAACAGTCTGACGAACTGGAATACAAAACTGCTACAGAGGACTCTTTAGAAATAGGTCCCTTTGGAACACCCTGCTTGCCAGATGGGGAACCTTCACAAGAAACTGGATATGCTGGATTTCCAACCATCAGCGCTACAAAGACCAACTGAGCTAATAACTCCTCATCCACCAGCTTCTCAAAATGATGGTCCTTATAAGTAGGGGTGTCCAAACCTAACCCAACCCGACTGACCCTACCCGAACCGACCATATTGGGCCAGGTTACACAATAATATAGATGGGTCGGGTTAGTTTGGGTTGGGTTGAGATCGGGTTGGGTCGGGTCAATAGATATCACCTCTCTCTCTCACGCCACGATCCCCACCCCCTATGCAGTAGGATCGTAGTGCTGTCTCTCCAAAAATCCCACCTCCATTCATCACCCTCTTTCCCATCCCTGATGTCCATCTCCCTTCCTCTCATCTTATTCATCATTTCCCTCCATTCCTTCTGTATCTAAATCAATAAGGAAGTAGACAATACCCATGTAACTAGCATGGAAGGAAGATGAAGATTATGGGAGAGTTCACCATGTCAGGAGAGAGTGAGGAACAATATTGGTTTGGTTTATTTATTAACCAACGATGAATTTTTTTTAGATTTATTTCTTCCCTAATTAATTACTTATACATTTATTTCTGGTGGAAATGGCTAGCATGGAAGAAGAAGAGAGGATAAGTTGCTACATTGGGTGAGAGCGTCGAGCGAGGAGCTGAGCAGCGATTATATTTTTTTCATGGTGGTTTCTACCCTAATTTCTTTGGTGTTTCTTCCTGGTGGCATGGCTCTGGCATGGAAGACGATCCCTGTGAGAGGAGAGGGTGTCACGTCAAGATCCAGGAGCTAGTTCTATTTATGAAAGGGAGATGAAATTTTTTCCCCATAACCCAATGGACCCAACCCGACCTAACCCAATCCAATATGGGTTGGGTCGGGTCAGGTCTGAACTAGAATTTAGCTATGAACTGACTCAACCTAACCTGCCATTTTTTGCTTGGGTATAGTTCAAAAACACCTCCAACCTGACCCAAACCGACCCATAGACACCCCTACCTAGAAGGGAGGACCTACTCCTTGATATCTGGATAAAGACCCCTGATGAAGAGAGAATTCTTCATCAAATCCTATGATGCTACCTCCGGAAAAAAGGATAAAAGTTCCTTGAAATGGTCAACACATGCTTTCACTATCCGTTGGCCCTATTGAATACGTATGAGCTCTTCCATTTCCTTTGTATTCACCTCTTCAGGTATAAACCATCAGACAAAGATAGATTTAAAGACATCCCATGTCATCCCAAACTATATTGATGACAGGGTGAACAAATCCGATTTTTCCAGTGCTGGACCCTTGAATAGAACCAAAACGACACACACTCTGACAGCTTCGAGAGTTCCCAATACCCTGAAGATAATCTCAACCTCTTTAATCCACTCTTCTACCTCTAATGGACCCCAACCACTATAAAGGATAGGCAAAGTCTAAGAAGGACCAAAAACTGGGCATGACTCATTAGAAACCTTGGGGACCTTTCTGGGCGACATTTTTTGAACAAAATATAAAACACAAAGATAAAACTGATATCAAATCAAAGTATAATTAAAAGTAACATACTGAGCCAAAATGACAAGCAAAAAAACCCAAAAAATACAAACACAACCCAAAATTCCTTTTTCAAAGTCCCCTTTTCATTTTAGATTTCAAAACCGCCTTCTTTCAAGGCCACTTTCCAAATACCAAACCCACTTTTCAAAACAAATTCAATTTCCAAAATCATTTCCCCTTTTAAAATCACTTTAAAAAAATAAGGTCAAGCCTTTAATTCCAAGTACACACCCATGTAATACCCTTAACTATTGCACATGTCTTTATCCACTTTCATCAATACACACCAACACACACTTTACATACATCCCCTCACATGTGAAAATGTTTATAAAGAGTACCTGAGGTTGAAACCAAACCATTTCTCTACCAATTCCAAGAAAATACTAGATTTTTAGACCAAGAGATTTCAGTTTTAAAACCCATTTCACAAATTTATATCTATTTAAAAGAAACCATTCTCATTTCAAAACCCCATTTTTTCAAAAGAGCACTTACACCAACCAGAACCAAGATGACACTCAACTTGAATCAAACTACCTGAGTGAGGGAATAATAGTCATGATTAACCTGGTGACATGGTAGTGGGACATTCCCCAAGTAAGATTCAATAACTAGGAGGAACTTAAACCGTGTACTCAGACTCCACATGGGTCACTACTCTATGTGAAATCACGATGTAACATTGTATTGCCTCTGTTGTCATCCCTCAATCTAAAACAAACTAGAATGAGACAAGGACTCAATTCCCAAACTAACCCTAGAAACTTGTGGTCGACCTTGAACCAATCCCTCAATCATATTTCCTAGGTTTTCATCCATTGATACCATTTTTTCATGAACCAATCCCATGTCGACCCTGAACCGGTCACCCGAGCCAGTCCACGACATGGACTGAAGGGTGTTCCCGATCCCCATTGGCTAGCAACTAGTGCTGGGCATCAAATATTAAATGTTGAGAATGATTTGACCCATGAAAAAAAGATAACCAAATAAATAAAGACTGGCGATAAAAATAAAAACTAGCAGCGGAAATAAAATAAAACTTTACATACCTCCACGTGACCTTCCAGGTCACCACCCAACCAAAGACTGACCTTGCTCTAATAATGATAAACTCAGCCAAGAGAACCTAAGAAAAGGGAACCTGCAATTGAAATGATAAAATAGGAGCAAGCATTAAAATGCTTAGTAGGGTTGCCAAGATAAACCACAAAATACAAGAATCTCACTTCCCAAAACAATCCAATGAAACAAGTTTTAAATACAATTATAAAAGTAGGGTATTCACATTTTTAAATAAGAAACATGTTTTTACCATTTAAAAATCCAACACATGCTATATACCATTTCCAAAATCATTTTTCATTTTATAAACAAAACCCAAAAAAAAATATACCAAAGTTGGGCTAAAGTAGAACATGTAAACAATGCAAGATGGAAATAAACTAGTATGATGAAAAGTGAACAAGTAATGAAAATAATCAAGTAACCATGGGTGATCCTAAACATCCCTAGAATACCCTTGGATGTACTCGGTTCGGAACCACCTATTGAGGTATGGTGAAGCTCCTAAGTCTACAACAAAATGGTCACCCTAAAAATGACCAAATCAGTGGAAAAGCCCGCCTGGACTAACACAAATCTAGGGGGTACCAACCTGTCTAATTGGGGTTGGTCAGAAACTGTCACTCGATCATCTAAAAGATGTCCAGGAACCCATGGTAGTAATAATAATGTTGTGTAAGTAGGAGGCCCTCGCACGCGTGACTCACCTTAACATATCGTCATCACACTTGCCTACCCCAGACATAGACACTCTATACAATAACCCATAAACGGATATCCCTCTATAGAGGTGCCCCAAAAATATACATACATACATACATATATCATATCATTAAAGGTTTCAATTGGGTTGTCATTCCATAGTCATTAAAACCATTTGATACTTTTTAAAAAAAATATTGAAGTTGTTAAATGGGCACATAGTAAACAAAACACCATCTTTTCAAAGGATCAACTCAAGCATTACACTAAAGCTGAAAGTTTCAAATGGGCCTTGACCTTGACATAACTATAATGTTACCAAAACATCACCCAAACACTGTTTCATATTTACAAATCCAAACGGGCCCTTAAGTTCCAAAACTCACACCAAATCATTTTGCAACAACAAAACATGCCTTTATCATTTTCAAACTCACGTCAAAACACATTTCAAAGAAAAAAGACCATGCTTTAAAGAAAACATTTAAAGATTTCCTTAGATATCACCCAAGGGAAACCAAATTTATTTGAAAACAAAAAACTATTTAAGTCATTGAGGTTTAAAGAGAACCATTTTTCAAGTGCCACCTTCATTTGAAAACACATACAATGGTACAAAAAACACCCAAGAGAACATTTGAAAACCCTTTCCACTGTCATTTCTTGATTTAGAAACCAAACCCAACCATCCAAAACATATGGAAAATACAAAATAACCCCAATGAGACCATAAAACCTCTTTCCAATCATTTTAACACACACACAAGCTATGAAATTATCCAAACCAAATTCACCTACCAAAAAATATCATCACGAAAATCACAAAGAGAAAAATCTTCCATAAAAGTCCTCTTTCTAATTTAAAGAGAAAAAATATTTTCTGTACGCATCCTAGGTACCTCAAACCTAGGCAATTACCACAATTCACAATAGAAATATATCCTTAATAAATTTAACCAACACAAAACTACCCTTCACATCAAACTATAGATATATCAGAGGTGCGAATCATATTTCAAAAATTTTCAAAACAAGATTTTGCACCTAAATAAAAAAATTCTACATGACCACATATATGCATTTAAATCAAACATACTAAATGTACCAATACAAAGGCATAACTGAAGAGTCACATAAAATTACATTTTTAAACAAAGTCTAAAAACTTATACATGCCGTACAAGTCTAATTAGGGATATAGAAATGCTGCAAATCAAATAATGGAATAAAAATAATAATAATTGAAAGAAACAAGCACCACAGAAATGCATCAGAAATGGAAAATTATGGATTCGTCTACCTCAAGCACGTGCGGATGAAATTGAACCTTTCACAGGAAGAATAACGACGCCACGTGGACCAGTTGAACACCCAAATCAACTAGAAAAACACACCAATCAACATCTAAGATGTTGGGGTTTGGACAACTTAAATAAAAACATCAAAGATGAAAAGAAATCTATAGGAGGTAAGGTCGTCGGATTGGAGAACTCATGCCGGTGAGCTAGAGGGTGCCGAGAAGGGGAGAGCAGGGGAGGTGGGTTTGTGTGCTGTGCCATAGGGAGAAGGTTAGGCTGGTCACAAGAAAGAGGGAGGGGAAGCAAGCTAGTTCGACATCGGGGAGATGACCAGAGTGGAGGGGCAGCGAGGGGGGTCGGTTGGTATAATGAGGCCAGCGTAAGGAGGAGGTGAACCGAGGGAGGGGGTGTCAGATGGATGGTGATTCTGGAGGGAGAGGCTGGAGTGGTGAAGGGGAGGGACGAGGGCCGATAGGTAGAGGGTGAGGGGGTTGGCTGCTGGGGGCATGGGAGGAGGTTGGTCTAGAAGTGTGAGGGTGGTGGTTGGGAGCTGGCTTGTGCAGTGGGTAAGGGGAAGGGGAAAGCAGGGAGGGGGGTGTGCCGCGGACAGTGAGGGGAGGGTGAAAGTAGGGAGGGGGGTTCTCCACAGACAACGAGGGGAATGAGAAAGTAGGAAGGGGGCAGTGCTAGGTAGGTTAGTGTTTTTTTTTTGTTTTTTTCTCATTTTATAATAATAATAATAAAACTAATAATAATAATAATAATAATAAAATCCAAAAATAACAATAATAAAAATAACAATAATAATAACAACAACAACAACAACAACAATAATTAATAATAATAAAATAATAACTAGAAAAATAATAATATTAAAAATAAGAATAATAATAAAAATAATATTAATAATACCATTAATACAATAATAAAAATTTTAATAATAAATTTTATCATTCTTCTTAAAAACAATAAAAATAACAGTAATAATAATATCAATAATAATATTAATATTCTTAATAATAATCATAATAATAATAAAAATAACAACATAATATTTTATTATTACCAAACATTTTTTTAAATTTTATTCCATTTATTTATCTTATTGTTATTTAATTTTATTTCTCATGCAATCGCATTACTTATTCTAAAAACTGGGTAACTGTGTGCTCATTGAACGACTTAATAAACTGTGCGCAAGTTGCATTCCTCAACCCAAACCACTTGGGCACCCGCAGAAGCACCTAGGGTGACCGCACGATTACCGCTAACTATGTGGTGCCCGTGCACTAGTCTGAAACCCACCAAAATCATTAAACATCAAAAAATTTAAACCAGTACCCGACCCAAACCTTTATACGAGTAACCAAAGCCAAGGAATAATAAAATAAAAAATAAATTTAAAAGTCGCGGTGTGAAAATTCTCCCCACCACAGACACTTTATGCCCCCAAAAAGTTACCCAGCCAAACGATAGACATAACATGAATCCATGCCCAATTGAAACCAAAAGAAACCACAACACAAGAGAATGGGAGAACATGAGAGGGTTCCACCCACCATAAGAACTTAACTAGCATGTAAGTTTAACACCCTAACATACCATCCTGGGAGGGGGCAGGGTGACATAGGAACTCCCAACCGATCCAAACTAACTTCTATATCATGAGTGAAAAAATACATCCGCTGAAACATGGAACTCTCGACCCAGAAAAAAAAACCCCAACATTAGAGAAAAGCCTTCGAGAAGAACTTAACCCAAGTAGTGAACCCGAGAATAACTATAAACATCGATTATTCCACAGGATATTACATCTCCAAATGAACACAGGTAAACCGAGATCAACCCATACAAGGGCCAAACAGACTTTTAAGAAAAATGCATGATTCAGAAAACTACATCCACACATACAAGACTGCTTGGATTATAATAAAATGAGTCTATCATAACTTCACGAAAAAACAATGAACTTACAACAAATTCAAAATTTTAACACCAAATAAACAAGAACATAAAGAATTTAAATATTCCATTTTCAACACGGAACACAAAACTTGGACCAAGGCTTTACACCCCTGACAACTCATAACTGTGCACAAGTTTCACCCCAAGACCTGTGGATGGGGATCTGAGGGCTGAAACATCTCCTACCTCATAGTCATACACTATAATCCTCTGTTCACAATGTCTTCTTCAGGTGACGATTCCTGCAGAACTTCTCTAGATGACCCATACACCCATAACAATGGTACGTCTTCAGAGGGATACGACATGATGGATTCGTGTGCCCCAAACATACACATTGATGACACACCATTGAACGTTCCGATGAACTGGAATATAGAACCTCTACAGAGGACTCTTTAGAAATAGGTCCCTCTGGCACACCCTTCTCACCAGATGGGGAACCTTCACAAGTAACTGGATATGTAGGATTTCCAACCATATGTGCTCCAAATACCAACTGAGCTAAGAAATCCTCATCCACTAGCTTCTTAAAATGATGGTCCTTAAAAATAGAGGTGTCCAAACCCAACCCAAACCGACTGACCCTGCCCGAACCGACTAGATTGGGTCAGGTTACACAAGAATATAGATGGTTCATGTCAATTTTGGTTGGGTTGAGATCAGGTTAGGTCGAGTCATGGGTTGGAAAAATAATGATCCAACCCAACCCGATTGACCCGACCTTCAATTTTTTTGGCTTCCAGTGCTTCGGTTGGTTGATACTTCGCTTGAACTACTTCCATATTCCCCTTTATATCTCTCCTACGATCCACCTCGTGATGGCTGCAACCCCCATGATGTCGCCTCCTCTCCTGTGACGATCCTGTCCCAACCCCTTTCACATGGTTCCTTCCTCTCTCATGAAGAGTGAGCCCCCCCATAATCAATAGATATCACCTCTCTCTCTCACCCCATGATTCCCACCCCCTCTGCAGTAGGACCACAATGATGTCTCTCCCAAAATCCCACCTCCATTCATCACCCACTTTCCCATACCCGATGTACATCTCCCTTACTCTCAAATTATTCATCATTTCCCTCCATTACTTCTGTATCTAAACCAATAAATAAGTAGACGATACCCATGTAACTGGCATGGAAGGAAGATGAAGATTGTGAGAGAGTTCACCATGTCGGGAGAGAGTGAGGATCGATGCTGGTTTGGTTTATTTATTAACCAATGATGAATTTTTTTATTTTTATTTCTACCCCAATTAATTACTTATGCATTGATTTGTAGTGGAAATGGATAGCATGGAAGACGATGGGAGGATAGGTTTCTACATTGGGTGCGAGTATCGAGCGAGGAGCTGAGCAGCAATGTGATTTTTTTCGTGGTGGTTTCTACCCTAATTTATTTGGTGTTTCTTCTTGGTGGCATGGCTCTGGCTTGGAAGAAGATCCCTGCAGGAGGAGAGGGTGCCGCGTCGAGATCCAGGAGCTAGTTCTGTTTACAAAGGAGAGATGAATTTTTTTCCCCATAACCAAATGGACCCAACCCGACCCAACCCGATCCAATATGGGTTGGGTTGGGTCAGGTCTGAACTAGAATTCAGCTATGAACTGACTCAACCTGACCTGTCATTTTTTTCTTGGATATGGTCTAAAAACACCTCCAACCTGACCGGACCCATCTCATAGACACCCCTACCTAGAAGGGAGGACCTACTCCTTGATCTCTGGATGAAGAACCCTGATGAAGAGAGAATTATTCATCAAATCCTATGATGCTACCTCCAGAGAAAAGGATACAAGTTCCTTGAAATGGTCAGCACATGCTTTCACTATCCATTAGCCTTGTTTGAATATATGCGAGATCTTCCCATTTCTTTGTATTCACTTCTTCAGGTATAAAACATCAGACGATTATAGATTTAAAGACATCCCACATCATCCCAAATTGCATTGATAGCAGAGCGAACAAATCCCATTTGTCCAGTTCTGGACCTTCAAATAGACCCAAAACGACACACACTCTGACAACATCAGGAGTTCCCAATACCTTGAATATACGCTCGACCTCTTCAATCCACTCTTCTGCCTCTAATGGACCACAACCACCATTAAGGATAGTCAAAGTCTAAGAAGGACCAAAAACTGGGCATGACTCATTAGAAACCTTGGGGACCTTTCTGGGCAGTATTTTTTAAACATATAAAACACAAATATGAAACTGATATAAAATCAAAGTATAATTAAAAGTAACATCCTGAGCCAAAATGACCAGCTCAAAAACCCAAAAAATATAAACACAACCCAAAATTCCTTTTTTAAAATCCCCTTTTCATTTTAGATTTCAAAATCGCCTTCTTTCAGGCCACTTTCCAAATACCAAACCCACTTTTCAAAACAAATTCAATTTCCAAAATCGTTTCCCCTTTTAAAATCACTTTAAAAAATAAGGTCAAGCCTTTAATTCCAAGTACACATCCAAGTAATCCCATGAACCATTGCACTTGTCTTTATCCACTTTCATCAATACGCACCAACACACACTTTCCATGCATCCCCTCACATGTGCAAACATTTATAAAGAGTACCTGAGGTTGCACCCAAACCATTTCTCTACCAATTCCAAGAAAACAATAGATTTTTAGACCAAGATATTTCAGTTTTAAAACCTATTTCATGAATTTAAATCTATTTAAAATAAATCATTCTCATTTGAAAACCCCTTATTTTTTCAAAAGAGCACTTACACCAACCAAAACCAAGATGACACTCAACTTGAATCAAACTACCAGAGTGAGGGACTAGTATTCATGCTTAACCTAGCCACATGGTAGTGGGCCATGCCCCAAGTAAGCTTCAATAACTAGGAGTAACTTAAACCGTGTACTCGAACTCCACATGGGTCACTACTTCATGTAAAATCACGATGTAACATCGTATTGCCCATGTTGTCATCCCTCAATCTAAAAAAAACTAGAACGAGACAAGGAATCAATTCCCAAAGTACCCCTTGTGACTCGAGGTTGACCCTAAACCAATCCCTCAATCATATTTCCTCCGTTGTAATACTTTGATACAATTTTTTCATGAACCAATCATAGGTTGACCCTGAACCGGTCACCCGAGCCAGTACGCGGCATAGAACTAAGGGTGTTCCCAATCCCCATGGGATAGAAACTAGTGCTGGTCATCAAAGATTAAATGTTGGGAATGATTTGACACATGAAAAAAATATAGCCAAATAAATAAAGACTGGTGATAAAAATAAAAACTAGCATTGAAAAGAAAATAAAACCGCACATACCTCTATGTGACCTTCCAGGTCACCACCCAACCAAAGACTGACTTTGCTCTAATAATAAGAAACTCATCCAAGAGAACCAAATAAAAGGGAACCCGCAACTAAAATGATAAAATTGTAGTGAGCATTAAAATGATTAGTTGGGTTTCCAAGATAAACCACAAAATCCAAGAATCTCACTTCCCAAAACAGTCCAATAAAACAAGTTTGAAATACAATTATAAAAGTAGGGTCTTCACATTTTAAAATAAGAAACATGTTTTTACCATTTAAAAATCCAACACACGCTACATACCATTTCCAAAATCATTTGTCATTTTATAAACAAAACCCAAAACAAAATATACCAAAGATGGGCTAAAGTAGAACAGGTAAATAGTGGAAGCTGGAAATAAACTAGTATGATGAAAAGTGAACAAGTAATGAAAACAATCAAGTAACCACGGGGGATCCTAAATATCCCTAGAAGACCCCTAGACATACTTGGTTTGGAACCACCTACCGAGGTATAATGGAGCTCCTAAGTCTATAACCAACTGGTCTCCCTAAAACTGACCAAATCCAGTGGAAAAGCCCACCTGGCCTAACACAAATCTAGGGCGTACCAACCTGTCTAATTGGGGTTGGTCAAAAACTGTCACTCGATCATCTAAAAGATTTCCAATAACACATGGTAGTAATAATAATGTTGTGTAAATAGGAGGCCCTCACACGCGTGACTCACCTTACCATATCGTCATCGCACTTGCCTACCCCAGACACGAACACTCTATACGATAACCCATAAAGGGATATCCCTCTATAGTGGTGCCCCAAAAATATACATACATACATACATATATCATATCATTAAAGGTTACAACTGGGTTGTCATTCCATAAAGTCAATAAAACAATTTGATACTTTTTTTAAAAAAAATATTAAAGTTGTTAAATGGGCACATAGTAAACAAAACACCATCTTTTCAAAGGATCAACATAAGCATTACACTAAAGTTGAAAGTGTCAAATGGGTCTTGACCTTGAAATAACTATAATGTTACCAAAACATCACACAAACACTGTTTCATATTTACAAATCCAAACGAGCCCTTAAGTTCTAAAACTCACACCAAATCATTTCCCAACTACCAAACATGAATTTATCATTTTAAACTCACGTCAAAACACATTTAAAAGGAAAAAGACCATGCTTTAAAGAAAATATTTAAATCCTTCCTTAGAGATCACACAAGGGAAAACAACTTTATTTGAAAACCAAAAACCATTTAAGTCACCGAGGTTTAAAGAGGACCATTTTTCAAGTGCCACCTTCATTTGAAAACACATCCAATGGTACAAAAAACACCCAAGAGAACATTTGAAAACCCTTTCCACAATGTCATTTATTGATTTATAAACCAAACCCAACCATCCAAAACATTTGGAAAATACAAAATAACCCCAACGAGACCATAAAATATCCTTTCCAATCATTTTAACACACACACAAGCTATGAAATTATCCAAACCAAATTCACCTACCAAAAAATATCATCATGACAATCATAAAGAGAAAAAAATTTCATAAAAGGTCTCTTTCCAATTTAAAAGAGAAAAAATATTTTCCATAAGCATCCTAGGTACCTCAAACCTAGGAAATTACCAAAAATCACAATAGAAATCTATCCTTAATAAATTGAACCAACAAGAAACTACCCTTCAAATCAAACTATAGATATATCAGAGGTGCGAATCATATTTTGAAAATTATCAAAACAAGATTTGGCACCTAAATAAACAAATTCAGCATAATGACATATATGCATTTAAATCAACGAGGATAAATGCACAAATACAAAGTCATAACTAAAGAGTCACATCAAAATCCATTTTTAAAAAAATTATTAAAACTTATAAACATCATAGAAGTCTATTTAGGGATATAAAAATGATTCAAATAAAATAATTGAATAAAGAAATAATAATTGAAAGAACCAAGCACTAAAGAAATGCATCGGAAAAGAAAAATTATTGATTTTCCTACCTCAAGAACACGTAGATGCGATGAAACCTTCGACAGGAAGAATAATGATGCCCCACAGACCAGTTGCAGACCCAAATCAACTAGAGAAATACACCAATCAACACATGATATGTTGGGGTTTGTCCAGCTTAAATAAAAACATCAAAGATGAAAAGAAATCTACTAGGGGTGAGGTCGTTGGACCAGAGAACTCATGCTAGAGAAATGGAGGGTTCCGAGAAGGGGAGATTAGGGGAGGTGGGTTTGTGCGCTGCACCAGAGGGAGAAGGTCAGGCTGGCTGTGAGAAAGAGGGAGGGGAAGCAGGCTGGTTCGACACCCGGGAGATGACCAGAGCGGAGGGGTGGCAAGGGGGGTCAGATGGTGTGATGAGGCTGACACAAGGAGGAGGCGAACCGAGGGAGGGGGTTTTGGCTGGCCAGTGATGGTGGAGGGCAAGGCCAGAGTGGAAAAGATGAGGGGAGAGGGCTGACAGACACATGGTGAGGGGGTCAGCTGCCAGAGGTGCGGAAGAGGGAAGACCAGGAGGGTGAGGGTGTAACATCCCAGGTAAATAAAGAATAATACATTTTCATATTTATTAATATTTGCGAATTAAATATTAATTTTACTTTAAAGGGGTTACTATGTTCTATAGTGTACCCGATACGCAACAAAGAGTTTCTTTGAAATCTTACGTTGCACACTAGTAATATAATAATATTATTTTAAATGGTAGTTAGCACATAGCCGTTGTATTGGAGGGAATGAATATAAATAACTAAAATATGATTATATATGTTTGTTAAATGTTTTTATATTTATCCAATAAAAGATAAAGACTTAAGATAAGAAAAGAATTCAATTTTAGGCATAGATACTCTAATATTCACTAAAAGGTCGAACTATCGCCTTTTGATGGTGAACCCTCTTTAAATATAGTTTTGGTCACTCTTATACATTCTATTGGACCAAATAAAATTCTTCTTTAGAATCGGGACATCAAAATATACTTTGTGTAGATTTTTGGTATTTTTCCGATAAAGTTCATTTTTTAATGAATAGTGAAAATGTTGTATTTTAATTCAAAACCTCTTTTTAATATAATTTGTTTATATGATTAGATTATATTTTGAATTGTTTTTAAAGTTCAATTAGAAAATATTTTTACCATTTAATCCAATTGTGGTCATTGGAATTAATTTCACTTTGAATTTGGACTTAAACTAGTGTCAATCTTTTGATATATATTGTTTCTTAAAAACACGCTATTTGTTTTGACAGCGGGAATTAATTATTAAATTAATTAATGCAAATTATATATTTTGAATTTTTTAAAATAGACATCATTCTTTAATTCAGAATATCAAATATAGCTTAGGGTGAATTTTTGGTATTTTTCTGAAAAACTTCAATTTTTGATGAATAGTGAAACCACTAAGTGACAGTTAAAAAAACCAATTTTTCTTTTAAATGAAACTTACCACTTCTGTGATTTGATTTTAAAAATTCCGACATACATGGTTTTCATTAGGATGTAAAATTTGGTACAATGGGATTAAAATAAATTTTTGATGAATAGTAACTTTTAAGTTTATTAATCGCGATTAGAGGTAATTAGTGTAATTTAAGGAAAAAATAATGTTATAATAATATGAAATTACCTTGACACATGTCCTAACCTTATTTTATTTGTCATGGACAACCAAAAAATCCATGGGTAAACTTGGGGAACCCATGGAGCCACTTGGGTAAGAAAATGACATTAATAACTTTTTATTTAAAGTTAAAATAAAAATGTCACAAACATGTGTTGTTTTACTAAACAAATTTTTACATGGGGTTATACAAGTCATAATTTTGACTATAAATATTAATTGGAAAGATAAAAATATTTCCTACATCATAGTATTTTTTTTATAATTTTTAGACATTAAATAAATTAAATTATTTATGACACCATGATGATGCATCGATTACCTCATTATTTAACGATTTAAATAAAATGAAAAGATAATGTAAAATCTAAGACCTACTCTTGTCAAAAACCTATTTTATGGGTGTATTTATAACTCCTATCACCTTATACTAGAAATATATAATTTTGGGACCTTTAAAATCCGAAAATCATTTTATAATAAAGTAACCTTTTATAACTTTCAAAGAGTGCCCCTCCTCTCCTCTTATAAAAGGCCCCCACCTATACCACCTTACCCACACATATAAATCCTTTGGCTAGACCAATCTCTGCTCATTTTATCTCTCCAAATCCCTATCCTCATCCTAGAAGCCTTACCTTTGGCAGAAAGCTCTTCAAGAAACCCTTTTGGTTCAAACCGAGAGGAGTTACCCGATTTAAAGGTAATGTCTTAACTTGTGTTCTTTTATTTTATTTTGCTTCTCCAACCCCCTAAACTATTTTTATTATTTTATTTTGTAACAAAAACAGTATCATAAATATACTAGGATGTTTTTATGTGAATTATTCGACCTACACTAACGCACACCTTCGTCTAATGGTTAAAGAACATACTATTTCTGTGGATGGCGAATTTCTGCCTCACGAAACGATGATTATTCAATATTCTTTTAACACCTTTCATGGTGGCCATTAATATGTAACTATATTTATATATTAAATATATTATGTTTATGTTTTCCTTATGATTCTGTATTTTTCATTTATGTCATACCTTTATGGTTTCCATTAGGGGAAAACACGATAATTTCATTTTAGGAAGTGCGGACTACCGCCCCCTCAAAGTGATTTGATTCGTTAATGCCATATGTGGGATGTATAAAGGATGGAGTTAATGATATTATATATGATATTATACTGGAATTATAATATAACTTTATATCATTATGATTTCACTCCATTAAATACGAAATAGAAATGAAAGTAGTGTTCATGCGTACGTACGACTTACCGTCTCAATGAACGGTGCATTTAATTTCTTACCTCTAAATGTTATGTACTATTATAAATAAATGTATATACTGGATATATATGATATATATGATATATATGATATCCAAATCATGAATATCATTATGGAGATAATGAACCTTTGACCACGTGAACAACATGTAATTGTAAGAAGTCCATTTTTGACTTAAGTACCAAATATCGATAAAACGAACATTATTAACTTTAATGATTACATAACATTTATAACATAGAAATAAGTTATATAAAATGAATAATAAACTTGAAAAAGGTTCTTAAGAAAGTATAAATTAACTTTAGTTTATTATTCAGGAGATTAAAGAGCAATCGAGTCACGTCGGACACAAGGTAAGGGACTTCGTCTCAATCTCCTTTCATTGAGCCATATTTTGTTCTAATACAAGACTTTATTTTATATGGTGTATAAACACCTTTGAATTTTAATTTTATACAAAGGAATATTTTTCTATGAAGTGTTTTACAAAACCACAAAAAGGAATGGTTCTTTTAACGTACGTGGTGACAACGACCTTTTCCGCCGCCGGGAGTATTATTTGGACTTTGGCTTCCTCAACAAGCCGTAATGTTTTTAAAAGTAAATAAATACCATATACTCTTTTATGTATTGTGGTATTGAAAATGGTTTTTATAATGGATTTGTTATGTCAATATATTTAAGTGATATATTGTGATTGAAGTGTGGAAATGTTTTCTTTCCATTATATTTGTTTTATGTCTTATGATTTTATAATGGTACCTGGACATTTGACGGGTGGTTACGTGATAGAACATATGACGGGTGGTGCCATGAATACCAGGACGAGTGGTTACGTTATAATATCCAATGAATTGGGTATGGAAGTCGGCCGTATGACTATTCCATTAAGTGATATGTGTGGAAGTCAACTGTATGGTTATTCAATTTAAGTATGTTTATCTCCCAAGTTACCTTTATATATTATGTGTTCTTTATATGGGTTTTATGATAATATTTTGATTACAAAAGGGTAAGTAATGATATTTTATTCAGTGAAGAGTTTTTACTACTTTATAAAGGTGAAAAGTATTACTTTGTTAAAGTATTCTTGGTTTACTGGTTGTTTTGAAAAACTAACAGTTTTCCTTATTTGTGTATCCCCTACTGAGATTTTTATGCTCATCCCAAGTATTTTGAAATGTTTTTCACATAACTTAATGTGGAATAGGGTCAAGGATGGGATCAAGGAAAAGTCATGCTATCTAAAACATGGAACTAGACATGTTTCTTTTTAAGAGTTTTTATTTTATGGAAACTTAGTAGAAGTTTCTACTTTGTAATCTTTTGAGATGTAATAGTTATTTCCTAATTCTCTAAAACTCTAAACCTGAAAAGTTCCTCAATGTGAATTATTCATTTAATTCAATATTAAGTAAGGTTTAATGCCGTGGCATTATAGTTGGTATCAGAGGTCGGTTTAGACAAATTTAGGAGTTAGAAATTGTTAAATTTATAAATTAATTTATGGTATGATTGAAATGATATAGCATTTAAATATTATCATGTTGCTTCGCCTAAGATATTTCTGTGTTTAGAATGATTTTCCGTAGAGGAAACAAGGCAGCTATGTTGGGATGACATCAGGAGGAAGACAACCTTCCAAATCAGCAACCTGAGATGGTCGGAATTGGAACTGAACAGTTTGTTATAGTGATGGCACAATTGAATCAGGCTATAAATGGTGGTGGTATCCATGCATGAGATTAGCCAGATCAACTGCAGAGGAAGATGTCAGTGGTGGAACATTTCATAAGGCAACATCCCCCATCATTCAGAGGATCATCTGAACCTGTGCTAGCTGAAGGGTGGATTAAAGCACTGGAGAAGATTTTTGATGTCATGGGGTGTTCAGAACATCAAAAGGTTAGTCTTGCTGTTTACCATTTTGAAGGTGAAGCAGATCAGTGGTGGCCGATGATGAAAAATATCAGGGATAGTGATGATATTGATGATCTTCACTGGGACGAATTCAAAGGTATGTTTCTTGAGAAATATTTTCCTAAGGTGGTTTGTCTTAGGATGGAAAAAAATTCCTAGAATTGAGACAGGAGGATGACTCAGTGGCTATTTATGAAGCAAAGTTCACTCGACTAGCAAGGTATGCTCCAAATTTCATACAATATCTTGATAGTAAAATCAACCGTTTTTACTCAGGGTTAAAGCCAAAGTATCGAAGGTATTTAGCTTCTCATGATTTCAAAAGTTATGAAAAACTTGTTCGATGTGCGAAAAAGGTGGAAATGGAGTTTGTCGATGATCATGTGTTCTTTGACAAACAATAGAATAAGAGGTCCAGTTGGCAGGAAAAGGGGAAGAATTCATCAAAGAAACAAGGAGGTAAGAAAACAAAATATCCATCCTGTGAGAAGTGTGGTAAAATTCATCCTGTATAATGTTTATCTAAGTCTGGAAAGTGCTTTTGGTGTGGTAAGTCTGGTCATTTTGCTCGTAACTGTAAGGAAGATGATCAAACAGGCAATGAAAAGCCAGCGGTAAGATGTTTTAAGTGTAATGAAATGGGTCATTATGAAAATGAGTGTCTAACTAAGAACTCAACTGGGGGAAAGCAAACATACTACAAGCAGAAAGGGGTGGTGAAATCCTTTTCAACTACTTCAGCAGATGTTGGGCCATCGAATGAAGTAGTATCAGGTACACTGTTTGTTTGTTCAGATTATGCCAATGTGTTGTTTGATTCAGGGTCTACACATTATTTCATTTCTGAGAAGTTTTCTAGTAAATTGGGAATTCCATCTCAAGATATTAATCATTAAGTTATGGTAAAAACACTCGGAGGGAACGTTGAGACAAAAAGAAATTATAAGAACCTCCCTATCATTGTGTGTGGAAAGAATCTACCTGCAAACCTTATTGTTTTGCCTCTTGTAGAGTTTGATGTTATTTTGGGCATGGATTGACTTTCTATTTATCATGCTAGGATTGACTGTAGAGCTAAAGATGTTTCTTTTCAGAAAGATTTTCAGTTTGTGTACAAGAATGAACCCTTGATTTTGATAACATATCAGGAAGGTGAGAAACTAGTAAAAGATGGAAATGAATGTTACCTTGCACATATTGTTGAAAATAAAGGAACTATTCAGATTAATGATGTTCCAGTAGTAAATGAGTATCTTGATGTTTTTCCTGATGAGTTGCCTGGTATTATTCATGATCGGGAAGTTGAATTTACTGTTGACTTAGTTCCTGATTCTAAGCCAATTTCAAAACCCCCTTATCGAATGGCTCAAGTTAAACTTTTAGAGCTAAAGAAGCAATTGCAGGAGTTATTAGATAAAGGTTTCATTCGACCTAGCACATCACCATGGGGTGCTCCTATCTTGTTTGTTAAAAAGAAAGATGGTTCAATGAGACTTTGCATTGATTATAGAGCCTTGAATAATATCACTGTTAAGAACAAGTATCCTTTGCCTCATATCGATGATTTGTTTGATCAGATTCAGGGAGCTCAGTATTTTTCAAAGATTGACTTGAGGTCGAGGTACCATCAGTTGAAAGTAAAAGAAGCAGATGTTCCAAAGACTGCATTTCGTACTAGATATAGCCATTATGAATTTATAGTTATGCCTTTTGGGTTAACCAATGCACCTGCTGTATTCATGGATCTTATGAATCAAATTTTCCATGAGTTCTTGGATAAGTTTGTGGTTGTTTTCATTGATGATATTTTGGTTTTTTCTAAAATTAAAGAGGAGCATGAAAGTCATTTAAGGGTTATCTTGCAAACCTTAAAAGAAAAGAAATTGTATGGAAAATTTAGCAAGTGTGAGTTTTGGTTACAACAAATTTCTTTCCTTGGTCACATTGTTTCAAAAAATGGCATAACTATTGATCCTGCTAAAACAAAAGTTGTTGAAGAATGGACAAGACCCACAAATGTAACCGAGATCCGTAGTTTTCTTGGTTTGGCAGGTTACTACCAAAGGTTTGTTGAAAATTTTTCACGGTTATCTAGTCCAATGACTAAGCTAACTCAGAAGGGTGTTAAGTTTATTTGGACAAAAGAATGTGATGATTGTTTTCAGGAGTTGAAAAGAAGATTGGTGAATGCTCCAGTTTTGGCACTTCCTTCCAGGGATGATGAGTTTTTTATCTACAGTGATGCTTCGTTGAAGGGACTTGGTTGTGTCCTCATACAGAATGATCAGGTAATTTCTTATGCTTCACGTTAGTTGAAAACTCATGAGATAAATTACCCTACACATGACTTGGAATTAGCTTCTTTTGATTTTTCTCTAAAAATTTGGAGGCATCATTTGTATGGAGTAAAGTGTGAAATATATACTGATCACAAAAGTTTGAATTATATATTCACTCAGAAAGAATTGAACATGAGACAGAGGAGATGGATAGAATTAATCAAGGATTATGATTGTACAATTCATTACCATCCGGGAAAAGAAAATAAAGTGGATGATGCTTTGAGTCGAAAAAGTAACGATTCATTAACCATGCTACGTTTGGAACGAGATCCTTTGGTTTTTGATTTGATGAACTTTGGAATAGAAGTTTTTGGTGTAGGAAGTTCTTATATTTTGTTTCAGGTGTCAGTGAGATCATCTCTATCAGACAGAATTAAGCAAGCGCAGAAGAAAGACAGTGGGTTGCATAAAAAGGTAGAGCTGGTTCTGAAGGGTAAGTTGCCTGAATTTAACATTGATAATGATTGTATTTTGAGGTTTGGGAATAGATTATGTGTGCCTGGTGATTCACAGTTAAAGAATGAGTTGTTATGTGAGGATCATAGTTCCCCGTTTTCAGTTCATCCTGGCAATACTAAGATGTACAGAGATCTGCGGGAGTATTACTGGTGGGATGGAATGAAAAGAGATATTTCTGATTTTACTATGAGGTGTTTGACTTGTCAGCAGGTTAAAGAAGAGCAGCAGTTACTGAAAGGGATGCTTCAGCCTTTACCAGTGCTAGAGTGGAAATGAGAAAATATATCCATTGACTTTGTTATGGGATTACTGAAGACAGCTCTAGGTAATAATGCAATCTAGGTTATTGTTGATCGATTGACTAAATCTTCTTTTTTCCTTCCTATTCGAGATACATTCTCTCTAGATCAACTTTCTTGTTTGTATCTTAAAGATATAGTCAGGTTTCATGGAGTTACCCTCTCCATTGTATCTGATCGTGATCCCAGGTTTACTTCTAACTTTTGGAAAGGCCTTCAAAAGTCTTTGGGTACTGAATTAAATTTTAGTACAACTTTTCATCCTCAGTCAGATGGGCAGTCAGAACGAAAAATTCAGACTTTTGAGGATATGCTACGTGCTTTTTCGATGGATTATCAGGGAAGTTGGGACCAACATCTTTATTTGGTTGAATTTTCTTATAATAACAGTTTTCATTCCAGTATACAGATGGCTCCATTTGAGGCATTATATGGGAAGCGGTGTTGAACTCCAGATTTTTGGGATGAATTAGGTGAAAGGAATTTGATGGGACCAGAATTGGTAGAAGAGATGGAATAAAAAGTTTAGTTGATTCAGAAACACATGAGAATAGCTCAGAGTAGACAGAAAAGTTATGCAGACAACAAGAGGAAGGATCTCTCTTTTGAGGTTGGTGATCATGTTTTTCTCAAAGTTTCACCATGGAGAAGTGTGATGCGATTTGGTAAGAAAGGAAAGCTAAGTCCAAGGTTCATTGGACCATATGAAATTATGTAGAGAGTTGGATCAGTTGCTTACCGAGTGGCTTTACCTCCAAGTTTATCTCAGGTACACGGTGTTTTTCATGTTTCGATGTTGAGAAAGTATATGCCAGATCCATCTCATGTTTTGAGCCCATAGGTAGTTCAGTTGGAAGAGAGTCTCTCTTATGAAGAACAACCAGTCCAGATTATTGACCATAGAGAGCAAGTGTTGCGGAATAAGGTAATTACCCAGGTAAAGGTTTTGTGAAAAAACCATATGGTTGAAGAGGTAACATGGGAATCTGAAAATGCTATGAGGGATAAATACCCTCACTTATTTTGATAAGTGAATAAAATTGTGGGGACACAATTCCCAAAAGGGGGGAATGATGTAACATCCCAGGTAAATAAAGAATAATACATTTTCATATTTATTAATATTTTCAAATTAAATATTATTTTTACTTTAAAAGGGTTGCTATGTTTGATAGTGTACCCGATACACAACAAAGAGTTTCTTTGAAATCTTACGTTGCACATTAGTAATATAATAATATTATTTTAAATGGTAGTTAGCACGTAGCCGTTGTATTGGTGGGAATGAATATAAATAACTAAAATATGATTATATATGTTTGTTTAATGTTTTTATATTTATCCAATAAAATATAAAGGCTTAAGATATGAAAAGAATTCAATTTTAGGCATAGATACTCTAATATTCACTAAAAGGCCGAACTATCGCCTTTTGATGACGAACCCTCTTTAAATATAGTTTTGGTCACTATTATACATTCTATTGGACCAAATAAAATTCTTCTTTATAATCGGGACATCAAAATTTACTTTTTGTAAATTTTTGGTATTTTTCCGATAAAGTTCATTTTTTAATGAATAGTGAAAAATGTTGTATTTTAATTCAAAACCTATTTTAAATATAATTTGTTTATATGATTATATTATATTTTGAATTGTTTTTAAAGTTAAATTGGAAAATATTTTTATCATTTAATCCAATGGTGGTCATTGGGATTAATTTCACTTTGAATTTGGACTTAAACTAGTGTCAATCTTTTGATATATAATGTTTCTTAAAAACATGCTATTTGTTTTGACTGTGGTAATTAATTATTAAATTAATTAATGAAAATTATATGTTTTTAATTTTATAAAATAGACATCATATTTGAATTTGGAATATCAAATATATCTTAGGGTGAATTTTTGGTATTTTTCTGAAAAACATCAATTTTTGATGAATAGTGAAACCACTAAGTGGCAGTTTAAAAAACTGATTTTTCGTTTAAATGAAACTTTACCACTTCTGTGATTTGATTTTCAAAATTCCAACATATATGGTTTTAATTAGGATTTAAAATGTGGTACAATGGGATTAAAATAAAGTTTTGGTGAATAGTAACTTTTAAGTTTATTAATCGCGATTAGAGGTAATTAGTGTAATTTAAGGAAAAAATAATGTTATAATAATATGAAATTACCTTGAAACATGAACTAACCTTATTTGATGTGTCATGGACGACCAAAAAAATCCATGGGTCAACTTGGGGACCCCATGGAGCCACTTGGGTAAGAAAATGACATTAATAACTTTTTATTTAAAGTTAAAATAAAAATGTCACAAACATGTGTTGTTTTACTAAAACAATTTTTACATGGGGTTATACAAGTCATAATTTTGACTATAAATATTCATTGTAAAGATAATAATATTTCCTACATCATATTAGTTTTTTATAATTTTTAGACATTAAATAAATTCAATTATTTATGACACCATGATGATGCAGCGGTTACCTCATTATTTAACGATTTAAATAAAATGAAAATATAATGTAAAATCTAAGAAATAAACTTGTAAAAAACCTATTGGATGGGTGTATTTAGAACTATTATCACCTTATCCTTGAAATATATAATTTTAAGACCTTTAAAATCCTAAAATCATTTTATAATAAAGTAACCATTTATAACTTTCCAAGAGTTCCCCTCCTCTCCTCTTATAAAAGGCCCCCACATCTACCACCTTACCCACACCTCTCAAGCCTTTGTATCGACCAATATCTGCTCATTTTATCTCTACAAATCCCTATCCTCATCCTAGAAGCCTTAAATTTGGCAGAAAGCTCTTCAAGAAACCCTTTTGGTTCAAACCAAGAGGAGTTACCCGATTTAAAGGTAACGTCTTCACTTGTGTTATTTTGTTTTATTTTGCTTCTCCAACCCCCTAAACTCTTTTTTATTATTTTCTTTTGTAAAAACACCAGTATCTTAAATATAATAGTATGTTGTTATGTGAAGTATTCATGCTACAATTACACACACCTTCATATAATGGTTAAATAACATACTGTTTCTGTGGATGGAGAATTTCTGCCTCACGAAACGATGATTGTTCAATATTATTTTAACACCTTTCATGGTGGCCATTAATATGTCACTATATTTATATATGATATATATTATGTTTATTATTTTCTTATTCTTCTGTATTTTTAATTTATGGCATACCTTTATGGTTTCCATTATGAGAAAACACGATAATTTCATTTTAGGAAGTGCGGACTACCGCCCCCTCAAAGTGATTTGATTCGTTAATGCCATATGTGGGAAGTATAAAGGATGGAGTTAATGATATTATATATGATATTATACTATAATTATAATATACCTTTATATCATTATGATTTCACTCCATTAAATACAAAATAGAAATGAAAGTAGCGTTCATGCATACGTACGGCTTACCGTCTCCATGAACGGTGCATTTCATTTCTTACCTCTAAATGTTATGTACTATTATAAATACATGTATATGATGGATATATATGATATATATGATATAAAAATCATGAATATTATTCTAGATATAATGAACCTTTGACCACGTGAACAACATGTAATTGTAAGGAGTCCATTTTTGACTTAAGTACCAAATATCGACAAAACGAACTTTATTAACTTTAATGATTACATAACATTTATAACATGGAAATAAGTTATATAAAAGGAATAATAAACTTGAAAATGGTTCTTAATAAAGTATAAATTAACTTTAGTTTATTATTCAGGAGATTAAAGAGCAATCGAGTCACGTCGGACACGAGGTAAGGGACTTCGTCTCAATCTCCTTTAATTGAGCCATATTTTGTTCTAATACAAGACTTTATTTTATACGGTTTATAAAACCGTTTGAATTTTAATTTTATACAAAGGAATATTTTTCTATGAAGTGTTTTAAAAAACTACAAAAAGGAATGCTTCTTTTAACGTATGCGGTGACAATGACCTTTTCCGCCGCCGCGAGTATTATTTGGACTTTGGATTCCTCAACAAGCCGTAATGTTTTTAAAAGTAAATAAATACCATATACTCTTTTATGTATTGTGGTATTGAAAATGGTTTTTATAATGGATTTTTTATGTCAATATATTTAAGTGATATATTGTGATTGAAATGTGGAAATGTTTTCTTTCCATTATATTTGTTTTATGTCTTATGATTTTATAATGGTACTTGGACATTTGACGGGTGGTTACGTGATAAACCATATGATGGGTGGTTCCGTGAATACCAGGATGGGTGGTTACGTTATAACCTCCAATGCATTGGGTATGGAAGTCGGCCGTATGACTATTCCATTAAGTGATATGTGTGGAAGTCGAATGTATGGTTATTCCATTTAAGTATGTTTATGTCCCAAGTTACCTTTATACATTATGTGTTCTTTATATGGGTTTTATGGTAATATTTTGATTACAAAAGGGTAAGTAATGATATTTTATTCAGTAACTAGTTTTTACCACTTTATAAAGGTGAAAAGTATTACATTGATAAAGTATTCTTGGTTTACTGGTTGTTTTGAAAAACTAACAGTTTTCCTTCTTTGTGTATCCCTTACTGAGCTTTTTATGCTCACCCCAAGTTTTTTGAAATGTTTTTTCATAGGACTTAATGTGGAATAGGGTCAAGGATGGGATCAAAGAAAAGTCATGCTATCTAAAACATGGAACTAGACATGTTTCTTTTTAAGAGTTTTTATTTTATGGAAACTTAGTAGAAGTGTCTACTTTGTAATCTTTTGAGATGTAATAGTTATGTACTAATTCTCTAAAACTCTAAACCTGAAAAGATACTCAATGTGAATTATTCATTTAATTCAATATTAAGTAAGGTTTAAGGCCGGGGCCTTATAGAGGGTGGCAGTCGGGAGCTGGTTCGTGCAGCAGGTAAGGGGAAGGGGAAAGTAAGGAGGGGGTGTACCATGGATAGAGAGGGAGTGTGGCGAGGGGAGAGGGAAAGTAGGGAGGGGGGGGGGGGGGGGGGTGCATCGCAGACAATGAGGGAGTGCGGTGAGGGGATGAGGAAAGTAGGGAGGGGGTGTGCCGTAAATGATGAGGGAGTGCGGTGAGGGGAAGGGGAAAGCAGGGAGGGGGTAGCGCTAGGTAGGTTAGGTTTTTTTTTATTTTTTTTCATTTTATAATAATAATAATAATAATAATAATAATAATAATAATAATAATAATAAAACTAATAATAATAATAATAAAACCAAAAATAACAATAATAAATATAAAAATAATAAAAATAAAAATAATAAAAATTAACAACAATAATAATAATAATAATAATAATAATAATAATAATAATAATAATAATAATACCATTAATACAATAATAAAAATTTTAATAAAATTTTTAATCATTATTCTTAAAAACAACAAGAATAATAATAATAATATCAATAATAATATTAATATTCTTAAAAATAATCATAATATTAATAAAAATAACAAAATATTATTATTATTATTATCAATTTTTTTTAAATTTTATTCCATTTATTTATCTTATTCTCATTTCATTTTATTTATCATGCAATCACATTACTTATTCTAAAAAATGGGTAACCAAGCACTCGTCGCACGACTTAATAAATAGTGCGCAAGTTGCGCACCTCAACCCAGACCACTTGGGCACCCGTACAAGCACATGGGGTGACTGCATGGTTACCGCTAACCATGAGGTGCCTGTAAACCGGTCTAAAATCTACCAAAATCATTAAATGTCAAAAATATTACACTAGGACCCGACCTGAACCTTGATACGAGTAACCAAAGCCAATGAATAATAAAATAAAAAATAAAAAATAAATTTAAAAGTCGGGGTGTGACAGGGTCAATCGGGTTAGGTCAGGTCTGGACACCCTTGCTCTTATGTACTGATTAGAGATTCTTTGGCAATTACCACAAGGATGTTGGTTTCCTAACTACTCAGTGGGCCGATCTAGAGTATATCATCATCTAGAGAGATGAGATTTGTTTTGATGTTGGGATCATACCCATGAATGGACTTCCTACATATCCTTAAAAACAGAATAAGAACCCATTTAGTTCGATGCTACTTAATGGGGGCACATCGTACCTTTTAAATTCATGTGTCTAGGACCTAACCATACAATTTAATGTCATGTGGTAAGGACATCAAAGCAGAAAGTGCCTAGTCAAAGTTTGGTGTGTGGCTTATGCAGAAGCGGTCCAAATAACCTAGAAGTGATATGGATTCCCACATTAAATAAGACTATACTAAGAATATGTCTTAGAGAGAATAGGTTTGATTTTGGGGTGTTGGATTTTGATCTCAAGGAGACTTTCTATATATCTCGTTTAGGTAGGAATCAAATCCCACATAGTTTGGTTATAATAACCTATGCTTATATAGTCACTTGGATTTATATCGAATGGGAGTATGGAACTTTGATAGTATTAGGTTGAGGCTTATTCCTAAAAAGGATTTGTAGTACAAGGGGTTATGAGGGATGTATTGAATTATGGTGATTTAGAGGCTTGTTCAAGGATTATACCTAAGTAGGAGGCCTGTGGATTAATATTATGATATGGTTGGAGTTTATTCCTAAAGAGGAGTCCCAAATGTTGTATTTCAGTGCTTACACCTTAAGAGGATGTCCTGGTGAATGGGGGTTGTAATTGGGGCTTACTCCTGATAATAATGCCCATGTATGAGTTTGATCGGGGATTACTCTTGAAGAGGATGCATGTATTGTGGAAGATTTTGGGATTATACCAAGTAAGAGGCCCATGGGCTCAGTTGGGGCTCACACATGGAATGATTTCCATGGTGGGGATCATGTTGATTTCATGACCACCGTCAACCTATAAGCCTATGTGAGTCATGCTCAGTGTGAAAAAATAGAGGAAACAAACGATTTGGGAAACCACACGTTTTGTTTTTCTTGGAGTTTGGGTACATGACCTTGAGTACCCACACCTATAGAGGCACTCCGAAGGAAGGAAAAAGGAATATTCAGAAGAAGATCCTATGCCAAAACATGCATCTGACTATGTGGATGTCATGATCATGGATATCTTATAATCCCATGCGAGTCATGATGAGTCATGATTGAACATGAGAAACAAGAGGAAGTGGAAGATCTGGAAAATCACACAGCCCCCTTTCCACTGGTGGAAGAGGTTGGGGTGATCAGAGAAGAAAAAAGGGCTTAGATTCACCCATTCCTTCTCCCATTGTGTATCCAAGATAGTCAGGTCTGATTACCCGTTTGGACACAAACCTCAAGGAATGAGAAGGATAAAGAGTATAAACTGCTACAAGATAGACTAGGGGCTTAATTCGGAGAAGGATGCCCTAAAATCAGTTCCAAAGGAAGGGTGGAGGATCCCATTCCATGTTGAATAGAAAAACAAGCATGATTCTTATCCTACCCATTTGGAACTGAAGGCTTTGGGTATTAGAGATGACTAGGGAAGGATATGGTCCTGACCCTGGTACCCAAGATTGGGAGTTCCCTAACACTGCCCCTAGGGTCGGGGTTCTCATTACCATGAGAATACACATCCACATGCACCTCGAGGACCCTAAATTTCAGGTAGGACAAGTGTGGGAAACCTATGACTGTAGGAATGTATATCCAAATGGGAGACATGCTGGTGTGGACCTCTACATGGTTTTGAAAGTATGAAGGCTTTAGTGGAGGTTTCAACTTGTCTCCTCTCTAAAAATGGATCCAAAGGAAGAGGAGCCCTTCCATTGGTGACTTAGAAAAGGTCTCAAAGGTGGGATCATGTAGATCCTGGATTAGAGGGAATAGGTGCCTCACGTAGAGTCTGAGAGGAACTAGAAGTTCTTCTCCCAAGGGGGTATAGTATTGAGTGAGTTAGATATTCCTTTGGAAATGAAACACCTGGGTGAAAACACTTGGGTGAGGCTTTTTCCTAGGCACCAGAGGTCTCCTCAGGTTTTCCTGGATAAGGCTCACATAAGTCCTTGGTTAGGGAATGTGCCTCATGCATGTGGTTTTCCACTAGGGAAGAAGGGTTCCTTGTACAGTTTTCTTATGTTTAATACCCTAAAAGGAATTTTATCTCACTAATTTCCCTTAATTCTCTCTTATTTCATGTTTTAGATAGCTACCTAAGGAATTTTTTGAGACCTGAGTGAAGGGGATGCACGACCAAAGCTTGGGGGCTTCTTCAGATTTTCTAATTGTGCAAATGAGGAGACAAAGGGTCCTATTTATAGGAATATAGGGGAACCTAGTCAAAAGAGGTTATCTGCATAGGTCCCGGGCATAGGTTCTCGGCATAGGTTTCCTACGCAGGGGTGGACTACCCTTTAGTGTTGCACAGGTGGTGTGCACAAGATCCTCATGCATGGGTGGATTCACCTTTTAGGCTTCATAGGTGGTGTACATAGGTTCCTGGACAAACCAACTACTTCATACTGTGGGAGGGTTGCTCCCCCACAACCGTGCTTGAGATCATTGTTGGGCTACGGTCCTGACCATTTAGTCCAATGTCACACCCCAACTTTTTAAATTATTATTTTTTATTTTTATTAATTCTTGGCTTCGGGTTCTCGCGCCAAGGTCTGGGCTGGGCCTCAGATTAAATTTTTTGTCGTTTAACATTTTTAGTGGGTTTTGGACTCGTGCGCGGTCACCACACAGTGGCTGGTAGCCGTGCGATCGGCCCGGGTACCAGCGTAAATTCCTAACGATTAAAATAAATAAAATTTTATGTAATTAAAGTGGGTTAAATGTTTAAATTGTAATGATAATAATGTTGTTATTTAATTGACAATATTATTATTACCAAGGTGTTTTTATTGTTGTTATTTTTTTATTGTTATTAATTTTTATTATTTTCATTTTTCTATTATTATTATTCTTGGTTTTATTATTATTATTATTATTATTATTCCTTATATTATTATTATTGTATTATTATTGTAAAAAAAACACCCAAACGCTAGCATCTACCCGCATACCCGAAGCCCCCCCTTTCTCCCCACAGCACTCCCTTTCCCCGCACCCGAAGCCCTTGCTGCCTCGCCCTCGCCTCAGTAGCGGAGCCCCGGCCTTGCCCTCACCAAATCTGGCCACCCCCTCTAGCCTCCTCCCACATTCGGCTTGCTCTGGCGGTGACGGCCTCACCAGACCCTGGCCCTGGTCGCCCTTCCTGGCTGCGTTCCGGCTCCTGTCTCCATGCCCTCCTCACTCGCCTGGGACCCCGCACGCCCCCCTACCGTCTCCAGCTGACCACACCCCTCCGTTCTAGCTCCTCCCCAACGTGTCGACCCCACCCCACCATCCCAGCCATTTCCTCTTCCAGTGTCTGCCCCCTTCCGCATCCCGACCTCGCCCTTCAACCTCCCTAGCATTCCGCATTTCTGGCCAACCTACTCTGTAGCTCGCCGACGCGAGTTCTCTGGTATGTAGACCTCACCGTTGATATATTTCTGTTCATATTTAGTGTTTTTATCTATTTTGGATAATCCTTAACTCATTGGGGTTGTGTTTTTCATGTTTTACTTGTTGTTTAGAGTGTGCGGTTAGTCCGCAGGACGTTGTTCTTCATTCCACTGAAGTGGCATCACGTTTTCACACCATTGAGGTAGAAGAATTCACATTTTTCCTTTCTGAATAAATCCATTTAATGCTTACGTGTTTTAATTGATTATTTTACTTGATTTTAACCTTTGTAGAATAATTTATTTGTTTATGAAATCATTTATACTTTGTTTGTCCTATTTATAGAAATTGTTAGAAACTGATTACTTGTTTATAAAAGTGTTTGTAAACTGGTTGAGTTTTTTGTATAGTTGATTATAAATTATTCGGTCAGTTAATTAAATTGTTTATGAATTGTTTCGACTGTTCATGAATATTTTTAATTAATTGTTTGGTTCATTTTAAATTTTCAAAGGACGAGTTTAACTATTTTACTTGAGGTCTTGGTCCTTTGATCTTGAAAAGTGCTTTTGGTTGTGTGCGTGGTGTGGGTTATGTTTTAAAAGGTGCGAGAGTAGTTTTTCAAAGGGTTTGGTTATGTAGTGATTTATAAAATGGAGTTTTCTTGTGAGTTGGTGAAATTGAGATGCAATCCTATGTTTTTTAATTTTAAAGGTTTTACCAAATGAATAACTTATTTATTGAATGATGCTTGAAATTCAAATCATGGGTGAAAAGTGTTTCGGCGTGTGTTTGGTTTTTCAAGAGGGTTTTGGGGTGTTTGTCAACATTGAATCATGAAGTGTTACATAGAGTGGTTTTGTAAAGTGTTTAAAGGTTTGTCTAAACTGTATGATGGGTTATAAATAGGTTTGAAGGAAGTTTTGGGGTGCGTAGTGTTTTAAATGTGGGTTTTGACATGTCGTGTGCTTTTGTTGGGTTTTGCACACCAAAATTTGGGTGAGTTTCCTGGTTGGATCTTGTTTATGATTTAGGATCTTTGGGACTATGTTTTGATTTTATTGACTGAAATTCCCATGCAAGAAAAAAAATGATGATGGTGTTTTCAAATAGTTTTTCACGCTAAGTGCTCTATGTGATGCCTATTTGATGTTGTAAAAATGTTTTGGCAACTTTGAGAATTTTGTGAAATGGTTTAAATTTTAAATGGAATGGTGGCCTGATTGGAACCTTCGTGTGATAGGAAATGTATGTATATAAATGTGGGGAACCTTTATAGGAGGGATATCCCATATGGGTTATCATATATTGGTGTCCATGTTTGGGGTAGGCAAGTGCGGTGAGATGAGTCACGTGTGCGAGGGTCTTCTACTTACACAGTATTATTGTAACCACCATGGGTTCCTGGGCATCTTTTAGATGATCGAGTGATGGTTGCTGATCAACCCTGATTAGACGGGTTGGTACCCCGAGATTTGTTTTTAGGCTAGGTGGGCTTTTCCACTGGATTGGTCAGTTTAGGGCAGCTAGTTGGTTATAGACTTAGGAGCTTCACCATACGCCGGCAGGTGGTTCCTAAACCGAGTACGTCCAAAGGTCTTCTAGGGAATTTTAGGATCACCCATGGTTTGCATTTGGTTTTCTTATTTTGTTTCCAACTTATACTGTCACCCGTTTCTTTTAGCACCACCTTGTTTTCCTTATTTGGCTTTTGTTTTCAAAATTGTAATTTGTTTCATGAATGGAACGTGGTGTGAGTTGGGTTTTTAAAATGGGTAAATGAAATTGTTTTATTAAAGTATGGAAAACCTACTTTTATAATTGTATTTAAAAATTATGTTGGTGGATTGTTTTAGGAAATGAGACATCAAATTCTTTGGTTTACCTTGGAAACCTTACTGAGCATTTTTAATGCTCATGCTTATTTATCTTTTCAGTTGTAATTTCAGTCTCTTTTCCAGGTTTTATTGGCTGAGTTTCTCATTATAAGAGCAAGGTATTCCTTTGGTTAGGAGGTGACCTGAAAGGTCACATGGAGGTATGCCTTGTTTGCCTTATTTGGATTTTGTTTGCAAAATTGAAATTTGTTTCAGAAATGGCATGCGGTGTGCATTGAGTTTTTAAAATGGGTAAATGAAATTGTTTTATTAAAGTATGAAAAACCTACTTTTATGATTGTATTTCAAACTTGTGTTGGTGGATTGTTTTGGGAAAGGAGACATCAGATTCTATGGTTTACCTTGGAAACCCTACTGAGCATTTTTAATGCTCATGCCTATTTATCTTTTTAGTTGCAGGTTCAGTCTCTTGTTCAGGTTTTCTTGGTTGAGTTGCTCATTATAGGAGCAAGGTCGACCTTTGGTTGGGAGGTGACCTGAAAGGTAACGTGGAGGTATGCTCGGTTTTATTTTCTTTCCGATTCTAGTTTTATGTTTATCGACTGTTTTTTTATCTGTTTATTTTTGTTCATGAGACAAATCGTTCCCAACGATTAAAATTTTGATTCCTAACACTAGTTTCCAGCCCATGGGGATTGGGAACGCCCTTCGGAACATGTCGCGGACTAACTCGGGTGACCGGTTTAGGGTCAACCTGGGTTGGTTCGTGACATCCAATCCCTTCGCTACCACCACTGACCCCTATGAAAAATGGAGTGTCATACCACAAACTTATTGGGCCTGGTTGACGATGTTTCGGGTCATGATACATGGAAATTCCATCTTCTCCTTTTTCCAGTATAAATATTCATTTCTAATCAAACTAAAATTTTTATATCTAAGTGAGGCTCTCATATTGAATTCTACAGCAAAGTAAATGGAACACTTTTCATAGTGTCAACGAAGCCCCCCTTAGAATTATATTCACTCGACATAAAAAGAATATGTTTCTATGGTAACTTTAGGAAGCTTTGATGCATTAAAACATCATTTGGTATGAATGAGTCATACACATAATATGATATTTATATCCACCTAAAATCCTCACTTCCACACCCAGAGAACTATAAGGTGTGTGTTCTTCCCGACTACATACCGCGTAGTTAGGTTTTTCTCAAGTAGTAAATCCTAATCTTCACATGGTTTCCTAATCCATAAAAACCACAAAAAAATTCACTATTTGACTGAAAAAAGCCAAATGGAAACATATCCATCCATTGATTCTTATACCCTGATGGTCGTAAATTGGAAATTCATTCAACTACATAGGAATATATCATGCGTCCACCACCGTCCAAGTTTCTAAAACCCATATCCATAACCCACAATCATGAATCTATCAAGATCCACATTAAAATCATCAATCCCTCATCATTTATGCAACCACCAAGAATTATGGGGTTTTATCATGCTTGAACTTACCCCAACAATGTCCAACCACAACCTCATGGGCCAATAGTGAAGAACACAAATAATGATGGGGAGAAATTCACATAAATGAAGGCGATGTGTGTCTTTAGAAGTTGTGATCCCAAAAAATAGTCTCAATATGTGTAAAAAAGGGTTGAAATCATGTAATAATAAATATAATCTAGGTTTAACAATAGAATTCATATTTTTGATCATGAGAAGAATGGGAATCACTAGAAAAATGAAAGTAGGTAATTAAATCCATGGTTAGTCATTAATCAAAGGGTGGAAACCACAAATAAAAATCTTTACCTCAATGATGGATCAATCACTAGGGAAGAATGTGTTTTCCAATGATGAATAAGATGATTATGTTTTCCATATTCTTCACAATCTTTTGATAATTTTTCGTTGATCTATGCTCTCAATTACCAACAGATCTCTCCTCCTCTTACTCCCTAATATCCCATGGTTATGTGGTTAACCATCATGATTTTCCATAAAATGATTTTTATAGAGGGATAGTTAGGTTTTGGAATTTCAAATAAAATAATTTATTTATTTATTTATTTTACTAAATGCACTTACAACAATTTCATTCTAAGAAACATCTGACACCAACAAACTTTATGTCGTTCCTAGGGTAAACCCCTTATTCTAGATTCAATCGTGGTCTCATATTTTCTGTCAGATGTCCAAAACAATGGGGAAACCATTTATACCAAAGATTTGTGTGTTCACGATTTAATATATATTAATATTTTTAATATATTAATTTTAGGGTCCTGATACACCCAAATTTCACACCGACTCGAAGGAAAACTCTTGATATATTCATAGAACTATTCAAAGGACCAATCCAACAAAACCAGTTTCGTTACATTCTCCCCTCCTTCAAGAATTTTTCCCCAAAATGGAAAAACTATACAAAAAGGTGGGGGAATTGTGCAATGCCTTGAGTTTTTATGAAATATATATTTTGAATAAATTTAATTTCTTTGATATCTTGTGTTACACAGAACACCAAGTTTTGATGAACTGTGATATACTATTAATATTATTATTTAAAAATTACCATTATAACATAGACATTAATCTTGGTGGTATTAATAATAATAAAAAAATTTAAAATATTAATTATAATGGTTTTATATAAATAAAATATATTTATTAAAAAATTACTTAAGTTTTGTTAAAGTCTTTATGTGCTTCGAAAATACTATTTTATCCAAAAAATGTTTTTATTAATAAATAATAAAAGTAATTTTTTTCCACTTTTAGAAAATTTATTTCAAAAAATAAACTTAAATTTTTAAATATACATTTCAAAATTATATTTGAGTGTATTTTTGATAATTTTCTGAAAAGATTAATTTTTTTATGAATAGTAAAAAATACTCATCTTTATTAAAAAATATATTTTATTTTAAATCATTTACAAGATTAATTTTATTTTAAGATGGTTTTAAAAGTAAAATTAGTTCAATTATATATTTATTAATATAATTTAGGTTATTTTAATCAATTTAATATTGAATTATAATATTAAAACCTTTTATACTTGTGAAAATTTTCCCTTTTGAAAACTGCTTTTTTATCGCATTTATTCGTTTTATTTAAATTAAATTATGATGATTATATGAATTGAATTTGATAAAATGGATTAAAAAATTAGAATAATTATAATTTATATTATATAATAAGGTCAAATTATTTTTTTGATAAATATTAGTAAAAATAATAAAAATTAATTACTATAGTTAAAGTTAAAACAAGGTTTTTCACGTTACATATGATTATGTTACAATTAATTTTAAAAACACATAAGATATTGATTTAATAAATCAGATTTAATATTTATAATAAGTTGTTACAAATTATATAATAATTTTTTATTTTTATTTTATTCTTATAGAATAAATTACCTAGGTAAATAAAAATAGACTAGTTACCATGGTGAAAAATAAAATGGTAAAAGTGAGTGAACTTAGAGATTAAGGAACAAAATGTTCAAAATATGTGCCTTTTTTTTGTTTTGGAGGTGTTTATAAATAATATTATTCCTATATTACTTTATTTATCAAATTTGGAGGCACATTTCATGAGAGTGACTTCCCATTATTGAATAGTTTTGGGTATTTACAAAATTGTCACTCCTCTTCAATTATAACAGGGGACCTCCTCCCCTCATTTATTAACACCTATTAAGCCATTTGGCTCAACTAAACCCTGAAAAAGTCACTATAAAACATCCTTATACACATTATAGAGATTCCATTCTTCTCAAAATACCAATCCTGTAGTCCTTAATAAGAGATCCAAAGGAGGTTTTTCTAAGCGATGGTAATTGTCTTCGCTAAACTCTTTCTTTTTACGTTTTCTATTAACACCTCCATTCATGTCCTAATAATTCCAATATAATAACACCAGTATATACCATATTATTATATGTCATTATGTTGATTTAATAACCTATATCCATCTCCTATTCCATTTAATGGGAAATGAAACTATTGATCATGTGTACAACGAAGTACCGCCTCACAAACTAATGTAATTGTTTTTCATCACCGCCTTTCATGAAAGGATATAATAATGGATGAAAATTATATATATGATATTAAAAAAATTATACTTCCATAATTATAGTATCACATATACCTTAATACTTTCTATTATGTGGGAATACAATAACCTCACTCATGTGTACGGCGGACTACCGCCTCACGAGGCGATGTGATTCATTTTTCACTTATGATTTAAATGGTAGAAAATATGGTTAAATTTAATGAATATATGTGATATATATGAAATCATAATTATTATATAAATTTGAAGTATTATTTACCTTACCTTCATTCTTTTCATCAAGAAAATGGAAACATCGTTCATGCATACGTACAACTTACCATTTCTATGAAGGGTGTAATTCATTTTCTATCTCTAAAATTTAAGGATTAATATAAATAAATATATAATAAATATATATGATATTTATATGATAGTTAAAATTATATAGATGGTGTCACCATGATAAAAATAAAATTACAAAAAATATCAAACCAAAACTTACCTGAAAATCGAATCATTTATTACTAGAAACATAATTTTAACAAGGGAATGCTAATAAATAGGTAATAAAAAGTCATAAGTAAATCACATATGGTATTATATATATGAGTATAGTTTTGGAAAATATGTATAATAAACCTATATTTATTATATAGGAGGTTCAAATGAGTATGAAGGATGTGAAGACTTATGGTAAAGAATTTTCGTATCACTTGTATTTCTATGGGACACATGCCTTATACACCACTTGTTTCTTTTTTGTTCCTAAATTCCCAAAGGCTTTATATTTTTTATTTATTTTTTATAATTACCTTTTAGATTTTTATGGGTAAACCTTATATAGTCTGTATAACCAGAGGCACAAAGCCTTCATACATGGCCATTTCAGGTGCAAAGATCAAACACCCCATAACAATCCACACCCATCTGGGACTGCAACTGGATAACATGACTTCCAATATTCACTATTGCAAACTAGATAACATGACTTAAAATATTCATTTTACTCTATTAAAGGATTAAAGAGACCAAAATAAATTTTTAATAAAAATAATCTTTATTTCTCTTTTCTATCAAAAATCTTTTTTTTCTAAAAATTGTTTAAATAATTTTTTTGTTCTACAATGATTTTTTAAAGACGTTTCATCCCAATTTTTAATTTTTAAAATGGTTTAAAAGTAATATTTATGTTGTTTTTCAAAAAATACCCTTTTGGATTATACTTAAATGTGAAAGGAATTTTTTTAAACGTGTACGACATGAATGTAATTTTCCACCGTCATAAATGATCAATGATTTAAAGATTTATTTATAAGTTTCCAAGTTTATTTTAAAAGAAAAGGATTTTGAAAATGTTTTATAAATTTTTAGTTTTAAAACGTTATTTTCAAATTGGAAAGTATATTTTACTTAATAAATGTTCCAAGTGATCTTTTAAAATAATTTTTCATCTAATATGACCTCTTTTATGTTACTCATGATTTACTGGGGATATGATCCAAGGATACAATTCTTATACTTTATTTGAATGGTTTATAATTATGATGAAGATATGTTTATGAAATATATTCATTTTATATGAGTTATTCTATGATGAATTTATGAGATGATTATAAGGCCCATTTTGTTTATATGGGTTATGCTATGATGGAATGTTTATGAGAACCCTTTTTTTCATGGTTCATGATATGATGAATGTTTTATGATATTATTGAAAATTTATATATGGTTTTAATTATTTGATGGTGGTTATGTTATAACCAAATATGGTGGTAATGTTATAACCAAGGATGGTGGTCATGTTATAACCAAGGATGATGGTCATGTTATAACCAAGGATAGGTGGGACCTATATATCCCTCCAATAAACTGGGTAAAGTTTTATATCTCATGAGATAATGATGGGAAATAAATCTATGTGCTTGATCCACTATGTAAATATGCTGAGGTGTTTGATACACTTTGTAAAATAGGTTAATGATCTTTATCCACTATGAGAAATATGTGATTATTCCTGATCTATTATGAAATTAGAAATAGGCTTTTATGCCTAATAAATTATGATTTGATGGTATTAGATGTTAACCATGAAATATGAAATGGTTTCTATACTTATGATGGCGCCACACTTATATTACCTGAACTTATGGTTCATCATTTATTTATAATGATTTCTCACTCTTATGGTTCAAGTCTTGAAATGATAATGTTTTATGCCATGAATCAAGTTTATGCACAATGATAGATTGGTTATGATATTTTTAAGTTATATTCATAATCTCACACCCTTATTCTTATTTTATGCTTTCATATGATCATCGATTGGTTTATTCTATGTTTAGCCTTACTGATCATCTAATCTCACCCTTTATTATGTTTCATTTTCCTGGGTTACGAAGAAAGATTTAAGTGGGGTATGTCCATGAATATTAATAAATGGGATTATATTTATGGGAGTAAAGAGGAAAACCCAATCTTTATAAAAAAGTGGGGATTCCCACTAACTGTTATAAAAAGAATATCACCTGTTTTCATCATGAAAAAATAATCATTTGTCAAATGATTTTTCCCAATAAATCCTAAGTTATATGGAATAAATAAGTCATTTATTTCTATATATTTATCTAATTATAAATCTTAAAATTTTAGAAAGTATAAATAAATTTAGATTTCAAATATTTTATAGCTAACACTATTGGACCCAAGAGAATTTGGGTACCAAAGCATATTTTGTCTTAATTTTTTCTATATACAGCAATCCATATAAATAGAATTGTCAAATGGTTTATGGAAAATGGTTGTTCAAGAATTATGAGTGTATATTTTTCCAACTCCCACTCATTATCTAAAATTAAATGTGGAAATATCACATTTGGTGATAATTATAAAGGAAAAATTATTGATATTGGATATATTAAAGATCATCATTCAATCCTCATCAAAAATTACTTTATATTTAAGTATTAAAGCACCAACCTGATAATTATTTCTCAATTTTATGATGATTTATATTCTATTTATTTTTCTCATAATTACTGTTTTGTTTTCAAAAATAAGTTTCTCAAATTTAGTGCACCAAGAACTGAAAATATTTACACACTAGATCTCCATTATTTATATAAATAATATATGAACTATTTTAATGTTAAAATTAATGAATCTTAGGTTTGGAATAAGAGGATTGAAAATTATAAAATTTATTCAAAAAATAATTTCTTTAAGAAAAATTTGAATTCTGATTTTTCGCAACTCAAATTGAATAAAAAGAAGTTATGCGATTCATTAAAAATGGTAAAGAAACAAAAATAATAATTTATACCAATTAAATTATTTTATTCATCTATACCACTTTAACTTATTCATATGTATCTATTTGTACCTTCTAGAACAACAAAACTAGCTGATAAATATTTCATTTATGTTTTGGTTGACAATTTTTTAAATTTTTCTTGGGTTTATTTCTTAAGACTAAAAAGTGAATCTTCTATTATTTGTAATATTTTTTGTAAAATGATTTAAAATTAAATACTCAAAAATTATATACTTGAGAAGTGATAATGTGGGAGTGTTTTAAAATCATGAATTGAGTTTATTTTTCTCAAAATATAGCATTAAACATACCTTTTTTTCCTATATGACCTCAATAGAATGGTGTTATTAAAAGAAGAAATAATACCATATGATAATTTTCTAGAGAAATATTTTTTGAATATATCATACCTACTCATTTGTGGGTTTAAGTTGTTAACATAGCATGATATGTCATCTTTAGAGTTTTAATAAGGCTTATCTTGAAGAAAACACTCTATAATCTATAGAATAATAGAAAACCAAAGGTTGGATACTTTAAAGTTTTTGGATGAAAAGTGTATATCTTAAAAACTAATGAAAATCTTGGAAATTTAGATCCATTGTTTGATAAAGGAATATTCCTAGGTTATTATACTAACTTTAAATATTATAGAGTTTTCAATAAAAAGTCAAGTATTAATGAAGAATCCACTCATGTGGAATTTTATGAAAGTGATCCTTTTGATCACAAAAAAATAAAGTTGATGACTTGAGTGAATTAATGAATAAATTGAGATTTGATCCTCTCTTTGAAAATAAAAATGATGATGAATTGGTACCTGATCATGATAAATCTATCCTTGAAATGGAATAAACTGATGAACCTGAAAGTATGTTGCCTATATAGCTTAGAACCCTTAAAATCCATCCTCTAGAAACTATTATAGAAAACATAGATAAAGTAGTCAGGATAAGAATAAGTGTAGGAAATATTGATGAGTTTTATTCATTTTTGTATCAAATAGAAACTAAAACCCTAGAATAATCCTTAAGTTATGAGAGTTGGGTGGTTTATATGTAAGAAGAATTGAACCAGATCAAAAGTAATAAGGTATGGGAATTTGTTGACATGTATTTTGATTATCCTATTATTGGTTATAAGTTATTATATAAAAATAAGTAGGATGATCAAGGTGTGATCACTGAGAATAATCCTAGATTAGTTTCTAAAGGTTATAATCAAGAAAAAATAATAGAATATAAAGAAATATTTTCCTCAGTTGTTAGGCTAAAATAAATTATAATTCTTTTGGCCTAGTTATAATATAAATATTTTAAATTAAATCACATGGATGTTAAATATAATTTTATAAATATATATTTTTAAAGAGGAAGTATATGTTGAACAACCTTTGGGTTTGGAAGAACCTCATTTTAAAAATTCTATTTTTAAACTTACCAAAGCTTTTTATGGTCTCAAACAAGTAGATAGTGCTTAGTAAAAAAGAATAAGTTCATTTATTTTATCAAATTGTTTTAATATGGGTTTGGAGGACCCCATTTTATTTAAGAAAAAGTCTTCAAAATATATTTTACTAGTGAAGATATATGTTGATGATGTTATTTTTGGATCCAAAAATTAAAAAATTTGTAATGATTTTTCAAATTTCATTTCAAAAGAATTTGAAATGATCATGATAGATGAGTTGAACATTTTCCTTGGATTTCAGATTTACTATAAGGATTTTGGGAATGTTTAAAAACAAAGTAAATGCATAGATGATTTATTAAAAATACTTGGACTCAAAATTAGTAAGATTTATTCAACTCATATGAGTTCAAATATTAAGATTGACTTGGATGGAGGTGGAAAACCTATTGACAATAAGATGTATAGAGGAATAATTTGGATCTTTCTTTATATAACTATACATAGACCTGATATTATGTTTTCTATTTATTTATGTAAAATATTTCAAGAAAACATAAAGGAAACTCATTTAACATTTTCCAAAACAATTTTAAGGTATTTAAAAGGAATAATTTATTTATTTTTAATTTTTATAAAAAAATATAATTTTGTTTTAAATTCATATTTAAATGATGATTTTGGTGGTTGTATAATAGATAGAATAATTAATTCTTGAACCTGTCAATTTTTAGAGAAATTTATAGTTTTTGGTCAAGTAAAAATTATCATCTTGTTAAAATATAAATTGTTAAAGCTGAGTAGATTACAGCTGGTTGTTGTTGTGATCAGGTGTTGTGGCTTAAACACACCTTAATGGAACCTTAGTGGCCTCTATCATGCCAATCCTCTACTACCTGGGGATTTGGATCATCATGGAACCTCAATAGCCTCTACCTATGGAACTCACGAAGTGCGCTAATACAACATAAATCCTTATCCCACTATGCTGGTATAGTCTTTTTCTTGATAGGAAGGGGTGATTCTACCTACCCATCTAGAGGAAAGATCTCACAAGATGACCCATGAACTGACACCTCATCACTCATCGGATCGTTGTCACGATCCTAAATTGGTAACCTAGATGGATTTATTTGTGGAGGCATCTTGAAAATTAATCAATATGTACCATAGTCAGATGAAAATATATATATGGTGAGATAAATCAAGAAGGATAGTTAAATGAATCAATCCTATATAATACACATGTTAGTGTTCCCTGCAACCAATGTCTCAGTATGCCGAGTCGACAATCATGTGGTCAAAGCCCTGGTAAATGCATAAGCTATCCACTACAATAACATGGGTCCCCTTTCTAAAATCTACACTCGAGACACTTTGAAACTATTTACCTAAGTTCCCAACCACAGGGGAAAAAATTCAAACACCATCTTAATGTTAAACTACCTTTGATACTAATATATCTCGAGCCAACACATTGGGTCCCACCAAACTGGTTGAATGATGAGCCACAACTACCCCAAACCCACCTACATAGGCTAGGGGTTGGAAAAAATCATTTAAATTCATAAATATAATGGGAGGTATTTGACTAAATTATTTGTATGAATGCAACCAACCATCTCCGTGCAGAAGTGTAGAGGAATAAAAATAAAATACAGTTTCATACATAGTAAAAATAATACATGTAATAACATTTAGGGAATACAATAAAGTGTGATAGTGAAATCAAAAAATAAAGGAAAAAATATACGGCCAACCAAAAAAGATTCTCTAACCTAAAAATAACTGGAAAAGATATGAGAGAGAGTGAGTTTGGATCCAGATCTCCAAGGTCAACCACCGTACACAGTCTATTCACCCGATTATCCCTAAGATCCTCTAAAATCACCATCGATCTATTTATTATCTATATAATATGTGAGACATATGAAAAAAATCCCATATATGGGTGAGTATATACATACCTAGTAGGAAACCCAAAAAACCGAATAGGGAGAAATATGATACACGATAGAAGTAGTCATATTAATCCAAAGAAAAAGGGAACAAAACCCAATAATTAAGATATATATGTTCATAAAATAAACCCAGATGAGAGAGAAATGGGATCTTCATATCAAAACCCAATCCAAGATGATGAGTCTACCAATAGTTTCAAAAGGCCCATTAATGACACTCATCATATTGTATGTCTGTCCGATGAAGTCATGTGGAGGTTCTGCATTACCATTGTTGCACAACCCGATGGGGCATAATCTCTAAGTAGAGGACTCATGCCTTGATACAACAAGAAGGTTCCACTCATTAGGTAGAGGACCTATACCCTAGTTTTATTAGGGGGTACCTCTTAGTAGATAGAGGACCCACACCCTAGTACGTTAAGGGGGTACCACTTGGTAGATAGAGGACCCACACACTAGTCCATTAGAGGGATACCATTTAGTAGATAGAGGAATCATGCCCTAATTTTTTAGGTGAGTACCACTCAGTAGATAGAGGACCCACACCCTAGTCCATCAGGGGGTGCCACTCAATAGATAGAGGACCCACTCCCTAGTTCATCAGGGGAGTACCACTTAGTAGATAGAGGACTCACACCCTATTACGTCAGGGGGTATCACTCAGTAGATAGAGGAACCAAGCCTTATTCCATCAAGGGGGAACCACTCAATAGATATATAGAGTAATCACATCCTAATGCAATAGTGGGTACCACCCCAACCTATCTATAATTATCTTTCCTGATCACTTCCATCGTCGAATGTCACCTCAAGAAGTTTCATCCTTGGAACATTTTTCATCATATCTCAAAACACAGTATCAAATCCACTGTCACATTCTACATAGAAAAAAATTAGGATAGGCTACTCATGGGCCAAAATCTGAGTCAAAACGAAGGAGATATGAGGGGTAAAGATTCTCTAAGGGTGTACATGGTGTGTATGAGGGGTCACATGGCATGTGAAATCACATGGATTCCTGGATGTGTCCCTTCTAGTAAACAACTTGTATAACATGAAGTAGTAAAAAACATGAAATGCTATCACATGGCATGCCTCAGATTCCTGGGGCCTACGCGTGCTCTCCTGGACTTGTACCTATCACTACACATCTTGGATGTCCATGTAGCAGTACATAGTGTATAGTGCTATCATAATATGTCTCAGCCATATGGGTCCTTCCTGTGATCTCTTGGTCATGTCTGTGTACCTCGGGTAATGCCAATGTACCTGGTCAGTTATCTGGCCATGCTCGGGTACTGGTTTATACCCATGTACCTCAGGTCGTGCATGTGCACTCCCAGAGTACATGACATTTCCTCCCACATGGGGTCCTATGCGTGTGCAGCTGACACATGAACTGGATTCCTAGAGAGGGCCACATAGTGTGTGGATCAGGCACATGGCGTGTGAACTTATCTCCCACAAAACCCTAGCCACCACATCTGGGTGGGGCTACATGATGTGTGTTCATCATTCTACACTTCATGTAGTCATGATTTTTACAAAAATTCCAGTGTCTTCACACATTTTCCAGATCATCTCCCCTTTCACTGAATCCACCATTTGACCACTAAAAACTAGTGGTAATCTCTCATGTCTATTGATTCCAACCCACTGTTGGTCTAAAATTGGAATCTAATATTCTGTAGGAAACCCGTAGCATGTCCCACATGCCTACTATGCTACTTCAATCTCTTCCTTAGGTCCTGGATACATGAATCCATCATCAATACCCACAATCTATCCTGATCTTCCTATAAAACCCTAATCTATTCATTTCATGCACATCCACCATGAATCTAGGGTCTAATTGTGCTTGAACCCACCCGAAAACGTCAAACTGTGACCTCATAGGCCAATAATGAAGAACGAGAAGAACGATGAGGGAAAATAACAAGAAATAATATGAAACAATCACTATAAAAGCATTATTGAAAAACAATTTCATAATCAGGGATGAATGGGGTTAAAGCATGGAATGGAAATATAACAATCGAATAAATGAATTATTCACTCAATGGGGATCATGCAATGAGTGTGAAAACATAGAATCAAAATAATATTACAATTAATGATTCAAATATTTAATCAAAAGTGTTAAAAACCACAATTGGTGATCCCTACCTCAATATTAGATCATTTTATGGTGAAGAACAAGGTCTCCAGTGATGGGGAAGATTCGTAATGGTCGCTTTCTGTCAATCCACCTCGATCCATTCTTCGGTCATAGTACGATCTCAATCCACCAATGAAGAATGCTGAAACCTCCTCTCAATGATTTCATGATTATTAAGATAACCCTTGTGATTTTTCATAATAGTACATTCATATAGGAAAATGGTTTTGTATATTAAATTAAATAATTAAATTCATTAATTCATTTAACGTACTCGTCAATGACTGCCTCATCCGAGAATTCAACACCAACCAAATTTAGGTCATTCCTAGGGTAAATCATGCACTCTAGATTCAAAAATTGAATCATATTTTTGATTCAGGGATATATTTAGGATATATTTTATTATTTCTAAAAAACTTTAGATGCGTGATATAAAATATATTTAATATTTTTTATAAAATTAATTTTGGGATCACCGGGCCTCGGAATTGTGTGTTTTCTTAGCGCCTAGATCTGAAAATATTTCTTAATATATTAAAAAGTCTTAAAAGGAAAAAATAGATCATCTACACTAATATTCTAGAATAATTTAGAGATGAGATTAAGAAAGGACTTTTTTCTATGCTGGAAATATGCCAGGATACTCTTGTCTCTTAATAGTTAGAAATGTATGGAAATGAATTATTTAATCTTAGAGGAAGGATACCTCTGGGAGATAATCCTCTTATCTACTTCAGGGATATCAGTGAGAGGATTCATAGTCTCTTTCCTCCTCCTGCTCAATTTAAAGGGATAGTGTTGGAGTGGAAGCAACAATTTAGAAGGAAGCATCTACCTCTACTCCAAAAATTACTTTTACCAGATTCACTTTTACCTTCTCTAGTGATGATTCCTTTGATGATTAAATATCCAAGAATCTCTAAAATGATATTATGGGTATGATCAGAAAACTGACTAGAGACATTAATGGTCTTGGTTCAGATGAGACTGAACATTCCATGTCTATCCCTAACCTCAAAAATTTTCACCCTAATCCTACCTCCCTAAAGCCTAACCTTGAGCAATACGACTAATATATTTTCTTGGTTTAATTTTTTTTTCTATATTACATTTTGTTTATGTAATTATATTATTTTAATTAAGGAATTAAATGCTATTTGGTTTATTTTTTCCCTTAGATTGATTCCATTTTTTACATATTAATTGTTTTTGTAACATTTCACCAAGTACAAGCCAAATTCTATTAATTTTAGTAATCTATGTTCTTCTATTTCATTATTTATTATGCTATATTTAATGTTCTATCTCACTTTGGTTTTTATACCTTTTGATATCATAAAAAAGGGGAAGAATAAAGTCAACAAAAAAATTCATGTTTTACACTTTATTATGAAAAATAAAAGTTTATCAGATTTTAAATCTAGTCCGTGACCCAATTTGTAAAATTTTCTATTTAATTTATCATGGGTTTTATGATCATAAAAAAGGAGATATTATTGGACATACTAATGTTGTTCTAACATATATCAATATTTCATATGTTTTTATGCTCACAAAATCATCATTTGTTTTGCTGGTAAAATATTCTTAAGTGTTATTTAGGAAATTATGCCTTTTTAAGTAATATTTCATTTCAGAATACTTTGGTTTAATTTATGTTTTAAATTTTGAGTAAAATTTCCAAGGAAAATATTATACGAGTTGATAAATTATCATATGAGGTGATAATTTATCATATCAATTGCTATTTGTCATACGATTCTAGGAAATCTATTTTCTATCAAAGGAAGTAATTTTAAGATTATACAAGAATCTTCATGCTAGATTTCATATTCCAGAAAAAGTAAATTATCCTAGAAAATTATTATATATGAAAATTATCATATGAGGTAGAAGAAAGTCTTACCTGTCATGATTTTAACATAGGTAATTATTGTATAAAGATAAAATTATCATAAAATGCATTTTTTTTTCTATGAGATCAAAAAGTCAGAATGATGATTTTTCATCAAAGGAAATTATCATATAAAGTGTATAATTATTATACTTAGATAAAAAAAATCAAAAATGGATATAAATTATCTTATAGAATAGTGTTTCTAATTTTATTATCCTATGAAGATAAGATTATCTTATGAAAGGATGAAATATCATATGTAGTAGATTATATTACAAAGCTGGATATTTCTTTCAAAATAAAAATTTTCTTTAAAATTTCATGTTAGGAATTTTACTAAGTCTTATAAAGTTTTGAATTCATAAATGATATATGAGGAAGATAATTACCTTTTAATTTTTAGGCATTCAAAGTAATTATTTGAAGACCATTTATTTACTATTTTGAGGAATTTATTAACATTATAGAAACTCTAGAAAATTACACAACTAAATTTATTTTTGTTATAAATTATGGTGGTTGGATAAGTAAAGATGAATTAAATAATACAACTATTTCTAAGAAGTTTTATAGTTATAATGAATATTTTGGTTATAGTCAACAGTGATCTCTATGATTGTTAATTTGAAGGTCACATGTGAGAACAAAGCCTTTCTTTTTAGATTATTATGTTTTCTCTTGACCATTGGAGTATATAAAGAGTTTTAAATTCAAAAATAAACAATAGATAAATAAATCACACACAAGAAATAGAGTATTTATTGAATAATAGAAATGATACATAGCTTTCTTATACATGCATGTTATTATTTGTTTTCTACAAAGAAGAAAAAAATTTGATTTTATTATTTTAATTACATATTAACTACCATTGATAGATCTTTCAAAGCTAATAGTTGAAGTATTATTCTTTTTCTGGAAGAAACTGCCATCTTTTTTCATTTTCATCCTGCGACTGTGATCTAAATATATATATATCTATTATAAATCATTATATTTTGTAAAGATCATGCTCCTTGTTCTAAGTGTGTGAAGGTTGTGGATAGGTCTTGTAAAAGTGGAAATCCATATAAAATATATCGTCACTTTTTTTGTAACAAGTTTCACTTTATTTAACTCAACTATCAAGGTCCCTTGGAAAAGGACCTGCAAATTGAAATTCACTAAGCTTGCAGAGAGAGCGTTAATAGAGTGGACTAGGCAATTATTGTGCATCAAACCACTATAATACTTTGTGTTCTATTATTTTATTTTTTTGTAATTATTTACACTATCCATATGATAAAATAATAAATAACAATTTGAGAGATGACTTTTATCTGGGGTTATAATTTCAAGAACTCAATACCCCCCTCTCGAGTTATTGAGTAACTCCATACAGATCAATAGAATAGTCAATAGAAATGAACTTATGATATCCATACTACAATTAGAGAAGTTTTATTTCCACTTTCTTTGCCTCACATTTAACCCATCATGCATCATATGATTTTTTGATAAACATAATTTTGAAGGATACAATTTCAGTGAATAAAAACAAACTTTACATCTCAATAATCACTCACTTGAAGTTTATTTTGGGGAACCTTAGAAACTTTCCAAAACTTAGAATTCAACACCATTCCCCATTCCTTCCCTTCCTTCATTTACCCAAGTCCCATTGAGGCTCGATGCTACTAATGGATTTACTGAACTATTGCTTTTGTGAATATGTTTGCTGAATTTTGTCTTCCTTTTATCTTCCATAGCTTTAACTAATTTTCCTATAACAAATTTATAATGAAATGATACTTTAGTTCGATATTATTTTTCTGAGCATGAATACTGGATTTTTACCCAAATGAATAGCACTTTGGGTATCAGAGTATAGCACTACTTCTAATTGATCGCTTTATAGTTGTTGAGACCAAAAGGTTTTGAGTTGTTACTAGATCGGTGAAGAAGATAATGAAAAAGAAGTAGGATTGTTTATAGTGCATCATTCAATGCTCCATTATTCACTTTTTCCATTTAAGCTTCTTTTTATGCCTCTATTATATCTACATTCTCCCTTTCAAGAAATCACCACATCCATTAAAACTTTAAAATATCTACAAAGAAAACAATCAATTACTTTAATTTTATCATAAATACTTCAATATGATATCTAATAAAAGTAATTATCATCCACTCAAATGAAATTTTTAGATACATAAAAGAGTTTTTTTGATCATGAAAGAACTATGAGATATAAAGAGGGGTACAAAATACCTCTCCTTTTCCAGTAACTTTTAGGGATTTACTGTCTTCTAGAGGGACTTCCCAAAATTTCATGATACATAATTACCTATGTATCGTTCATCACCAGTTAAATGATAGGTGGATCCAGATTCAATCACCAAAGATTCTAAAAGAGTAAAAATTCTTATCAAGTAAGTCTTGTTATATCGTCCATTGTGTTAATGATATCTGAACTACCAATCATTGATGTTTTTTTAGTTTTCTCATTAATTTTTTTTCAATATTTTCTGATATGTCCTTTCCTCCCACATTTCCAGTAGGTTTGACATGGAACATCCAACTTTCCTTGACTCTTCCCTCATTTTCTTTATTAATACTCATCTATTGATGGATTATTCAAAAAAAAATCTTCTATTGAGGTGAATGTCCTATTCCATTAGTATTAAAGGCACTACTTGTTGGCACATGAACTTACCTTTGTTGAAGTTCCTCATTGAGTATCAAATTTCTAATACCATTAAACACCAAGTATATTTTTTCACTAAAGTTACTAACTATGGTAACCATTTCATCCCATATTTCCAAAAGATAAGACAACAACAACAACACCCATACATCACCAAAAAAAGTTATCTTTACCAATTGGATCTACCCACAAATCATGTTGAAGTCATTTACATGACCTGTCATTGGTCTTCCTTTCGAAATCCTTAATATGAACAATTATCACAACATGAATATTATTAAGGGCCATAAATTTTTCATATATATATTCCAATTATTTCATAACATCCATTGTAGTGTTTTTCTACTAAAAATTAAAAAAAAATTCCTTGCAAGATACATTCTTACCAGCACTGGTGCCTTTTTATCTAAGTGATCTCATTAATCTTTCTCCATTAGAATTAGCTTTACCCCAGACAATGGGACTTCCAAGTCCTTCTAAATTAGATGGTCTTCAATCTATATTTTCTAGAAGCCAAAATATATTCCATCAAATATATCAATCTAGATCTTCCCTTCATCTGATGCCATACCTAAACTGCTACCGGTGTGTTGAACCTACAAATGATAAACCATGTTCTAATACTAATTATTAGGTAAGTCATTCATGTGTGAAAAACTGATCTTTATGCTTTTGAAAAGATCATTGAATTCTCACACATTAGTCTACTAGAAGATCCTATGAAACAGACTCTGTGTAGTGGAAAGCTGATCTTCAGATGTTCACTTCCCCATGACTAAGTATACTAGAATTAGGTATTCTATGCACCCTAATCATCATAAAAATAAATACTTACACACACACCTAAATACAAATAGAAAAGGTTCCAAAAATGGATTCAATGGTAAAACATGAAAATGGAAATACATAAAGAAATAAAGAACACAAGAGTGTAACATGCTTCAGACTATGTCCTATGTGCATGGGAAGACAACACCACTGCTTTATTTTATTATAAATAGAAGATTACTGGTGATACAAATAGATTACAAAGACAATTAAGCCTCATTTAATTCTCAAATATCCAATAAATTTTAATTTAAACCAAAATTTTCACTAGATGTTCTAGGTACTTATATATAAAGTATAACTGGTCAAAAAATTTAAACCTACACTCATGAAAATCCAAATAAAGAGACATGACCATCTAATCTTGGTTACAAAATCAATGACCCATCATCTTTTGTGAACTTTTGGACCTCCCTATTCTTCACTGTACATTGGTAGAAACACACTTCTGATGGACCTACTATCATTGGAGAAGTTCTGGTGCCATTTTTTGTGCCTCACATTCATCCCATCATCCATCACATTATGTTCTGGTGAAATTAATTCCAATGGATGAAGTTATGGTGAAATAAAATAGACTTCACCTCCCAATATAAACATGTACTGGACTTAGCTTACAACTTATCCTTTTACTTGTCATCAATATAGGTATATGCGATTGATTCTAAAAATTTCAAATAATTCAAGTCAAATGATCTTCTGATTCAAAGTTCTTCTAGAAAATATTTCCCCACTAGTTTTGAAGATCTATGATTCATGATATATGTTGCAAAGTTACCTAATTTGTCCCAAATACTCCATTGAGAATTTAAAACTTAACCTCATGCTTATGGATCTCTCATTTAGCATCTGATTCATTTGTTCCGCTACACCATTTTTCTTAGGTGTTTCAAGTACAGTCTTCTCTATCTAAATTTTGTTCACCCAATGGAACATCTAGAACTATATTCCTCTATAATAACTACCATTATCTATCCAAATGAATTTTAGAATTATTTTTATCTCATCTTCCATCATAACTCTATATCTAATGAAATTATGGAAAACCTCAGGCTTCTGTTTGAGGAAAAAATACACAAAAATTTCATGTGGAATCATCGATGAAGGTAATGTAGTGTAGCATGCCCCCATGAGATCAAACATGTGTTGGTCCCTATACATCCATATGAACTAGATTGAACTTTATATTCTTCAGTTCCTTATCCAGTGACACAAAGGACACCCTATGATGCTTCCATGAGATTCAACTTTAATGTGTTTCATACTCCATGTAGTTAAGATTCATAAATTTATTCACATCCAAGGTCCATAAATCATTCTCACTAATGTGATTGTGATTATCATTAAAAAACTTCACATTTTTTAAAGTTGATGCTCCAGCATGCAGCTGCCTTCTAAAATTATGGTTAGGTATAAATTTTCATCTTTCATGCCTTAGCCCACCACCATGGAGCCATGTATGCACTTCCACATATCATTTTCAAAGAAAATATAGAATCCCACATCATCAAACTGACCAATGGAAATCAATTTCTTCTAGAAACTGAGTATGTGTCAAACACCTTGAAAAGATATCAAGCATATATTCTTCATTAGAACATTTACATCACATTTTATAATAATCATGAGTTCTTCTACATCCATAAGGTGAATCCTTCCAAAGATTATAAATACACAATTTATCATGAAACTCTTCTCAAACATTGTGTGAAATGAAGAAAAAAATTTAAGTACCCATGAATCCACCAAAATAATGACACTTAATATCAAAGTGTTTCCATTCCCTTTAACTATGGAGTTTGCGAATATAAAAAATCATGATTTTCAGAGTTTAATCATCTATCCAGATAGTCCTTCTATAAAGTGTCCATTCTTTTTGTAGTGAGAGTATGTGGAGTCAACTGAACCATCTGATTTCTCATGGATCATATCTCTTATTTCATTATTATGGCTTCTTTGAGTGGATAATCCTCCACCTTATACACGAAACATAGTTCTGAAAGCACCTAAGACTTCCTTCTTCCAAATCTCTTCATTTAGAATCAAATCTAGAATCTCCTAAAATACTAATTCATTATTATTATTATTATAATTACTCGCAATATCAATGATCATGTATCATGATTCTAGAAGTGGTGGTAGAAGTATTAATTCCCGAACGCCTTCAGAAAAATTCAATCCAATGGACTCTAGCTGACTTGGGATCATAATGAAATCCTTGACATGATTATTTTTTGACCTTCCACCAAGTATTTTGATGTTGAATACTTTCATCATCAAATGTGACTTTTTCATTTCAAAAATCTTATCATACATGTTATATAGCATAGATATCAATTCATAAGTTGTTTCCACTTCATGGATGTTGAAGGTCGCATTCTGGGCCAATGTCATCTAGATCAAACCCAATCACTTTTGGTCAAGCCTTTTTCAGTCCTTTGGAATAAGTAAGCCTCAACTTGCATCCTCTAGAATCTGAAATTTGTCTCATATAATTTTTCTAGTTTCACTTCACCCTATTACAATGACATACTTCTGAAATGGAAAACTCCCACTGAAATGAAAAATCATAAAGGATAAGAAAATCATGCTTTACAAAAGTAATTGTGTGAGATGCCCACATCATAATGTCAAGATCTGATACCACTTATGTACTGAATTATAATATCTAGAATAACCCATCCTCAGGAAACTAAAATTTGGAAAAATGTTTTTGTAAGGTTTTAAACTTGTGACATTGTGAAGAAATGTATCCAGAATTGAGAATCCTTTCACCCCAACCACACATCGTCCACAAAATAGAAAACACTCACAACATATAAACAAAATAGAACTAAGAAAAAATAAGAAAAACACTTAACCAATATAAGTATTTTCATGTTTTGAAACTCATCCTAATATATGAAAAAAACAACTTTAATAGAAGATAAACAAGATATTAAAATGGAACAACTGTTCCAAAGAATAAGATAACAGAATCTTAAGAGAAATAATTTTAATTATAGTGTGAGTAACCCCAATACATCTATTTATATATGATCACCAAAACTATCTTCTGGTTCTATCGATTCCACTATTATCCAATCATTGTGTAGAACCTCCTCTTGAACATGGAAACTTTCAATAGTATTTCTAGCACACCAAATTCACTGTTTTCTTCTAGTGAATAGTTCACGCATCTAAAAGCATTATTCAAGTTACTCTTACACGAACCTCTAAAGATTCTTATGTATCCTTTGAGAACTCTAAATTACTATGATTTATCACTGAAGTTACTCTTACATAAGAAAATTACTTCCTCTCATGTCCACACTTCAAAATGGTGTTGCTGTCTCTAGTTCCAAGATAGTGGTTCTAAATCCGTCACTTCTATCTTGGTTCTGCATCATGTTTCATAAGTCTCTTCTTTTTTGAAGCAAACAATTATTAGATAGAAAATGGATTCTCACCAAGCATAACATATCCATATTCAGATTCATAAGTATTATGTTTTTTCCATATCATTGAATGTCATCACCTTGTATGAATGGGTCAACATTCGTTCTATATTTACATACATCTCACAAGTAACCAAACTACTTTGCAAATCATCCAGTGAGAGATCCACTCAATTATATTCTTCAAGAGTCAATACCTTTAGATTATACCATAGTGGAAATATATTCAAAATTTTATTCATGATCTCTACATATTTTATAACATTTTCAAGTCCACTAATGAATCTAATAACCTCAATGATTAGGTTAAAGAAGTCATCGATGTTTTCATTCGAATGCATCTTCAAATCCTCAATTTTTTTAAGAAACACCTACAAATTTGATATATTTACTTTTCTTGTAACCTTAATAAATATTGGCTAGATTTTCCTAAATATATTTAGCAGATGTGAAACTCATCATTTCCATGTACAACTAATTCGATAAATCTCTAGATATGGAATCTTATTCCCTAGCACCAATGTTGAGAAACTTTTCATCCATCTCATCAAATTATTCCAAATCTGGTAATTGTATCTATTAAAGAGAGGAACTCATTTCACATTAACATCATTATCCATGTTAATAAAAAATGTTTGATAGATTCTTCCAAAATAAATTTGTTACTCTGATACCACTTATTACAACCACTAGCCCAAATCCCCTTCCATCCAAATGTAAATTTTTATTAATCCATTTTAAGGACAAATGGGAAACCATAGTTTGCAAACAAGATACCACTACGTGCTGAAAGAGCTCACAAAATGATGAAACACAAGACTAAGATTACTTGAATAAGCTACTCTGTATAATTCCCATTGCAAAATACTAACCTGGATATCATGATCCTATATGATAAGCTCTTCAAAGTGAGTAATCATCTTGTACATTTTATGAATAAATTCCTCCATGTTGATTATGCTCTGATTGAAGCCCCATTCTAGAATTCGATCTTGTTTATCTATCCACACTTCTTGATCCTCATTTTCATCAACTTGAAACCTTTTTGCATAAATTCTTTTAATCTCCTCTTCTGAGACATTGGGTCGGACAACTTTTTCTAGCATTTCTTCCTTGGAGTGCAGAATAAGTTTCAAAGACTCCCCATCTCCTTCTTTCCTATCTCTTGTATTTCTCCTTGATTCTTCACTTTCCCCACTTTGTAGGCCTTTGCTTGCCTTTTTTCTACCCTTCTTGGTCGACCTTGTCTCCATCAGTTTTGGAAAGTGGGAATAATCCTTGCTCCCCTTTGGTTTTTTCCCTTGGACCACAATACATTTCCCTAAGTCTCAAGTTCCTTTATTCCCCTTCTTCCTTCTAGGAATATAAGGACCTTTCACTTGAATTTGGCCCATGCTATCCATTGAGAGTTGACTATAGATGTCATCACCAGAAGTGCCCTCCTCTTGGGTCAATGGGGGTTCTTGGACAACCAAACCTTCAAAATGGTTCCCCAATTTAATCACCAAGCCTTCTTTGAGGGATCTCTTCTTACACATAGATAACTCATTTCCTATTTTATTCTCCAAACCATTATTCTTCCCCCCATTCTCAGCCTTCAGAAGGATTGCAGAGTTGGAATCAAGGGCGTTTGGTTCTAAGGGTCCCAAAAAATTCACTTCGGACAGTCTCCCTTGTCCACACATATAATCTGTTGTATCCAGTAGTTCCACCGGGGCCACATCTAAGGGACCTTCTCTTTCTGTTCCACCTACCTGCATAGCCTCCTTTCCTTCCACCTGCAAGGATTTTATACCCAAATCATGTTTTAGACGGGAAAATACATCCACTACTAGTGGATATGCCTCCTTAGATAGGGGATGATCCTCCCGGGAGCTGGACTCCACACCTGAAATGTGCCTAACAGGTTCTATCATCTTTGGAACAGCCACGTGCACCTCCTCATACTCTCCCAAGCCAACATTATACCAAACCTGCTGGTACACAACAGGATCAACCTGCATATTCTATATCTTTGACTCTAAAGGGCCATGTCCAAGTCTTACTGAGTGAACCTTAAGGACTGATCTGGGATGCTAGATGACACCCCTATCGGCATCATAATAGCCTATCCTAACCCTTAGGGAAGAGAGGCCACAAACGCGAAATAACTATTATCGTTACCTGCATTCTCCACATCCTGAAACTGATTTGGGGGTGAGCCACGCCTGCAGACTTATTGGAGGTGACCTAGTCGACAACACGAAGAGAAAAAATCTATCCAATATTCGAAACACACCTCCTATTTTAACCGGTATTCATGTTCTATCTCAATCTATACAAATTCAGTCGGAGGTTTGGAGACATCTCTTTCTACACATATGCGAGGAGAAATCAGATGGAAAAGGGTTCAAGATCTTTGATCAAAGCACAAAAATCTACCTACCATGTTTCCAAGCATTGAAAGAATTATAGGGTTCTGAAAAGGCAAGGGAAGGCTTGGGAAACTGACCCAAATCGGCGCTATCGGAGGGTCCCGTCATAGATGGAAGTCGAAAGACCAGCAGAATAGAAAGAACCGAACACCGTTGAAGGATCTTCGTCGGCCGGACTAAACGGAAATAAGGTCATCCTCTGTCGCGAAGTGGATGAGAATATGGTGAGGATCCAGTAGCCCTACTACATCATGTTGATTCAGGTCCCACAAATCATCAATGAATCTGTTGAAGGCGTCAACGGATGGTCGATTCCAACCAAGGCGAGCCACCAGAGAAAGCCGATGGAGGTCCAAAGCCTCTGTGAATTCCCTTAAAGTAATCAGAAGCTTGGGAAAACAATGATCGAGAGAAGTAACCTTGGGGTTGAGCACGGTGGAAAGGAATGAGGGGAGATCAGACGGGATTGTAAGAGGGGAGAAGGGAGGAGGATGATCTGGGACCGCGCGATCCCTCCCCCTCATGGGAGGGGGAGGGACTGGATCAGCGACCATGGTCATCAAGCCATGGAAAACCTAAGCGGGAGGATGGTCCATCCGCTCTTTTTTCCAAAGGATCCAGTAGCCCAAAGACACCCTATGAAGGGTGAATTAAGGTGTCAAATTTTTGTCTCCACCTCAAATGGTTCTTGTTCTCACACTACATTAAAAATATAAATTCACAGTGGATTTTTAGCTATGGTTTTCAAAACCAACATTAAATATTTCATTAACATTTTTTTACCAATGGATTTTAAAAATATCACTGCAAAATATGTTCTTTTTAGTTGTGGTTTTTGAAAAAACCACCACTAAATATGAATTTTTTATCTTTTAAAAAAATAATTTAGTTACAATGGTAGTTTTTAAAAACCACCATGTATTGTTGGAAGTTTTTAAGTAACCATCAGTAAAAATAATGGTAAAAATATTAAATAATTGACAATTAATAATTATTTATTACTTATTATCTATAATTTTAATTAATTATTATGTTTTAATTATTAATTATTTTTAATTATTAGTTAATAATTATTTGAGGCTTAAATTAATTCGAGGATAGATTGAAAATAAGACTTCAACATCAAATGACTATAAATTTTAATCCGGGTGTCCATTTTAGCTCCATAGCTAGTAAAATCGAATCTTATGAAATGAACTAAAATAAAATTAGATAATAATTTGATAATAATTAATATAATAATTTTTTTAATGTTTTAAGAGAAGTAGAAAATCGAACTTCAACTTCGAATGGCCATAAATTTCGATCTGGGTGCTCATTTGGACTCTACCACATATCAAATCGAAGCTTGTGATGAGATTTATAGTGTGTAAAGTTGGGGGGACTTGATCACTATTTTTTTGTGGTAAAAAAAGCTCAGAAAGGCCTCCAAAACTATGTTTTTTATTTAGATACCATGATTTTTAAACATTTAATGTGATTTCAGCTTCATTTAAGAGTGTCTTCATATTTTAGTTGGGTTGTTTATGATTTTATTTCATAGATTTATATTCCTATTAATTTTATGGTGTTATAATTATTATGGTTTTTTATTTTTGCGATTTATTATATATATATATATATTATTTATAATTTATATATATTTATCAATATTTATTTAAAAAATATATATAATTACATATATGCATAGATATTTATATTCATATTAGTCAACATTTATATTTATTTATATTTATATTTACTTCTATATATATATTTATATTAATATACAATTATATATATGTGCGTATTTATATATTTATGTAATATAAATGTGTGTTTATATATATGTGTAAATTTCATTATATGTATATATATTTATTGATATTTATATCCATTTACGTATATTTATATATATTAATGTGTGTGTATATAAATGATGTTGGTATATATATATATATATCCATTTATGTATATTTATATACATTGGTTGGTGTGTATGTATTTGTGCTTGTATTTATGTAAATTTATATACATTTATATATTTTTAGAAGATATATATAATTGTATTTAAATAAATTTATATGTAATTATATATATTTATTTAATATTTAATATTTATTTATTATATATTCATTTATTATTATTATTAATTAATTATCAATTTACTATTGATTTATTATATATTGATTTATTATTATTTATTTATTTAATATTTATTATATATTATATATTATTAAAAATTATTTATTATGAACGTATTATTTATTATTTATTTATTATTCTTATTTAGTATTTGCTTATTATTTATTGATTTATTATTTATCTATCAATGCACCACTTCAAGATAGAGAATCAAAGAATAGTCAATGTGTTGGAAGCTCATAATGAAAATAAATAGAATATTCAAACACCAAATCAACAAAGGGTGTTTTCTATTAGCTCTAGCCTCCTATATAATCCATATCTCCAGTAATAAACAAATTTTCCCATGAAAACATCTTCAAGAAATCTCCAAATGTGTAAATTTTGAACTCAACTCTCTAAAACATGTTGTATATCTCATTACTCTAAAATTACTCTTTTAGTATTCTTATTTTGATCTTCTAATAATAACCCTCTTTATATGTCACATTTTCGCACTTCATTAGACTCTAAATTCATCCATCATTAGTAGGAAACATGTACAAGACAAATTCCAAAAATCATACAACTATATTTCACCCAGAAACCAACTAGACCACCACAATAATCAAAGATCGGCGTTACTATCCAAATCTATTATTGTCGTGTCCTAGATTAAGAACCATCGAGAATACCGTAACACTAGGAACCATCATACTACCACCAAATCCATAAAAAATTCTATCTAAATCATAATCATTGCACGATGGAGTATCTCGTATGCACCCCAAATCAACACCACCAACATACAAAGTCACCTCTTTAGGAGCTCTCCACCACACTATCAACACACCTCCCCCATCAGAGAAAATAAATACAAAAAACCTACCTAAAAAAATACCCTAAGAGCATATTATAAAGATAAAAGCAAAGTAACTACAAGCGAGAGAAGAGATTCAGGAGCATCGATATCCTTCATCAATTTTTATGGATGTATTCTCTTTTTTCTAGGGAAATCATCCCCTAGGAAATTCATATCATGCAAGATAATAAGAAGAGAGTTAAAAATTCCACCCTAAAGATATTCTTCATCCTTTAAAATACTTACTATTATCCCCCTGAGAGTTCCTAGAACTGGATTTCAAATATATGAAGCTTTCAATGAATATATATTTTCTTAATGGTAAAAATATTTCTCAGTTTTTTGGGCATCTTTTGTGAGAATAAGGAATCTTATCCTTGGTCACACCATCAAAATAACCCAAAGATATTTCTAGACTATGGGGGATGTATTTTGAAATTGGATAATGGTATAGGAAGGGATAATTCGGAAAGATATAAAAATATTTACTCAGGTAAACCTCAAGATAACAAGTTGTTGAAAGCTTCATATCATTGGGAACATCAACCTAGGATGTAACCTCTATATCATTATCAAGCCTATCAGTAGGAGCCAATAATTCCAAGGTGTTGGCCACAATTACATTTTCCAAAACTATAGAAACAACAAAACGAAAGGGGATCATTATAGGTTCCTTATCATTAGGTGAAATACCTTGAAAAGAAATATTAGGGGCCTTAGAAAGATCACTGGAAAGGGTTAATGGATCTATAGAATTATTATCATTATAAATATATGAATAAACATAAGAAGTAAAAAAGAGGCATTGAAATTTTAGCCTTTGAAGAAGAAACACCATACAAATCACTTAGTATTTCAACTAATTATAGAAGGAAACTTACTTAACCACCACATCATCACCAATAATTATAATAGAGGATGAGATAATAGAATCTAAAGAAATTCAATTATCTTTATAAGATGATATATCCTTTCAGGGGAATCACACTGGACTCTGGAATCACAGAAATAGTTTCTTTAACAGCCTCTTGAGGATGAGTTAAAGTAGTATCGTTTTATTTAAGGATATTGATTTTGTTGTTATCATATTGTGAACTTGGATGGTTATACCTATGAAAATCATACCCTCCTAGTTTCACTACAAGATTTTTGTACCTACTAATATTATGACCTTGCAAGTGGAAAGGAGTCTCGAAACCAATATTTATATCATATAAGATCATTTTCTAGAACACCTCCCCATTACTAGTGAACGTGTTGATATTTGAAAAAATCCATATCAATAATTTTTTTTGAAAACATGGGAAATTTCCAATCTCCCACACAAAGAAACCTCCCAAGTGAATCACTAATCCATTTTAAGATAACATGATTATGAATAGGTTGTATAAATCTTGGAAAATGAATCCAAATGGCCACAAGCTTGGAATCTTTTACCTTATGAAAATTAATACTTCAATGGAAGATAAGAGTTGATGTTTCTATAAAAATCCATATCTTTCAAACAATTAAAATCAGGCCAAATCTAAAAAATATTTAGAATTTTACCAAACCACAATGTGGCTAGGTTCACCAAGGCATGTCATCTTCAGTCAACGAGTTTGAATCTAAAATAAAAATACTTAAAATTAAAAATGATAAAAATTTATCGATATTTTCAATTTCAAATATCTATATCTTCACCCACCATGACACGATGCTCAACAAAAAATAGTGTGGTTAATCTCTCCATTACCCTAGTAGATTCCATAATTACTCGCTAGGAAAACATCCATTGTCACATTGTTCACCATGGTGACCATCTCATTTTTATCAAAATTTTATTATAAAAGTGAATATTTAAAATTTATTTCTTGTTTCTAGAAAAATCCACAACAATAATAATCTCAAAAAATCTATCACCACAACATGGAAATGTCTATATCCTCATTTTTCTTGCCATCTAAAACAACCATGATCAGTTCTTCCACCATACACCATGACTAACTCCTCATATTACCATAGAACATGATGAAAACCATGGAATGGTTACATATTATATATAATCCATGAAATTTAACTAAGAAAATATATTCCACCAAAATGGTAGTTTTCTATCCTCATTATGGTTCATCAAACCACAACATGGTAACACCCATCACAGATTGGTTTGATCCTCTTAAATTTTTTTTTACAAAGAATGCCTAGACTTATCTATTCTCCTTCAAGTTTCAAACCATGAAATATATCATCCTTAAACCTAAATTTTTATCTATTTATTAAAAAAAACTCAACACCTAATAAAATGTGATCTTCCAATCTTATCTTAAATTCTTATGTTCTAACATTCTCCACTCTACTAGCTCAGGTTCCAATAATTTCAGTAAGATTGAGGTGGATAATACTTAAGAAAAGAAGTAAAATTTATCATCTAAAAGTGTAGAATAGTTTCATAATTTTATCAATAAATAACTTTTTATTAATTCATGATAAGTTTTTTGAGTTTTGACAAGTTCGATCCTAGATTGTGAAATGTTTCTTATTTTTTTGTTATTATAAGTAATTTATGGGTAATTTTTTGAATAAACTATCAAAAAAATAAAATGTTTGCGACTTAACTTGGTTATAAAGGAATATATTTTTTAAGATCTAATGAGATAAAATTTTAACTTAATTAAGTTAAAAAATAACATAAATTAAATATTCATAAGGTTGAGGATGAGTTTGTTTCACAAAGTGTTATGAAAAATTGAAATGACTCATATTTTTTAAGAGGTTATTAATAAAAGTGAGTTATTGGGTGTAATAAACTGGTTCTTTAGTAAGTTATGAACCCTTTTAATTATATAAAAACCTCTTGTTTTTATCTAAATGGATGTTTCCAAGGGATATAGGCACTATAAAAAAATAGGGGAATAATGGTGCTTTTTGAAACCACCGCTAAAAAATATTTCAAAAAATTTAGAGACTATTTTTAAAAAACCACTGCTAAATATTTTTAATTTATTAAAAAAATAACTTCCACCCCTGGTCATCCCCTTCTCCCATGACCCCCTCCCTGATCCCAAGCTCGAGCCGCCGTCCTTTCCCCTTACCATTGCTCCCTGACCCCCCTTGTTGTCTCCCCATTCCCCATCATTACCCCTCCTTAATCTCCTTATCCCCTCCATATCCCTCTCACCCCTCCCATTTTTGGTTTTACATAGCCCATGGTTTAACCCTAATGAATTTGGGTGGTTTATTTTGATGAATTTGTGCTCTTAGGGTTCACGAGGAGTGATTTAAGGCCCGTTCTGGTGACGTTCATTTAAGGAAACAATTTTCTCCATATTTAAGGTAGGGTTTTGTCTTGTCCTTCTATTTTGGATCAAATTAAATTAGGTATTTTGTGATTTTTATGTTCCTATTAATTTTATAGGGCTTCATTGGCTCTTTTGAGGTGGAATTTCACCACCATTTTCAAGGGTAGCGAGTTTGAGGTAGGTTCCCTTATTTTAGCTCTTTAAATTCAAGAAACTAGCTTGATTATATTTTTAATCCCTAGTTTAGATATAAAATGATTATAGTAAATTAGTTTAATGTATTTTTAAGGGTAAATCAAGTTTCATTTGATATCTACTTCAATTAAGGATTTACCTAATTTAGAAGTTTGTTAAAAATATGTTTTAATTCATTTTGTATACTAGTTGTTTTGTAAATGCCATAATTAATTTTAATTAATATGTTAAATTCAATAAGTGATTTTTAGTAATTAAAAGTGGGGTTATTTGAAATTAATTTTTAAATGTATTTATTTCTGTGTTTCAAGTTGTTTCTATATTGTTTATATATTTTAAATGTTTTATGGTGATTAGGTAATTATTTATAGTTTTTGAGTCTCAATGATTTAAGGTTCCCATGAGTTTTTTTTGGTTTTGAAGTGGGATTTTCTCCTTTAAGGTTTAATTTATACTACTCTAAATGAGAAAGTTTAGATCATTTCTTCCTGCACCATGTGATGAATTATATACATTCAAATTAAAATTTAAAAAATGATGTTGTTCGAAAATGTAATAAAATTAAAAAACATAAATAAGTTTTTATATTATTTATTTTGAATAAATTAGTAATTTTTTAACTAAAATAGTATTTTTATGTGTTTTAAGTTTCTTTAATGAAGTATAGGAATATTGTAATATATGGATAAAAATGGATCACATTACTGAGGAACACACCTCAGTATGCTAAGGGTTTGGAGGTATTTTTAGATTTTTCAATTTCCAATCAATTTTTTGATGGGATAATAATATGTTAATACCCTAAATGTAAATTTAGAATATGGTTAAAAAGATATGAAGTTTATGAACACTAGATATTGAAGAAATTCCCTGCTCAATATTTGTTCTTTATTTTCCATGGAGAATTGAAGGTTATAGAAAGTTTGAGCACCAATTATAATAAAAAGAATGAACTATAAACTTCATTGACAATGGAAAATGAAATGAAAAACCATATAAATGATGATTTTTACATTTTAAGACAAAAACATTAACATCAAAATATTTCAAAACAACCAGTTGGGGTGCTACAAATAGTAACTTTACAAATAATGTTTTTGTGACTATAGGACAACCAAATTAAGATCACAATGTATCATTGGATCCTTCTATTAGTTACATACATAATAATTTAAGAGATAACTTTAATGAGAAGAAAAATTCATTTCATGATTTAGTTGATGATGGAAATCAAGAGTTGTATGGTGGATGTATAAAATATTCAAAAATTTCTTTTCTATTGAAGTGGTACCATATAAATTCCTATATGGAATTAAAAATAAGGTGATGCCCATGATATTGTAATTTTTGTGTGAATCATTTCCTGAATCTAATATCCCTAAGTATTTTTATGATATGAATTTTTTTTACCAATCTTGGTTTGAATTATACAAGAATACATATTTTTCCCAATGATTGTATGCTTTATTGGGAAGATGATTAAAGTAGACAAGATTGTAAAAAATGTCTATATTCTATATGGAAGTCAATGGGTGATGTATTAAATATGAATTAACATACTAATATAAAGGTTTTGTGTTACTTCCCTTTAAAACCTCAACTGAAAATATTATTCATGTCATTGAAAGTCACCGAGCACATGAAGTGACATTATATAGAAAATAATAATGATGGGTTATTGTGACATCCAAGAGATCCAAAATCATGGAATAAGTTTGATTCATTACATCCTGATTTCTCATATGATCTTGGGAATGTGCGATTGGGATTGGATATCGATGGATTCAACCCATTTGGGACTTTGAGTACCGGTTATAGCATTTGGTCATTTATTTTGATCCCTTAAAATCTTCCTTCATGGTTGTGTATGAAAAAAATTTATTTTATCATTTAGATAATTATTCCTGGGAAAAATGTATAAAAATAATATTTATGTATACTTGCAGCCTCTAATTGAATAATTATAGTTATGGAGGAATGATGTTGAGACATACACTGCATTTTGTAGAACAATGTTCAAAATTCACACTACTATAATGTGGTCCATTAGTGACTTCCTTGGACTTGGGAACTTATCTAGTTGGAACACTTATATGGGTCTAGCCTGTTCTATTTTAACTTTGATTTTGAGCTCGAATGGATTCTTTATAGTAAAAAATGGTGTTTCTTGTGTCATCATAGATTTCTTGATGCATCTCATAAATTTCGGTTGAACAAGTCAAAATTTAATGGTTTTATTGATCATAGACCACCTCCAAAGTTGTTGAAAGATTCTTAAATATTGGAAAAAATTGTAAATTTTGAAACAAAATTTGGGAAGGTTCATTATTTGAATGATAGTGGGAAATTAGTTTGAAGTGCATCATAAAATGAAATCAGAAGGTAACAATGGAAGAAAAAATGTATATTATTAAAATTTCCATATTGGGAATTTAAATTATTGCATCATAATATTTATGTTATGAATATTGAGATGAATGTTTGTGAAAATTTGATCTTCGCATTGTTTAATGAGCATGAAAAATCAAAGGGCCATCTTAATGATTTTAAGTACTTATAAGAAATGAATATAAAGTGTGATCTATGGCTAGATGAGAACGGAAAGTATGATCTAACAATTTTTGCAATGAAAATAGGGATAAAGATACATTTCTTATAATTTTAAAACATGTGAAGGTGTGTAATGGGTAATAAAGTAACATCTCAAGGTGTGTCAACTTATAGCATAACAGGTTACATGGATTGAAAATTCAGGATTCACATATTATATTATAGCTGTTACTACCATTGAAATTACGTACATTGTTACTGGAAAATGTTATTGTAGTTGTACTCAAATTTTGAACATTTTTCATACAATTCTGTGAGAAAAATCTACAACCAGCTGATCCTGACAACCTTCAAGATAGATTTTTACCGACACTTTGTTCAATGGAGATGATCTTTCCTCCATCATTTTTTTCTATTATGTTGCATTTAACTATGCATTTGGTTGAGGAAACTAAATTAGGATACCACATACATTATTGATGAATGTACCCAATTAAGAGGTACTTTATTTATATGTTTTTCATCTTAAGTAAATAATTCTTGGAACTTTATTAAATATGTAATTATGTTTCATTTATTTCATTTCCTAGATATCTTGGTCATTTGAAATCATAGGTAAAAAATAAAGCTCAACCCGAAGGCTCTATTTCTAAAGGATATTTAGAAGACGAGTTTCTTACATTTTGTTATAGATACTTAGATGATATTGAGAAAAGACTCAATTGAGTTTGATGTGTTGATGATATATTGAATCAATCTCAAATACTTGGGAAATCAAAAAAAATATTACTATTGGCCGATCAATTGGGAGGATCTAAAATATTACACTGATAGAAATGAAATTATTATAGGCACATAGATATGTGCTTATAAATAGTGAAATTGAATGTTCACTTATTAAATATCTAAGGATACAAATACAAATATTAATGATAATTAGAATAGAAAATGAAAACGATATAACAAAAGATGTTAATAAAGAGCATACAGAATAGTTTTCACATCATGTAAGTTCATAAATATTGAAATCAATATGGATATTAGGTTGAAACATATATTTTGTAAATATAATAATGTATATTACCTTTTTTAGATCATGAATACTGATACTAGAGTTGAGTTGTCAGAAAATTTGAAGTTTCTTGCTCATAGTCCTCTAAAACATGCTAGAAAGTTTAACGCTTACAACGTGAATGTTTTTAAATTTCATACATTCAATCAGGAAGAGGGATTAAAAATAAAGAATAGTGGTATATTTATAGTATACAAATTGGTATACTATAGAAATTTGAATGATATTATCGAATTAAACTACCCTGATAATTTTTTAGTTGTTTTATTCAAATGAAAGTGGGTCGATATTACCATGGGTATTAAAAGAGATTCCTTATAATTTAATTTTGTGAACTTCTCTCATTTTATGGATGTCGATGAACATGAATTAAATGATACATATATATTCTAATCGCAAGAGAAAATGGTATATTATGTGGAAGATGTTGTGGCTGAAGGGTGGAGTGTAGTTGTTCACATAAAACAAAGAAACTTGTATGATATGGGTGATGAAGTGGAAGATTCGACCTCTAATAATGAATCCCATAAACAATAAGAAACAAAATCATTTTTTGATCATGATATTGAAAATATTAATATTTCAAGGGTGGATGAAGTAGATGATGTAATGATGGATCAGGATAAAGACATTATTGAAGGAAAAAAATGATTATATGTGCAATCATCCATCAAATTATCAACCACCTATGTTATATTTGTAGTCATTAATTATCATAGCTATGTATATTTTATTTGTCTGTACTGTGCATCTGTTATTATTCTTAAAAAATAAATTTATACATGAATGTTTCAAAATAAATGTTATAAAGTTAATTTTACTTGTTTAAATGACAGTAATTCCAAGGAAGAATTATTTCACTGATCTTAGTATACTCTCAGTTGATGTTCCATTGACCACAAAAACACATGATGATCCATCAAGATCCCTCCCTACAATATCTGGGACCCCCTTCTTATTCCCCTGTCAGCGTTTGACATGCCCTCCTTATCCCTTCCATCAATATCTAGCACACCCTCCTTCTTTGCCAAATCAACATCTAGAAAATTTCCTCCCCATTTGTAGGTTATGCAGTGATGGAATAGGTCTTCACACCCATTTTTTCCTGAAGATATTGGAGGGTGATGGTTATAAGTAGAAATTTTAATGTGGATAAAGTTATTTCACTCTTTTTATACTACTAACTAATTTTTTTTCATAAAAGATGAAAAAATGTTACTACAAAGAATAATATAAATAGTTCATATTTATGGAATCTTAATATATTTAAGATAGTTATCCCCTTTGACTATTATGGGGTCCCCACGAATGATGTCATAGGATTATTTGGCCATATTCTAGTCCAGTTGGTGTCATAACTAGTTACCCTTCTGATTACCTATTCTGATTAGAGGCATATTCCTGAATCATGGAATAATGAATTCTTTGATTCTCAGATAAAGTCAATTTTAATAAATTATAATGAAATTTAATGTCATTATGTAATTAAATTATAATATTTTAAAAATTAATCGCTTTGTATAGATTTTATTCCACTTTATCGTTGCTGATCTTATCAAATGAAAGTGGATGTTTAAAAATTTGAGTAAGAATTGGAAATATTTTAAATAGATATTATGGAATAAATTAAATGATATATAATTTACCACTCAACACCAATATGATAAGGTACCTAAAGGGGTACCTATAAAGTAGTGGAAGGTGTTTATTGATAGTCATCGTCATGAGAAGCATGTGGTATTGAAAAATATATTGTTATTTTAATCTCATTTTACATAAATACATGCATATAACAAAGATATGACATTGAATACATTACTATTAAATCACATGTTATTTATTTAGGATGTTTCCAGTAAAAATGCATATAGTTGAGCTAAAAAATCATCTCCCACACTGCCGATTCAAATAGTTTTTCTAGAAACAAATCGATTATGGTAATATTTTCATTAAATTAAATATTTTTAAGATAAAATTATATTTTTCATATATTAAATTTTTGATTTACCTTTGTTTAATGTATTCAATAATTTAAGGAGCCAAGTATCCCGAACATAACTTTGGTTGGATGTTCATACAAAATCTGATGGGAGCTATGTGAATGATCATGCCAAAGAAGTTATGGTATGAAATCATTTTTCATTATAATAATTCATTATTAGTTTTCACTTTGTTAATATGTATTTATTTAAATATTAATGATATTTGATTTATAAGTAAAAATAAAAGAACTATGGGATGTCAATCTCATGTAGTCCTTCTCAGTCTGCCAGGATGATCCAGTTGGTCAAGTCCTTGGGAAGGAGAATCCTGGCCGTGTGTGGGGGATGAGTTTGGGACCATTACCATTTGAGGTATTTGATGAGTCATTGGGGATTTCATCACCATATACTCTTATTTTTAGTTACTCTCTACCTTGAGATTCTCATATGGAGTTTTTTTAATGGAAATCACAATTCAGCAATAGGGGAACACAATCCAGTAATATGGGGATCATATAAAGATGCAAGATGAAAAGGTCGTTTGTCTACAGAAATCATTGGTTAAATTATATCAAAATAAAACTATATGTTTCCCCAGTGATATTTCATCAATGGATGGTTTGAGTGATTAGGTAAATCACAAAACTTTATAATCATTTAGTACACAAACTTTTATTGATTTTACGTTTAAATTTAAATATACATAACTATTTAATTTTTAAGAAAATTTTCATATAAGTGTTAGTAGATAGGAGTGGAAATAGAGAAATAGATGTTTTTGATGTTAGTTCATTGGATAGTGATTAGGGTTGACTTTGTATTTGGTGATGGTGATGTGTAACTAAACTCATTATAAAATGAAACTGATATGGTGATTGAGAAACCATGTTGTGGTTTGAGGTAGGGGATATATGTATTTCCCTTAAATTTTATGAAATGTATATCCTTGGTTGATTCTATATGTTTCATTTTTAATTTTACCTTATACTCATCATTATTAGGCTCTTAAGGTTTTGTTTTGTTTTAGTACTCCTTGAAATTACAACTCTTATTGTTCTTTTCAAAATATCTAGTCTCCTTCAACCATTTATGAACTTTATTTAGTTTTTAATTCTACTTGGTAATTCACAAACAATAATTTTTTTAAATCTCCAAAAAATATTATAATTGAATATATCTTTTGATTCACCTCCTCATTTTAATTCATCTCAGTTGAAGGGGATCACTAGGAGATAAAGAGAATGAAATAAAAGATTTTGGAGAGGACATTCAAAATTTAAATCTTCTGATTAAGGCCTAGATCACTAATATTAAAGAACATTAATTCATACAACATGAATAATTGACTTAAATCATAAATATTATTATATTAAAAGTATATCAATGCCAAGGTGGATTTCTAGACAAGTAAATAAAATACTTGGTTGTATAACATCATATGACCCACAAAAGCATTTAACCCGATTTGGGGCCATTCTACAACCATCCCAACAAGAGATAAGAGCACATATTGCTAATTTAAAAAACCCAACACAATGTTTCATGGTAATCATATACAATTCCAGAAAATGATTTTCATATGATTTTGAAAAGATCCCATTCAAATTCACCCTTTTTCTTAACGTTTTGGTTGTAAACTAGTTCACCATTATCATGTTATATCACTAGTAGAGGATGGGGAAAAGTGCAAGAATATAGTGTAGTTCACAGCTAGGCCACACCAGAGGAAAGATAATGGTGTCAATACCATGGTCATTCTTGTATGATGATAGTGGAGAGAAAAACAAATATTTTAACACAATCCATAGATAAGTTCCATGTAAGAAAATATTAAACAAATCTTGTCACAATTTCTTACCACTTAGCATAATCATCCCATGTTCACACTCACACACACACATGTATGCCATGGATCTATCTAGGTGGGACATTAATAAATATTTTTTATGATAGACATGATGAGACTCTTACTAATATTCTATTTTTAATGACAATATTGAGTTATGGGGAATGCTACCCAGTGAGGCTAGTTTTGAAAAAGTTAGGCAGTTATTTGTTAAGAACTTCATCAATAGGTCATAAGATACTTCCACACAAGTATATCTAAGATTGTCTCACTAGAACCTATAGTATTTACCATTATATATAAAATTTGACATGTCTTATTTATTGTTGAGTGTTGAAATAAATTTATCATTTTCTTTGGTTTCTCTTATTTATCAACCCTTTGTGCATGTCTCTTGCCATTTATCTACCCTTTTCTTTGTCATTTTTATGAAGTCTTATGTGATGATTGTTTTTTTTCCATGCACATTATGTGTATGCGTATTTTTCTAGTTTTATTCCAATCACACTGCTTCTTGTACTCCTTTACTTGTTGCATAGTGAAATCCCGTGATGATCATGCCTCAAGAACATAGACCAATTGGTTGAAGTATATAAATATCTATGTACTTTTACTAATTTCTAATTTCTTCTTTATTCGACCTTATTAATTACCGAATGATGCTTCTTGAATTAATGAGAGCCTTTCTCAATTTTTTTAATAATATAAAATTTGTTTCCGTTTATGTTTTAATCAGTTTTCATTATTGTTGTTGAATCTAAATGTTAATTATTGGTTATTATTCTTATTATATTAAGGATTTTTTGTATTATGGTTTTTGTATAAATTGAACTTGAGATGTTCTGATTATGTTTTTATTAGAATAGAATAGTTTTTTTATTTTTTGTATAATTTAATATTGATATTTTTTTGGATTTTATGGGGTTATAGTTACTGATTCTATAATTTTTTAAAACATTATATAGCAGTGGTTTAAACTGCCGCTATATATGGTAAAAAATTATTTCAAGGTGGTTTAAACCGCCACTATATATGGTCAAAAATAATTGCATAGAAGTTTAAACCACCGATATATATTATTAAGTTTAATAGTGGTTTAAACAGGCACTATCTCCTCGGTAGTTTTGAAATGAAAAACCGCCACTAAAAACGAAATAATTTCAGCTAATAAAACATTTCACGACACTTCCCAAAAGCAATTGATAAATAAAAGAAATCAATGTAAGTTGGATATCGATGAAAACTTTAGTGGAAATTTTTAAAAACCATCACAGAATCATTTGTAAGTGGTTTAAACCACCGTCATCCCCCCATTTTGTTATAATGAGTAAGTTTTGGGAGATTTTGGGGAGATTCAGGGCCCAAAGTTCTGGTTTTTGAAGAAAACAGGATGAGGCACACAGTTAGCACATGGTTTGGATAACCATTCACCTTAGTTATGTGACTTAAAAAAGTTAGGAGTACAGTTTGGAAAATTTTACAAAGGGGGACTCTAAACCATGTGAAGCCTATAATTTATTACAAGTTCAATTCACATAGTTTGTTCATGGTTTTTCTAACTGTGTGCATAACCATGCAGGGTGTGGTGCTCTAGGATAGTAGGGATGCATTATTGGTGCACGGTTTGGCCATCCATATAAGAAAACTATTCTCCCTATTAAAAATATGAGAATTTACCATTTTCCCTCTTAACCCATAAAACTAATTTTCACTCTTCCTCCCCTCATTTTTCACACAACAACACTACTTTGAACTATCCCTCATCTCCTCAACCTTGTTGGATATTTTCCATATGACCTTCATCGATCATGTTGGAACACCCATAGTTTGGATACTATTTTGTCATATTCTTTACTCACTTTCTCTTTTTATCGAAACCTCTTCCTCTATATTTAATGTAAATACCCTATTTTCAAGTTTTTTTCTTCTGCTTTTCCATTCTCTCATTCCAAACCAAATATGAGGTTATTACCAGACAATGAGTTTTATATGGGGACTAGGGTATGTGATATATATGTTTTTTCCTAAAATTCTTACTATTTATAAAATATGATATTGTGGCACACATTGGAATTTATATACATTTCTCCTAAAATTTATATTCTTTTAATTAGTCACCTAAAACTTGACCTGGACATGCTATGAGACCTTTATACTCTATTAGAGATTGATGAACTCAACCCAAACCACCCCTTAAGGTGTGTTTGATTAAATTCTCATGAAAAAAAATTACTTAAAACCAAAAAACCCCTTAGGGTGTGTTGGGATTGGACCCTAGGAAAATACCTTTTCCTATGTAAACAAAACACCCCTTAGGGTGTGTTTGGCTTTTCAAAAGTGCAATGTACAAACTAGATTAATTAAATTGTGAAATGGCATGATTACCTTACTTGGTATTATGGTTATTTACCTTTACTAATTAAATTACCAAATAGCATGGATACTTGGACTTGTAATTAATTACCTTGTACTCTTTGGTTATTTTTCTATAGATTATCATCGCCCCATTAAAGGTGTGTCATGCCTTGAGAAAGCCTTGAATTCTTGATCTGGAATGCCTTGAGAGAACTCATAAGATGCCACTGTTTCATTGATATGAATTCCAAGTGGTACACCCACCTTGGGATCATTCATTATCTTACTTTGATGAATATATTGATGTTACAGATTCATCTAAAAATTTGGAAATCTTAGAACACTTAGATGGTTTCCTAGGTTCAGATTAATGTCTTCAAACAAGGAATGACTTATTTTAGCCCATTGGATTCCAATCTAGACCTACCTGATATACAAGGATAGTTTTCCTTAATTCTATTAGATACTATTAAGATTATAATTCCAAGGTTTCATCACTTGTATTACACTCAAAACAATTATCCAACATCATGATATGATCACTATGAGTTGGACTGACTTTCAAAAGTCAAGAATTTCCCGGGCCTTTCATGGATTTGAAATGGGTGTGTTGTGTGGGAATTCCTGGACTTGTCCCATGGGTTCCTTTGAGTTATGTATTTATGGACTCCATGAATATTAGACTTGGTTACCTTGACTACCTATAGGTTACATGTTCAAAGACACCCAACTTAGGCCAAAGCATGTATAGTCGGTTGGGTATCCCACACAGATCCTAAGGTCGACATGATTTCTATTACTCTATTATATTAACTTAATTATAACTTCATATTGTTATATTTTATACTCACAAACTAGATTTTCATTAGACACCATTGGTGGTGGCCTACTAATTTGTATCCACACCCTATTCAGACTGCCTTTTGGTACCTGGGAAAATTTCATAGATGCAAGTAAGGATAAAGGGAAGTTCCCTATTGTGTATGCTTAATCTCTTTTAGGGTTGAGATCATGGGAGTAGAGGACCAAGCTAGTGCTCAGGATGCTCATGGAGATAGATACTTTTATTCTTTTATTTCCTTTTGTTTATACTGGTATTGTTTTTATTCCTACTACCATGTATTTCTTGATTCATATTTTGTATCATTGTGACATTGTCTATATATGATATTGTTTACCACTTTATTCTTTCCCTACTATATATCTGTATGGAATATTTTTTTCCTTTATTTTTCCATTGTGTTTACTATGATACAGGGGTATAATCTCCCCACCCTACAACCATACACCCCCTCTACTAGTCAACAACCTCTGGAATACAGGGAGACGTGCTTAAGGATTTTTGGACCTTTGTACCAGTCACGTGACTATGAATTGGGCCGGGGGTATCACAAAATGCTATCAAATATTATTTTTCCTTTGTATTTCTTTTTGGGGTTAATAGACAGAAGACTAGGAAGTTTTAGAACTTAGTAATGAGCATGTTCCTGGGAGTAGCTTGCCCAAGCATGGGGGGGGGAGCCAAGTTGTTAGGGATGTGATTGTTATTCTGGATTTCTCTTATTATGATTGTACTATTTTTACCATTGGGTGGTTCACATGTTTTATGATGTTATGTTTTATGGATTTATACCCTTGGGCTGGTACAAAAAGGGAGAATTATCTCATGCATCATCATAGGAATATAGGTATTTATATGTCATTCATATGTCATTTCATGCATATTTCATTGCTGATATTTCTTGTTACCTATTGTGTGTGCATTGGTTGTTATAAATGTCGCTTCTAACATTTATTACAGGAAAGAAATTGGTTACATAGTGTCTGCATCAAATTAAACAATGTTTTATGATAGAACCTTATCTAATGAATTTTAACATAGTCAAAGTTGTGGAACCTTGGTTACAAAAGATAAAATTTTAGCAGGTTACAGTTAAATGGATTCCTGATTGTAATTTATATCATTAAGACTTTAAAAATTGGGAATGGAAATTCATATAGCCGAACCATCATATATATCCTTGTTAAATTCTAATATCTAATGCTAAATAGATGGTTATGGTTAAATGGTGTTTTGATTTAAATTTATAGGGAATTATGCCTATATAAATAAGAAATTGAAATCCTTATAACTAAACTATTATATGAGGAATTTCTAAATTTAAATTCATAATGTAAAAAAATTAGTCTCCATTAAATGGTGATACCAATTATAACTTAAAGAGTGTTTCCACTATTAATTGGAATTAACACTCTATATAACTAAACCATTGTGATTAAGACTTGAAATCTCACATAATAATCTCACTTTAGAAATCATTAGTTGGGTTAGTGTATTTGTTGTAGTGAGGAATTGTTCCTATCTTTATTTTTTCCTATTTGTATTCTCTTATACCTCATATATTTTTCTGAGGCATGTGTTTGGAATTGTAGATATATGTCTCCATGACGGCCTCAAGTCGAGTGCTAGGAAGGTGGCGATGACCATGATCCTGAGGTGGAATGACTTGAACCAATTGTAGTACCACCTATAGAACCTCCCATATTACCACCTATTGTTCTTAGATTAGGCACTGATTCTCATATTAGAGAGGGATTCTTATATCTTGTATGGTATTTGGAGGGAGCCCCATGGGCTACACCGACCACATCAGAGTTGACCAGGGAGTCCCAAAAATATCACTCACTTAATTTATCAGGGGAAGGAGGTCCCTAAGCTACAAATTATTGGTTGGAGGTCATGCATACCATCTTTGAGCATTTGGAGATGTCTTCAAAAAAGAGGGTGAAGCTCGCATCGTATATGCTTTATGGATCTACCAAGAGATGGTGGAATGACCTTACTTAGGCATATTAGCATTGAGAAATGGTCTGAAGAGACTTTCAGAATAGTTTCCATGATTAATTTTTTATAGAGACATTGAGAGATGATTGATCTAGGTAATCCATGCATTTGGAGAAAGGTACTATTACTATCACGGATTACTCATCTTGGTTCACTGAGCTCTAGCGCTTTTAACCTACTCTTACTAGTGATGAGATGTTGAGGGCTAGGTGTTTTGAGGATAGACTTAGGTATGTCATTTGATCTTAGGTGAACATATTCCAACTGACTACCATCTCTCAGATAGTGAACTAAACCTTTATCTCTTAGAAAAATCTGAGAGAAGATGAAGGTATATGACATGGTGGTTTAGCTTCTAGGATAAGTAGTGAATCATATAGAGGCATGAAGTATCACCATGAGACTTCTCATTAGAGCACTGGTGGTCAGATTTTACATTCTATAAGTTATATAGTGTGTTATTAGTGTGGAAGGCATGGTTACATGAATCCCTAATGTGAAAGAGACACAATAGAGTGTCGAGTCTGTGGAAGAATGGGACATCTCTAGAGATTTTGTAGGACCTTTCCACCTATACCCAGTGAGATGGTATTTTCACTAATTCTAAGTTCTAGATTGAGATTTTTGGCTCCATTCCAGGTAGAAAACTAGAGTATAACTAGTTGCTTAGGCTGAGGAGGTGGCCAAGGTCAAGGGAGCCAGATACAAGATGTACAGTGCTAGAAAAGCAAAGCTCTTTAGGGAGTTCATATTGTATCTCAATGTTGTGTATTAGGCTAGTTACATATAGTGAATCATGAGCCTAAGGATAAGAGCACCAGACCATCTATAGTATGATTTGATATCTTAGTATCTTCAACTTTAGTATCCTCTTTATTTTATATATGTGATTTACACTTCTTCATATATACTGCTTTAATGGGAAGTATTGGTATTGAGATTGAATAATTTTTTGGGGTGATGTTCCTTGAAACCCCTTTGGGAATCAAGTTAGAAAAAATTCATCATTACAAGGATTTTACCCTTGAAATAACTAACAACCATTTTATGGACCCTTTTTATCCTTAAGACGTCAGGCTTTGATATAATTCTCAAGATGGATTGGCCAATACACTTTCAAGTCCATATTATTTTTTATCACCAATGGGTGTCATTCACATCACTCGAGGGAAGTAGTTATATTCACAAGGGAGAATGGGATGTCTAGGAAACCTGATCTGGACTTGAGAATCCTGGGTTGGGTAGAGTGTCAACCCAATTACCAGTCTCTTGATGGATGATCATTGAGAGCGGAAGACATACTTTCCTCCAGTGGTTGACCATTTCAGATATGTCTTTCTTGACTAATTTTTTGGGCTACCTACTAAGAGAGAGGTATATTTCACCATTGATATTATTCCAGGAGTAGATACAATATCTATACCTCCATACATGATGGCTCTTATAGAGATCTAATAACTCAAGAGGAAATTAAAGGACCTATAATAAAAATAGTTTATATAGCCCAATACGTTTCCTTAGGGTTCACAAATACTTTTCACCAGTGTTTTAAAAGGGGTACGGTGAAATAAGGCACAAAATCCACTTGGGGATGCCACATGAGGAGCAACTAAGGAACATGCACACATAATTAATTATAAAAAGTTTTCAACAATCTTTTAAATTAAAAAAAAAAACTTAAATTCAATAAAAAAATTAAAATTAACATACATACTGATAATTTTTAACCAAAATAATAATAGAATAACCAATCCTTGAGAACCCAAGAATCAAAATTATCATCAATGGAGGTTTCATCATTAATTAAAACTTTATAATCACTGGTGCACCCTTCATTTGACTCATATGCCTCTGAATCTTCCTCTTCAACATCATTCATCTCATCAACAAATCGTGCAAGCTGTGTACCACCATGGGATTTGGAAGAAGTGGAAGTTTCTATGTTTGATTTTGATCTGAAAGTATATTCAAGATCTTCAACCCCAATAGAAGCAGCACACACACCCCATGTTAACCCTTAAACACCCAAATCATTAAATACAAAGTTATTATTAACATCCTCATCCTCTATGACCTTCCCAATAAGCTATTAATTGCTATTATCAATCTCTTTGACTGTATTGGGATCAATGGTGTCACAAATTTGAAATCTATGCTTCAATTCATGATTATATTTGATGTAGACTGAATTATTTAGTTTTTGTTTACATGACCTATTCCTATTTTTTCTATGAAGCTGTAATATAATCCAATTGTTAATATTATAAAGTTTATAATAATAAATAAAATGCATTTAGAAAAGAAACTTACATGCTCAAATATACTCCAGTTTCTCTCACATCCCAATGTGATGAAAGTGAGATTAAGAACCTTCAAAGAAATTTTTTTAAAGTTTGGGTTTTAAGATCCAAACATAGACCACCATTCAGCATGAACCTTCTTGTTCCGAAGTCTAATTTCCAAAGAATTTTCAAATAGATCCTCTGCTTCCTTGTACAAGGTGATTTCATCCATGATTTTTTCTTGAATCTCGAGGCTTGAAACTAGCCTTTGAATGGATTTAATTAATCTATATTTTACTTCAAAATCCAATTGGATATTTATATTTGAATAAAAAAATTATGGATTCAAGAAATACCTCACAACATGAAAAATCCAATGAATTTGAATCTCCCACCTACAATCAATAATAGTAAAAAAAATTATACTTCTCTTCCTTTATCAAAAAATACCTCATGATTTCCTATTTAGACCTATCTATGGATTCATAAATGAATCCCATTGGTGCATTTTTCTCTCCATCAACCAATTTAAGCATTTTTACAAGTAGATTGGTCACTGTAAGACAATACAAAATAGAAGTCCAAAATGATGGCATCAATATGATTTTAGAAACTTGTTTTCCTTGCACCTCTTTATCCCACTTGCTTCTTTCCCACCCATCCAATGTGAACATTTTCATGAAATTATCCTTCTTCTTATGAATACTTTTCATTGTGAGGAAAGTAATACCAAATCTAGTTTTTTGGGTCAAAACAATTATTTATTCCTTGTGAATTTCCTCATTATATTCAACACCCCCGGATGAGTATATATGAAATATATCAAATAAGTTTCTCATTTCAATGTTCGCATGCTAATGTCAAGTTTACCAATATCCTCCAATATCAAATCCAAACAACAGGCTATACATGGAGTCCAATAAATATTTGGACACTTTACCTCAAACATTTTCCCTAAAAATAAAATTTTAAAAGAATAAGAAATAAACAAATATAAATAAAATTCTTAATATGCATAATGTATATGTATAAACTTATATACTAATAAGGTGGATATAAATAATACCCATAAAAAAATTTGAAGAAGTGCTATCAGTTACCACTTGAACAATGTTTTTTGGACCAACATGTTCCCAAAATTTTCTTACAAATTCAAATATTTTGTCTCTATTTTTAAAAAATGATGAAGCATCGATTGAATCAATGAACATGGTCCCTTTGTGAAAATTCACCAATAAATCGATCAATGTCCTTTTCCTTTTGTTCATCCAACAATCAGATATAATTACAACCATTTTTCACCCAATCTTGTTCATGTTATTCCATCATTGTCTTTGTGTGCCCCATTTCCTTATTTAACAAGCGAACTCTCACATCGTGATAGCTTGGTGGATTCATTCTCAGAGAAAATTTCCCAATTGCTTCAATTATGGGATGAAAGCTGTCATATTTCACAACATTGAAAACCATTACCACATCATACATCCATATTGCAATTTGTGCACAGGCTCTCTATCACATTTATTTCTTGTTCTCTTTGGTTTTGTATGCATTTATGGATGTCTTTTTTTTCCTTTACTACCATGAATAATTTCTTCCAGGTCATGTGTAAAATATATATCCATTGGTCCAATATTACCCAGTGACTTAAATGATGACTTTCTTGTAGTAGTTCTTATAAATTTAGGATTGATATTTTCAATGTCATTATTATCTTTATATTCATAATGGAAATAATCAATATCTGGAAGTATGTTTTGTTGTTTCTTATCTTCTTCACCTTTATTCATATGTTGTCTTATCTCCTCCTTCATATGATCCATACATTTCTTACAAGTAGTAGAATTTCTATATCCTCCATCCATGTGTAGTTTCATTCGACTAATACCTCCTCTTTTGGTTTCTAAACAAAAACTACATGTTACTGAATCTTTATCACCAAAATTTCTTTGATAAGAATACTTACAAGCCAGGTATTTTCTTACGCTACTTGGAGTTTCACTAGTTGGTGTTTCGGCAGGATTATCACTCATAATTTCACTGCTTGGTGGGTGTTGCAGCTGATGTTGATGGAAATAAAAGACCTGAAGTTGGGAGGAAAGATGAAAATAAATGAACGTAATACATAAATAAAGAAAAATTGAAAACAAAGGTTGAATAATAGAAGATAGGAATGTAAATAAACTTTTAGATATAGAAGAATCAATGAGAGAATAAATCTAGGGAGGAGAGGTGCTTCTTCGTGTCGTCAGATGTCTTCCACCCAATGAATTTGTTGATATTCCCTGCTACTACCCAACCCAATGTGTTTAATTATTTCTATTCCAACAAATGAAATGTGCTTCCATTTCAATGGGTGTAGTGTGCTGCAGCGAAATGCATCAGGGTCCAACGAGGTGCATCGAGGTGCGAGGTGTAGTGAGGTGTAGGTGAAACATGGTGTAGTGAGGTGCATGGTGCAATGAAGCAAGGGAAGTGTGGTGGTGAGTGATGTAACAAGGAGAGTAGTGTAGCAATTCATGGATCAGTACAACAAGGTGAGTGGTTCATCATGTTTTTATTTTGGATGTTATGTTTTTTTATTAATATATTAAATGTTTTATTTAATAGAACTAAGTCACTTAGTTACCCATCTCCAGCATTATTACTACATCCTTCCCTAATCTCATCCCATCTCCCTCACCCACACACCCACCCCTGATCTCTTCTGATCACCCTCACGCACCCACCCACCCTCGATCTCCTCCACCGATCGCCCTCACCCATCCACCCCCAATTTCCACAATCTCTGCTAATCGCCCTCACCCACCCACCCCGTCTGTACCCTCAATCTCCGCCGATCACCCTCACTGCCAGCACCCTAAATTTTTTCACCCCACCCCCGATATCCGCCACAATTTTTTACCCAAAATTTCCACATGTACCCATATTTCCATCTAACATGACTTCCACCACCACCCCTAATATCATCTCTCTCCCTCGATCTCCACCGATGTCCCTTTTTGTTGTGTCACCCCTGATCCCAGTGACCATGGGTGCACATTATGGTGCCTAGAACTTTTAGAATCCCTTGGTTTGGCATGCGAGGTGCATGCCTTTGGCATACCTTAGTGAGTCCACACCACCTCACTAGCATTGAGGTATAGCAGGTGCACCTCACCTCACCTCACACCAAGGCACGATGAGGCGAGCACCTTTAACATTGCTGCTTTTCACTAAGAAGGAAGATAATACTTTATGGTTATATATAGATTATTTGTGGTTGAATCAGCTCATGGTTAAGAACCAACACTCACTTCCTCATATATATGATCTCTTTAACCAGCTTAGAGGAGCCAAGGTCTTCTCAATGATTAATTTGATATCAGAATATTATTAAGTAAGAGTTGGGCCCTCAGATATACCATGTACAACATTCCGAAGTAGGTATGAATTTTATGAGTATCTGATAATGTTGTTCGGTTTGACCAACATGACTATGGTTTTTATGGTATTGATGAATTGGGTTTTCAACCCATACCTAGATGCCTTCATGGTCATTTTTTGGATGATATCGTAGTGTACTCTCGGACCAGACATGGTCATGACAAGCACCTTGACATCATAATTATTACACTAAGAGATCATAAAATATATATCAAGCTCACAAAATGACACTTTTGGATCGACAAGGTTCACTTTTCGAGTCACATTATATCATAATTAGGAGTATTTGTGGATCTAGAGAAGGTGGGAGACATTGTTTCTTAGGAGAAGTCTAAGGATGTCTTTGATGTATGGAGCCTCTTGGGACTAGTTGATTATTAACAACACTTTGTTCAGAACTTTTCTTGACTTACAGTGTCACTTACAAGCTTGACCAAGAAGGGTGTAAAGTTCATATGATCTGGTTATGAGAAGGTATTTTAGGATTTGAAAGGAAGGTTGACCCCAATGCTGATCAGGATTTTACCTGAGCCTCCGGCAGAGGCTACATAGTTTATTGTGATGCATCGAGAAGGTTGGTATATTTTTTTATACAAGGGGATGAGTAGTGGAAAACGAGTTTTGTCCGTTCGAGCCTCATGAGAGAAATTACCCAAATACATGACCTCAAGTTAGCTATTTTTCAGGACTTTCCTTACTAGAGTCATTATCTTCTAGGGTATCTATTTGTGGTATACATGAACCATAAGATCCTCAAATACATATTATCTTATCACAAATTAAACCTTAAACAAATTAGGTGGGCTGAATATTTTTTGTCTTTAATCATTGAGCTCACTTACACACCAGGAAAAGGCAATGTAGTTTTTGATGTTTTGAGCCAAAAAACTCAGACTCAAGTGGTTCAGGAAGACAATGGTGAGTGATGGTTGATGTATATATTTTTGATAAATTCATCTTGAGGTTTAGGAATGTCCCAAAAAACCTATCTTCATAGTTTTATCTGTGGTTCCATCACTTCTAGATAGAATAAATAGGGGGCATCTTTCTGATCCTAAAGGCCTAGTCCTGAGGGAAAGTGTTTCTTGTGAGGAGCTGCCACCTAGTTGGGTATTTAATGAGGATTAGATCCTACATGTCCATGGAAATGTCTGGGTCCCTAAAAACATGTGAGATGAACTGATGCAATAATCTCACACTTGAAAATGGGAAGTACATCACAGACATGCTAAAATGTATCATGACTTATGCTGCCAGTATTGTTGTCTTGGGATGAAAAAAGAAATTGTAGGCATTGTTACTTGATGTTCCACCTATTAGTAGGTGAAAGTGGAACAACAGTGGCCTACTATCCTTTTTTAGTCTCTACCCATCCCAGAATGGAAATGGGATGAAGTCACCATATATTTCATGAAGGGTTTACCCAAGTCACCCCGAGGTAGTGACATCATATGGGTGATCATGTACAGGATGACAGAGGTCACACACTTCCTACCTATCTAAGAGAACATCACAATGGAGGAGCATGGGAGGCTATATGTCTAAGTGATCATAAGACTTCATGGGATTCCATATACCATTATATCAGACATAGACACTCAGTTTAATTATTAGTTTTGGCAGGGGTTGTATAAGGATCTTGGTTCATAGGTACTTCTAGGTACATTATACCACCCTCATATCGACAGTTAGTCTGAGAGCACTATATAGGTATTGGAGGAAATGTTACGTGAATGCATCCTAGACTTTGGAGGCTCATGGGAAAAGTACTTTCATCTTACTGATTTTACTTATAAAAATAGTTCCAAGTGACTATCTAGATGAATCCTTATGAGGAACTATACAATAGGTTGTATTGTTAACCTCTATGTTGGTTAGAGGTAGGGGAGACAGTGATACTAGGACCACATCTCGTTCATGAAACATAAGAAAAGGTACAACTGATCAAGAAAAATATGGATATGAATCTGTTTAGGTAGAAGTCATATATTGATCATTGTTGTTGGCCTCTTAAGTTTGAGGTGGGTGACCGGGTCTTCTTGTGAGTCTCACCTATATTAGTTCATCAATAGATTCGAAGTAAAGGAAAGTTGGAACCTAGATACGTCAGGTATTTCAAGATCTAAGAGAAGTTCGGGTTGGTAGCATATAAAATTGATCTTCCTCTATGGTATAGGGATATGCATGATTTATTCCATGTATTTATCTCCACTTTTATTTCAAAAACCCTTAACATGCCTTAAATCATAAGGAAATAGAACTTGGGGTTGATGCTTTTTTTAGGAGTATCCAGTTTGTAACGTCAATCATAGCACAAAGACTCTTCGAGGTAGAACGATTCCATTAGTTTAGGTTATATGGAAGCATGAAAATATAAAGAAGGATACATGGGAATGAGAGGCCAACATACATGCTTAGTGGTCAAAGTTATTCTCGGATGCAGCTCAATGAACCTCATAAGTAGAACTCAGGGATGAGTTGTCTTAAGGAGGAGAGGTTGTAAGAACTCGATTTTTCAGTAAGGTATATACCCTTTTAATTCTTTAAAAAACTCTTATTTTTATCTAAATTTAAGTACCCAAGGGGGTGGAGGATATTTCGTGATCTTTAAGGAAGGTTCGAGTCCTAGAGTTTTGGTTTTAGAAGAAATGGGATAAGGTGCACAATTATCAGACAGTTTGGATAACCGTACACCTTAGCTGTGCGGATTGAAAAATAGAGGATCATTGTTTAGAAAACCATGTGAAGGGGGATTGTAAACTTTGTGAGGCCTATAATTTATTTTAGGTTCACTTTGTATGGTTTTTACACAATTAGTATAACCATGCATGGTATGGTGATCCAAAATAGTAGGGACACACGGTTGGTGCATGATTTGGACAACTGTACAACCAAACCATGCACCCTGTTAAAATTATGGGAATTTAATATTTTTACTCTTAACCCTTAAAACTAATTTTCACTCTTCATCCCCTCTTTTTCACACAATGGTACTATCATGGCCTTTCCATCCTCCTCTCCTCGAGTTTGGTGGATCTCTTCCGTCTGACCTCCGTTTTCTTTGTCATCTATCACGTTGGGACATCCTTAGTAAGGATAATACTCTATCACCTTCTTTCCTCACTTTCTATTTCTATATAAACCTCATTTTCCATATTTATTGTAAATAACCTATTTTCAAGGATTTTGTCTGGTTTTCCATTATCTCTCATTCCAACCCAAATATGAGGCTAATACTGAATGAGGAGTCTTCTACGGGGCCTAGATAGGTGTTCTATATGTTTTTTCCTAAAATTATCATAATTTATAAAATATATAATTCTTCTATATGTCAGTATTTTTTTGAATCACTTCTAAAATTCATATTCATTCAATTACTCACCTAAATCTTGATCAAGACATGCTATGGGACCCTTAGACTCCATTGGATGTTGGAAACTTTAACCTAAACCACCCCTTAAGGTGTTTTTGATTAAATTACCATGAAAACCATACTTTACTTAAAACCAAAACACCCCTTAGGGTGTGTTGGTTTTTTACCTTAGAAAAACCCCTTTTCCTATGTAACTAAACCACCCCTTAGGGTGTGTTTAGATTGTCACTTACAAGTGAAATGTCTAAACTGGATTGATTAAATTGTGAAATGGCATGATTAGCTTACTTGGTATTGTGGTTAGTTACCTTTACAAATTAAATTGTTAAATAACATGAATACTCAGCCTTATAATTAATTACCTTGTATACTTTGGTTATTTTTATGGATCATTGTTACACTATTAAAGGTGTGTCATTCCTCGAGAAAGCCTTGGATTCTCGACTCGGAATGACTTGAGTGAGCTCATAGGATTTCACCCAATTCATTGATGTGAATGTCAAGTGGCACACCCATCTTGGGTTCAATAATTTTCATACTTTGATGAATTCCTTAGCTGGATATCATGGATTCATTTGGCTCTCTACAAAACTTAGAATGCTTGGGGTGATCTCCCAAGTTTGGATCGATGTCTTCAAACAAGGAATTCCTTGGGTCAACCCCTTGGATTCCAATCGATACCTACCCAATATGCAGGGATAGTTATCCTTGGCTTGGTGAGAGACTCTTAGCTGTATAATTATAAGGTTTTATCCCTTGGATTCTACTCAAAAAAATTATCTAACATCACAAGATGATCAATGTGAGCTAGCTTGACTTTCAAAAGTCAAGAATTTCATGGGAATTTTTTGGATTCAAAATGGGTGTGTTGTGTGGGAATGTATGGACTTGTACTTGTATCATGTATTCATTTAGGTTACGTATTTATGGATTCCATAACTATTATCCTCAGGTCCCTTGACTACCTATAGGTTACATGTTCAAATACATTCAACTTAGGTCGAAGCGGGTATGGTCAGTCAGGTATCCCACACAGAGCCTGATGTTGACATGATTTCTATTACTTTGCTACCTTAATTTGATTATAACTATACATTGTTATATTTTATACTCATAGAATAGATTTAAATTAGACACCATTGAAAGTTTATTACTGAGTTGTAATCACATCATTATTGGGCCTCCGTTTTGTACCTGAGTAGATTTCATGGATGCAGGTAAGGATAAAGGGAATCACCCTATTTTGGATGCTTGATCTCTTTTAGGGTGGGAGCATGGGAGCATAGGATTGAGAAAATGATCAGGATGTTCATGGAGATAGCTATTTTTGGTATTTTGTTTCCTTTTTTTATACTGGTATTATTTTTATGTTTACGACCATGTCTTATCTACTTTATATTTTTTATCTTCATGACATCATCTGTATATGATATTGTTTACTATTTTATTCATGTCCAACAATATATATGGATGGATTTTGTGTTGCCTTTATTTTTCTATCCTGTTTACTTTGATACAGGGGGTATAGTCTCCCCATCATGTCATTATAAACCCCTGCTATTATTCAGAAAAATCTAATATATGAGGAGGCACACTTGATTCCTTATGGCCCTTTGGACCAGTCACACGTCTATAAACTGGGTCAAGGACATCACATTGGAGTGGAATAATTTGTATAGTAATTTATTTTATCATAAATGAAATAAATTAAATATTTCTTGATAAAATACTTTGGTGAAATATATTTTAACCCAATATATTTTATGTTTTAATGCCAATTAGATTTTATTCAAAGTCACTAGATTATCATCAAGTGTATCTTTAAGTACTTAATAAAACTTGGGGTAAATTCTTGATTTTTTTATAAGGGAAAGTTTTTTTTGTAAGAGTTATATCAATTCAAGTTTCCAAAATAAATGATTTTAATTGAGGTTTGTGTTATGGATAATAATGTTCAGTGAAAATTTCCAAATATTAACCGTGAAGCTATATATTTAGAAAAGGAAGTAGTTATTTTTTAGACATCATAATCTATGTAAATCATAGAATTTGATATTATGAAGAGAACTATTTAGAAAGTTATTTTAAATGATATATGGGTTGTGTCATATTAAGTTTTAAGAATCATAATCTCACTATTATTATAACATATAATCCAACATATCATCACATAAAAGAGTTCATCAGAAGGGTTGATATTATGACTTGTCAGTGGAATTAATGGATAATTAGGCTATGGCCACAACCCTACATCCACGATCGAGATTGAATATGTATATAAGGGATTTATCATGCATATATTGCCACAGTCAGGCCCCGATCATGGCTATAGGGTTTCCTACATCAGTGTGGGAAAACATTTCCTATGAGAAAGGCATAGAAAATCCCCTATATCCATGCCTGGACCCTCAACCATGGCTATAGGTGCATGAGAAGTCCCTATTGCCACAATCATTCAGGATAGTGGATATAGGGTCCAGACTGGAATATTTTATTATAGTAATATATATATATATATATATTAATATAAATGTTACATATATATATATATAGAATTAGTTTTTTAGTGGAGTGGTAACATATTTGTATTCGCAGAGGTGAGATATAGGTTTGAATCTTATCATAGTTTTTTTTATCCTAGTGTCACAAGAATGGAGCTCAGGGAAATAAAGGTCCATGTGGATGTAGTTATTTTCATGGGCTATGGTGCACGTCTATAGGGTCTATATAGACCGTGTTCCACATCGACAGAGTCTATAACCACCATTGGCTGACCGTAGCTATAGCCCATGGGCTATTGCAACACCAATAGCACCCCACGGGTGGCCCGACAATGGATATAACCTATATCAAATATAAATTGGGCTATGTTCATGGTTATGGATCATGATTAAAACCTAATTTTCCACTAGTTTGGCTGCATAGTGACGTAGGAGGTTGCATGTTGATATAACATGTTATTTTACAAAACTGATAAATAGAGAAAAACATAGCATCATTTAAGGTCCTTGCATATTAAGATGTAATACGAATGACTTTTATTTACATGGTTTTGTTAGTATATCCTAAAAGGAAATAAAAATTATACTTTATCATTCATTCACATATTTTGCGTATATAACACGAGTTTAATGATAAACAAAACCTCTGGAGATTAATCTTAAAGTTGTCCCTAATTGATGACTGCTTGGTGAACTGTGACAATGTAAAAAGATAAATTCGAGTAATAGCTCATAGAGAGATACATATTTCACTAATGAGATGCATTTATGGATTGTAGTTTGGATTTATTTTCTTGAGTATACCATATATAAGGTTATACATTATTTTATTGGTATACATGAGGTGAATATTTCATAGTGTAGAATGGTGAAGTCCCTTACCTCAAGGAGAGGTGGAGACATTATTTTATAGATATAGGAAAATATTTACAATTCAGAATAATTTGATGTGGGACTAGGAAACACCCTATACCGAAAAATATAATAAATTGGGTTTAACACTTCCCCTCAAGCTAGTACATGGTAGCTTGGAAAAGAGTCTCACAAAAAAAGAAGGAAGACACCAACCAAGATCATACACACTCCCCCTCAAGTTGGGTCGCTGATGCTATGGATACCTAGCTTGGTATAGATAGAGTCAAGTAGAGATTTTGGGAGGTCTTTGGTGAAGATGTTGAAAAGTTGATCAACTATTGGAATGTATCTGAAACTAACATGGTGATGCTTTAGGTGATGGCGAAGAAAGTGATAGTCCACCTCAATATGCATTGTGCATTCATGGAAGAAAGTATTGGAAGAAATATTCGTGGATGTTTGATTATCACACCAAATATGAGCAGATGACTATGGAGACAAACCAATCTCATGGATAAGATGACAAAACCAAATAATTTCTATAGTGACTGTATCCATTGAATGGTATTCTGATTCAGTACTAGACCAGAAGATGAAAATCTATTTCTTGATACTCCATGAGATTAAAATACCTACCATAAAAATGGAAAATCCAGACATTGATTTCTAGGTAGCTAAGATGCCAGCATAGTCAGCATCATAGAAGACCTCAATATTTGTATGATCGTGATGTGAATACTAAAGACCACAGGAAGGGTCTTTCTTAATGTACTTGACAATGGGAAGGACAACATCCCATTGAGATTTTTTCGGATGTTCCATGAATTAGATATCCTTGCTGATAGTGTATGAAATATCTATATGAATCATGGTGAGATAATTGACTTTTCCCACAAGAAGATGGTACCTCTCAGAGTGAGAATATGGTTTTGTGTTCTCATAAAGAGATCATTCCCTAGGCTCAAGAGGAGTGTCAACGACAATTTCTTGAGTCAAACCGACATCCTGTAAGATATCCAAGTCATATTTCTATTGGAAAAGAATTCTAGTGTTCAGAAAATGAGAGACCTCAATGCCAAGGAAGTATGTTAGAGGACTCAGATCTTTGGTTTGAAATTGGTGTTGAAGATACACCTTGAGATGGGTGATTCCATTTGAGTCACTCCTATTTATAATGATATCATCAACATAGAAAACCAGTAGGATACAATCGAAGGAAGTCATGTAGTAGAAGACAGTGTGGTCCTTCATACTCTGAGATAGGACAAATGTAGTGACGACTATATAGAATCTTCCAAAGCATACATGAGGAGTCTTCTTGAGTCTATAAAGAGAGCGATGAAGTCGACATACATGAGAATCGACTCCTAGGGAATGAAATCCAGTAGGTTGTTTTAGATATACCTCTTCATCAAGAAAATCATGTAAAAAATAATTTTTGACATCAAGTTGGTGAAGAGGTCAATGATGATGAGTGACGAGAGAAATGGATAATAGGATATATGTCATCTTTACAACTGGATAGAAGGTATCAAAATAATCAACACCATATGTCTGAGAAAATCCTTTTCCCACAAGCCTGGTTTTAAGGTGATGAAGAGTGACATTTTCATTTAGGAGAACCATATAAATCCATTTTATGTCAACCACCTGTTTACCTTTCAGAAGGGGGACCAGAAGCCAAGTATAATTGTCATTGAGAGCCTACAATTCATCTTTCATTTCTTGAATCCACCTAGGGTGAGATTCGGTGTCACCAACAGTGCGACGAATAGATATCATCTCCAAAGTAGAAAGAATTTTGTATGAGGATCTATAAAGAGGAGTATTCTGGAAATAAATAGTACTTTTTTCACAATTAAATGGGAAAGTCATCTGTTTCCAAAGCAAGAACGTTAGACAAAGCTAGGGAGATGGTGTCATTGGCATGGATGAGGGACACATTCAATGGGAGATGAGAGTAGATGGTGCCAAACTGATGATCAGTAGAGTGGGAAACCTGAGGCAGAGGTGGTTTAAGGGTTAGAGAAAGACAATAATCAATGGTGGTGTCTGGATGGGAAGAGGGAGGAGAGAAAGGAGAGATCTCAACAAAAGATACATCAATAGAGATGATATAATGTCTTAAGTCTAGAGAGAAACATTGATATCTACACTGAGTGAAGAAATATCTGAGGAAGATGAAATGAAGGGATTTGGGGGAAAAATTTGAGAGGTTGGGATGAGTGTCAGAGACATAAAAAAGACACCCAAACACATAGAGTGGAAGCAGGTGAGGAAAGAGAGAGGAGAACAATGCCTAAAAACGAGTCTCCCGCTAAAGGATAAAAGAAAGAAGACAATTTATGAGGTATGTGTAAGTAAGGATGGAATCGCCCTAAAAAAGAATAGTCACCTACTTATGGAATAAGAGGGCATGAGAAATCTCCAAAATATGACGATGTTTATGCTCGGTTACTCCATTCTGTTGAGGTGTATCAGGGCAGGATTTCTGATAAATAATTCCTTTATCCTTTAGAAATTGTGGAAAAAAAGTGGATAAATATTCTCATCCATTTTCCAAGTGGAGATATTCAATAGTATTGGATAATTGAGTATGAATTTCACGGTAAAATGTTTTAAAAATATCACAAACCTTTAAATGATCACAAATGAGATATATCCATGTCATCTGAGAGTATTCATCAATAAAGGATACATAATAACCGTACCCTGACTGGATAAGAACCCTATAAGGACCCCATTCATTGGAATAACAAGGTTTAAAGGATTTTCTACATGCGTTTCAAATCCAGGAACATACATCACCAGATGATGTTTAGAAAACTTTTAGGATTCACAATAGAAGGAAAGGTGTGGACTGAATTGGGGGAAAATATTATGTAAGATGGAAGTTAGTGGATAAAAAAGGTGAAAATTTAGGTTGAGGGAATGAGAATAGGTGGATGAGCAAGAAAGGGAAGGTGGGGTATCAAACATGTACACTCTATCAATAAGAATAACTCTACCAAGTTCTCGATTCATCAACCGCTCTTGAAAAACAACACTAGAAGATGTAAAAGTAGAAACACAATTTAAGTCTTTTGTGAGTTTACTTATAGTGATAATATTAAAAGGACTATGAGGAACATGAGATACTGAAGTGAGGTGAATAGACGAAGTCAACGAGCATGTGCCAAATCCTGCAATAGGGATTGTAGATCTATCAACAACAGTAATTGCAGAGGCCCTAGTATATGGATAATATTTAGTAAGAATACCTGAATATCTTGTGAGATGTTTAGATGCACTAGAGTCAAGCATCCAAGCTGTCGGTCGATGAGATATACATGCGGTAGGGTCACCAGTCTGAGAAATAGTGGTTTGAAAAGAGTAAGGTGGAAAAGAATCCAGATAAGATTGTATAAATGAAATCTCCTCCTTCTAGAGTGTCAATTTTTGATAGATACTGGAATATGGTGAGGATAAAGGAATATCTGGATATGTAGAGTGCGTAAGGGAGGGGGAATGCCTTGCATGAGGACTGGTGATGGAGCACAGGATAGCCACGCAGGCGGACACATAGATGTGATGATGGATCTTGGGGATGCTATGCAGGAAGTCTGACAACTAAGGTGAGGGGGATGCCTCGTAGGAGATCTGGTGACTGGAGGCTCATGGGGAGACGTGCAGGCATTCCAGTGATAGGGGAACATGGGAGCCATGTGGTAGAATGGCCACTGGCTGTTGGCCATTGCTCAGGGAGGCATGATTTCCATATAAGGGCACCAGTCTCAATAGCACACAGTGATGACATACCTTATGAGGTAAGAGACGATTATGGGAGGGTCCGCAAGGGTGTATAGGGAGGGGCGTCATGCTTAAGGAGGGTTGTTTCATGGAAGGCGGGGCTGTAGTGATCAGTTGCGCATAGGAAGACATGGCTACTAGGTCTCCATCATAGAGGGTCGTCATGCTCATAGAGGGCCATTGCACAACACTCTAAACCAAGATGGCGCCAGAGGAAGGGTTGCTACTGATTGGGGTCATGAGACTGGAGGGGTGGGAAGTGGTAATCGCTGCTCACAGGGGGTTCTCGGGTGGAGAGGGTAATTACCATCACACATGAGGCATTGAATGAGAGAGTAGTGGAGGAGTCGTCGGGCAGAAGATTGTCGGGAAATCGGCTGGAGATGGGTCATAGTGGGGATCTGCGCGATCAAGCTAGGGTTCAAGGGGGGAAGCCTCACGATAGGGAGGTGCCGATGTAGGAAGGTGATAGAAGGACGATTGGTAGGAATACCTCCACTCATTGGTCTTGATCTCAAAGGTCGGTTGACATGAGGGGAGTGTGACACATCTGCACATGAGGGAGGTGGGTTCAAGAAGCTGTAGAGGGAGGTAGGGTTGGGAAGCTGTGGAGAGAGGCATGGTTGGGAGGCCTCAAAAGGAGGCAGGGCCAAGAATCTGTATAGGGATGCGGGGCTAGGAATCTACCCAGAGGGTTCCGCTGAGAGGGAGCTGCAGAGGGGCAGAGGGCTGTGGGCGGGCCGACATCAGAGATGAAACATGATAGAGGGTGGAACACAGAGGATGGTAGGGGAAAAATATTATTGAGAGTTACCCTCTGATACCATGTAGAATGGTGAAGTATCTTACCTTAAGAAGAGGTGGATACATTCTTTTATAGATGGAGGAAAATATTTACAAGTCAGAATAATCTGATGCGGGAATGAGAAACACTCTATACCCAGAAATACAATAAACTGGGGTTAACACAAAGTATTCATGAATAAATGAGGTTAACTAGGTTCCCTACTTCAGAACCATCACATTTTATATATGATTTGACAATTTGAGATATTATCCTCTATGGTTTTATACACATCTCAAGGTTTTTACCTTTTATGGATTATTCATGACTTTTTTAATACCCTTTTTAGGGATTAGATTTATGATATGCATCAATGTATTATTTTCAATGTTGCCTTGAGTTCTAGTTAAATCAAGCGGTGATTAAACCAAAAAATATTTTCTTTTAATGCATTTATTAATTATTAATCTCCAAAGACACTATGTATGGTATACTAATAGGTAGGATTATCCATTATGATACGATGACTTTTCAAGTATCATTTTCATATGATACCTTAGTGGTTGACTGAAAAAACATATTTACGATGTTTAGATTCATAATTTACTTTTATCTCATGGTTATTGATGAATTTTTACATTATTTATGATTAAAATTTTTATGTTAATTGATGAATCTTCCTTGACATACTAATTTTTCTTATGAGAAACTCTAGTTGGGTTTTATAAGCTCATTATTTCTTATTGTTATTATATATGTATAAAATTTTAACATATTTCAGCCCATGTTTTCCATGCATACTATACACCGACTCATAAATTTTTTACCTTGTCTTGGATTTATAGTTGAATGATTTGGGGTCATGTTTTTTCTGGTCCAATGCATGTCTCTTAGCAATCCTATCTACATCAATTCTATACCAGCTCACCCATCTCTTGAATTCTAGCCCAGCTGCCCTAGTTCGAGTATGGTGCTGTGGTGGGAGTCTAGAGAACTTTCCTACACAATACTTATTGTGGTAATTTAAGAACAAAAACTAGTACTTGTGCTTGTTCACCATCATCTTCTCCCTCTCCATCACCCTAGTGACCTCATTGGCCAGCTCAAAAAACCTACCCCTCACAAATTTGTATAGAAAATCCTCCAGAACATCTTGATCAAACTTCATGGGAGCTATCAAGGTGGAATATTTCATCTCATCCCATGGGTCTATGAACTCTTGGAACCTTTCATCAATGGCAGCATACCCAATGGATAATGAGTGGAATGTTTGAGTATTCAGTTCATGCTCAAAACTTGTCAACTTCTTCAAAGCCACACCTTCAATGTCTATCAATCTATTACTATAGAAGAATTTTATCACACCATTACAATCATCAAGTCTACAATCCAAAGGTCTGGATTTGATTTTTCTAAGGATCTTCAACATCATCATGGGGTCACTTCCACCTTTACATCCCCTAACAAGCCACCAAAAGATGTCATTTTCAGCTCGAGGTGATGTAACCTTGCTTATCTAATCAGATTTAAGCACTTGGGATCTGATCGATTCCTCATAACATCTCAAGTCAATTTGAATTCGATCAACATGAACATCCTTCAAGATTAACTTTAATATGTAGGTCAATTTTCTTTTATGAGAGAATTTAGGAGAAAGGTACACAATGAAGAACAATTAGTTCCATTCCTAGAAAATAGAATATCATTGATAAGGTAATGGGCATGATTTAGCCACCCAAATGAAACAAATGACTTGATGAATATAATAGAGATAGAATCATTGGGATAAACTAAATACCCTTCCTTTTCTTCCTTGATCAATAACTTAGACAAATCCTTGGTTTTCCTAGCTGAAATAAATGTATTTTCTAGAGTTAGACAAAGTTCATCCTTTTCCATAGTGTATTTACTTGGGAACCCATCCACCTCCATGTGTTGATCATAGAGCCTCATGATATTAGTGAATATATAATCCTTGGAAGCATCATCTAGTTCCATGTATTGTTTACCTAGATATGCAGACTACACCAAGTTTGTTGTAGTGGTGGAAAAAAAGTGCCAGTCCAAAACCATATCTTGCACATGTGAGTGTGTTAACTGCAAGCCTTTTGATTGGCCGATAGATCTATGAATCCAATGAGTAGGAATCCTGTGCCTTTCATATCTAGAAGCTTCACAGTACAAGCCAATAGAAAATGAAACTGAATAAGAGGAGACATGTCTAACATGGTAGTGAAATTTCATAGTTTACATCATCACCAGTGAACCATAAATAACTGCATATTTTGTATTGAAATGGATTATGATATGTAATATGAAAATCATAAAGAATTAATACTAACTATTGATATGCATCAAAAAAGAATAAAATGTCCATTTTTAAGGCACACATCATGAAAACAAAAATATAATTGGATTGGTCAAATGTGTCTATGATGGTATGATTCAGAGAGAGAATGCGACAAAAAATCACTTTATCAAATGAAAGGACCACTTGTTAAGTAACCAACGAAAAAAATATGCAATATTCACTCCATTTAAAGATCACCGAGCTCATAAAATAATTGACCACAACACGCGTGCACACACACGTACATATACATGCCCAGAGGTGGAAAATTTTCATTGAAACATTTTGTTGTGCAAGTAACACACACAAAATGAAAACTGAGTTTGTAATCAAAACTTTGAGGAAACCAACTAATAATTTACCATAAACAGTTGGAGCATAGAAGAACACCGACGTACTTGAGGCATGACATCAACAATCAATGGGGATACACTCTGCTGATGGTTGCTATTGGCAAAACCAAATCAAACCAAATCAAATAAATTTAGTGGGGAATTTTGGTCTGGGTGCTTGGAGCAATGGAAAAACAAGAGTTAAAAAATGAAACTAACTCTAGGTAGGCCACTCCAATGGAGAAATGGAAAAATATTGAGGAGTCTATCTCAGTGAGAGTAGTAGTAGTAGGAAAAATGGTAGTTCTATATGTTTTTTTAGAAAAAATATAAATTGTTTGATGTTTTTATAAGAAAATGAAATTTGGACCAATTCATTAGAAATTTATTTCAATGAAAAACACTAAAAAGTTATTTTTCTAAATCATTTTATAATTTTTCAGGTATTTCACTTGTGTGTTCCCATAGGATGCAGTAGCTACTGAAATAAAATAACTATATATTTAGAAAATAATGATGATATTAATGTATGAGAAAAATAAAGTACAAATAAAGTTTAAATTAATATGATTCTAGGAATTGAAAAAATGTATATAGATAGAACATTGAAGTATATGTGCAGAAAAAAATAATATTAATGTTATAGAATAAGTGAAAAAATTAATTGTAAATTAATATCATAACTCAATTAATTACAAGGTCACTTAAAAATAAAACCCAAGATCAATTCAATATAAATTATCATTTCAAAGTAAAAAAGTAACTCATTCCTATAATGCATAGAAAAAGAAAAATATGAAATAGAGCACTCATTATAGACATGTGTAGAAGTAAAATATTAAAATGAAAACATGTAATTTGATGACTGATATCAGAATATTCTATAGAAGGGGGGAAACAAACCCTATAGAATGCTAGATGACCAAACTAAAAAAACTCTAAGGAAATTACAGAAGCAAAGAAATGAAGATTTCCTTCATGCACATTTAAAATATGCATGCATGTTCACTGAGGAGATAGGCATGTCATAATGGATCAAATCATTTTTGGTCGATACAAGCAAAAAACAATTGGAATTTGATACAATATTTAGGTTTCATTTCTTTTTTACTTTTGGTAATGGATCTTCAAATATCATTTAATAAAATTATTTTTTATTGTGTGTGAAGGGTGTCAAAATTTAGTTGTATGTTTAGTCACAAAATTCTTTAAAACACGAGAAATAACATCTTTAAAAGGCTCATCATCTAATTCCTTAGGGACTGAGTTAAGAAACTAAAATATGAATAATAGAGCAATAACTGATAAAAAAAGACAAATGATTAAAAGAAAAAAAAATAATATAGAAAATTAATAACACAAACTCACTTAAATGAATAACAATTCAACAAAAATCATTCATCATTATGTTAATATTCAAAAATGGATCCAAACTACAAAGGAAGCACTACAACATGTTACATTGATGAGTTTCAAATAGGAGTTTCAAATAGGAATCTATATGATTAGTAATGTAATTCATTTTCACAACAAGTTACTAGGAAACTAAATAATTTGTATTGAAACCACAAATCCAAAATGAAAAGAGAGGGAAATTTGAAAATAAATTGGAATAAAATATACTGAAAGTACTACATCTTGGAAGAATAATTTGCAAAAAACATACCATTTCACAAAAGGGTATTTCATTGATTTTTTTAGTGGTTTCATCTCCAGTCGATTCCTTATCCACTACCTCAAATAGATTCAATACAAATTATAATGGCATGGGTTCAATATTCTTTTTCCACTTTCCACCAGCAATAACACTTATATCCTTGAAATGAATTCAATGAAAATTCACAACAAAGTAACAAAATCCATTTAATTACTACTCAAATTGATCCACCAAAAACCGCTTAAATAACAAGAGATCATACCATAACATGAATGAACCCCATTTCAACATCTCTTGATCATTAAGCTTCTGAAAAAAATGAAAGAAGTTAAGAAAATAAGTGGTTGGGTGAAAAATAAAAAAAATTCAAAAGAAATAAATTTTCAAGAACATACCTCTATAATTTTTACAATCACTAAAAAACATGAAATTCATGGAATTCAAGAACATAACTCTAAGAATAGCAGTGAAATAACATTCAAGAACAAACCTAATCTGAAAAACCATGAAATTCTATATAGATTAGTGAAATAATTTTGAAGAACATTCCTAGGATACTTTCACAATCACTCAAAAACAATGAAATTATTGTCGAGAGATAGGGAATAAGGAAGAGAAACAATTCATAGAGTGGAAGTAATAATAGATAGAAATTTAGGGATCGGGAATAACCCATGCCCGATGCTGTGGGAGGAACCTATAGAAATTAAGGGGAGGATAGAAATATAACATGCGTGGCTAAGGAAGATCCGATAGTCAGAGAGGAGACGATAACCCGATTAGGTAATTTGCACAACCGCGGGGAAAAAAGGGGGGAAGAGTGAGGTTAGGGGAAGAATGAGGGACATCACTTGGGGGAGGAGTCATAGTAAATAAGTAAAATTGATATATGCCTTTTGAAATATCATTTCAATAGGGTATGTAATGATAGAAAATAGAGATAAATATAATTTTACTTACTGTATGAGGTATTTATGAAGAATTCATGTCACTAAAGTCAGTTACATTTTCATATTTTCCATGATTGAAAATATACGATAGAGAAAAGTGTGTTGAAAATATAATGATAAATCTTAAGTGTTTTGATGTGAATAGAAAAAAGTTGGAAAGTAATTAAATTACAATTACAATGTGAATAATAAATGGAGATACATTAAATTTTACCTCTAAATGTTGAATAGTATTATAAAATTATGAAATGTTTTGTTGGTTGTCACCAATGAATGGGACTTTGAACATATTATAGTCACATGAAAAATGATGTTTATGAGTGTTAAATTTAGTTATTTCCACAGTGAGTAGAACTTGTTTGGATTTCAAAATATTTAAATATAAAGGGAAACCGAAGGGGCAATTATTCTGCAAGTAAGAAAGGCAGTTCAATTTAATCATGAAAGTCATATAAAAATATATAAAGTATAATGACGTTAAATAATTACCAAAATATGTTTTTCTCTAAGCTAAAATATAGGTTTTTATATGAACTGCATAAATTGTTTATAAAATAGAACAACAAATATGGATCTTGTATGATCGTTGGGAAGCATTTGAACTCTATATCTACTAGATTTCAAAAAAATAAAAATATGAAAAAATAATGTACTATTGCTTCATATTTAATATAACATTTCTTCCTTGTTGATCTAAAGATATTTATTTAACACCTTTAAAGAATGGATGAGGGTGATGCATTATAGTTTTGATGTCAAGAAGTGTTGTCCAAACATTAAACTTTTTTCCGACAAGATATGCATGATTCATAAAACCAGTTGTAGTTTCATTGAATTTTTTACACAGTGCCTAAGGTTGTGGACTTTATAGCCTACAATAAAAATCTATGTAATTTTTTTAAAGAAATTTATAAAAATAATATATCAGTAGATATAACTCCAAATTTGAACATTCAATATGAAATGATGGGTCACCTCTATACATTAAATGATTTGAAGTGAGTTTTTATTATTATCAATGATAGAAAATGGTGAAGTAAGTGAGCTGTCAGTAATTCTAGATAGACTGATAGTTTTAGGTGACTTCTGGGTGAACCTTAAAGTGGTTCACAACAAAAGTTAGTGATGAATACAATCTATTTATAACGACATGTGGTTGTTTCCATATTTTTTGATCTTCCCATTTCAATTTGAAAGAGTTTTCAAAAAAAAAAAGGTTTAATCTTACGCAAGGTTCTGAAAATGCAAGTGAGAAAAAGAAAAATAACTTGAAAAAAATAGATACATAATTCATTCTAATTATATACATAAGGGTAACCTTCAATTTTTTTATAAAGGTAAAATATTATATCGTGTAAATTTAAGCTTCATTATGCAAGGGATACATAAAGGTAACTATGAATTCAAAATTTGTATCAAGGTAACTCATTTCTTGCATAAGGGTAAGGTCAAACTCTAAAAGGCCACATGACAGTAATTCTAAAACAAAAATTGTGTAAAGGTTGGTGTTGCGTAAAGGTAAGTAGTTCAGAAACTAACCTATATAAGAATATAAATTAACTACATAAGGGTATAAAGCACCTATGTAAGGGTAAACAATTAATTTTTTAAAGGTAGTATTTTCATTTCGTAAAGGTAAAATGATAATTTTCATAGATACGTAAAGTTAGATAATTTTATTTGTAAGGGAAAACAATCTTTAATTTCTATGTAATGGTAATGGATAAAATTATAGATCTACATAAAGGTAATTTGTAATACTATTTATTGGTAAAATGATATTCATATGAAAATAAAATGAATTTGAAATAGAAAAATTAATATAAAAACAATAAAGAAAATGAATATGACTTTTCCATAAAAATAATTTAACAATAACATATTAAAACAACTATCATTAACCAATTATAGTAAAATAAACAATTAAATATGAGATTTTGTAATAAAATAATTAAACAAATATGTTTAAATAGTAGATATTGTAATAACTTGAAATGATCAGAATCAATGTTATTTTTGAAAACAAATTGATATATGAACACGTACGTGCGCGCGCACACACGCACAAAAATTTCCTATGTAAGGGTAAACAATTATATACTTATAAAGTACCCATATAAGGGTAAGTATTTAGTTAAATAAGGGTAGAATTATCATTCTCATAGCTATGTAAAGGTAGATAATTTTATATGTAAGAGTAAAAAACCAAGCATTTCTATGTAAGGGTAATAAATAAAATTGTAAATCTATATAAAGGTAATTTTTTAATATCGCGTAAGGGTAAAATGATATTATCATAAAAGTAAAATTATATATTAATTTACATTTATATACATATATGAATATACGTGCACACACACACACACACTCACACACATATATATATAAAGTACCTACATAAGGATAATAAATTAGTTATGTAAAGGTAGAATTCTCATTATGAAAAGGTAAAATGATAATTTTCATGATTATGTAAAAGTAGATAATTTTCTGTGTAAGGGTAATTAGTCTTGAATTTCCACGTAAGGGAAACTGCTAAAATTGTAAATCTACGTAAAGGTAACTTGTCACACACACACATATATATAAATGAATATATATATATATATATATATATATATATACACCTATAAAGTACCTACGTAAGGGTAAATAATTAGTTACATAAAGGTAGAATTCTCATTACATAAAGGTAAAATAATAATTCACATAACCATGTAAAGGAAGAAAATTTTCTATGTAAGGGAAAACAGTCTTGCATTTCTGCGTAAGGGTAACATATAAAATTGAAAATCAACATAAAGGTAATTTGTAATATCGTATAACTGTAAAATGATGTTCACATAAAAGTACCCATGTAATGGTAAGAAATTAGCTACATAAAGGTATAATTCTCATTACGTAAAGGTAAAATGATAATTTACATAGATATGTAAAGGTAGATAATTTTCTATATAAGGGTAAACATTATTGAATTTCTACATAAGGGTAACACATAAAATTATAAATCTACATAAAGGTAATTTGTAATACTACATATGAGTAAAATGATATTTACATAAAAGTAAGGGTAATCAATTAGTTACATAAAGGTAGAATTGTCATTGCATAAAGGTAAAATGATAACTCACATAGCTAGTGGGAATACTACTAAAGACTTATATGTATAGTTTTGATCACTACATTACTTAAAAGTAGTAGAGTTCTATATATAAAAGATAATATGTGCTTGGGGTAAGAAGTGGTTGATGATTCAACAGTGGAATCTATGAAATTTGTAGGATGCTGGTGTTGCTACTGCTTGAGGGTTTTTAAGATTTTTTGGATGGTAAAATATTCAAAATTGAGGTGGTTAGTAGGTTATAGGTCGTGCATTTAAGAATAATGATTTTCTAAATGTTATAGTCAGGTGGAAAGACCCATGTTCCTAGAAGGTGGATTCAATTATACATTTAGAGGGATCTCTTGGTTCATTCAAGTGATGAGTCAGTGGAATTTGGATGGTTCCACTTGTTCATGTGACTAGAATTTCATGAAGGGAAAAATAATATCATAGTAGGAATGCTAGGAATTTAAGGTTAGAATTAGAAGGTAACTTTCTAAGGATTTTCAAATTTTGTAGCTAAAGGGGTTGGGTATCAAAAGTTACCAAGTGTTCACCATCCTAATCTAGATCCAAGAGAAGTGACTCAAGGATTCATCCATCAACATCTAAGAGGGAAAATGTTGCATTTTCTAGATAAATCAAGGTTGTGGTGGTTTCGTCTAGATGAATGAAAGGATGGTGTGAAACATGGCCCCAGTTTATTTGAAGGTGTATCCAATGTTCAACAGAATAAGAAAGTTTTTATGCTAAAATTTATAGATGACATGAGATTCATGTGTGGGATTGTGGTTGTGAAAAAATTTGGAATTAGTGTGGATGCTAGAAGTGATAATACCTCTAGGATGTAATCTTGATCACTAAAGGGATAGGAGTGTGAAAAAACTTGGTTACTTATAGGCATACTAGAACTTGATATCAGGGAGTATAAATCTTGAATGGAGTGTAGTCTTTGGAAGTAGTTGGAGGTCTTCTTTATCTAGAAAGAGGAGGCATATTGGATAAAACATTTGTTCAATTCCATTTGGTTTCTCACTTGTGAATCAATTATTCAAAGTACCCACTTCAATGAGGATACATAAATGTGAGGGTGTTTATCCTTAGGATAAAATGTCCAAGGAACCTTCAAATACTTCAATGAGGAGAACCATGGTGTGTTTCAGTTATTAGAAGGTAGTTGCAGGATGATAGGTGTGAGGAAAGTGGAATTTCTAGAAATAATACTAGTGTAAATTACCTACAATTTAAGGATAATGTATTAGAAAACCATATGGTATTGTGAATATAAAATTTAATTTTATTAGGTAAGGTTTTTTATAGGTACTCAAAGTCCAAAAATTGGGAAGTTTATTAATCTCTCATCATAAAAGTCTCTGAGAAGTTTACCAAGATCATGTTTATGCTAGAAGTGGGAAAACTTAGTTCTATGTTGTGTTTCTTTTGATGGGTAGTGATAAAGACTTTGGTACTTCCAAGTTTTATGGAAATGATCAATGAAATATCAATAGATAAATGGAAGGACCTATGAATTGGAAGTGGGATCTTAAAGAGTCGACACCAGGCTAGAAGATAGTGGGAGCAAGGACCCCATTTTCCTTGGTTACCTGAGTAAAGGTTCAACATGAGTTCATTGATCTGATGGAAACATAGTTTTCAAAAGATCATGATAAGGTTTTATTTATTATGGTGTCCTAGATTTAATTATACTAGAAAAATCATGGAAGTTGAAGAATCTTGGTGAAAAATTCTTTGGAAATTCATTTACTGGAAGGTGCAGTGCCATAAAATGATGAGCAATGTAACTTTTTGGTGGGACCTCCACAAAATCACAAGAATACAATTTTTCCCAATTTCTCCAAGAATAATTTTTCATAGAATCATTCTACTGATATCATGGTTCTGAATAATTGAGTTTTCATTTCATCAATGGAGCTTGGATGATCATAAGATGCATGTTAGAGAACCATGTGAATATTGGATGGTTGAACAAATGATAGACCAATGAGACTTTAATGAGAGTATGAGAATTGTCTTTGAGTAGGATATTATTGTACTTAACTGGGTACAATAATTCTAAAGTGGTTTGAGAATTATTTTGTGACCTAAGTGTTGGAATATTTGGAAGTAAAGTCTCCAAAAGTTACACTTGGGAAATCATGATGAAGACAGTTCACATTCTCTATGATGTTTGAATTTAGTTCATCAATATAAGTTCACCAGAAGTTCCCTCAACGGGTGTAGTTGAGTGAGTCTATTGGAGGTAGTCCACCAGAGGGTAGTTCACCAGAAGTTCTGGCTGGATAATAAGTTCAGCAGATGATGACAATTAATAGTAACATAATTGTTTTTGATTGTGGAAATGAAGAGGAGAAACTTCTAATTCATGTATTTATAGTACCCAATCATGTTCCATAGGAAAATCGAGGCATACAAAATGGGAATATTTATATAGTATCATGATGTTATGGAGACAATGAAGGAAGTGGAGGAACTTTCATTGTTTACTAGTTCCACCAGTTGAGGTGGTGAATGCCTTTGACTGCGTGGGAGGTCACTCATGAAGATCGAAGTGAAATGAAAGTTTATTTGGAAGATTTTAAGGTGAACAATGATTGGATGACCATAAAGAATTCACTATATATAACAAGGTTAAATCAAAATTTCGGTGAGTGAGACACCAAAAGAGTGTATGCGAAGTTGAAGCAAAAGATCATAGGCATAAAGGCATCACAAGTTGAAGGCCAAAGGCCTTGGGGTTGAATGTAGAAGGTTGATGCTCGGGTAGAGGTGGAATGCTAAAGGGATAATCATTAAAAGGAGGTTCTACTATTGGGATCACATCCCCTCATCTGTGGGTATTCATTATGAGAGAGCAAGTGATATAAGCTTATCATGGGAAGGAATTAATATGCTAAGATCTGTGAATCTGGGTAAGGCATGGAATTGTCTATGTAACTTATATGAATATTATTTTCAATGAAATGAAATATTTTTCATGTTATCCTATGGAAGTAGGACACCTTTTATAAACCTCATTATCCCATGTATACTTGAATGTTCTATTTTATTTTTCATGTGCTTGTCTTACCTATTTATTTTATAAAATGAAGGTCTTGTTGTCAACCAGGTGGGGAATCTAGAACCAGATAAAGGTAAAGGATAACTCAATGCAGTGTATGGGGATTCTGGTCTTTATAGTTCCAATCTTTGAAGTTGTGTGGGGTGATTCAAATGGAATTTGTGGGGGTTGATTCAATTGGAAGTTGTGATGCTTTCGGTGTTTGATGTTCCGCTGAACTAGAGAACTGGAAGTCGGAACATACGATGATTAAAATATCACCCTTATCCCCCAAAAAACCAAAAAAATCAACTTGAGTACATTGGTACTTTTATTTCATTCAAAACATTGAAGGGTAATCCCATGCTCAACATAATTTTACATGATAACCCAAGTTTTGGGTTGGGTTGGTAATAATATATCTTTCATCATTATGAACGCCTTTTGGTTGAACTAATATAGTGGTGTTAAGTTGCTTTGATATAATTTTCACTTATAAAATGACCAAAGTATACCCTTTAATAGTATGCATTTTCCTAACCTAGATTGCACCATGGTGATGAGGAGGTCAAATCCCAACTAGACAACCATTGTTTTTAGGTTAGGTTGACCTGGGCCAAACGTTTACCATTATATGGATCATTCAAAATCAAATCAACCAAACAACCTATGTTTAAGAGGAATTTTTTTTCCAAACCATAGTTATCAGAATTGAAACATACATTGAACTAATATTTTTTATACCAATAATTGGTTTAATAATTGAACTAACAAAATTGTTTTTAATTAAAATATTTAGAATATTCCATTAAAAAATATGGTAATATTTTTTTAAATATAATAATTGCAATATTATTTTTTAATATTTATAAAAAAGACACACACAAACACATAGATATATGTATATATATCAAGTGCATTCTTAGGCTGGTTGTTCTAAGAACAACCTTGGAATGTCGGGGTGGGTGTTTCAAAACTCCCTCATTATGAAATTTTAATGATTTTTGGGGTTTTCATTGGGTGAAAAACGAGTTGGCTCCAGAACTGGGGTGTGTGGGAAGGTCAAACTTTGGATCAAGCATAGGAAAAATTCAATGTCCAAACCAGGGTCATCGATTTGAGATAAGAATTTATGGTTCAACCTAGTTTCGACGGGTTCACATAAAAAATATGTTCATTAGGAATAATTGGGCTAGAAAAGTGATAAATTCACAAGTATTTAGGCAAGAACAACTGATCTGGTCCAATTATAATAAAACATTACTAGAAATTGAACCTATACCAATATACCCATACAAATAATTTTAGAAAAATGTTGGTTAATCCTGTTTATGAGATAGTTATACCAACAGTTTTTTGTTAACCATTAGTATAGAAGCATGCTATAATAATTAATTTTGAAAATATTTGGTATAAGATTCAAAATACATCCCATACATGTGATCTACCCTCCTCCCATCTCACTCCCACCCCAATTCCTCCCCACGAGAAGAATTTCCCTTCAATTCCCTAGCCATAATGATCTCTCCTCAATTGGTGTTTTGATTACATTCTTCTTGAACATTAAATCAAAAATTTATAAATATGTAACATCTTACACCAAGCATCATTTTTGTTTTTTTCAAGGTATAAAACACTAACCTAGATTATTTTATGTTAATATTCTTCCCAATTCATTGAAAAAGTGTTAGTTTTGATTATATTTTCAATTGTATTTTATAATAAACCTGATTGTAAGTGATGTAGTTTTTTTTAAATTTAATTAATGACTAATAATATATAAATATAATATAAACCTATTATTTTGTGTTATATATGGGGTTAATCTATAATTAATTATTGGAGTACTTTTTTTTATCTTGTGAATGTATTAAGGGATTATGAAATTATTCATTTCAATGTTTTTTAATAATTCAAATTATTTATTTTGGGTCTTAAATATTTTTGGATTTAAAATGTAATATATATTTTGAATATATATATATTGGTCTTGTTTTCATAAAAGGTTGAATATAAATGTAATTTTTTATTACTTAAATTATATTAAATATGTGGAAAATATATTTATATAAAGGACCATTTCATTTATTTTGATATGTATAAAGAGATGTTTTTGTTTTGTCTTATGCCTTGTATGGGTTATTTTGAGTAAGAATTAGTTATGAACTATTCCATACTGAACACTTACTTAGTTTACTAATAATATAATCTAGTTATTGACCAGCCTCAACTAATTCCATATTTTGTTTGTAACTTCAGTTAGTGGCCTTATACACTACCCATGTTATAATTATGTTGGAATACCTTGGTTAAGTCCTGAAGAAGTTAACAATAATATAATTTTTTTTCAAACAAAATATTATGTTTTGTATCACAATGGGGAGAAAAGGAAATATAAAAATGTTTATGATTTGAAGGATAATAATGTCTTAGAGAATTTTTTATATGACTAGTTTCCATTTTTTCATCATCGTGAGAAATAAATTATTATAATACAGGAAGATGCTGGTACAAGTACACATGATGTGTGTAATGAAAATGATGATGTTGGAAGGGTGAAAAAATTGATGGATATTGTCACGAAAACGGTATACCGATAATGTGGTAAAATAAAAAATATGAAAATTTTAATACAACTGCTTCATGTGAAAACTATGTATAGAATTCCTAATACTTCCATAAATTATATTCTTAACTTTTTGAAGGACTTACTTCCAGATGATATAGATATTACCTTGAAACATTATATTCCATGGAAGTTAATTGATCAGATTGTATTTTCTAAAAAAAAATTCCTGTCTACCTAAAACATTTCAGCATATTCAGGGAAGAAATTGATGGCCTAAATGATTGTATAAAATGTGGCACATCTTGATGGAAATAAAATATTTATGGAACACCTTATCATGTGCCAAAAAAAGTAATGTGGAAATTTCCATTGATTGTTAGGCTCTAAAATATTTTTATGTCTGATGAAATATAAATAAATATGCGATGGAATGATACTAATAGAAATAAGGATAATGATGATTTCATTCATCCTATCGATGGATTACCATGACAAATATTTGATGCTGGATATCCCGATTTTTGTATCTAAGGTGTGTAATGTGAGGTTCGGTCTATCATGTGATAGTTTTAATCTGTTTGTTTATATGCTTATTTCACACAAAACATGCCTAGTTTTCATACACATTTATAACCTTCCTCCATGTATGAGTAAAAAAACCACTCACTTTATCAAGTATGCTCATATCTGGACCTTCTCATCCAAGAAATAATAGAAATTTATACTTTCACTTTTTAATAAAAGAGTTGAAGCATCTTTGGAATGTGTGTGTGTGTGTGAACATATGATGATTGTTATAAATACATATTTAAGATATGCACTATGGTTATGTGGATGATAAATGATTTTATTAATTATGAAGTGATGTCTGGATAGATCATAATGGGTAAACTTTCACATCCTATTTTTATAAGGAATACATAATATAAAAGCCTTAAATATCATCAAAGTTTCAGTTTTATGGGGCATCAATGATTCTTTCCAATGGACCATCCATATAGGAATAATCGTTGAAGGAATGACAATACCATTGAGATCGAAAAGCCACCTCTATGTATGCCTGGAACTAATGTGCTTAATGAATTCAAAGATGTCAGTTTTTCATTTAGGAAAGGTCAGATTAAATATAGAAAGAAAAAAATGTATAAACTGAATCCAATTGCAATAATAAGTCGAAAAGTATCTTCTTTGAGTTTCCTTATTGGATAACCAATTTGTTATGTCATTTTTTATATTTAATTCACATTGAAAAAAATATATGTGAAATGTTGGCTTCAATTATTATAAATGTCAAGGGGAATAAAAAAGATGATTTAATATCTCAACATAACTTGGTGGATTGGGGTATCAGACCATAATTGCATCCCGTATGTATAATTGAAAATAAATAGAAAGTTTTTTATGCTTCTTATATTATGAAACCTAAAAAATACCAATTTATAGAAGTACAAGTGACTGTCAAGGTTCCAGATGGCTATTCAAACAACATATCAAAATGGGTCAATGGAAAAGAGTTGAAGTTAAAATATCCAAAGACTCATGATTATCACATATTTATTCATGAGTTGATTCCAATAACAATCCATAATATACTTTATAATAATGGAAGGGAATTAGTGATTCAATTGTGTCATTTTTATAGAGATAATTTTTTCTAAAATCTAGGTATTTCTTACAAAAAATATTGGAAAATGCATCATTAATTTTGTATGAGTTGGAGAAGATTTATCCTCCATTATTTTTTATATGCATTATGTATCTGACTATCCATATTCCAAAAAAAAATACTTCTTTGATGACTTACATATTTTTATTATATGTACCCAACTAAAAGAAATATGTACACATTAAAGTCTTATGTATAAAACTAGAATCATCTCGAAGGTTCTATTGTGAAAGGTTACTTGGATCAAGAATGTAGGGATTTTTGTTCAATGTATTTATTTTATGAGACCACATGACATAACCGACCAATGAGAAATGAAGAAGATAAGTATGAGAAAATTGAACCCAATTTACCATCACTTCCCCAAACAGGGGGAATTTCTAGATCATATTCATTGACTACATTAAGCCTTGAATGGAGGGAGATGACACATCACACACTTTTTTTAATAGTGATTTGTTTGATGACTACATAAAGTAAGTAAATTAAAAATGTATCTTTTATCTCATCCCATGTAATTGTACACATGTATTAAAATATTCCTATATTTTTATTTAGGTAATAAAAAAAATTATAAATAGAAATAATTGTTTATTACCTTTGATAAGGAGAAAGACTTTTCATAGCAAAGAGTATCATAATTGGTTGAAATCATAGAATTATCACTGCAATAAAATTAAAAATTAATATTTATTTAATTTTAATAATCATTTAAATTTTAGGTATAGTGTTTACCTTTTGACCCTATCTATGAATAAATAAGAGATTTATCTTTTGGTCATAATTCTATGGTTCTTAAATACAAGTCAATTATGATAAATGAGTACAAATTTATTATCACTAAATGAGTAGTGTAAATGAGAACACAACAAGATAGTGTTATCATAACTAAAAAATAGACTTTTATTCCATTGTATCAGATAACAGGTCTCGATATGAAAATGTATCTTATTGTGGAGTTTTTGAGAAAATACCAATATTAGATTATTACTCTGATGGTCGAGTTGCTATGATAAAATGTAAGTGGTTTGATTCAATGATAAGACATGACACATTTATTAATGACTATGTATTTATAGTTATTTACATGACTCATATTATTTATACAGATGAGCCATATATTTTGGAATCATTGTAGAAATAAGTTTTTAATGTGAAAGATCACCTGAGACCTGAATTCAGTGTCATCATTAAAGTAATCCCAAGACATATCTTTGATGATGGAGGGGATGAAATTGACCCCATTATTTTCCCCATTTAAATTGATTAATTTAATACTTATGATGACTCAAATAGTCTAATTTTTAAAGTTTATTATGAACCTAATGTTTTGGTGGGTAATATATAGAATCATCTATATGTGTTCTAAGTTATTTTGGTTTAGATCAACTTGGGATTTTTAGGTTGTTACTATTAAAATTGATTTAATATTGGTTTCAAATATTTTGCATCCAAAATGACCTTCATGTGATTTTTCAATATAAATTGGTTACAGTTTTCTTTGTATTTTATTTTCTAATATTCAATTGAATTGTATTAGAAGAATCATAAAAAACAGAGCAGTATTTCATAGGTTTTTTTTGAAAATATGTAAAAAGGGTTTACCCTTTTGTAGAGCGGATACATAAAGGTAATGATAGACTTAAACTTATGAAGATGATATGTATAAGGGTAACCAAGGCATTAACTTTATGCAGAGTGGTCTATATAAGGGTCATGCATAAGGGTAACCAAGTCATTTCCCATGCATAGATTGGTCTCTGTAATGGTAATGATGGCCTCACCCTTAAACAACTGATATGCATAAGGGTAACCAAGGCATTTACCCTTACATATAATGCTCCTCATAAATTTCATGCGTAAGGATAACTAAGGTATTAACTTTATGCATCGTGGTCTACACAAGGGTCATGCGTAAGGGTAAACAAGACATTTCCCTTACGCAGAGCGGTATGCGTAAGGGTTATACATAAGGGTAACCAAGACATTACCCTTACACAAAGTGTTCTATGTAAGGGTCCTCTATAGTCAGGTAAAGGTAAGTAGTGACTTATCTTTATGTAAGGGATTTCAAATGACCTATGTAAGGGTAGATGGGTTTACCCTTAAGTAGGAATACCCCTATGCGTAAGCGTAATCAGAATTATTTTAAAATTGTTAAAAAATGTTTTTAACATTTTAAATGATTTAGATGGTTTATAAAATGTTTAAAAATTATTATAAAAGGTATTTTAGGTTATTTTACTTTATAAAAGGTTAATTAATTAATTAATTATACATTTTTTATAATTAATTAAATGTTTTTGAAACATTTTATTCCTAAAAATTAAATGTTAATATTTAAAACACCTTTTTACAAAATTATATTCCATGACTTATGATATAGAAATAAAATTATTTATTTAGAAATCGTAAGTAATAATTTATAAAGAGTAATAAATTATGAAATAAGGCCAAACTATAAATTTTTTATATTTAAATAATGAATTATTTTTTAAAGGTTGGGTTCGAAGCCTCTTTTATTATTAAAGAAAATAAAAGACCTCTTTAACTGGGTAGAGGGAGACCCATTACATAACTAGAAGGCCTAGTGGGAATTTAGCCCATTACATGGCCCATAGGCCCATTTTTTGGCCCAAGGCCCATTCAGTGAATAATACCAATACAGTACCCACACTGCTACAGTACTTCACAGTACCCTCCGCTGCTACAGTGCCCTAACACTGCTATAGTGCCCTGCCGCCGCTACAGTGCCCGCTGTTGCTATAGCCTGTCACTACTACAGTATGCTATAGTATTGCTACAATACCCTGCACCAAATGGGTTTTGAACCCCCATTTTTCATGTAGAATTAAGGGGTAATTACCACTAATCCAAACCCCAACTACTTTAAATTATGAATTATTCATAATTAATTAATTTGAATTATTTAAATTAAAGGGGACTTATATGGATTTTATTTAAGCCATACCAAAAAGTGTTTTGATGATTAATATGATCAAGGTTTAAATGATGATTAAATATGTGATATTAGATTATATAAAATACTTACATAATATAAATTGAATTATAAATTCCTTATTGTTCATAAAATATCATATATTTAAAATGAAAATTTCATATAATGATAAATATGAAATAGTTACTATTGTAATGAATATAAAATGTTTATATTCATAATTATTAATTTCCATAATGTTAATTCTAAAAAAATTATAAAATTATTATGTTATGTCACTACTTATCCTTTATTTGGATTGATAATTGGTATACCTTAATTAAGTCACATCACATCTTTTTTCTTGTTTGACTTATGTATTAGTAACAAATTTATAATTAAATGCACAATTCTTTTCCAATACAGGAAATGAAAAAAAACGAAGAGATGTAAAGGAAGAGAATATATGATAATAATCACCACATGAGAGAGACATGAATTCCTCCTCTGGTGCCTACTGTGAGTATATTAATTCATATATATATATATATATATTAGTAAAATATAATGTCATGTCAATAATGATGGGAGGGGGGAGGGGGTACTAGAGCTACTCACACCACTTGTCATACCCAATCACACCCATACCAATCATCATATATACCATGTAGCACAATTGTTTATCCCACGGTTTCGTTAGAGGCACCTGAGATATTTAAATTGCCTATACTATCACCACCATTTACATTAGATCCTTGTATATCTTTTTTATATCCAACGATTAATCCCACTCCCCATCGATATTATCCTATTCTACAAACATATATTCCATCTCTATTTCCTATTGCTTCATTCTCTTTAGGATTTTATGTTTATTCTTCTTCAACTTATTATTTGGCACATTCCAAACCTCTTGAGTATATCAATCCTCAAATAAAGAAATTGGACCCCACTAGTACTACACATGTTGATGATCCTTCACAGCCTAGGGATCTAGCAGTACCCACTGATCAAACCGACTCTGGTATATGTGTAAAAATCTAGTATTTTTTGACCATAATTTATTTTCACCATAAGATGTATTAATTTAATATTTTTCTTTTATTATTTCATAATTTATCTGATACTATAAGGTGACATGGGCGTATATGCATGCATGAAGTGTGGAACTTCCACACACAGGTGACATTAAAGTACAATGAGGATAAATAATTATTGGTAAAACAAGGAGAGAATGCATGAGTTTTATGGTGACACTTTCTAAATATTGTGACATAATTCTCGTCAATACACTCTATTGGAGAAACCTTGAAAATAAAATAAAGGATAATGATTGAGATCAAATAATGGTAAGAAAATTAATTAGATTTAGTGTTATATTATTATTTTATTTATATGAATTAGTATTATAGCATAAGATTTGATATAATTTTCTAGATGGTGAGGTTGTGAGGACTATACGACTAATGGAATCAGGTGAGCTATGAAGAGCATAAAAATATGATTTGTATAATAGATGAGTTTCTAGAGTTAGAATATATTTAGAAGATATACCTATCCTGAATGAGTGTCTAACAATACAATATCAGGAAATGATTTCTCATTATAAGAGTGATGAGTTTAAGGTATTAATCAAATTTAAGGTTTTTAATTTAAAATGATGATGATTTGTATTAATATTATGTTTTGTATCATTGAATTTTATTTTTTAGGAATCATAAAAAAGAAATAAAAAAGGATTATATATAGTATCTCCGCACTTTGAGGTGGATAATGATGCAATAAAATGAGAGGAATCATATATTTTTCATTGACACTTGAATTTAATTAAGTCCCAATAAAAATGAAAAATGGATCATACCACAATTCTAAAGTGCATATCTCAAGTTATGATCAAAATGCTATAGCAAACACAGTATAGAAATTAGGATTCAATTATGATTTTGAGTTATGTAACTAGATTTGGTTATGGAAAGGTAATATGAGTTTTATATAAGTTAAATAATGGTAATATGAAGTTTCTATATGTTAAGTATGGGTAAACATAAACTTTTACTAGTTAAGTTAGGGTAAAAGTAAAGTTAAGTAAGGGTAAAAAAAGTTAAGTAAAGGTAAAATAAAGTTAATTAAGGGTAAAATAAAGTTAATTAAGGGTAAAAAAAGTCAAGTAAGTATAAAATAAAGTTAATTAAGGGTAAACTCAAGTTAAGTAAGGGTAAAAAAAGTTATTTAAGGGTAAAAAGAAACTTATACAGGTTAATTAAGGATAAAATAAAGTTAATTAAGGGTAAAAAAGTTAATTTATGGTAAAATAAATTTAACTAAGGGTAAAAAAAGTTAAGTAAGGGTAAAATAAAGTTATGTTATGGTAAAATAAAGTTATATAACGGTAAAAAATTTAAAGGTGAAATAAAGTTAATTAAGTTAAACTATAGTTAAGTAAGTGTAAAAAAATTTATATAAGGGTAAAATAAAGTAAATCAGGGGTAAAATAAAGTTAATTAATGGTAAAATAAAGTTATATAAGGGTAAATAGAATCTTTTAAAAATTAATTAAGGGTAAAATAAAGTTAATTATGAGTAAAAAAAGTTAAGTAAGGGTAATTTAAAGTTAATTAAGGGTAAACTAAAGTTAATTAAGAATAAAATAAAGTTAAATAGGGGAAAACTAAATTTAAGTAAGGGTAAAACAAATTTATTATTTCTGGAAAAAAATGTGCATCTAAGATGATTGATTGCAGGGGGTTGAATTTAATACAATCATTCATGTCAGGATTAATATTTTATAGCAGTTTCCAATGGGTTTTGTTCATGGAGCCGAAAACGCCCAACGATTCTATATCCTCAAAGGACCTACTTTCCAAAGGTAGGCTCTTATTAGGGATTTTGGCCAAAAATACTTAATAACTCACATTAGTGGAGTGGATAGGAAGTTGGGCTCATCAAACCCTTTTAGGGGGAATTATTTCATAATCCTTGAACCTATTATATATTTAAGATATATTAATGAATCCTTCATTAATTCCCAAGTATAACTTGGAACTACCTTTAATTAAAAATCAATTATTAGTATGCATGGAGATTAGAATCATCTGTATGTATCCAAGGTTCTTCATTAATGGAGATATCTATATGTATATGAGTTACTCCATCAATGGTATCCTCTTATGTAGGGGTGTCCATGGGTCGGTTTGGGGAATTTTTGGGACATGAAACAATTAAAATAGAATGGGTTGGGTTAGGTTGGGTTGATAGGGTTATTAGAAAAAAAATCCACCACTTCCTATATCCCACGCGATGTCTCTATCCCCTACTATGGTTCGTCTTCCTCACCACACAATAGAACACCCACATACCCAGACCATCAATGAATCAACCCCAAGCATCCTCCTTCATCAAGAAAAGTAATGATTTGGAGGATGTTCAACCTGATGTGTCTTATCTTCAGCATAGTTATTCATGGGGGACTGAATTTGGTCGACTTTGGAGGATCGAATCTGGTCGGCTTCAGAGGATCAATCGAATTTGATCAAATCTAGTTTGATTCATCATCCTAATTGAATCTGGTCAGTTTTGGCATCCTAATTGAATTTGGTCAGCTTTAACTTCTATATTTTCATGTTCTTCATAAATCTGAGGATCGAATCTGGCCAGCTTCGGCTTTGACATCTAGAGTTATTTGAATATGGTGTGCTTCATCTTCGACTTCAGTATCCTGAGTTCTTCATCAGTTGAACAGAGGACCAAATCTAATCCGATTAGATTTGGTATCCTGATTTATTTATCTCAAGAAGGCAGGAAAAAGTGAGAAAATCATCAGCGGATCTGGGGCCATAAGCATGGTAGATACGGAGAGAAAGATGGTAGTGAGGGTGAGGGACTTCAGTCAGGAGAAGGAGGCATAGGTAAGGAGGAAGATGATAATGATGGTTATGGACTTGGTTCAGGAAGGAGAGGCAAAGGAAAGGTGATTTTTATGAGACAGGTGGAGGTAGTTTCATTTGGAAGATCTTTTTAGGGGTCATCGGGTTGGTTGGGTTGGGTTGGGTCATTTTTTCCCAACCCGTGACCCAACCCAACCTGACCATGGGTCAACCCAAAGTAACCCGACCCATGTATATATTTTTTTGAACCTGACCGAACCTGGTCAGGTCAGGTCGGTTGGGTTGGGTCGGGTATAGACACCCCTAATCTTATTTACCGATTAGAGATTCTTTGGTCATTACTACAATGATGATGGTTTCCTAGACACTTAGTGGGGTTCTCTAGAGTCTACTTTCATCCAGGAAGATGAGATTTGTTTTGATGTTGGGATTAGACACACAAATGGGCTTCCTAACTATCCTTTAAAAAGTAACTAAAACCCACATAGTTTGGTTCCATTTACTGGGGAACATCATACCTTTTAAGGTCATGTGATAAGGACCTAACCATACAGTTTAACATCATGTTGTATGGACATCTAGGCCAAAGGTTCCTAGTCAAAGTTTAGTGTGTGGCTTATTTTGAAATGGCTCGGGGAACCTGGAAGGGATATGGATTCCTATGTTGAATAATAATCTACTAAGAATATGGTCTAGAGAGAATATAGTTGATTTTGGGGTGTTGTATTTTGATCTGAAGGAGGCTTCCTACACATCTCATTTAGTTGGGAATCAAATCCCACGTAGTTTGGTTATAAGGACCTATGCTTATATAGGAACTTGGATTTATATCATAGTGAAGTATGGAAATTTGATAGGATTAAGTTGGTGATAATTCCTGAAAAGGATGCTTGATACATGGGTCTATGAAGGATGTCTTGACTCATGATGATTTAGAGGTTTATTCGAGGATTATACCTAAGGAGGAGGCCTGTGGATGAATATGGTGATATGGTTGGGGATTATTTTTGAAGATGAGGCCCAAAGGTTGGATTATAGGGTTTACACCTAAAGAGGATGTCCTGGTGAATGGGGGTTGTGATTTGGGCTTACTACTGAGAAGGATTCCCACGGAAGAGTTTGATCGGGGTTTACTCCTAAGAAGGATGCCCATATTGTGGAAGGTATGGGGCTTATACCAAGTAGGAGTCCCATGGGATTAGTTGGGACTTACACTTGGAATGATTCCCATGGTGGGGAACATGTGGATTTTATGACCACCATCAACCTATAATCCCATGTGAGTCATGATTGGTATAAGAAACAAGAGGAAATATATGATCCAGGAAACCACATGATATGCTTTTACCTGAGGTTGGATATATGACCTTGAGGACCCATGTTTATAGAGTCACTCCAAAGGAAGGCGAAATGAATATTCTGAATAAGATCTTCTTCTAAAACATGCATCCGGGTGTGTGAATTCCATGACCATGGTAAGACCATGCGAGTCATGATGAGTCATGATTGAATGTGAGAAACAAGAGGAAGTAGAAGATATAGAGAATTACATAGCCCCCATTTCTATTGGTGGAAGAGGTCAGGGTGACGGGAGAAGAAAAAGGGACTTAGATGAACCCATTAACTCTCTCTTTGTGTATCCAGGATAGTCAAGTCTGATTACCCATATAGACACAAACCTCAAAGAATGAGGAGGAACAAGAGTATAGAATCCTACAAGAAAGTCTAGGGGCTTACTCTTGAAAAGGATGACCTAAAATTGGTTCCATAGGAATGGAGGAGGACCCCATTCCACGTTTAATAGAAAAAGAAAGCATGATTCTCACCCTCCCCACCTAGAACCAGAGGCTTTGGGTCTTAGAGATGAATAAGGAAGGATATGGTCCTAACCCTAGCAACCAATACTAGGAGTTCCCTAACACAACCCCTAGGGTCGGGTTCCTTGTGACCATGGTAATAAACATCCATATCAACAATGAGGACCTTGATTGTTGGGAGGGACAAGTGTATGAAACCTTTAACTGTAGGAATGATTATCCAAATGGGATATATGCTGGTGTTCCCCTCTCCATGGTTTTGAAAGTCTGGAGGATTAAGTGGATGTTTTAACTTGATCCCTCTCTAAAAAGGGATCCAAAAGAAGATTATACCTTCCAGTAGAGAATAGGAAAAGGTCTAAAAGGTGGGATCACACCGGTCCTAGTTTAAAGGGCGGAGGTGTCTCATGCAGGTTCTGAGAGGAACTATAAGTGCCTCTCCTAGGGGGTTATAGTTTTGCATGAGTTGGATATGCCTTGGTAGATGAACCACTTGGTTGAAAAAAACTGGGTGAGTCTTTTTCCTAGGCACTAAGGGTATCCTTAGGATGTTCTGGATGAGGTTCGCACATGTCCCTAGTTAGGGAAGGGGCCTTGCATAGGTGGTTTTCCACTAGGGAGAAGGGTTCCTCATGCACGTGTCTTGTGTTTTAGACCCTAAAGAGACTTTGATATCACTAATTCCCATTAATTATCTATTCTATCAGGTTTTGGATAGCTAATTGAGAAATTTTTGGAGACCTGGGTGAAGGGGCTGCGTGACCAGAGTTTGGGAGATTCTTCATATTTTATCAATTGTCCAAATGAGGATCCCAATGGTCATATTTATATGAAAATAGGGGACCCTGGTCAATAGATGTTGTTCGTGCAGGTCCCGAGTGTAGGTGCTCAGCATAGGTGTCCTGTACAGAGGTTTCCTTCCCTTTGGTGGTACATAGGTGGTGTGAATAGGTGCCTCATGTAGGGTTGGATTCACCTTCTGGGCTACGCAGGTGGTGTGCGTAGGTGCCTGGGAAAATCAGATACTTCATACCATGGGGGATACTCCCTTGTAAACCTGCTTGGGATCAGTTTTGGGCTTTGTTCCTAACCATTTGGTTTGGTCCCTTTGCTACTGTCTCTATCCCCCATAAAAAATAGAGAGTCGCACTGCAGACTTTTTGGGCCAGGTCAACGATGTCTTGGGTTGCAACACATGGAAATCCCATAGGCTCATTTTTCCAGAATAAATATGAATTTATACTCAAACTCAAAATTTTCTATCTAAGTGATTCTAAAATCTTGAATTTGGTGGAACATTTCATGGAACACATTTCATAGTGTTAAAAAAATATCCCCTAGAATCAGATTCACTCGACACAAAAAGAATCTAGTTATAATGTAACTGTAGGGAACTTTGAAATATTCCAACGTCATTTGGTATGTATGAGTCATCAATTCATGTGATATTTGTATACACATAAAACCCTAGCTTCCATATCCTGAGGAATATAAGGTGTGTGCTCTTTCTGACTACATATAGTGTAGTCGAGTTTTTCCTAAGCAGCAAATCCTAATCTTCACGTGGTTTCCTAATCCATAAAACCACTAAAAATCTCAATGTTTGACTTCCCAAAACCAAAGGGAAACATATCCATCCATTTATTCTCAGCCTATGATGTCCATAAATTAGAAATTTGTTCAACTACATGGGAATCTACCACACATCCACCACCGTCTGGGTTTTTAAAACCCATATCCATCACCAAAAATCATGAATCCATCAAGATCCATCTTGAAATAATCAATCATTAATCATTCACAAAACCACCATGAATTTTGGGGTTCTATCATGCTTGAACTTGCCTCGACAATGTCGAACCACAACCTCATGGGCCAACGGTGAATAACACAAAGAATGATGGGGAGAAATGCACATAAATGAAGGTGATGAGAGTCGTTGGAAGTTGTGATCCCAACCAATGATCCTAAGGTGTGTAAAAAAGGTTTTAAATCATGGAATAACAAATATAAACTAAGTTTAACAACTAATTCATATTTGGTTTCATGTGAATAATGGAAATCACCAAAAAAATAAAAGTAGGTAATTAAATCCATGGTTAATCATTAATCAAAGGGTGGAAACCAAAAATAAAAATATTTACATAGATGATAAATCGATCATTGGGGAAGAATGTGTTTTACAATAATGATTAATAGTATCTCACTATTTTCCATCTGCCTCACGATCTCATGACCGTTCATCATCTATCCATGCTCTCAGTTTCCCACAAATATCCCCTCCTCTTACTCCCTAATATCCTAGGGTTATGCAGCTAACCCTCAGGCTTTTCTATAAAATGGTTTTTATAGAGTGATATTTAGATTTTTGAATTTAAAATAAAATAAATTATTTATTTATTTATTTTACTAAACACACTATCAATGGTTTCCTTCCATGAAACGTCCGACACTGATGAACTTTATGTCGTGCCTAGGGTAAACCCATTATTTTGGATTCAACTGTGGTTTCTATTTTCCATCTGATATCCAAAACAATGGGGAAAACATTTATACCAAAACATTATGTGTTAATGATTTAATATATATTAATATTTTTAATATAATAATTTTAGGATCCCAAGACACCCAAATGCCACACCGACTCTAAGGAAAACACTAGATATATTCATATAAATATTTAATGGACCAATCCAACAAAACTAGTTTCGTTAGATTATCCCATACTTCAATGATTTTCCCCAAAATGTACAATCTATAAAAAAAGTTGTGGGAATTGTGAAATGAACTATTTTTTTATGAAATATTTTTTTGAATAAATTTGATTTCTTTGATAGCTTGTGTTACACGCAACACCGAGTTTTAACGAACTGTGATATACTATTAATATTATTATTTAAATAATAACATTATAACATAGACATTAAAATTGGTTGTATGAATAGGAATATCCACTTTTAAAATATTAAGTATAATGGTTTTATATAAAGAAATTATATTGATGAAAAAAGTACTTAAGTTTTAGTAAAGTCTTTATGTGCATCGAAAATACTATTTTCTCAAGAAAATGTTTTTATTAACAAATAATGATAGTAATTTTTACCACTTTTAGAAAATTTATTTCATAAAATAAACTTCAATTTTTAAATATACATTTAAAAATTATATTTGAGGTTATTTTTTATAATTTTCTGAAAATATTAATTTTTTGATGAATATTAAAAAATACTCATTTTTATTAAAAATATCTTTTCGTTTAAATAATTTACAAGATCTATTTTATTTTAAGATGGTTTTAAAAGTAAAATTATATATTTATTAATCCAATTTATTTTATTTTAATCAATTTTATATTGAATTTTAATATTAAAACTTTCTATACTTGTCAAAACTTTCCCTTTGGAAAATCGCATTTTTGTCACATCGATGGGTTTTATTTTAAATTAAATTATACTAATTTTATTTATTAAATTTTATAAAATGGATTAAAATATTTAAATAATCATAATTTATATTATATAATAAGTTAAAATTACTTTTTTTTCATAAATATTAATAAAAATAATAAAAATTAATTACCAAGGTTAAAGTTAAAATGAGGTTTTGTGTGTTACATATGCTTGTGTTAAAATTAATTTAAAAAACACATAGGATCTTAATTTAATAAATTGGATTTTATATTTATAATTAGTGGGTATAATTTATCTAATAATTTTTATTTTAATTTTAGTTTTAAAGGATAAATTACCTAGGTAAATAAAATTAGACTAGTTACCATGGTGAAAAATAAAATGGTAAAAGTGAGTAAACTTAGAGATTAAGGAATAAAATGTTTAAAATATGTACCTTTTTTGTGTTGGAGGTGTTTCTAGAAAATATTATCCCTATAATCCTTTATTTATCAATTTTTAAGTCACATATCATGAGAGTGACTTACCATTATTGAATAGTTTTGGGTTTTTACAAAAATGTCACTCCTCTTAAATTATAAAAGGGGACCTCCTACCCTCATTTATTAACAACTATTAAGCCATTTGGATCAACAAAACCCTATAAAAATTAATCTCTAACATTTCTAGAGATTCTAGTCTTCTCAAAAGACCAATCCTATACTCCTTAATAAGAGATCCAAAGGAGGTTTTTCTAAGCGATGGTAATTGTCTTCGCTAAACTCTTTCATTTTTACTTTTTCTCTTAACACCTTCATTAATTTCATAATAATTAAAATATAATAACACCAGTATATAAAATATTATGATATATTATTATTTTGATGTAATAACCTATATACACCTCCTATTCCATCTAATGGGAAATGAAATCGTCGATCATGTGTACGGTGGAGTGCCACCTCACGAACTAATGTAATTTGTTTTTCATCACCAACTCTAAATAAAGGATATAATAATTTATGTAAATTATATATATTATATTAAAAAATTAATTATACGTATGGAATTATAATATAACATATACGTTAATACTTTCCATTCTGTGGGAATACAATAACCTCGCTCATGTATACGGTGGACTACCGCCTCACGAAGCGATGTGATTCATTTTTCACTTACTCTTTATATAGTAGGTAATAAGGTTAAATTTAATGAATATAAGTGATATATATGAAATAATAATGATTATTTAAATTTTAATTATTATTTACCTTAACTTCGTTCTTTCCATTGATAAAATGGAAACAACATTCATGCGTACATACGACTTACCATCTCTATGAATGATGTAATTTATTTTCTATCTCTAAAATTTAAGGATTACGATAAATACATATATAATGAATATATATGATATTTATATCATGATTAAAATTCTATAAATGATGTAACCATGATAAAAGTAAAAGGACTAAAAATATCAAACCAGAACATACATGAAAAGAAAATTATTTATTACTCGAAACGTAATTTTAATAAGGGGATGTTAATAAATAGGTAAAAAAGGTTATAAGTAAATTACATATGTTATTTTATATATGAGTATGGTTATGAAAAAAATATGTATAATAAACTTATATTTATTATAAAGGAGGTTCTAATGAGTACGAAGTAATTCAAGACTTATGGTAAAGAATTTTTGTATCACTTTTATTTCTGTGGGACACATGCCTTATAAAAAACTTATTAATTTTGTGTGCCTGAATACCCAAAGACTTTATATTTTTATTGATTTTTGATAATACCATTTTAAAGTTTTAGGGTTAACCTTTACATAGTCCATATACCTAGAGGAACAAAGCCTTCATGCATGTCCATTTCAGGCCCAAATATCAAACACCCCATAACAATCCCCACACAGCTAATGCTAATTTTTTTGATCCAAAGTGACCAACGTGAAAAGATGCTTAGAAAAAAATCCCAATGCATGGTTTCATGGGCCTGGTACTGATGGAAAATCCATACCCTCTCATTCATCCAAATCTAATTGGAATAAAGGTGGTAATTTCTTATGCTAACCTCTCTAGGACTACAACTAGATTATAGCATCCCACCTTTTTATCACATAATCTTTCATTACATTTTACAAAACTGAGGATCTTTAAGGTTTAGTGTCTTGGAAACCAGGAACTTTAAACATGAAAACATAAAAGATTCTTCTTAAACACTTGAAAGGATTCTCTTCATGTTCATCCTAGGTTCATTACTGCATCTCATAACCTGGGGACATACATCAAAAGAAAGGGTGAGCAGAAGGCCAAGTAAGGGAAACAAGAGAAACATTTTACATGTGAACTTGAGATACTTCAATAAGGTCATGAAAAGAACATTAAGGAATGAGAAAGAAATCATGAGGCATATCATAATAAAAATAAAATTTTTCATAACTTGAAGATGTGGCTGCAACATTTAATATAGAAAATCATGAACATATCACCAGGGTCCATCCCCAATGTGTCATTTGAAAATTACCAAGGTTATTCACCAAGATATCGTGAAAATTGTAATCTCTAGTGGTTACATCATTACCCAATGAATTGGAGCGCTATCAGGGATCACCCTTAAATTTTCCTTTATTATCATGTGAGACACATATATCATCATCAAACATTTCATAAATAACCCATATAGCATAAAATAAATGGGTTTCATTTCATAATCATAACGTTTTAAAAACTGCTTTAAAGACATGATCTTTACGTCACTTTAAACACACGGAAGGGGAGAGAGGGTCTCATGTATGTAAATCCCAGAATTTAAAATAGAAAATTTTGATATATATGTGAATACAGCTGTAGAAATAAGAGCTTTGAGTATTCACTTTATAACATAAAATAATTTTGAGAAAAGATAGAGGCATTTTGAGATGAAAATTCTGCAGCATAACAGTTATGTTTCGGGGTTTTAGAAAACATTGAAAAGAGAGGGGACATGGGTCCAAAATTCATAAATGACCCATAAAATAATAAAGTATCAGAATAAGAAAGATATATGAACATGGTAATGAAATTTTAAGGACATACCATTTGAAATGAAAAACATGGAAGGAAGACAAAAATTAGATTTCTCTTATGAAAATTCGGCAGCCTAACGGCATCACTTAAACTTCAACAAAAATGATTTGAAAAGATCAAATAAGGTATTTCATCATGTGAACATAAGAGTTAAGTATGATAGATATTGAGATCATACCCCAACATAAAAAAATGGAATTTGAAAGACTTGAAATGAAAGTTGAACTTTGAAAAGAATGAGAAGGGTGAAAGAATCCCCTTAAATATTTGGCAGCCTAACGGCGTCACTTAAGCTTCAAAAAATGAATTGAAAATATCAAATAGGGTCTTTAATCATATGAAAATAAGAGTTCAGTATGATATATATAGATATCATACCCCAACATAATAAAAATGAACTTGAAAGACTTGACAAGAAAATAGAACTTGAAAATGAGAAGGGTGAAAGAATCCGTTACAAAAATTTCGGCAGCCTAACGGCACCACTTAAACATTCATAAAATGAAATGATGAGAGTAAGAGGGGGTATATCATCATATGAACTTAAAAAGGACAGTATAATGAATATAAAAGAACATCCTCCAACATAAGAACATGAAGCATAAAAGAAATGACATAAAAGAGATCACTTGAAAAGAAAGAGAGAGGTCGGATCCCTTACCTTAAAACGTAACTCTTAAAACTCAAAGGTTGGGACCTTGAGGGCTTGGGGGCACCTTGGGAGGACTCCTTGGGAGGTAATGAGACCAGAACTTTGTTGGGGGAGAGTGGGGAGTCGAATGGATGAGAGGATGGCTTGGTATTTATAGGGAAAGTGAGGGGACAAGACATTAATGGCCAAGGGACACCTCATTAGTGGTTTTGAAAAAACCATGGGCTTGCCCATGGTATTTGCCCATGGTATTGGCCACTTGGTACACCTCATACCTTATCTTACTATTAATAAGCCGACCATATTGATTACATACTTAATACATCATTTAATGATGTCATTAAACACCCGTAACTTAAAAACTGTATTTTCACTATTCATTGAAATTTCAACTTTCTCAGAATAATCCCAAAATTTCACCTTAACCAAATATCAATGCTCTGATTTCAAAAATGAACTCCATTTTATAAAAATAATTTTCTAAATATTTTTAATTTATTTTTTAAATAAATACACTATTCACTGAAAATTCATTTTTCAGAAAAAACCCCAAAAATTACCATAACATAATATCGGTGTTCTGAGTTCAAAAATGAAATCCATTTTATAAAAATAATTTTTTTAAATATTTTTAATTTAATTTTTAATTAAAAAACACTATTCACTCAAAAAAACTAATACTTGAATAATAATTTATGAAACCGTTATTTAACCATTTTATTGAATCACATTACTTAATCAAGGTGCCTAGATTATATTAATACTTTCTTTAAGTGAGATTACAAATACATTTGGACACATTACTAATCCTAATCATAAAATCACTATTCATAATTTACTATTCATCAAAAATCAAGTTGATCTTATTAGACTCTAAATTTCATACTGAACATAATTGTAGAAGACCATTTTTTGAAAATCATTACACATTTTTAATTATTTAAGGTTTACATAAACATTTTTAAAATATCCTTTTTCTAAAATTCATCAAAAATATGCATACTATATTTATCCAGTCATTTAAAAATTCATAAACTTCATCATAAGAAGAAATCCCAATTTTTATTTAAAACAAAGGATTACACAAGGCAGTTACAGTCTCCTTACATAGCCCCTTATCAAACCAGCATAGGACCTAAGTGTAAGGTGTGCTAAGGTGAGAGAATCTGAGGGAGGCTCGACTGACATCGCACGAGCAGTAATTTCTATCAGTTTGAACTTCTCGCAAAGGCGATTCCGTTCTAGCTTCACATGATGAAGTTCGGCTTGGTTTTGGTCCAGAGAAAAGCCCAGTGGTGCTACCTCCTTCCCAAGTTCTGTTAGATGGGATTTGATCGGTCCAAGACTACTGAGTGAGGCCATCGAATCTTCTTTCTATAATAATTAACCAAGATTACTTGTATTTAGAGGCAATAATCGAAACCTTTAGTTTCCAGCGGTCATATTGACCAATGGTCATATAACAGTCAAAACCCAACGGTCTCATTTTAATTATAATCATGTTATCAAATGAAACATTTTTGTTGAGTATAAAAAATAAAAGAAAATGACACATAAAATTAGGAAATAAGATTTATTCAAAATTTCGGGTCGTTACAATCTTCCCCCCTTAAGAAATTGCGTCCTCGTAATTTTTTAAAAATGGGTTTTGAAATTTCATTGAAAGTCCCACATCGGAAAAGGAGTGAGTAAAATTATTACTTTAAAAGAAATAAAGGGAAGTACAAAGGTCACCCGAGTTAACCCACACTAGGATTCCATGTAGGAAAACATGGACATGGAAGAAAAACAAAGGGTCAAGTTCTGGGGGATAGTGATAGAGAACATGATTAGTAGAAAGTTAACCATAAGAAAATCCCAAACTTATGATGTGTGTAAACGGTTTTTGATTACCTAGTAGGAAACGTAAACCAACAACGTTTTTGTTTTACGTTCCTTTTCATAATTTTGAGGAATTCATTTGCAACATAAAACAAAATCATAAGAAAATATACCTATATTAATGTAGAGTTTCACCCTTTAATAAGTTTCTACCCAAAACTAATCTTTTCTCCAAACTATGAGCATTCAAAACTACTTGGTCTCATCAAAACACAAGAATCATCTTCTAGAGAATCACATAATCCACAAACAATTAACTATCTATTTCTTCTATCTTTAAACATTATCCCAAAAACAGAAAGGGTAAGGTAAAACAACTCTTCAAAAAGAAAGAATCCCATAGTAATGGAAACTAGTTTTAAATCTTTAAAGTTCTATGGTACAACCCATAGATCATCATTGACCATTCCATAAATAACGGTCATTAAGATTCATAAAAAAAACCAAACTAATATTGGAACCCAAATACAAGAAGGATTTGATAACATAGTCTTCCAAAATAAACTTCATTGTTCATCTCCAAACAACATCAACCACTCCTAACATATTATAACAAAGTATCTAACCTAAACATATTTTACCCAAGATAGGTTAATAATTTCCATAAGTAACCTAAATTTCTATAAGTCCACCTTAAATTCATCGATTCTTCAAAATATAAGTAAACCTTACCCCTCAATGAAAATACCATAGTAATCTATTTACCTAGATCATATAGGGTCCCCAAAATAGTGAACGTCTTCCACAATAATAATCATATTCTAATCCCCTAATCATCCCTGTCATATTAATACGACAATCATCGCATTTCCTATCACATTGGTTGTTGGGACATGTTCTTCCATTTCCCGCCATTAACTAAGAAAAGAAACTATAATTATGGGCTTAAATACTTAGCCAATAATCATGAAAAGGAACCGAAAGCATATAAGGATAACTTTTAGAAGAAAAGTATACCCTAACTTGTGATCCCCTAGGTTCCCATCTAGGTTATCCATGATCATATATTCTTATGTGAATCTTTATTTTATTTTATCTTTGTTCCTTTAACAATGGTTCATACTAAGCTTATGAATTTACCAAAGCATATCCCCCGGGAGTGTCATAACCAAGAGTGTAGAAAGGCCCGTTGTCGTGTACCAGTTCCCATTTGAGTCTAGCTCAAAGCGGTGTTTTCGGGTTTTACCCCTATGTACATTTGTGCCAGAGCCACCTCTACCTGCTCGTATCCAGACAGGGATGTATTTGCTTGGCAACCCATTACTCAATACTCACCAAAATATCTGGAAGATTTCCTATATTTAAACTTTTCTATAGGGTTCTTCCTAAAGTTTTCATATCCTAATTTCCACAAATAACTAAACCATCCTTTGATACCAACTATAGCATCCCACCTTTTTATCACACAATCTTTCATTACATTTTACAAAACCAAGGATCTTTAAGGTTTAGTGTCTTGGAAACCAGGAACTTTAAACATGAAAACATAAAAGATTCTTCTTAAACACTTGAAAGGATTCTCCTCATGTTCATCCTAGGTTCATTAGTGCATCTCATAACCTAGGGACATACATCAAAAGAAAGGGTGAGCAGAATGCCCAGTAAGGGAAACAAGAGAAACATTTTACATGTGAACTTGAGATACTTCAATAAGGTCATGAAAAGAACATTAAGGCATGAGAAAGAAATCACGAGGAATATCATAATAAAAATAACATTTTTCATAACTTAAAGATGTGGCTGCAACATTTAATATAGACAATCATGAACATATCACCAAGGTCCATCCCCAAGGTGTCATTTGAAAATTACCAAGGTTATTCACCAAGATATCTTGAAAATTGTAATCTCTAGTGGTTACATCATTACCCAATGCATTGGAGCGCTATCAGGGCGCACCCTTAAATTTGCCTTTATTATCATGTGATACACATATATCATCATCAAACATTTCATAAATAACCCATATAGCATAAAATAAATGGGTTTCATTTCATAATCATAACGTTTTAAAAACTGCTTTAAAGACATGATCTTTACGTCACTTTAAACACACGAAAGGGGAGAGCGGGTCTCATGTATGTAAATCCTAGAGTTTAAAATATAACATTTTGATATATATTTGAATACCCCTATAGAAATAAGAGCTTTGAGTATTCACTTTATAACATAAAATAATTTTGAGAAAAGAGAGAGGCATTTTGAGATGAAAATTCTGCAGCATAACGGCTATGTTTCGGGGTTTTAGAAAACATTGAAAAGAGAGGGGACATGGGTAAAACATTCATAAATGACCCATAAAACAGTAGAGGGTCAGAATAAGAAGGATATATGAACATGGTAATGAAATTTTAAGGACATACCATTTGAAATGAAAAACATGGAAGGAAGACAAAAATTAGATTTCTCTTATGAAAATTCGGCAGCCTTACGGCGTCACTTACACTTCAACAAAAATGATTTGAAAAGATAAAATAGGGTATTTAATCATGTGAACATAAGAGTTCAGTATGATAGATATTGAAATCATACCCCAACATAAAAAAATGGAATTTTAAAGACTTGAAATGAAAGTTGAACTTTGAAAAGAATGAGAAGGGTGAAAGAATCCCCTTAAAAATTCAGCAGCCTAACGGCGTCACTTAAGCTTCAAAAAATGAATTGACTAGATCAAATAGGGTATCTAATCATATGAAAATAAGAGTTCAGTATGATAGATATAGATATCATACCCCAACATAATAAAAATGAACTTGAAAGACTTGACAAGAAAATAGAACTTGAAAATGAGAAGGGTGAAAGAATCCGTTACAAAAATTTCGACAGCCTAACGACGCCACTTAAACATTCATAAAATGAAATGATGAGAGTAAGAGGGGGTATCTAATAATATGAACATAAAAAGGACAGTATAATGAATATAAAAGAACATCCTCCAACATAAGAACATGGATCATAAAAGAAATGACATAAAAGAGATCACTTGAAAAGAAAGAGAGAGGTCGGATCCCTTACCTTAAAACGTAACTCTTAAAACTCAAAGGTTGGAACCTTGAGGGATTGGGAGAACCTTGGGAGGACTCCTTGGGAGGTAATGAGACCAGAACTTCGTTGGGGGAGAGTGGGGAGTAGAATGGATGAGAGGATGGCTTGGTATGTATAGGGAAAGTGAGGGGACAAGACATTAATGGCCAAGGGACACCTCATTAGTGGTTTTGGAAAAACCATGGGCTTTCCCATGGTATTTTCCCATGGTATTGGCCACTTGGGACACCTCATACCTTATCTTACTATTCATAAGTTGACCATATTGATTACATACTTAATACATCATTTAATGATGTCATTAAACACCCGTAACTTAAAAACTGTATTTTCACTATTCATCGAAAAATCAACTTTCTCAGAATAATCCCAAAATTTTACCTTAACCAAATATCAATGATCTGATTTCAAAAATGAACTCCATTTTATAAAAATAATTTTCTAAATATTTTTAATTTATTTTTTAAATAAATACACTATTCACCGAAAATTCATTTTTTCAGAAAAACCCCAAAAATTACCATAACATAATATCAGTCTCTGAGTTCAAAAATGAGATCCATTTTATAAAAATAATTTTTTTAAATAATTTTAATTTAATTTTTAATTAAAAAAACTATTCACTCAAAAAAACTAATACTTGAATAATAATTTATGAAACCGTTATTTAACCATTTTATTGAATCACATTACTTAATCGAGGTTCCTAGATTATATTAATACTTTCTTTAGGTGAGATTACTAATCCATTTGGACACATTACTAATCCTAATCATAAAATCACTATTCATAATTTACTATTCATCAAAAATCAAGTTGATTTTATTAGACTCTAAATTTCGTACTGAACATAATTGTAGAAGACCATTTTTTGAAAATCATTACATATTTTTAATTATTTAAGGTTTACATAAACATTTTTAAAATATCCTTTTTCTAAAATTCATCAAAAATATGCATACTATATTTATCCGGTCATTTAAAAATTCATAAACTTCATCATAAGAAGAAATCCCAATTTTTATTTAAAACAAAGGATTACACAAGGCAGTTACAGTCTCCTTACATAGCCCCTTATCACACCAGCATAGGACCTAAGTGTAAGGTGTGCTAAGGTGAGAGAATCTGAGGGAGGCTCGGCTAACATCGCAGGAGTAGTAATTTCTATCAGTTTGAACTTCTCGCAAAGGCGATTCCGTTCTAGCTTCACACGATGAAGTTCGGCTTGGGTTTGGTCCAGAGCAAAGCCCAGTGGTGCTACCTCCTTCCCAAGTTCTGTTAGATGGGCTTTGATCGGTCCAAGACTACTGGGTGAGGCCATCGAATATTCTTTCTATAATAATTAACCAAGATTACTTGTATTTAGAGACAATAATCGAAATTTTTAGTTTCCAGCGGTCATATTGACCAATGATCATATAACAGTCAAAACCCAACGGTCTCATTTTAATTATAATCATGTTATCAAATGAAACATTTTTGTTGAGTATAAAAAAATAAAATAAAATGACACATAAAATTAGGAAATAAGATTTATTCAAAATTTCGGGTCGTTACATAGATAACATAACTTCCAATATTTAGTGTTTTAAACCAGATACCATGACTCTCAATATTCATTTTCCTCTATCAAAGGATTAAAGAGGCCAAAAGATTTTTTTTAATAAAAATAATATTTATTTCTCTCTTATATCAAAAATATTTTTTTTTCTAAAAATGATTTAAAGAAAGTTTTATTGTTCTATAATGATTATTTAAGGACATTTCTACCCATTTTTGATTTTTTCAAAATGGTTTAAAAGGAATATTTTTGTTATTTTCCAAAAAATAACCTTTTGTATTGTATCAAAATATGAAAGGAATCTTTGTTTTTAAACGTGTATGATATAAATAGAATATTCCACCATCATGAACAATCAATGATTTAAAGATTCATTTATAAGTTTCCAAGGTTATTTTCAAAAAAAGGATTTTGAAAATGTTTTATGATTTTTTAGTTTTTAAATGTGATTTTTAAAGTGGAAAGGCTATTTTCCTCAAGAAATGTTCCAAGTGATATTTAAAAATATTTTTTCATCTAAGATGACATATTTTATGTTACTCATTATTTACCAAGGATATGATCCAAGGATACCATTACTATTCTTTATTTGAATGGTTTATGATTATTATTAAGATATATTTATGAAACCTATTCCTTTTCCACTGGTTATGATATGATGAATTGATGAAAGGATTATAAGACCCATTTCTTTTCTATAGGTTATGCTATGATGTAATGTTTATAAGAACCTTTTTTTTCATGGGTCATGATATGATGAATGTTTTATGATCTTGTGAAACATTTATGTATGGTTTTCATTATGTGATGGTGGCTACGTTATAACCAAAGATGGTGGTAATGTTATAACCAATGATAGTGGTTACGTTATAACCAATGATGGTGGTCATTTTATAACCATAGAAGGGTGGGACCTATATATCCCTATAATTCATTGGATAAAGTTTTATATCTCAAGAGATAATGATGGGAAACAAACCATTGTGCTTGATTTACTATGGGAAATAGGCTGAGGTGCTTGATCGACTATGGGAAATAGGTCGATGGTCTTGATCCACTATAGGAAATAGGTGATGATTCATGAACCATTATGAAATGGGAAATAGGTGTCGATGCCTGGTCCATTATTATTTGATGGTCTTAGATTATAACCATGACATATGAAATGGTTTCCATACTTATGATGGTGCCACACTTATATGACATGAATTTATGGTTCATGATTTATTTATGAGGATTTCTCACTCTTATGGTTAAGGTATTTAAATGATAATGTTTTATGCCATGAATAAAGTTTAAACTCCATGATAGATTGGTTGTAAAATTTTTAATTTATATTCATAATCTCATACCCTTATGCTTATCTTATGCTTTCATATGATCATATATTAGTATCTTTCATGTTATCTTTATCGATCATCTAAGTTCACCCTTTATTATGTTTCCTTTACCTAGGTTATGAAGAAATATTTAAGTGGGGTATGTCCATGAAGAGTACTAAATGGGAAGATATTTATGGGAGTAAATGAAAAAAACACAAGATTTATAAAAATGGGGGGGGGGGGTTCCCATAACTATTATAAAAAGAATATCACTTGTTTTCACTAAGGAAAAATAGTTATTTTTCAAATGATTATTACCTAATAAATCCTTAATTATATAGAATAAATAATTAATTTATTCCTATATATTTACCTAATTCTAAATCATAAAATTTTGGAAAGTATAAGAAAATTTGGATTATAAATATTTTCTATATAACATTTTTGGACCCAAGGGAATTTGGGTAACAAACCATATTTTTTATTAATTTTTTTCTCTATAGAGCAATAAAAAATAATAGAAATTTCAAATGGTTTATGGACAATGGTTTTTCAAGACATATGATTGGATATTTTTCCAACTCCCACTCATTATCTAAAATTGAAGGAGTAAATGTCACATTTGGTGACAATTCCCAAAGAAAAATTATTGATATTGGATCTATTAGAGATCCTAATTCAATACTAATTAAAAAATAACTTTATATTGAAGTCTTAAAGCACAAACTGATAAGTATTTATCAATTTTTCGATGATTTATATTCTATTTATTTTTTTAATAATTCATGTTTGGCTTTCAAAAACAAGTTGCTCAAATTTAGTGCACGAAGAACTGAAAATATTTACACACTAGATCTCTATTATTTATGCAAATAATATATGAAATGTTTGAATGCTAAAATTGATGAATCATAGATTTTTAATAGTAGAATTGGAAATTATAACATTTATTCACAAATGACTTTTTTTAAGAAAAATTTGTATTCTGATTTTCCCCAACTCAAATTTAATAAAAATAAATAATGTGGTTCATTCTAAATGGGAAAGAAACAAAAATCATATTTTAAAATAATTAAAGAAGTTTCTTTATCTAGACCACTTGAAATTATTCATATGGATCTATTTTGACCTTATAGAACAACAATCCTAACTGATAAATAGTTCATTTATGTTTTGGTTTATGATTTTTAAGACTTTTGTGGGTTTATTTCTTAAGACTAAAAGTGAATTTTATACTATTTTTAATAATTTTTTAAGCTTGTTTAAAATTAAATACTCAAAAATTATATCCTTGAGAAGTGATCATGGGGGGAGAGTTTTAAAATCATGAATTTAGTCCATTTTTATCAAAATATAGCATTAAATATACCTTCATTTCCCCTAGAACACCTCAATAGAATGGTGTTATTGAAAGAATAAATAATAACTTGTAATAAATTGTTAGAGAAATATTGTTTGAATATAGAATAACTACTCATTTTTATGTTGAAGTTGTTAACATAGCATGATATTTCATCAATAGAGTTTTATTAAGGATTTTCTTTAAGAAAAATATATATGAGCTATAGAATAATATAAAACCAAAGGTTGGATAATTTATTTTTTTGGATCTAATTTGTATATATTAAACACTAAGGAAAATATTGGTAAGTTCAATCCAATGGTTTATAAAGGAATATTCCTAGGTTATTATACTAACTTTAAAGCTTAGATTTTTCAATAAAAAGTCAAGTATTATTGAAGAATACACTAATGTGGAATTTGATGAAAGTTGTACTTTTGATCACAAAAAAATAAAGTTGATGACTTGAGTGAATTAATGGATAACTTGAGTTTTGAGCCTCTCTTTGACAATAAAAAGGATGAAGAATTGTTACATGATCATGAAAAATCTAGTCCTGAAAGTGAAAAAACTAATGAACTTGAAAGTATGTTGCTTATATAGCCTAAACCCTTAAAATCCATCCTTTATAAACTATTATAAGAGACGTAGATAAAGTAGTTAGGATAATAATAAGTGTAGGAAATATTGTTTAGGTTTTACCTTTTTGTATCAACTAGAACATAAAACCCTAGAATAAAACTTAGGTGATGAGAGTTGGGTGGTTTATATGCAATAAGAATTGAACCAGATAAAAAGGAACAAGGTATAAGAATTGGTTGATAGACCTTTTGATTATCCTATTATTGGATCTAAGTTATTATTTAAAAATAAGCATCATGATCAAGGTTTGATCACTGATAATAATCCTAGATTAGTTTATAAAGGTTATAATCAAGAAAAAAGAATAGAATATGAAGAAATTTTTTCCCCAGTTTCTAGGTTAAAATAAATTATTATTCTTTTAGCCTATGCATCATATATAGATTTTAAATTATATCAGTTGAATGTTAAATATAATTTTCTAAATATATTTTTTATAGAGTAAGTGTATGTTGAATAACCTTCAGGTTTTGAAGAAACTCATTTTCAAAATTCTATTTTTAAACTTACCAAGGATTTTTATGGTATCAAACAAGAAGATAGAGATTGGTACAAAAGACTAAGTTCATTTATTTTATCAAATATTTTTACTATGGGTTTGGAAGACCCCATTTTATTTAATAAAAATTCTTCAAAAGATATTTTACTGGTGAATATATATGTTGATGACGTTATTTTTGGATCCACAAATCAAAAACTTTGTAATATTTTTTTAAAGCTTATATAAAAATAATTTGAAATGAACATGATGGATGAGTTTAAAATTTTTCATAGATTTAAGATTTACTATAAGATTTTTGGGAATGTTTTAAACCAAGATAAATGCAAACATGATTTATTAAAAAGATTTTTAATCAAAAGAAGTAATATTTATTCATCAACCGTGAGTTCAAATATTAAGATTGGTTTGGATGGAGGTGGAAAACCAGTTAAAAATAAGCTATATAGAGGAATAATTGGGATCTTTCTTTATCTGACTATACATAGACCTAATATTATATTTTCTGTTTGTTTATGGGAAATATTTCAAGGAAATCTAAAGGAACCTCATTTAAAAATTGGAAAAATAATTTTAAGGTATTTAAAAAGAATAATTTATTTATTTATACTTTTTCTAAAAAACATATACTTTTGATTTAAATTCAAATTTTAATGATGATTTTGGTGGTTGTAGACTAGATAGAATAATTACTTCTAAAACCTGTCACTTTTTAGGGAAATATATAGTTTTTTTGTCAAGTAAAAGGTAAAATCATGTTAAAATATCAACTGTTAAATTTGAGTACACTACATAAGGTTGTTGTTGTGATCAGGTGTTGTTGCTTAAACACACCTTAATGGACTTCAAATTTAATTTTAATTATGTCCCAATAAAATGTGATAACACTAGTGCTATCAATATTTCTAAAAATATAATAAATCATTCAAGGACTAAGAACATTGATTTGAGACATATTTTTTAATAGATCATTATTAAATAGGTGATATTCATATCTAATTTATTTGTAGTGAAAACCAATTAGAAAAAATATTTACCGAACCATTTTCTATTGATCAGTTTGATTTTATTAAATGAAAATTAGGTTTATTTTATTTTAAATGATTTAATTTCAATTTTTGTTTTAATTATTTGTTTAATTATTTTTTTATTCTAATTTCTTGTGATATTTTTTCATTGATATATATTTTTTTAAAGTGAATTATATATTTTTTAAGTAATAAAGTGTCATATTCCCAATATTGTTATAGATTTTTTTATTTATTTTATTATGTCACCTTTGTAAGGATACCTTTGTTAATCCATAAGAAATATTAAGTTGCTTAAAATCTATAAACCTTCATGAACTATTGAACTTACTCTCTCACAAATTCAAATCCTTTATTTCACTAACCAAAATTTTCAAACCTCAAGATACTTCATTCTTATTGTGAATGAGAAATTTGAAGAGTGATGGAGGAGTGTATCAAAAAGTTTGAAGAGGGAATTTTTTTTTCACAAATTTATTAGTTGAAAGGCTATTGATTTTTATTATCTAGACAACATGGATTTGTTTCTGAATAAAGCATTGAACTTCCAAGGATGAGATGTTTAGTTTGATGAAAGGATAACTGAGTTCTTTTTTGATAATTAAGTTAGGGAGTTCTATAAAAATGTTGATTTCAACTTCAAAAATATTGAATAATTTTTCATATTGAAAGTAGATGGGAATATATTTTCGATATCATCTTTGGAGTTTGTTGAAGTTCATCACTTACCACATGAGATAAACTTCGAGTTCAGTTCAGATCTAGTTAGTGTAGGTGGTTTGTGTATAACTAAGATAATGACGCCTCCTTTTGGGTCTCCCATAGTAGAGAAAAATCATTTCAAGGACTTAGAAGTTGACAAAAATATTTTGGTTAATTTTATTCAAACCAAGACCATTCATAGAAATGGTGAGTTTGAGAAATTTCTACAGTTTAATATTCATCTTCTATATATGGTTTTAGTAAAGAAGGAAGTCAATCTATCAAGGTGCATCTTTGGATATATGTAATTTTCATTCAAAAATTCATGTATTTAATATCCTTATGAGATAATTCCAACCTTATTGTTTGAGAAAGTTTTATTAGAGACCAATGAGGTTATGAAAACTAGGTTTCATGGCCTGAACATTCATGGAACTGGGATACTTTAGAAAATTAGATATTTTTAGAGCTACTATTTAAAAAAGTTGTTGTCTATTAGGGCTAGAAAATTAGAAGAAACCCCTACTCAGGTTGAGGGTGAGAATCATTTTTCTACTCCTATTGTTGTTCAAGAATAATTAGAGGACTCAATGGATGATGATCCTTTAGTTATATGAAAATAAAAAAAAAATTCTTCAAAATAAATTCCTACTCCTGTTTTTACTCAAGTTAGAATCAAGGAACAATATATTTTCGATATAAGATATTATAAGGAATATAGGGTTATAAATCTATTATTTATTAACATGAGCATCAATAAATTATTGATAAGGTTGATACACCTTAGGATAATGTGTATGAAGTTTCTGTTGATCAAGTTGGGCTGAAAAGAACCCAAACTAAGGTATCTCTTAGTACTGATATTAAAAATCTAATATCTGTGGAATTTAATGAGGAATGGACTCTTTATTTCCATGCTGATATTTATTCAATTTTTTTTATCCTAATCTATAGTAAATGAATTGTATCAAGGAACTGGCACTTAATTATTCTCCTCAATTTATGAATGTTAAAAATGGAGTAAGACTAAATATCTCTGAACATATTAGTTTAGAATAAGAATAATAATAAGAATAAGAATAAGAAGAAGAAGAAGAATATGTTGAACAACCTTACTTGGTTATAAAGACTAGAAAAAGAGGACCTATAGAAAAACCCACTCCACTTATTCTATATAGGACTGCAGATCCTATTATGGAAGAGCCTAAAATCTATGAAAATGATGAATACATGGAGAATTTTTCAAACATAATTCTTCATGAGTTCAATTTGATGAAGATTGTTATTGATTGCTTAAGGAGCCAAGTGGTTAATTTGAGAGATTTTTTTTATAAATCAGATTTTGATGAGCTTAGAGAAATGTTAAGAGCTTAAAATGAGACGATGAAGAATATCCCAACTATTTAATCAAATATTTCAACTTTAGTGTTGGAATAAATAAATTCTATAAAAATAGAAATTTATTATTTAAATAAGGTTATAATTTCTTAGTTTTAATTTATAAAGAAAATTCCTTATACTATTGACTCATCCTCATATGAAAAGAAATCCATTTCTACTTTTGATCAACTAAAAAATGTATCTTTATATTTGATGACATTAGATGGGAGAGTTCAAGATTTAAAGTGTGATATGGTATCTTTAGAAACCATTCAATACCTGATAAAATATATCACCTCTAGCCTCTAACTTATCAAATCTAATTCTCAACTAGGAAGAGAATGAATTTACAAGAAAATAGATGGGTTGGTTGGTTTTATCGAGGATATTTTTGCCTCTTTAAAGGATACTTTAGTTGAGAAACATGATCTAACTGGGAATATTTTCACCTTGATTACTCAGTGAGCATATGATCTAAATAAAAATATACCATATATGAAAGACTCCCTACAAAAAATCTTGAAATAAGTAAATGATTTTTCTTTAACAGATTCTAAATCTACTTGGTATGATAAAGCAGTTGAACCTAGTGAGAGAACTAATAGGATTATTACTAGTGTTAAGAAAGTTACTAACAAGGGAAAGAATTTGTTTTATCAACTGATCATTTTTTATAGTGTACATGAAGAGCTTAAGAATTTAGTTGAGTTATTGGCATTTTAATGCAAATGAATTCAAGTATTGAATGATAACTTTAATGATAGAAACAATTTACAAGGATGGCCCCTCTAATTCTCACGACCCAAACCACCAGGGCCTACCTGGCCAATAGAAGGCTGAGCCACTACTACCCCAAGCCCTCTTCCATAGGCCAGGGTTGGAAAAAAGTACTGAAAGGCATAACTAAAAGGTAGGAATTTTCCTAAAGTACCTGTATAAACACACCCAACCATCTTCATAAAGAAGTGTAGACGAATAAAAATAAGGCATTAAAATCTAGAGTAAAAATCATGAATGTAATAACCTCTAGAGAATACAATACAGTGAGATAGTACAATATGAAAATTAAAGGAAAAAATACATTCCTAACCAAAAAAGATGTCACAACATGAGAATAACTGGAAAAGATATGTTGAGAGAGATCCTAGATCCATATATCCAAGATCAACCACCATACACGATCTATGAACCTAAGTATTCCTAAGCTCTTCTAAAATCACTATCAATCTATCCATCGTTTTCATAAGACATGACATGTGTAGGAGAATCCCATGAAAGGGGGATTATATACATTCTTAGTAGGATGCCTCAAAAACTAAAGAGGGATAAATAGGATACACAATATAAATAGTCAACTCAACCCAAATAAATGGGGAATGAAACCCAACAACAAAGATATATATGATCATAAAAGACACCTAGATGAGAGATAAATGGGATCTTCATATCACAACCCATCTTGGCATGATGAGTCTTCCAAAATTTCTAAAAGGTCCATCAATTATGTTCAACATATCATGTGTCTAATTGATGAATTTATGAAGATTATAAACACCTATCCACTACTCCACGACCCCATGGGGCATAATCTCTAAGTAGAGGAACTATTTCGTGATACAATAGGAGGGTTTCACTTAGTAGGTTGAAGAACCACAACCTAGTGATGTCATAGTGTACCAATAAATAGATAGAGGACCCATTCCCTATTCTTTTAGGGGGTACCACTCGGTAGATAGGGAAACTATGCCCTAGTCCATCAGGGGTACCACTTAGTAGATAGAGGACCCACATCCAAGTCTATTAGGGGGTACCACTCAGTAGACCGAACACCCATTCCCTAGTCTATCAGGGGGTACCACTCAATAAATTGAGAACCCATGCCCAATATTTTTAGGAGATTACCACTTATTATATATAGGATTAATGCTCCATTCCATCAAGGGGGTACCACTCAGTAGATAGATAGAGGACCCATTCCCCAGTGCGTTAGGGGGTACCACTCCCGCCACTATCTGATGATATTTTCTAATCATTGTCATCATCAGCATCACCTAAATATGAATCACACTCAGAACATATCACATCATATCTCAAAATCCAATTTTAAGGCCACCACTATGTTCTATGTGGAAAAAAACTCTAGATAGGCTACTCGTGAGCCAAAATCAGAGACAAAATGAAGGAGATACAATAGGTAGAAGATTCTATAAGGGGGTACACAATATGTATGAGGTGTCACGTACTGTGTGACCTCAACTAGATTCTTGGATGTGTCCCTACCAGCATATGTCTTGGCTAGCCATGTAGCAGTACACAACTTGTAGTGCTATCACACGGTATGTCTCGACCGCATGGGGCTTACCCGTGCTCTCCTGGTCGTGTCCCTACAAGAACATGGCTTGGATATCCATGTATACGTAAATGGAATGTAGTGATGTCACACAATATTTCTCAGCCACATGGGGCTTCCCATGCTCTCTTAGCCGCGTCTGTGTACCTTGGGTCATGCCTATATACCTAGTAATGCATCTGTTTGTTCCTGTGTATCTCAGGTCATACCCATGTACTTTGAGAGTACACGATGTGTCCTCCCACACAAGGTCCTACGCATGTGTAGCTAGCACATGGTGTAGATTCTCAAGGATGGTCATAGGGTGTGTGATCATTATCTTCCCCACAACCCTAGTGGCCTCATCTGGGTGGGGCTACACAGTGTGTGTTCATTAGACAACAAAACGTGTAGTCACATTTTTCACAAAAACAATAGTTTCTTCACATGTTCACAAGATATACTCTCTTACTGATGAATCTACCATTTCACCACCAAGAAATGGTTTTAATATTCAAAGGTAATCAATTCCAACCCTCTATTGGCTGAAAATCAAAATCTGATCTTCCATAGGAAACCCGCAACGCATCCCGTACGCCTCTCGTATTGCCACCATCTCCACCTCGAATCCTAGATCTATGAATCCACCATATATACCTACAATAAATACAAATCTATCTTCAAAACTATTATCTAGTAATTTCATGCACATCCAACTTGAATATTAGGGTCCGATCACAGTCAGGACCACTTGATAATGTCGAACTGCAACCCCATAGTCTAATAGTGAAGAACGTGAACAACAATGGGGGGGGGGGGAGCACAAGAACAAAGATGAAATAATAATTAGACATGAATTCTTTGCCAGATTTTTTAAAATTAATGATAAATGGAATGAAATCATGGTGTAAAAATATAATAATTGAATAAAAAAATTATTCACCCAGTAGGGCTCATGTGATGGGTGAGAAAACATAGAATCAAAAGTAGATTACAATCCATGCTTTAATGATTTAATCAAAGGAGAGAAAAACCAAAATTGAAAATTTCTACCTTGATATTTTATCATTATTTGGTGTAGAACACATTTTTCAATGACGGGGAAGATCCACAATGGTCCCTATCTATCAATCTAACTTGATCTGGTCTCAGGTTGTCGTCTGATCTCAATCCTCCAATGAATAATGGTGGAACATCCTCTCAATAATCCCAGAGTTATGTGGTTAACCATGAATATTTTCCATAAAAATATATTTATAGAGGAAAAATGGTTTTGGGAATTAAATTAGTTAGATAAATAAATAAATTAATTAATTAATTTACTTAACGTACCCACCAACGGTTTCCTCATCTGAATGTCCAACACCCACAAACTTTAGGTCACACCTAGGGAAAACTATGCTCTCAGAATTCAACCGTGGTCTTATATTTTTGATCTGGGATCCCATTAAAGATATATTTCATTATTTCATAAAAACTATGCATGCGTTATATAAAATATATATAATATTTTTTATAAAATTAATTCTTGGCTCACCGGGCCATGAAATCGCATGTCATCTCAACTCTTTTCTCTAAAAACATTTCTTAATGTATTTAAAATTATTACAAGGGAAAACTTAGTCTTTACATTATATACTCCTTAAAGATTTTTTTCCCAAAAAAGGACAAACTAAGAAAAGTGGTGGGAATATTGAGCCCACATTTGGCTCTCCCACTCCCAGGAGCTGTCCTGCATGCTCCCATGCTGCCACAACACAAGAAATAAGTGAATCATCCATCCACACGGGATCCCCTAATGTTGATCCTAAATTATTATTGAGTGATTTGTGAAGGTGGATCTATCCTTGATGTCTAGCTCACCCCATTGAATAACTTGCAGAGGATCATACAAGCATCTTCTCAACTATGAACCATGGAAGACATCATGAACCCTCTCCAACTATGGGGGTTAGGAAAGGCAGTAAGCAACCCCACAAACCCTCACCAGGATCTCGAAAAACTTGATAAACCTTGGGGATAGCTTCCCTCCCCAATTGGATCTCCACAATCCTTATCATGGGGAGAATATCAGGAAAATGTGGTCTATGTGATCAAACTCCAAGGGACTATGATATCGATCTGCATAATATTTCTACATGATATGAGCTATCCTCATCAGATCATGGATCACCTGGACCTTCTCCATCGTCACCTAAACCATCACTATCCCAAAAAGATATTCCTCAATGATCTCAGTCCAACATAAGGGTGACCTACAAGGTCTCCCATATGGGGCCTCAAAAGGTTTCATGATGATAATAGAGTGATAAATATTATTATAATCAAACTCTACAAAAATTAAGTGATCATCTCTACTCTAGATGAATTATAACACACAATCCCTATGAATATTCTCCAGTTCTTGGATAGTGCACTCAGTTGGACCATCCGTCTTAGGGTGAAAATTTTTAATCATTCTCATCTAGGTCCCAAATTCCTCCTACAACCTCTTCACAACTGTGTAGTGAACTGTACATCATGGTTAGAGACAATCTTTGAGGGTACCCCATGAAGGCAGATGATCCCCCACACATACAAATACCCAAAAATCTTCATCAAACTCTTCTCCCAGATAGAAAGGTTCACTGAATTTGTAAGTTGGTCAACTATCACCTATATGGAATCATGGTATCTCTCTATTCGTAGAATCCTTATCACAAAGTCCATGGATATGTTATCCCATTTTAACTATGGGATCTCAAGAGGCTAAAACCAACCTACCAAAACCTAGTGTTCAGTCTTCACCTGCTGACTCAAGAGAAATCGAGCGATGAATTCGACCAAACTCCACATCATTTCAGCCCAAAAAAAGTGCCATTAAAGGTCTATAAACATATTCCCTTGAATAGAATGTAAAGACAAAGTAGTAGTGTAAAACTCCCTCATCACCACCTCTCACATCATGATCATAACAACCATTCATCCCTAGAAAAGGATGGTGTGATTCCCTCCTTTAGAGATTCCATCAGGTGAATATCTTGAGGATATCTGGTCACATAGTACCTCATAGTTCATGTCTCTAAAATGAGTCTCCCTCACACGATGGAGGAGAAGAGTAGTAAACACCATCGAATGAAGATATTTTCACCCCTCTACTCCACATGGTTATCTGCAAGTTGGAAAACTACTCATAATCCTCCACCAAATAAGAATGATACTTACTAATAAGGGAATATTCCAACATATTTGCCTTACTGGGAGTATATACTATCTCAAAGTAATAGTTCTTCAAGAAATTCAACCAGCACCTTTGTCTCAGGTTCTGGTCTCTCTGTGTGAAGACATACCTGAGACTCTGATGGTCTGAGTAAAAAATAAAGCACTCACCTAGAAGATAGCATCTCTACATCCACAGAGTGAAGACTAACACTTCCAACTATAGTTCATGAGTCATGTAGTTCTTCTCATGGGGTTTTAATTGCCTCAAACCATATGTGAACACTTCCCAAAACTGTATCAACACATAGCCAAGCCCAGATCTAGAGGCGTGGTAATACACTATGTACTCCATGACCTCCTCTGATATCTCAAAATAGGAGCACTCATAATCCTCATCCTCAACTATTCAATAATACTCTGGCACTTCTCAAAAAAGGGGAACAACTTTCCTTCTGCATCAGGGTGGTCAAAGGGGATGAAATCCTGTAAAATTCCACAATAAACCTCCTATAGTACCCTGCCAAGCCAAGAAAAATATTCACATATGACACACTCTTGGGTGGATCTCAAGAAAGAATTATATAAATATTCATTGGTTCCTTGGTTAATCCATGATTAAAAATGACATTTCCCAAAAATTGAACTTCATGGATCCAGAAATTGAACTTCAAGATCTTACCATAAATCTGGTACTCCTGAAGCAAGTCTAGGACTATCCTCAAGTGATCTTCATGCTTATCCTCTAACATAGAGTAGATGAGTATTTCATCAATGAATACAACCAAAAATAGGTTCAAGTATGACTATAAGATCCAGTTAATCAGATCCATAAACACAGTGGGGTCATTTTTCACACTAAAAGGCATCACTAGGAACTCATAGTGTCTGTGGAGATATTAGAATGCTAGCTTCAGAATCTCAACCTCACAAACCCTCAACTGGTTGTAGTTAGACATGAGATAGATCTTCTAGAACCTTCTCATGCCTTGTAATTGATCAAATAGGTCTTCAATCTTTGGAAAGGGATACTTTTTATTTATCATGGCCTCATTCAGGCGATAATAATCAACACAAATCCACAATATATCTTCCACCTTTTTTTACAAAAAAAAAAGATGCTCAGGGGGAAACACTTGGTTTGATAAAACAATTCTCTCTAGGGTCCTCTAACTACACTCTTATCTCCCAGAACTCATTAGGGGCCATCTGATATAACACAAAATGTATTAGAGTGATTTTGATGTGAAAGTCAATGAAAAAAATCCATTTTTCTCCTCATGGGTAGTCCTGTAACATCCTCAAGTAATAATTCCATATAATCCTCCATGACTGTAGGAAATCAGAAGCCTAAAGAGACCATTATACTAAGGGATAAAATTATTAACTGATGGGTAATGGGTTGAAATGACTTTCTTGCAATACCCACTCACTCTACCATGAGATCTCTCTCACCCACAAAGGATAATCTCATCCCATCTATCTGAAGGAATTTGAATCGTCTTCGGTGACAATAAATATGGTCTCAGACCATGGAGAACCAGTCTATAGCCAAGATGACATCAAAATTTCTCAACGTTACAACCAAGAAGTCCCATTATAAACTTTCTCCAACAATAAATAGATCACACTGATGGAAAATAAATTATATTAAAGAAGTGTTCCCTGTAGAAACCTCAAGGAAAATTTGTTGGAATAAAGTCTCTACTGGGATCCTCATCCCTCCACCATAAGTAAAGAGATGAAGGAATTAATTGAAACTATGTCTAATAATAGTAAATAAAGAGTAGAATAAACATAGATCATTCCTATAATCATCTTATGAGTTTCTAGGTCATAAGCCTCCATAGACTCTAGCTTCCCATGACCTCGACTACTAACTCCCTGAGTCTGACACATGCCTCTTGGTGGTAGTGGTAGAAGGAGTTAATAATACTGTCTACCACCACCAAATCCTCCTAAGGGAGCCCCAACTACTCCTCTTTCAACTTTTCCTCCTTGAGGGATTCCCTATCCATGCTTGGGAGATCCATGATCACAATGTTGTTTTTGTTGTGGTGGTCCATCTACTTCCTACCTTCACTCCACATCATGTCGGGTTGGAAAATCACATTTTATGTGACCTCACCTATCACACCTAGGTTTTTCTTTCTTGGATTCATTTCATTTATGGGTATTGGTTTTAATCCCAAGAACCGGGTGTGTAGGGTCTGAAATTTTTGGTCAATTTCCTATTTATTCTTGGTATAGATTTCCCCATGGGGTTTCTTTGTGTTTTTATAGAAAAGTGGAAAATTAGGTCCTTACATCATGAGTCACACAATTTTTAAAACCGTGCATCCTTATCTAAGAAATTGTGTGGCCTATGGAAATTTTTAGATAGTGTATAAATGTATAGTTAGTTCACATTTTGTAAACCATGTGGGATAATCATGTGATGTATTCCTATTGGATAGTAATTGGTGGATAGTTTCTACACGGTTTGGAAAATCGTGTGGGCAAACCATGCACAATGTCCATGTCATTGAAAATATGAAAATTTCCTTTTTTTCCTATCAAGATTTATCCCCAAACCCCATTGGTCACAATATTAGATCTTATTATCCCTAGGTGCCTCCCTCTCCCCCTCTTGGCTTCCTTAGGCCCCCTTTGGTGGATTTGGTGTGGTTTCTCTAAGATTCATCAATTAAGTGGTTCTCCTCCTTGATTTCTCCTCTTATCTAGGGTTTCTCTTCTTCTCTCATAAGGTTTCATATCACTAGTGGGTTGGGTGGTCATTTTAGGGCCAAATATTGTTATTTAGGGTTTGATCTTGATGTTTATAGTTCAATATTTCATTTATAGGGTCTTGTGGTGGTGCAGTTGGGAGTTTTTCATCATTCTACGGAATTTTCTACACATTAGGCAGGTGGTTCCATGCCATAACATTGTTGAATGATTTTAATATGCTTGATTGGTTAATTATATGTGCTCCATGATTTATTTGTGTGTTGTGAGAAATGTTTTAGAAATTTTTTACATGCTTATGTGATAGAAATGTATTTTTATAAAGTTAAATGGTTATTTTTGTGTGTGTTATTTATAGTGGTGTTTCTTGAAAATGTTTTATGACTTTTTTGAAGGGTGAAGATTGTATTTTTGAAGGCACTAGAGGTGTAAATGTATTGAAAGATTGTTTTTCAAAAGAAATGGATTATTTTGGCTCATTGAATTTAGTTTTAAGGCTTTAAATGTGATTTTTAAATTGTGTTAATGATGGGAAGCTTGTTTTAAAAATAAATTGGGTTATGTGTAGATTTAAAAAGGGGGATTAGCTGATAGAATTGGTTAAATTGGTTATGTTCGTTTCTTATAACATTGTTAAATGCATTTCATGGATTGTGTAAGTAGTGTGAAAATATTTTTTAAATGGTTTTGGTGTATGTAAAATGAAAAGTAGTTTGTTTATGGAAAATTGTGATTTTTAGGTATATTTATAATGATTTCCATGTGTATGTGAAAAAGGTGTTTTGTGTAACATGTGAAATAAAGGATTGAGAATAAGGGAATCCTGGGTATCTAGGTGGGATGACTAGATCTAGTACACTAGTGATACTGAAGTGGATAGTCCAGGGATCTCTTAGGTGGATTGATGATTACAACACTAACTAAACATGTATTATGATTGAAGACCACTAGGCTCATGATGTGTTCCCTCCTAGTGGATTGTACATGAGAAAGTTTATGGTTGTGGTTTCTATACCATGTTTCATCGAGGTACAAGGTTCTAGTATCTCACTCGAGATAGATTGCCTCTAGGGATTTACCTATGGTTCTCACTTATGACACATGGATTATGTGATGTGGTTACATTTATTAGTATACGATGGACCTTGAGTACATTTAATTTTTATTTTAATCAATTATATTGATAAATGGTTTTTATTGAAAGTGTTCTCTTAAAAAATGTATTTTCTTTAAAATGTTTTCTTGAAAATATTTCAAAGGTTTTTGTATAAATAATGCATGTTAATTTTTCTCTTAATGTTATATCATGGAATCAGTCCTTGGGTGGCATCCTAATGGGATTTGTCTCACACCCTACATACACCTTTGGGCATATGTAGAATTTGTTTGTCTGACCCAAGGAGAGGCAAGATGTATCGTGGGGGAAATTGTAGATCAGGTTCCTAGTGTTCCTTATTATTAGTGGTGGTGTCTTGAGGGTGACACCCCTCATGTTTCGTAGAGGGTTGGGATAGTTTTGTTGTTACCTTTTTTTGAAGACTTTTTTAGTATAATTTAAAATTTTAAACCTTGAGTCTAAAAAGTTGTTTTTCCTTGTTTGGATTAGGCTATTTATTATTGTGAGGTTTATTTCTATTGGTTATTTTATGATTATATAAATGGGTGAAATCATTCTCAAATCATATTGTTGATACCCTGGCACTAGTTTCCAGCCTATGGAGATCGGGAATTTCTTGTGGGCCATGCCATAGACCAGGTCCGGTGTCGAGTTAGGTGAAACTCCTATTTGGTTTGTGAAAAAAATGGTATTAGAGAAAGTTGTGGTCTTTTGGGTCATGCTATTTAGGGAAAATTCTAGATAAACCAGAGTTAGGATTGTCAGGGCTTGAAGTTATGGTTATGAGTCGGGTGTTTGGACATCACACCTCATGATGGGACTCTAGTTTCTAAGTGTATTTGAGTTTTATTCAAGTCATTTAGTTATTATGGTTTGTTTGATGTTAGGGAGATGAAGTGGGAGTTGGGCTGGTGATCACTATGAGACCGCAGGGCCTAGAAATCCATGTAGAGATGGGGAAATGGTCCTAGAAGTCTATCTGTGATGGTGGTGTGATTGGCATAAGGCTACCAACCATATGGAAAAGTCATCCATCGACACTATTTTTCCCTTGGGAACTGTCTTTTGTCTTCTTGGGTTCTAATTTTTTTTTGAAAACCCTTGTTTTTAGATTGTAAAAATTGGATTCTAAAGTGGAAGTGGTTTGGTTTTGGAAAGTTGGAAAATAAGTTTTTAGAATCATTTTGAAGAATGATTTAGAAAAGTAGATTTTTCTAAAAGGATTTTTGGGTAATGTAAAAATGTTTTTATTGAGAACTAAGTTTTTTGTAATCAAGATCTAGGGATTAATGAAATTGTTAATTTCTTAAAAAAATAACTTCTTCCCCCGGTTACCCCTTCTCCCATGTCTCCTCCACGAGCTCAAGCTCAAGACGTCTTTCTTTCCCCTTACTACAGCTCCCCAACCCCCCTTGTCATTTCCCCCCCATTCCTTATCATCACTGTAACACCCCAAGCTTCCACAGTACACTTCTCTTTGAATAATACAATAGCTTGTGTTGTACGCAGCTCCGAGTTCTAGCACACCAAGACCAATCAAACTAGTCGTTTAAAAAGAAGTTATGAATAGTAATACCCACTTTTTAAAATTTAATAATTTTTATTTTTCAAAATGGACTTCATTTTTGGATTCGGAATATCAAAATTATCATAGGGTAAATTATTGGTATTTTTCCAAAAACTTTTAATTTTCGATGAATAGTGAAAAACAATGCGTTATTGTTTAAAACCGACTTTTTATTTAAATAATAATTATTTTTATTTAAACTTATTTTAAAGTCAAAATAGATACATAATACCTATATTAGTCCAATGTAATTCATTGGAGTCATTTTATAATAGGATTAGATATATAAAATTTTATTGAACATTTTAATGTCTTTTATCCACCTTCTAGACACATTTGTAAATTTGCATAAAACGTAATTTTACCACTTATGTTAATTTAATTTAAAAAATCCAAAAGACATGGTTTTCATCAGTAATTAAAATTTGGTTCAATAGGATGAAAATAATTTTTGTGAATAGTAACTTTTGAATTTTATTTACCATAGTTAAAAGTAAATAGAGTAATTAAAGGTAAAAATAATATTATAATAATATAGAATTACCCCCAAAAACATGTCCTAGTTCAATTGGATATGTGTATTTAGACCAAAATAAACCTTAGGAAATAAATAAGATCCTTTTTGATCCAATTGGATTAGATTAAGACATTTATTATATTTTTTTAAAGAAGAGTTAAAAGTGTTAAATTCAAATTTTAATAACTAAAACAATTTTAATATAGGGTTATACATAATATAAATTCTTATATAAATATTCATTATAAATATAAAAATATTTCCTAAATCATAGTATTTTATTTATAATTTATATACATTAAATAATTAAATTTATTTATGACACAATGATGATACAATGATTACCTTATTAATGAAAGATTAAAATAATTGATATTATAAATATTAAAATAAATGTAAATTGAACTTTTTGATTCAATCCACGAATTTTTTAGGTTAATATGACATGTTAGGGTTGATTCAATGTGTTTTTTTGTAAGTAATCAAGTTGTGACGACTTTAACAAAAAACCAAATACTAAATAGTGCCAAAATTGACATATATGAGTTTTTAAAACAAATACTAATTTATTAAATTATATAATAGTCCTAAAAATATAAAATTCATCCAAATGACTTATATAATGATAAATATTTAATTAATTAACCACTTTAGGTTCTCTTGTCATTTTATAGTAACTATATTAACCATGTAGTATAAAAATACAAGAAGACATCATAAAAGTTAATCTATTTAACTAAGGGTTAAGTATAAAAGATAAGATTAATATAGTGACCTAAAAATGTATAAAACCAATTTTTTGAGAGTTTTTAGACCCATAACCATCTTATCCTACAAATAAAACCATTTTTTAGCTATTAGACACCTAAAATAATTTTATAATAAATTAATATTTCAAGATTTTCCTAAAGTGCCCCTCACCTCTCTTATAAAAGGGTACTTCCCCTTCTATTAAATTCACGACTCCAAAGCCATTTGGCCCGGCCAGAACCTACTCAAATATCCTCCAAAATACCCTAAATTCATCCTAGTTTCCTTAATTTGATAAAAAATTCAACCTAAAGAGCCCTTTTGTTCAAATCAAAAGGATGCATCCAAAGAAGAGGTAATTATTTTATCATCTCTTTCAAAGTTCATTTCTTCTTCCACTTCCTCTTTCTTTGTTGTTTCCATACTAAAAAAATAAATTCAGTACCATATACATAATGAGATGTTATTATAAATATGGTACAACCATATTCATTATTCTATCCATCCTATGAATAAAAAAGTCACCATACGTGCGTACGTACGACTTACCGTCTCCACGTCGTGGTGTAGTTTGTTATTCAAAACTTCATTATTTGGATGGGTATAATAATTAGTATAATTTATGTAAATAATAAATATAACATGTTAATGATTCTTTATATATAATATACCATCCAATTACATACGATTTCACCATTAATAGAATGATATTGTTGCTCATGTGTACGTACGACTTACCGTCTCCACGACGCAATGAGATTTCATTCCCCATCATAACTATTCAAGAATAATTTTCATTTGATGATTAAACAATAATGTTTAAGTACTTAATATTATTTTTTATATGAATCAAATACATCCTATCTATAAAAAACATTACTTACATTACAAAACATATAAAGGAAAATGAATCAGTTACCACTCGAAACAATGATACTATTGAAATATTATTAACAAATCCATATTAAAGGATCATATATGATTTAATATTTATTTATTTGGTTCTTTTATAATTTAATAACAATTATCTAACTATTATATATGAGGTTAATGTTCCCTCTACTAATGAAAAGTACAAGGTAATGGTTAATTTTACAATCCCTTTATTATCTGAGGTTGTTTATACATAAGTATCTACTAGGACTTATTTATCATTCACATTAATTTTTCTTAAAAATGTATTTCAAAACATTTTTAATATTTCCTATAATATGTATTAAATTCATTTATACCCTTTTTGGACTTTTTATAAAATGTTTTGAAAGGAATATTTCCATCATTTTCCAAACAAGGTACTTTATGACCTTTTCAAAAAATTAAGGAAAGAATGTTTTTTTAACTTATACGGTGGGTGTGGCTATTTTCTTCCATTATAACACCTTCAAATATTACCTTACAAGATTATAATAATATTTTAAAAATAAATGTTTTCTTTTATAATTATGTGACTTTTAAATGATTTCAAATTAGAAAGAGATATTTCTCTCAAATAGTTTTTGGATTGATTTCATATGTGTTAACATCTACTATTGGATTTTATGTTTAATTGAAGTTAATTTATTATGATACAATATTCCATATTGTATTGATAGTTTTATGATATGTTTGACTGTGTATGTTTTATTTTTATGTAATTAATGGTTTATGGTTAAAGTATTAACATTTCTTATTCAAATTTAAAAAGAATATTTATATTATGTTTCACCATTTTCATATGAGGAATGCATTGGATGTAGTAAGTGACAGCCGAGGCTCAATATAGCCCCTCGATGCATTGGTAGGTCTCATGAGACAAACTAGTATCTTTGAAAAAGGCCTTGAAAATATTTTTATTTATAGTCTTGGCATGAGGCCTTGACTGCGTGGTTATGATTTCCAACATTATGCATTCCATAATTATGAGATTAGCTATTGATATTACATGTGATTATTAGTCTAGTAGAATATCCATGTGAATAAGTAAATGGAATTACTTGATTTATCTTTTCCATATTATGTTGATGTTTATTTTTAAAAGGATTTTTTTAGTCATATACATTGGATTAAATGTTTATTATTATTTATGTTGGTTTCCTCTATATTGTTATCCTTAATGACCATCTGAGATCAACACTTTATTATGTTTTATTTTTCCCAAGATGCGAAGAATTATATTATTACTGACCTGTGGGGATATTCTAAGTTATATGAGTGTATTTAAAGGAGACACAATGTTTTTTTTCATTTCATAATGTAATGTAAAACTTATGTATGTATCTAGTAATTACAAGGCTACTAAACTGATTGATATTTTTGGACATGATCTCTTGTGATCGTGCCAATTTTATGTAATAATACACCAACTCTGTGTAACTGGGGTCAGGGCGTTAAAGTTGGTATTAGAGGAAGTTTAGTAAAAACCTTGGAAACTAGATTTGGAAAAACTTTGATTAGAGAACATTACCCTAAGATAGAATTTGGGGACTATTATATAATAACATCCAAAATTTTTGGTAATGTAGATATTATGTGGGTTTTCCAAGAAATACATCCCTCTTTGGATACTACAAGTGTACATGGTTCTGGCATAGATATACCTAGGAGTGAAAACTCCAACAAGGAGTTTTGGGCTTGACCCAAGGCATCATGGTACATGACAATGAGCCTTAGTGCACACCTAGTTTGACACTCCTGGGAGTTATGCTTAGGATAATTTACATTTTCCTTACAAACTATTATGAAGGATTTTTGAGTAAATACTTTCCCAAAGAAGAAAATTTTAAGATTATGAATTATATGCATAAACTATTCAATTTATGTTAGGTATTTTACAAGTTTGGAATTATGAATTGCGATTCATAAACTAATCTACTGTATTCCATTGTTTATAAATGATGCCTAGTGGAAGGAATGGAAACCATGTCAACGCACGTAATACATGTAGTTATTTACATCCTATTCAAGATAATTATAGTAGAGATGGTGATACAACTTGTGCTGAACAACTTATAACCATACTGGGATGACTCACTTAGGTTATGAATAATATTCTTACCCATATAAAGAACCCTAATCCACAACAAAAAGGATCAATGTTAACCGATTCATGAGGCAACAACCACCAAAATTAAATAGGACTACAAATCCATTTGTAGATGAGCAATGGATAAGTTTGATAGAAAAAATATTTCATGCTTTGGGGAGTAACGAAAGGTAAAAAGTTTTCATGGCATTTTATCGCCTCTCAGGAGATGTAGATCAATGGTGGTCATTAATTCAAAACACAAAGAAGGATTAAAAAGTATCAAATATTGAATGGAGGGAGTTTAAAGATATTTTCTTAGAAAAATACTTTCCTCATAAACATCGAGCAGATATGGAAAGGAAATTTCCAAGTATAAGGAAAAATGAGGATGAGAATGTCGCAAAGTATGAGGATAACTTTACTAGGTTATCAAGGCATGCTGCAGATTATATACGTAAACCAAGAAGTAATATTGATCAATTTTTTGATGGGTTAAAACCATTTCTCTGATGAGTATTAGTCTCAGAATCCTTCTCATCGTACGAAAATATATTCTCATGTGCTATCAATACATAAAAAGAATTTTCTAAGTATTATGAATTTAATGTGAAGAAAGAAAAGAAAAGATATTCTGAACACTCTTGAAAAGGAAATAAGGGGAATAAGGGAAAATTTGAATTTCCACCCTTTAGTAAATGTGGGAAGAAACGCCCTGGTACATGCCTAAAGGGAATGAGAATTTGTTACAAGTGTGGATAAAAAGGCCACCAAGATCATAAATGCAATGGAAAGAATAAAGCTACCAATGTTCAATGATATAACTATAAATAGATGGGACATTATGAAAATTATTTTCCTAAGCATCAAAGAAATTTTACCTAGAAAAAGAAAAGGGAGCAAGGCCAATCTTATGCGATCACTACTGCTGAGGTTGAAGTTCCTAATGACGTGCGTTTCCTCAAAATTAGCTAATTCTTTATTTGATTCTGGATCATCGCATTATTTTTTATCTTCCAAATTTCCAAGAAAATTATATATTTCCAATTTGACTTAACAAGGAATTTTTCAGTCAAATATCCTAAGGGAATTATCATAAAAACAAAGTTTTTTCAATCAGTTACCATTATGGAATATAAACGTGCTTTATCTACTGATCTTATTGTCATACCCTCTATAGCTCTACTAAATTCAATTATTGGTGAGGAAGGGAGTGAAATAACTATGGGTGAGGAAAGGAATGTTCAAATATAGGATGTATCTATTAATCAAGAATATGTTGATGTGTTTTTAGAGGATTTACCTAGACATCCTTAAGAATGGGAAATTGAGTTTTCCATTTACTTAATTCCTGGTTCAAGGCCCATATCGAAGACCCCTTATAGAATGACCAATATGGAATTAGTGGAATTGAAGAAAAAATAAGAGTAAATGAGTAATAAAGGATTTATTCACCCTAGTGTTTCTCCATGGGGAGCCCATGCTTTTTTGTTAATAAGAAATATGGATCTATGATGTAGTGCATTGACTATAGGGAAATCAATGCTATAACAATAAAGAACAAGTATAACCTACCTCTCATTGATGATTTATTCGATAAAATTCATGGAGCTCAATATTTTTCAAAGATTGAACTTAAATTTGGATAACATCTGTTGTGCGTGAGGAAGGAAGAAATTCCAAAGACAACATTTCAAACCAGGTATGGGAATTACGAGTTTATAGTAATGCCTTTTGGACTGACTAATGCACCCTATTTTTTAATGGATCTAATAAAATAGAGTCTTCAAGGAATATATTGATGAATTTTTAGTGGTATTTATTGATGATATCTTGGTATACTCTATAATCTACATAGATCATTAAATCACTTGCGCACTATTCGGAAAACTCTTAAAAGAAATGAATTATAAGGGACGTTTTGCAAGGATGATTTCTAGATTTAGGAAATTTATTTTCTTGGTTGTCTCTAAGGATGGAATCTCTATTGATCCTTAAAAGATAAGGGCAATCCAATAATTCACAACATCGATGAGTATAATTGAGGTACACAGTTTTATTGGTTTAGCAGGTTACTATCAGCATTCCATCCAGAATTTTTCCCGATTGGATAACCCATTAACCAAGATCACACGTAAAGGGGTTAAAATTGGTTGGACAAAAGATTGTGAAGAATGTTTTGAAGAATTTAAGAGAAGATTAGTCAATGATCCTATCTTGACTCTACCATCAGAAAATGATGAGTTTGTTATTTATAGTGATGCTTCAAAGAAAGGACTTGGTTGTGTCCTTATGCAGAATGATTGAGTTATTGACTATGCATCACAACATCTAAAAATTAATGAAAAAAACTATCATAATAATTATCTTGAGTTATAAGATATAATCTTTACTCTAAAGATATGGAGAAACTGTCTCTATGGTGAAAAATGTGAGATATATACCGATAACAAGAGTTCTAAGTATATTTTCTCAAATAAAGAATTCAACATGAGGCAAAGGCGATGGCTTGAACTACTCAAGGATTATGATTGCACAATACACTACCACCTGAGGAAGAAAAATAAGGTGGAAGATTATTTGATAAGAAAGGATCATAGAAATATGAACAAGATGAGAGTTGAAAGGGATCCTATGTTCATGGATCTAGTAAAAATGGATATAAGAATAATCATAGAAGGTGAAACATCAATAATTTTTAAAATGGTTTCCAAACCATCTTTACTAGAAAGGGTAAAAAGTTCTCAGACTAATGATGATGAGTTTCAAAAGAAAATTAAAGCTATGAATGATGGGAGATTGGTTGAATTTGTATATGAAGATGGAATTTTGAAATTTTGGAAGAGGCTTTGTATTTCCGATATACCTAATCTAAAAAGGGAATTATTGGATGATGCTCATAGATCCAATTTCCCAATACACCCTGGTAGTAGTAAGATTTATGGTGATTTGAAGGAAAATTTTTGGTGGGACAATATGAAGAGGGATATTATTGATTATGTGTCAAGATGTATCATTTTTCAATAGGTGAAGGATAGAAGACAACATCCTAGATGAGTCATGCAACCTATTCCCATACCGAAGTGGAAATGGGATGATATTACAATGGAATTTGTCATGGGGATACCAAAGACTCCTAGAAGGAATCATGAAATATGGATCATTGTTGATCATCTTACCAAGTCGGTACATTTTCTTGCTATAAGAGAAGATTTACCACTTGAAAGTTTAACCAGACTATATATTAATGAAATTTCAAGACTTCATGGCATACCCCTATCAATTGTTTCAGATCTTGATCCCCATTTTATATCAAGATTCTGAAAAAATATTCATAAATCCCTAGACATTAAACTTTGTTTGAGCACTTCCTACCACCCTCAAACTGATGGACAATCAGAACTGACTATTAAAACCTTAGAAGACATGTTGAGATCTTTCTCACTTGATTTTCAAGGTATGTGGGATCATTATTTACCTCTGGTAGAATTTTCCTACAACAATAGCTTTCATTCAAGTATTCAGATGGAATCATATGAAGCATTTTATGGAAAAAGATGTCACACACCACCTTTTGGGGATGATATTGGTGAATGAAAACTCATTGACCCATAACTTGTTGAGGAAAAAATAGAAAATTTGAAGATTATCCAAACCCACATCAAAGTAACTCAAAGTAGGCAAAAGATCTATGCCAACAACCAAAGAAATGATTTGGAATTTCAAGTAGGAGATCATGTTTTATTGTAGGTATCTCCCTGGAAGGGTGTTATACAATTCGGTAATAAGGGTAGATTATGTCCCAAGTACATCAGACTGTTCGAAATTCTAGAATGAATTGGATTTGTAGTTTACCATTTGGCAATGCTGCCAAGTCTCTCCAAAGTTCATGATGTGTTCCACATATCACTTTTGAGAAAATACATGCCTGACCCAATGCATGTACTCACCTATGATGAAATAGAACTGGAACTTGATATGTCTTATTATGAAGAGCCTATCAATATTCTTGATACCAGATAAAAAATGTTGAGAAAATAGACAACTCGTCTGGTAAAAGTTCTTTGGAGAAACCATAAAATGGAAGAGGCAATGTGGGAACCTGAGGAACTTATGTTGAAGAACCACCGAAATCATTTTATGTAGTAATATTCTAGAAATTTCTAATATGAAATTATTTTAAGGAGGGAATAATGTAACACCCCAAGCTTCCACGATACGCTTCTCTTTGAATAATACAATATCTTGTGTTGTACGCATCTCCGAGTTCTAGCACACCACGACCAATAAAACTAGCCATTTAAAAAGTAATTATGAATATTAATACACACTTTTTGAAATATAATAAATTTTATTTTTCAAAATGGACTTCAGTTTTGGATTTGTAATATCAAAATTATCATAGGGTGAATTATTGGTATTTTTCCTAAAACTTTTAATTTTTAATGAATTGTGAAAAACATTGCCTTATTGTTTAAAACCGACTTTCTATTTAAATAATTAATATTTTTTTAAAACTTATTTTAAAGTAAAAATAGATACATAATACCTATATTAGTTCAATTTAATTCATTGGAGTCATTTTATAATAATATTAGATATATAAAATTTTATTGAACTTTTTAATGTCTTTTATCCACCTTCTAGGCACCTTTGCAAATTTGCATAAAACTTAATTTTACCACTTCAGTGAATTGAATTTAAAAAACACAACAGATACAGTTTTCATCAATAATTAAAATGTGGTTCAATAGGATGAAAATAATTTTTGGGGAATTGTAACTTTTGAATTTTATTTATCACGGTTAAAAGTAAATAGGGAAATTAAAAGTAAAAATAATATTATAAAAATATAAAATTACACCAAAAAATGTCATAATTCTATTGGATAAGTGTATTTAGACCAAAATAAACCTTAGTACAAAAATATGATCCTTTTTTATCCACTTGGATTATATTAGGACATTTATTATATTTTATTGAAAGAAGAGTTAAAAGTGTTAAATTAAAATTTTAATAACTAAAACATTTTTAATACAGGGTTATAAATAATATAAATTAGGCTATAAATATTCATTATAAATATAAAATTATTTCCTAAATCATAGTATTTTATTTATAATTTTTAGATACTAAATAATTAAATTTATTTATGATACAATGATGTTGCAGTAATTACCTTATTAATGAAATAGTAATATAATTGATATTATAAATATTAAAATAAATGTAAATTGAACCTTTTTGTCACGAACCAAATCTGGTCGCCATCAAAACCGGCACCCAACCCAGCCCGCAACAAGGCTCAAAGGGCGTTCCCGATCCCCATGAGCTGGTACAAGTGCCCGGGTATCATAAAATGATGTTTGGGAACGATTTACCCAAGTTTATAAACATTAAACAACAAACAAACTCAATAAAACGAATATGGATTTTTCAACTAAAACCATATTTTAAAAAATTCAGAACTGAATTACATATTTTAAAACAACTCAACAAGACTATAAAAAAGGTACAAAATCAAAATTAAACAGCCCAAGAACCCTCATGACAAGGGGAACCGCCCTCAAGCCATCTCCACAAGACTTCACCACCAAGGACATGCTAGAAACCCGAACCACTGGAACTAAAAACTGTATCCAAACCTGAAACAACAAAACAACCAAATCTACTTAAACCCAAGGGAGTAAGTAGGGTGTGATAAAATTCCCAGTAGGATACCACCACTAAGAGATTCCATGTGATAAACATTCAAAGACAAAAAGCTTGCAAGTTTTCATAAACAGAAAATGCTAGTTACAATTTCTAAAAGATGAAACTAAAAAAATAGTTTTCAAGTGGGCTATCATTAAGAATAAACAATTTTAAAAATAATGTCAACACTACTGAATTTTCCATCCAACTATACCATATGCCGACGGTAAGTACAAAGTAAATAATGAGCACAAGCAATGGGAAATAACCCCTTGGCACTAGCTCGTTGTGGGTCCCAGGTACCTCGTATCTCAGTGAGAGTAACCATCACAATATCCGTTATTGTGCACGAGCCACTAGTAGGGAACATACCCATAACCTAATGGTCCCCAATAATCATCACCATAGTTTAGTTAGAGTTGTAATCGTCAATCTTTCTAAGTGAAACTGAGGCCACACCCCACAGATTCACTAGCATACTAGTACACGTCCACCCACCTAGATACCCGGGTTTTCCCCTTGTGTTCAGAAAAGTTCAACAAGTCAATAAATATACAATGCACATGAAAATATCATTTACACATCACAACTTCACCAAACAGTCAACATGTATTCCACACAATTCTAAAAATATACCTTTTCATTCAAATGAATTTTGAAATCATACTCACACCAAAAATAGCCCACAACACATTTTGCACATCTTTCACAATTCAACAAATCCATTAACAATTTTATATAATCTTTTACAAGATTCTAAAGATCACCTAACAACCCAATCACAGGTTACATAATACCCTTTTCATAAACAAATTCCATTTTGCACATCACACTCACGCAAAACAGCCCGAAAACACGTTTCACACCCACATCCCAATTTCATAAATCACCTTGACAAATTAGAAAACATTAACAAAATGTTTTACAACATAACTAACCACTTTATGTTTAAAAAATTTATTTTAGGAACATACTATCACCAAAATAGTACATAATAAACCATTTCAAACTTTGTGTAACTCATTAAATCATTTATAATTTTCATAAAACCAACCCAAGAGGTGCAACCATGGTTTGCATACAAAACCCATTTCAAAAACCTAATTCAAGACCAAAACAATTCCAATAACAATCTAAATCAGAATTGGCCTCCATAAAAACATTTATTAAACCACCCCCAAGTTTTATACAAATACCTCAAACAATACCACAAAAGGTACACATGAAAAACACATGTTTTCACAAATCACGTTCAAGAAGTACAATATGGTTTCACACATTAAAACCATTAAAAAACCCCATTACAAGGCCAACATGACATTAAGGCATTAACAAACCAGAATTTTCAGCCCCTTTCAACACTAATAATTCACTTTCACATGTTATAAAATACACCCAAATATTTCCCCAAGAGCCATGCATGAAAAGCACCTAATTCCAAGCAAAAATGAAACTACAAAATTAAACACTTAACTCAATCCATCACAAAAACAGTTTTCGAACCACACAAAATAGATTTTAAACATACTAAATTAATAAACCAATAAATCTAACTCATCATAAAATGTTTATACATGGAATCACCTACCTTTTATGTCGAAACACTCAAAACAAGGTGCGAAACATAAACTGCACCACCGCTGCACCTCAAGGAATTAAAATACAACCTAAAACTAGAAGAATTCACCCAAAAGACAAGAAATAAAACCCTAGGTTTGAACCCTAACTTCTGGACATTATTAACCTTATGGATAAGGTATGAAACTCTAATCACATTGAATGTAACCCTAAGAAAATTGAAAGAAGAATAAAGAAGACCAACTTACTTGAGAGATATTGTAGAAATCGCCTCACATACACTAGTAGATAAATTTGAAAACATCCAAACATTTAAGGGAGGTTCAAAAAAGGATAAGGGGACCATATAGGAATTTGAATGGGGAAAAAAGAGTGATAATTGAAGGAGTTATGAAGGAAACAAATTACCTTTATAAATCTGCACGAAATGTGAGTGCTTTAGAAGTTTTGACCTACACCGCAATGCAAATGAGATGAAAAGAGGGTGGGAGGATACTAGACGCGCGGCTGGGTTCAATGGTCATGTTTGGGGCTTAGAATCACCGAAAAATACTTAATATTGGATAAGTTATTAATTAAACAACTTTTATTCTTAAAATTGGAATTGGGCTTTCGGGCAGACCCAATCCCTTAAATAAAAACCCATATACAACTTGTTTATGGATTTATAAAGTCTCCAAAATACAATGGTGGTGTTAATATGTCAGGGGAGACCATTTCAGAACTTGTATGGGTGAAAAATATTAAAAAATTAAAAAGTTATAAAAGAAACAAAATTTATTTTTAAATATGGAATTGGGCTCACAGTTTGGCCCAATTCATGAAAACTCACCCATTCCACCATAAAAGATTGAAAAAACCCAAAAACAAAGCATAAATGAAAATTAAATGAAATTTAACTTTAAAATAAGTCATTTATGTGACAATTATTCCCACCATTAAAACTTTCCATCCTCAGAAAGCTACCACAAGGACAGATACCAAAACCACACCCAACCAATAAACCAAGATGTACTTCTTTTCCAAGCTTCGCCCCCAAGGGCCAAAACACCTCCAGTGATCAATTAAGGAATGATTAATCTCACAACCCAAACTTACACCAATTTATTGAAATGATAAATCACATTCATAAATTATCCCAAAATTAAACTCCTCAAATTCTATCTGAACAAGACTCAGGCAATTCACCCAAACGAACAACAACTTGGAACACGGTTACACTTACCTAACATTAACTAAACCATTGGGAGCTATCTAATCCAAACATTTACTGAAGGAAGATATTGGTATCTAGATAGTTCTGAATGAGACTACCTACCACCAAGACAATACCATGGATAAATATGAGCTATTGGTATGGGGGGACACAAATAGACACCCCACCATAAGCGGCAACCTATATTATTTTTCGAGATAGAATGAAGACACTAACAGGGGGAGGCCTGAACGAACTCCCTAGTATAAAGGGTAGAATTCCATTCACAGTTTACGAAGGAACGTACATGAGAATCATTGTGGGTCTCCCCACCATAAGAACCAACCATCTTAACTAATCAGCATGGGCTGACACAGAAAGACCCAATTTTTTTAAAGATTTGGGAAGGGCACAGGGTCAGTCCGCACAGTTTGGGAAACCGTACACTAACTATGCAAATCATTCTTTCCATGTGGCTTCCTAGCACACTGTCACTACTAATCGTGCACAAAATGTGTGCTCAAACTGTCTATCCAAATTTACAACCATTCTCCAATGACTCAATGGAAACCAATGAGGGAGGGAATGATATTAGGTGATGACATGGGTACAAGGCCCTCCACCTATTTCCACTGAACAAGAACAATATAAGGAAGATGATGACACCATAGGTTTAAACACTTCTTATCTTTCACACTGAGGATATGACATTTTACAAGGGTTTAAATGACCCAGGGATTTCCCCTAACTATGAGCCAGCTTCTCTCCGATACCTATGGCTGGAGCACAAATGATCGAAGCATCTTCGGCCTCACAGTTAGTCCTTGGAAACCCCCTGAACAAGAATTATTCTTTCAGTGCTACCAAAAACTACACTACAATCCCCGATACGATTTTCAAGACATAACACATTCCAAACTCACTTTACACTAACCCAATATTTCAATGAAACAAGGGCTTAGAATATGAACTCAAATCACACCTTGTTTCTTCGGGTAAGAAACAATAGAAGTAAATAACACCTATACTCACCTTCCTAAAAAAATGGATGATTTTGAAGTTTTTACAAGGGATACATTCTCCCAACATAATATAGACTCTCAAATTATTGCATGAATTTCACCTTTAGGGTCAATCGAGCACATGACATCATAAGGAGTCACCGAACATGACCATTGTGACTAATATAAGAAATTAATGGAAAGGGACCTTATACTACATCTGCAAACAACACACAATTCTAGAAAGTGGCCACAATATCCTCTTGTGACCAGATTTCCCACACTGGTAGTTTATCGTGAACTCCTTCTTCGAAGAGACTACGATGGACTGAGAGGACCTCTTAGACACCATCTAGATACTAATCTATGCTAACAACCCCAGGCAACTTCCACCGTAGGAAAATATGAAAACTTAAGAAGCTATGGTCTCTTGAAACCTTCCATGATCACTCTACCACTACAAGATGATAAAAAAACCAGGAAAGGAAAGGGTGTGGACTCAATCTAAAAATCTCAAGAAAAATATTCCTTATATTGATCAACTGGAGGTTCATTAAACGGCGAAACAATCCGGGTTGTACTTCAGTTGTGAACTAACCCTTAATGGGGTGTACCTTATCCAACGATTGAACCCAAGGACCCAACCAAGATGGTTCATTGGTCAAGATATACCACAAACCAGATCCAAACACATGAAGGGAACCACCGTAAAGGCGTCCCAATTTTTTTTTCAAAAGAGACCACTAACCGTCCCTACAACACAACTTACCGACCAAACTCAAACCCAAAACACAGTTCAAACAGGAGGGGTTCTTGAACTCAAATCATCCCACAACATCAACTTTTTCAAAAACACATAATACACACCATCCCAAACTATTTATAAATACATCCTGTTTTTCATTAAAACCATTTCTTTGAAAACAAACGGTTCAACGGTAAGCGTATCCACCAATGGTACCCCATGGGCCTCACACATGCATGTTTTGGTGCCACACCGGGCACCCTCCTCATATCCGTTCCAGCACTCATCCAGTCATGCCATAAACCATCCATCATCCCATATAACCACATGCATGTGGTCACTCACGAAAACACCAAAGGTTAAAACAAAGATTCTTTCCACTTTTCAAAACCAAAACGGTCAACCAACACATACTTTTTCTCAAAACCACTAACCAGAAGATCAAAATCCCAATTCAAATCTTACTAAACATTTCAGAAAGACACAACCATTTATACAAGAACTCAATTTCATGTTATTCACATCAATTTTATGTCATCTTATCCCATTAAAACACCCTTTTATTTTTTAGAAAACTCTATTGGAAACACTTTTTCAAAACCAACTTCAGTATAGTTTATAATTTTAAAAAGAGGTGTAAGCACACCATTTTACATTTGAATATAATTCTGAAAATTCAGTTCCAACATTTCATAAATCAAACCATTCCATCTTTATTTGAAAATCATTTCACAAAAACTTTACACTTCTTAAAACCAAGTCACTTTAAAACCAAAGTTCCAAGATTTCAAAATTAAAGAACACAAGACAATGTGAGAGGAAACTAGTTTCAGTGGGTGACTTGGACATATGGTTGGCGGCCATATTCCAATCACTTCACTATGACAGAGAGTGTTCTAAGGAATATCCCCAGCTCCACATGGCTTGTCAGGCCCTGCGAGCTCACTAAGACCATTAACCCAACTCTCTTTTCATTTCCCCTAATCATCATTAAACCAAGAAAACCAAAGGACTATGAAAGGTCCCGACTTCCCCTAGAGACCTGAATCCCGTCATGAGGTGTGGTGATCATCCACACTACTCATAATAGAAATTACAAGTCCCAACATTCCTAACTCCAGAATATCTCGACTGTTCCCCAAATAACATGACTCAAAGAGAGCGAACCTCCTCTGATACCATTTTGTCACGAACCAAATCTGGTTGCCATCAAAACCAGCACCCAACCCGGACTGCAATAAGGCTCGAAGGGCGTTCCCGATCCCCACGGGCTGGCACAAGTGCCCGGGTATCATAAAATGATGTTTGGGAATGATTTACCCAAGTTTATAAACATTAAACAACAAACAAACTCAATAAAACGAAGCTGGATTTTTCAACTAAAACCATCTTTTAAAAAATTCAGAACTGAATTACATCTTTTAAAAAAACTAAACAAGACAATAAAAAAGGTACAAAATCAAAATTAAATAGACCAAGAACCCTCATGGTAAGGGGCACCTCCCTCAAGCCATCTCCACAATACTTTACCACCAAGGACATGCTAGAAACCCGAACCACTAGAACTAAAAACTGTATCCAAACCTGAAACAACAAAATAACCAAATCTAGTTACACCCAAGGGTGTAAGTAGGGTGTGATACAATGCTCAATAGGATACCACCACTAAGAGATTCCATGTGATAAACATTCAAAGACAAAAAGCTTACAAGTTTTCATAAACAAAAAATGCTAGTTACAATTTCTAAACGATGAAACTAAAAAAATAGTTTTCAAGTGGGTTATCATTAAGAATCAACACTTTTAAAAATAATTTCAACACTACTGAATTTTCCAGCCAACTATACCATATTCCGACGGTAAGTACAAAGTAAATAATGAGCACAAGCAATAGGAAATAACCCCTAGGTACTAGCTCGTTATGGGTCCCAGGTACCTCGTATCTCGGTGAGAGTAACCATCACAATATCCGTTCTTGTGCACGAGACACTAGTAGGGAACATACCCATAACCTAGTGGTCCCCAATCATCATCATCATAGTTTAGTTAGAGTTTTTAGAGTCAACATTTCTATGTGAAATTGAGGCCAAACCCCACGAATTCACTAGCATACTAGTACACGTCCACCCACCTAGATACCCGGGTTTTCCCCTTGTGCTCAGACAATTTCAACATGTCAATAAATATACACTGCACATGAAAATATCATTTTCACATCACAAGTTCACCAAACAGCCGACATGTATTCCACACAAGTCTAAAAATCCACCTTTTCATTCAAATGAATTTTGAAATCATACTCACACCAAAAATATCCCACAACACATTTTGCACATCTTTCACAATTCAACAAATCCGTTAAAAATTTTATATAATCTTTTCCAAGATTCTAAAAATCACATAACAGCCCAATCACATGTTACATAATACCCTTTTCATAAAAAAACTCCATTTTTCACATCACACTCATGCAAAACAGCCTGAAAACACGTTTCGCACCCACATCCCAATTTTATAAATCACCTCGACAAATTACAAAACATTACCAAAACGTTTTACAACATAAATGACCACTTTATGTTTCAAAAATTCATTTTAGGAACATACTATCACCAAAACAATACATAAGAAACCATTTCACACTTTGTGTAACTCATTAAATCATTTATAATTTTCATAAAACCAACCCAAGAGGTGCAACCATGGTTTGCATACAAAACCCATTTCAAAAACCTAATTCAAGACCAAAACAACGCCAATAACAATATAAATCATAATTGGAATCCATAAAAACATTTATTAAACCACCTAAAAGTTTTATACAAATACCTCAAACAGTACCACAAAAGGTACATATGAAAAACACATGTTTTCACAAATCACGTTCAAGAAGTACAACATGGTTTCACACATTAAAACCATTCCAAAACCCCATTACAAGGCCAACATGACATTAAGGCATTAAAAAAACAGAATTTTAATCCCCTTAAAACACTAATAAATTACTTTCACATGTTATAAAATACACCCAAATATTTCCCCAAGAGCCATGCATGAAAAGCACCCAATTCCAAGCAAAAATGCAACTACAAAATTAAACACTTAACTCAATCCATAAAAAAACAGTTTTTAACCAAAAAAAATAGATTTGAAACATACTAAATTAATAAAACAATCAATCAAACTCATCATAAAATGGTTATACATGGAATCAACTACCTTTTATGTCGAAACACTCAAAACAAGGTGCGAAACATAAACTGCACCACCACCGCACCTCAAGGAATTGAAATCCAACCTAAAACAAGAAGCATTCACCCAAAAGACAAGAAATAAAACCCTAGGTTTGAACCCTAACTTCTGGAAATTATGAACCTTATGGATAAGGTATGAAACTCTAATCACATTGAATGTAACCCTAAGAAAATTGAAAGAAGAATGAAGAAGACCAACTTACTTGAGGGATCTTGTAGAAATTGCCTCACATACACCAGTAGATGAATTTGAAAACAGAAAAACATTTAAGGGAAGTTTTAAAAAGGATAAGGGAACCATGTAGGAATTTGAATGGGGAAAAAAGAGTGATAATTTAAGGAGTTATGAAGGAAACAAATTACCTTTATAAATCTGCCCGAAATGTGAGTTCTTCAGAAGTTTCGACCTACACCACGATGCAAATGAGATGAAAAGAGGATTAGAGGATATGGGACGCGCGGCTAGGTTAAATGGGAATGTTTGGGGCTTGGAATCACTGAAAAATCCTTAATATTGGATAAGTTATTAATTAAACAAATTTTATTTTTAAAACTGGAATTGAGCTTTCGGGCAGGCCCAATCCCTTAAATAAAAACCCATATACAACTTTTTTATGGATTTCTAAAGGCTCGAAACTACAATGGTGGTGTTAATATGTCAGGGGAGACCATTTAAGAACTTTAATGGGTGAAAAATATTAAAAAATGAAAAAGTTATAAAAGAAACAAAACTTATTTTTAAATCTAGAATTGGGCTCACGGTTTGGCCCAATTCATGAAAACTCACCCATTCCACCATAAAAGCTTGACAAACCCCAAAAACAAAGCATAAATGAAAATTAAATGAAATTTAACTTTAAAATAAGTCATGTATGTGAAAGTTTTGATTCCATAAATTAATTTTATAGGTGAATATGATATGTTAGGGTTGATTCAATTCATTTTTTTCAAAGTAATCAAGTTGGGATGACTTTAACAAAAACCAAATACTAAATAGTATCAAAATTGACATAAATGAGTTTTTAAAACAAATAATATTTTATTAAATTATATAACAGTCCTAAAAATATAAGATTTAGAAAAATGACTTAGATAATGCCACATATGTAATTAATTAACCTCTTGAGGTTCTCTTGGCATTTTATAGTGACTATATTAACCATGTAGTAAAAAAATACAAGAAGACATCATAAAAATTAAACTATTTAACTAAGGGTTATGTCTAAAATATAAGGTTAATATGGTGGCCTAAACATGTATAAAAACTTTTTGTTGAGAAGTTTTAGACCCATACCCATATTATACTCGAAATAAATTCATTTTTAGCTATTAGAAACCGAAAATAATTTTATAATAAATTAATATTTCAAGCTTTTCCTAAAGTGCCGTTCACCTCTCTTATAAAAGGGTAATTCCCATTTTCTTAAATTCACACCTCCAAAGCCATTTGTCTCAGAAAAAACATACTTAAATCTCCTTTAAACTACCCTCACTTAATCCTAGAGTCCTTAATTTGATCATAAATCCAATCTAAGGATACCTTTTGTTCAAATCAAAAGGAAGCACCCGAAGAAGAGGTAATTATTTTATCACCTCTTTCAAAGTTCTTTTGTTCTTCCACTTTATATTTATATGTTATTTACATTCTAAAATAATAACTCTAGTAAATTCTACATACTGGTATGTTATTATAAATATGGTACAACCATATTCATTATTCTATCCATCCTACGAATGACAAAGTCACCATACGTGTGTACGTACAGCTTACCGTCTCCACGCCGTGGTGTAGTTTGTTATTAAACACATCATTATTTGGATGGGTATAATAATGATTATAATTTATAAATATTAAATATATCATGTTAATGATTATTTATATATAATATACCATCCAATTATATACGATTTCACTATCAATAGAATGATATTGTGGCTCACGCGTACGTACGACTTACCATCTCCACGACGCTATGCGATTTCATTCCCCATCGCAACCATTCAAGAATAATTTTCATTTTATGATTAAAAAACAATGTTTAGAAACTTAATATTATTCTGGATATGAATCTAATACATACTATCCATAAAAAACATGACTTATGTAACAAAACATATAAAGGAAAATGAATCAGTTAAGACGAGAAACAATTATACTACTGAAATATTATTAACAAAGCAATATTAGAGGATCATATATGATATCATATTTATTTATGTTGTTCTTGTATAATTTAATAACAATTATTTAACCATTATACAATAGGTTAAATTATCACCGACTAAGTAAAAGTACAAGGTAAGGGTTAATTTTACAATCTCTTTATTATCTGAGGTTATTTATACACAAGTATCTACTCAGACTTCTTTATCATCCACATTCGTGTTTCTTAAAAATGTATTTCAAATCATTTTTACTATTTCCTAAACTATGGGTTAAATTCATTTATACCCTTGTTTGAATTTTTATAATTTTTCTTGAATGGAATCTTTCTGTCGTTTCCAAAAAAGGTACTTTATGATCTTTTTCGACAAATTAAGGAAAAAATGTTTTTTTTGACTTATATGGAGAGTGCGGCTATTTTTTGCCATTATAACACTTTCCAATCTTCCCTTATAAGCTTATAAGAATATTTTCAAAATAAATATTTTCTTTTAAAATTATGATACTTTTAAATGATTTCAAAGTAGAAAGAGATATTTCTCTCAAATAGTTTTTGGATTGATTTCATATATGTCAACATCTGCTGTTGGATTTTAAGTTTAATTGATGTTGATTTATTATGATACAATATTTTATATTGTATTGATAGTTTTATGATATTTTTGACCATGGATGTGCTATTTTTATGTCATTCATAGTTTACGGTTAAAGTATTAACATTTCTTATGCCATTTTAATACGAATGTTTATGTTATGTTTCACCCTTTTCATATTAGGAATGAATTGGATGTAGTAAGTGATGGGTGGGGCCCGCTATAGCCCCTCAATGCATTGGTATATTTCATGAGACAAACTAGTTTTTTGTTACAGGTCCTTGACTATATTTTTATTTATAGTCTTGGAACGAGGCCTTGACTATGTGGTTATTATGTCCGATATTATGCATTCCATCATCGTGAGATTAACTATTGATATTACATGTGATTGTTCATCTAGTAGAATATCCATGTGAATAAGTAAATGGAATTATTTGATTTAAATTTTCCATATTATTCTGAAGTTTATGTTTAAAAGGATTGTGTTTTAGTCTTATACATTAGATTAAATGTTTATGCTTATTTATGTTAGTTCCTGTTATATTGTTATCCTTACTGAGCATCTGAGCTCACCCCTTTTTTATGTTTTATTTTTCCCTGGATGCAAAGAAGTATATTATGACTGACCTATAGGGACAGGCTAAGGGACATGAGTGTGTTCAAAGGAGACACAATGTTGTTATTTTTTTCATTTTATTATGTAATGTAAAACTTATGTATGTATCTAGTACTTCTAAGGCTACTAAACTGACCAGTATTTCTGGAATTGCTCTATTGTGATCATACCAATTTTATTTAATAATGCACCGACTTTGGGTAACTTGTGTCGGGGCATTACAATCACCACTCCAGACTCCCCAATCCCCATATCCCCCTCCTACCACCCCCTCCCATTTTTGGTTTAATGTAGGCCATGGTTAAACCCTAACGAATTTAGGTGGTTTCTTTTGTCAATGTTTTGTTGTTAGGGTTCGCGAGGAGTGACTTGAGGCTCATTCTGGTGATGTTCATTAAAGGAAATGGTTTTCACCCTATTTAAGTTAGAATTTTATATTTTTCTTACATTTTGGATCAAATTAAATTAGGTATTTTTTGATTTTTAGTTTCCTCTTAATTTTCTAGGGCATCATTGTCTCTTTTGAGGTAGAATTTCACCATTATTTTCAAGGGCAGAAAGCTCCAGGTAGGTTACCTTATTTTGGGTCTTTAAATTCAAGAACCTTGATTTCTTGTATTTTTAAACCCTAGTTTAGATATAAAATGATTATAATAAATACATTTAATGTATTTTTTAATGGGAAATGAAGTTTCAGTTGATATCTACTTCAATTAAAGATTTCCATAATTTAGAATTTTGTTAAAAATCTGTTTTAATACATTTTGTATACTAGTTGTTTTGCAAACACCCAAATTAATTTTAATTAACATGTTAAATTATTTAAGTTATTTTTTTTCATTAAAAGTGGGGTTATTTTAAATTCATTTTTAAATGGAATTATTTTTTATGTTTCTAGTTGTTTTTATCTTTTTTATAGATTTTACATGTTTTATGGTGAAAATGTAATTATTTATAATTTTTTTGTCTCAGTGATTTAAGGTTTCCATAATATTTTTTGGTTTTAAAGTTTGAGTTTCTAATTAAAGGTTTAATTTCTACTACTATAAAGCATAAAGTTTATATTATCTCTTTCTGCATTGTGTGATGAATTATATACATTCAAATTAAAATCTAAAAAAATGATGTTGTTCAAAAATGTAATAAAATTAAATAGCATAAAGAGGTTTTTATATTGTTGATTTCAAAAAAATTAGTAATTATTTTTTAAATGAAATAATATTTTTTATGAGTTTTTATTTTCTTTAACTATGTATAGGAACATTGTGATATATGGATAAAATATAGATCGCATTACCGAGGAACACTCCTCTACGTTGTAAGGGTTTGGAGGTGTTTTTAAAAATTTCAATTTCCAATCGATCTGTTGATGAGAAAATAATATTTACATGCCCTAAATGTAAATTTAGAAGATGGTTAAAGAGATATAAATTTTATGAACACTTGATATTGAAGAAATTCCTTTCTCAATATTTATGATGGATTTGGCATGGAGAATCGAACATTACAGAAAGTTTAAGTACTGACGCTAGTCAACAAAATGAGCTCCCAACTTCATTGACAATGGAAAATGAAATAAAAATACCTATAAATGACACTTTAAACATTATAATGAAACAACATAAACATCAAAACATATCAAAACAACCAGTTGAGGGTGTTAAAAATAGTAACTTTACAAATATTTTTTAGGACTATAGGACAACTAGATCAAGATCATAACATATCATTGGATCCTCCTATTAATTATACATAGACTAATGTAATATATAGCCTCAATGAGAATAAAAATTTATTTCATGATTTAGTTGATGATGGAAATCAAGAGTTGTATGGTGAATGTATGAAATATTCAAAACTTTCTTTTCTGCTGAAGAGGTACCATATCAAATTCCTATAAGGATGTGCAAATAAGGAAATGTCCATGATATTAGAATTCTTGTGTGACGCCTTTACTGAAGATAATATCCTTGAGTAATTTTATGATATGAATTTTTTTTACCAATCTTGGTCTAAATTATACAAGAATACATGTTTGTCCCAATTATTTTATGCTTTATTAAGAAGACGATTCAAGTAGACAATATTGAAAAAAGTGTTTATCTTCTAGATGGTAGTCAATGGGTGATGTTGGAAGTATGAATCAACATATTACTATGAAGAATAATAAAAATAACACACCTATAAATGTTTTTCATTACTTCCCTTTAAAACCTCAACTAAAAATATTATTCATGTCATCAAGAACCACCAAGCACATGAAGTGGAATTCTATATAGAATAACAATGATGGGTTAATGTGAAATTCAAGAGATAAAAAATCATTGAAGACATTTGATTAATTACATGTAGATTTCTCATCTGATCCTAGGAATATGCAATTGGGATTGGTTTCTAATGGATTCAACCCATTTGGAACTTTGAGTACTAGTTATAGCATTTGGATAATTGTTTTTATCCCTTACAATCTACCTTCATAGATGTGTATGAAACAAATTCATTTTACCATTTCAATGATTATTCTTAGAAAATAAATGTTTGGAAATGATATTGATGTATACATGGAGCCTCTAATTGAATAATTATAGGAGTTATGAAACAACAGTGTTGAGTCATACTACGTATCTTGTATAACAATGTTCAAAATTCATGATACTCTAATGTGGACCATTAGTGAATTCCTTAGACTTGTGAACTTATTTGTTTGGAACATGTATATGGGTCAAGATTTTTCAATTTGTAACTTTTATTTTTATCGAGAATGACTTCCAAATATTAAAAAATGGTTCTTCTTGTGTCATCGTATATTTATTTATGCATCTCATAGATTTCGGTTGAACAAGTAAAACTTCAATGGTTTTATTGATCGTAGAACACCTCTAAAGTTGTTAAAAGACACTTAAATATTAGAACAAATTGTAAATGTTGAAATATAATTTTTGAAGGTGCATTATTTGATTGATAGTGGTAAATGAGTTCAAAGTGCATCATCAAATGAAATCGGAATGCAACAATGGAAGAAAAAAATTATATTCTTAAAATTTATGTATTGGGAATTTAAATTGTTGCATCATAATCTTGATGTTATTCATATTGAGAACAATGTTTGTGAAAATTTGATCTTCACATTGCTTAATGAGCTTGAAAAATATAAGGACCATCTCAATGCTTAGAAGGAATTACAAAAAATCAATATAAAGTGTGATTTATGTCTAGATGATAATGGAAAGTATGCGTTGGAAATTTTTGCATTGAAAAATAAGGATATACATTCCTTTGAATTATAAAACTTGTGAAGGTGTATAATGGGAATTCAAGTAACATCTCAAGGTGTGTCAACTTAAATCATAGTAGGTTACATGGATTTAAAAGTCATGATTCACATACTCTGTTATAGAAGTTAATACCATTGGCATTACATACATTGTTACTTGAAAAGGTTGTTGTAGTTGTACTCCAATTTTGAATATTTTTCAAACAAATTTGTGAGAAAACTCTTAAAAAAATGAGATTAACCTTTAAGACAGATTTATACTGATAATTTGTGCAATGGATATGATATTTCCTCTATCATTTTTTACTTTCATGATGCATTAAATTGTGAATTTGGCCGAGAAAACAAAATTAGGAGGCCTCATACATTATTGATGGATGTATCCAATTGAGAGGTACTTTATTTATATGTTTTTCGTCTTAAGTAAACAATTATTGGAACTTTATTAAATATGTAATTATGTTTCATTTATTTCATTTCATAGATATCTTTATCATTTGAAATCATAGGTAAAAAATAAAGCTCAACTTGAAGGCTCTATTTCTAAAGGTTATTTAGAAGAATATTTTCTTATCTTTTGTTCTAGATACTTGGATGATATTGAGACAAGATTAAATTGAGTTGTATATGTTTTTAACATGTTGAATCAATATCAACTACATGGTAAATCAAAAAAAATAAAACTATTGGTCGATTAGTTGGGAGAATATAAAATATTACACTAATAGAAATGGAATTATTATAGGAACATAGATATGTGTTTCTAAATAGTGAAATTTTAGATCTATTTATTAAAGAGTTCATGATACAAGATGAATGAGAATTCTAACATGAAATGAGAAATATATAATAAAATCTTTCAATAAAGAGCTTGTAGAATGGTTTGCACATCATGTGAGTTCATAAATATTGAAATAAATATTAATATTAGGTCAAACCTTATATTTTTTAAATATAATAACGTATATTAATTTTTTGTAGATAATGAATATTGATACTCAAGTTTATTTGTCAAAAGATTTGAAGTTTTTGGCACACGGTCCTCTAAGACATTCTATAAGGTTAAACTCATACAATGTGAATGAATTTAAATTTCAGACAAGAAATCAGGAAGATGGGTTGAAAACATAGAATAGTGTTATATTTACAGTATCCAAATTGGGATACTATGGAATGTTGACTGATATTATAAAATTAAACTACCATGGGTATCTTTATATTGTTTTATTCAAATGAAAGTGGGTCGATATTACTAGGGGTATTAACAGAGATTCCTTACAATTTACTTATATGAACTTATCTTTCTTGATGGATGTCAGTGGCCATGAATTACATGATCCATATATCTTATCATTTCATGCTAAAATGGTATATTAAGTGGAATATGTCATGGATTAAGGGTGGAGTGTAGTTTTTCACATAAAACAAAGAAACTTGTATGATATGGGTGATGAAGTGGAAGATTCAACCTATGACATAGAATCCCATAAACAAAAAGAAATAAACTTATTTTTTGATCATAATATTGAAAATATTAGCCTTGAAAGGGTGGATGAAGTAGATGAAGTAATGATGGAGTAGTATAATGGCATGATTGAAGGAACAAATGACCGTATGTGCAGTCATCCATTACCTTATCAACCACCTATGTTATATTTGCACTCATTCATTATCATAACTATGTATATTTGGGTTTTTAGTACTTTTCATATGTTAACATTTCTAAAAAATAAATTTCTACATTATTTTTTCAAAATAAATGTTCTAGAATTAATTTTACTTATTTAAATGAAAGGAATTACAAGAAAGAATCATTTAAATAATCTTAATAAACTCCCAATTTATGTTCCCTCGACCATACAAACACATAATGATTCATCAGTCTCCCTCTCTAAAATGTCTAGGACACCCTATGTCTTCCCCTCATCAGTGTTTTACACACCCTCGTTCTTCCTTCCATCAGTGTCTAGAACACCCCCTTCTCCATCCCATTATCATCTGGCACACTTCCAATCCATTTAGTAGGTTCAGAAGTGATGGAACATGTCTTCACACGTTTTTTTCACGAGGATATTGGAGGGTGGTGGTTATTGGTACAACTTTCAATGTGAATAAAGTTATTTCACTCTTTTTATACTACTAAATGTTTTTTTCTTAAAAGATACAGAAAATGTTACCAATGTGAAAAATATAAATAGTTTAGATGTCTATAATCTTTATGAATTGAAGATAGTTGTACCATTTGACTCCTATGGGGTCCCTATGAATGATGTTGCAGGATTATTTGGCCATATTATAGTCTAGTTGGTGGTAGATCTGATTAAACTTCCTATTAACTATTCTTATTAGAATAATATGCATAAATCTTGGAAGAATAAAGTATTTGATTCTCAAATAAAGAGAATTTTAATAAATTATGGTGAAATTTAAAGTCATAATGTAATTAAATTATAATATTTTAAAAATAAATCTCTTTTTAAAGATGTTATTCCACTTTACCATTGCTGATCTTATCGCATGAAAGTGGAAGTTGAAAAATTTGGGTAAGAATTGGAAAGATTTTAAACAGAGATTATGGAATGAATTCAATGATACATAATTGACTACTCAACACCAGTATGATATGGTACCTGAAGGGGTACTTAGAGAGTAGTGGTGGAAGGTGTTTTTTGATAGTCATCTCTATGAGAATCATGTGGTATTGAAAAATATATTATTATTTTAATATCATTTAACATATATACATGAATATGATAAGGATATGACATTGAATACATTACTATTAAATTACATGTTATTTATTTTAGGATGTTTCAAGGAAAAATGCATCTAGTTGGGCTAAACAAATCATCTCCCACACCGTCGGTTTAAATAATTTTTCTAGAAATATATTGACTATTGTAATATTTTAATTAGTTTAAATATTTTTAAGATAAAATTATCTTTTTCATATATTAAATTGTTCATTTATATTTTTTTACCGCATTCAAAGAATTTAGGGCACCAAGTCTCCCCAATAGAACTTTGGTTGGATGTTCACACAAAATCTGATGCAAGTTATGTGAATGATCATGATAAAGAAGTTGGGGTATGAATCCCTTTTTCATTATAATAATTTATTTTCAGTTGTCACTTTATTAATATATATTTATTTCAATATGAATGATATTTTATTTGAAGGTAAAAATAAAAGAAGTATGGGATTTGAATATCACGCAGTTTTTATCGGTCTCCCAGGATGATCTAGTTGGTCAATTCCTTAGTAAGGATAATCCTGGTCATGTGCACATGAGCCTTAGCCCGGTTGGTAAGGACTCCGTAAGTACATCCGGGAGACCTGAGATCAAATCCAGGCAGGGAAATTATTTCCAGGCACTGTAACAGTACTGTAGCAGGTACTGTAGTGGGAACTGTGCAGTACTGTAGCATGTACTATGTGGGAACTGTACCAGGTGCTGTTTGGCACTGTAGTAGCTGGGAATATCACCGCGTTTGGGCCTTCAGGCCAAAGATTTGGTCTCTGAGTCCTTTAAGACCTTCGGTCCACCCAGGCTTTCGGGTCAGTTAGGCCTTCGGGCCACCTCAAGGCCTTCGGGCCATCTTAAGTGCAGATGAAAACCAGAAAACCTATGAGGAACATGCTCTACAATGAGGATGAGCAAGGAGCTTTCATCACAGCAGAAGCTAAAAAGGAAGAATGAGAGGGTATGGATCCTGCCATCGGGACAAGCCTGTTCATGCATGAGAATGCCTAGCCGAATATCCATGCGAAGGTGGAGAGCTGATTTCAAGATGATGATGCTGGGGAGGAGCAGTTCCAAGTAGTTAGTCTGGGTTGTATGTAATGTTTGAAGCCTGCGAGCAAATGAATTCCTCTAAGGGCTACGGGCCATGTAATAATTATGCCTAAGAGCCTTGTAAGGGTTCCACATCACCACTTGAAAGGTGGATTATCAAAAATTAATAAAAAATGAAGGCCTTCGGGCCATTGGATGGATAATACTGGTCGTGTTCATGAGATAGGTTTGAGACCATTACCATATGAGGTGTTTGGTGGGTCATTAGGGATTGAAACATGATATAATCATGTTTTTATTTACCCCTACCTCTATATTATCATAGGAATTTTTTTCAATGAAAATCACAATTAAACAATAGGGGAGCGCAATCCACAAATAGGGGGATCATATAAAGTTGAAAGAAGAAAAGGTTGTTTCACTTCAGAAAACATTAGTTGGATTATATCAGAAGACAATTGGATGTGTCCCCAGTGATATTGTGTTGATGGATGGTTTGAGTGATCAAGTAAATCACAAAACTTCATATTCATTTAGTACATAAAATTTTATTGTTTTTAAGTTTAAATTTAAATATACAACACTATTTAATTTTCAGGAAAATTTTCATACAGGTGCTGGTATATGGGAGTGGAGGAGGAGATAGAGAATATTTCGATCTTAGTTTATAAGATAGAGATTATGGTTGACTTTGGATTTAGTGACAGTGATTTGTAACTAAAATCATGAAAAACTGAAATTGATATAATGATTGAGAAACCATGTTGTGGTTTGAGATAGGGGATATATGTATTTCCCTTAAATTACATGAAATCTCTATCCCTGGTAATTCACTAAAAACAATTGTTTTAAATCACCAAAAACTCTTCTAATTTAATACATTTTTTGGTTCACCTTCACATTTTCATTCATCTCAGTTGAAGGGGATCCATAAGAGACAAAGAGAATGAAATAAAAGATTTTGGTGAGGACATTCAAACTTTAGATCTTCCGATTAAGGCCTAGATCACTAGTATCAAAGAACATTAACGCATAAAATGAGACTAATATACTAAAATCATATAGATTATTATATTAAAATTTTATCAATGCTAAGGTTTATTTCTAGACATGTAAATAAAAGACTAGGTTGTATAAGCTAATATAATCCACAAAATCAGTTAACCTGGTTTTGGGGTTAGTCTACAAACATCCCAACAAGAGATAAGAGCACATATTTCTATTTTAAAAAACCTAACATGATGTTGCATGTGAATCATATATGATTTCAGAAAATGATTTTCATATGATTTTGAAAAGATCCCATTCAAATTAACCCTTTTTCTTAACATGTTGGTTTCAAAATAGTGCACCATGATCATCTTATATCACCAGTGGATGTTAGGGAAAAGTGTAAGAATATAGTGTAGTTAATAGATAAGCCACATTGGTGGAAAGATAATTGTTTCAATACCATGTCCATGCTTATAGGATGATAGTTGAGAGGCATAAAAATAGTTTAACCCAAGCCATAAATAAGTTCCATGTAAGAAAACATTAAAAAAATATTGTTACCATCTTTTACCACTTGGCATAATAATCCCATGTTCACACTTTCACACGCACATGAATTCATGCATACCATGGATCTATCTAGGTAGGACATCAATAATTTTTTTTAGGATAGTAATGATGAGACTCTGACTAATATCCTATTTTTAATGACATGCTCGGGTTATGGGAAGTGATACCCAGTGAGGCTAGTTTTGAGAAAGTCAAGAGGTTATTTGTTTGGAACTTCATCAATATGTCATAAGATACTTCCACATGAGTATGTATAGAATTATCTCACTAGAAACTATGGTATTTCCCATGATATATAAAATTTTACATTTCATCATTATTTTTGAGTTTTGAAATAAATTTATCCTTTTCTTTGGTTTCTCTTTTTAATCTACCCTTTGTGCATGTCTCTTGGTATTTATCTACTGTAACAGCCCGAGATTTTATGAAAAAATATTCTTTTTATTTTACTAATGTCTTGTGTTATACGCTACACCAAAAGGAGCTTGCACAACACGCATCCTTGACTTGCCTTGCATTACACGCAATCGCGACCTTCCTCGATAGCGTGTGTAGTACGCAATACCGAGTTTCACTAAACAACGATATGCTATAAAAATATTATAAAACTAGCCGTTATGAATAGTAATAACCACTTTTTGAAATCCAGTAAATCTTATTTTTCAAAATGAACTTTATTTTTGGATTCGGAGTATCGAATTTAGCCTAAGGTGAAATTTTGGTACTTTTCGGATAACTTTCATATTCTGATGAATAGTGAAAATTACTAAATTATAATTAAAAAACAACTTTTTTAATCGAAATAATTAATAGTGATAAATCATTAATTTGAGTGGTTTTAAAGTATATTTAGAATATATTTTTACAATTTAATACAATGTTGGTCATTGGATGTAATTTCACATTTAAACTAGAAATAAACAAGTATCAATCTTTTGATAGATATTGTTTCTTAAAAACACGCTATTTGTTTTAACAGCGGGATTTAATTATAAAATTAATTAATGCAACTTTTATGTTATGAATTTGGTAAAATAGACTTCATTTTTGAATTCGGAATATGAAATATAGCTTGGGATGAAATTTTGGCATTGTTCTGAAAAACATCAATTTTTGATGAATAGTGAAACTACTAAGTGGTAGGTTAAAAACTGAATTTTGCATAAAACTTAATTTTACCGCTTCTGTGAATGGAATTTCGAAAATCCGAGAGACACGGTTAATATCAAGGACTAAAATGTGGTTCAATGAGATGAAAATAATTTTTTGGTGAATAGTAACTTTTTACTTTTTTTTACCACGGTTAATAGTAAATAGGGTAACTAAGGGTAAATATGATATTAATATTACCCTAACACATGTCCTAATTCTATTGGACAAGTGTAATTCGACCAAAAACAAACTTAGGAATAAAATATGACCATTTAGGCCCACTTGGATTAGATTAGGACATTAATTATTAATTTATTTAAAGAAGGGTTAAAATAGTTAAAATCAAAGTTTAATAAGTAAATCATTTTTAATATGGGGATATACATAAGATAAATTCGACTATAAATATTCATTAGAAAGCTAAAAAGATTTCCTACATTATGGTATTTTATTTGTAATTTTTAGACATCAAATAATATAATTTATTTATGACACAAAGATGATGCAGTAATTATCTTATTAATGAAATATTGACATAATTGATAATATAAATACCAAAATAAATGTAATTTAAGACTTTTTATGAATTCCACTAATTTTATAGGTTACTATGATATATTAGTGTTGATTTAATCAACTTGGTTCGAATATATAATTCTGTTATGACTTTCACAAAAATCATATATCAAATAGTGTCAAAATTGACACAAAATAGTTTTTAAATCAAATATTATATTATTAATTGTTATTTTATTCCTAAAAATCTACGGTTTGGCCAAATGACTTAGATAAGGATATATGTATTAATAATATACAATTTGGGGTTCGTTTGGCATGTTATAGTAAGTTTATTAACCATATAGTGAAAGAAAACAAAAAGACACGGTAAAAGTTAAATTATTTAACTTAGAGTTAAATCTAATTGATAAGGTTAAAATAATACCCTAAACTTGTCTAAATCCTATTGGTTGATAGGATTTCGACCCATCCCCACTTTAGCTTCGAAATAAGACCCTTTGGAACCATTATAAACCGATTTTGACTTTAATATAAAATAATATTTTGAGATATTCCTAAGGTGCCCCTCTCCTCCCCTATAAAAGGACACCTCCTCCCCCTCCTCCTCACACCAATTTGAGCACTCAAGCTCGGCCAACCCCTGCCAATTTCTCCTCTCCACTTCCATAGCAACATCCTAGAGGTTCTGGTCTTCCTCAAAGACCAATTTTAGTGCCCTAAGAGGAGGTCTCAAAGAGGCACTTCAAAGAAGTGGTAATTACCGTTACCAATTCTTTCATCTTTATTTCTTCTTCCACTTCTTCTTCTTAGGTTGTTTCATTATGAAGTAATAACATCAGTATCACTCATATACTGATATGTTATTATAAGTATGAAACAACCCTATTTCACCATCTATCCATCCTACGGAAAAAGAAATCATCGCGCGTGCGTACGTACGGAATACCGTCTCCACGCCGTGGTGTAATCTATTTTCCACCACCACCTTACATGGATGGGTATAATGGTGTAAAGAATAACTATACATAGTTATTACAACATCATATTGATTCTGATATATTGTATAATCCACTCCAATTCAATTCAATATTTATATAAATGATATCATCGCTCGTGCGTACGTACGGACTACCGTCTCCACGACGCGATGAGATTCATTCTCCATGTTAACCATTTAAGAATGATTATAATGTATATATAAGAAATAATAATGAAATATATGACATTATAAAGCTACTGGATTTATGTATATATATACATATGTATGTCATCTACTTACTTCCATTTCAAAACAATAAGGAAAGGAAAACAGCGTTCATGCGTACGTACGGACTACCGTCTCCATGAACAGTGTTTTTCATTTTATTTATCTACCTATTATATATATATATATACTGAATATATATGATATATAAATCATATTTTATATTCTGGAAGTAAGTAAATCATGATATAAGTAATAATGATGTCAAGAACAACAAGTCAAAACACCTACGATAAATGAAACGATTTTACCCAAAACGCTTCTTTAACATGGAGTTTACAAAAGAACGGGTAATATAATGTCATAAGTGAACCATATATATCATAACAATGAATATGATTCTGTAATAAGTCAATAACATGATTTAAATCATTATACAGGAGGTTCGGACACTTACAAAGCAAGTCGGACCTAAGGTAAGGGAAATATCACAATCTCATTTTTATCCGAGATTGTTTATACTTTGGTATTTACTGGGGTGTATTTTATCATCCACATCCAAGTTTCTTCAATATGTAATATTATTTCCACCCACCTACAATTTTTTAAATCCAATTTTACCCTTCGGTGAGTTTTTAGTAAAAGATATGAAAGGAATCTTTTGTCGTTTTTTTATACGAGGTACTTTTTGACTTTTCCGACAAAAGTACGAGAAGAATGTTTTTAACTTATACGGCACGAACGGATTTATACTGTTTTATAAAGCCTTATTTTCATGAAGCTTCCTATAAAAGATTTCATGACTATTTTCAATAAAATCTCTTTCTTTTAAAATTGCATGATGTTTTGTGAAAAGAAATTGATTTTGAAGAAGAAAGGATATTTTCCTCAAGAATTCAATTCAAGTGTTTTATCAAAATTATTTTCCATATAAGATAATAAAGGGTTCTGTTTCTATCAATATTTTTACATTTATTTGACTATGTTGTGATGGAATTATGTTTATGAATTCCTTTATCTTATATGAATGGTTTTATGATGTCATGTTGTTTAAGGATCCCATTTTTATTACATGGGTTATGCAATGATGTATGATTTATGATTTTGTGGCACACATAAGAATGGATTCATTAAGAGATGGGTGGGACCTATATCTCCCTCCAATGCATTGGGTAAAGATTTCATATCTCATGAGATAGACATGGCTAGAATGGTAGGTTATACCGGTTCAGTGAAACAGGACTGAAACGAGGATTACTCGATTCAGAAAGGGACTTTGTCCACTAAGATAGTCTTGGCAATGAGTCTTGACTAACAAGAAATGATTCTCTATGATTATGTGTGTATGCCACAATGAGTAATGTTTTAAGTTATGATTTCATTTCACTACTATGATTTATCCCATGTTATGAAATTATGCTCTCTTTTGCAGGTTATGATTTCCAAAATGTTATGTTCTTATGAATACGATGTGATTGATATTTCTTTTGTTTACCCTTACTGAGCATTTGAGCTCACCCTTTTATGTTTTCTTTTCCCCAGGATATAAAGAAAGGTTTTAGGTAAAAAAAAAGGAAGATCTTTCACCATGATTAGAAGATTTTATTCCGAGTTTCCAAAGACACTAAACTATTACGATCCTTGTGTGTGTGTTTTTGTTATGTACTAAGTATTCCGCATAAGTAATGTAAAGTCTATGTACGTCAGGCTTCGGGTCTCTACATCTACCCTTTTCTTTTTCATTTTTTTGAAGTCTTGTGTGCTGATTGTTTTTTTATCATGTACATCATGTGTATGTGTCTTTTTCTAGTTTTTATTCCAATCATGTTGCTTCTTGTACTCCTTTTTTTATTTCATAGTGGAAGACCATGATGATCATGCCCCATGAACATAGACCAATTGGTCGAAGTATATAAATAACTATGTCCTTTTAATAATTTCCAATTTCTTCTTTATTCAACTTTATTAATTAAAAAATTCTTCTTCTTGAATTAATGAGAACTTTTCTCAAATTTTTACTGATATAAAAGTTTTTTCCATTTATGTTTTAATTAGTCTTTATTGTTTTTATTACTTCTAAATGTTAATTGTTGTTTATTATTCTTATTATATTAAGGATCTATTGTATTATGGTTTTTTATAACTTGAACTTTATATGTTCTTATTATGTTTTTATTAGACTGGAATAGTTTTTTACCATTTATATAATTTTATATTATTTTTTTGGATTTTATGGGGTTATAGTTTCTAATTATTTAATTTTTTTTAAAAGTGATATATATCCATAGTTTAAACCACCTCTATATATAGTCAAAAATTGTTTCAAAGAAGTTTAAACCACTACTATATATTATTAAGTTTAGTAGTGGTTTAAATATACACTGTCTCATCATTACTTTTGACACAAAAAACTACCACTAAAAATGAAATAATAGCCGCTAAAAAAACATTTTGTGACACTTCCCAAAAACCACTGCTAAATAGAAGAAACTGATATAAGTTGGATGTCGATGCTAACTTCAGTGGAATTTTTTGAAAACCATCATAGAAGTATTTGAAAATAGTTTAAACCACTTTCATCCCCCCATTTTTTAGTGAATAAGTTTTATGAAATTTTGGGAAGATTTAGGGTCTGAAGTTCTAGTTTTTGAAGAAAACAGGATGAGGCACACCGTTAACATACAGTTTGGATAACCATGCACCTTATTTGTGTGGATTTAAAAAGATAAGAGGACATTTTGAAAAATCATACAAATGGTACCTCTAAACCATGTGCAGCCTATAATTTATTATAGGTTCAATTCACACATTTTTTTCATGGTTTGTCTAACTGTGTGTATAACCATGTGGGGTGTGGTTCTCTAGGAAAGTAGAGATGCATGATTGGTGCACAGTTCAGCCATCCATGCAATAAAACTGCTCTCCCAATTAAAAATATAGAAATTTACCATTTTTACCCTCTTAACCCATAAAACTAATTTTCACTCTCCCTCCTATCATTTTCACACAACAACAATATTATGTCCTCTCGCTCATCTCCTCAACATTGGTGGATTTCTTCCATCCAAACTCCATAGATCACGTTGGAACAACCATGGTAAGGATACTAATTTGAGACCATATTTCCTTTCTTTCTCTTTCTTTTGAAACCTCTTCCTCCATATTTAATTTAAATACCCTATTTTCAGGTATTTTGTTTTCTGGTTTTCTATTATCTCTCATTCCAACCCAAATATGAGGTCGATACAAGACAATGATTTTTATATGGGCCAAGGTATGTGGTCTATAGGTTTTTTCCTAAAAGTATTACCATTTATAAAATATGTTGTTGTGATGCACACTATACTTTCTTTACACTACTCTTAAATTCATATTCCTTTAATTAGTCACCTAAACCTTGACGTGGATGAGTTGCGAGACCCTTATATTCCATTAAAAGTTGATGAACTCAACCCAAACCACCCATTGGGGCATGTTTGATTAAATTCTCAAGACAACCAAACTTTACACAAAACAAAAATACCCCATAGGGTGTGCTGGGTTTGTATCTTAGTAAAACATCTTTTCTTATGTAACCAAACAACCCCTTAGGGTGTGTTTGGATTGTAACAAGTGAAATTTCCAAACTAGATTAATTAAATTGTGAAATTTTATGATTACCTTACTTGGTCTTATGGTTAGTTACATTTACTAATAAATTACTAAATAGCATGGATACTTTCCCTTGCAATTAATTACCTTATACACTTTGGTTATTTTTCTATGGTTCATCATCACCCCATTAAAGGTGTGACATTCCTTGAGAAATACTTGGATTCCTGGTCTGTAATTCCTTGAGGGAAATCATAAGATGCCACTTGTGTCTTTGATATGAACACCAAATGGTACACCCACCTTAGGTTAAGTTATTATCTTACTTTGATGAATGTATTGATGTTGTAGATTCATCAAGATCTCTAGAAAACTTATACCACTCGGATGATCTCCTAGGATTGGATCAATTTCTTCAAACAAGGAATGACTTAGGTTAGCCCATTTGATTACAATCAGGACCTACTAGATATATAGGGATAGTTTTCCTTGGTTCGTTTAGAGACTCTTAGGTGTATAATTCCAAGGTTTAATCACTTGGATTTCACTCAAACTAATTAAGCTACATCACAGGATGATCACTATGATTTGGATTGACTTTCAAAAGTCAACAATTCCATGGTCCTTCCATGGATTTAAAATGGGTGTGTTGTGTGGGAATAACTGGACTTGTACTGTGGATTCGTTTAGGTTATTTATTTATGGACTCCATGACTATTAGCCTCAGGTCCCTTGAATACCTATATGTTACATGTTCATAGACACCCGACTTAGGTCGAAGCAAGTATGGTCAATCGAGTATCCCACAAAGAGCCCAAGATCGGCATTATTTCTATTACTTTGTTATATTAATTTAATTATAAATTCATATTTCTATATTTTATACTCACAAATTGGATTTTCATTAGACACCATTGGTGGTGGCCTACTGATATTTACCCACACTCTGGTCGGTCCACCTTTGGTACTTGGGAAAATTTCATAGTTGCAATTAAGGATAAAGGAAAGTGCCATGTTGCTGATGCTTGATCTATTTTAGGGTTGAGATCATGGAAGTATAGGACTAATATAGTTCTCAGGATGCTCATGGAGATATATTATTTTGGTCCTTTATCTCTTTTTGTTTATAATTATATTATTTGTATTCCTACTACCATGTCTTTCCTGCTTCACATTTTGTATCATCATGAAATCATCTATATATGATATTGTTTAATAATTTATTATTTTCCTACTATATATCTATATTGAATATTTTTTCCCTTTATTTTTCCATTATGTTTACTTTGATACAAGGGTATAATCTCCCCACAATACAACCATACACCCCCACCACTAGTCAGTAACCTCTAGAATACAGGGAGGTGCGCTTGATGCTTTGTGGCCCTTTGGATGGGTCACACATCTATGAACTGGTTCAGGGACGTAAAAAAAATGCTATCGGAGCTTATTTTTCATTTTTATTTCTTTTTGGGGTTGATATATAGGAGACTAAGAAGTTTCCGAACTTGGTAATGAGCCTGTGCCTGGGATTAGTTAACCCATGTGTGGGGGGAAAGTCAAGTTGTCAAGGATGGGATTGTTATTTTGGATTTCACCTATTACAATTGTACTATTTTCACCATTGGGTGGTGCACATGTTTTATGATGTTATGTATTATGTATTTCTACCCTTGGGATGGTACGATAAGGGATCATTATCTCATTCATCATCATAGAAACATAGGGATTTTTATGTCATTCATATGTCATGTCATGCGTATTTTGTTGCTTATATTTATTGTTTCCTATTATGTGTGCAATGGTTTTATACAAGTGAATTCTAACATTTATTACAGGAAAAAAATTGGTTACATAGTTTCTGCATCAAACTAAATAGTGTTTTGCCACATATCTTGATGATGAAACCTTATCTAATGAATTTTAAAATGGTCAAAGTTGTGGAACCTTGGTTATATAAGATGAAATTTTTAGCTGGTTTCATTTAATTGGATTGATAATTATAATTTATATCGTTAAGACTTTATAAATTGGGAATTAAAATTAGTATAGAAGAACCATCATATATAGCCTTGTTACATTCTAATATCTGATGTTAAATAGCTAGTTGTGGTTAAATGGAGTTCTGATTGAAATTTATAAGGTGTCATGCCTATATAAATAAGAAATGGAAATACTTATAAATGAACCATTATATGTGATCACCCTAAATTTAAATTCATAATGTTAAAAAATTGGGTTCCATTAAATGGGGATACCAATTGCAACTTAAAGAGTGTTTTACACTATAACTTGGAATTAACACTCCATATAACTAAACTGTTATGATTAAGACTTGAAATCTCACCAGATAACCTCACTTTAGAAATGGGTAGTTGGGTTACTGTATCTCTTGTAGTGAGGACTTGGTCCTATCTTGATTTTTTCCTATTTATAATCTCTTATGCCTTGCATATTGTTCTGAGGTGTGTGTTTTCCATTGTAGATATTTGTCTCCATGATACCCCCAAGTCCAGATCTAGGAAGGTGGTGATGACCATGCTCTTGAGGTGGTGGGACTTGAACCACATGTAGTGAAACCTATGGTACCTCCCGTATTACAACCTATTGTTCCAATATTAAGCATTGATGCTCATCTAAGATAAGGATTACTATATCATGTAAAATCTATGGAGGGAGCCCCATGGGCCACATTGACCATTTCAATGTTGACCAGGGAGTTCCAACAATAACACTCACTTACTTTATTAGTGGAGGGAGGTCCCCAAGATGAAAATTCTTGGTTGGATATCTTGCATACCATCTTTGAGCATCTGGATATGTCTTTAGAAAATAGGGTGAAGCATGCAACATATATGCTTTGTGGATCTGCCAAGTGATGGTGGAATGTCCTTACTTAGGTAGATTATAATTATGACATGGTTTAGAGAGACTTAAGACTAGTTTCCATGAATAAATTTTTATGTAGATATTTAGTGATGATTGAGCTAGGTAATTCATGCATCCAAATAAAGGTATTATTCCCATCACATATTACTCTGCTTGGTTCATTAAGATTCAGTGATTTTTACCTGTTCTTGCAAGTGATGAGGTATTGAGGGATATGTGTTTTGAGGATGTACTTAGGTATTTAATTCGATCTCAGGTGAACATCTTCCAAATGACTACCATCTCTGAGATGGGGAACTAGACCATTATCTCTTATTAAAATATGAGAGAATATGAAGGTATATGGTATGGTGGTTCAACTTCTATGCTAAGTAATGCATCATATAGTGATAGGAAGTATCACCATGATACTTCTCACCAGAGCAGTGGTGGACATAGTGTATGTTTTGGAAGTGTTGTAGTCTTCCATTAGTGTGGAAGGAATGGTTACATGAAGCCCCAATGTAAAAGAGACATAATAGAGTATCGGGCCTATGACAAAATGGGATATCTCTAAAGATTCTATAGGACCTTTCCACATATACCTAGTGAGAAGGGATTTTCACCATTTATGAGTTCTATATCAGGATTTGTGGCTCCAATATAAGAGGAAACTAGAGTACCACTAACTGTTTAGGATGAGGAGGTGGTCAAGGTCGAGGGAACCAGATATAGGATGCAAAGTTCCAAACAAGCATATCTTCTTAGGGAGTTTATATTGTAGCTCAAGGTCATGGATCTGGCTAGTTAAATGTAGTGCATCATGAACCTGAGGAGTAGAGCACCAAACCATCTATAGTACAAGGTAATATCTTAGTATCCTCAACTTTAGTATCCATTTTTTTATATAGGTTCTTCATAATCCTTCATATATGCTGCTTTAATATGAATTATTGGTCTTGAGATTGAATACTTTTGTGGGTTGATGTCCCTTGAAACCCCTTTTAGAATCAAGTTAGAAATCGTTCATCATTTCAAGGATTTTTACCTTGATATAGATGAATATCATTTTTTATGGACCCTTTTCATTCTTGAGATGACATGATTTGATATAATTCTTGGGATGGACTGACTAGTACCCTTATAATCCCATATTAATTTTTATCACCGGTTGGTGTCTTTCAAATCACTAGAGGGATATCTATATTCACAAGGGAGAATGGGGTGTCTAGGAAACTCGATCTGGAATTGAGAATCATGGGTTGGGTAGTGTGTCAGCCTAGTTACCGATCTCTTGTTGGATGATGAAGGAGAGAAGAAGGAATACTTTCCTCCAATGGTGGACCATTTCAGATATGTATTTCTTGATGATTTTTTGGGCTACCTCCTACGAGGGAGGTATATTTCATCATCAATCTTGTTCTAGGAGTAGAACCAGTATCTGTACCCCCATACATGATGGCTCCTACAGAGCACCAATAACTCAAGAGGAAATTAGAGGACCTAGAATCCAAATAATTTATATAGCCCAGTACATCTCCTTTGGGTTTACTAGTACTTACCAAGAAGGTGGATAGTACTTTATGGTTATGTATGGACTGTCGGTGGTTGAATCAACTCACGATTAAGAACTGATACTCACTTACTAATATATATATATATATATATATATGATCTATTCAACTAGATCAGAGGATATATGGTCTTCTCAACAATTAATTTAATATCAAGCTATCATCAAGTTAGATTCAGGCCCTCAGATATACCACGTACGACATTACAAATTCGGTATGGATTCTACGAGTATCTGAAAATGTCCTTCAGTTTGAATAACATGACTATAATTTTTATGGTCTTGATGAATTGGGTTTTTCACCCATACATAGATTCATTCATGGTCATTTTTTGGATGATATCTTAGTATACTCTTAGACTATACATGGTCGAGCCAAACACCTTGACATCTTACTGATTAAATAAAGATAGAATCAACTATATATAAAGCTCACAAAATTACACTTTTGGATCGACAAGGTTCACTTTATGAGTCATATTGTATTATAATTAAGAGTATATATGGATCCAGAGAAGGTGGGAGCCATTGTTTACTGGGAGCAGTCTAAGAATGTATTTGTTGTATGGAGCCTCTTGGGACTAGCAGATTATTACCACCACTTAATCCATAATCCTTATCACCTCACAGTGCCACTTAAAATCTTGAACAAGAAGGGTGTAAAGTTTATGTGGTATGGTTATGAGAAGGCTTTTTAGGAGTTTAAAGGAAGGTTGACCTCAACACCGATCATGATTTTACCTGAGCCTCTAGAAGAGGCTACATAGTTTATTTTGATGCATCAACCATGTTGGGATATTTTTTTTATGAAATGGGGATGAGTCATGGAAAATGGGTCTCCTCAGTTGAGGACTCACAAGTGTAATTACTCAACACATGACCTCAAGTTAACAGTTTTTCATGACTTGCATTACTGGAGAAATTGTCTTCTAGGAGAATGGTTCATGGTATACATGAACCACAAGAGCCTCAAATATATATTATCTCAGTGAAAGTTAAACATTAAACAAAGGAGGTGGGTTGAAAATCTTTTGTCTATCAACTTTTATCTCACTTACACACCATAAAAAGGAAATGATGTTGTTTATAATTTGATCCAAAAAACTCAGACTCAAGTGGTTTAGGAAGCCAATGGTGAGTGTTACTTGATGGATATATTTTCAAAAATGAATCTTGAGGTTTAGGAATGTCCCAGGAAACCTATAATCATAGTTGTATTTGTGGTTCTATCACTTCTAGATAGAATAAATAGAAGGTATATTTCTGATCCTGAAGGCTTGGTCCTGAGGGAAAGTGATTCTAGTGAGGTGCCACTACCTAGTTTTGTATTTGATGAGGATTAGATCCTACTTGTCCATGGATATGTTTGGGTTCCTACAAACATGTGAGAGGAACTGCTATTAGAATATAATGCTGGAAAATGGGAATTATATCCCAGACTTTCTAAAACATATCTTGACTTGTGACACTAGTATTGTTGGCCTATGATTAAAAAGGTGGTTATAATCATTGTTACTTGATGTTACACCTATTAGTAGGTTAAAGGGGAGCATCAGTGGCCTGTCAGACTTTTATAGACACTACCCATACCAGAATGGATATGGGATGAAGTTACCATAGATTTCATGACGGGGTTACTAAAGTCACCCTGAGGTAGTGATGTCGTATGAGTGATCGTGGATAGGCTGACGAAGGTCACACACTTCCTTCCTATCTAAGATACCTTAATAACGGAGGAGCATGGGAGGATATATGTCTAAGAGATCATATGCATTCATGGGATTCTACATATCATTATATCAGACATGGACACTCAGTTTACATCTCAGTTCTGGTAGGGGTTACAGAAGGATATTGGTTCACAGGTACTTTGTAGTACATCATACCACCCTTATACCAATGGTCAGTCCGATCACACTGTACATGTATTGAAGTACATGTTGCATGCATAAAACCTAGAATTTGAAGTCTCATGGGAAAATCACTTTCCTATTATTGATTTTTTCTTATAACAACAGTTTCCAAGTGACTATCCAGATGGTTCCTTATAAGGAACTCTATGATATTTCATGTTGTTAACCTCTATGTTGGTTAGAGGTAAGGGAGGTAGTGATGCTATGACTGCATATCATTCAGAAAACATCAGAAATGGTACAACTGATCAACAAATGTATGACTATGGATTAGTCTAGGAAAAATTCATATGTCTATCATCATCTCTGACCTCTTAAGTTTGAGGTTGGTGATCAAGTCTACTTTTGAGTCGCACCAAGATTGGTTCATCAATAGATTTTAAGGCTAGGATAGTTGGAACCTAGACACATGATGCCTTTCGAGATCTAGGAGAGGGTTGAGTTGGTATCATATCAAATAGATATTCCTCTATGGTATAGGGTTATGAAAGATGTATTCCATGTCTTAGATTAATAGTTATTACACCAACCCATACCATTCCTTAAATCCCTATGAAATAGAACTTGAGGTTGATGCTTCTTTTGAGAAGTATCCAGTTTGTAATGTCAATCATAGTATGAAGACTCTACGAGGAATAATGATTTCATTAGTTAAGGTGATATGAAAAAACAACCATATATATGAGGATACCTGGGAATGGGAGACCAACATATGTTCTTAGTGGTCAAAGTTATTCTCAGATGCATCTCAACGATCCTCAGAAGTACAACTCGAGGATGAGTTGTCTTAAGAAGGGGAGGTTGTAAGAACCCAGTTCTTTAATAAGGTACAAACCATTTTAATTCTTTCAAAACCTATTATTTTTATCTAAATAGAAGTTCCCAAGGGGGTAGAGGATATTTCAGGAGCTTTCAAGAAGGTTTGAGGCCTAAAGTTTTGGTTTTAGAAGAAACGAGATGAGGCACACAAATAGCGCACAATTTGGATAACCGTGCACCTTAGATGTGCAGCTTGAGAAATGGAGGATCATTGTTTCAAAAACCATGTGAATGGGGATTGTAAATTATACGAGGCCTGTAATTATTTTTAGCTTCACTTCATACAGTTTATACATGATTAGTCTAACCATGCAGGGTGTGGTGCTTCAGAACTGTAGGGATGCACGATTGGCGCATGGTTTGGATAACTGTATAACCAACCGTGCACCCTATTAAAAATATGTGAATTTACTATTTTTAATCTATTAACCATTAAAACTAATTTTCACTCTTCCTACCATCCTTTTCACACAACATCACCATCATGGCCTTTCCATCCCCCTCTCCTCCATTTTGGTGGATCACTTCCATCCGACCTTTGTTTTCTTTGTCATATGTCACATTGGAACACCCTCAATAAGGATACTAATCTATCAACTTCTTTACTCAGTTTCTCTTTCTTTATAAACATCATCTTCCATATTTAATGTAAATACCCTATTTTCAAGGTTTTTTTGGTTTTCCATTATCTCTCATTGCAGCCTAAATATGAGGCTAATTTCAGATGAGGAGTCTTCTATGGGGCCGAGGTAGGTGTTCTATATGTTTATTTCCTAAAATTATCTCATTTTATAAAATATATCATTGTTCTATATGATGGTCTTTCCATGCGCCACTCATAAAATTCATATTCCTTCAATTAGTCGCCTAATCCTTGACTGAGATATGCTATGGGACCCTTAGACTCTGTTGGAGGTTGACAACCTCAACTCGAACCACCCCTTAGGGTGTGTTTAATTAAATTACCTTTAAAACCATACTTTACATAAACTAAAACACCCATTAGGGTTTTTGGGTTTGTTCCATAGGAAAACCCCTTTTCCTATGTAACGAATCCACCCCTTAGGGTGTGTTTGGCTTGTCACTTATAAGTGCAACGCTTAAAATGGATTGATTAAATTATGAAATGGAATGATTAACTTACTTGGTCTTGTGGTTATTTACCTTTAATAATTATATTATTAAACAACATGAATACTTAGCCTTGTAATTGATTACCTTGTATGCTTTGGTTACTTATTATGGATTATTGTCACACCATTAAAGGTGTGTCATGCCTCAAGAAATCCTTGGATTCTCAACCCGGAATGCATTGAGTGAACTCATAAGATTTCACCCGATTCATTGATGTGAATGTCAAGTGGTACACCCACCTTGGGTTTGGTCATTATCTTACTTTGATGAATGCCTCATCTTAACATCATGGATTCATTTGGCTCTCTACAAAACTTAGAATGCTTGGGGTGATCTCCTAGGTTTGGCTTGATGCATTTAGATAAGAAATTCCTTGGGTTAGCCCCTTGGATTCCAATAGATACCTACCCAATATGAAAGGATAGATTTCCTTTCCTTAGTTAGAGAATCTTAGGAGTATAATTCCAAGGGTTCATCCCTTTAATTATACTCAAATAAATTAGCTAACATCACAGGATGATCACCGTGAGTTGGATTGAATTTCAAAAGTCAATAATGTTAGGGGCCATATGTGGATTCAAAATGGGCGTGTTGTGTGGGAATACATGGACTTGTATTGTGGATTCATTTAGGTTACATATTTATGGATTCCATAACTATTAGCCTTGGTTCCCTTGACTACCTATAGGTTACATGTTCAAAGACATCCAGCCTAGGTCGAAGTAGGTATAGTCGGTCAGGTATCCCACACAGAGCCCGAGATTGACATGATTTATATTACTTTTGTTTCATTAATTTAATTATAATTGGACACTATTATATTTTATACTCATAGACTAGATTTTCATTAGACATCTTTGATGGTGGCGTAATGAGTTATACTCACATCATAATTGGGCCTCTATTTGGTACCCAAGAATATTTCATGGATGTAGGTAAGGATAAAGGGAATCACCCTATTGTGGATGATTGATATCTTTTAGGGTTGGATGTACGGGAGAAGAGGACTGAGCTATTGCTCAGGGTGTTCATGGAGATAGCTGTTTTGGGTCTTTTGTTTCATTTGGTTATATTGGCACTATTTTTATGTCTGCTACCATGTCTTATTTTCTCCATATTTTGTATCATCATGAAATCATCTATATATATGATATTTTTTACTAATTTATTTATTTCCTACTATATATCTGGATGGATTATGTGTTGCCTTTATTTTTATATCATGTTTAATCTAATAAAGGGGGTATAGTCTCTCCATCATTTCACTATACACAAATACTATTAGTCAGAAAACTATAACATACAAGGAGGCATGCTTGAGGCCTTGTGGTACTATGGACTGTCCATGCGTCTATAAATTGGGACGAGGACATCACATCACAATGAATTTTTTTGTATAGTAATCTATTTTATCATAAATGAAATAAATGAAATATTTCTTGATAAACGACTTTGGTGAAATATATGTTAACAAAATATATTTTATGTTTTAATGAAAATTAGATTATAATGGAAGTCACTATATTTTCATCATGTTTGTTGACCTCACCTATTTTGATAATCCCAATTATTATTTCACATACTTTGATAATCCCAATTAATGTTTATCTATATTCTAACTCGTTCAATCTATGACATTCTATTTTCCAATACTAGTAAAATAATATTTGAAATATGTTAATCAATGTTTATATATGTTTATATGAGTTTTGAAGTAATTTTAACTCAATCGGATATGTTCTGCATAAAACACATAAGTATTAAGTCACCGATACAAGCTACTGTTACACCAGAGTTACCGATAGAGTAGGTCTACCGATACAAAGTGAGCTACCGATAGAACAAGAGCTACTGATAGAAGGGGTCACCAGTATATAGAGCTGATGATACAAAGTAATAGCGACCGATACCAGGAGCTACCGATACAAGATCAAAGAGATACCCAGTCACTGCTACACAAAGTCCACCATGACACATCTACCAATAGAAGGCTACGAATGAAAGACTGACCAGTCAAACTCTATACTCGCAATATTATTTATTTATTATGCAACGATCATATTTTATGTTTTTAATGCAATTAATGTTATTTAATGATAGTTGTTGGCATGTCAGGGAACCGTACCTAGTACCTATGAAAAAGGAAATCATTCTTTTTACCAGAGTTGAAAGCTATAAAAGGAAGGAAAAATATCAGGCAACCATATACAAAAAAAAGGAATCAAGAAGGCACGTGAAGTGTGTGAAAAGGGCAAGGGATGAACAACATTGAAACATGGTGCATTCACAAAAAAATAAATAGCTACATTCATACTGGAAGAGAACTCGACATACACTAAGCCATTCACTCTAAAGGAGAACACAAGCTGCACCTTAGTCAAGGAGTGAAGAACTACAAGAAGTTGCTTATACACTCACGCTGAAAAGGCTAAACCTAAAAACCAAGGAAGAAAACGACACTCTGTTTTTTAGAAAAAACCAGAGAAGGACTCAGAACCATTTATGATTAATCAAAAGAGTCCAGAGCTGCAATTCACATCACTAGAGCATTATAAACTCTTATCTATTCTCTTAGTGATTCTTTTACTTACATTTAGAGCAGTGTGTATACTCTGTATATTTCTTACACACACTGTCTCCTGTGATAAGCTGGAGGATTTATAAATCCTCATTCAAATCTATAACTCCCTTGTATCCCACTGTGCATAGTGGTAGAGGTCAAGTAAGACCTAGACAGCCTGTGAGCTATTTGTTTTCCCACGTAGAACTGTGGTAGAGGTCTTTGTACCTGGACAGTGTTTTCACTGTTGTTTACCCCGATCCAGGGTGTGGATAAAATTTATATAAATTGTTTGAGAGGATTAAGTCTTAGCTTGAGACTGAACCTCTTGGTTACATCTGTTGTGCATTTTAGTTTAAGTAAAAAGTATACTATATCTTTTATATTCCGTTGCTAATTACTTTGAAATACATTTTTTTAAAGTTACTTTGATAGTTAAAATTAGTAAGTGTTTGTAATTATTGTGAACTAGTAAGTTAGTTTCAGAATTAAATTTAATCTTATGATTAAATTAAATGAGACCTAATCAGTCTTTGCGAAACTAATTGTACTTTTAAAATCTGTATAAATTCACTACAGTATAACTTGTTTTTAAATAAGGGGATTTTAAGTGAAATATTTTTAACAGAAATTTTAATTGGAACTCAATTCACCCCCCACTTGAGTATCCACTCCGACCAACATTTGGTATCAAAGGTTGTTTTTATTAATACAGGATTTCAAAACACTCTGTTTTTCAACTGTGATTTTAGTTGCATCTTTAAAGATCTTAAATTTCTATTAGGTCTAAATTTTATCTCTTTAAATATATTTTCTAAAATCTAGTTATGGACAATAGAATAGAAGGTGCTACTACCAACCGAACACCCTTCTTTAATGGTACAAACTATTCCCAGTGGAATCTTAAAATGAAAATTTATTTAGAGTATGGGATTTGATATCTAGAATTCTATAGAAAATCAATATAAGATTCCAAAGTCTGAAAGAACTACTTGGGATGAACCTACTAAAACAACTTACAATAATAACTGTAAAGCAATGAATGCCCTGTACTTTGCTTTAAGAGATGAAGAGTTTAATAGAATATATGCTTGCAAACCTGCTTATGAAATCTGGGACACTTTGCCTATTCCTCATGAGGGAACAACCAATGTTAAATAAATGAGGCTGAATACCTATACTTTTAAATATGATAATTTTAAAATGATGCCTGATGAACCCATTTATGACATGCATATCAGGTTCAATGAGATTGTCAACACCATGATCTCTCTTGGTAAAGCTATTCCTATAAAATAACAGATCATGAGAATATTAAGATGTCTGCCAGAAAGATGGAGAGACACATCTGTTTCCATTAGAGAATCTTGCGACATCAGCACACTGCCAGTTAAAGAATTAATAGGTAAGATTATGATGTATGCAGAAGAACTCAAGGTGAATAAGGAAGAATATGATGAACCAAAAAGGAAGTCAGTGGCTTTTAAGTCTACTGCATCAAGGAGAAAGGACAAGGAGAATGTTTACATACCTACTGACAGTTCATCAAGTGAAAGTTCAGATTCTGACAGTGATGTTGAGATGGATCAAATAGCCAGAAGATTTAAAAAATTCTACAGGAAGAATAAATTCTTTAGAAAATCAAATTACAAAGGAAAATATCATAACAGATGCCATTGGAAGAAGTAATGGAAAAAGCATGATAATAGTGATGATATTGTCTGCTATGAATGCAAAAGGAAAGGACATGTAAAAGCATACTGTCCAAAGTTGAAGTTCAAAAAGAAACATGAATATAAGGACAAAAAGTATAAGAATGAAATGAAATCAACTTGGAGTACTTCAGAAGACACTTCAAGTGATTCTGATTCTTCTAAGGATGAAGACTCTCACAAGTCTAACATGTGTTTTATGACAAACACATCTGAGGTAACCCTGGACACTCCTGCTTTAAATTCATATTATTCTGGAGTTGATTCTGATTGTGAGTCTGAATCTGAAAATATTTTTAACGAAGAATTATTTTAATATTGTAATATACTAGAAGAGACATGTAATGAACTCTAGTACAAGTATAAAAACTTGAAGAAACAACATGCTCTAACCTGCTCTGTAAAATCTACTCTTGATGTAGAAAATGAAAAGAATGCTCAATTACTTAAGAAAAATACTAAACTGAAGTTGTCTAATGAGAAATTAAGGAAGGACTTAGAAAAATTCACAAATGTAAAGGATACACTTACACAAATGTTATGAAAAAAAGTGGCACCAAAATATACCACTAGAATAGGATATCATCCTGGACAGAGAAAGTTTACTAAAACTAGATTTATTTCTAAATCTGGACAGAATACTGCAAGTTCTAGTTCTGGAAATTTGTATGCTTCAACTAGTTATTCATATGGTTATAGATCAAATAAATTTTATCTTTCAAAATTTATTGATTCTGTAAATTATTTGAGACCCATAACACAAATTTGGGTACCTAAAGCTTTACTTGCTAACCTTTCTGGACCCAAGAAAATCTGGGTACCAAAATCATTTTATGTTTAAACCTGTTTTGTAGGAGACCTGCTTGAAGAGTTCTCACGAGAAGATATGGTACTTGGACAGTGGATGTTCAAGGCATATGTATGGAGATTACTCATGATTTAAAAGCTTAATAAAGGTTGATGGAGGTCATGTCACCTTTGGTGACAACTCTAAAGGAAAGATCATCGGCCTAGGCCAGATTGGTAACACTAATTCAGTTTTAATTTCTAAAGTTTTATTTTTTGATGGACTTAAATATAATATGTTAAGCATTTCTCAGTTATGTGATTATGGTTTCAATTTTAAGTTTGAAAATGATTTTTGTAATGTTTTTAACTCTAAAAATGTTTTAGTATTTTCTACTTTAAGAAATGAAAATGTTTATGCTGTTGATTTGAATTCTTTAGCTAAACAAAATGTTACTTGTTTAAATGATTTTCATAAAGAATCTTGGCTGTGGCACAGAATATTAGGACACTACAACATTTATTCACTTAGAAAAATGACTAGAAAGAACTTAGTTAGAGACCTAACTAAGCTTGAATTCCCAACTGACAAAGTTTGTACTCCCTATCAAAAGTGAAAGCAACATAAAGTCTCTTTTAAATCAAAGAAAGAAGTTTCAACTTCTCAACCTCTTGAGTTGGTTAACATGGACTTGTTTAGACCTTCAAGAGTTTCTAGTTTAAATGGGAAGCACTATGTCTATGTCTTAGTAGATAACTTTTCTAGATATACTTGGGTATACTTGTTAGCTCACAAAAGTAAAGTTTGTTCTTACTTTATTAAATACTCCAAGTCTGTATAAAACCTTAGTGGACTTAAGATTAAGACCCTAAGAAGTGACCATGGTCGTGAGTTTGAAAATCATGAGTTTGAATCTTACTGTTCACATAATGGATATAGTTACAATTTCTCTTCCCCTAGAACACCTCAACAGAATGGTGTAGTAGAAAGAAGAAATAGAACCCTTCAAGAAATTACAAGAACAATGCTTAATGAGTATGAACTACCTATTTACTTTTGAGATGAAGCTATAAATACAACTTGATATATTATTAATAGACTCTTGATTAGACCTGTTCTTAAGAATACCCCTTATGAATTGTGGAATAATAGAAAACCTAAGGTTAATTACTTCATAGTTTTTGGATGCAAAGTTTTTATTCTAAATACAAAGGATAATCTTGACAAGTTTGCCTCTAAAAGTGATGAAGGAATTTTTCTTGGTTATTCTATAACTAGGAAAGCCTATAGAGTCTTTAATAAAAGAACCAAATGTGTGGAATAATATGTTCATATCAAGTTTGATGAAACAGATCCACATGAACCTAAGTCTTCTCTTGAAAATCTTAAAGAAGATTTGACTGTTCTGGACCTTAATGATAAAACTAAAGAACCTGCTGTAAAAACATCCAGTTCTGGACATATTCCAGAATCTGCTTCTATTGAACCCAAACCTATATATGAACCTGAAATTTCTATCCTTAACTTCACTAGATCAACTAGGATTCTAAAGAATCATCCTTTGGATGTTGTTGTTGGTAATCTTGATAGAGGGACCCAGACTAGAGTTTCTCTAAGAAACCAGGTTGAACATCAAGAATTTATTTCACAACTATAACCTAACAATGTTAATGATGCAATAAATGATGAATTTTGGGTAATGGCTATGCAAGAAGAGTTAAATCGATTTGAAATAAACAATGTCTGGGAATTAGTTGACAGACCCAAGGACACTTTGACAATAGGCACTAAATGGGTTTTTAGAAACAAAGTTGATGAGTTTGGAAATATAGTTAGAAACAAAGCAAGGCTAGTTGCACAAGTATACAGTCAATAGGAAAGAATATACTATGAGGAAACCTTTTCACCTGTAGCTAGATTAAAATCCATTAAGATCCTACTTGCCTATACTGCTCATCTGAATTTCAAGTTATATCAAATGGATGTCAAAAGTGCTTTTCTAAATGGTTTTATAATTGAAGATGTTTTTTCTGAACAACCACCTAGATTTACTAAAACTCATTTTCCAAATCGTTTTTTCAAACTTTCTAAAGATTTATATGGTTTAAAACAAGCTCCAAGAGCTTGGTATGATAGACTTAGCAATTTTATTATTTCAAAAAGTTTTACTAAAGGGATTACTGATCCAACTCTTTTTATTAAAAGAATTTCTAAAGATGTTTTGATAGTACAAATCTATGTTGATGATATTATTTTTGGATCTTCTAAACATTCTTTATTTACTGATTTTTCAAAGAGTATGCAAAATGAATTTGAAATGAGTTTAATGGGAGAACTCAAATATTTTATTGAATTTCAAGTTTTTCAAAATGAAAATGGTATTATTTTGAATCAAAGTAAATATAAAAAGGATCTTTTAAAATTATTTGGTTTGGATAGTATTAAGGAAAATGATACTCCTATGAGTACTGCCTGTAAATTGGATGCAGATGAAACTAGGAAACCAGTGGATCAAACCAATTACAGAGGTATGATTGGAATTTTACTTTACCTTACTGCTAGTTGACCAGATATTATGTTTAGTGTGTGTATGTGTGTAAGATTTCAAGCTAATCCAAAAGAATCTCATTTACTTTCTCTTAAATGAATTTTTAAGTATCTTAAACACACTGCAAATTTGGGTTTGTTTTATCCAAAAGGACAGTATTTTGAATTAATGAATTATTCATATGCTGAATTTGTTGGTTGCAAGTTGGATAAAAAAAATCCCATATGGAACATGTCATTTATTGGGAAAATCCTTAGTGTCTTGGTGTAGTAAAAAGAAGAATTCTGTAGCTTTTTCCACTGCCGAAGCAGAGTATATAGCTGCTGGTAGTTATTGTGCACAGATTCTGTGGATGAAACATACTCTTTTGGACTATGGATATAATTTTAAGCATGTTTCAATTAACTATGATAACACTAGTGCAATAAATATTTCAAAGAACCCTGTATCTCACTCTAGGAACAAACACATTGATGTAAGGAACCACATTTTGAGAGATTATTTCCAAAAATGTGATATTACTCTTGAATTTATAGGAACTGAACATCAATTACCTGACATTTTCACCAAACCTTTATGTTCAGATAGGTTAAGTTACATTAGACATGAATTAGGAATGATTAAACTTAATTTGTAGATACCTCACCGATGTGAATACCTCACCGATGTGAATACCTCACCGATGTTAAACCTTACCAATGTGAATACCTCACTAATGTTAAACCTCACTGATGTGAATACCTCACTGATGTGATACCTCAACAATGTACCTCAATGATGTTAAACCTCACCGATGTGATACCTCACCGATAAACCTCACAGATGGACCTCACTGATAGGAATTATCACCGATAAACCCTACCGATGAATACACGCTGTTTTAAACTTCTATCTGCCACTAGAATCTGTATCGTCTATATTATATTTATTTTTATTTATTTTATGGTTCCTAAATGATAAAAAAATTCATAGTTACTTCTCAATCCACCGAGCCTCAAACCCTTTATCCTCAATACTAAATACCAAATTTCTTGAAAACCCAAAGTTCCTCAAACTAGAGATGGCAAAAACAAAACTCCCTACCATCAGAGATGACATTGATGAGCCGAATGCAAAGAAGCAGAAGTCCGAGCTAGAAGAAAGTGGTAGTGTTGGTAGAACAAGGTCGGGGAGGCAACCAATGAACCCTTATTTCCATTATAGAGTTATTGTGATCGAAAAAAAGCTATGCATGGAATGGTTGTTGGCTAGAAAATCATTATTTCTTGAGGTGCTGGAAGATCAGAAGTGGGTAGATTGCTTTTAGAACAATAATGATCCCTACTATCAAAATCTAGTGAAACAATTCTATGAGTTTGTGAGCTTTGAGAAGTTAGAAGATGAGAACCGATTGATTTGTTTTGTGAATGGAAAGGAGATATCTTTTTCATCCGTTGAGTGGGCTGAATGCCTAAAGGTTCCAAAAAAAAAAGTGTTTCTGGATATGTCTCAAAATCAATACCACCTACAAGTGATATATTTGGCTATGAGATTGCCTTAGAGGAACTCACCGGTAGTGGAAATCAAAGACAAGTGGTGGCTGCTGAAATGGATGGAGAGAACAGATTGCTGTTCAAGTTTGTTCAGCATGTCCTAATTCCAAGGAGAGGGGACTTTACGAATTTAAGATATCAGGATATCTATCTGTTAGATCTATTGAGACATTGTGTGAAAGTGAATCTGTGCAGATTGCTAATAATTCAAATGGAGGAAATGACCAGGCCAAAATCAAAGACCAAATCCCTATTCTTTTCCAAATTGATCTTAGTGATGATCAAAGTGAAAGGGGTAGCTGAGTCACAAGATGAGGTAGTGGTAGTAAGGAATAATTTTTGTATCACAAACAAAATTTGCAAATATATGAAGATAAACTAGAACCCATGGAGAGGAGAGTGGGTTAATGATGAAAATAAGGTATATGATAAATTCAATCCTCTGGATCATCCTTCAAGGCCTACGGATGTAAGGGATCTAGGTCTAGGATCTGATGAAGAAGAACCTTAGTATAGTGATGAAACTGAAGAAGAAGAGACTTCTATGACTGATGGAAGAGATCCGGACTTTCCCCCAAGTACTGTTGCAGAAATTGTATCATCAAGAAAAGAAACTCTGTTAGAAGAAGAGAAACCTGCTGATGAGGAAGACCAACCAACCCCTGAGCATGAACAAGAAAGGTAGAATGAATCTGAAGCATCTGGTTCTATTTGATTAAGTTTGAGTCCATTTATTGGAATCTTAGTTGTATCTGTTAAGGATGTAGTGGGAGAGATGGAAGGACATATGTCTAATCCAGAGGAGCCTATTGCTGTTTCAGAGGTGGAGTTAATTGTAGAAGATTATTCTGAGGAAGAAAGACCTACTGATAATTCTATTACTATACAAGAGAATGCACCCATCAAGGGGGATCATCAAACCAGGTTTGGCAGTGTTTCAATGGATGTTGAAATTGAGGATTGGGAAGAAGACACAAGTTTTGTGGTTTGTGGATTAGACTATCCCGATTTTGATAATGAGGCATCCCTCAATAGACCAAAAATCAATTATGATATTCACACTGAGTTGTTACTTGAAGATGTGGTCAGAATACATGATCTGGATAAGCTAAAGTCTGATCTCAAAATCAGTTTTGTGGAAGAAATAAGGAAAATGGAAGCCTCACTGGTAGCATCAATTCAATAGATTATAAATGAATCAGTGGACAATATAGCATCTGAAAGAGCACCTGCTGTGGTTGTATCTGCTGATGTGATTACTAGGGCTGACATTGAATCCTTAAAGAATGAGCTGAAATAGTCTTTTAGTGCCTCTGTTGCCGAGTTAAAGCACTTCTTTGTTGAAGAGATGAGAAATTTGGAAAATTCCTTTGAAATCTCTCTTGGTTGTAATGTCTATACCTTTGTGGCAGTGATAGTGGATGAAGTTACAGCTTCCCAGAATCAGTTGTCTAGCCTGGAAAAAAGTGTTGAAGCTCTAAAGAAATCTATTATCTCTTTAGAATCTTATATGAGTTCTAAATCCCAAGAAGATAAAGATTTAGCTTATGTAAAAGGTGTTGTGAGCCAGATGGTATTAGTGTTTGAAGGATTTAAAACCTCCATTAAAGATCATGTCAGCACCCAGGATTCCCAAGTGAAAAATCTTATCAGTGGGTTGACAAAAAATTTCAAGGAAACAATAACTTTCTCTGTTGGTTCTCTTGCCTCCAGACCTTCAGTGGATTTGGATCAGATTAGAGATGTGATGAAGGAGGATCTTGGTTCAACATCAACCAGTGGCTCTGTGGACTCATCCGATCCGAGAAAAGTGGTGATTTCTACTAGAGATACCACTAGAGATATAATAAAGATAGTCCATGACTATATGAGAGAAGATTCTACAACTCAAAAATAAGTGAAAGACAAGGTAGACTACTATTTACAAAGAATTTATACCAAACATAAACTCAAAAAACACTTCAATATTTTGTTAGAAAACCTGAAGTTACCTCCTGTCAATCAAGCCTTCAGAGAGAAAGTCAACAAGCTAAGGGAATTGACTCCAGCCTTGGACAAATTCATGGAGAACAAGGATGATTTCATATTTGATATGGAGAGAGGAGGAGGAATAATTATGGATTTCAGAAATCTATTGTTTCCTTTCTTGCATGTCGATGCTAGGCCAATGATTGTACCTCCAACTTTACCTACCCCTTCCACTACTGATTCTCCTATTCGGATGACTCCAGCCCAATCCATCTGAAGCCTTACTCCTATGATCACTCAGAGAACTACTCAGTCCAAGCCAGGAACAGTTTCAGTCGCTCAGCCTCCTGTGATCATCTCTGGTGTTCCTAAGCCCTCACCTGCCTCCACACAGCTTGAATCCTCTTCTGATCCTAAGGGAAAATTTCACATTGAGGATGTGGATTGAATAAGTGGATAAGATATTTGATAGGAACTCCTTGTATTTTTTTATTTCCCTGTACCATTTTGCAACATGAAATACAAATGGAATTATCTTCTTTCCCATTTTGTTCCTTTTCTCTTTATTGGTTCCCACTTTTTGATATCACAAAGGGGGGAGAAATATTATCTAAGGGCAACCTATCTATGGGAATAATTTATTTTATTCCCAAAGGGGAGAGATACTAGGGTATAACTACTATGTTTTAGTAATCTGTACCTTTGATACCATTGCATTTCATTCTACCTCTGATACATTGATCATTTCACATCTTACATTTTAACTCTGGTGTGTTGTTTTCTCTGCTACAATTGGATTTCATGATATATCCTCTGATATAATTACTCATTATTTTGAGACTATAATATCATAAGTTGTGATTATCAAAAAGGGGGAAATTTTTGAACTCACCTGTTTTGATAATCCCAATTATGCTTTCACATACTTTGATAATCCCAATTAATGTTTATCTATATTCTAACTCGTTCAATCTGTGACATTATATTTTCCAAAACTAGTAAAATAATCTTTGAAATATGTTAATCAATGTTTATCTATGTTTATATGAGTTTTGAAGTAATTCTAACTCAATCGGATATGTTATGCATAAAACAGATAAGTATTAAGTCACTGATATGCTTATAGCTACTGATACAGATCTACCGGTACTTAGTCTACCGATAGACAGAGTCACCGATAAGCTAAGGTCACCAATATGCAGAGCTACCGATATGTATAAGTCCACCGGTAAGCACATGTATTTGATAGATCAATTCTACCGATACAGATAGCTACCGACAGAGACTGAGCTACCGATAGAACAAGTCTACTGGTATGCACTAGCTACCGATACATAAATCTACCGATACAGATAGTCACCAATACTTCAGTCTACTGATACAAGCTAATGTTACACCAGAGTTAATAATAGAGTAATTCTACCGATACAAAGCGAGCTACCGATAGACCAAGAGCTACTGATAGAAGGGGTCACTGGTATATAGAGCTGCTGATACAAAGTAATAGCTACCGATTCCAGGAGATACCGATACAAGATCAAAGAGCTACCCGGTCACTGCTACACAAAGTCCACCATGACACATCTACCAACAGAAGGATACTAATGAAATACTGACCAGTCAAACTATATACTCTCAATATTATTTATTTATTATGCAACGATCATATTTGAGGTTTTTAGTGCAATTAATGTTATTTAATGATAGTTTTTGGAATGTTAGGGAACCGTACCTAGTACCCATGAAAAAGGTAATCATTATTTGTACCAGAGTTGAAAGCTATAAAAGGAAGGACAAATACCGGGAAAACATATACAAAAAAAGGAATCAAGAAGGCACATGAAGTGTGTGAACAGGGCAAGGCAGAACAACATTGAAACGTGGTGCATTCAAACAAAAAGAAATAGCTACATTCATATTGGAAGAGCAGTCTACATACACCAAGCCATTCACTCTAAAGGAGAACACAAGCTTCACCTTAGTAAAGGAGTGAAGAACTACAAGAAGATTCTTATACACTCACACTGAAAAGGCTGAACCTGAAAACCAAAGAAGAAAACGACACTCTATTTTTTCGACAAAAACCAGAGAAGAACTCAGAAACATTTCTAATTAATCAAAAGAGTCCAGAGCTTCACTTCACATCACTAGAGCATTCTAAACTCTTATCTATTATCTTAGTGATTCTTTTATTTACATTTCGAGCAATGTGTATGCTCTGTATATTTCTTACACACACTGTCTCCTGTGATAAGTTGGAGGATTTCTAAATCCTCATTGAAACTCTATAACTCCCTTGTATCCCACTATGCATAGTGGTAGAGGTCAAGTAAGTCCTGGACAGCCTATGAGCTGTTTGTTTTCCCACGTAGAACTGTGGTAGAGGTCTTTGTACCTGGACAGTGTTTTCACTGTTCTTTACCCCGATCCACAGTGTGGATCAAATTTATGTAAATTTTTTGAGAGGACTAAGTCTCGGCTTGAGACTAAACCTCTTGGTTACATCTGTTGTGAATTTTAGTTTAAGTAAAAAGTATTCTATATCTTTTATATTCCACTGTTAATTACTTTGAAATACATTTGGTTTTAAATTTACTTTGAAAGTTAAATTAGCAAGTGTTTGTACTTATTTTGAACCAGTAAGTTAGTTTCAAAAGTCAATTTAATATTCGGATTAAATTAACTAAGACCTAATCAGGCTTTGAGAAACTAATTGAACTTTTACAATCTATATAAATTCACTACAGTTTAACTTGTTTTTAAATAAGGGGATTTTAAGAGAAATATTTTTAACAGAAATTTTAATTGGAACTCAATTCACCCCCCTCTTGAGTATCCACTCCGACCAACAAAGTGTATCTTTAATTACTTAATAAAACTTGGTGTAAATTCTTGATTTTTTTATAAGAGAAAGTTTTGTTTGTAAGAGTTATATCAATACAAGTTACCGAAATAAATGATTTTAAATGAGTTTTGTGTTATGGATAATAATTTTGAGTGAAAAGTTCCAAATATTAATCATGAAGTGGTATATTTAGAAAAGGAAGTGGTTATTTTTTTAGTCATTAGAATCTATGTAAATTATAACATTTGATATTATGATGAGAAATATTTGGATAGTTTGTTTAAATATTGAATATATGGGTTGTGTCTAATTAAGTTTTAAGAATCATAACCTCACTATTATTAGAACATAATATCCAACATATCATCACATAAAATAGTTTAGTGGTAGGGTTGATATCATGACTTGTCAAGTGAAACTAGTAGAAAATTGGGCTATGTCCACGACCCTGCAACCACAATTGAGACTAACCATGTCTATAAGGTCTTTCTCGCACATCTATTTCCATGGTCGGGCCCCGATCATGGATATAGGGGTTTTTACATTAGTGTTAGGAAAACATTCCCTATGGTACGGGAATGGAAAAGCCTCCATATCCATGGCTGGACCCTTGACCTTGGCTATAGGTGCGTGAGAAGCCCCTATAGCCACAATCATTTAGGACATCGTCTATAATGTCCAAACTAGAATATTTTATTATAATAATAATAAAAAATATATTTTTTTCAGATATATATATTAATATAAACGTTATATATATATATATTTAAAATTAGTTTGTTAGTGGAGTGGTAACATATTTATATTCGTAGAGGTGAGATATAGGTTTGAATCTTGTCGGTGCCTTTTTTTATCCTATTATTGCGAGCATGGAACTCATGGAAATAAAGGTCCATGTGGATGAAGTTATTTTTATGATTCTTGGATCATGGTTATAGGGTCCATGAAGACCTAGTTCCACATTGACAGAGTCTATAGCCACAATCAGCTGACCGTGGCTATATCCTGTGGGCTATTGTAATGGAAATAATGCCCCACAGGCAGTTCGACCATGGATATAACCTATATCCATTGTCAATTGGTCTATATCCATGGTCATGGATCATGATTATTGCTTAATTTTCCACTAGTTGGTTGAATAGTGATGTAGGAGGTTGCATGTTGATATAGCATGTTATTTGAAAAAACTGATAAATAGAGAAAAACATATGATCATTTATGGTCCTTGAATATTAATATGCAATACCACTGAATTTTATGTATATGGGTTTTTTATTATATCTTCAAAGGAATGAAAAATTATGCTTTATCATTCATTTAGGTATGTTGCGTATATAATACAAGTTGAATGGTAAACAAACCCTCAAGAGATTAATCTCAAAGTTGTCCCTAATTGATGATTTTTTGGTGAGTTGTGATAATGAGTAAAGATAAATTTGAGTAATATCTCATATAGAGATGCATATTTCACTCATGAGATGCATGTATGGCTTGTAATTTGGATTGATTTACTTGAGTATAACACATAGAAGGTTATATATCAAGTCATTGGTATACATGAGGTTCATATTTCATAGTAATCATCAATACATGAGTTTAACTAGGTACCCTACTTCTGAACCTTCACATTTGATATATGATTTGGAAATTTGAGATATTATCCTTCATGGTTTTATACACATCTTAGGTTTTTTACTTTTAATAGATTATTCATGACTTTTTAATACCCTTTTTTGGGATTAGCTTTACGATATGAATCAATATACTTTTTTTAGTATTTCATTGAGTTCTAGTTGGATCAAGTGGCGAGTAGAAAAAAATTATATCCTTTTAATAAATTGAGTAATAATTCATCTCTAAAGATACTATGTATGGGGTATTAATGTTAGGTTGGATAGAATAATGGCAGATGGTCTAGAGGGGGGTGGGTGGGTGGGTTAAGAGACCAAATTAAAAATTTAAACAAATAAATTTATTAATTATAATAATTATCAAAGTTAATTATTGAGGTTAAATAGCATCAAAAAAGTAAAGAATGCAAGGATGTTTTTATAGTAGTTCGGTCTGAAGTGGGCCTACTATACTCTTATACTTCTCTACTCGGCGAGAGATATGTGTGAAATAAAAAATATTTTTATGGGGGGATCAAAATCCAATTACAAAATCCTTTTTTAGTGAAGGGATAACCATGAAACTAACTTTTTTATGGGGAGTCACGACCCTTACAACCTGACTTTAGACACTAGGAGTCACAACCCAAATAGTTATAACATTAGATACAGGGAGTCACAACCCTTAGATCCTGACTTTAGAATCTGGGAGTCACAAATCGAGAAAACATAATAAAAAATAATAATTTTGTGTTCAAAAGCCTAAAAATAAAAATAGAGTGCGTGTGAGAGATGTGAAAAAGTGTTACAGACTCAAAAACAGACAAAATATGATAAAAAATGAAAGCACAAGTAATGGTTTTTGAGTATTTGATTATCACGTCTCTTCAAGGAAATTGTAGTCGAATCAGAAAAGATTCAGCATTTGAGAGATCATGTTGGTGATAAAATAGTGTTTCTTAGGACATTGCAGATTTCACAACTAATTCAAAGTTCACATCACTTTCTATTTAAAAAAATAGATTATAAAAAATGTTAACGTGTGTCTTGAAATTTTTATCTTGCTATAGTCTTGTATATTCTTTCTTGCAAGAGAGAATGATATATATATAGAGAATAAATATTCAGCAGTTGTATCATCACTACTTCCTTTGGATATTTAAAATAAATCAAGTTAAGAGCATTCATAAATATCTACATAAAAATCACAACATCATTTCATCTTTATTCCTGTAGAATAAATCTCAAATAAAAGAATTAAAAATAATTTGAATAAGTTTTCCAAAAATATCTCCATAAATATATCAGTGTTGATTGATTTAAAACAACAATTTTAATCCATTTAAACTTCTTTAAATTTAGAAAAAACAATTCTTGAAAACTACTAGCACAATCTGTAAATAAATTCAAAAATCTGAATTTAAACAATTTTGAAACCTCTAAATTAATGGGAAAAAGAAGTTTAAAAAATATTAATTTTCCTCTAAATATTCCAGTAAAAATATTAAAAACTCTTCGATTAAAATTCTTATATTTAATGAGATTTTTTTAGCAAAAAAACTTTTAAAAATAATCCATATATATTTAGAAAATCAAATTCAAAAAACCACAAGGAATAAACAGTAACTTCATAATGAACAGTATCATATGGTTGACGAACCATACTTTATAGAATGAATAGTAACATTAGGTATGAACCATACTTTTCACTATTCATGAACAATATCGTAGTGTAGGGAATGAACAATAATGTATGGTTGATGAAGCATACATTACAGAATGAACAATAATATAGGTTTTATGAACCATACTTTATAGAATAGACAGTAACATAACATAGGGATGATGAATAGTAACGTAATGTTGGGACGATGAGCAATAACATAACGTAGGGATGATGAATAATAACATAATGTAGGGATGATGAATAGTATCGCAATATAGGGATGATGAATAGTAACGTAACATAGGGATGATGAATAGTAACATAGGGTATGAACCATACATTGTGGAAATGAACTGTAACGTAGGGTTAATGAAGCATACTTTTCACTATTCATGAACAATTGGACAACATATTTCAACAAACTTCAATGAATTTTTAAGGGATCTAAATAGTAGATCCAGACTTTGGCGAAGATATTTATTTATATAAAAACTTGTTATATTTCTAATGAATTTAGAATAAAATAAATCCAACTTATAGAACTCCCTAAATCATTGAAAAATAGAAGCAAAAACATTCTGAAAAAAATAGTAGTTTTGAAAAATCAAAGAAAAACTTTAAAAAAATTAATCAAAATTCAAAAAAACATTTTAGAATTTTATGTAAACTAATGAAATCAATATAAAAATGTTGGATTTCTATAAAATAAATTTTCATGAAAATGTGATATCTATAGAAGTTGCAGTAAAATAAATACATTAATTTTAGAACTGAAAAACTAACGAGTTTCTAAAATTTTAATAGAAACTTAATTGATTTTTTAGAGTAATAAAAAAGAATTTTAGACTTCCTTGTAAACTAATAAAAATTAGATAAATATCTTATCTATCCAAATTGATAATAATCACATAAATACATACACTATAGTTTAAGAAATCATCAAAATACAGAAAGGTTTTTAAATGAAAAATCACATGTAATCAAACATGTAATCAAACAAAATAGAATTCACATGCACAAAAAATCTCCCCCATTTTGTTTGATTACAAAACCAAAAATTTTGAACAATTAAAACCAATTTTAAAAACATTTAAAACCAATCTATTTATCCCTATTTATTGCTCCTCATTTTCTACCAAAATATCTCTCTCTAGAAACAATTTTTTAAAATAATTAAAACCAATTCATTTATCCCCCTTTTTGTAAATAAAAAAGTGAAAATAAACCCCCCCTAAACAAATGTAGTAAAAAAATTAAAAATTAAAAATCCAACATATGAAGTTCAAATTTAATTTTTTCAAACTGAGCAGAGTCTAAAGTCTTTGTAAAAATATATGCAAGCTGATTTTAGAAGGTATAATTCCAAAACAATATCACCCTTGTTCACATGATCTCTAATAAAATTAAATCTAAGATCAATATTATTTGTTTTATAATATTGTAAGTGTTTTTTAGAAATTGAAATTGTAGAAGTATTATCACAATAAATAGGTAGTTTATCAACATATACACCAAAAATCACATAATGTTTTCTTAATATATAAAATTTGACCACAACTACTAGCAGCAGAGATATACTTAGCTTCTACAGTAGATAAATCAACAAATAGTTGTTTCTTAAATAACCAAGAAATCAAACTTTTTCCTAGAAAATTAAACATACCTGATGTGATTTTTCCATCAATTCTACATCCTCAAAAATTAAAATTAGAATAAGATGTTAAATCAAAAAATTTATATTTTGGATAAAATAAACTAGAATCAACAATTCGTTTAACATATCTAAATATTCTTTTAACAACATTATTATGAATCTCTTTAGTATATGATTGAAATATAGCACATAAAAAAACACTAAAAATGATATTGGGTCCAGATGTAGTAAAATATAACAAGATACCTATCATGCATCTATAAATTTTAAAATCAAAATATTTACCAAATGCATCAATATCTAATTTACAATTAGTATCCATACGAGTTTTCAAAGATTTAGCAAAATCAAGACGAAATATTTTAACTAAATCTTTATCTTACTTTGATTGATTAAGAAAAATTCCATCTTTTCTTTGAAAAATTTGAAGTCCAAAAAAGAATTTTAATTCTCCCATTAAACTCATGTCAAATTCAGAAGACATCAAATAAGTAAATTCATTACTGAGTATTTCACTATATGATCAAAAAACTATATCATCAACATAAATTTGAAAAATTAAAATATTATCAAAATTTCTTTTAATGAAAAGAGTTGGATCAACATTGCCTTTCTTGAAATAATTATTTAATAGAAATAAAGAAAGCCTCTCATACCAAGCATTAGGTGCATGTTTGAGACTATATAATGCTTTAGAAAGTTTAAAAACATAGTTAGGGAATTTTTCAATTTCATAACCAGGGGGTTGAGAAACATAAACTTCTTCAGTTATAAAACCATTTAAGGAATCACTTTTTACATCCATTTGATATAATTTAAAACCATTAAAATAAAAAAGCCAATAAAATTATAATTGCCTCTAACCTAGAAACATGTGAAAAAGAATCTTAAAAGCCTATACCTTCTTCTTGAGAGTATCATTAAGCAAAAAACATGGCTTTATTTTTGATAGTCTTTCCAAATTCATCCAGCTTATTTTTAAATATCCACTTAGTTACAATCACCTATTTATCCTTAAGAAATTCTACTAAAGTCCAAACATTATTTATAAAAAACTGATTTAATTCATCTTGCATAACAAAAATTTAGTTTGCATCTTTTAAAGCATCATTAACATTAAAAGGGAAAAAATCAGAAATGAAAAAAGAATTGGCACAAAAATTTAAAATACAATTTCTAGTTTTAATACTAGAATTAACATTTCCAATTAAATTTTAAAAAATATGATCATTGTGAGTATTCTAGGATTTTGGATCAGGTTTAGAAGTAGTATGTTCCCCCTCAATGGATTCATTCTTATGTTGAGGAATTTCTTCATTGAAATTAAATTCTATAAACTCATTATCAATAACATTAGAATCTGAATTTATTTTAACATTATTTTCATCAAATATAACATGAATAGATTCTTTAAAAATCATAGTTCTTTTATTATAAATTCTATATGATTTACTGTTATTATAATATCCAAGAAAAATACCTTCATCACTCTTAGCATCAAATTTATCTAAATTATCCTTTGAATTTAAAATAAAAACATTACAGCCAAAAAATCTAAAGTAACAAACTTTATGATTTTTATTTTTGAATAATTCATAATGAGTTATATTTAAAAAAGGTCTAATAAGAATTCTTTTTGAAATATAACATTCAGAAAAAATATCCTCATCTCAAATATATCTAGGAAAATTATATTCACTTAACATAGTTCGAGCCATTTCAATGAGAGTTATATTTTTTCTATTCAACAACACCATTTTTCTATGGTGTTCTAGGAGAAAAAAATATAAAAATAGCCATTATTTTCACAAAAAAATTCAAAATCTAAATTATGAAATTCTCTTTCTTTATAACTACGAATTGAAATTATCATACAATCTTTTTCATTTTGAACTAGTGTACAAAAAGCAGTAAATCTATTTAAAGTATCATTTTTATGAGCAAGACTGTATACCTAAGTAAATCTTCTATAATCATCAAGAATAAATAAGGTATATTTCTTTCCACTAAGGATGTAAATTTGAGTGGGGCCAAATAAATCAAGATGTACTAATTTTAAAGGCCTATTAGTACTTATCTGATTGATGGGTCTAAAATAAATTCTATGCTGCTTCCCTTTCATGCAAGTGTGACAAGCCTGAAGATGTTATTTCTTCAAGGATAGAAGATGGAACACATTATAATGTTTTGAGAGATTATGTAACATTATTAAATTAACATGACCTAAACATTGATACCATAGGATGTTGTCATTCTGTACAATATTCAAACATTTTACACATTAAACAGCTAGTTCAGCAAAATCAATAGTATAAATATTTTCTTTTCGATTATAATAACATAATAATAAATCATTTATAAAAACTAAACATTTATCATTTTGAAATTTAACTTCTATTTCATCATCACATAATTGTGATATACTAATTAAATTATGTTTTAAACCTTCAAAATATAAAACATTAAAAATAAAATTAGAATTTGAAATACCAAATTTACCAAAACCTTTTACTTTAACTTTGGAATTGTCTCTAAAAGTAATAGTGCCTCCATCACATGTTTTCTAAGTGGTAAAATTTGATGAGTCTCTAGTAAAATGCCTAGAGCATCCACTTTCCATATACCATATATTTTTCTTGAGATATCCAAAGAAGCTTTCCTATAAATATTAATTACTTGAAAATTTTGGTACCCAAGCTACTTTGGGTCCAATGGGAATAGTTATACAATTTTAAGGAACCCGTATATAATTTGAATGTGTATTGTAAGGTACTCTAGATAATAAGTATTTAGGAATATTAGTTTTTGTAAATCCTAAAGATTTTTTAAATCTAAGAGAACAATAATTTACATAGTGAACTTTCATGACACATTTAAAAAAAGTAACAATTGAAGTAAAACCATTTTTACTTTTAATGAAATGAGTTTTATACATTTGAGTTAATCTCCTGTCATAACCAAAACCATTTTATTTTTTTTAGTTTTTTTTCAAATACATCATCTCATGATATTTTTCACGACCTTGAATAAAAGCAGATAAACTTTGTTTAATACATTCAACTTCTTTTTTTTTTAAATTTTCATTCAAATCTTGGGAAAATTTCAAATATTCATAAACTCTTGAATGAGAAGAAGAAGAAGTAGTGTCATTATACTGAAAAACTATTTTATTTTCAGCAACAAATTTTTCATTGTTTTATTTAAGCTTATTATATAAATTAGTAGCTTTGAAAATATCTTTTCTTAATATTTCAATTTTTTATTTAATTCAAAAACATTGGGGTTTTCAGAATCACATTATAAATTAGAATATTAAAAATAAAAACAAGAATTACTAAACTTTTCTAGTGATTCCATAAATCAAAATTTAGCAGATTCTTTTTCATTTCCAGATTGTTCACTTGAATCATATTCTTCTGTACAACTCCAACAAGTGGTCAAAACCTTTTGGTCCTTATTTTTGTATTTTTAATTATTATTTAGTTTATGACAATCAAGTTTGATATTCCATTTCTTCTTAAACTAATAAAAATTTACATCTGATGCATTATAATTCATAAAACCTTTCTTATCTCCCTTATATTTTTATTTTTGAGAGTTTCTTCTAAAATGATTCTTGAATCCTTTACTTTTTTAATTTTTTGTAAAATACAATCATAATATAAGCCATATATTCTTTTTCACAATTCTATAGATCATAATCATAAGAGTTATTAGAAACACCATTGACAGATTTAAAAGTCACACCTTTTCTTTTAGCTGTCTCCTTAGTAGCTATGTTATTCAGTTCAAGTTCATATTGGAGCGGTGATCCAATCAATTCATCCAGGGTGTATTATTTGAAGTTACTTCTTTCAAAAATGGGAACCATCTTGGCATGATATTTCTGTGTTAAGGATCATAGGACTCATTCAACTAGTACTAGGTTTTACAAAGCTACTCCAAGTGAATTAATTCCATTCACAATGCTTGTGAATCTATGGAAAATTTGGTTAACTGTTTCATCTTCACCCATCTTGAAGTCTTGGTACTCAGAACAAAGCATCCCAAGATTGGTAAGGATTAGTTTTTCAGTTCCAAGGTGAGTAACTTATAGAATCTTCCATATTTTATGAGCTGTCTTACAAGTAGAAACATGACTAAAAATACTTCTATTAATTGCACAATATAAAATATTAAAAACATTGTAATTTAAAATATATCTAGCAGCATTATTTCTGGTAAGAGCATTTGAGGAAACTTTAGGCAATGTATATTATTTTAACATGATAGACTGATGCTCAATTCTCAACTATTCGAGGTAAGCCGCAATTTAGGATCTCCAGTAACCATAATCAGTACCATCAAAGTGTGGTGGTTTTTGAGGTATCCAAGCATCATTGTTGATCAATCCTTCCATATTATAAGATCTTGTCCTTAGACTGTGAGGTCTAGGAAAATGTTAGCACAAATAAAGTCAAATCAAACTCTAGAGAGGGATTTGATAATTCCAAAAGGAATAATATTTTAATACAAATTGAAAGGCATCAGATAGAGAATTATAGAGCTAATATATTCTACAAAGGATTTTCCTTTGATACCAATTGTTTGGTTAGAAAGGATAATGGAAGATGGTCTAGAGGGGGGAGGGGGTGAGTAGACTAGATTAAAAATTTAAACAAATAAATTTATTAATTATAATAATTATCAAAGTTAACTATTGAGCTTAAAAAGTAGCAAAAAAAGTAAAGAATGCAAAGATGTTTTTTATTATAGTTCAGTCCGAAGTTGGTCTACTCTACTCTTATACCTCTCTACTCAGTGAGATATACGTGTGCACTAAAAATAATTTTTATGGGGGAATCATAACTCCATTACAAAATTATTTTCTAGTGGAGGGATATCCATGACACTGACTTTTTTATGAGGAGTCACAACCCTTACAACCTAAATTTAGACAATGGGAGTTACAAGCCAAACAATACAAACTTTAAATAAAGGGAGTCATAACCAATAGACCCGAAATTTAGAATCTAAGAGTCACAACCCAAGAAAACAGAATAAAAAATAATAATTTTGTGTGAAAAAGAATAAACAGAAAATATAGTGCATGTGAGGGATGAGAAAAAGTATTACAGACTCAAAGCCATACAAAAGATGATAAACAATGAAAGCATAAGTACTAGTTTTTGAGGATTTGATCGGAACATATCTTCAAGGAAAATGTAATCAAATCAGAAAAGATTCAGCACTTGAGAGATCACACAGGTGATGAAACAGAGTTTCGTAGGACGTTTTATATTGCACATTAGATTCAAAGTTCACAACACATTCTCTTTGAAAAAAGAGAGTATAAAAAATGTTAATGTGTGTCTTGTAATTTGTATCTTACTATAGTCTTATATATTCTTTCTTGAAAGAGATAATGATATATATATATAGATAATAAATATTTAGCAGTTGCAGCAGCTCCACTTCCATTGGATATTCAAAATAAATTGAGTCAATGATGTTCATAAATATCTCCATAAAAATATTAGCACTGTTTCCTCTTTATTCCTGTAGAATAAATCTCAAATAAAAGAATTCAAGATAATTTGAATAAGTTTTCCAAAAATATCTCTAGAAATATAGTAGTATTGATTAATTTAAAATAATGATTTAAATCTATTTAAAATTCTTTAAATTTAGACAAAACAATTCTTGAAAACTAGCTGCAGAATCAATAAGTAAATTCAAAAATTTGAATTTAAACAATTTTGAAACCTCCAAATTAATAAAAATAAATAAATTGAAAAAAATATTAATTTTCCTCTATATATTCCACCAAATATATTAAAAACCCTTCAATTAAAATCCTTATATTTAATGAGAATTTTTCAGTAGAAAAACCTTTAAAAATAATCCATATATATGCAGAAAATAAATTTTATAAAAATCAAACAGAATGAAAGGTAACTTTAGAATGAATAGTAACATATGGTTGATGAACCATACTTAACGGAATGAACAATAATGTAGGGTTGATGAACCATATTTCGCAAAATAAACAGTAATGTAACATAGATATGCTAAAAATAACTTAACATAGCGATGATGAAAAGTAACATAACATAGGGATGATGAACAATAACATAATTTTGGGATGATGAATAGTAATGTAGGGTATGAACCATACTTTGAAAAATTAATAGTAATGTAGGGTTGATGTACCATACTTTTCACTATTCATGAAAAACTGGACATCATATTTTAACAAAGTTTAATGAATTTTTAAGGGCTCTAAATAAAAGATTCAGACTTTGGTCAAAAATATTTATTTTTAGAAAAAAATATTATATTTATAATGAATTAATAATCAAATAGATATATCTTGTAAAACTACCTAAATCACTAAAAAAGAGAAGAAAAAACATTCTGAAAAAAAAAGAAATTCTGAAAAATCATAGCAGAACTTCAACCAATTTAATCACCATTCAAACAACCTTTTTATACTTCAATATAAACTAATGAAATAAATATAAAAATATTATATTTTTGCAAAATTATTTTTCATTTAATTCTTATATCTATAGTAGTATCAGTAAAATAAATACATAAATTTTAGAACTAAAAAAATATAGAGATTCTAAAACTGCAGTAGAAATTTAATTGAATTTTTTAGAGTAATAAAAAAGAATTTTCAGACTTTCTCATAAACTAGTGAAAATTAGATAAATATATTATCTATCCAACATTATAATAATAATAGAAATACATACACTATATTTTAAGAAATCATAAAAATACAGAAAGGTTTTTAAACGAAAAATTGCATGTAATCAAACTTGTAATCAAACAAAAGAGAATGAACATGCACAAACAACTAATAGGTAGGATTATCCATTATAGTATGTTGAATTATAAAGTATAATTTTCATATGATACCTTAGTGGTTAGATGAAAAAACATATTCATGATGTTTAAATTCACGCATTACTTTTAACTCATGGTTATTGATGATTTTTTACGTGATTAATTATCAACATTTTTATTTCAATTGATGAATATTCCTTGACATACTAATTTTTCTTATGAAAAAATATCATCAGGTTTCATAAGATCATCCTTGTTCTTGTTATTATATATGCATAATATTTTAAAATATTTTAGCACATGTTTTCCTTGCATACTATACACTGACTCAATTTTTTATACCTTGACTTGAATTTCAAGTTGTATGATTTGGGGTCATGTTTTGTCCTAGACAATGCATGTCTCTTGGAAATCCTGTATGAATCACTCCCATACCTACTCACCCATATCTTGAATTCCATCCCAGTTTCCATAGTTTTGGTATGGTGCTATGGTGGGAGTCTCGAGAATTTTCCTGCACAATACTTTTTTTGGTACCTTAAGAACAAAAACTGGTACTTGTGCTTGTTCACCATCATCTTTTCCCCCTCCATTACCCTAGTGACCTAATTGTCCATCTCTAAAAACCCAACCATTAATTTTTTTTAAAGGAAATCATCTAGAACCTCTTGATCAAACTTAATGGGAGCTATCAAGGTAGCATATTTCATCTCATACCATAGCTGTATGACCTCCTAAAACCTTCCATCAATGGAATCATACCCAATGGTTAATGAGCAAAATGTTTGAGCATTTGCTTCATGTTAAAAACTTTTCATCTTCTTCAAAGACACACCAATAATTTCCATCAATCTCTTACTATAGAATAATTTTATCACACCATCCCAGTCGTTAAGCCCACAATCCAAAGGTCCAACTTTGTATTTTCTGAGGAGCTTCAACATCATAATGGGTTCACTTCCACCCTAATAGCCCCTAAAAAGCAACCAAAAGATGTCATTTTCAGCTCATGGTAATGTAGACTTTCTTTTCTCCTCATATTGAAGCACTTGGTATTTTATCTCTTTCTCATAAAATCTCAAGTCAATTTGAATTCGAGCATTGTGAACATCCTTAAAGAGTGACTTGACCTCTCTAGGTTGATTTTATTTGATGAAAGAATTAAGGAGAAAGGTACACAATGAAGAATAATTTGTTCTGATCCCAGCAAAGAGAATATAATTGATAAGGTAATGGTCTTGATCTAGACACCCAAATGAAACACATGAATTGATGAATATAATGGAAATATAATTTTTAGGTGAAACTAAAGACCCTTCCTTTTATGCCTTGATCAATAACTCATACAAATCCTTAGTTTTCCTAGCTTAAATAAATGTCTTTTCCAACTTCAGATAAAGTTCATCCTTGTACACAGTGGATTTCCTTGGAAACCATCCACCACCATGTGTTGATCATAGAGCCTCATCATATCAGTGAATCTATGGTCCTTAGAAGCATCATCTAGTTCCATGTATAGTTTACCTGGATCTATAGAATGCACCAGGTTTGTTGAAGTGGTTGATATAAAGTGACAGTACAAATCCATATCTTGAACATGTGAGTGTGTGAACCACAATCCTTTTTCTTGACTAATTGATCTGTGACTCTAATGAGCAGGAATACCATGCCATTCTTATCCAGTAGTTTAACAATACAAGCCAATGAACAACTAAATTGAAGAAGAGAAGACATGTCTAACATGGAAGTGTAATTTCCTGATAGACATCATCACCAAAGAATAGTAAATAACAACATATTTTTTTATTGAAATAGATTAAGATCAGTAATATTAAAATCTCCAAGAATGAATATTGATTACTGATATACATCGAAAAAAATAATGAACTGTCCATTTTGAAGGCACACAACATGAAAAAAATGTAATTTGATTTGTCAAATGTGGCCATGATGGTGTGAGTCAGAGAGAGAATGCAACAAAAATATCATTTTATCAAATGAAAGGAACACTTGGTAAGTAACTAAGGACAACCAATATGCAATCTTCACTCCATTGAAATATCACCGAGCTCATAAAATAATTGACCACAACATGTGCGAACACACACGTAAATATACATTCCTAGAGGTGATAAATTTTCATTAAAACATTTCATCATGCATATAACACACATAGAATGGAAACTGAGTTTATAATAAAAAATGTGGGGCAACCAACTGATTATTTATCATATATGGTAGGAGCATAGAAAACACTGAAATACTTAAGGAACCACATCAACAATCAATGGGGATGCACTCTACTGATGGTGGCTACTGATGAAATCAAATCAATTTAGTGGGGAATTTCGGTCTGGGTGCTTAGAGTTTTGGGATTCATCACATTTATTGATGAGAGAGAAAATTATTAATAGAGAAATTTATCTTAACTTTAATTAGGTATTTTCTCCCAATATTAAAAGATAGTTAATTCTCATCATTAATGGATGGAAAATGGATAATGACTACATTAATTGGTGATTATGAACTTGGTGTCAAAATAATAAGATATAGTAATATATTTTAAAGGTGTGTCAAAATGATGTATCCGGAATGAGAGAACTGTAAAGGGGTTGATGAGTTTGTGGTGGCCCGTGTGACATAATGATGATGATGTAATTATCTTGTACATGTGAAGAGGTTTTTGGAAAGGTGTTCAAAATGAAGTCCACTGAGTGAAAGAAGGGGCTACCGCGTCAGTGGTAGCATGTGAGGCATGTTGGAATTTAATAGGTGCAGAGTAGTAATGACGCAATCGATGATCGATGCCATGTATCAAAATTCTTCCTGATAGTAGTGATCAGGTGGTGTGTCTCGATTAATTATAGGTGGTACATCATGATGTCAAGATCATGAGAGAGAGAAATACTTCAAGTGTCTCATGATGGTATAAGGACGACACATGTTTAGATGAAGATCTCTTAGGTGATAACATTTTATTAATAGAAGGGTGATGTTTTATCATAGATGGATCTTTCTATACATGGAATTGGAAAGATTTTTTTCAGAGAGAAGGCAGAGGTGTATTAGGTTGTAATTTTCAAACCAGTTTTCTATGCTCTCTCATTTTCAATTCAAGTTTGGGAATTACATGCATTCTTTGTATTCTCTAATTCATAGTGAGTATTTTTCAAAATTTCCCTGTGGTTTTTTAATCCTCCACATGGGAGGGTTATTCTAAGATAAAAATAATGAGTTTTGATTTATTTATTATATTTTATATTGCTTCCATATTTCATTAGGTTTATCAGCATATTTTGGCAATCAATTTTCGGCTTGGAATCAAGATTATCCCCAACATGGAACATTGGAAAACCAAGAGTTACAAATGGTGACTGTCTTTAGGTAGGTGACTACACTTGTAAAAAGGAAAACTACTAAGAGGTCTTTCTCAACCATAGAATAATAGAGGAAAAAATGGTAGTTCTATGAACTTTTTTAGAAAATAATATTGAAATTATTTGATGCTTTTATAGGAAAATGACATTTGGACTAATTCATAAATAATTTATTACAATGAAAAACCCTAAGTAATTTTTCTGAATCATTTTATAATTGTTCTGGTCTTTCACCCATGTGTTCATACAGGATGCAACAACTAATGAGAAAAACAAATATATATTTGAAGAATAATGATGATACGAATGTTTGATGAAATAAAGTAGAAATAAAATTTAAATTAATATTATTTTAGGAATTGAAAAAATGATGATAGATAGAATGTTGAATTGGATGGGTATAAATAATAATATGAATGTTAAAGAATAAATGCGCAAATTAAATTTAAATAAATATCATAACTCAATCAATTACAATGTCACTTACAAGTAAAATCCAACGTCAATTCAATATAAATTATCATTTCAAAGTAAAAAAAATAACTCATTCCTATAATTTAGAGAAAAATAAACATATGAAATAGGGCGTTCATTCTAAACATATCCCTAAGTAAAATGTTAACATGAACATATGAAATTTTTTGACTGGAAGAAGAATATTCTGTAGAAAGAAAGAAACAAAGCCCACAAAATTCTAGATGACCAAACTAAAAAAACTCCAAGGAAATTATATAATAAAAGCAATGAGAATTTTCTTCATGCACATTTAAAATATATAATAATGTGCACTAGGGAGATAGGCATGTCATAATGGATCAAATATTTTTTGATTAAAACTTTAATCCAAAAAAAGAGCTTTTATAAAGTATTTAGGTTCATTTTTTTGACAGATCCTTAAAATGTCATCTAATAAAATTATTTTTTATTGTATGTGAAGGGTGTCATTATTCGGTCATATGTTTATCTTTGAGTCTCAAAATTATTTAAAACATTAAAAAATGTGTCTTTAAAAGGTTCATCATCTGATTCCTTGGGGATTGATTTAATAAACTACAATATGTATGATAGAGAAATAAATGATCAAAAATTAAAATGATTCAGAGAACAAAAATAATACAGAAAAATGATTTCAAGATTTTTGAAAGTAATATCAAAAACTTACATGAATAAATAATAATTAAATAAAAATCATTCATCATTATGTTCAGATTGAAAAATGGATCGAAAATACAAAGGAATCACTATAACATGTTATATTGAAGAGTTTCAAATATGAGTTTTAAATAGGAAACTCGATGATTAGTAATGTAATTGATTTGTATAATAGGTGACTAGAAAACTCAATGACTAATATTGAATACCACAAATCCAAAATGAAAAGATAGGAAAAAAATAAAATAAATTAGTATATAGTACATTGAAAGTACTAAAGGTTGGAAGACAAATTTGTAAAAAACATCCCATTCAAAAAAGGGAATTTTTTTTGATTTTTTTAGTGGTTTCATCCCCAGTCGGTTCCTCATCCACTACCTCAAACAGATTCAACAAAAATTAGAATGGCATGGGGTCAATATTTTTTTTCACTTTCTAACAGTTGTAACACTCATATCTCTGAAATTACTTCCACAAAAATCACAAAAAAAGAAACAACAACCATTTCATTATTGTTCAAATTGACCCACCAAACACTACTTAAATGACAAGAGATAATACCATAATATGAATGAACCCCATTTCAACATCTCTTGATCATCAAACTTATAGAAAAAATCATAATAGTAAATAAAATAAGTGGTTGCGTGTAAAATAAAAAGAACATAGAAGAAATTCATTATCAAGAACATACCTCTATGATTTTTAAAATGACTCAAAAACAATGAAATTCATGGAATTAAAGAACACAACTCTAAGAATACTAGTGAGATAACATTCAAGAACAAACCTAAAATAAAAAACCATGAAATTATATACATAGTAGTGAAATAATATTAAAGTACATGCCTCACAGAATTTTACAGTGACTCAAAAAATACGATATCCATTGAAAAAGATAGAGAATAAGAAAGATAAGATGCAAAAAGAGGAGGGAATAATAGATAGAAATTTCGGGATTGAGAATATCTTATGCCTGGCACCGTTACAGGAAAAGATGGAAATTAAAACTATGTTTCGTCATGTTTTAGTAAAATAAAAAAATGATTTTTTAATTCATAGAAGAAAAGAAAATAAATGAAATGATTTTGTTTTCTCTTCATTTTGTTTGGATGCTAAATTTAGTAAAAGAAAATAAATAATTGTGATTTCTCTCTATCTTGTTTGGTGACAATTTTTAAAATAAAAGAAAAAAATGTTTTGAAAATATAACAAAAATGACCCTTATTAAAAAATATAGTTTTACAATACTCAATTATTCCAAAAAAAATAATTTTAAATTGTATCTTTTATTTTTAAATAAATAAATATATTTATTATAAATAAAAAATATATATATCATTATATAATTATGTATATATAAAAATATATTTATTTATATATAATTATATAAATATGAGTTCATAGATATATATATTTTTATAAAATAAATTTATAATTATATAAATATTTTTTAATATATTTAATATGAGTTTAAAAATATATTTATATATACATATTTAATTATAAATACATGTATATATATTTAAAAAATATTTTTATAATTATAAATATATATTTATAAATATCTTTATATAATTATATAAATAAATAAATATATATATATATATATAAATTAAATTTGAAATTATTACCTTATTATTTATCCGAGTGGGTTTATGTAATATTTTTAAAAAATATAGTTTTTCAATATTCAATTATTCCAAATAAAAAGATATTAATCTTTTAAATTCTATCTTTAATTCAATAAAACATTAAATAGAAAAAAATATGGATAATATAAGAAATGTAAAAAAACGGCACATGGTGGGTTCATTTCCTCCCAAATTACTATGATTTTAGGGTGATTTAAATTTTGTAGTGGGTAGAAATTGATTTCTATCTATTTCATCTAGATGGATTTCTCTCAAGGTAGTGTAACACCACCAAACAATGGAAATGGTAACAAATCGCTCAGCTTAGTTTCTTTTAGCCCCAAATTATTACTGCCAAATGAGCTCTAAGGGGAGAATAGAAATTGAACTTGAGTGAGGATCTGGTAGTCGGGGAGGAGGTGATGAACCGATTGGGTAATTTGTGCAACTAGAGGGAAAAAAGGGAGAAGAGTGAGTTTGGTGGAAGAATGAGGGGTTCAACTAGGGAGAGGAGGCGCAATAATTAGAGAAGAGGTGACAAATGACTGAGAAAACATGGAAGAGATAGTAAACAGAAGTAGAGTGGGAGGCGATGACTGATCATGGAACAAATGGAAGAGGGGGCAGGGAAGAAAGGGATGCACACGTGGGGAGGAGTGGGAGGAAACCAGAAGCGGGAGCGCACACCCAGAGTGGGGGATCATTCTCAGCAAACCAAAACTGGGATTAAATGACACCTTGGGATAAAAAAACATCATAAAATATCATTTAATACAATTTTGTTAAATTAAATGGGATTTTAGCACCCATAAGATGCTGGGGTGGCATGGGAGTATGGAATTTGGGGTGGTAGTTGTGGTGTTGAGTCTCTAGATTGGTTTATTTACGGTGTGTTTTTCTTATAGTGTGCGTAAACTTCCACTTGATAGTTGTATCCCCCCTTTTAAATGGGATTTTACTTTGATCTAAATATAATTCTCATGGAATAGAGTGTGAAATATGCAATTTATTATAAACTAGTACTAGGTGAAAAAACACCAACCAATATAAAAATCACAAACAAAATAAAACATGTAATTAAATTAGAGACACACACCACAAATGAAACCAAAACGAAAATTATAACAACAGGGGACACGAAACACCCACTAAACGTGATTATATGATAATGAAAGAAATGAAATGGAAGACATGATAAAAAAATTATTTTAATTTTAGGATAATAGAAAGAGAAAACTATTAAAAATAGATAGTTGGACACAAAATATACATAATTTCAAAACATAGATCATCAGAAATATTGAAAATATGGTGATTTAATAAGGTTAATCTATTTTATCAATCTTGATTTTCTTCCTTTTTAAGATGATGAATCTATATGCAAAACATCAGGAAAATTTGAAGGGACTCAATGGAAACTTGAACTTTTATTTTTCAAGTCATCACCATCTTCTAAATTGAATTGGTCAAGTATTTTTTTCATGAGGAAAACATAAATAAGTAAAATTGATATATGGTTTTTTAAATATCAATTCCATAGGGTATTTTATTTGAATGAAAATTTGAAAATATTTTGTAATTATAGACAATAGAGATAACTTTAATTTTACATACTATAGTTGGTAGTGAGGAATATTACATGTCATTGAATTCAGCTACATTTGTATATTTTTCATGATTGAAAACATACTATAGAGAAAAGAGTGTTGAAAATGTAATGATAAAGCTTAATTGTTTTGATAAGAACAAACAAAAGTTGAAAAGTAATTAAATTACAATTACAATGTGAATAGTAAATGGAGATACGTTAGATGTTGTTAACTTTGAATGTTGAACACTATTATGAAACTATAAAATGTTTTTTTGTTTGTCAACAGTGAATAGGACTTCGAACATATTATGATCACATAAATTATTATGGTTATGAGTGTTAAATTTAGATATTTTCATGGTGAGTAGAACTTGTTTGGTTTTTAAAATACTTAAATCTGAAGAGAAACTGAAGGGATCATTGTTCTACAAGTAATAAAGGATATTCAATTTAATATTGTAAGTCGTATCAAAATATATAATGAAAAATGGCATTGAATAATGACTTAAATAAGTTTTTCTCTAATATTAGATTTAGGTTTTGATATAAACTCTATAAATTGTTTATCAAATATAATAATAGAGATAGATCTTGTATAGTTGTTGGGAAGTAGTTGAACTCTATATCTGCTAGATTACAAAAAGTAAAAATATGAAAAATGAATGTACTATTGCTTTATATTTAATCTAACATTCCATCCTTATTGGTCTGGAGATATATAGTTAATACCTTGGAATAATGGACGAGGGTGATACATTGCAATTTGGAAACTAAGTAGTGTCATTCAAACATTGAACCTTTTTCCGATAAGAGATGCATTATTCATAAAACTAGTTGCAGTTACTTTATTTTTTTCATTATGAATAAGGATATTCAATTCTTATCCTATGATAAAAATCTCTATAAACATTATCAAGTAAGAAATAAAAATAATATATTAGTAGATAAAAACCCAAAGATGAAAAACTAGTATGAAATTATGGGACACCTCAGCACATGAACCTATTTGAAGTATGATTTTCTTATTATCAATGAGAAGCAATGGAAAAGTAAGTGAGATATCAGAAATTTTAGATGGACTGATAGTTTATGGCGTGTGAACCTTAAAGTGGTGCATATTTGAAGTTAGTGATGAATTTAAGTCACTTATAATGGCATGTGGTTATTTCCATATTTTTTTATCTTCCTATTTAAATATGAAAGAGTTTTCAAAACAAATGTTGATTCCTATATGGGATTCTGAAAACACAAGTGTGACACAGAAAAATAACTCGAAACAAATAGATATGTAAAAGCCATTTTAATTATCTATGTAAGAGTAAAATTTAGTTTCTACTTGAAGGTAAAATATTATCTTTTTTAAAGGTAATATTCACTTTGTAAGGGATATATAATGGTAAATATGAATTAAAGAGTTATGTTAAGGTAACTCATTTCTTATATAAGGGTAAGGTCGAACTCTAAAAGGCCCCATGAAGGTAATGTTTAAAGAGAACTTGTGTAATGGTAGATTTCATGTAAAGGTAAGAAGTTTGAAAACTAACATATATAAGAGTATAAAGTACTTATGTAAGGATATAAAGTACCCACACAAGGGTATAAAGTACCTATGTAAGTGTAAGAAATTAATCACGTAAAGGTAGAATTCTGATTGCATAAGGATAAAATGATAATTTTCATAGCTATGTAAAGGTAGATAATTTTCTATGTAAGGGTAAAAAATCATTTATTTTTATGTAATGGTAACAGATAAAATTATAAATCTACATAAAGGTAATTTTAAATAATGTGTAATAGTAAACTAATATTCACATAAAAGTAAAATGAACATGAAATAACAGAATTAATATACACACAAAAAATAACACAAACATGAATTTTTAATAAAAATAATTTAACAATAATATATTAAAAGAATTATTATTAACCAATTATAATTAAATAAATAATTAAATATGATATTTTTTAATAAAACAATTAAACAAATATGTTTGAACAATATGTATTGTGATAACTTGAAATGATCAGAATCAATGTTATATGTGAAAGAAATGATATAAGAACACACACACACACATAAGGGTAAACAATTATATACATATAAAGTACCTACATAGGGTAAGAAATTAGTTACATAAGTTTAGAATTCTCATTGCATAAAATTAAAATGATAATTCACATAACTATGCAAGGTAGATAATTTTCAATGTAAGGGTAAAAAACCTTTCATTTCTATATAAGGGTAACAAATAAAATTTTAAATCTATGTAAATGTAATTTGTAATATTGTGTAAGGGTAAAATGATATTCCCATAAATGTAAAGTGATATATTAATATATATATACACATATATGAATACACACACACACATGCATATATATAAAGTACATATGTAAGAGTAAGTAATTAGTTATGTAAAAGTATAATTCTCATTACGTAAAGGTAAAACAATAATTCACATAACTATGTAAAAGTAGATAATTTTCTATGTAAGGGTAAGTAGTCTTGCATTTCCTCGTAAGGGTAACTGATAAAATTGTAAATCTATACAAAGGTAACTTGTTACACACACACATATATATAGATGAATATACATACAGATACATATAAAGTATAAAGTAACTACATAAGGGTAAGCGATTAGTTATGTAAAGGTATAATTATCATTGCGTAAAGGTAAAATGATAATTCACATAACCATGTAAAGGAATACAATTTTATATTTAAGGGAAAAAATATTTCATTTAAACATAATGATAACAGACAAAATAAAAAATCTATGTAAAGGTAATTTGTAATATCACATAAGGGTAAAATGATATACTCATGTAAGGGTAAGAAATTAGCTATGTAAAGGTATAATCCTTATTGCATAAAGGTGAAATGATAATTCACATAGCTATGTAAAGGTAGATAATTTTATATGTAAGGGTAAACCGTCTTGTATATCTACATAATGGTAACAAATAAATTTTTAAATCTATATAAAGGAAATATGTAATACCACATAAGGGTATAATGATATTCACATAAAAGAACACCGTGGAAAATTTTCATTGAAACATTTCATCGTGAATGTAACACACATGGAATGGAAACTGAGTTTGTCATAAAAAATACGAGGAAACCAACTGATAATTTACCATATATGGTTGAATCATAGAAGAAAATCGTCATACTTGAGGCATCACATCAACAATATATGGGGATGCACTCTATTGATAGTGTCTGCTGATGAAATCAAATCAATTTAGTGGGGGGGATTTTGGTCTGGGTTCTTAGAGTGTTGGGATTCATCACATTTATTAACGAGAGAGAAAATTATTTATAGAGAGATTTATCACAAAATTAATTGGGGATTTTCTCCCTACATTAAAGGAGAGTTAAATACCATAATTAATAGATTTAAAAGGTATGTTGACTATATTAATTGGTGATTATGGACTTGGTGTCAAAATAAGAAGATACAATAGCATATTTTAAAGGTGTGCCAACATGATGTAGCCAGTAAGAGAGAAATGTAAAGGGGTTGACGGGTTTGTGGTGGCCCATGTGACACCATGATAGTAGTGAAATTATCTTGTATCTGTGGAGAGGTTTTTAGAAAGGTGTTCAAGATGAAGTCAACCAAGAGTAATAAGTGGGATACCACGTCAACGGTAGCTTGTGTAGCGTGTTGGCGTTTAACAGGTGTGGAGTAGCAGCGACACAATCGATGATCGCGGTCATGTATCGAAAGTATTCTTGATAGCGATTATCAGGTGGCATGTCTCAGTTAATGATCTGCAGTATATCATGATGGTGAGATCATAAGAGATAGAAATATTTTGAGTGTCGCAAGATGGTGCAAGGATGACACATGTTTTAATGAAGATCTATGAGGTGGTGAAATTTTTTTGACATAAGGGTGAAATTTTGTCATAGATAGATCTTTCGATACATGGTGTTGAAAATATTTTTTCAGAGAGAAGGTAGAGGCATATTAGGGTGTGATTTTCACACAAGTTTTATATTCTCTCTCATTTTTAATTCAAGTTTACAAATTACTTAGACTCTTTATATTCAATGATTCATAGTAGATATTTTTGTTGGAATTTCCCCATGATTTTTTAATCATACACATGGGAGGGGTTTTCACTGTTAAAAATACTAGGTGATAATTTATTTATTCTGTTTTATATTGCTTCCATATTTTTTGAGTTTCTCACAATATTTTGGAAAGAAATTTTTGGCTTAGAATCATGATTCTCCCCAACATGGAGCACTAGAAAACCAAGAGTTACAAAATGTGACTGTATTTGGGTAGGTGACTGCACTGGATGAAAGGAAAACTATTAAGGAGTCTATCTCAGCCACAACAACAATAATGGAAATAATTGAAGTTATAAGTGATTTTTTATAAAAAAATAGACATTTTTTGATGTTTCTATATGAAAATGACATTTGAACCAATTCATTAATAATTTATTTCAACAAAAAACCCTAATTTTTTTCTGAATCATTTTATAATTGTTTAGCTATTTTACCCATGTGTTCGATAGGATGTAGCCACTACTAAAATAAAATAACTATATATTTTAAAAATAATTATTATATGAATGTTTGAGGAAAGAAAGTAAAAAATCAAGTTTAAATTAATATTCTTTTAGGAATTTAATTTTTTTTGATAGATAGAAAATTGAATTGAATGAAAAATAATAAAAATATAAATGATAAAGAATAAATGTGAAAATTAACTTTCAATTAATATCATTACTCAATTAATTACAAGGTGACTTGAAAATAAAATCCAAGGTCAATTCAATATAAATTATCATTTCAAAAGTAAAAAAAATAACTTATTCCTATAACGCATAGAAAAGTCAACATATTAAATAGAGATCTCATTATAAACATATCCCCAAGTAAAATATTAACATGAAAATATGAAATTTGATGAATGGTAGCAAAATATTCTATAGAAAGAAAGCAACAAACCCTATAGAATGCTAGATGAACAAACTAAAACAACTCTAAGGAAATTACATAAGAAAAGAAATAAAAAATTTCTTCATGCATATTTAAAATATGTAAGCATGTGCACTGGGGAGAAAGTAATTTCACAATGGATCAAATATTTTTTGGTCAAAACTTTAAGCCAAAAACAATTGGGCTTTGATACAATATTTAGGTTCATTTCTTTTTTTGATGGATCCTTCAAATATCATTTTATAAAATTATATTTTATTGTATGTGAAGGGTGTTATAATTTGGTTGTATGTTTAGCTTTGTGTCTCAAAATTATTTAAAACATGAGAAAAATCATATTCAAAAGGTTCACAATCCAGTTCCTTAGAGATTGAGTTAAGAAACTGATATATGTATGATAGCGTAATATCTAATTAAAAAGTAAAATGATTCAGAGAACAAAAATAATACTATAAAAATGATTTCAAGATTTTTGAAAGTAATAATGAAAACTCATTTTAATTAATAAAAATGCAAAAAAAATAATTCATCATTGTGTTCATATTGAACAACAGATGAAAAATACAAAGGAAGCACTACAATAGGTTACATTTAAGAGTTTTAAATAAGAGTTTCAAATAGGAAACTTGATGATTAGTGTTGTAATTTATTTCCACAATAGTTGACTAGGAAACTTAATGATTAGTATTGAATACCACAAATACAAAATGAAAAGAGAGGTAAAATTAAAAATAAATTTGTATAAAATATACTGAAAGTACTTAAGGTTGGAAGGAAAATTGATGAAAAACATCCCATTTCACAAAAGGGTAATTTGTCAAGTTATTTTTAGTTATTTCATCCCCAGTCTACTCCTCATCCACTACCTCAAAAAGATTCAATACAAATTAGAATGGAATGGGTTCAATCTTCTTTTTCCACTTTCCACAAGGAATAACACTCAGATCCCTAAAAAGAATTCAATAAAAATCCCTAACAAAGAAACAACAACCATTTCATTACTTCTCAAATTGATCCACCAAACACTGATTAAATGAAAAAAGATCATACCATAATGTGAACGAACTCCATTTCAACATATCTTGATCATCAACCTGCTGGAAAAAATCATAATAGTGAAGAAAATAAGTGGTTGCATACAAAATAAAAAAAATGTTGAAGAAAGGCATTATCAAGAACATAGATCTATGATTTTTACAATAAAAAAACAATGAAATTCATGGCATTAGAGAACATTAATATAAGTATATTAATGAGATAACATTCAAAAACAAACCTAATATGAAAAACTATGAAATTATATACATAGAAGTGAAATAATATTGAATTAAATTCCTCAGATACTTTAACAATAACTAAAATATTGATATTATTAGCGAGAGATATGGAATAAGGAAGAGAAGATGCATGAAGAGGAGGGAATAACAGATAGAAATTAAGAGATCATGAATATCCCATGCCCAACACCATGGTAGGAACTAATGGAATTTAACACTATGTTGGGTCATGTTTTAGTAAAAGAAAAGAAATGATTTTTTAATTCATAAAAGAAAAGAAAAGAAAAGAAAATAAATGATTTTTTTTATCTTTATTTGGTTTGGATGCTAAGTTTAGTAAAAGAACAAAAATGATTGTGATTTCTCTCCATCTTGTTTGGCTAAAATTTTAAAAAGAAAAAGGGAAATGTTTTGAAAATATAACAAAAAGGACCATAAATAAAAAATATTGTCTTATAATACTCAATTATTCCAAATAAAAAATATTATAATTTTAAATTGTATCTTTGATTTTTAAATAAATAAATAAATTTATTATAAATAAATAAATAAAATAAACATCTTTATATAATTATATATATATAAAAATATTTATTTATATATAATTATATAAATATGAGTTCATAAATATATATTTATAAATAAATTTATAATTATATAAATATTTTTTTAATATATTAAATATACGTTTAAAAATATATTTATATGTACATATTTAATAATAAATATAAATAAATATATATATATATATAATGTTTTTAAAAAATATTTATATAATTATAAATATCTTTATATAAATATATATATATATATATGTCAAATTGGAAATTATCACCTTATTATTAATCAGAGTGGGTTTATGTAATATTGTTTAAAAATATAGTTTTTCAATATTCAATTATTCCAAATAAAATCATATTAAAATTTTAAATTGTATATTTAATTCAATAAAACATTAAATAGAATAAAATATGGGTAATATAGGAAATTTAAAAAAATGGCACACAATGGGTTCATTTCCTCCCAAAATATCACGATTTTAGTGTGATTTGAGTTTTTTAGTGGGTAGAAATTGATTTCTATCTATTTATTCTAGATGGATTTCTCTCAGTGCTGTGTAACTCCACCAAACAAAGGAAATGATAAAAAATCGCTCTGTTTAGTTTTGTTTATCCCCAAATCATTGTTGCGAAATGAACTCTAAGGGGAGGATAAAAATCCAACTTGTGTGAAGATCCGGTAGTTGGGGTGGAGGCGATGACCTGATTGGGTAATCTACATAACCGGAGGGAAACAAAAGGGAGAAGAGTGTGGTCAGGAAAAGAATGAGGGGCAACACCCCGGGGGAGGAGGTGTAGTAATCAGAGAAGAGGTGATGACTGATTGGGAAAGCCAGGGAAGAGATGGTAAACAAATGCAGAGTGGGAGGCGAGCACTGATCCGGGAAAAAATAGAAGAGGGAAGAGGGAAAAGGAAAAATAGGGATACACGCATGGGGATGAGTGGGAGGAAACCACGAGCAGGAGCACACACCTAGAGTGGGGGATCATTCTCAGCAAACCAAAACTGATATTTAATTACACATTGGGACAAAAAACATCATAAAATATCATTTAATGATGAAAAAGATTATGTTTCATCAAATGAAATTGGACTTAACCCCCACTGGTGGGACAAGAGGATGGGATTTGTGGCGATAATCGCGATGTTGAGTCCTCATACTAGTTTATTTTTGGTGTGCTTTCCTTGTAGTGTGTGTGAGTTTCCACTTAATAGTTTTACCCCCCTTTTTTAAATGGTGGTTTACTTTGGTCCAAATATAATTACCATGGAATAGAGGGTGAAATATGCGATTTAGTATACACTCGCACTATGTGAACAGACATAAACCAATATAAAAACCATAAAAAAAATAAAACAAGCAATTAAATTAGAGACAAGCACCCCAAATGAAACTAGAATGAAAATTATAATAATAGGGGACACCGAACACCGACTATAGGTGATTATATAACAATGCAAGAAATAAAATAGAAGACATGATATAAAAAGTATTTTATGTTTAGGATAACAGAAAGTGAAAACTATTAAAATAGATAGTTGGACACCAAATATACATAAGTACAAAACATATATCATTAGAAATACTGAAAAGATGGTTATATAATACAATTAATATATTTTCTCAGTCTTGATTTTCTTCCTTTTTTAAGATGACGAAGTTATATGTGAAACATTAGGTAAATTTGAAGGGACTAGATGGAAACTTGAAATTTTATTTTGAAAATCATCTTCATCTTTTAAATTTAATTGGTCAAGTAATGTATTTTCAAGAGGAAAATGTAAATAAGTAAAATTGATATATGGTTTTTGAAATATCAAGGCCATAGGGTATTTTATTTGAATGAAAACATGAGAATAATTTTGTAATTACAGACAATAGAGATAATTATAATTTTACATACTATAGTAGGTAGTGATTAAGATTCCATGTCACTGAAGTCAGTTACATTTTCATATTTATCCTGATTGAAAACATATTACAGAGAAAAGAGTATTGAAAATTTAATGTGAAAGTTTGAGTGTTTTGATAAGAATAAAGAAAATTTGAAAATTAATGAAATTAATATTACAATGTGAATAATAAATGGAGATACGTTAGATGTCTCTGCATTTCACTGTTGAAAAATATTATGAAATTATGAAATTATGAAATGTTTTTTTGGTTTTCAGTAGTGAATAATACTTTGAACATATTATGATCACATTAATGATGATGTTTATGAGTGTTAAATTTATATATTTCCATGGTGAGTGGAACTTTTTTGGATTTAAAATATTTAAATCTAAAGAGAAACTGAAAGGATTATTGTTCTATATGTAGTAAAGGCATTTTAATTTAATCTTGTATGTCATATGAAAATATATAAAGAAAAATAATGTTGAATAATTACTTGAATGTGTTTTTCTCTAAGATTAGATGTAGGTTTTGATATGAACTGCATAACTTATTTATCAAATAAAACAATAGAGATGGATCTTTTATGGTTGTTGGGAAGTAGTTGAACTCTATATCTGCAAGATTAAAAAACATAAAAACATGAAAAATGAATGTACTATTTATTTATATTTAATCTAACATTCCTTCCTTACTGATCTAGAGATATATAGTTAATAACACGGAAGAATGGATGTGGGTGATGCATTATAGTTTTGGACACCAAGTAGTGTCATTCAAACATTGAACCTTTTTCCGACAAGAGATGTATGATTCATAGAACTAATTTTAGTTACTTTAATTTTTTTCATTATGACTAAGGCTGTGAACTTTGTAGCCTATGATAAAAATCTATGTAAACATTTTCAAGTAAGCAATAAAAATAATATATTAGTAGATACAACTTCAATGATGAAAAATCAATATAAAATGATGGGTTACCTCAACACATGAATTGATTTGAATTAATATTTTCTTATTATTAATGATAAGAAATGGAAAATAAAGTGATTTATCAAAAATTGTAGATGGAATGATAATTTGTGGCGTGTGAACCTTAAAGTAGTTCACACTAGAAGTTAGTGATGAATATAAGTCACTTAGAATGACATGTGGTTATTTACATATTTTTTGATCTTCCCATTGCAATTTGAAATCGTTTTCAAAAAAAAAAGGTTTAATCCTATGTGGGATTCCGAAAACACAAGTGTGACATAGAAAAGCAACTCAAAACAAATAGATATGTAAAAGTCATTTTAATTATCTATGTAAGAGTAACCTTCAATTTCTACTTAAATGTAAAATATTATCTTGTGTAAAGGAAAGATTCACTTTTCAAGGGATATATAAAGGTAACTATGAATTCAAGACTTGCGTCAAGTTAACTCATTTCTTACATAAGGGTGAGGTCAAACTCTAAAAGGCCACATGAAGGTAATGTTAAAATAGAACTTGTGTAAAGGTAGATGTCATGTAAAGGTAAGAAGTTCAAAAAATGACCTATGTAAGAGTATAAAGTACCTACGTAAGGGTATAAAGTACCCCTATATGTGTATAAAGTACCTATGTAAGGTTATTCAATTAATTACGTAATGGTATAATTCTCATTGCATAAGGGTAAAATGACAGTTTTCATAGCTATGTAAAGCTAGATAATTTTCTATATAAGGGTAAACAATATTTCATTTCTATGTAATGGCAACAGATAAAATTATAAATCTACAAAGAGGTAATTTTTAAAAATGTGTAATAGTAAAATTATATTAAAATAAAAGGAAAATGGACATGTAATAGCATAATTAATATACAAACAAAAAATAACAGCAACCTGAATTTTTCATAAAAAAATTTAACAATAACATATTAAAAAAATTACCCTTAACCAATTATAATAAAATAAATAATTAAATATGAAATTTTGTAAAAAAAAATTAAACAAATATATTTAATCAGTAAGTATTGTGATAACTTGAAAGATCATAATCAATGTTATATGTGAAAAAAATGATATATGAACACACACACACACACATACGGGTAAGAAATTATATACATATAAAGTACCTACACAGGGTAAGTAATTAGTTACATAAGTTTATAATTCTCATTGCATAAAAGTAAATCTATAATTCAAATAACTATACAAAGGTAGATAATTTTCTATTTAAGGGTAAATAACCTTGAATTTCTACACAAGGGTAATAAATGAAACTTTAAATCTATGTAAAAGTAATTTTTAATATTGTGTGAGGGTAAAATGATATTCATATAAAAGTAAAATTATATATGAATATACATATATACATATATACGAATGCACACACACACACACACACACACATATATATGCATATATATAAATAAAATATGGGTAAGGGTGAATTTCTAGGTTACTGTAGCAGTACTACAACAGATACTATAGTGGGTACTATTCAGTACTGTAGCAGTCAACACTATTCACTAGATTTGGGCCTTTGAGCCACTGGTTTGGGCCTAAAGGTCTTAGGGACTTTGAGCCACCAAAGGCCTTCGGGCTATAGGGCCTTCGGTCTGTAGGGACTTTGGGCCATTAATGGCCTTCGGGCCATAGGGATTTTGGGCCATAGAAAAGACCAAGGCATAGGCAGAACACACAGGAGCAGGACGAGATGAGTATTCAGAGAAAAAATAGAAACCACCGGAGTAGTGATAACTAGATTGGAAGAATGAGAGGGTATGGAAACTACTATCAGGACCAAGCACCGTGCGGTTCTGTATGGGGAAATGCTTGTTGATCAACCATGCAAGGTGCAAAGCTAGCAGCCTTCAAGATGTAGATGCTGGGGAGGGGTTGTTTTAAGTGTGTCAAGTCTTGGGACTTTAAGGTCATGTATTGGGTTGTGTATGGGCCTTGTGATCTGGGCCTATGGGTCTTGTTAGGGTTCCCCTTCAACCCTTAAAAGGGTAATTAATGAAAATAAATAAATAAAAGAATCCCTTTAAGATATAGAAAAGAAAAATAAATTTTGATAATAAAAAAATACAATCCTACATAATTCTTTTTTAGAATATATTTTATTTATACAGTAGGTTAAACTAGTTAGTTTCAAATACACAACTCAATGAATAGTATTGAATATGTCAAATAGAAAATGGAAAGAGAGGTAAAAATTGAATATAAATTTGCATACAGTATACAGAATATAACAACAAAACTTGGATCATTACAACTCAAATCAATTCATCAAACCCTACTTAAGTGGCACAATGAGATCATACTATAATATGAATGAACCCCATTTGATCATCTCTTGGACATTAACTTGTTTCACAAAATGAAAAGAGTGAAGAAAATAAGTAACCAATTGTGTTCAAAATGAAAGATATTTAAAGAAAAAATGCATTATAAAAATATACCTCTGTGAAATTTAAAATCACTAAAAAACCATGAAATTCATTTCCTAAGAAAATCAATTTTCCATACATAAACTTATCCAATATAGCATATAGAATAATTTTTTTTGTAAATGAGTGGGCTTAACTGTAAAAAATGACGACATATCAAAGATTATTTTATCTGTGTTTAGTTTGAATTGAAGTTGTATAAAACATAAAATATTTTTTTTAGAAATCAAACAATTTAAAGATAAAAAAGAGAGATAAGTATAGTGAGTACATCATATTATATAGTAAAATGAGTTTAAAAAATAATACATATAACATATGAAAAATTAAACAAACACCATAAATAATAATAATAATATAAGGAATGTTTAAATCATCCAAGCTATTGGAAATTATAATTATAATCACACTAAAAGTATGTAGGTATATTTTTACTTGAATTTCATTAGACATGTCCATTAAAGAGAGCATCAAACTGTATCTCATCTAAAAATGATCCTCAAACTTCATTGGTTTGAAGGAACTAAAACATGAATACTATTAATTAATTTATAAAAAACAATGACAATAGTATTAATAAAAATGATCAGGTTAATTAAAGGATTTTAAAATCCATAAGGTTTAATGATAATTTATAGAAAAATCAAGAATAAATATAAACTGATCATAAACATCTAATAAATTCAATATTTTTAAGGATATATATGGGTTTATTACCTAAAAATTGAATGTGAAAAAACTCCATACTTATTTCAATAAATTATTTATTATTTAAATTAAAAATGAACATGATGCAATGATAAAATACAATACTTATGAGATGATAATTGAAATGTTGAAGTCTTGAAACCCTATATGTCAGGATCCCATATCCTAAGAAAGGGGTTCGAGAAGCCAATGACATTAGGATCATAAACTTCCCCATCACCACCAAAGCAGTTAATTGATTTTATTCTTATAATGAAAATAAATGGTTTACATGCAACAAAGGAATATAAGATATTGGAAGATATCTGTATTATTAAATAAGAAAATTTGAAGAAAAATAACATTTAGTGTTATATTCAATTCATTTTACTTAGTTAGTATATGCATATCACATATTCATCATATACATACAACATACTTAATATATTAATATAGAATATAGAAGTGTATGTATGTTACTTATTATAAGAAATATTTAACATAAACATAAGAAATTTATTGGAAATTATACCATAATAATGAACATACAGAGTCAGATTCAATAATTTAAAAGTGAAATGACCCTATTAATAAATTGAAAATAATGGAACTATTGGTACACATAGAGAAAATTTATATTTTTACTAGAAAAGATTACTCCTTAAATAGAAATAAGTTTTTATATTTAAGAAACCTAAAATTTACATCGTTGGTAAGGGAATTTCTAATGAAGTTAGTCATTGTGATAGAAAAATTGGTTAATTATTTATGTTCATCACTATAATAGTAAATAAGATATAGGATTTTACCAGATGTAGGTCATTGTGATGAAATGAGCGTTATCCTCAAAAACCACAACACCCTTTACATGATTAATGTATTCACTTGTAGTTAGGTAAAAATTTTAAAAAATTAATATGGCGAACCTAAATAAAATGTACTAAAATTTATAAAATTAATGTTAATTATTAAAATTAAAATAAAACTAATAGTAACTTAAATGTTTTAAGACAAAAACTAAAAATAGATGTAAATTATAAAAATAATATAACCATATATTTTTATAATAATCTTTTAATTTAAAAATTTATAAAATAAAAAAAGGATAGAAAAGAAAAATAAGATATTATATATGTTTTAACACATAACTCTCTTAAAAATAATTTGAAATTTAGAGAATAGATAAGTCCTACAAACTTCCCCTAACTGAAGTCCCACATAAGAGAAGTAGAGATTCTCTAGAAACAATTTGATTACAAAATATGCATATACCAATATATTATTGGAAACATGTAAATGTGAATATAACGAATAAGTAAAATAAATTACAAATGGTTGAGAAAAATAACCCTTGTAATAAACAGATTTAACCAAAAATTGATTCAAATTTTTAAGAAATAAAAGCTAGTTGTAAGATGAATAATGTATGATTAAATAATATATGCAATATCTGATGAAATAATTATAATTTTTCATGATAATATAAATATACATTTTCAAGTGTGTTCATATAATAGGTGATATTTGTAGTGAAATAAAACAGATATAATTTTTTTAAATAAAATTATACAAAAAATGAAGGAATGACCTAAAATGGGGATGCCGACTTGAGTTTCATAGAATAAGTTCCTAGTTGATGAAAACCCGATCCATGTTTGAAATAAATCAATTGAAGAATGTAATGGATTATATAATACCCAAAAACTAGGTAAAAAAACTGTGTGTCTAAGGAATACTCACTCATTAAAGAGGATTCAAAGACAATAATAAGGAATCTTGACCCCAAATAAAATATGGAAATAGGAAGAAGGAACCTAAGGAGAAGGAAAATGTATGAGAATAGGGATTATTACTGGGATAAAATTGATGGAAGAGAGTGATTGGAGAATGTCAGGGGAGAAAGTGGGTGAATGAAATTGGGAAAACAAGTGAAATAAGATTAATCATGGAGGATGAAAAAAGAACTAGGCGAACAAGCATTGTGGGAGTGGAACATGTAAGGGTGGTCACACTATTTATAAGAATTATATATTATATATGTAGATATAGATTTATCTGATTGATCAGAGATAATCCATAAAACCATGCTCTAGTGATTTTATCACACCATGGTTTAATCAAACTCATACTATACCTTTAAATTTAATTTAAAATTTTATTTCTTTAAAAATTATTTAAAATAAGGCTTGTATTAGGACAATCAACTTAACCTATGAAAATAATTATTAAGTGGGAGATTGTTCGATTTGGTGTCAGAATTGTTTTTTGAACTAAGTGTTGGAAGATCCGAAAGTAAAATCTCTTAAAGTATCTCTTAGTAAATTCGGATGAAGAAAAATCACCTTCACCATAAAGTTTGAGTTTAGGTCAGCATAAGAAGTTCACTCAGCAAATGTTGTAGAGTGAGTCCAGTGGAGGAATTCCACCATAAGGTCTTGTTGGATATAAAGTTCAGTGAATATGGGATAGTATTAGAAACACAGTGGGATGAATATACCAACATTTTTAGAAAACTATTGGTTAAGAATTTTTATGATATGGCTATACTAATGATTTTTTTATAAACCATTGGTATAAAGTAAGGATATACCAAGGGTTTTTAAAAACCATTGGTATATGCTTTAAAATAAATCCTAGCTATGTGGGATACCCTCATCCCCTCTCACTCCCATCCTGATTCCTTCCCTTGAGTTGTGTTTCCCTTATATTCCCTAGACCCGATGATCTCTCCTCAGATGATTTTTTGATTCCATTTTTCTTTTTCATTAAATTTGTTAGTTCTAAATATGTCATCTCTTCTGGAAAACATCATTTTCATTTTTAAGGTATAAAACACCAATATAGATTCTTTTATTTCATGATTCTTCTTGATTAATTGAGAAATGGTTAGTTTTGATTATATTTGTTATTGTATTTCATAATAATTATGATTGTAAGTGATGTATTTTTTTTAAATTTTGTTACTCGCTAATTCTAAATAAATATAATATAAACCTATTATTTTGCGTGATATATGAGGTAAAAATGTTATTAATTATTATAGTACCTTGTTTATTTTGTGAATGTATTAGGGGGTTATGAAATTATTCATTTCAATGTTTTATTTTAATAATTTAAATTATTCATTTCAGTTCTTAAACATGTTTGAATTTAAAATATAATATATATTTATAATATATAGATTGGTATTGTTTTCATAAAAGGATGAATATGGATGGAATTTTTTTATTACTTAAATTATAATAAATATGTGGAAAACATATTTATAAAAAGGAATATTTACTTTATTTTGAATGTATAAAGAGATGTTTTTGTTATGTCTTATGCCTTGTGTAGGTTATTTTGAGTAAGAATTTGTTATGAACTAGTTCATATTAAACACTTACTTAGTTTACTACTAGTATAATCTAGTTATTGGTGAACCTCAATTAATTATGTATTTGGTTTGTAGCTTGTGAGCTTCAGACCACTATATATACCATGGTTTTTTTCGATATACATTGTTTTCTTTTATATTATAATTATCATATGGACTAGTTTGTCAATTATGACATACATATACTTCTTGTGTGGTATTATCTATAGTTATTACTCATTGATACAATGGATTTCAATATTAAGGTTATATATATATATATATATATATATATGATATTGTGTTATCTCGTGGGACTGAGTTATGAATTAAGGATATAAGTGATAAATATATAGTTTGAGTTATTTCTAAATGGTATTTTCTTTTATAAAATTTTAATTTTCATGATAAACTACATTATTTTTTATAATTATGTATTCATATATGTCAAATTTGGTATTTATGCACAAAAATAGAAAATGATATAAAATGGATTTGATTTAAATCTTATTTTAATGTTTTCTAAAGTGATTTAAATAATGTTAACAAGTCTTGTTTCCTTAAATATATTTTGGATTTGACTTCAATCTTATTTTAATTCTTTTATGACATGATAAATACCATTTTTTAACAGAATGGATATAAATTAGATGTATGATACTAATCATATCTCAATTGATTTTCAAGAAAAGTTGGAGTGTTTTTTAGATTTCTCATTTCACAATGCTTCATTTAGTGGTATTATATACTTCTCATGTTATAATTTTGTTGTAATAACTTGGTTAAACCATGAATAAGTTATCTACCAAATAAGAAAATTTATTCCAAAAAACTATTATGTTTGGTCTCACAATGGGGAGAAAAGATAGTCTCTAAATGTTCATGATTTGAGGGAGATGATTGGATTAAAGAATTTATTATATGAAAAGTTTCCATTTATTCATCATCATGAGAAATAAATTATTACAATATAGGAATACAATGATACTAGTACACATAATTTATACAATGAAAATGATGATGTTGATAGGGTGAAAAAATTAATGGATGCTGTCACGACTCTAGTATATCAGTAATGTAGTAAAATGAAAAAGCTATAATTTTTAATGCAACTATTTTATGGGAAAACATGCATGGAATTTATAATACTTCCATCAATTATATTCCAAAATTTTCAAAGTAATTACTTACAAATGATATAGATATTCCCATGAACCATTATATGGCATGGAAGTTAATTGACCAACTTGGATTTTTTTCTAAAAAAATTCATGCTTACCCAAAATATTGAATGATATTAATGGAAAAAACCATTGGATGGAATGATTTTATAGAATGTGGCCCATCATGATGGAATCCAAATACTGAAGAAAGACCTTCTCATGTACCATAAAAAGTAATGTGAAACTTTAACAGCTGATAATATGCCCCCATTTGGGCCTTCAGGCCACCGATTTGTTCCCTGAGTACTTTAAGGCCTTCAGGCCACCCAGGCCTTCGAGTCAGTAAGGCCTTCGGGCCACCTCACGGCCTTCGGGCCACCTTAAGTGGAGATGAAAACCAGACGACCTACGAGGAACAAGCTCTACAAGGAGGATGAGAAAGGAGCATTTACCACAGTAGAAGCTAAATGGATTGCAAGAATGAGAGGGTATGTCACCTACCATTGGGACAAGCCTGTGCATGCACATGAATGCCTAGCTGAATATCCATGCAGAGGTGGAGAGATGATTTTACGATGAAGATTCTGGGGAGGAGCAGTTCCAAGTAGTTATTCTGGGTTATATGTAATGTTTGAAGCCTACGGGAAAATGAATTCCTCTAAGGCCTACAGGACATGTAATAATTACACCTATGGGGCTTGTAAGGGTTCCACCTCATCCCTTGAAAGGTGGATTATCAAAAATCAATAAAAAATGAAGGCCTTAGGGTCATTGGATGGATGGTAGAAATTTTATGCTCAGTATACTGATTTTTTATTTAAGGTGAGTAATGTGAGATTTGTTCTATCATGATATTGTTTTAATATGTTTGGTCAGATGCTTACTTTTCACAATACATGGATAGTTTTCAAACACATTTATAACCTTCCTCAATTGACGAGTATGAAAAAACAATTCACTTTATTGTGTATAATCATATATGGACATTCTGATCTTGGAAATGATATAAATGTATACTTGAAACCTTTAATAAAATAATTAAAGAATCTTTGGAATGTGGGTGTGTGTACATACAATTCTTGTTTGAAAGACATATTTCAAATGTGTGTTGTGATTATGTAGATGATAAATGATTTTCTTACTTATTTAGTGGTGTTTGGATGAAGAACAAGGGGTAAAATTTCATATCCTATTTGTATGAGGAATACATGATCTAAAATAATTAAATATCATCATACTTTTAGTTTTATTGGACATTGATGATTCTTGTTGATGGATTATCTATATAGGAATAATTTTTGAAAGTTTGAAAATACCATTGAGATCGAAAATCCACCTCAGTGTATGTCTGGAACTGATGTTCTTAACAAATTGCAAGATGAAAAATTTTCATTTGGGAAAGGTCGAATGAAATATAGAAAGAGAAAAAATGTTTAAACTAAATCCAATTATAATTATTAGTAGAAACGTATTTTCTTTGAGTTTTGTTATTGGGAAACCAATTTATTACATCATTATTTGTATGTAATGCACAATGAAAAAATATATGCAAAATGTTACATTCAATTATTCTAAATGTAAAGGGGATGATAAAAGATGATATACGATCTTGGAATGACTTGGTGGATTGGGGTATCAGAACATAATTGCATCCTATGTTTATCAATGAAAATAAATGGAAAGTTCTATGTGATTATTATGTGATAACACCTTAAAAAATAAATTTATGGAAGTGTAATAGAGAATAATTTTTCTTAATGTCTATTCAAGCAATATATAAAAATGGGTCAATGAAAGAGATTCAAAGTTGAAATCTCTAAAGACTCATGATTATCTCATCCTTCTTTAGGAGTTGATTCCAATATTAATCCATCATATACTTTCCAATAATTTAAGGGTGGTAGTGATTCGGTTATTCCATTTTTATCGAGATATTTTTTTTCTAAAATCTAGCTATTTCTTACAAAAAATATCGGAAAATGCATAATTAATTTTATGAGAGTTAGAGAAAATTTTTCCTCAATCATTTTTCATATGAATGATGCATCTAACTATCCATCTTACAACAAAAATAATAATTTGTAGATTTATTACTTTTTGTTGTATGTATACAAATGAAAGAAATATGTACACATTGAAGTCTTGTGTCGAGAATAGCAATCATCCTAAAGGTTCCATTATGAAAGGTTACTTGGCTCAAGAATGCATGTATTTCAGTTCGGTGTATTTTTCTGATGTGACCACAAGACATAATCGACCAATGAGAAATGAAGAAGAGAAGTATGAGAAAATTGAACCCAATTTTCCATCACTTCTTAAAATAAGGGGGAATTTATGGATCATATACATTGACTATATTAATCCTTGAAGATAAGGAGATGGCACATCACACAATCTTCTTTAATTGTGATTTGTTTGACGACTACATCAATTAAGTAAATTGAACATGTATATGTTATATCATCCCATGTAATTGTATATATATGTTAAAATATTTCTATATTTTTATACACAGAACATAAAAATATTATAAATAGCAATCATTATTCATTAACTTTGAGGAGGAGAGATAATTTTCATAGAAAATAGTATCATTCTTGGTTGAAATCTTAGGTAGAAGTATTAATATAATAAAATAAAAAATTAATATTCATTTAATTTTAATAATCATTTATATTTTAGGTATTGATTTTACCTAATGACTTTGTCTATGAAGAAATAAGAGCTTGGTCTTTTGTTCATCATTCTGTGGTTTTTGAATGTAAGTCAATTGTGATCAATGGGTACAAATTTATTATCACTGATTGAGAAGTAAACATGAGAACACGAAAGGATAGTGTTATGGTAACTGTAATAATGAACCATTATTCAAGTGTATCAGATAGTAGGATTTGGTATAAAAATGCATCTTATATTGGAGTTTTTGAGAAAATACCAATATTGGATAATTACTTTGATGATCAAGTAGCTATGATGAAATTTAAGTGGTTTGATCCAATGATGAGACATGGTGCATTTATTGATGACTGTGGATTTAGAGTTATTAACATAACTTGTATTCTTGCTACCGATGATCCATATATTTTGGCATCATTAGAAAAATAAGTTTTTTATGTGAAAGATCACCCGATACCTGAATTTAGTTTCATTATTAAAGTAATCCCAATACATATTTTTGATGATGGCAGGGATTAAATTGACAATATCATTTCTACCATTGGCCTTGATCAATTTATTACTTATGATGGCTCAAATTGTACAATTTTTAGAGTTGAATGTGAACTTGAAGTTTTTGTGGGTAATATATAGAATCATCCATATGTGTTCTCTGTTATTTTGGTTTAGCTTGACTTGGGTTTTTAGGTTGGTACTATTCAAATTGATTTAATATTGGTTTCAAATATTTTTCATCTAACATGAACTTCATGTGAATTTTCAATATAAATTGGTTGCAATTTTCTTTGAGTTTTATTTTCAAATATTTAATTGAATTGTATTAAAATAATCATGAAAAACATAGCAGTGTTTTATGGTTTTTCTGAAAATATGGAAAAGGGTTTACCCTTATGTAGTATGGATAAGTAAAGGTAATTATGACCTCACACTTATGTAGCTGAAATGTGTAAGAGTAACCAAGGAATTGCCTTTATGCATAGTGGTTTGTGTAAGGGTCATGCGTAAGGGTAAGCAAGGCATTTCCCTTACTCATAGTGGTATACATAAGGGTAATGATAACCTTACCCTTAATTAGATGAGATGCATAAGGGTAAAAAATGCATTAACCTGACACATAGTGGTCCACATAAGGGTCATTCATAAGGGTAACCAAGGTATTACCCTTATACAGAGTGGTCTGCATAAGGATCATGCGTAAGTGTAACCAAAGAGTTGACCTTATGCAATGTGGTTTGCATAAGGGTCATTTGTAATGGTAACCAAGACATTACACTTATATAGAGTGTTCCGTGTAAGGGTCCTCTATAGTCACATTAAGGTAAGTAGCAACTTACCTTTATGCAAGGTCTTTCAGATGACCAATGTAAGGGTAGAATGTTTTACCGTTACACAGTAATACCCATATTCATAAGGGTAATCAAAATTATTTTAAAATTGTTAATTGTTTTCGACATTTAAAATGATTTAGATGGTTTATAAAATGTTTATAAATCATTATAAAATGAATTTTAGGATATTTTAATTTATAAAAGTTTAATTAATTAATTAAACATTGTTTATAATTAATTAAATGTTTATGAAACATTTCATTCCTAAAAATTAAATGTTAATATTTAAAATACCTTTTTAAAAAATTATATTCCATGACTTTTGATATAGAAATAAAAGTTTTTATTTAGAAATCACAAGTAATAATTTATAATGAGTTATAAATTATGAAATAAGGCGAAAATATAAAATGTTTATATTTAAATTATGAATTATTCTTAATTAATTAATTTTAATTGTCTAAATTAATGGGGCATTATTTGGATATTATTTAAGCCACATTAAAAAGTGTTTTGATGATTGGAATGATCAAGGTTTAAATGATGATTAAATATGTGATATTAGATTACATAAAATGTTTACATAATAGAAATTGAATTATAAATTGTTTATAGTTCATAAAATATCATACATTTAAAATGTAAATTCCATATAATGATAAATATGAAAGTTTTCATATTGGAATGAATATGAAAATTTTATATTCATAATTATGGAATGTCTATAATGTTAAAGCTAAAAATATCATACAATTATTATGTTATGTCACTAGGCATACTTTATTTGGATTGAAAATTTATATCCCTTAATTAAGTCACATCACCTATTATTTCTTATTTGACTTACACATTAGTTATGAATTTATAATTAAATAAATATTTCTTTTCCAATGTAGGAAATGAAAAAATTTAAAGATATACGAAGTAAGAGAATTTATGATATTAATTTCCACATGAGATTGGCATACATTCATCCTCTGGTGATTGTTGCGAGTATACTAATTATTATTTATATATATTAATAACATATAATTTCATGTCATTAATACTTTTTTTAAATTTTAATCAGGTACCATCACCCAAAAGACAAATATTCTCCGACTAGCATAGTGGTCGTTGTGCTCAACTTGATGATTTGGGGAGGGTGTACTAGAGATACTCGCACCGCTCATCTTACCTGGTCACACCTAAAACCATTGTCAGATATACCATGTAGCATAATTTCTTATTCCAAAGTTTCATTAGGGGCATACGAGATATTTAGACCGCCTATACTATCACTACCATTTACGTTTGATCCTATTATATATTTTCCTTATCCAATTATGGCTCTTACACCCCATCTATATTATCCTTGTCCATAGACATATATTATAGCTCCATTTACAATTACTTTGTTCTCTTAGGTATTTTATGTTTGTGCTCCTTAGACTTCTGCTCTGATGCATTTTGAACCTCCCGAGCATACTGATCATTACAAGAAGACATTGGGACCTACTGGTACTACATAGGTAGATGATCCTTCATAGCCTAGGGATCCTAAAGTATCCACTAATCATCCTGGCTCATGTATATGTGTAGAACCCTAATAATTTTTTGTCCATAATTTATTTTCATTATAAGATGTATTAATTTAATACTTGTCTTTTATTATTTTATAGTTGGATCTACTACTATTAGAAGGTATGGTAGTATATGCATTCATTAAGTGGGGAACTGCTACCTAGAGCTGATAGTCGATTACAATAAGGATAATCAATGAGTAGTAAATTAGGGAGAGAATTAATGGGGTTTATGGTGATGCTTTCCAAATAATATGACATTATTCTTGTCAAGACACTCCCCTAGAGATGCCTTAAAAATGAAATAAAGGATAATGATTTGTCTTAAATAATGGTAAGAAAATTCATTAGATTTAATGATATATTAATATTGTATTGATATGAATTAATATTCTAGTAGCAGATTCATTATAATTTTCCATATTGTGAGGATATGTGGATTTCACGACTAATGGAATTAGGTGAGCAATAGAGATAATGAAAACATGAGTTGTATAATGGATGGGTTGCTAGAGTTTTAATAGATTTAGAGGCTATACCTATCCTAAATGTGTTTTCAAAAACATAGTATCAGGAAATGATTTCTCATTTGAAGAGTGATGAGTTTAAGATATTAATAAAATTTGAGTTTTTTCATTGAAAATGATGAAGATTTTCCTTAATACTCTGTTTGTATTATTGAATATTCTTTTTTAGGATTCATTAAAAAGAAATAAAAAATAAGGATTTTATGGAGTATCTTCACAATTTGAGTTGGATGGTGATGTAAGAACACATGATGAATTAGATATTTTTCACTGACACTTGTGTTTAATTAGGTACTAATAAAAATGAAAAATGGATCATAAATAAATTATAAAGTGTATATCTCAAGTTATGATCAAAATGATATAGTAAACACTGTATGGAAATCAAGATTCAATTATTATTTTGAGTTACGTAAGGGTAACTCATAATTTCAACTATCTAAGTAAAGGTAACTAGATTTGGTTGTGGAAAGCTAGTATGAGTTTTATATGAGTTAATTAAAGGTATGATGAAGTTTCTACATGTTAAGTATGGGTGAAAAACAACTTATACTTGTTATGTAAGGGTGAATAAAGTTAAGTAAAGGTAAACTAAAGTGAATTAATGGTAAAATAAATTTAATTAAGGGTAAAACAAAGTTAAATAAGCATAATATAAATTTAATTAAGGGTAAAATAAAGTCAAGTAAGGTTAAAAAAAGTTATGTAAGGGTAAAAAGAAACTTATATAGGTTAATTAAGGGAAAAATAAAGTTAATTAACAGTAAAAAAAAAGTTAATTTATTTTAAAATAAATTTAAATAAGGTTAATAAATGTTATTTAAGGGTAAACTAAAGTTAATTTAGGGTAAATTGAAGTTATGTAAGGGGAAAAAAGTTATGGGTAAACTAAAGTTAAGTAAGGGTAAACTATATTTAAGTAAGGGTAAAATAAAGTTATGTAAGGGTAAACTAAAGTAATGTAAAGGTAAACTAATTTAAGTAAGAGTAACACAGAGTTATGTATGTTTTAAAAATACTTATACTAGTTAAGTAAGGGTAATATAAAGTTAAGTATGGGAAAAATAATGTTACGTAAGGGCATGGTAAAGTTAAGTAAGGTTAAAAAAAGTTAATCAATGATAAAATAAAGTTAAGTAAGGGTAAAATAATGTTAAGTAAGGGTAAACTAAATTTAATTAGTGGTAAAATAAAGTTAATTAAGGGTAGAATAAAGTAAAATAAGGGTAAAATAAAGTTATTTAAGGGTAAAAAAAGTTATGTAAGGGTAAAAAAAACTTTCATAAGATAAGTAAGTGTAAAAAAAGTTAAGTATGAGTAAACTAAAATAGATTCACATAATAATAACATATAAACAATTATCAATCTACACTATATTAATATGAAAACTATAAAATTTAGTAAAATTTATATAGTTTCAAATAATATTAATATATAAATATATAAATAGATTCATTTAATATGAACAAAAATAATTTTCAACTATAAACTGTAAATAAAGAAGTTAGAATATAATGAAACTAAATATAAATAAACTTACTATATATACCTTCCCAATCCAAATAGAACCTAATAAAAAAACTTGAACCAAAAGGGAAAAATCTTACCATATCAGAATTGAACCAACTAAATATAAATAATATTAAATATAACCAAACTAAATACAATGAAGCATTAAATGAACTAAATTGTAACAATTTGTATAAAAGTAATCTAAATCATATGATTTATTTAATGGAATCACTACCAAAATATGAATTGAATGAAACCAAAATGAATAAAATTAAACTAAACCAAAAAATTATAAAATATTCAAAATTAAATCAGACTTAACTTTCCTAAAATAAAATAAACCATATTGACCTAAACTAATCCAAATTACCAATTTTTATTCATAACTAAACAAAAAATATGAATTAGATCTATGAGTGTAGAATTAACCTATACAATTATCACTCAAACTAAATTCATATAAACACAGTGGAACCAATAAAAAATAAAGTTGAATCAATATAATAATAAAAAACTAATTTGAATATAGTTTCCCCAAAATAATACAAAGTTGTTTAGTTTGGTTTGATTGATTATAGTTTTGTATAGTTGAGGATAATAAAATAAATTTCTATAAAATTTAATTTAGTTTGTTTTGTTTATTATCAATTAAATATTGGTTACCATGAGTTAATTTTTTTAAAAAAAATATATTATTATTGAATAATTGTTTTCTACATTAAATTTCATTAAAGAGGGAAGTATTGAACAATGAAGGATGTGTTCCATGAGTGAATTTTTTTTCATGAGTATAAAAAAGAAATATGGAAGTTCTCTAAATGAATAGACACAACAATAAATTATAATTTTTAATTTGTTGGTTTTAAATTTTAATATCTATTTTGAAACTAAATAGTTCATTTATATTTTTAACATTGTACTTTTGAGGCCCTTGATGAGAAGGTTGTTGACAACTTTGGGAAAATGATTATTTTCACCAGATATTATAAGATAAGAACCATGGGAGAGTGCACAATCATCCAGGAAATAATATTGTACCCAATATATATTGGCCCACTTCAGGTGCCTCTAATAGTTATGGTAGTACCTAGTTGAAAACAACTCATGAAGAGGAAGAAAAGGCTCATGTAGAGGAAAAACACCCATGAATGAGTGTGAATGAAGTCAAATGGCCTTTGAGAAATTTATGAAAGTTATAATAGAATTATTTCCATTACTTATAATAGACACTATCATGGTTTTTGACACATTAATATCTTGGATACATTATTTATATGATGCACCAGGTGATAATGATGATGATACTAGTGGTGGTTTGGATGATGATTTTTTTGGTGATGGTGACGGTGATGGAAATGGTGATAGTGATGATGATGGTGATGATGATGGTAATGATAATAATAATAATAATGATGATGATGATGATAATAATGGTGGTTTTGAGAGGGATATTGATCCTATATTTTTCTAAAATATATTTATGAAACATTATGTTTGATGTCTGAATGTGATTGCATAAACGTGTTATGATTTTTTATAGCGACCAACAGATCAAATGTGAAATCTACAATATATGTGCTATTTTAATTGTGTATTGTGACCAGTTCAATGCTATAATTTTTTTCTTTATTTTTCTATATTGACATCTAGTTGTTTGGCATGTGGGTGTAGGTTTTTGGAGTGTGTGCTGGTTTTTGGGAAATCTTGGAGCTGTTACTGACTTCTTTAGAGGAGGAAGGGTATACCAATAGTTTATAAAACCATTGGTATATCATGCATACCCACAGTTTTAAAAAACTATTAGAAAAAGTTAAATACACAGGAGCTATACCAATGGTTTTAATGAAATTCTTGGTATAGAGATATCCCTACACCTTGTATACCCATGATTTAGGAAACCATTGTTATTGATTATACCAATGGTTTCCTAGCCTATACTGATGGTTTAAAATCATTAGTATAGGTTCAATTTCTAGTAGTGAAACTAATCCAAATATATAGGACTTTTGAGTTGGCCCAACACAAATATACATGTTGTTGCGTCCACAATCACCTTTTGGTAAAACCACCAGAATACACACCGCCAAAACTTATTGGGTATAAACAAAAGATCTGGAATGAACCCCCTGATTTGATTCTGGAAACATGGAAGACACATTCACTGCCACATCATAATGTAAAACCACAAAATGATTTAGATAAGAACCATCAATTATAATGACCAGAAAAATAAAGGATACACAAGAATTACACAAGAGATGATGTGGTTAAAAATTACATCCTACTCTATGGGGGTGTACTTATTTACTTTTATTCAAATTAAAGGAGTATAATTATAAGGAATTCACAATACATCATGATTTTATTACACCCTACATATGTAGTAGTTCCTAGCTAGTTCTTCCAGTCACCACCACCATTATATCTTACCAAGTTTCAATCCACCTAAGTCGATATTCATGGAAAACCACCATTTATTAAATGGGTCCCACCACCTTAACTAGCTCATCTAGTAAACTATTCCCCACTTCTGATTATTTTTCAAGATATCTCTCATGGAATATCATATGATGTATAGGTTTCCAGTAAAACTCTCCATTGCACCTTTCGATTGGAATCCATTTTAACTTCTAGTGACCCGAACCTTAACTACTAATGTTTCCATTTTCCCTTTCCAAAAATAAAAAAATTAGGCCTCCATATTTCCTCCCATAGTGGTCTTAGCTTCCATGATAAAAAATTATTCTCACATATCCATCTCAAAAATAACCCACTCAAGGATTATTATCTAAACTTCATAAAAAAGTCATTCTACCATTTTACATATACTTTCTTCCTTCCTCTTGAACTTTAACAAAGAATCCATTGGCACTGAAAAAGTTTCTTGGTAATGAAATGGAATGTTTTGAAATAACTGAATGTGCGAACCACCTCGAAACAAAATTATGGGGTTGAGGATAATGTTGCATGAAAAATTCAATTGTTTTGTGTAAAAGTGTGGTTCTGTGCAAAAAAGACTTTTGCACCCAAGGTGATGAGGAGTTCCGTAGGTACCCAGACTCCAAACCATGCCCAAGGAAAATACTTGAAGGAAAGGAATATTAAATGTAAGAGATAAATGTTTCATAAAAACCCATTGCGAAACCATAAATTTGTGCGACAAAGGTGATGTTAAACTGAAATTTTTTCATTACCAAGCCTCAATGAAAAAGGACAGAGAAGCGCGCCACTCAGTTTCATGCCTAAGAAGTTGTGCATCAACAACCGAGGATTTTGATATAAATAGAAACTCACCCCAAACTATAGGGAGGCTCTATAGAAGATTAATTAAACTCCTCCTCTACGACAATGTGCAACACTAGATATAACAGACCCTCAAAGGCAGATCATTTTCACGATAGACCTCATATGGGCCCAAACATGTCTTGGCATGTGATAGATTAATCCTCTCACAACTACTCCTAAGGTTGGTTTGGTTTTCACAAATATAATATTTATTCACATAACCTTGATATGCATGCATCTCCAAATATTTTATGCACATATTCCTATTGAATCCATAAGTTACCATTGTTCTAGAGCCCTTTTCTCGCATAACACTTGAAAAACACACAACAAATTTGTGCTAAAAAACTTATTGGTCCAATACCCTATGTTCCCTATGATTCTAGTAAATCCATTACGTTAATTATTACTCTTAAAAAAGGTATCCTAATTCCTATTTATCCTAATCATAGAGACCCTAACGTCAGGTCTCATGATTTCCACTCCTCTACGATAGTGCCAATGCCATATACCGCCCAAAGGCTCATGAGTGGTGGTCACTTAATCCCTATGGGTGGAATCTTTGAGGGAAACTATGAATATATCTCGGCGAGGATTACTTATGAAGAATATTACTCTTGCATTGACATTATCCCACTTGAGAAGTGTTCCCAACAACATAAGAGTTGTATGATGAAAAAAAATACCCAAATTAAAATCCTAGTCATACGATGTTAAACTGCATGACAACATCCACATCACATGACATAAAACTGCATCCTTACCCTATGCTATGAACAAAGGATTCCCCATTTATGAATCATATGGGATGACCCCACACATCCTACCCTATGTGATAAACACAAAATTCCACATGTATGATCATCATGGGATTCCACCTTCTCCCCCACCATGGTATGAAATTAATCCCATGCTTAGGATTCTTACAAGTGTAATCCCCACACTATCCTTACCCATTAGGGGATGAGAAAGCTACAATGGGAATCTTCAATGTGTAATCCCCACATTGTATCTTCTCACCATGGGGAAAGACCCTACTCTGAGAAGCTTCCACACATAAGCACCCACCATCTCCCCAAGAGTGATCCTCCTACAAAAGGAAACTTCCATGCATAATACCCACACTATCCCTCATAAATTCTCCTTCCATGACATGATTGTACTTATGGTATGATGTTAAACTATACAGATCGGTCATGTCACACGTCCTTAAACTGTGGCATCAAAATACATGGTTTTTGATGTATATAAAGAAGGGAACATAGGATGACTACCTGAGGTTCAATCCCAACAACCATAATCCTAGTGGGAAATCTTCCCTACTAGGGACACAACCCATCAATCTGTCTTAATAGGATGTTATAATCTGTCTCCATAATATGTTAAACTCGTGCCTCAATCCGTATCAATAAAAAGTTTTGATTCTTCTCCATAAGAACATAAAATCATGAATCAATCTATCTAAATAAGATGTTCAAAATTTTCTCCATAATATGTTAAATTCGTATCTCAATCCATTTTAATAAGAAGTTCTGATCTGTCTACATAGTACGTTATACTAGTTCCTAGATCTGTCTCAACATGACGTTCTAATCTATAATCCTAGTGTGAAATACACCCTCCCAAGGACACACCCCATCAATCTGTCTCAACAATATATTCTGATCCTCCTCTACAAGATGATAAACTTGTTCCTCAATCCATATAAATAAGATTTTCTGATCTGTATCCATAATACATTAAGCCTATGATCCAATCCATCTCAACAGGATGTTATGATATTATCCCCACAAGATGTTAAACCTATTCCCAACCTATCCCAACAAGACATTAATCCTATTACCATCTATAAAATATGTTAAACTCACACCCTGATCTAGAATACCCACCCAATGAAATAAATATGGGATGCCTGAGGTAAAAATACTTGAAAAACCTACACCCCTGGTGTAATTACCTCATAATCAACACATAATGCCTTGGGATCCACACCTAAAATACCTTATATGATATTCCCTACACAAGAGTAATAATTTAAAGGTTCCCAATGTGCCTAGTTTTGAGACATGCACAGATGTGACCAAAGTGACTACTCACCCTGACCAAAGGTTGCTTCCCTGTTGAGACAGAAGCAACATAATTAACCAGTATCCATATTGACATGACATTGGGAATTATTTCCATGAACATTAATTAATCTATAAGGTGTACTTGAACTAGGAAAATAACTCTAATAAGGAATCTATGGAAGGAGGAATTGACATCCCATCATCCAAATTTGATCACAGAGAATACATCACCGATGAAAGTGATGAAACTCACATGCATTTGGAAATTGGGAAATGTAGGGAAATAAAGCTACATTCAAAACACACTGGATACTCAGTGAAAGCATCAGAGTAAATAGCTACATGATTCCACAACCATAATTTTCTCTTATCCTAAACCAACTTATGTGTGTCACCAACAAAACATTTCCTTGGAAATAACATTTTTCAACATGAGTAGTAGATTTTGAACCACATCTATCTTCCGTAGATATAACAACCTATCCTCTAATAACTTCCTGATGAAATGATATTTTAGTAGAATGTTATTTTTCCTAGAGTGAATCATTTAGTTTTTATATAAGTGAATTGTACTTTGTGAGTTACAAAATTGCTTCCCATTAGTCTACTTTCCATCGATATCCTCTAACATTCCTTTAAACTATATCATCCCTTTCCCTGATTTTGTTAAATATATATATTCATCTTCCATTATCGAGAGTGATACCACTATCTAAATCTTCTACATCCAACTCACAATAATTATTCAAAAATCAAACACATATATAGAGCTGCTCTACCATGTTTCTAAAACTCCAATGAAGTATAAGTCCACAATCCCTTATAACAACTCACTTATCTTAAAGAAAATCACCATTCTCTTTGAACCCATTATGTGCTGGAGAATCCACTTCAAAACCTCTAAATTATCTCTTTTAGGGTTCAACATAAACCTAATGAAAATTACCACCACTTTTGTAATGTCCAAATGAGTAAAATCTATGGTGTACATAACAATTTCAACAAATGATGATACAAAACCTTCACTATGTACTTGACCTCCACTTCTATTCAGGGTGACTTCTACTTACTATGATTAATGTATATGGCCAGGGGTGTGGATACTATATTTTATTTTGAAAAACTAAAATGTTTCAATATCTTCTATATGAAATCTTCCTAATTCATAAACAAAGTATAAGAATTTAGGTTCCCAATGACCCTTATCCCTAAAATCCACTTCACTAAACCAAGGAACTTTATCTTGAATCTTTTTTAAAACCCATATTTCAATTCACTGGTCTTTTCATTCTTCAGACCTATAATCAACATGTCATTTACATAGATAAGTAAGATAATAAAACTACCAACTAAAAAATCTTTTTGGTAATATCACTAATAATCATTACACTATTATAACATTTTCTCTTACATAAAGTTGTTTAAATTCTTGCTAAAATTACTTGGTGATTGATTCAAATCATAAAGGCTAGGTTTGAGTTGACACACAAGTCTCTAGTTCTAGAGAACTTCAAAACCAACCAGTGGATCCATATAGATCTCTTCATATAGGTCCCCATAAAGTAATGCTATCTTCACATCCAACTGTTCCAGATGTATTCCTTTTGATTCAACCATTATTAAAACTATTGAGATAGTCATGTACATAATTACAGGTGAAAATATCTCTAAGACATCTATACCTTCCATCTACTGAAAAATTTTCATGACCAGCCTATCCTTCTACGTCCTTATATATTCTGCCTCTTCTTTCATCCAATAAACCCATTTGTTTTTTAAGTCTTTCTCCCTAGTAGGCCTTCATATTATCTCCCATCTACTAGAAACATATAGGGAATCAAGTTCATTCGTAATGGATAACTCCCACTATTTCAGTTATTTAAAACTCCTTGCCTCTTTTGGGCTCTCAGGATCTCTATCATATATTAAAAGTAAGTAGTGAAAAATATCATTATACATTTGCATTGGGAATATCACCCTATTAGATCTGCATAGTTTCCTTACAATTGAGTTCTTTCTCATAATGAAACTTCCAAAGTTATAATATTCAATGATCAAGATTCATCCTTGAACTCTCTAATATATTTATCCTAGGAAAAACCACTAGAACCTGACCTCATTTTGATAACTCTATCAGATAGTCTGGTATTTCTGGAGTTGATATAATCACTATATTTTCCTGAGAATCCATAACTTTTAAATATCCATATAGCTAAAAGCTAACATCAGATGCTACTTTTATTTCATTAAAATTCCTTGTTAAGTTCTAATACTTCTGTATAATTACTTCATTGATGATCACATTTTAAAATCTGATGAATTCCAAAGAGTCATTATCCTAGATTTAGAAACCCAACTCTTAGTTTCCAGATCCAACAAAGTAACATGATCGAGTCTTAGCTTCCAACTTATCTTATTCTTTGGTATCAATGTAAGCATAAGAGAGTGATCTAAATACTTTGAGGTCATTAAAGTCTACCTTCATTCCAAACCAATATATCTACATAATTTTTATTCTTATTGGTGATGATGAACTCTGATTGACTAAATATGCCACACTATCCGTAGATTCTTTCCAAAACACCTTAGGTAACCTTATGTGAATTTTCATACTCTTAGCCCTTTTCACCGGTGTCTGATTCATCCTCTATGAAACTCTACTATGTTTTGGAGTCCCTAGAATTGTATTCTTGAATTCAATCCCCTTTTAGAAGAAAAAACTCTAGAACTTCTTGTTTTTATACTCACCACTATTGTACTGTACGCATTTAACATTATAACCAGGATCATTATCCAACATGGACCTCCACCTGATGAAAGTCTCAAAAACCTCAAACTTGTACCTAGAAATTACACACACACTTTTCATGTGGAATAAATAATAAAACTAATGTTGGAGAGTGATCCTCTATAATAATTCATCAAATAAAACCCCCAAACATTCTTTTGAACTAACTCTAACTCTTGTTACTTTTTGTTTTACCTTATGTTTGGAAGGACATTATCCACTACTTTTGGAAGACAAAATCCTCACACATTACATACTTCATGATTCTATCATTCATCAATCCTTTGGCATCTAGGACTTTTATCCCTTTCTCATTAGTGGATTGTGCATGAGGATGCTGTAGGTTATGGTTTCTATACCATGTTTCACTGAGATACAAGGTTCTTATTGTCCTATTAGTGATAGTTCCTTTAGGGATTACCCATGGTTCTCTTATGATTCTTCTCTTACCATTGAAATATAGTGAAATATTCCTAAATATTAATTTCAAATCATGTTTTTGATGATTTTTTTTCCATAAAATGGTTTATTAAAAATGTTTCCCAACCCTTTTATTTTAAAAACTAGCATGGAGATTTGTCTTATAATTATATGGAATTGAATCTCTTTTGGGTGGTATCCTACTGGGTATTGTATCACATTGTAAAGACACCCTTGGGTGTATATAGATATTGTTATGTTTGACACAGGTAAAGGAAATATGTTCTATGGTGGTGATGGTGAAACCAATTTCTAGTGTTCCACACCTTTAAGGTGTTGGTGGAGGTGGCTTGAGGGTGATGACCCTCTTATTGCATGGAGGTTTTTAGGTTTTGTTCTAGTTGATTCCCCTCGTGTTTTGGTACTTTGGTTTTTGTTTAAAGATGTAAAACTATTTATATTGTGATAGTCGTATCTATTTTGGATATGGTTATGGTTTATTATGTGATTCTTGTTTTATATGACTTGTTTATGGTTGTTTATCTTGGGTGAAATCATTCCCAAAAATGAAATTTTGACACCTAGGCACTGGTTAGCATCCCTTGTGGATTGGGAATGCTCTTCGGTCTATGTCATGGGTCGGGTCGGGTGTCAGGTTGGATGGAACTCCTATATTGGTTCATTACAAAATGGTATTAGAGTAGTTTTTTCCCTTTATCATGTCTTGATCCTTAGGAGAGTCTGGATAGACCAGTTCTAGGATTGTCAAGGATTGAGGTTTTGGTTACAAGTGGGGTGTCTAGATAACACACCTTGTGACATGCCTTAAGTCTCCATGTGATTTTTGGGATTTGGGTTGAATTCTCCTCTAGGTGAGATGTACATGTTGCAGAATATGCATGGACACAAGGTGGGGGTGAAGTGGTTTGGATTATGTAGCGATGTATGTGTTTTTTTATCTGAAGACGTATTTGGAATTTCTCGTTTTTGCTGAAAATTTTCATAATGTTATATTTTTTATGGTATTGATGGTTGCCTTTTGTTTATTAGTTGTTGTAGCATCCTGCCTCCCTATAGACTTCTTGTGAAATTGTGATAAAAGGTTGTAGAGAGTTATCCCACACTAATTGATCAAATACTATTAGAATCTATGGATTGAGATATAGAAGATTTGGTTCAAGGAGAGGGCCCTGATCCCTCTTAGGTCAGGAAATCCAAACCATGTCCAAGAAAGGAAAAGGCTCAAGATTTTCTCAATAAAAATATTCCTTTATGGGGAAGTATGGATCCCCATAAAGCATAGGACTGGATTGAGAAGATCGAGAGAATGTTTGAGTTTCTTGAGACTCTTGAGGTAGTTAAGATAAAATGTTGTTTGTTCTTATTGTAAGGTCCTAGTCAAAGGTGGTTGGACTCAATGGTTTCGGGTGGGGATCATGATAATATGGGTTAAAAGGACTTCAAGTCCATGTTAAATGAGTAGTATTTCTCTAAGACCTTGTCCTTCTCCAAGACTCGGTGTTTTTTGGATCTCCACCAAGGGTATCAGATAGTGATGGAGTATGCCAACTAGTTTGTAGATTTGGTTCAATTTTCACTAGATGTAGTTTATAATAAGTAACTAAAAGATCATCAATTTGAAATAGGTTTGTAACTATATATCCAATCCCCAGTCTTGCTGTTCAAGTTAAATATGTATGATGAAGTGGTTGATCATGCCTTGATGGTGTAAATAGATCATGCTGGAAAGTACAAGTTTGCTAGAGTAGTGTCAGTAGTGGGATAGGGAAGTGGTAATTAATCTAAGAAGAATATAAGGTGGCATGATAAGGAGAATAGGGGAGGCAATAATTCAGGCCATCCTCCCCAAATGTCTTTGTCTGTGGATTTAGATGATGGGTCAGTCTTATGCCATTAGTGTGGGAAGGAGGGACATGTGTGGTCTGTGTGTTCATACCCACCCATAACATTACATTGATGTGGGAATATTAAGAATTTATAAGGTTTTTACATACCTACACACCCATATCAGAGTGGTGAAGGTCCTATGGTCTCTAGTGGATGTCATCCCAGTTAAAGATATCTAGGAGAGAGGGTTCTCAGTTAGGTGGTCTAGAGGTAGGGATGAATCTTCTTATGTTCAGAGTCATCTTAAGGCTGATTTGTAGGTCAGTGGTCATCCATAGGATTAGGCCTAGATGAGACACCTTAATGATATAGATCAACCAATAATATAATCTTATATAGGACCTATGATAGTTTGATTTACTATTTTTATTTCATAGACTTTATTTAATTCTCCATTTGATGTTAGTGCCTTGGTTTATTTTATTTCTTCTCATCTTTTGGATGTGTTAAAATTGCCAACCGAGCACATTCTGTATGAAATAGAGTTGGTGACACTACATGGTAAGAAGATAGAGTGGGGTTTTAGGTGTCTATCTTGTGTACTCACCATGTCAGGGGTTGAGATGGAATGCGATTTCATAGTTTTTTAAATGGACCTCTTCGACATGATCATAGGTATGGATTGGATGGTGTGTTTTCAGGTTCAAATTTATTATTATTAGCAATGAGTGAGTTTTGTATCACCTAATGGAAGTACCTAAGTTTTTAGGGTGAATAGGATCCTTGGTCATGAAATGATTGAAATCCACTTCAAGAGTTGGTAGTATCATTTCCCATATTTTGTTGTTCATTTTAGAGGATGATGATATAGGATTTGAGGGTGAATTACCTCCTATGGTGGATGAGTTCCCAAAGGTGTTTCCAAATTTTTTTTAGACTTACCTCTATAGAGGGAAATGGATCTAACTATTGATTTGGCACCAAGGAAAAAACTGATATCTCTTCCCTCATACGATATGGACCCCAATGAGTTGAAGAAATTACAGTTACAACTAGATGATTTAGAATCCAAAGGATATATTCACTCGAATGTCTCACCTTGGGTCACCCCAGTATTATTTTCAAAGAAGACCAATGGATCTATATGGTTGTGAATTGATTACTGGAAGTTTAATAATGTAATGATCAAGAATAAATATCCCTTTACCCACATTGATGACCTTTTCAATTAGATTAATGGGGAAAGGTGGTTCTCTAAGATCAATTTTCATTCCCGGTATCAAAAATTCATATTCAGAGAGGTAGATATTTTGAAAAACCCTTTCGAAGTAGGTAGAACCACTTTGAGTATTTTTTCATTCCTTTTGGATTGAAAAATTACCCAGTGGTATTTATGGCGCTTATGAATAGGGTGTTCTATCAGTACCTTGATTACTTTCTTGAGGTGTTTGTGGATGACATCTTGGTCTACTTAGGGACCAAGGAGGAGTATGAGTGGCACTTGAGGATCATGTTGGGATCTCTTAGAGATCATCTCCTCTATTATAAGATTTCCAATTGTACCTTATGGATCAGAGAGGTGAAGTTTCTTGGTCATGTGATTTTAGAAAGAGGGGTTTAGGTGGACCCTAATAGGATTAGTGTAATGATTTCATGGGAGCAGATGAAGAATTTTTTTGAGATCATGAGATTTTTGGTCCTCATAGGGTATTAAAAATAGTTCTTCATATATTTCTCTTGGTTTAATTTTCCCATGATAGTGCTTACCTAGAAAGGTGTGAAGTTTGTGTAGAGGCTAGAATGTCAAGTATCTTTTGAGGAGCTGAAGCAGTGGTGGACCATAACCCCTATTTGTATCTTTCCAGAATCTAGAAAAGGGTTTGTGGTCTATTTTTATGCCTCATGTATGGGTATTGGGTGCGTATTGATGCAGGATGGGCATGTGGTGGCATATGGTTCTCACCAAATTTGACCACATGAAAAGAATTGCCCAATAAACAAACTGGGATTAGCGACAGTGATTCATACCTTGATGACTTGGAGTCATTATATTTCTAAGGAGAAGTTTTTGGTCTATTCTAATCATTAGATCTTGGCCTAAATTTTCTCCTAGAAATAACTACATTTGAGGTATCACCATTTGGTGGAGTACCATCAGGGGTTCAATTTTTATATCATTTATACCCCAGGAAAAGTTAATGTGGTAGAAGATGCTTTGAGTAGGAAAGTATTGATGTAGGATTTTAAATATTTTAGTGATAACTAGAATTTAATGGTTCTTTTTTGCTCAGATGCATCACAAGAATAAGTAGAATAGTGGTGGTGCATTTTTGACCAGTGTTCATTTGACACACTCCCTATTGGAGTTGATTCTGAAAGATTAGTCAAGTGATGAGCTGTGCCAGTATTTTATGCAGTTTTTAAATGGTGGGGAGGTGCCTTATGAACGATAATTATCTCTAGAGAGAGTTTTTTGTTTCAAAGGACATCTTATGGTGCCATCATATTTATAGAAGGTGGTGATGTAGGATATACCCAAGTATCAGTGGTCCATCTATCCCAGGACCACCAAGATGTTTTATGATGTGTGTCGTCAGTTATAGTGGCCAGGTATGAGATGAGATATAACAGTTTTTTATCTCGATGTTATACATATCAGTAGGTTAACACAGAGAACCATATTTCCTTTAATGTTTTTAGAAATTACTCATTCATACCTAGAATTGGGATGAGTTCACCATGTATTTCATTATTGGATTACCTCATACACCTTGAGAGAGGAATTCCATATGGGTAGTGATTAACCATATGACCAAATTGGTTCATTTTATTTTGATCAAAGATTCAATCAAAGTGGATGAGTTGGGTCGGATGTATGTTCAATAGATAGTGAGGCTTCATGGTGTGCTGTCGAAAATTATTTTGGATTGGGACCCCCGTTTTACCATGATATTTTTGGTAATTCATTAAAAAGGAAATGGGGTCACAAATCAAGTTAAGAACGACATACCATCCTCAAATGGATGGTTATACAGAGTGAGGAAATCATATTTTGGAAGACATACTACAAGAACATGTTATATTTCAGAGGCTTATGGGATGGAAATTTGAGGTTAGTTGAGTTTTTTTATAATAATACTTACTGATCCTTAATAATATTGATTCCCTTTGAGGAACATTATGGTTTTCCTTGTGGGTTTCCACTGTATTGGGATGAGTGGGAAATACCTCATTGTTCAGACTGAGTCTCATATAGGAGACATCTAAAAAGGTCCATTTGATCAAGCAATGTTTACTGACAGTGTAGAGATGCCAGAAATTTTATGATGATTAGAGGAGATGGTCTTTGGAATTCTCAGTTGGTAACTGGGTGTTTCTAAAAGTGGCACCTCGTTTGGGTCACCGTCATCTTGATAAGAAAGAGAAGCTAACACCAAGGTATGTTGTACCTTTTGAGATTACTGAGTGAGTTGGTAAGGTGAAATACCGGTTAAATTTTACTTCTCATTTTACATCAATTCAGGAAGTTTTCCATGACTCTTATTTAAGTAAATATAATCTTGATCTATCTCATGTGCTAAATTGGGGAGAATTGGAGATGGAATCTATTTTTTTTTTGTGTTTGAGCAGTCAGTGTGGATTGTGAATTCCCAAGAGAAAGTGCTTCATGGGAATTATAGACCATTGGTCTAAGTTCTTTGAAAATATATGAATTATGAGCATGAGACATGGGAGAAGAAATATTGGGTTGAGGAGTAGTATCTATTTTTATTCTATGATTAGGCTATAGGATGACTTTCTGAGGGTGGAAAATTTTCATGGTGGGGAGAATTTTCACATCCGTAATTTTATTTTGAGGTATTTTTTGGTTTATCTTGGTCTTATTTTGGTTCCATATCTTTCCTAGAAGTTTTTAGAGAAAAATGGATTTATTTGACGCTACAGTAGGCAGTGCACAGTTGGCACACGATTAGCAGAAACTATGCACCAGCCCAAAAGAGACCATGCACCCTGGACAATAAACTATCTAGGATACACAACCTTCCACAAAGGCATGAAACCTACCTAGGAAAATTGTGTGACTGGTTTCCTCTTGGACAAAGGAGACTGCACAGTTGTGGCATGGTTTGGAAAACTGTGCCGATTGTCTAGGTTATTAAAAATATGTAATTTACCTTTATACCCTCCCTTAATTTAATCCCTAAATCCACCCTTTTTTGCCCCATTCGGTATTTTCAACCCTAGGTGCCTCACCCTATCTCTCTTATCCCCCTTGGAACTTCTTTATTTGGTGTATTTGGTGTTAATTCTTTAAGAAATCATCAAGTAATTCCATATTCCATGATTTATTCCTTCATATTGGGCTCTTCTTTCCTCTTTCTTGGGTTCTGTATTATCTAGTGGGTTAGTTTTCCTCAAATGGGTTGAACCATGATTATTTGGGTTTAATAATGGTTTTAATGTCTTGATATTTCCTTTATAGGGTCCTCTTGTGGTAAGGTTGCATTTTTTCCATTGGATTCTGGAGGCTTCCAAGCTTGAGGTAGGTGGTTCCATGCTTTAGCATTATTATATGATTTTTTATTCTTTCTTTGTTCCTTAAATGTGTTCTATGAAGTGTTTGAATAGTGAGAAATATGTCTTCCAAGGGGTTTGAGGTACGTATGGGTTGAAAGATAATTTCTCAAATTGAATTGGTTGGGATTCATGTGTGCCTTCTTTGTTATGACTTGTAAATGTGTTCCATCAATTGTGTAAGTGGTGTGAGGTGTGTTTACAAATGTATTAGGTGTGTTTATAGATTTTGAAAGGGGATTTGTTTGTGTAAATGATGGGTTTTTATGTGGGTTCATATTTTTTGTTATATGCATGTGAAATAGTTGATCTATGTGACATGAGAAATGAAATTAAGCACAAAGGGAATCCTAGGTTTCTAGGTGGATGGACTAGGAATAGTACGCTAGTTGGATTAGTGGGGCTGATGATTGATTTCTTCTAGCAAGATTGATTCTACAACACTAACTAAACTTATGATGATTCGAGACCACTAGAATCTTGGATGGATTTATCTCTAGTGGATTGTGTATGAGGATGGTATGGGTTATGGTTATTGTACCACGTTTCACTGAGATACGAGGTTCCTATGGTCCCACTAGTTCCAGTACCTTTAGGAATTACCTATGGTGATCTTGTGATATTTAACTTACCATTATCATATGGTGTAATTTTCCTTAATTTTAATTTCAAATAATGTTTTTGAGGAATTTTTTTCCATAAAATGTTTTATTAAAAATATTTTCCAACCCTTTATTTTTAAAAACTAGTATTATAATTTTAATTATAATGTTATAGCATAGAATATATTTTGGGTGCAATCCTTCTAAGAATTGGATCACACCCTACATACACCCTTGTGTGTATGTAGATATTTTTATGTTTGAACCAGGTAAAGACAAGATGTTCTGTAGTGGTGATGGTGGATCTGGTTTCTAGTGTTCCACTCCTTGTAGGTGTTGGTGGAGGTGGGTTTGAGGGTGATGGACCTATTCTTTCATGAAGGTTTTTGGGTTGTTTTCTAGTTGGTTCCCCTCCCATTTTGTTACTTGGGTTTTTATTTAAAGATGTAAAACTATTTAACTTGTGATAATCATATCTATTTTGGATATGATTATTTTTTATTATGCGATTCTTGTTTCATGTGACTTGTTTATGGTTGTTTATCTTGGGTGAAATCGTTCCCAAAAGTAAAATATTAAAAACTATGAACTGATTGCCAGCTTTTGGGGATTGACAAATCCCTTCAGGCCATGTCACTAGTCAGGTTGGTTGTCGGGTTGGATGGAACTCCGGGACCGATTCGTGACACACATCATCATTTTTTCCATTGGAAATTAAGTTATTTCTTAACCTCAATATGTACCGCACATCCTTAAAATCCATCATTCTTATATTCCTTTTCAAGAAAAAAATATATTTCTACATGATCTCAAGTGATATTTCATTCACAGGATATACCTTTAAATACCTCTTGGAGGTATAATTCCTCATACTTAGTCGCTTGGATATTGAGTGGAATGAATATTTGAAGTTTATCTCTCAAGACCCCAATGAGACTAGTATAACTTAGGAGAAAACCAATCATATCTTATGATATGGGATTTTGGACCCATTTCTAGATGAATACCTTTCATATTTCTCCCTCCTTTAACAATAATCCTTATTTTTATGACCATTTCTCCGACAATAAAAACATAAGGAAGAACTATTCATCGAGCTACTCTTTCTATGAATCATTTTTCCTTTTCCCTTCCAATAACACTTCCATCCAGTGGTATGTACTCTTCCATCAACATTGTATGAATTCACAATAAATTTATAGATCTATTTCTAATGAATCTCATAATTCAAGATAAAGTATCCAATATTTGTGAACTTTAAGTATACCTTTCCACTAGAGTTACTCATAGTGGTCACTATTGGTTCCTATGATTCTGGGAGTAAAGAGAGTAATAACAGTTCCCAAACTAGGTCTCTAAAGCTTACCTTCACAAAGTCCATATAACTTTTAATGACATCAAAATTTTTTATATGATCAAAAACATATTTACCTTATGATATTCACATGTCTAAAAATATCCTTAATAAGAATACCTTGTTCATCATTTGGGGATTCTCATAAATTTCAATGAGGGTCTTCATAATTTATAATACTATTTTCACTTCCTAGATGATTTACATCCCATTATGGGAAAGTGAAATTCATATCAACCCAAGTGTTTTATTATCTAGAATCTCCCACTTATCCACTTTAATTTCTTTTGGCTTGGAACCAGTCAACAAAAGATAAAGGTCACTATGAAGAAGGTAATACCATATCTTAATCTTTTAGAACCTAAAATACATTCCACAAAAATTATCTACCCATACCTTATTATCCTCCATTTCATCCCACCAAAAATGGTGAACAATCACTACTTGCAGATAATATAAGGAAAGGGATCATGAAATGATCATCGATATTCTCTTTCAAGGATGATGGAATAATATTGCTACTGAATCAGGCTATGAATCACCTTATCCAAGGCCTAATCATTTGAAAGCACTTTAACATTGAGCTTTTACAATACATATTGGTTCCATGACCACCTTATAATAATACCACAAGAAGACACACCATAAGAAATTACTAAGCAGAAACAAAATATCTAGAATGAACCCCAACCTTAAATGATCAAAACATGGAATTAACACGTACCCAAGTAACCACACTACAATATAAAAATTCTAGAATACACATACAAGAACTATCAATTGAAACGATCAAAAAAATAAATGGGGTACAAGAACAACACAAGAGATTATGTGGTTTAGACTTGCATACCACTTCATGGGGAAATGATACTTTACTTTTATTCAAAGTAAAGAAGGATAATTAAAATGAAATAAAAATACATCACAATATGACCTCACCCTATATATATAGTAGCAAAAAACCAATGATTCTGTTCACCCCCTCCATCATATCTTATCATATTGCAATACACCTAAGTTAATCTTCCAATGAACCTCTATTTGGTCAAAGGTTACCATCGCCTTAATTGGATAATCTGGTAAAATGTACCTTGGTTATGATGATTTCATAAGATATATATTGTATCTTATCATTTGATGAATGATATTCCAGTGAAATTCTCTATTGATCTTTTTAGATGACATTCATTTGAAAATTCTAGTGACCTGAACCTCAACCATTGTAGCTACCATCACCCATATCAAAAATCATAAATTAAGACTCTATATTTTCTCCTTTTGATGGTCTAAGATTACCTATGAAAAAATGATTCTCACATGGAAATATTAATTGATTTAATAACTTGTGACATTATAGGTTTGTAAAGTCATAGGAAGTTTGAATTTTTCATAGGAGGCTGTTCACGCTGCAACATGATGAATTACAACATGAAGTATGATTAAATTATGGATTTGGGGAGGTGTCACTCTAAAACATGAAATGTTATTCTATGATCCATATGTGTAACATCCTTGGTTTTAAGAAACATTTTATTTCCTCAAACTATATGTCTGTATTTCTTAATTTTTTTTATAATTATTTTAAAATAATTTAATCTTTTTTAGAGAATGTGTCATACAAGATATGAAGTAAACTAATAAAACTTTATTAAATCAGAATGGAATGTTACAATAGGGTTACATGAATAAATGTATTTCACGCAATGTATTTTACATATCATGGATATTTTCATCTATGAAAAGTTTATAAATTAAAAGAGGATTTTAAAATAAAAAAGGATAATATCTTTAAAACTAACAAATACCTCCAATCATCTTCTCCCTCTAGAATCACCATTAGAAGTACTAAACATATAATGAAAAAGAACATTATGAAAATAGAAAAAATTATATGAAATCCTAAAAAATATGGAATTGAAAAGTGTTCTTTGTGAATTTAGAATGAAATGAATTTATAAGATGTAATGGGGGGTTATATAACCATTATATAGCTGTTATAAAAGGAATATGGTTTTTGGGAATATAGACATTGGAAATATGGTTATTGGAAATATGATAATTCTATATACGTGCATCTAATATGTATATTTTTATTGTGTAATTATTGATAACCAACTGAAAATAATATAATTCATAAATAATAAAGAATGAAACAAAACTATAAAATTTAATTAAAATACTTATTTATAAAAATATTTTTATGAATTAAATAATATTAGAGCATGATATGATGTATTTATAAAATTAAAATAAATATTTTAATATTAATGGATTGATAAAATTAAATGTATATGATATAAATAATTTTTTTATTGGTATTTATTAAATATTATTTAAAAGAAACATTTTTCAAAGAATTATTTTTTAAGTGTTGAGTATATTTATCTTAAAGAAATTAATCATTATTGAAGAATTTTTTTAAATGAAATTTATTGACAATATATACAATAAAATAAATAAACATTCATCCAAAGTTAATACTACATAAGTAATAAGAATAAATTCATTTTACGCTTGAAAATACATCTTTCTTGAAATTATTTTTCTGCATTATGAGTTATTATATTAAAATTTATTTTTACCACTTTTAGTTTTTTTATTTTATGAAATGAAATTAATTTTTGGATTCATCATATCAAAATTGTCTTAGTAATATTTTTTTTAAAATTTTATAAAAAGGTCGATTTTTGGATGAATTTTAAAAAATATAGTTTTTATAAATCCCATTACTTTTATAAAAAAATTATAATATAAACATGACTTAATGATATATGAAACATTTTTATCAACAAAAAATTAATTAAACTAGTAAAATAAATCAATTAAAAATATTATTTTGTATTTAAAAATCTATTCTATACTTTTTAGAAAATAAGTTAAAATTTTTATAATAAAAAATTATTTAGGTCATTTTCCTTTAATTATGTATTCATAATAATACATTCTAATTTTTATTGATTTGAATGTAAAAAAATTCTTAATTTTTTAATAATAAACTAATAAATATATTTTTAATCAATATTATACATGATTTTAGTGTATATTAATTTTTATACTTAAAAATGCATTTTTTAAAAATTATTTTTATTTTATTAGATAAATTTTTATTAAAATTATTTTTTACCACCTTTATAAATATAATGTTTTAATATGTTTTTAATATTTTTAATCATAATATCCAAATTGGATAATATGGTAAATTTCATTTTTAGTCCTAAAAATAAGGTAACGAGGTAAAACAACGAGTTGCTGCGGTAAAAGTAAATTTTGATAAAATGGTTAAATTATGGAGAAAGGACAAAAATTTCTAAAACCAAATCCCTTATTTATGTGGATGAGAGTTGGATAAACCATGAATCATCACATATCCATTATTTTACACTCTTGGGAGCCAATTTCCTTCAAAAGTGACATGCCTTTAATATGAAGTAGCAAGTATTTACAAAAATTCCCCCTGTACTTATAAAAAGAGACCTTCAACACCCCAATTATCCTCACATATAAAGCCTATTATATTGAAAAAAATACCAAAAACCCTTCTCAACTCTCATTTAAAAACTCTAGATTTTTTGGACTCACTATAATACTAGTCTAATAAGGTTCAAGGAGTTGTCCTTGGGATTATGGTAAAAACTCATAATCACTCATTTTTCATTTATATTCATCTATATATTATTAAACCCCCTTAAAATAAATTATACCGATACTAACATAATTAAATAAACATAATTATTATAATAAAATGTAATTATATTTAATTTATGATATTTTTCAACCTCTATCCCATACATTAATAAATGAAAACATCACTCATGTTACGTGTGGAATACCACCTCCAAGGATGACATATTTTATTTTTCATAACCAGATTACATGATTGGTTATCAAAATTTATTTAATGAATATATATTATATTACAGATTAATTTATTTAATGAATATTATTTTTTAAGGATGACATAAAAATTAATGATCATTATAAAGTAATATGTTGTTATTAGTAAATTACTCAAAACAAGATCGTCAAGGATTAGATTCCTATGAACCATAACCATAATTTTCATCAAATAAACATGGGAATACATATATCAGTGAAGGAAAATTATTTCAATAACTTTTAAAATCTGTTAATTATAAACTTAGTATCAAATAATGATTTATAACATCTTTATTATGAAACATGCCTGAAATAATCAAAATTACACACATATGATGATAAAAATAAACAATAACTAACTAATATATGTGTAATGAATGATTATAATTAAAGAGAATAAAAGGTAGTAAATATGAATAATTTTATAAAATAAGTGATTAAGATACTTATGTTTATTATACTGGGGGTAAAATTTCTTGTGTAGAAGTTAGGAATAAAGGTAATGGTTTTCGCATCTCAATTTTCTTTCCATTGTAATATGTTTCATATTCACCAAATATCTTATTTTTTATGGTGTATAAACTAATAATGGACATGTTTCATCACAAATATTATTAAATTAAATATATTTTCAAATCCATCTTATGTTTTCTCTTTCAATGGCTTTTGATTCAAAAGTTACCAAATCCATAAGGGTTTCTTTCCGATATCATTTTTAAATCGAGATTGTATATATATTAAATAATATATGGGGAAAAGTTTTGTTATTTATATATTAAAAAACATTTTTTATTATCTTCTGATTTTATAGGGTTTAAATATCCTCCTATGATTTCACTTCCCCTTTGGTTCATAATTCAACCAAAGTGAAGTTTGTAAGAGAAATAGACCTTACTTCTTCTTTTCGGTCGGAAAAATTTCTACTCTATGTCCGTATGATTTCTTCCCAATTTTTTTACTTTAATAGTTTAAAATCAAAATATGTTTAATTCCCAATTATATTCTTAATTCAATTTAACTATTTTCAAAATGAAGTTTTATTAATCTTTTTAACTATGTGGTTTTCATTAAAATTATTTTAAAAGGTTAACAAGTATTCACTATAACTATCATCTATTTTATCTTACACCATACATTTTTTATTCATTAATTTTTTATAATTTCAATATTCCATTATTGATATTTCTAATAATTTTTTAAAAATTCTTCATGTCATCTTCTTGAAAATTATATTTAAAAGTGACTTATGACTTCATTTTTGATTAACTTTGAATTTATTTATAAAAGTGTGAAAGGAATATTTTTTTCCGTACAAATTCATTTTTCTTAATTCATTTTAGGTTTTATTTAATAAATTTTCTCTCCATGTTTCATGATTTTTTAAAATAAAAATCTATTTTCTTTGTTTTATTAAATATTTTCTCAAAAGATATCGAAAAATGAAAACTTTATTTCTTCTTATTTCTCTATGTAAAATTTAATGTTGTTATAATTTTTTAAATCTAGGTTAAAATCCATTAATGCTTCTTATAATTCAATGGGAATATCCTCTAATGACACTATACATTTTCTTTCTCTATATGGATTATGATAACTTTTTATGGATTTTTTCATGAAACCAATTTATTTTTCATGGATTAATCAAGTTATGATTGAATTATAAATATTTTAAAGTTATTATAGAAAATATATGTATGGAATATCATTATATATCATGTGGGGTACTATATATCCTTCCAATTTATTGGTTAAAGTTTTATAGATTTGGAGATAAAATTATGGTACACGGTTGGTTAGCCCATGCTAAAATGTTGTGGTAAATAGGTGGTTATACCAAGCCTAAAAGCTATGGAAAATGGGTGGATAACCAAAACCTAAAAGGCTATTGTAAAAAAATGGTTATCCTAAGACCAAAAGGTTCTGTTACATGGGTGGTAAGCCCTAGAACAAAAGGTTGTGGTACGTAGGTGGATAGCACAAGAAAACACTGTTGCAGTACATGGGTTGTTAACCCAAGCCAAAAAGGCACACTGATGGTCATCTCAAGCCTAATATATTATAGGAATGTGGTTATCCCAATCCATTATGTAACACTACAAGCTTCCACGATATGCTTCTCTTTGAATTATACAATAGTGTGTGTTGTATGCAATTTCAAGTTCTAACACACCACAACCAATCGAACTAGCCGTTATGAATAGTAATACCCACTTTTTGAAATTTTATAAATTTTGTCTTTCAAAATGGACTTCATTTTTGGATTTGGAATTTTAAAATTATCTTAGGGTACATTTTTGGTATTTTTCTAAAAACTTTCAATTTTTGATGAATAGTGAAAAACACTGAGTTATATTTTAAAACCGAATTTTTATTTAAATAATTATTTATTTAATTTAAATTTATTTTAGGTTAAAATAGATACATAATACCTATATAAGTTCAGTGTAATTCATTGGAGTCAGTTTATAATAATTTTAGATATATAAAAATTTTATTGAACTTTTTACCGTCTTTTACCCACCTCCTAGGAGCATTTGCAAATTTACATAAAACATAATTTTACCGCTTCTATGAGCTGAATATCAAAAATCTGAGAGACATGGTTGATATCAGTAAGTAAAATGTGGTTCAATAAGATGAATATAATTTTTGGTGAATAGTAAATTTTTACTTTTACTTACCATAATTAAAAGTAAATAGGGTAATTAAGGGTAAAAATGATATTATTATTACCCTAAAACATGTCCTAATTCTATCAGATAAGTATAATTCGACAAAAAACAACCTTAGTAATAAAATATGAACCTATTTTGTCCACTTGGATTAGATTAGGACATTTATTATTATTTAATTCAAAGAAGAGTTAAAAGAGTAAAAATCAAAGTTTAATAACAAAAACATTTTTAATATAGGGTTACACATAAGATAAATTAGACTATAAATATTAATTATAAAGATAATAATATTTCATACATAATGGTATTTTATTTATATTTTTTAAACATTAAATAATTTAATTTATTTATGACACAATGATGATGCAGTAATTACCTAATTAATGAAAGATTAGAATAATTAACATTATAAATATCCAAATAAATGTAATTTGAGACTTTTTATGAATTCCAATAATTTTATAGATTAATATTAAATATTAGGGTTGGTTAGACTATTTTTTTAGAAGTAATAATGTTTTTATGAATTTAGAAAAAACAAAATTCCAAATAGTGTCAAAATTGACATAAAAGAGTTTTTAAAACAAATATTATATTATTAATTGATATTCTATTCTTAAAAAACTATGGTTCGGCAAAAAAACTTATATAATGATAGGTGTATAATTAATTAACCACTTGGGGTTCTCTTTGAAGTATATATTAAGTTTATTAACCATATAATATAAAAATACAAAGAGACATGCTAAATGTCAAACTATTTAACTAAGAGTTAAATATAAAATATAAAGTTAATATAGTCACCCAAACCTGTATAAAACCTATTGTTTGAGTGGTTTTCGACCCATAAAGATCTTATACTTTAAATAATACATTTTAGAGCCATTAGAAACCGAAAATGATTTTATTATAAAATAATATTTCTAGTTTTTCCTAAGGTGCCCCTCACCCCTCTTATAAAAGGGCACTCCCCCTTCTCTCTAATTCACACCATCAAAGCCATTTGGATCGGCCAAACCATCCCAAATACCCTATTAACTGTCTTCCCTTCATCCTAGAGACCTTACTTTAGTCATAAATCCTACCTAAGGAGCCCTTTTGATCAAATCAAAAGGAAGAACCCGAAGAAGAGGTAAATATTTCGTCACCTCTTTCAAGTTCCTTTATTCTTCCACTCCCTCTTTCTTTGTTGTTTACATTATAAAATAATAACTCTAGTATATTCTATATAATTTTATGTTATTATAAATATGGTACAACCATATTCATTATTCTATCTATCCTTTTACTGACATGTCACTATACGTGCGTACGTACGACTTACCGTCTCCATGTCGTGGTGGAGTTTGTTATTCAAACACTTCATCATTTGGATGGGTATAATAACAGGTATACATGATTCAAATAATAAATATAATATGATAATGATTATATATATTATATTACATTAAAATTATATATTATTTTAATATCTAAAGAATGATATTGTCGCTCGTGCGTACGTAGGGATTACCGTCTCCACGAACGTGATGAGATTCATTCCCCATCATATCCATTCAAGACTAATTTTCATTAGATGATTAAAAATAATTTTTGAAGACTTAATATAATTCTGAATATGAATAAGATACATCCTATCCATAACAAACATTACTAACATATCAAATCATATAAAGGAAAATGAATCAGTTAACACCCAAAATGACGATAGTAATACGATATTATTAACAAAGAAATATTAAAAGATCATATATGATATCATATTAATGTATATGATTCTTGTATAATTTAATAACAATTATTTCACCATTATACAAGAGGTTAACCTACCCTCAACCAAGGAAAATTATAAGATAATGGTTAATTCTACAACCTCTTTATTATCCGAGGTTGTTTTTACATAAGTATCTACTGGGACCTTTTTATCATCCACATCCATGTTTCTTAAAAATGTATTTCAAAATATTTTTACTAGATAAATGAGTAAAGTAATTTATAACCTTATTTAACCTTATTTGTTTTGAAAGGAATCTTTTCGTCATTTTCCAAACAAGGTACTTTATGACCCTTTCAACAAAATTAAGATAAGAATGTTTTTTTAACTTATACAGCGGGTGCGGCCATTTTCTACTGTTATAACATCGTTGAAGCATCCCTTACAAGCTTATAAGAATATTTTCAAAATAAATGTTTTCTTTATAATTATGTGACTCTTAAATTATTTCAAAATAGAAAGAGATATTTCTCTAAAAAATGTTTTGATTTCATCTATGTCAACATCCTTTGACGGATTATAAGTTTATTCGAAGTTGATTTGTTATGATTCAAAACTTTCATATTGTATTGATGGTTTTGTGATATGTTTGACTATGGATGTTCTATTTTTATACCATCCATGGTTTATGGTTAAAGTATTGACATTTCGTATACTATTTTTAATATGAATGTTTATGTTATATTTCAACCTTTTCATATGAGGAGTGTATTGGACTTAGTAAGTGACAGGTGGAGACCGCTATAACTCCTTGATGCATCGGTATGTCTTGTGAGAAAACTAGACGCGGAATTGGATGAGGAATTTCCCAATTTAATATATGGTTTTGGCTGAGGCCTTAATCATTTTTTTAAAGTCTTGGTCGAGGCCTTGAAAAAATGTTTCAGAATAACCAACATTATACATTCTCTCAGTATGAAAATAATAATGATGGTTCATGTGGTCATTCGACTTGTAGAATACCCATGATTATGTTTTATTATGGAATTATTGACTTAGATAATATTCCTACCATAAATGTATTTATGTTTATTATTGGTAAAGGCATGCAGTTTCAATTATTCACCATGCTTAATATTTATGTTATCTTCTGCTGTATTTCTTACCCTTGCTGAGAATTTGATCTCACCCCTTTCTTATGTTTCATTTTACCAAGATATGAAGAATTTAGTTATGAGTGACTTGTAGGAATAATCTAGGAGGCTTGGATGTTTTCAATGGAATAAATTCATGTTGTATTTATTTTCAAGTTTTAAAGTTGAACTTACGTATAAATCTTATTTCCAGTAATACGAAACTGATCGTTCTTTCAAGACATGATTTCCTTGTGATCATGCCAATGTTATGTAATAATGGACCGACTCTGGGCAACTAGGGTTGAGGCATTATAGTTGGTATTGGAGGAAGTTTAGTACAAACCTTGGAAACTAGATTTAGATAGAGTTTGATTAGATCAGATTACCCTAAGATAGACTTTGAGGATTAGTATAGAAGAACTTCCTAGAATTTTGGTAATGTGAAGATTTTGTGAGTTTTCCAAGCAATAGATCCCTGTCTAGATATGAGCAGGTAGAGGCGGCTCTGGCACAAATGTACCTAGGGGTAAAACCCGAAAACACCGCTTTGAGCTAGACTCGAACGAGAATTAGTGCACGACAACAGGCCTTGATGCAATCATGGTTATGACACTCTTAGGGGATATGCTTAGGATAATTATCATTTTATTTACAAACCATTATTAAGGGTTTATGAGTATATACTTCCTCAAAGAAAACATTTTTATGATTATCAATTATATCCATAAACTGTTCAATTTATGTTAAGTGTTTTACAAGTTTGGATTTATGTATTGTGATTCATAAACTAATATAGTGTATGCCATTATTTAGAAATGGCTCCTAGTGGAAGGAATAGAAACTATATCAATTCAAGCACTCCATGTAGGGATTTCCCTCTTGCTCAAGATAATTATAGTGTAGCTTGTGATACAACTAGTGCTGATCAACTTATCACCATACTGGGACAACTCACACAGGTTATGAATGATAACCTTACCCGTATGGAGCACCCTGATCCAAAACATGGAGGATCAATGTTAGACCACTTCATTAGGCAATAACCACCAACATTCATTGGGGGGGGGGGGGTACAAATCCATTAGTAGCTGTGCAATAGATAATGTTCTTAGAGAAAATATTCTATTCCTTGGGGAGTAGCGAAAGGGAAAAAGTTGTCATGGCAGTTTACGACCTCACTGGAGATGCTGATCAATGGTGGTCATTGATTAAAAATACAAAGGAAGATGATGAAGTATCAAATATGGAATAGAGGGAGTTTAAATAATTTTTTTTAGAAAAATACTTTCCTCATGACCATTGAGCGGATATGGAAAGACAGTTTCTAAGTCTGAGGCAAAAGGAGGATGAGAATGTCACAAAGTATTAAGCTAACATTACAAGGTTAGTGAGGCATACTACAGATTATATACGTTACCCAAGAAGTAAGATTGACCATTTCTTTGATGGGTTAAAACCATTTCTATGTCGAGCATTAGTATCACAATCCTTCTCATCATACGAAGATATTGTCTTGTGTGCTATCAAGATGGAAAAATAATTCTCTAAGTCTTATGAATTTAAAGAAAAGAAAGAGAAGAAGATATCTACTGAACACTATGGGAAAGGAAATAAGGAAACAAGGAATAAGGGAAGAATTAAATTTCCACCCTGTGATAATTGTGGAAGGAAGCACCATGGTTCTTGTCTAAAAGGAAAATGAGTATGCTACAAATGTGGACAGAAAGGCCATCTTGCTGGTGATTGTAAGGGAAAGAAAGACACTACCAATGTTCAATTCTAAAATTTTAGGGAGATGAGATATTATTCAAATGAATGTCCTAAGCATCAGGGAAACTTACCTATAAAAAGGCCAAGGGATCAAGACCAAGCTTATGAGATCACTACTGCTGAGGTTGAAGCCCTGAAAGACATGGTGGAAAGTAATTTAATGGTTTCCTCAAGTTTATACAATGATTTTTTTATTCTCGATCATCACATTGTTTCATATCTTCCCATTTTTCTATGAAAATTAGATATTTTCAATTTGATTTAACAAGGGGGTTGTCAGTCAAAACTCCTAAGGGATGTATCACTGTACAAAGTTTTGTGAATCAGTTCCCATTAGAGCATATAAATGTTCTTTACCTACTAATCTCATCATCATACCCATGATTGAATTTGATATAATACTTGGTATGGATTGGCTTTCATACCGTGATGCAAAAATTTATTGTAAGAAGAAGGAGGTTACTATTTTTGATGACAATGATAAAGAACACCTTATATTTAGAGAAGAATCGTCACCACATAATTCTTATCTAGATCCACCCCCAATAGCTCAACTAAATTCAATTATTGGGGAGGAAGAGAATGAAATAAATGTTGGTGAGGAAAATAATGTTCAAATAGAGGATGTATCTATTGTGCAATAGTATGTTGATGTATTTCCAGAGGATTTACCTGGACATCCTCCAGAACGAGAAATTAAGTTTTCCATTGATTTAATTCCTGGTTCAAGGCCCATATCAAAGACCCATTATATAATGTCCAATGTGGAATTAGTGGAACTAAAGAAACAACTATAGGAATTGAGTAATAAGGTATTTATTCGCCCTAGTGTTTCTCCATGGGGAGCCCCTGTCCTTTTTGTTAAGAAGAAAGATGGATCTATGAGGTTGTGTATTGACTATAGGGAGATCAATGCTATAACAATAAAGAACAAGTATCCCCTACCTCACATTGATTATTTATTCGACCAAATTCATGGAGCTCAATACTTTTCAAAGATTGACCTTCGATATGGATATCATCATTTGTGTGTGAAGAAGGAAGAAATTTTGAAAACAACATTTTGAACCAGGTACGAGCATTACGAGTTTACAATAATGCCTTTTGAATTGACTAATACACCCTCTGTCTTCATGGATATAATGAATAGAGTTTTCAAGGAATATCTTGATGAATTTTTAGTGTTATTTACTAATTATATCTTGGTATACTCCAAAATCTACTAATATCATGAAAATCACTTGCGCATTATCCTGAATAATCTGAGAAGACATGAATTATATGGGAAGTTTAGCAAGTGTGAATTCTAGCTTCAGGAGATTTCTTTTCTTGTCCATATTGTCTGTAAGGATGGAATCTATGTTGATCCTTCTAAGACCAAGGAAATCCAAGAATTACCATCACTGAGGAGTATAACTGTGGTACACAGTTTTATTGGTTTAGCAGGTTATTATCGACGTTTCGTCTAGAATTTTTTCCGGATGGATAACCCATTAACAAAGATCACACGAAAAGGGGTTAAATTTGTTTGGAAAAAAGAGTGAAGAATGTTTTGAATAATTTAAGAGAAGATTAGTCAATGCTATAATCTTGACTCTACCATCGGGGAATGATGGGTTTGTTATTTATTATGATGCATCAAAGAAAGGACTTGGTTTTTTCCTTATGCAGAATGATAGAGTTATTGACCATGCATCACGATAGCTGAAAATTCATGAGAAAAACTATCCTACTCATGATCTTGAGTTAGAATATATAGTCTTTGATTTGAATATTTGGAGACACTATATCTATGGTGAAAAATGCGAGATTTATACTGATCACAAGAGTTTTAAGTATATTTTCTCGCATAAAGAACTCAACATGAGGCAAAGGAGATGGCTTGAACTACTCAAGGATTATGATTACATGATACACTACCACCCAGGGAAGGAAAATATGGTGGAAGATGCTTTCAGAAGAAAGTATCATGGAGTTTCGAAGAAGTTGAGAGTTGAAAAGGATCCTATATACATGGATCTAGTAAAGATGGATATAGGAATCACCATGGAAGGTGAAACATCAGTACATTTTCAAATGGTTTCCAAACCATCTTTACTAGAAAGGATAAAGAGTGCTCAGACCAATGATGAATAGTTCCAAAAGAAGATTAAAGCTGTGAATGATGGGAGATTGAGTGGCTTTGTGTATGAAGATGGAATTTTGAAATTTGGGAAGAGACTTTGTGTTACCGATATACCTGATCTAAAAAAGGAATTGTTTGATGATTCTCATAGCTCAAATTTCTCTATACACCATGGGAGCACCAAAATGTATAGAGATTTGAAGGAAAATTTTTGGTGGGACAAAATGAAGAGGGAGATTGCTGATTTTGTGTCAAAATGTATGGTTTTTCAATAAGTGAAATCTGGAAGGCAACAGCCTGGAGGAGTCTTGAAACCTCTTCCCATACCTGAGTGGAAATGAGATAATATTACGATGGACTTTGTCATGAGACTAACAAAGACTCTTAGAAGGAATGATGCAATATGGGTTATTTTTGATCGTATTACCAAGTCATCACATTTTCTTCATATAAGAGAATATTTACCACTTGAAGGATTAGAAAGACTATATATTAACGAAGTTATAAGACTTTATGGAGTACCACTATTGATTGTTTCTGATTTTGATCCTCGTTTTACATCAAGATTCTCGAAAAGTCTTCAGAAATCCCTAGATACTGAACGTCATTTGAGCACTTCCTACCACCCCCAAACTGATGGAAAATTAGAACAGACTATTCAAACCTTAGAAGACATGTTGAGGTCATGCTCACTTGACTTTCAAGGTATGTGGGATCAATATTTACCTCTTGTATAATTTTCCTATAATAATAGATTCCATTAAAGTATTCAGATGGCACCATATGAAGCTCTATACGGAAAGAGATGTCGCAAACCAACCTGTTGGGATGATATTGGTGAGAGAAAACTCATAGGCCCATAACATGTGGAGGAAATGATGGAAAAGATAAAGCTAATCCAAACCCACATCAAAGCTCCTCAAAGTAGGTAGAAGAGCTATGCCGTTAACTGAAGGAAGGATTTGGAATTTTAGGTAAGAGACCATGTTTTTTTGAAGGCATCTCCATGGAATGGTGTTATACGTTTCGGTAAAAAGGGAATATTAAGTCCCAGGTACATCGGACCTTTTGAAATACTAAAACGAATTGGGGCTATAGCTTACTGATTGGAAATGCCGCCAAGTCCCTCCAAAGTTCACGATGTGTTCCACATATCACTCTTGGGAAAATACATGCCTGACCCAATGCATGTACTCACCTATGAGGAGTTAGAGCTGGAACCTGATGTCTTATTGTGAAGAGTCTGTCAATGTTATTGATACAAGAGAACAAGTACTGAGAAACTGGACGACTCATCTGGTAAAAGTTCTATGGAGAAACCAAAATATGGAAGAGGAAACGTGGGAACCTGAGGAACTTATGATGAAGAACCACCCAAGTCTTTTTACGCAGTAATACTCTAGAAAATTTGAGGATGAAATTATTTTGAGGGGAGAATGTAACACCCCAAGCTTACATGGTACACTTCTTTTTGAATAATACAATAGCGTGTGTTGTACGCAATTTCAAGTTCTAACACACCACAACCAATCAAACCAGCCGTTATGAATAGTAATACCCACTTTTTGATATTTTATAAATTTTATCTTAAAAAATGGGCTTCATTTTTGGATTCAGAATGTCCAAATTAGCTTAGGGTGAATTTTTTGTATTTTTCCTGAAAACTCTCAATTCTTGATGAATAGTAAAAAACCCTGAGTTATAGTTTAAAACCGAATTTTTATTTAAAAAATTATTTATTTTATTTAAATTTATTTTTGGTCAAAATAGATAGATAATACTTATATATGTTCAATGTAATTCATTGGAGTCATTTTATAATAAATTTAGATATATTAAAATTTTATTGAACTTTTTATCGTCTTTTACCCAACTCCTAGGAGCATTTACAAATTTACTTAAAAATTAATTTTACCACTTTTGTGAGTTTAATTTCAAAAATCCGAGAGACACGGTTGATATCATTAAGTAAAATGTGGTTCAGTAAGATGAAAATAATTTTTGGCTAATAATAACTTTTTACTTTTATTTACCACGGTTAAAAGTAAATAGGGTAATTAAGGGTAAAAATGATATTATAATTACCCTAAAACATGTAATAATTCTATTGGATAAGTATAATTATACCAAAATAACCTTAGGAATAAAATATGAACCTCTTTGGTTCACATCGATTATATTAGGACATTTATTATTATTTAATTCAAAGAATAGTTAAAAGAGTTAAAATCCATGTTTAATAACTAAAACATTTTTAATATAGGGTTAAAAATAAGATAAATTAGACTATAAATATTAATTAGAAAGATAAAAAGATTTAATATATAATGGTATTTTATTTATATTTTTTAGACATTAAATAATTTAATTTATTTATGACACAATGATGATTCAGTAATTACCTAATTCATGAAAGATTAAAATAATTGACATTATAAATATCCAAATAAATGTAATTTGAGACTTTTTATGAATTAAAATAATTTTATAGGTTAATATGAAATATTAGGGTTGGCTAGATTAATTTTGTTTTGAATTAATAATGCTGTTATGAATTTAGAAAAAAAAATACCAAATAGTGTCAAAATTGACATAAAAGAGTTTTTAAAACAAATATTATATTATTAATTGATATTCTGTTGCTAAAAATATATTGTTGAGCTAACATAATTATATAATGATATTTGTATCATTAATGAACCACTTGGGGTTCACTAAGAAGTATATAGTAAGTTTATTTAACATATAATATAAAAATTCCAAGAGACATGGTAAATTTCAAACTACTTAACTAAGAGTTAAATCTAAAGATAAAGTTAATATAGTAACCAAAAACCTATATAAAACCTATTTTTTGAGTATTTTTTGACCCATACCCACCTTATCCTATAAATAATCCATTTTGGAGACATTAGAAAACGAAATTTTTTTATTATAAAATAATATTTCTAGCTTTTCCTAAGGTGCCCCTCACCCCTGTTATAAAAATGTACTCCCCCTTCTCTCTAATTGACACCTTAAAAGCCATTTGGCTCAACAAAAACCTGACCAAATACCCTATTAACAGTAATAAATTCATCATATAGGTCTTCCTTTAGTCATAAATCCAACTTAAGGAGCCCTTTTGATCAAATCAAAAGGAATAACCCGAAGAAGAGGTAAATATTTTGTCACCTCTTTCAAGTTCCATTCTTCTTCCACTTACTCTTTATTTGTTGTTTCCATTCTAAAACAATAACTCCAGTATCTTCTATATAATTTTATGTTATTATAAATATGGTACAACCATATTCATTATTCTATCCATCCTTTGAATGACATGTCACCATACGTGCGTACATACGACTTACCGTCTCCACGTCGTGGTGTAATTGTTATTCAATACATTATTATTTGGATGGGTATACTAATTATATGTAATTTATGTAAATAATAAATATAACATGATAATTATTCTGTATATATGATATACCATGAAATTATATATTATTTTAATATCAAATCAATGATATTGTTGCTCTTGCGTACATACAGATTACCGTCTCCACAAACGCGATGAGATTCGTTCCTTATCATATCCATTCAAGACTAATTTTCATTAGATGATTAAAAATAATTTTCAAAGACTTAATATCATTCAGAATATGAATAAAATACATCCTATCCATAATAAAAATTACTTACATAACAAATCATATAAAGGAGAATGAATCAGGTAACACCCTAAATGACGATAAAACTAAGATATTATTAACAAAGCAATATTAAAAGATCATATATGATATCATATTAATATATATGATTGTTGTATAATTTAATAACAATTATTTCACCATTATACAGGAGGTTAACCTACCCTCAAACAAGGAAAAGTACAAGGTAAGTGTTAATTCTACAATCTCTTTATTATCTGAGGTTGTTTTTACGTAAGTATCTACTGGGACCTCTTTATCATCCACATCCATGTTTCTTAAAAATGTATTTCAAAACATTTTTACTAGATAAATGGGTAATGTAATTTATAACCTTATTTAACCTTATATTTTTTGAAAGGAATCTTTTCGTCATTTTCCAAATAAGGTACTTTATGACCTTTTCGACAAAATTAAGATAAGAATGTTTTTTTAACATATATGGAGGGTGCGTCTATTTTTTGCCATTATAACATCTTCAAAGCTTCCCTTACAAGATTATAAGAGTATTTTCAAAATAAATATTTTCTTTATAATTATTTTACTCTTAAATGATTTCAAAATAGAAAGAGATATTTCTCTAAAAAATGTTTTGATTTCATCGATGTCAACATCCTTTAATGGATTTTAAGTTTATTTGAAGTTGATTTATTATGATACAAAACTTCCATTTTGTATTGAAGGTTTTGTGATATGTTTGACTATGGATGTTATATTTTTATATCATTCATGGTTTATGGTTAAAGTATTGACATTTCTTATGCTAGTTTTAATAAGAATGTTTATGTTATATTTCAACCTTTTCATATGAGGAATGTATTGGACTTAGTAAGTGACAGGTGGAGCCCACTGTAGCTCCTCGATGCATCGATGGGTCTCATGAGACAACTATACATGGAATTGGCTGAGACCTTTACCAATTTAATATATGTTTTTGGCCGAGGCCTTAATCATTTTTAGACTTCTTGGCCGAGGCCTTGAAAAAATGTTTCAGAATGTACAGCATTATACATTCCCTCATTATGAAAATAATATTGATGGTTCATGTGGTCATTAGACTAGTAGAATACCCATTATTATGTTTTATTATGGAATTATTTACTCATCTCATATTCCTTGCATAAAATTATTCATGTTTATTATTGGTAAAGGCATGTGGTTTCAATTATTCACCATGCTCAATATTTATATTATCTTCCACTGTATTGCTTACCCTTACCGATCATTTGAGCTCACCCCTTTCTTATGTTTCATTTTCCCAGGATTTGAAGAAGTTAGTTATGAGTGACTTTCAGGAATAATCTAGGAGTCCTGGATGTTTCTAATGGAATAAATTCGTGTTGTAGTTCTTTTCAAGTTGTAAAGTTGAACTTATGTATGAATCTTGTTTCCAATAATACTAAACTGATCAGTCTTTCGAGTCATGATTTCCTTGTGATCATGCCAATTTTATGTAATAAAGTACCGACTCTAGGCAACTAGGTTCGGGGAATTACACATTATTTATTGAATATGTTTTCGGTTAATCTTGAATCAGGTTTTATACTCATATTTGTGCCATATTCTTATGATATAAAACACACCTATGTTGTGTTCCCATAGATCATGATTACTGAATCATGTTTAGACTCTACTATGACTCATGTAATATGTTATACTAAAATACTTATTCCATGAATCATATATTTATGATCTATGTTTTATTGGATATGATTCTACTATAATAATTCTATACACCTTAGTTATGTTCTCATACCCATATGCCCATCTTATGATAACTTATGATCTTTTATTGACGACTCTTATATTTACCCATACCAAGAATCCGTGATAAATTATTTCATATATTTCTATTAAATAAGAAATTAAAAATATTATTATGTATGAAATTTCTAGGATGATGTCATGTGTTTAGAATATTGTAGGAAATATTGAAGATTTATTGTAAAATAAGAATATTTTATGGATAATATCTAAAGATAAAAAACCTTAGGTTTTGGGATTGTTTGTGAATTTGTGAGGTGTAATGTTTAAATTTTGAATATGATGTAAAATATATTTGTTTCATTCTTGAGTAGTCTTAATTTTTATCAAAGTTAGTGTGTAAATTATGTGTATTTAGAACCAAACCTGGGAGTCTGGGTATGGGGAACTGCAGTTTGTATTAGAGTAGGGTTTAGTTATTTTTGTGGATTAAGACCAAATAAAATTAGAAAAAACCCATGGTATAAGTATAAATATAGGAAAACATCAGAAAATATTAGTAAAGTTTATAGTGTGTGGTTTCACAGAAATAGAATCCTTGTTTGGATACAAATAAGTGGATATAGGTTCTGGCTTAGATACACCTAAGGGTAATAACCATAGAAAAGGTTGGTTGAGTATTAACTTGATATTCACCCAATTTACACAAAATGTGCCTAACTTCACACCTTTTTTGACACTCTCTATGGATATTCTTTGGTTGATTTATATTATCTTTATGAACAATTATGAACAATAAGGGTATAAAACCTAAAACAACTTATGATGAGCCAAAAGTGAAGTAGGATGAACCTAAAATTCCATAGGTTGAAATGAAAGAGTTATAATTTAATACATATTAGGATTTATTTCCCTCATCATATGACCAATTAATTTGATTATTGTTGATTATACTCACACTAAACCTTTTTAGTTTTAGTCAATGGTCAGAACCTAAATGAACCAAGTTAATAAGGATTTTTATGGATAGTGCAGTGATTGTCTCAATGAGAAACCAAATGAGATGAGATATGATGTAAAAAAAATCATGGAAATGCTATCTCAAGCTATGAACAATAACCTAAATCATGTTGAGCTCCTGAATGCACTAAAAAAGGACCAAAACACTATTGATTATTTCATACACCAACAACCAATAACATTTTTGTTGCAATAGTGGGTGCCTAGACCCAACTAAATAATACTTTTTGATTATCATATCGTGTACATAATTAGATATACATGATGTATTCTTACCATTATATTATATAATTTTCAATGTCCACTATCTAAATGGAAATTTCCATAGATTAATTGTCATATCAAAAGGTTATAGTAGATCCCATGCTATAATAAGAACCTCAAGATACTATAATATTAATCTTAAACAAAAGTATTATGGTCTAGATACGTCATAATTATTGAACATAGTTTATGTATAACTATAAAGTGATGGGGATCATAAGTATTAATACTTCTTCTCATGAATCTCACACTTGGCGTTCTCTGGTAGGTGAGATCATGAAGAAAAACCCGTAAATCGGAACACTTTCTGTTTCAGGTGTCATTGGTTGTTCCTATCTACAAACAGGTGCATTGGTCTCCTGACTTGAGATCATTATCAGTGTGTTCCATTTTATCATGTACTTTTATGAATGGAATAAACCATGATAATGAAATCATGGAAAGGTAGCGTTTGTTGGGTGCTTTATTAGTGGTATGAAATTGGTTGAATGCTCAAGAAAGGATTTTTCACTTCTGGGTTGAGGAAGTAATATATCTCTGGCCTAGTTGATCAAGACAATATTACCTTCATAAATCCTTGGACAAGGTATTCATAGGGTAGATCCAACTAGTTATATCAACAAATAATAAATCAAGAAAGAACGATGACACAAGTTTGTGTCCTTCTTTATGATATATTTAAATAAAAAGATATTATATTACACAGAACATGTTCATAGGTTGTTTATCGTTGTTATGACTACTCATCATCTCTTTATTGGACTTGATGTGTTTCTAGACTCCTCCCTTGGTTTGTAGATATGATTCACTGCTATCGAGATAAGGACATAGAGTATCACACACAACATCGTATTCAAGAATTTTCCCTATTTAGTTAAATAGGTATTTTGGACATAGTGGGCCCCACCATGAGGTTCAAGTATTTTCCAAGTTATCAATCATTGATAAATAAATAAATTCATTATTATTCAAGTAAATAATAATTGGGTAGAATTTATTTATTAAAATTATTTACAAGTTAAGTAAATACGAGTAATAATATTAATCGAATGAATATTATTTTAATATTCCAAGTTTGTTTAATATTAAGAGGGAATTTCGAGTCAAGTTAATGAATTGGATTTACCATTTAATATATTTAATATATATTACAAGTATGTGATAAAATATAAATAATATTTTTGATTTATTTTAGTTCATCATAATTATTTATTTAGTGGATGTTTAATAAATGGGGGTCAGGGAGCCCTTTTAGGATATTTGAGCATCCACTATAAATAGGAGGAGAGAGTCTCTCACACAATGACTATTCATAGTGATATTTATAGAGACCCTCTACCCTCTACCACGTTTTAGAGAGTAAATCTCTTGATCCAAGTGATTGGATCGAGCTCATCTCCTTTCATTGAAGGCATGTCGATGCTTCGATCATCGAGATGTTGAGGGATTCATTAGATCTCAATGATAACACCCAAAATTTGACAATAGATGCTCTTGAAGATTTTAGAAGTGAATATGGATGATCTATAGATAATATTATTTGGATCATTCAAGGAAAAAAACCAACAAAAAGTATATTTCGAGTGAGACTTCAGATTAGAAAAACGTATGTTTTAGATTTTTTTTTCTATTTTTAATTTACACGAGATCCTAGGACTAAATCGGGGCTCAAATCTCCAAATATGACAAGTTGTGTAATCTTGGTGATGAAAATTTTAAAATACATACCCTATCAGACATCATTGTAGCAATCCCTTGGAACACAGTTGAATATGAGCATGACGTATCATCCTCAGACAAATGGCCAATCTGAGAGGATGATACAAACCTTGGAGGATATGTTAAGGGATTCTGTGATGAATTTAGGTGGTTAATGGGAGGATCACTTACCATTGGTAGAGTTATCCTATAATAACAGTTATCAGGATTCGATATATATGGATCCGTTTGAGGCTTTTCATGGGTGTCATTGTTGTTCTCCACTATATTGGGTGGAAATAGGCGAGACTTCGATAATCAGACTGATACTTGTCCAAGAGACTATGGAGAAAATAAAGTTTATAAAGAAGAGTATGGATACAACTCGAAGTCTTCAAAAATCATATTAAGACCATCATCGATGACCGTTTTCATTTTAGGTGGGTGATCATGTGTTTTTGAGAATCTCTCTTAGGTTGGGACATTGTCGGTTTGGGAAGTAGGGTAAGTTGTCTCTGAGGTATATTGGGCCTTTTGAGATAAATGAGCGAATTGGAGAGGTTACATATCATTTGGATTTTCCACCATGGTTTAGTGTGGTGAACAATGTGTTTCATGTGTTGCAGTTGAAAAAGTATCGTCCGGATCGTGACCATGTAATTCGTTGGGATGGTGTTGATCTAGAATCAGATGCTTCATTGGTGTAAGTGCCAGTGCGGATTGTGGATAGGAAAGGGAAAGTATTCCATGGTAAAATGATCAGTTTAGTTCATGTTTTTTAGAAGCATGGTTATATTCAAGAGGATACTTGGGAGTGAGAGAAAGAGATGTCCGAGCAATGGCCCGAGCTCTTTCGGAAAAGCAATGGTTCCCTACTTTCAAAGTAAGGAAAGTACAATGGTGGGGAGAATGTAGCACCCCCAGTTTGAGGTATGTAGCCTATTATTATTATCTTTTATGGTTTTAATGTTCCTGGTATGAGTTAGGAAAAAGGTTGGGAGAGTTTGGAATGGTTTTGAATAAGTTTGGAGGCCTTTATAAGGGTGCACAGTTTCAGCATGGTTAGGGAATACCATGCATGTTCTCCAAGAAACTGTGCAGGGGTCGATAGTAGTCTTCACATGAACTATGCACGATTTTCCAAAGCATGAAAGGAAACCATGTGGACCCCTCCTCTTGATATTGTGGCGTGCTCACGGTTAGCACACGATTTTCAAAACTGTGCAGACTAACCGTACGACCACTTAAAAAGAGTGTTTTTAAATACTGGTTCACTTGGGCTTGACATATTTCACTCAAAAAATTCTCCCACTCGAGCCTCCTTCATGATTTTTAGTTATCAAGGGATTAAGGGGATCTCCCACACATTTTGGAAGCAAATTTAAGGGGTTTCAAGGTGGTTTGAAGGTGGTTTCTCCCAGGTAAGTCTCTCCTCTTGGTTTCTCTTTGGGTTTCTCTAGGTCTTCTCTTCCCTATCTCTCAGTTTTTTAGATCTACATCTGTTTCATATAGATCTAGTGTTGGGGTTTCCTTGGGTGTTGATTTTAATGCTTGTGGATGTTAGGGAAGGGGATCTAGAGCAGTTTCGGTGGTGCGTTTTCCGTATTTGGGACGTGATTGTGGGTCGATTTCGCCAGAACCCTAAAGGTAGGTGACTTCTCTCTATACTCCACTTTGCTATAACATAAATCTTGGTTAAAATTAATTCGTTTTTCTTAAAATTAATTGTGTTTTTATGTTTTAAATTGGTTGTAAATCCCTTGGTGATGTTTTGGAGATTTTTGGGAAAAAGGGGGATTTGCGGTGAAATGATTTTGTTGTTGATTTTAAGATGGGGATTTTAAAATGGGTTGCTAGGATTGATTTGTGAAAATGGTTGATGAAAATGGTTTCAATAAAGAATTTTTTTTATTGAAATATTGATTAGTATATAAAATTATTAAATGGTGTTTTCAATAAATGGATGATTTATTAAAGTGAATTGGCATGTGTTGGAAATGGTTGTGTGCTTATTATGCGACCTTGGTGGTTTGTGATAGTTGGTTGATTAAATGTTTTTAATTATGTTGGTTGTATTGGTTTTGTGGAAGTGGGCATGAATTCTCACTATATAAGTTGATAGAAAGTGTTCGGAAGAACCACCATTATGGATAGTGGTCTAGAAGAAGCACTAGTTGGGAATGGGGTGAACGAGATGGGTAGAAGTCCCACTATAATGGTTGCTTTATTGTGTATTTATTTCAAATATGGAATTTTTTATGCTAATGTGTGATAGAGATATGGATTATGGCATGGTTGTGGCTTTACCTTGTTTGACATGGCTTGGTAAGGGTATGTTTGGCTAGTAGTAAATGTTGAGATATTTAATGTTTTATATAAACTGCTTTATATAAATGTGCTAATGGTTCTTTCATAGTGGCATGTGTAGGGAAGTCATTTTGGGAAAACCTACTGAGTATTTGTACTCACCCCCTAATTTGGAACTTTTGTGCTTTTTCAGATGTCATTTTCTGGGACACAGGTAAAGGTAAAGCATCTCATTTCTAGTGGCTCATGGTGACGCTTGGGAGATGTGTTGGTGCTTGGAACATGGAGCTTGGTGTGGAGTTGTAGAGTGTGTCTTGGTTCATTTTGGGTCTCTTGTTTAGTCTTCCACTTGGTACTCTGATATGGTTTAGTGTGTTTGGTTGTATTGGTTCTTGGGAATTATTGTGGGATTGTTGGTTATCTTATGGTAATGTATGGGTTTGGTTGTTTTGTTGTCATGAATCATATCTTTTTTTGTTAGTGGACCGTTTGGTTGGTTGGTTGTATCTTAAAGGAAAATCATTCCCCAATTTATTCTTGAATCCCTCGGCATTTATTTCCAACCTTTGACACCTTGCAAACATCACTTAAGGCCAAGTAGCATTCCTCCGCCCTCTCAAGCCAATGAGATGGGACGATATATTACACACTCCCTTTATACACCACCATCTCAAAATTTCAAACCTGGACCTCCACCACCTGGGTTCCCATGCTGGTGGACAAGGTCAGAGATTCCCCCTTCAAACTGTCCCAGTGGGCTCCCTTCTAGAGGGACTAGACACCGCCGACCGCCCCTCCCCTCACCGGTGAGCACCAACCACTAGATATCCCCTGATCATCCTCCCAGGTTATAGAAACCCTCAACCTATGAGCCTACTATCCCTTCCTACCAGAACTACCAACCAAAATACTGCACCCCAGACGCTGCTCTTCCCTCCATCCACTGTGGTATCCAAGCCACCCACCTCCAGTCTCGCACTACCACCTCACCAAGAGTCTCCATTCGGCTGAGAAACCCGTACTGACACCAAGACAATATCCGGCCTCCCTGTGCACTTCACGACTGACCTTCCCCCACCGTCCAAGCCTACCACACATGTTTGACAGTCAGAGACGTCACTGCCTACCAAGAAGCAGCCATATCCGGTAGTGATGTAACCCTTCCAAGGTTCTGTTAGGATGGAACTGGCCAAAATTGGCCTGGGAGGGTTTTTCTGACCTGAAACAGGTCTAGGTTGACTTTCCTAGTTCAGATTATCCCTACATTGGCTTTTCTCAGCCCAAAGTGGGTTTTCACAGCTTCAATGTGACCCACTTTGGGCCTAGCGTGTTAACGGGGCCCAAGTTATCCAAAATTTATATAATTAAGTGATTTAATTTTAAAATAAAATAAAATAAATTAAAATATTATTTTTTGCTTTAAAATATAATAATTTTAATACATAGGTATAAAAATAATTTAATTTAGGTATTAAATTGAATTAATTAATTAATTTAATTTTTTGTATTAATGTTAAATTAATTAAGGTACTAAAGATAACTAAATTATTTTAATTTAATTAATTAATTTAATTTAATTAAATACCCTCTTACTTTAATATATTTCAATTTAATTTTTATCATTCATTTATTTTACCTGCTTGTTGGTATTGAGAACCGACCTTCCTTATGTGTATTCCTGCATTATTTATTAAATTATTTATAATTTTGAGTGATGATTTTAAATAATTAACATAGTCTGTGCATCGTCATTTATTTTTTATTAATATTTATAAATCCCTGCATGTCCAATTTTATACGATGTATATTTCTCTCCTAGTTCCCCATGCCTGCGTGTGAGTACATTTGTACTTTTTGATAGAGACAATGTATGGTGTGGAATTTTCCCATATGAGGCGGTACACTAGACGAGATGTGGACCTTGCCAAGATGAGGAATCACTCTAGAAGAGTTGTGGACATAAAGGATAGGGTTAGTTGCATCATGAGTCAAGCTACAACTCAGGTATGTTACCCCTAGGTCGTGGTTGGTCCATTGAGTTTAAATGGATCAACCAGTTTTAGATGCTTATAAACAACTAGGTAGTTTCTTTCCTTAATTCATTTTATGATATTAGGAAAACATAAATTGATAAAATAATAAAATGAATAAAGAAGCAATGAATTATTTTCTAATAATGATTAGTTGTGAGTGTGAAAATATTGACTGAACAAGATTAATAGAAATGAGTTATATTCATTGAGAAAAACACTGAAACCCTTAAAGAAATATTAGGTCATTAAACACCTTCCGTCATTAAATTTTGAACAAAACTGGGTGTTCACAATGCTCATCAGCCAAAGTTAAGGGTTCCTCTTACTACCGAGGAGTTCTTATGAGAGTGATGGGTTGAATTAACTGATGTTGACAGTAAAGAAGTATCCAAATCTACCTTACTTTAACTTTATAGGAAATCATTTAGAAAATCATGTTTATGATTTTAGAATAGGGGCTTCACTCAATAGATCAAGGAAATATGAGTTAATTTAGTTATCCAATCAAACACCTACCTTGAACTCTACAAGTAGTGGTGTAGACAACACTTGTAGATTATGAGGGGAAGTTAAATGATCAATTATACGAGAATACTCAAGTAATAGAGTATTCCGACTCTAGTATAGAGGGTTTCTAGAATTCAATAAAATAGTGGGACACATTTAATGATTTAATGAATCAATCAATAATTTCTAAATCAGTAATCAAGTTAAAAGGTATAATATGATAGATTGTTTTTTATAAAATGGAAAGAAATACCACAATAATACATTGTGATAAATATTTGAAAAATTAAATGTCAAAACTAGCATGAATTTCTAAGTGTAGTACAAGCACTGGAATAATACCACGATATTAGAAATTCAATATGCTGGTGTCCCCAATACCTATTAGACAATATCAGGAAGCGAGGTTGTAAAAATGATTATAGGATACTCATATATGAAGAATATGATGGTTATTTCATAATTCTATCATCAACATCTGATGTTTTTTTGTTGTTACAACATTAAGACATAGATGATTTCACATTTAGTCTCATCTCCGAGTAGCTTGCAAGGAGAAAGTGAAGAGAGATATGAATGGATTATATTACACTAAATATGTGTAAATATGAAATAAGAACCACTATATTTCAATACATCCCATTCTTACATCCTTTCCAACTAATTATTCCAGTTTTATTTATGTAACACCCCGACCCTAGTTACCCAGATTTGGTGCATTATTACATAACATTGGCATGATCACAAGGAAATAATGTCTTGAATGACCAATCGGTTTAGTATTATTGGAAACAAGATTCAAACATAAGTTCAACTTTACAACTTGAAAATAAATACAACACGAATTTATCCCATTAGAAACATCCAAGACTCCTAGATTATTCCTGCAAGTCACTCATAACTAACTTCTTCATATTTTGGGAAAATGAAACATAATAAAGGGGTGAGCTCAAACTCTCAGTAAGGGTATGCAATACAGTGAAGGATAACATAAATATTAAGCATGGTGAATAATTGAAACCACATGACTTTACCAATAAAAAACATGATTTTTTTATGGGAGGAATATGAGATGAGTAAATAATTCCATAATAAAACATAATCATGGGTATTCTACTAGTTGAATGACCAAATGAACCATCAATATTATTTTCATAATGAGGGAATGTATAATACCAGACATTCTGAAACATTTTGTCAAGGCCTCGGCCAAGACGTCTAAAAATGATTAAGGCCTCAGACAAAAGAATATATTAAATTGGGAAAGGCCTCATCCAATTCCACATCTAGTTATCTCAGGAGGCCTACCGATGCATCTAGGAGCTATAGCAGGCTCCACCTGTCACTTACTAAGTCCAATACATTCCTCATATGAAAAGGTTGAAATATAACATAAACATTCGTATTAAAACTAGAATAAGAAATTTCAATACTTTAACCAAAAATCATAAATGGTATAAAAATAGAACATCTATAGTCAACCATATCAAAAAACCTTCAATACAATATGGATGTTTTGTATCATAATAAATCAACTTCAAATAAACTTAAAATCCATCAAAGGATGTTGACATAGATGAAATCAAAACCTTTTTAAGAGAAATATCTCTTTCTATTTTGAAATCATTTAAGAGTCACATAATTATAAATAAATAATTTATTTTGAAAATATTCTTATAATCTTGTAAGGGAAGCTTCTATGATGTTATAATGGTAGAAAATAGCCGCACCCACCATATAAGTAAAAAAACATTCTTAACTTAATTTTTTCAAAAAGGTCATAAAGTACCTTGTTTGGAAAACGATGAAAAGATTCCTTTAAAAACATATAAAGTTAAATAAGGTTATAAATTACTTTACCCCTTTATCTAGTAAAAATGTTTTGAAATACATTTTTAAGAAAAATTGATGTGGATGATAAAGAGGTCCTTGTAGATACTTACGTAAAAACTACCTCGGATAATAAAGAGACTGTAGAATTAACCCTTACCTTGTACTTTTCCTTGGTCTAGGATAGGTTAAAATCCTGTATAATGGTGAAATATTTTCTTATTAAATTATACAATAATAATATGAATTAATATGATATAATATATGATCTTTTAATATTGCTTTGTTAATAATATCTTAGTATTATCGTCATTTCGGGTGTTAACTAATTCATTTTCCTTTATATAATTTATTACATAAGCAATGTTTGTTATGGATAGGATGTATCTTATTAATATTCAGAATGATATTAAGTCTTTAAACATTATTTTTAATCATCTAATGAAAATTAGTCTGGAATGGATATGATGGGGAACAAATCTCATCGCATTCGTGGAGACGGTAATCCGTACGTACGCACGAGCGACAATATCATTCTTTTGATATTAAAATAATATATAATTGGATGGTATATCATATATACAGAATCATTATCATGTTATATTTATTATTTACATAAATTACACATCATTATTAGACCCATCAAAATAATAATGTATTGAATACCAATTACACCACAACGTGGAGACGATAAGACATACGTACGCACGTATGGTGACATGTCATTCAAAGGATGGATAAAATAATGAATATCGGTGAACCATATTTATAATAACGTAACATTATATAGAATATTATTGAGTTATTATTTTAGAATGGAAACAACAAAGAAAGAGGAAGTGGAAGAAGAAAGTAACTTGAAAGACGTGATGAAATATTTACCTCTTCTTCGGGTTCTTCCTTTTCATTTGATCAAACGGGCTCCTTAGGTTGGATTTATGACTAAAGGAAGGCCTCTAGGAATTTAGAAGGACAATTGAGGGGGTATTTGGGTAGGGGATGGCCTATCCAAATGGATTTTAAGGTTTGAATTAGAGGGAAGGGGGGGGGGGGGTACATTTTTATAAGAGGGGTGAGGGGAACCTTAGGAAAAGCAAGAAATATTATTTTATAATAAAATCATTTTAGATTTATAATGGATAAAAAATGGATTATTTAAAGTCTAAGGTGGGGATGGGTAGAAAACCACTCAACCAATAGGTTTTAGATAGGTTTGGGTCACTATATGAACTTTATCTTATAGATTTAACTCTTAGTTAAATAGTTTGACATTTACCGTGTCTCTTTGTATTTTTATATTATATGGTTGATAAACATACTATATACTTTCAAGAGAACCCCAAGTGGTTCATTAATGATACACCTATCATTATATAAGTATTTTTACCAAACCTTAGATTTTTAGGAATATAATATCAATTAATAATATAATATTTTTTAAAAAACTCTTTTATGTCAATTTTGACACTACTTGGTATTTTGTTTTTTCTAAATTCATAACAGCATTATTACTTAGAAAAAAATTCATCCAACCATCACTAATATGTCAAATTAACCTATAAAATTATTTTAATTCATATAATGTCTCAAATGACATTTATTTGGATATTTATAATGTGAATTATTTTAATCTTTCATTAATTTGGTAATTAATGCATCATCATTGTGTCATAAATAAATTAAATTATTTAATGTCTAAAAAATATAAATAAAATACCATTATGTATGAAATATTTTTATATTTATAATGAATATTTAGTGTCTAATTTATTTTATGTGTAACCATATATTAAAAATGTTTTAGTTTTTAAACATTGATTTTAACTCTTTTAACTCTTCTTTGAATTAAATAATAATAAATGTCCTAATCTAATCAAAGTGGACCAAATAGGTTCATATTTTATTCCTAAGGTTGTTTCTGGTCGAATTATACTTATACAATAGAATTATTACATGTTTTAGGATAATAATAATATCATTTTTACCCTTAATTACCCTATTTACTTTTAACTGCGGTAAATAAAAGTAAAAAAGTTACTATTCAACAAAAATTATTTTCATCTTATTGAACCACATTTTAATTACTGATATCAACCGTGTCTCTCAGATTTTTGATATTAAACTCACAAAAGTGGTAAAATTAAGTTTAATGTAAATTTACAAATGCTCCTAATAGGTGGGTAAAAGATGGTAAAATCTTCAATAAAATTTTTATATATCTAAAATTATTATAAATCGACTCTAATGAATTAGATTGAACTTATATAGGTATTATTTATCTATTTTGACCTACAATAAATTTAAATAAAATAAATAATTATTTAACTAAAAATTCAGTTTTAAACTATAACTCAGTGTGTTTCACTATTTATCAAGAATTGGAAGTTTTCAGAAAAATACAAAAAATTCACCCTAATATAATTTTGACATTCCGAATCCAAAAATGAAGTCCATTTTGAAATATAAAATTTATAAAAGTTCAAAAAGTGGGTATTACTACTTATAACTGCTAGTTTGATAGGTTGTGGTGTGTTATAACTCGAAGTTGCGTATAATACATGATATTGTATTATTCAAAGAGAAGATTACCATGGAAGATTGGGGTGTTACATTCTCCCCTCCATAAAACAATTTGGTCCTTGAAATTTCTGGAGTATTAATGCGTAAAAAGACTCAAGTTGTTCTTCATCATAAGTTCCTCAGGTTCCCACATTGCCTCTTCCATCTTATGGTTTCTCCATAGAACTTTTACCAGACGAGTCTTCCGGTTTCTCCACACTTGTCCTCTTGTATCAAGAACATTGACACGATCTTCGTTATAAGAGAGACCAGGTTCTAGCTCTAATTCCTCATAGGTGAGTACATGCATTGGGTTAGGTGTGTATTTTCTCAACACTGATACATGGAACACATCGTGAACTTTGGAGAGACTTGGCAGCATTGCCAACCAGTAAGATACAACCCCAATTCATTCTATAATTTCGAAAGGTCCGATATGCCTGGGACTTAATTTTCTCTTTTTACCGAAATTTATAACACCCTTCCATGGAGATACCTTCAAGAAAACATGGTCTCCTACCCAAAATTCCAAATCCTTCCTTTGGTTATCGACATAACTCTTCTCCCTACTTTGAGCTACTTTGATGTGGGTTTGGATTACCTTTACCTTTTCCATCATTTCCTCCACAAGTTCTGGGCCTAAGAGTTTTCTTTCGCCAACATCATCCCAACAAGTTGGTGTGTGACATCTCTTTCTGTATAACGATTAATATGGTGCCATCTGAATACTTTAATGGAAGCTATTATTATAGGAAAATTCTACCAGAGGTAAATATTGATCCCACATAACTTGAAAGTGAAGTGAGCATAATCTCAACATGTCTTCTAAGGTTTGAATAGTTCATTCTAATTGTCCATCAGTTTGGGGGTGGTAGGCAGTGCTCAAATGAAGTTCAGTATCCAGGGATTTCTGAATACTTTTCCAGAATCTGGATGTAAAACGGGGATCATGATCAGAAAAAATCGATAGTGGTACTCCATGAAGTCTTACAACTTCATTAATGTATAGTCTTGCTAATCGTTCAAGTGGTAAATCTTATCTTATAGCCATAAAATGTGCTGACTTAGTAAGACAATCAACAATGATGCATATTGAATTGTTCTTTCTAGGAGTCTTTGGTAGTCTCATGAAAAAAATCCATCGTAATATTATCCCATTTCCACTCAGGTATGGGAAGAGGTTTCAAGACTCCTCCAGGATGTTGCCTTCTAGATTTCACTTGTTGTCAAACCATATATCTTGACACAAAACCAGCAATCTACCTCTTCATGTTGTCCCACCAAAAATGTTCCTTCAATTCTCAATACATTTTGGTGCTCCCAGGGTGTATATAGAAGTTGGAGCTATGAGCATCATCCAACAATTCTCTTTTTAGATCAGGTATATCGGGAACACAATGTCTCTTCCCAAATTTCAAAATTCCATATTAATACAAAAAGTCACTCAATCTCCCATCATTCACAAATTTAATATTCTTTTGAAACTCTTCATCATTGGTATGAGAACTCTTTATCCTTTCTAGTAAAGATGGTTTGGCAACCATTTGAAAAAGTATTGATGTTTCACCATCCATGGTGATTCCGATATCCATTTTTACTAGATCTATGTATATAGGATCCTTTTCAACTCTCATCTTGTTCAAAACTCCATGATAATTTCTACTCAAAGCATCTGACACCTTATTTTGCTACCCCGGGTGGTAGTGTATCATGAAATCATAATCCTTGAGTAGTTCAAGCCATATCCTTTGCCTCATGTTGAGTTCTTTTTGTGAGAAAATATACTTCAAACTCTTGTGATCAGTATAAATCTCACATTTTTCACCATAGAAATAGTTTCTCCAAATCTTCAAAGAAAATATTACAGCTGCTAACTCAAGATCATGAGTAGGATAGTTTTGCCCAAGAATTTTCAGGTGTCGTGATGCATAGGCAATAACTCTATCATTCTACATAAGGACACAACCAAGTCCTTTTTTCGATGAATCACTATAAATAACAAACCCGTCATGACCCAATGGTAGAGTCAAGATAGGAGCATTGAATAATCTTATCTTCAATTATTAAAAATATTCTTCACACTCTATTGTACAACCAAATTTAACCCCTTTTCGTGTGAGCTTTGTTAATGGGTTATCCAACCAGGAAAAATTCTAGATGAAATTTCAATAATAACCTGCTAAACCAATAAAACTACGTACCTCAGTTATACTCATTGGTGATGGCCATTCTTGGATTGCCATGGTCTTAGAAGGATCAACAAATATTCCATCCTTAGAGACAATATGGACAAGAAAAGAAATCTCCTGATGATAGAATTCACACATGCTAAACTTCCCATATAATTCATGTATTCTCAGAGTCTTTAGGATAATACAGAAGTGTTTTTCATGGTCTTCAGAGATTTTGGAGTATACCAAGATATAATCAATAAATACAACTACAAATTCATCAAGATATTCCATGAAAACTCTATTCATTAGATCCATGAAGATAGAGGGTGCATTAGTCAATCCAAAAGGCATTACTGTAAACTCGTAATGCCCGTACCTGGTTCAAAATGCTGTTTTCGGAATGTATTCATTCTTCACACACAACTAATGATATCCATATAGAAGGTGAATCTTTGAAAAGTATTGAGCTTCATGAAGTTGGTCTAATAAATAATCAATGCGAGGTAGGGGATACTTGTTCTTTATTGTTATAGTACTGATCTCCCTATAGTCAATGCACAACCTCAAAGATCCATCTTTCCTCTTAACGAAAAGGACAGGGGCTCCCCATGGAGAAACACTAGGGAGAATAAATCCCTTATTACTCAATTCCTCTAGTTGTTTCTTTAGTTCAAATAATTCCACTATAGCCATTCTATAAGGGGTCTTTGATATGGGCGTTGAACCAAGAATTAAATCAATGGATAACTCAATTTATCATTCTGGAGGATGTCCAGGTAAATCATCGAGAAATACATCAACATACTCTTGAACAATAGGTACATTATCTGTTTGACCATTATTTTCCTCACCCACAATTATTTCTTCCTCTTCCTCCCCAGTAATTTAATTTAGTTGAGCTAATGGGGGTAGATCTAGATAAGAATTTGGTGGTGAATATTTTGCTCAAAAGATAAGGTGTTCTTTATCATCGTCATCAAAAATAGTAACCTCATTTTTCTTACAATAAATTTTTTACATCATAGTCCGAAAACCAATACATACCGAGGATTATATCAAATTGAATCATGGGTATGATGATGAGATCAACAGATAAATAACATTTATATTCCCTAATGGGAACTGATTCAAAAAACATTATAGCAATGATACTTCCCTTAGGAGTTTTGACTGAAAACTCCCTTGTTAAATCAAATTGGAAATATCTAATTTTCTTAGAAAACTGGGAAGATATGAAACAGTGCAATGATATAGAATTAAATAAATCATTGTATAAACTTGAGGAAACAATTAAATTAGCTTCCACCACCTCTTTCAGGGATTCAACCTCAGCAGTAGTGATCACATAAGCTTGGCCTTGATCCCTTGGCCTTTTCTGAGGTAAGTTTACATTATTCTTAGGAAATTAATTTTCATAATGTCCCATATCCCTGAAATTGTAGCATTGAACATTGGTAGCATCTTTCTTTCCCTTAAAATCACTAGTAAGATGGTCTTTCTGTCCACATTTGTAGCATACTCCTTTTCTTTTTAGATAGACATCAGGCTGATTCCTTCTACAATTATCACATGGTGGAAATTCAATTCTTCCCTTCATCCCTCTTTCCTTATTTCCTTTCCCAGAGTGTTCAACAGATCTCTTCTTCTCTTACTTTACTTTAAAAGTCATAAGACTTAGAGAATTATTTTTCTGTCTTGATAGCACACGAGAAAATATCTTCATATGATGAGAAGGATTGTGATACAAATGCTCGATGGAGAAATGGTTTTAACCCATCAAAGAAACAGTCAATATTACATCTTGGGTTACGTTTATAATCTACAGCATGCATTTCTAAACTTTTAAATTTATCTTTATACTTTGCGACATTATCATCATCCATTTGCCTCAGACTCAGAAATTGTCTTTCCATATCCGTTCGATGGTCATGATGAAAGTATTTTTATAAGAAAATTTCTTGAAAATCCATCAATTCCATATTTGATACTTCATCATCTTCCTTTGTGTTTTGAATCAATTAACACCATTGATAAGCATCTCCAGTGAGGTGGTAAACATCCATGACAACTTTTTCCTTTTCAATACTCTCCAAGGCGTGGAATATTTTCTCTAAGGAATTTATCCATTGCACCAGCTACTAATGGATTTGTACCCCCATTTAATGTTAATAGTTGTTGCCTCATGAAGCAGTCTAACATTGATCCTCCACATTGTGGGTCAGGGTGCTCCATAGGGGTAAGGTTATTATTCATAACCTGTGTGAGTTGTCCCAGTATGGTGATAAGATGATCAACACCAGTTGTATCACCAGCTCCACTATAATTATCTTGAGTATGAGGGAAATACCTAAATGGAGTGTGTTCATTGATACCATTTACATTCCTTCCACTAGGCACCATTTCTAAATAATGGCATACACTATATTAGTTTATGAATCGCAATACATAAATCCAAACTTATAAAACACTTAACACAAATTGAACAGTTTATGGATATAATCCATAATCATAAAAATGTTTTCTTTGAGGAATTATATACTCATAAATCCTTCATAATGGTTTGTAAAGAAAATGATAATTATACTAATCATATCCCCTCAAGAGTGTCGTAACCAAGAGTGAAACAAGGCCTATCATCGTGCACCAATTCCCATTCGAGTCTAGCTCAAAGCGGTGTTTTCAGGTTTTATCCCTAGGTACATCTGTGCCAGATCCACCTCTACCAGCTCTTATCCAAACAGGGATGTACTGCTTGGAAAACTCAAAAAATATCTACATTACCAAAATTATAATAAGTTCTTCTATACTAATCCTCAAAGTCTAGCTTAGGGTAATGTGCTCTAATAAGAGTTTATCTAAATATAGTTTCCAAGGTTTGTACTAAACTTCCTCTAATACCAACTGTAACTCCCCGACCCTAGTTACACAGAGTCAGTGCATTATTACATAAAATTGGCATGATCACAAGGAAATCATGTCTCAAAATATTGACCAGTTTAGTATTACTGGAAACAAGATTCATACATAAGTTCAACTTTACAACATGGAAAGAAATAAAACACGAATTTATTCCATTAGAAACATCCAATCCTCCTATATTGTACCTGCAAGTCACTCATACCTAAATTTTTCATATCCTGTGAAAATGAAACATAAGAAATGGGTGAGCTCAAACGCTCAGTAAGGGTAAGCAATACAACAAAAGATAACATTAATATTAAGCATGATGAATAATTGAAACCACATGCCTTTACCAATAATAAAAATGAATAATTTTATGGCAGGAATATGAGATAAGTAAATAATTACATAATAAAACATAATCATGGGTAATCTACTAGTCGAATGACCACATGAACCATCAATATTATTCTCATAATGAGGTAATGTATAATGGCAGACATTCTGAAACATTTTGCCAAGGCCTTGACCAAGATGTCTAAAAATGATTAAGGCCTAATCCAAAAACATATATTAAATTGGGAAAGGCTTTGGCCAATTCCACGTCTAGTTGTCTCATGAGACCTACCGATGCATCGAGGAGCTATAGCGGGCTCCATCCATGACTTACTAAGTCCAATACATTCCTCTTATAAAAAGGATGAAATATAAAAAAAATCCGTATTAAAAATAGAATATGAAATGTCAATACTTTAACCATAAACCATGAATGTTATAAAAATAGCACATCTACAGTCAAACAAATCACAAAACCTTCAATACAATATGGAAGTTTTGTATCATAACAAATCAACTTCAAATAAACTTAAAATCCATCAAAGGATGTTGACATAGATGAAATAAAAACCTTTTTTAGAGAAATATATCTTTCTATTTTGAAATAATTTAAGAGTCACATAATTATAAAGAAAATATTTATTTTGAAAATATTATTATAACATTATAAGGGAAGCTTCGACGATGTTATAACGGCAGAAAATAGCCACACACACCGTATAAGTTAAAAAAAATTCTTATCTTAATTTTGTCGAAAATGTCATAAAGTACCTTGTTTGGAAAATGACTGAAAGAATCCTTTCAAAACATATAAGGTTAAATAAGTTTATAAATTAATTTACCCATTTATCTATTAAAAATGTTTTGGAATAAATTTTTAAGAAACATGGATGTGGATGATAAAGAGGTCCTAGTAGATACTTACGTAAAAACAACCTCAGATAATAAAGGGATTGTAGAATTAACCCTTACATTGTAATTTTCCTTTGCTGAGGGTAGGTTAAACTCTTGTATAATGGTGAAATAATAATTATTAAATTATACAAGAATCATATACATTAATGTGATATCATATATGATCTTTTAATATTTCTTTGTTAATAATATCTTAGTATTATTGTCATTTTGGGTGACAACTAATTCATTTTCCTTTATATGATTTGTTACGTAAGTAATGTTTGTTAAGGTTAAGATGTATCTTTTTCATATTAAGAATGACATTATCTCTTTAAATATTATTTTTAATCATCTAATGAAAATTAGTCTTGAATGGATACGATGGGGAACGAATCTCATCGCGTTCGTGGAGATGGTAATCCGTACGTACGCATGAGCAACAATATCATTCTTTTGATATTAAAATAATATATAATTGGATGGTATATCATACATACAGAATAATTATCATGTTATATTTATTATTTAAATCAATTACACATCATTATTATACCCATCCAAATAATAATGTATTTAATAACAATTACACCACGACGTGGAGACGGTGAGCCGTACGTATGCACGTATGGTGACATGTCATTCAAAAGATGGATATAATAATGAATATGGTTGTACCATATTTATAATAAAATCAAAGTATATAGAAGATAATATATTTATTATTTTAGAATGGAAACAACAAAGAAAGATGAAGTGAAAGAATAAAGCAACTTGAAAGAGGTGATGAAATATTTAACTCTTCTTTGGGTTCTTCCTTTTGATTTGATCAAAAGGGATCCTTAGGTTGGATTTTTGACTAAAAGAAGGCCTCTAGGATGAAGGGATGACAGTTGAGAGGGTATCTGGGCAGGGTTTGGCTGAGCCAAATGGATTTTATGGTGTGAATTAGAGAGAAGGGGGAGTTCATTTTTATAATAGGGGTGAGGGGCACCTTAGGAAAAGCTAGAAATATTATTTTATAATAAAATCATTTTCGGTTTATAATGGCTCAAAAATAGATTATTTAAAGGATAAGGTAGGGATGAGTCTAAAACCACTCAACCAATAGGTTTTAGACAAGTTTCAGTTATTATATTAACTTTATCTTGTAGATTTAACTCTTAGTTAAATAGTTTGAAATTTATCATGTCTCTTTGTATTTTTATATTATATGGTTAATAAACTTATTATATACTTCCAAGATAACACCAAGTGGTTAATTAATGATACAACTATCATTATATAAGTCTTTTGAACGAACCTTATATTTTTAGAAATATAATATAAATTAATAATATAATATTTTTTTATAAAAACTCTTTTATGTCAATTTTGACACTATTTGGTATTTTCTTTTTTCTAAATTCATAACAGCATTATTAATTCGAAAAATATTCATCTAAACAACCCTAATATGTCACATTAACCTAGAAAATAATTTTAATTCATATAATGTCTCAAATGACATTTATTTGGATATTTATAATGTCAATTATTTTAATCTTTCATTAATTAGGTAATTAATGCATCATCATTGTGTCAGAAATAAATTAAAATATTTAATGTTTAAAAAATATAAATAAAATACCATTATTTAGGAAATATTTTTATATTTCTAATGAATATTTATAGTCGAATTTATCTTATGTGTAACCCTATATTAAAAATGTTTTAGTTATTAAACTTTGATTTTTTACTCTTTAAACTCTTCTTTGAATTAAATAATAATAAATGTTCTAATCTAATCCAAGTGGATCAAAGAGGTTATTATTTTATTAATATGGTTATTTTTGGTCTAATTATACTTATCCAATAGAATTAGGACACGTGTTAGGGTAATAATAATATCATTTTTACCCTTAATTACCCTATTTACTTTTAACCGTGGTAAATAAAAGTAAAAAGTTACTATTCACCAAAAATTATTTTCATCTTATTGAACAACATTTTACTTACTAATATCAACCGTGTCTCTTGGATTTTTGAAATTCAACTCATAGAATCGGTAAAATTATGTTTTATGTAAATTTGTAAATGCTCCTAGGAGGTGGGTAAAAGACGGTAAAATGTTCAATAAATTTTTTATATATCTAAAATTATTATAAACTTACTCCAACGGATTACATTAACCTTTTATAGGTATTATATATATATTTTGAACTAAAATAAATTTAAATAAAATAAATTATTATTTAAATAAAAATTCGGTTTTAAACTATAACTCAACGTTTTCACTATTCATCAAGAATTGAAAGTTTTCAGAGAAATACCAAAAATTCACCCTAAGATAATTTCGACATTCCGAATTCAAAAATGAAGTCCATTTTGAAAGATTAAATTTGTAAAATTTTAAAATGTGGGTATTACTATTCATAACAGCTAGTTTGATTGGTTGTGGTGTGTTAGAACTCAAAGTTGCGTACAACACATGCTATTGTATTATATAAAGAGAAGCATACCATGGAAGCATGGGATATTACAATTTAAGATTAAAAAAATGATCCGGATGGAGTAAAATATTCATTACCTTTTTGGTAGAATTCTCCAAACAATAAGAATATTAAAGACAGATTAGTATTTAATTCTTATGGTGAATACGTTGAAAGACAAGGATATAATTCTAAGGGAAAGATTGATACCAAAGGAACCTTCACAACATACTTCAAATAAGTAGGTAATAAACACGATGTTATTTTCTTTGAATATCATGAAATAAATCTATGGATGTTTAATCATAATAAACAGAACCAAAGACGCAATTAGTCTCTTATTCTTTAGTGTATATTCATCAATTTCAACTAATGTTTCTGACATACTACTTGGGTATTAAATTCAATATTTTTATTACACATGTTTATCAAGATACAGTAACCAAGTAAGTAATATAAACTTTACAAGAAGTAAGGTGTATTCTCCAAGCGGCTGAGAAAGGGTGATTCCTAAGTCAGTGGTTAGAAATACACAACTTTTTAATTGTCAAGTTAATGATTCAAGTCAAACTATTATTGAGTATAAAAAAACATTTATGTCATGTGTACATTAGACATAAGAACACATTATTCCAAGTTAAGGATTGATTTTTTTTATTGTGTTTTTTACTCAACCAGTATTTCAAGGATACATGAATCATAGGAAACACATGATGAATATAAAATGTGAGACTTATATACCCAGTTGTGGAAGGATAATTCTTTTTCAAGTAAAACTAAAAGTGGATGTCAAGGATACACTGGGTATGGTATTTACACTCATTGTATCTAAACACTGTAGATATTATCGATGTATATACTTATTTAGTTTTGAAAAAGAATCCTTTAAAAATAAAGGTAATCCACAAATATTTCGGAATTAGTTCAGCAGGAGAGTGTGAACTATTACAAGGGTAAGCTAGTGGTAAATATACTTCATAATACTCCTTTGAGTAATTAAGGAATATAAAAATGAAGTATTCTATTTTCATGGTTAGAAGATATGTGTTTCTTTGGTCTAGCATGTTGAAGAATTTCATGACAAAGCATTCATCAATCAATATAATATAACATGGATCAATTCCTAAATAAACATTTTATACATAAGATTCATGATGTAAGTAGTATCAATGTTTCAACTTACAGAAACTTCCATTACATTTCAAGAAATAATATTAAAATAATGACTATATCTCATAACTATATTCCAATTATCATAAAAAATGGATATCTTAATAGTTTTATTATAATGGAAATCCATTTTCACAAGAACATGTGTTAAAATGAAAAGAGTATTTTAGGATATAAACAAACTTGAATCAATCAAAACACAAAGTGAATCTAAATTAAGTATCCTAAAAGTTTCTTAGAATATTATAGAAATCCATAAGATAGAAAATGGATATTCAAAGTTGATAAATTTATTTCGATATAAGGGCGTACATATCTACTTGAGATAGTGGGAGCAAGATTGACTTAGGTTGATTCAATTCTATAGATTCAAAAATAGTTATCATAGGGAAAAGTTATATAAGTGGTAATGGAAGAGAAATGTTCTAAAGACACATACTGCATAGGATGGTGGAAACCATAGTAATGGTTTTATATTCACCATGACTAGTGATAAATTATTCATTATGAATAATAATTCATACAAGTTGGCAGTATTTGGAAATCATATAAGATTGAAAAGGTTAATTAAAATCCAATAATGGATTCCATGTATCAAAGTAAAAAATAGGATTATTATTTTGAATATTGTGGAAGTTATTCAAGTGAGATGATACATGGGTAGTACAAGTGTGGTACCAATAAGGACTGATTGTATGTACCAAGTCATTATACCTAAATACATTAGAATTTTATTTGTTATAAATATTTTATATGATAATTTAATTGGTCATTTAATGTCAAGGAAAACTTTTTTGGAAGGTGTCTATATGACGCAATCTGAAAGGGATGATGACATCAAAAAATGCCAATAATGGTGCATGTTACAGAAATCCAGTTTTTGATTAAATTAAGAAACAAGATCTTAGAATACTCATTTCAAATGAATCAATTCCATGTGTCTACCAAAGGTCGATGGGATCACCATTGTTTTCTAAATAAAATAAGATCTATAACATATGTAAAAAAACAATTGGTCTTATAGTTAGTTAAGACTAGAATAGAAGTATCTCTCCAGAGATTGACTTAAAGTGGAAACCTAATTTAAATGGAATAATATACACTGTGGTAGATCAAATAGTTACTTGGAATTAGTCAATCATACATATACTAACATAGTATTGAAAAATACAAGTTAGAACAATATGAGAAAGAATTGTTTCTTGTTTCACATGGAATAAATCTCTCCAAGTAGACACGTATGGGAATATGAGGAGATTAATGTGGTAAGTTTAATTCCATAATCTTTAGTGATGGATAAATAATGTGTTCCATAATATATAAAATATATGATATTTCCAATATATATCTTATAGTAGGAAAATATTAGTTATATCCAAGAGAACTGTAAGTGAAGCAATTAGAACTATCTGATTTTACTTGAGAAAGTATAAAAGATATGTTCCTCGTATATGGATAGGAAGGGATACTAGTTTTGCTGGGACATAAACTAGTCTTACTTTGGATAAATTTGACCTAGTATTGCAGTTGGGCTAAGGTGTTTCTGAGACAAGCTCATAAAAGCCTATGGTAGCCATACCTAAAAATACCGAGCACGTTGCAACTTTTGAGGTAGCTAAGAAGCAGTTATTAAATGCAGTTATTTGTTTTAGTTATTATAATCACACCAAATAAGTAAATTTATATCATAATGATAATTTTGTTACTGGTTCTAGCTAAGATGTCAAGTTTTGACAGCGTACAAAAGAGATATGCTCAGGGATGCCACCTCTTGAGAAGTTTTAATGTAATGACCCGAACAGTTAGGAATAATATTCCCTTTCTTTTAATGACTCATGGATATAGAAAACACATGAACTTTTTTTTGGTTTAAATTAATGTTAAGTATCCTTACCATTGATAATATAGCCATTAAACAATGATCCCACAATTAATATAAATATAATGATTTAACAAATCCTTTCAACACAAAGGAGAGGATGGACTCATCCAGTAGACTCAGGTCATACGAAGCTCATTTTTTGAAGCTTAGGAAGGAGGAAACATCATTTGTCTTTTCTATTGACCATGCCCAATCCGATCTTCAACATGTTAATCTTGAACAGAATCGCTTACGGGAGAAGTTCATGTTAATAGAGATTACGACCTGAGCGATGTTATCTGAGCCGCCCCAAGAGTCTGTCACCATCACACACCTTACGATTAGGTATTTTGTGAGTGTTATAAGGGGTTATGTAATAAGGTATTAATTACTTATTTTGTAATACCTTTTTATAAATAAAAGTCTTATTCCATCAATTCCTTTATGAGAATAGTCTTTCTTAAAAGAATGATAAATTTGATAAATTGAGTTTTCATGTAAAAATGATAATTTTGAGAAATATAAACACTATTATATTAAACTAAGGTTTTTTTATTATCAATATTATAAAAAAATTATTATAAATGATGATTATATCAGTTCTTTATATGAAAATGATTAGGTAATCACTTTGATAAGAGTTATAGTTTTTATACGATAAAATAGAAAGTGTATTTTTAAATAATTTATTTGAAGGAATTAATGAATTTTTGAGATAAATAATATTTTATTAAAATATTATTATCAAATAAATTTTATGAATAATAAATTAGTATATAATTTTTATGAATTCAAATGTAATTTTTTAAGGCTTGAAAACTATTTTTATCAAAACTTGTGAATTTTCAATAAATGACAGTTTTCATTTTAAAAGTGAAAATTCAAAAATTTAGAAAATTATTTAGATAAAATGAATATTTTTTTTGGAATTAGGACATCAAAATTATTCAACAATAATTTTTTCATAATTTTCTAAGGCAATCGAATTTTTGGGTAAAAATTAAATACCATATAAATAAAATGTGGTTTATGACATCATAATGATCCCAAAATGTGGTAATAAATACTATAATGGGTATTATATACCCAATATATGTTTTTCCATTAAAATAATGTGATTTTATATTTGTTTTAATTATTTTATAAAGCCTTAGTGAATCCTCTAAAATGTATAATAAATTTTAGGATTTAAAATTCATTTCTTTAAAAATTTGACTCACCTGCACATAATCATGGCTAATATTTTAATATGTTCGGACATTGAACATATAAAATAATATTTTGCACTCTTATTTGAGAAAAAATTGGGAAATAACCATGGAAAGGTTTTTGGTTTTGAGTATTTAATTATTTAGGTTCCAAAACCTATGTTTGTGAACTATTCATGAATTCCCCACCTAGTTCTTATATAAACCCACCAATTATCCCACTTCTATTTACTAAAAATACTTGGATAACGTACCAAATATATCCTATACTTATATAATCCCCCCAAGGAGCCTCATAATCCCAATAATTCTCTCTCAAGCATCTCCCAATCCTTTGGGATCACACATCCAAGTAAGAGATTCCTTCCTTTCTCATTTTTTCTAAGAATATTTATGTTGTTATACCCTTTTTATTTTAAATTAAAAATGTTGGGGTATGATTTAAAACCTCCCCAAACTTACCTACTTATATTTTAATTATTATATACCCCTTTATCTCTCATTAATTCCTTCCTTGTACACCCGTTACTATGCCAAAATTCTGTAATGGATTTCTCTCTTCTTATTTCCATTCAGGTATTTCTTCTATATTATGAATTTAAATTACATTTCATATGTTGGGATATTATTTTAAATTATTAACTTACTATATATTTCATGTATAAATTATGAGATATCCCTTTATCTCTCATTAACCCAATTTACAAATCTCCATATAACGTCGTTATGCTGCCGAAATTGCACCGTGATTTTCCAAGCCAAAATCATTGTGTAGTGAATACCGTGACCATTTCTTTATCAAGGATATCCACATTTATGAAAATATATTTATTTAATGGTAATTACATGTACATATTCCACATTATTTTATCGTGGGAAAAAATGATGATGTTGAATGAATCCATGTTATGTGATCTATATGGCACACTTAAACATGAGATTGAAATAAATATGAAGGGTGCACCATGATTGCGTTCCAATGCATTGGGTGGTGTTTAGTATCATGATATTTCATGTTGTTAAAGGGGTTTACCCAATTCCTTTTAGGACATTTTTCCACCTTGTTGGGACATGGGTTTACCTGATTTCTTTTATGTTAATGATGTAGTGTTTTAAGTTGTGGACACCTTTCCATGTTATGATAATCATGTTATATCATGCCTTCATGTTCACATTTCTATTGTGCTCCATTTATATTAAAATTTCCTCACATGTATTTTATTCCCTATGTTATGCCTTTTTTACTCCCTTAATGGGATTTATAGATCACCATTTTCTTATGTATGTCGTTAGTTTATCTCATGCAATGCTAAGTATGAAGGAATGTTGTGGTCATGTAAAAGAAGTTTTGAATAAAGATGTTGTATTTTATGTCTTAAGTGGTCATGTAATATTCCTAAGCCCCAAATACACTATAACTCTTGATATTATAGGTTTCATTAAGTGAAATTTTATGTAATAAAGCATGTTTAAATGTGTAATAAAGAGCAGGATTGTTATATTTAATCAAGGAGGTGAGGTATCACTTAGGAGAATAGCCATGCAGTGAAAACATGGAAGACCCAAAAAATAATGTCATGACTCGGTAAAAACATGATATTAATCATGTGAGAGCTAACATGGATGTCTAGGATGTTGGATCTAATGAAAGTGTGAGTGTTTTAATAGTGGGTTCCTTAGACCCAACTAAATTGTACTTTTTGATTACCATATTGTGTATATAGTTAGATATAGATGATTTATTCTTATAATTATAGTGAAGAATTTTCTGCGCCCACTATTTAAATGGTAATTTCCATAGATTAATTATATAATCAAAAGGTTATAGCAGATCCTTGGATATAAATAAAACCTTAAGATACTATGGTATCAATCTTAAATAAAAGTCCTATGGTCTAGATACATCATACTAAAATGACACAATTGATGTCTAACTACTAGGTGCTAGGTTCTTATAAGAATTGAGATTTCTTCTCATGATGTTCACACTTAGTGATCTCTAGTAGGTGAGATCATGAGGAATGACCCACCAATAGGAACACCACATGTTTCAAGTGTCATTGGTTGTTCCTCTCTACAAATATGTGTACTTATCTCCTAACTTTTGATCATTATCAGTGCATCCCATTTTATCGTATACTTTGATGTAAGGAAAAATCCATGATAATGAAATTTTTGAAAGGTAGATTGTGTTGGGTGTGTCATTGGTGGTATGGAATTGGTTTAATGGTTAATAAAGGATTTGTCACTTCCAGCTTGAGGAAGTGACATATTTTGGGGTTGGTTGATCAGGATTATAATACCTTCAAAAATCCTTGGCCAATCTAGTCAGAGAGGAAATCTGTCTAGTTAGATCAAAAAACAATAATTCGAGAAAGGATGATGACACAAGTGTGTATCATTATTTATGGGATATTTAAATACAAATATATTATATTACATAGTACATGTTCGTAGGTTGATTTTCGTTTATATGACTACTACTTATCTCTTTAGCGGCCTTGATGGATTGTTAGACTCTAATCTTGGTATGTTGATGCTATTGAATATTATCGAGAAAAGGTAATAAAGGGTCACACACAATATCATATTCAAGAATCTACCAAATTCATTTAAATGGTTATATTGGACATGGTGGGACCCACTATAGGGTTCAAGTGTTTTCTAAGTTATCAATAATCGATAAATAAAAAAATGCATTATTATTTAGGTAAATAATAATTGGGTATATTATATGTATTCAAAGTATTTTCAAGTTAAGTAAATATGAGGAATAATATTAATCAAATGAATATTATTTGAATATTATAGGTTATTTTAATATTAAGAGGGAATTATGCATTGAGTTAATGACTCAGATTAATCAAATAATATATTTAATATATATTACTAGTATGTGATAAAGTATAAATAATATTTATGATGTAGTTTAGTTCTTCATAATTATTTATTTAGTGTATATTTAATAAAAGGGGACCAAGGAACCCTTTACGGGTATTTGAGCATCTACTATAAATAGTAGGATAGGGGCTCTCACACAACAACTATTCACTATTAGATTCCCATAGTCTCTCTCTCTCCTATCTCACTTTCTAGAGAGAGAATATCTTGATCCAAGTGATCAGATCGAGCTCATCTCCTTGCATTGAAGGAACATAGATGTAGTGATCATTGGGACATCAAAGGCCTTTTCAGATCTCTACATTAGCACCCAAAATTTGATGATAGAAACTCCTATAGATTTTTTAATAGTGTGTGGATGATCTGATTCTACTTTGGATCATTCAAGAAATAATCATCAGTGACAAGAAGATGTCAAGCACGACTTCAGATCAGAAAAGGCATTTTTTTTGTTTTATTTTTGTGCTATGTTTAATTTACATGAGATCCTAAAACTATACTGGGGCTCAGATCTCTAAATATGAAAAGTTCCATCATCCCTACAATAAATATTTTAAAATCCCCAACCCACTGACTTCTTCTACTACCCCGATACCTTCAATTTTGGTGTATCTTTCAATCCACTAATTTCATACTAATGGATTAATATGAAGAAAGATATTTTCTATTCTTTAATTTTAAGAGTAAGAAAAAACAATATTAGATATTTATTGGTTGTAAGGTAAAATAGTTCAATGGTGGATGTCGATAAATAACATGTGGCCAAAGTAAGAAATAAAATCCATGAAGTGGGAGGAGTTTAAGGAGGAATTTTTTAATAAATATTTTTGTTGAATTATTCACACTAAAATAGAGAGGTAGTTCCTTGATCTAATTCAAATGGAGTATGGATCCATCTGTATATACAAAGAAAACTTTACAATACTTTCAAGGAATACATCTAGTTTTGTCATTTACCTTGAAATAAAAATTGATTATTTATTGAGAGGATTAAAACTAAGTCTTATCAAGTCATTGGTTATAAGGGACCTTGGTATATATGAATAAATTTTTTGATGTGCGCATAAGTTAAAATGGAAAATAGAGTCTCTCATTTTGGTAATTTATTTGGTAATAAGAAAAGAAAAATGGATAGGAAAATAAAATGATAAAACCCATGAAAAAAATAAAATTCATCTTTCTACATGTCAAAAATTTGGGAAGAAGTATGTGGTAATTAGGAAGAGAATTCTATTGGGCATATAAATGATAAGGATATATGAAGAGGATAAATAATGAAATGGATAAAGGTAAATCATGAATTAATAAACCACCCATACTCTAATGATTCAAATGTATGGAGTTTGTGAATTACACAGAAAAGTGCCCCAAACCAAGGGTTAATGATGAAAATAAATATCAACAAACTCCTAAGACTAGGGTTGAGGATAAGACTTATGAAATTATAGCTATTGAAGTGGTCTATGGAAATGAAGTCCTATAAAGTTCACTAATCATCAACTAAATAACTACAAATGTCCTTTTTGATTCTAGTTATACACACTCATTTATATCTAGTAAATTTTATTTGATCATTAATGAATAGATAGAAAATTATCAATGAAAACTCTTTATGGTGAGATAATTACATCCTGAGTCTATAACCCATCTCTAATAGAAGTTTGTGGGAGTATGTTTCCTATAAATTTTATTATTCTCTATTTAGTTGAAGTTGATATAATTTGGGGTATGTGTTGGATATCTCCACATAGATTCCATATTAATTTTCGGGACAGGGAATTCATATTTCATATCCAAGATAAACCCATGATCTTATATTAGTGTAATATTGATTATAAACTCCTTATAGTGATTAATTCCATTATATAGGTCCTAATACTCACTCACTAAAATTATTTCTCTAAATTGTTTGGTAAAATATGAGTTTCTTAGCCTTGATTAAGATACTATGGTAGATGTCTCATTAGAAATTATATCTCGAGTGATGACTATATTAAAAACATCATAATCTATTATCATATATAAGATGATTAAAATTGCGATGATGATATTTATTTAAATGGGACATTGTAATATCCTAGGTTTTAAAAAACATTTTATTTCCTTAATATATATTTTTATGTTTCTTATTTTTTTATATTATTTAAAAATAATTAAAAGTTTATTAGAGACTGTTTCATAGAATATATGAAGCAAAATAACAACACTTTATTAAATTATAATGGAATGTTACAAAAAAAAGCATGTGAAACTATATACTAAATACAATGGATTATTACGTATCATGGATGATTACATCCATTAAATGCGCATAAATTAAAAGGGGACAATAAATATAAAAGATTTATATATTTAAAACTAGAAATTCCACCAAATCATATTTAACCATGAGAATAACCATTGATAGAAAAAATTCACAATGAGGAAGAACATCTTGAAAGGATAAATAATTATGAAAAATGCTAAATGAAAACCATGGAAATGAGAAGTGTACTTTGTAAAGTTAGAATAGAATGAATTTATAGGATGTAATGCGGGTTATATTAATATTATATAGATATTATAAAAAGAATACAGTCATCAGAAATATGGTCATTGGATATACATGTATTCAATAAGAACACTGGGGTAGTGAAATTATTAGTAAAAAATTTAAAATAATATAGTTCAGAAATAATAAAGAATGAAACAAAAATAAAATATTTTATTAAAATATTAATTTATAAAAATATTTTTTATGAGTTACATATTATTAAAGTATAATATGATGTATTTATAAAATTAAAATAAATATTTTAATATCTTGTATTCATAGAATTAAATGGTTATGATATAAATAATAAATTTCAATGGTATTTGGTAAAGATCATTTGCAATTGATATTTTTCAAAGAACTCTTTTTTTATTTGTCGAGTATATTTATCTTAATAAAATTAATTACTACTAACAAAAATAACTTTATATGAAATGTAATGATAATATATAAAATAAAATATTTTTATATTCATTCAATAGTTATTAATATGAAAGTAATAATAATAAATTCATTTTATAATTAAAAATAAATATTTCTAAAATTTGTTCTTCCACATTATGAGTTCTTATATTAAAATTAATTTTTATCACTTTTTGAATTTTTATTTTATAAAATGAACTTTATTTATAGGTTTAGCATATTGAAATTATCTTAGGCTGAATTTTTAATATTTTTCTAAAAGGTTTATTTTTTTTGGAAGAATAATAAAAAATGCACTTTACAAATACTATAACTTCTATGAAATAATTATAATATAAGAATGAATTAAAAATATTTGAAATATTTTTCCCATACGAAAATTAATTTTACAATTGAAATAAATCATTTAAAAATATTTTTCTAAACTTATAAATATATGCTCGTTTTTTTGAAAGCTAAGTTATATTTTTTTCTAATAAAAAACTCTTTTGGACTTTTTCCTTTAATTAAGTACTAAAAATGATCCATTTAGTTTTTGATTTATTTGAAAGTCAAAAAATATTATTTTTTAATCATAAAATATTAAATATAATGGGAATAAATACTATACATATTTTTGGTGTAAAATAATTTTTCTGCTTCAAAATGAATTTTTCTAAATAAACAATTTTTATTGTGTTAAACATACTTTTATTAAAACTATTTTTTACTAACTATAAAAATTAAATATTATAAAATGTTTTTAATATTAGGAATAAAAATATCCAATTAGATAATTATTTAGTTTTAATTTGTATTCATAAAAATAAGTTATCGAGTTAAAAAATGAGTTACTGTGGTAAAAGTAAAATACGGTAAAAAAGTTAAATTAAGGGGAAAAACCTAAAATATCTCAAACTTTATCCCTTATTTTTGTGTATTATAGGTTTATTGACTAATTAGAAACCCCTATACATTATTTTACACCTTTTTAACCACATTACATTGAAAGTTACATGCCTTTAATATAAATTAAGGTCTATTTAAAAAATGAAACCCCTTTCACTTATAAAAGGATCCCTTCACCACCACACTTCTCCTCAAATATAAAGCCTTTTATCTTGACTAAAATATACCCAAAATACTTTATAAATATAATTACTATGTCATATAGGTTCTGGTATCACCTAAATAACAATCTAACAAGACTCAAGAAGTTTCCCTGAGGAGTAAGGTAAAAACTCCAAATCAATCCATTTTCATTACTATTCTTATCTCACTTTTTATAGCTCCTATAAATTTATCCTATCCAGAATAAAATAGATACATAAGTATAATTATTATAATGAAATGTTATTATGTTTATGTAATAACCAATTTAAATCCCTCTCATTAATTAGAAAATGAAAACATTGCTCGTGTTACGTGAGGACTACCGCCTCTATAGACGATGTATTTAATTTTTCATGACTTACTTAAATGGATGATTATGAAAATGTTTTTGATAAATATGTATGATAAAAATAATTAATTTATATCCTTAATATTATTTTATAATGATTAAACATAAATTAATTATCCTTATAAAGTAATCCTCTATTATCGCCAAATTACCCGAAACAAGCTCATTGTGGATCCCGTTCTCACAAAACATACCCATAATATCCATAAAATGAACATGGGGATACATAAATAATTTTATAAAATTATCTAAGTTTCTTTTAAAATCCATTAATTATAATATTGGTATCAAATAAGGAGTTTAGAAATCTCAATTACGAAACATGTATGAAATAAGCAAAAATACTAATATCTGATGATGAAAATAAAAAATAATTAAAAAATATACCTGAAATAAATTAATATATTTGAAGATAATAAAAGTAAATTGATATTAATAATTCTTTGAAATAAGTTATTAATATGGTTATGTTTATTATATATGGATTAAATCACTTTTGAGGAAGTTAAGAATAAAGGTAAGGGTTTTCTGATCTCAATTTTCATTTCATTGAGACATGTTCCATATTCACCACCTATTTTTTTTATATATATACATAATATGAATGTTTTTAATAATAAGTTTAATTAAATTAAATGTATTTACAAATCCACATCTGGTTTTCTCTTTTAAGGGATTTTGATTCAAAATATTCGAAAGTCATAAGGGTTTCTTTCCAATATCATTTTCAAATAAGGATTGTATACTTATGAAATACTATATAGGTATTTTTTTGTATATTAAACCCATTATGTTTTCCTATACTCTATTTTGTTTTTTATTTACATATCCTACTATAATTTCACCTCCTCGTGGGTTCATAATTCACCCGAAGTTATGATTGTAAGAGAAACCAACCTTAGCTCTTATTTTTTATCAAGAAACTTTACCATACATGTCCATATTATTTATTCCCAAAATTGATTTAATTTATTATTTTTAATTAAAAATAATTATCATATAGTTTTATATTCGCAATCCACTTTAACTATTTTCAAAATGATTTTTTATTATTCTTTTTAACGATGTGGGGTTTATTATTATTTTAAAAGTTTAACAAGTATTTCCTACCACTGTTATATATTTTATCTTCTACTCCAAATTTCATATTATTTACCATTATTTCGTTTAAGGATACTATATTATAGATTTATCTTTTTAAATAGTTTTTTAAAAATTCTTCTTTACATTTTCTTGAAAATGATATTTAAAATTTACTTGTGAATTCATTTTTGATTAATGTTGACTTTATTTACAAAGTTATGAAAGGAATCACTTTTTAATAATTTACAAAAAAAGTATTTTTCCCCTATATATTTATTGGTTTTATTTAGTAAACTTACTCTCCATGTTTTTTTATCTTCTAATTTATAAAATATTTTCTCAAAACAAATTAAAAAACATAAAGGGAATTTATTCTTCTTTCTCTAATTAAATTTTAATTATTTTATAAAAGTTTTTTTTCATATATTTAAAATTAATTTAATTATTATTATGATTTAACAAGAATATTCTCTAATGATTCCATCCAATTTCTTTCTTTGGATTTCTCGTGATAATGTCTTTTGGATGTTTTCATGAAACCCATTTATTTTTAATGGGTTAATCAAGTTATGATTTAATGATGAATATTTTTAAGCTCTTTTTCCCCATATATGTGTGTTATATCGTTATGTGATGGGTGAGGTTCTATTTATCCCTTAAATTCATTCTGTAATCTTTTCTAGCTCATGAGATAAGGCCGTGGTACATGAGTGGTTAGCCCAATCCCAAAAGGTTTTGGTACACAAGTGATCATACCAAGCCCAAAATGTTTTTCTACATAGGTGGTTAGCACAAGATCAATATGTTTTGTACATGGATGGTTATCCCAATATAAAAATACTTCTATACATTTTTTTAATAAAGAAATTCATGCCACAGACTTTTCAACATGTCCCACGATATAACCCTCTCTTAGATAACATTTGTAGAGTTTGAGTAGAAATGTGTCTCAATGTTGGAAGAATAAGGATTTTGGATTTCCATGTGACTCAATAATATTCACACACAGAGGGATATATATTACTTATATTTTTTTCCAAATAAGGTGGCATGGTGGTGAGAAACTCTCTCTAGGAGTAGGCCATAGATTTTAGAAATAGATAACCTCACGGTATTGGAACCTTAAAACGCATTTTTGAGGGTATTTCAGAAACTTTTTAGCATCATAAAACATAATAATAGGTTTTAAAAACCATACATATGGGATTATTTTGTTTTTTCATGAATTTACTTTACTATTCATAGATCCAAAATAAATTTATGGATCCAAAGTTACATCTTTCAGAAGTCAGGAAAATGTTATAAAGGAATTCAAGTTCCTATAAAATATGTTTATAAAACTCCTTCACATAGATCACTTATGAAATTAACTTACCCATCTCAAGTATCTTAGTGAATACCCTTTGCAAAGGTCCTCCAACTATCCTATAAATATACCCCTTACCTCTAATTTTCAAAGGACAGACAAACTCTCAGATGACAAAGCAAGGTGAGAGATCTGATCACCCTTCCCCTTTTCCAAATTAGTCCATCCCTACTTGGGAAAATTACTATGACCATCCATATATGAGTATGAGGGCCCTAGTTATCCTTTACTAGGAAAAACCATCTGGTAAACACACACTTGGGAGACCCTTGTCCAAAATCAATCCACTTGGACGACTCACACTTGAGTGACCGTCACATGGGAGACCCTCACTTGGGAAACCCACAATTTTTCATCCCTCACTTGGGTGACCCCTAATTGGGGGGACATTACCCCAATACATTTCACTTGGGTGACCCTTTTCCCAAGGCACCTCACTTGGATGAACCTTCACCCAAATCACTTCACTTGGGTGACCGTTTTCCCAAGGCACTTCACTAGGGACACCCTTCACCTAAGGAACATAACTTGGGAGACCCTTCAACCAAGTAATTTCACTTGGATGTCCCTTCACCCATGGAACCTCACTTGGTAAACCCTTCAACTAAGGCACCTCACTTGGGAAACCCGTTTCCCAAGGCATTTTTATTGGGAGACCCTTCACCCAAGTCACCTCACTTGGGAGACCCTTCAACCAAGGAAATTAATTTGGGAGACCCTTACCAAAAGGAAGTTAACTTGGGAGAACATTTTCCCAAGGAACCTCACTAAGTATACCCTTCTCCCAAGTAACTTTACTTGGGATACCCTTCTCCCAAATAATTTCACTTGGTTGACCCTTTTCCCAAGGCACCTCGCTTGGGAAACCCTTCACCCAAGGAATATCACTTGGGTGACTATTTCAAATTCTTTCATCGGGGCACGCACATCCATCTGTTTTAGGAGAATGAGGATGCACTGACTATTCCTCGCATTCCCACTTTCCAATGGTGAGCGACATTCGTTGCTTCTTCAGGGACGTTTTCTCCTTGATCAAAACAGGATGATGGGATGTCGGCTCTTCTTTCTTTGGATTCCTCCTCATAACTAGTTACCTAGTTCGAGTCTCATTTATAGATTAAGACGTTGTTCTTGAAGCTATTCCTAGGGTCATGTCTTCATAGATGCTGACTAATTATGATTCTTCTGTCAGGACATTCCAAAGGGTCCAGTCAAGGCAACAACTTTTGGTTAGGGAAGTAGTCACGTTGGACATCACTCACATGTCTAGATGCTGGAACACAGGCATGTCTGGGTTTCCTCCCCATATGATAGGGATTCTTGAGGGCGTGGAAGTTTGAGGCACCCCACATCGAATGAGGGGAATTATATTCCATGGTCAAGTCTCTAAGGTTTTCCTCATATTCACTTGTTTAACACAGGGTATGCCGCATGTTTAACACCTAGCAGAGACAAATCAGACTAATCAGAACACTGACGGGAGTGGATCAGATGGGTGCAACCATTGGAGGGATCACTAATGTTGGGGATAACACATGGTGAGTTACCTGATTGCCGCTAAAGGGAATGGGAAATGAGGTGGCATGATCCCACCGGGACGTGGCGGCCTGGGGGAGAATCAGGATGTGTGATGGAGGGTTGAGAGTGGATGAATAATGAGATGGGACTGATGTGAGGACATCGGTGATGTTGGGCTTGATCCTTGAAGAGACTTCCTATGTATCCCCTGGAAGGGAATCAAAGTCTATATAGATCGGCGGGGCGATGGGACACCTAAGGAGGCGACCTGTATGAATGGGACCCGGAGGAAGTGGAATCTCTGGGCTGGGGCATGAAATTAGGGTGTGTGTGGAGGACATGGACCCAATGACATGCTGAGGATTACATGTGATTAGCGGCCTGAGAGTTGGTCTGATGCCTTAGGAAAAGACCAGACATGTGGGTCCCAATGGAGGGGACTACAACAGTTTACCACTGGATTGGGTAATAACGGCCTACCACTGGATGGGGTCGTGATGGATTACCATTGGATGGGGTTGAATCTCCAAGAGTCTTCCTACGTACCCTGTCTAGGAGACATGGATAAAATCCCATGCAGTTTCAAGAGGGTATAGTTTAACGGCATGTGGGACGAAAATTGGGTATTCAGTTTAACATCACGCAGGATGGGGGTGGACCAACATGAAGTAGTCGGGACTAATGGGAGTTGGGCTTGGACCTCAGGGGGGGCATCCTACGTACCCTTCCTTGGTAAGGATCAGATTCCACATAGTTTGGAATGGGTTGGTGAACCGATGTGAAGATGGTCGGGACCAATGGATGGTGGGCTTGAACCTCAGGGAGGCTTCCTACATACCTTCCCTGGCAGGGATCAAAGTCCACGTAGTTTGGTACAAAAAAGGGTCGGGACCAATAGTTATTGGGCTTGAACCTCATGGAGGCTTCCTACATAAATTTTCTTGAAAAGGATCAAAGTACACATAGTTTAGGACGGGTTGGTGAACCAATGTGAAGATGGTTAGGACCAATGGATGGTGCGCTTGAACCTTAGGGAGGCTTCCTACGTACCTTTCCTTGGCAAGGATCAAAGTCCACATAGTTCGGGATGGTTTGGTGAATGAACATGAAGTTGTTTGGGACCAATGGATAGTGGTATTGAACCTCATGGATGCTTCCTATGTACCCTGACTTAGTAAGGATCAAAGTCTACATAGTTTGGGATGGGTTTTGGGGCTTACACTCTAGGCTTCCCAGAGAGGATGCCATGGTCGATGCTTACTCTAAGCTCACATGATTAATGCTCGGTGTGAGAAAAAAGAGGCAGTAGAAACCTGATGACCACGCTGTGAATGGTGCATCTGTGGGAAGTGGAATGAGGTTTACACGTGATTAGCAGCCCAAAGAGGAAACAGGGGCTTACGCATGGTTAGCAGCCCAGGGAGATGGAGATTGGGACTTATTCTAGGATGGAGGTCCAGGTGGTGAAAAATCCCAGAGGGAGAGGGATGGGGTAACGTAGTCCTCTATGCCACTCTCACTTCTTAGTCTTTTGCATGGAAGAATAGAGGAGGAGTAGGGGTACTACCTACCACAAGAAAGGATATGGTCTTACACCAAGGTGGTTGACAATTTCCCCGGGGACAAACGTCGCTCCAGCGTAGAGGATCTCATTCCATGTGAGGAAGATCCCACTACCATGGAGACCAGTGGGAATAGAGAATGTCTGATATGGGGTACCCCACGTGCGATGCATGTGGCGAGGCTACATTTTAATGTCATGTGTTGAGGATGATGGTGCTTGGCAGTTTAATGTCCTGCAACTTGGATGAGGTGGGTTCACTCCGCACCCCTATGACTTATATAACTAATACCCTCCCTCCCTTGGGGAAGGGAAGGAATCAGAAATTCTATGGCGTCAGGGTGGATTTTAGTGACCCATTGAGGGGCCCACATTAATGTGGCTATGCGAAGAAGAAATAGCTGTTAGCGTGCCTATGTGAAGAATCATGAGGTGAAGTAATACAACGGGAAGCGCCACCAAAGGGACTTTGATGTTACTTCATACAATCCTAGAGGGTCGTACGAGAGAAGGGTGTGAAAAATAGATTTTTTCTTCATAAGAAGCACCTGAAGATGATTCATGAAAGAGGGACGTCGAACACATTCAGAAGAGTACGCACAAGGAGGGCATGTTGCGTGAAAATAGAGAAACTATGTGGAAAAGTCCGTGTGACCAGAAAGGATGTTTTTCATGCAATAGAGGAGGTTTGCATGCAATAGGTGCGCAACTGGAGAAGTTGTGTAAAAAAGGCTAGGTGAGAGGAAATGAACGTTTGCACGCAATAGAGGAGATTTGCACGCAAGGTGGGGGGGGGGTGAGTTTTTTCACGTAGGTGGAGGGGTTTGTGCGCAATTGGCCTAAGAGGTGAGGACTTGGGTGAGGGTCAAACCCTAGGGATTTTTCATGAAGGATAACACCTTGGGAGACCTTTCATGAAAAATCTTGTACTTGGAAGCCATATTTTTCATATGGAAGTGGTGAATTCAGCATAGAGGAGTTGGTTCATAATCTTCATACGTTAGAAGAGGAAGGGGAACCCTTCTATTTATAGGCTCTTGGGGTCATCGGGTCCATGCGGAAGTCAACCGACTTGGGAACCCCAGTCCCAATGTCTGTGGCGCAGATGTTTCTGTGGCCGCATAGAAAACTCCTTACAGTGTTGGCGGAGTTGAAGTTTCTATGCCAGTGTGGAAAACTCTTTTCAGTCCCATTCTTTTTCATGCAGGAAAGAGATTTTGTGCGCACGCCTTTGAATTTTCACACAGCCCTTCGGTTCCTCCCAGAATTGGTCACCGAGTTGAAATATGCCTTCATTTTATCCAAGGATGCCCTCTTTATACCTTAAGAAGATTTTGGAATCAACAAATTCCCCCTAGGAATCAGATCTGTGAGGGGACGTGAAGGTCGTATTCCGAGGGAAACACCGAGACGTCCAATCTCCTGAAGGCAGTGCACATAAAATCTTTAATTTGAACGTAAAGTGTTATTTTCACACATGAAAAAATTTCTTCTTCGAACCTATATAAAACCCTTGGGGGTCCCATAGATCGTACAAAATTTGTCACATGATAATCTCGGAGCTATCATGCGTGGAAAATCTCCTTTGCTTTGGCGCAGAATCTGACCTCTGTTGCGCACAATCTCCTGAATTCGGTCGTGATTTTACACACATGGTCATATTTTTCACACCGCTTCTTTGTTTTTTTTCACACCGGATTCTGATTTTTCATTCTAGCTTCCATTTTTTCACGCGCTATACCAGCCTTTTCATGTGGGCTCCTTCGGACTTTCCCAAATGAAGATGGATGCTAATTGGGGTAACGCTGAGAGAGAAGCTTCATATGCCATCTCGAAGGGCCGAGATGGTTGCGAACCATAAATTTTACGATGCCCAAAAATTTGTGTCCAACAACCAAACCCTCTTCAACATGTTTACCCTAGCCCAGAAAGAGTATGTGCTGTTTGGAAACCTACCGATATAGGACTTCGATATTTTAGAGGAGGTGCATGTGCCAGGATTCGAAGATGATACCCTGTAGTCAGGGGTGACTCATGAGGATGATCTCCCCCGATATAACATTACTAATAATGGTCATCAAACTAGAGAAACCAGGCACTTGGATGTTTACATCCAGATTCCCAGGACCCAAACCATTTTGGGAAGTGAGCTGGTCACGGAGGATTCTCCATCCCATTACGCAAGTACCTTATGACAGAGTATGATCGATGAGACTAAAGGCTGGCTATAAAACCCAGACTTAAGGTCCAGAGGCAATTTTATAAGTGAGTGGGCCTAGGAATATTGTGTACTCCAATCATGCAATTAGTTTAAAGCATAACTACGACACATTGGGCTATTCGAGGTTGTGTGGATGTCACATGTCCATTTCTACTGCCAGCAAGAACTTGGGCCTGAGCTGTTTACCTGTCAGTCCCCTGATACCAACAACTTCCATCTACACCATGGGGAGGTTGGTATCAGTCTTCGGGATGTTCGTTGCATCGGGGGAATCCCTTTGGATGGGCATCACTAAGATGATTTTTTTTTCCGACAGGGAACATCTGGGGACACAGATCACAGACTCCCATCCTAACATGGAACCTGTTGGAGTTGGCCAAAAAAGAGGCTTGGGGTCAATGAATTTCTGAAAGACATTGTTTACTCAAAGTGGTTCAGCCTATTTCTGAAGAAAGACCCGAATATCAATATTTCAGGGCAAGGAAGACGGTGTCCGACCATGGCACATAGAAGAAAAAGTGGATCATACTGGAGGATCCTAGAGGTGGTGGAATATCAATCATGGTGCTTTAGTGTGGTTGAGAGCCGGGACCCGAACGTCCGATACGTAGGATTTATTGCAACCTTCTTAAGTTGGTGGCTATTTCCAGTAAGGGACACAAGGATGAGAGTCTGTCCTGTAACATTGGTGATGGCCAGCATTATGGCAGCCAACCAAAGGTTTAATTTGGGATTCCCTGTGTTGGCCCATCTGTACCCCATCCTAGGGTGTATTTCGAGAGGGGGTTTACTGAGGAGGATCTGTAGCCCTTTACAAATCCTTCATGGTTGGATCGCAGAACATTTTGGCAGATACACCTTCCCTAATTCCCTTCGTTCCCCAGGCAATGGTCTGCAACCTTCCTTTTTGAACATTGTTGGGGTCATGCCATTGACGCTCAACGAAGAGGGGGTAAGGATCAGGATTGGTAATCACACAAATTTTACCTTTAGTCCGTTCGCCACCCCAACTGGCCAAATGATAGAAAATAGGCAAGGCTCACTAGAGCAAATGGAATACTTCTAGAGTATTAGAGGTGGGGTGCTTGTGGCTCGGGTCGATGAGAAGATTCTTTGTGAGCCTTATGTGCCATCAAGATTTGTTAGGCAGTTTGGATACCTCCAGCATATGACAAATAAAGTGTATAAAGAGGTCCAGGATGAGATGCATCCCTTCGTTCTTCTCCAAACGTGGTTGATGTTTAAAACTTATGCCTCTGGCGAAGTCATTACTCCCCCCCACTGGAGTTGATGCTGGAATTTTGATAAAATATGCTGAACATTGGGCTGTGGAATACCTTTAAGGGATTATGTTGAAGTGAGTCCGACAACTCAAGGTGGATAGTGTAGATCTAGGGCAGTGAGAGAGCAGACAAGGCACCATCATAGAGGAATAGCCGGGGGCAAGTCGAGCAACTAGTCCGTGGCACGCTGGGACTACAAAAGTGGGAACGTCACATGGTGTGGCTGTACCTTTGTTGTCCAGGGGGAGAGATGATCATGAACAACCTTGAAGAGGAGTTAGGGAGATTTCCAGGAAGAAAATAAGGTACCTACTTCAACCTTACGATGATGCAATCTTCCCTACATTGTGGTCAACCTGGTTGACCCTACGATAGTCGATGGGCACTGAAGCCCTTTGTCAAAAGATTGTACGAGACAAAATCCAGCTGTCGGAGGTCAGACTCATTCATATTGATAAAAATGTGAACTTCCATCGTCAACACACGTATTTTATATCCATGGAAAACTATACACGCCAGCGGGGTTGGTGTGAAGAACCACCTCTCCAGATGAAGGTACAACTTAGCCAGGAGCACGATTCGGAAAGAATATCGTCTAAGGATTATGAAAACAATGAGGATCCAGAGGGTATTGAGTCAGGAGAAGTAGAGGTAGAAGAAAGGGTAGAAGGAATAGGGGAAGCCTAAGAGGAACTTGGAGGTGGGGGGGGGGGTCTCAGAAGACAGCCCACCCAAGGAGTCCTCGAGAGAGCAGCGAGATTGCTCACTCGGACATGGAAATAGCTGAGTTACTCAAGGAATTCCTTAGTCCTCATCACATGCTTTCCTCTTTTCATCGTTCGAAATTATCAAATGTTTTTTTATCCTACTCAGATGCATTTTGGTACCGACCATGGAGCTCCATCCAGAGGGTGGGGGATTTAGATTCATGGGGATGGACCCAAACACAAGATGCCTGGGAATTCTTATGTATCCCATGAGAATGAAAATCAAGCCATAATTCGTTCTGGAAGATGTCGTGCAGTTTAATGTCTTGCAGTAAGGACACAGAGTGGTCTTAGTTTATGTTCATATCACCACAATGTGCTCCCTGGGAAACTTCTAAGTCATGGGACCAAATGTGAAAGTTAGGTTGGGCATGAGGTAATGTTTTCGAGTGTTCCTACATACCCCAGGAGAATGGGAATCAATCCATACATAGTTCTGAAAGCATGCGGGTCTGGCCCTCGCACCAAAAGAAGCAGTATTTGATAGATCTTCTTTTTTCCTTTAGGATAGAGGTGTGTCTTTTTTTTGTGAAGTGATAAACCAAGGACAGAGAATCTGGGTATTGCTACAGAAATCAATCCATATATAGGCATTGAAAAATGTTATAGTGGATAACCAATACCCAACATGATGTCCTCTCATGTGAGGATACCATGATATAGTTCTGTTTTTCATCATGCGACCAGGATGATAATTTCACAGTTTAGGGTCATGTGTTGGTACCGACCAAGCATTTTATCATCGTGCAATAAAGACGCAACAATTTAAAGTAATGCGGGACTAGGTGGCATAGTTTAATATAATATGTCTTGGACACACAAGAGAAATGAGGTTTTAGGGGGAATGCGCGTGATGTGAAAAAGAATACCCAACGTGAATGAGGAAGAGGTCCGTATTACACCATGCACAATTCTAGGGAAAGAACCTCAGGCCGTTGGGTCAGAAGAGGCCAGAAAATATGTGGTTGGACGTATGGACAAAATTTCTAGGTGTCCCTACGTATCCCATGAGGATGGGAATCAGGCCCAACATAGTTCTGGAAGATGTCGAGCAGTTTAATGTCTTGCGGCAAGGACACTAAGTGGTCTTAGTTTATGGTCATAGAGCTCGGACCATAGATAAGCAGGACTCTTCCAAGTGTGCGCGAACCTCAATCTGATCCCTAAGTCCACGTGAGATAACTTGGTGTGGGAAAAAAGGGCGGAAGAGGTCTTGGAAATTCATGGAATATGTGAAACAGAAAATTGGAGCAGATCCCTGAAGGACGCCTTACCATAACTTTGTCCTCACAACGTGTGAATGTGAACTGAAGAACAACACCAAGAGTTCTAACATTCTACTTGGACATGATGGAGTGAGAACAATTTAAATCATGCAACTAACATTTAAGGCTTGATGGGTTTGGCATGACGATGGAGGATAACTATTGACCATGTTCGAAACACAATATCCATATCGTGTGACTTGAAATGGGAACAAAAAATGAGCGTCAACTACTGACCATGTTTGCGACGCAAGAATTGTATCAAATTATTGTTCGAAATCGCTGAGGATGTTATCTTGAAATGGTAGGAGAGCCCTTGGTCTGAACATCCATTCTATTTGGGGTCCTTTCAGATGTTAAAGATGATGAAAACCCAAATTAATAAGAATATGAAGTTTGGAAAATGGGCGAGAGAATATATAGGTAGAATTTGACACTCTAGTTCCTGAACCAGAGTACTCCTGAGAACGCTAGTGAACTACCAGAGGGGGTCGAGGGGCCTGATTCAAGAGCAGACGACTTGAAAAGATGAGTGTGTAATAGGGATAGGAAGAGATATCATGAGGTAGAGGTACGTGGAGTGGCTATTGAAACCCGACATGAATGAGAAAATAAGCCCATATCACACCACATACCTCTTCCCCAAGAACTTAGGACAAGGGGCTAGGAAGATGAGGAGGTTTCTAAGAAAAATGGCTAGACTCAAAAAGGATTCATGGTGTGGTCATGATGAATCCGATGTAGAGGAGGGCTAACTCTAGCACCACAACAAGTTTTCCAGCCTGAGGAGAGATTCTGAGATTTGGGGTTGGGTCGAAAGATGAAATTTCTGGGCATTTCTATGTATCCCATGAGGATCGGAATCAAGCCACATGTATTTCTTAAAGCCCATGTAGTTAAGCGTCATATGGTAAGGACGTGGGAGGATAGAAGAATGAGGAGGGAGTACATGGTGCGATCATCATGATCGCGGCATGAGTGGGGCCAAAGGAACCTTGACTATACCATGTAGAGCCCTACAAGAAAACTAAACCCAGTGGGAAATACCCAAAGATAAGAGTTTGGGGGTAGGATGATAGAAGAGATGTCTGGGTGTTCCTATGTATCACATGGGGATAGAAATAAAGCCACACGTAGTTCTTGAATATAGTTTAACATCTTGCAGGAAGAGACAATTTAAGGTCATGTTATACCCTTACAGTTTAAGGTCATGTAGGACCAGATAGTTTAGGGTCATGCTGGACCACAATGCAGTTTAGGGTTGTGCAAGACCATACAGTTTATGGTCTTGAGGGACCTTAAAACTTAGGCAAAGTATTTCTTGAGGAACTTGGCATTGGTGGGAGGAGTTATACGCTCACCACCCATAGTAACTAGGGAGTATGCACCATTGAAGTAAACCTTGTGAATGATGTATGGTCCTTCCCATTTGGGCTCCAACTTGGGTGGTTTACTACCAGGTATCATTGGTGTTCTTAGGTCCAACACCATGTCAACTTGCAAGAAAGAGAGGATGAAAAATTTCTTGTTAAAAGCTCTATCTATCTTATTCTGATTCCTTTCCAGATTGTGTAGGCCACAAAGCCTATTCTTGTCGAGTGCTTCCAACTCATCCATAAATATTTCAGATACTTTATCTAGCGCTTTCTGATCATAGAAATTTGTGCACAATGATGGAAATTGAATCTTTATGGGCAAGATGACCTCCTTTCATACACCAGTGAATATGGGGTCACCTGTGTGGAATTACGAGTCATCGTCCGATAAGCCTAGAGGGCGTTTGGGAGCTTGTATGGCCAACTATTCTTGTTTTGACCAACCATTTTTTGTAGAATGTTATAGAGGGTTTTGTTAAATGCCTTGATCTGTCTATTTTCTTGTGCGTGATAATGGGAGGTATTGTTAGAATGGATGTTGTACTTATCATACAATTTCTTCCGCTCAGCTGCCTAAAAGTTCTTGTCATTATCGGTGAGGACGGTGTGAGGGACTCAAAATTAGTAGATGAGGTTGGAGATCACAAAGTCAACAATGGAATGGGACTTGACTTCCTTGAGTAGGGCTGCCTCTATCCAATTGGAGAAAAAAACCCATAGTGGTCGGGATAAACCTACACTAGTGAGCTGTCGCCGGTGGATATGGTCCCACGACATCGAGTCCCTAGACTGCAAAGGGCCAAGAGTACTTGGCAGTGTGGAGAGGATCTAGTAGATGATGCATAAAGTTGGTATGAATTTGGCATGTATGGAACCTTTTGGTGAACTTGATGCAGTCATGGATCATGGAGGGCCAAAAATACCCCAGTCTCCGTATCTGTTGAGATAGCTTCGACCCAGTCTAATGAGCCTCGCAAGAACCAGCATGAACCTCCTACATGAGTTAAGAAATCTCAACTCCTTGGATGCAATGGAGGATAATCCCATCAAACCCATGCTTGTAAAGGATCTGCTCACGACCTAGACCATCCTGAAGGGTAAACTGTAACATGCATAATAGGATTATCTCATGCTCAGCTCGATCCGCAGGGAGATTAATGTTTTGGAGATACTCAACAAAGGGGGTTCTCTAGTCGGGATTCACCTCAATCACTACATCCGGGGGACATAGAGGTCCTGATGCGGAGGTGCTGGTGGTGAGGTGGCTCACCTGCAGGCTGCCATCGTCATCTAGAGTGACGGGAGCAATGAATCTTCGGTGTGCTACATGGATAATTAAATCATCCTGCTCAGGCTCTACAAGTGATGTATCTTGGTTGGACAAGGCATCAGCTCGACCGTTTTGGGATTGAGGGACATGAGTGACTTCCGACCAATATGGGAACTGATCCATTAACTGGAGGGTGCGTTCCAATAGTGGTACGAGATCTAGATTTCTAACGACATATTCCCCATTGATATTCTTAATGACTAGTTTGGAGTCCCCTTTCACATGCAAGTGGGGAACACCAATATCGAGGGCCATATCGAGGCCAATAATGAGAGCCTGATACTCTGCCACATTGTTGGTGCAACCTTAAAACAATAAGAGTGAATACGGAAGAATGGATTGTGCTGGAGTGATGAAGATGACACCGAGGCCTACTCTGTTGATTCTGGGTTCATTGAGACTTCTGCTGGTGGGGATCTGGGAAGCACCATCAAAGTGAATTTTCTAGCATGAAATGGCTTGGTCCACTGAGAGGATCACCTCATCAGGAAAGTCAAGGTCCAGAGACTGGTCTGCAGGAGCTGGATGAGCGGAGAGGAAATCTACTAATGCTTTCCCCTTGATAGCCTTGTGAGGGACAAACCTGATGTCGAACTACTAGAGGATCACTACCCATCAGGCTAGAAGACCTATCAAAATGGGGTGGTTCATGATGTACTTCAGCGAATCTACTCAGGATAGTAGTTTTACCTCATGGTGTTGCAAGTAATGTCACAATTTTTGGACTGCAAATACCAGTACAAGGCATCTCTTCTTGATAGAGGACTATCTAGTCTCTGTATCAAGGATCATACGACTAAGATAGTAGAGACTATTTCTTGTCCTCTCATTGTTTTTATGGGTGAGAAGGGTGCCAAGGGATCGTTCTAGGGTAGTCACCTAAAGGACCAATGACTTTCCAGAGACGGGTGGTATTAAGACCAGAGGCTAGAGAAGATACTGCTTGATTTCATCAAAAGTAGTCTGAAATTTTTTATCCCAGTTATAGAAAGTTCCTTTCTTCATGAGCCAAGAAAAGGGTTTACACTTACCAGACAAATTTGCGATGAATTGGAATATGTTGGCCAAGTGTCCTTGGAAACTTCCAATTTCTAAAAGGTTTCTTTGAGGAGACATCTGACTGACAGCCTAGATCTTATCTAGGTCGTTCTCAATGCCCCTGTACCTGACAATGAAGCTGAGAAATTTTCTAGAGGTGACCCCAAGGACCACTTCCATGGGTTCATCTTCAGGTGGGGGGAACAAAGGAAGACAAAGAATTTTTCAAGGTCCTTGAGATGGTTCTGATGCTGGAGAGATTTTACCACCAGGTCTTCTACATAACATTCCACCAATTCCCAGAGGATTGACTTAAATATGCGATGCATAGCCCATTGGTAGGTGGCACCTGTATTCTTTAGACTAAAGGGTATGACTTGGTAAAAAAATGTACCTTGTGGTGCCCTGAAGTCCATATAATCCTCATCCTTGGGGGACATTCATATCTGGTTGTACCCATAATACCCATCCATGAAAGAGAGGTCCTGGAACCCAGCTATGGCGTCGATCAATAGTTATGTCACAAGAAGGAAAAAATCATCCTTTGGGAAGTGAATGTTGAGATCCTATAAGTCGATGAAGACTATGATCTATCCATTATTTTTCCTGATGGGTTCAATATTGGATAAACATATGAGGTACTGGACCTCGTTGACAAAATTTTCTCTAATGAGCTTGTCAACTTCGGCCTCGACCATGGCACCATGGGAAGGGTACATCTTTCTGAGAGGCTGCTTGAACTCGTGATGAATTTTCAGGAGACTGAGGTGGTGTACGAATACCTGAGGATCTAGTCATGACATCTTGTCATAACTCTAGTAGAATACATCATGGTGATACTTGAGGAAGTCCACATACTACTGTTTCTCCTCGATGGGCATAGCGACATTGATCAACATGGGTTTTCGGTCTGTCTCGCTACCGAGGTTCACTTGCACCAATTCATCGACTATGGTGGAAACTCCCTCTTCAAAGGTAGGGGGAGAATCATCTAAGTCCTCTTATTCACTTATAGAGGAGGTATCCTCAATAGGAGGAGTTTCCTCTGAGTCAACAGATCCTGATGGGAGAATGGTACCAGCCTAAGTGGTGGTGGAAATTGCATTGTGGGGCTCCTGTATTGCCAAAACCATAGCGATGAAAGTTGTCAATCAGATCCCATCCGGTCTTCGGCCTAATGGGCCACACTTAATGATATCAAATAAATAGTGGAACATAAGCTTGAATAGGTTTATCCCAGCCCGAAAGAACAAACAATTATGACATATTGCTATTTCCATGGGGCGGACATCCCGACACCTTATGGGAGTAGGGGGCTCTGGGATCACCTGAGCCTGATTCATGTAGGATTACGAGGTGATCTTCCAACATCTCTTAGACTTGGGAATGTGATACCACCTCATTTCAAATACAAAGAATCATTGGCCTCCAATCGGTGGATTGGAAAGATGTAGGCATCATCTAGATCTGTCCATGGGTCGGTCGCAACCATAGCATGCTCAACCTCGTTAGCCTGAATCTTCTTGTCTTCGATCTTGTAATAGTCAGTATCCATATATTGGGATTCAGAAGAGGCAAAGGGAGATGTGTCACCTTGATGTATGGCCACTCAACCATTGAGGGAGTACTTTAAGGCACTGGTGATATGATGAAGGGACCGCCACATGCAGGTGGAACCATGGCCTACCCATCAATGCATTGTAGGCGGTGTCCGGAGAGACAAACAAGAACTTGGTGCTAAAAACTTGGCCACCGAAATGAGTGTTCAAGATGATCCTGTTGAATGGTGTCTGTTCCGTCCTATCATAACCTTGTATTTTTAAGTCAGATGGACTCAGATCATCTTCATACAACCCTAGTTTTCGCCTTGTCCGAATCGAGATTAGGTTGATTCCAGATCCCCTGACGACAAGATAGTGATGAACCTCCACGCCATTAAACTGGCCGGTGATGTATAGTGGGCAAATGTACCCCTATACGGGAGATCCTTCATCTTCACCAGAGAACGAGATGATGACCTGGCATTCATCATGCTCGACTGCCTCAACATTGAAGGATTTTCGGATGCTACCTCAGTGTCGAATTGGAGGGGGATTCTTAAAGCCTCAACAAGGGCCACACACATATTTGATGATAGGAGAATGACCTCAAGGATTAAAATCTTTGATGGAATGCTGGAAAGATGTTTGAGGAAATCATACTTTCGTGCCAGGTGTGAGATTTTTCTCACAAGTGGTCGCTCTGTTATTGGAGGTATGGAGGGCCCTGCCGGCTGGAACGAAGACTAACTGGTGCTAAGAATATCCCACTAATCAATAGTAAAAGCCTATGGAGTGACCATAGGATGAGGTCCAGATGGATGAGACTGGTTTTTAGCCGAGCGTCGCTGATCAAGACGCAGTTGAGGTGGATCTTCCTGATCCAACAACACAAATGATGGAGAAGGCCGATCTGATGACACCAGATGAGAAGGCTTCACATGTCGAGCTCTACACTGGGCCTGCTTCTTGGTTTCAGTAGCATTCACAAACTGGCTTGAAATACTGACCGAGGCACTTCGATGACCCATATTGCTATGGCTCCGTCAATGCTAACGACAACTAGGGACGTTGAGAGGATCCACCTGGCACTCCTCGCCATCAGAAATCATGTAGGGGTTTACCGGCTCTATGGTATTAACCGAGGCATACCCTTGACCATCACTTGAAGAGTCATCCACTACTAGATGGATTCTTGGTGTGATCTCCATATATGGGGGAATGAAGTCACCGAGAGTACAAGATGATGATGGCATCGGCTGGGGACTTTGTTTTCCCTTACACCACTGATGCTTTATCTTATGGGAAGAGGACAAATAATACGACGATGTAGAATTATTAGTGGATGAAGAATCGACTTATGAAGTCTCAGGTCTATTCAGGTATGTACGGATTATACCATGAGCATGGGAGACGGTCTTGTGATCCATCCAGTTGTCATACTTTTGGGAGCCGCGGTTAAAAACTTGATGCCACTCACCTTCACTGTCACTGCTGCTATCTGGCTTCACAAACACACATGCCACATGTGTCAGAGATTGGCCCAAACTGACTACATTGTTGTTGACCTAGTTTTGAAGATATTCCTTAAACACATAACCCTGTTTGAGGGTGTACCCCAGGATCCTATGATAGGATTAGTAGTTGGGGAGATCAATGTGATTGGCCTCTTCTAGTATCCTGCATTTAGGAAAACGAACAATTCCCTGTTCCAAGGAACTATAGAAATAACCGGGGACTTGAGCCTCATTAAATGTGTAGGTATGGTTTCTTCTATCTAGGAAGGGGTTCTAGGAGCTTTATCCTGAAGAGGGGTTGGAGGAGCCTGTTGAGGAGGTGGAACCTGGTTGTCTCGCCTAGGTGGTGGTGGCGCATTATTCGGGGGATCCTGCCGATTCTGAGGTGGGAACTGATGGGCCAAAGGTTGTGCCTGAGGTGGAGCGCCCCTGTGAGGATGTGGAGGAGGATCTACTAGTAAAACCTCTAGCTATCCAGGGGCCTCTATTTGGTCCACTGTGGTGAGCTCGGCCCTGGAGGCCCTTCTCGTAGGGATTGTAGGATGCAATAAGAATACCTAGGTGGCCTATTGGAAAGATTCCTCTAGGTGCTGGGCCTTATCAGAATAGTCTTAGAATCCCTTGGGATAATTACAAGTAATAGGGGATGGGACCAGTTCTGTCTTGACATTCGCTACACACATCGTCAGCAGTTTATCTTGAGTCAGTGGCATGTCAAGGTAATATGTGATCCCTTTCCACCGGGCAACAAAGTCTGCAATGCATTCATCAGGCCTCTGCTTGCACTTAAAGAGGTCCGCGATACTTGTCTTCTAAGTGGTGGAACTGAACTAGTAGAGAAATTGCTTACGGAGGTCTTCCCAACTGGTTACTAATCCAATGGGGAGCTTGTTGTACTATATAAACGCCGACCCCTCCAATGTATGTATGAAGCATCGGAGTTTGGAAGCCTCCAGCTACGCCGGAGTTCCCAACATGGGTCCACACCTTGAGATGAAGTGGGATAGATGCTGTAGCGGGTCACCTATCCCATTTAAGGGGGAAAAAGTGGGATTTCTAAAACCCAGGGGTGCTGGCATATCATCTACCCATGCCGGATATGGCTTTCCATCAAGCGGGATTGCCACTTATCGAGTCTCTAAAGCTTTGAGGCAGGCGATGAGTGCCTCCATTGGATCATTTGGGCGGGGGTTCCTATCTTGACGGGGATCCTTGACCACCAGTGCATTGGTAGGTTCATCAACATGATACGCATGCCTAGTGGCTCATGGAGTGGCTGGTGGGAGGACCTGTGGAGTAGCCGGGGTAACCTGAGCCAAGTCCCAAGGATTTTCCCGCTGATCAGGTGGATTGGGAAATGTATACCATTCCATATTGCCGTAAGTTCCATCCTCAACCTTATCTACATGTGCAGGATAGTCAGGATCACCTGGAGGAAATTCGCTAGGGGGAAGTTGTGTCCGCCCCTACTACCCCATCCAAGGATCACCATAGTCCGGTCGTCACTCCGCATCATGTTTAGAAAGGATGTCTTCAACCATATTCTTTTTTTCTTTCAGTTGTTGATGAATAATGTCTTTTTTAGGATCATCTTCTACCTTCTGCACTGAGCTAGATGGGTTGGAGGGTTTGACGGCTCGGAGGTGCTCCTTACCCTTGTTGGGATTTTGGCTTAGGACTAACGCCTCTGTGGGCATGGAAATACCTAGTAGATTTATCTATTGATGAGTAATACTTTACAATGGATTCCATATGTGTGATACTCCCTCAGGGGGTAGGTCCTCTCTAAGAATATCTAGTTCATTCTCACCCCCTGGTAGGTCGGCCATATTAACCGCAACCTTTCCTGGAGGCATATCATCTATGTCACCAGAAAAATCATGCTGGTGCCAGATATAACTGAAATGGAGGGCCATGTACTTCCCCCAACCACAGATTTTTAGGTGGGGATAAGACTCCTTGATTATCCTGCAGAGCACTTTAAAGCTCTGGACACATCGTTGTTGGAGGGTCTTATGGCGACCTGGTGAATCAGGGCACTGGGCCACGAGGAGTGTGACCAAATCAACCAAATGACATTGTTTACCAATGTCTTTGAAGTGTGACTGACTCTTGGGGTAGGCCACTCATTGATGTCGGAGATGGAAATGGGTCTCCCATAGGGTTTGGGGAAAGCATCCAACCTCCTCTTAGTTAAAAGCTTATGGGGACCTGAATTTTGGAGCTGAAACCAGACAAAACATCTCTGGGTAATTGTCTACTATAAGAATATCCAACGAGATCCTTGGTCCAGACTTGGGGTATGGCCCTTCATTTCCCCACTCATCAACTGGAGGCGGCTGAGGAACCAGTAGTGGTACTGATGTAGACCGTTGAGACGATAGGCTGGCCAGTGGATAATATGGCGAGCGAGATGAAAAACCACTGCATCGTGGGCTATCCTATGAAGAGTGCAGGAATTTGGCCACCACATCGCGATAAAATGGTCTAGCGACCATAGTTTCGGGTGAAAGGACTACATCTTATGGCGGTGGACCATGCTGTTTCTCATCCATCATCGGTCCCTAAAATAACTCTCTATGATCTCTGTTCTTGGTAGAGGGTGCTTTTGGTGATGATGGTGGTGATTGTATGGCCAGACTCTAGGGAGACATCAAATCTTCCTCATCCTGGATATATCTGTGGAGGGAGGTGGGAATCCGGCAGACCTCACATTCTGGAAGTATGAGGATGAAGAGCCTAGTTCCTACCCCGAACCTTGACACGGAGGATCGAGGTGAGGGTTCCATTGTTGAGTCATATTCTGCCTCAAAATATGAGAAGTAGATAGGTTTGATCTCGGTTTGAATCATCCCGATATTCATTTTGTTGTGGTGGTGACCCACCCTCCTACCCCACGATGGTTCTTCGAAACAGGGTAGATTTTTGACACGAGGAGGACCTTCAGTTGTACTAGTACTAGGGACGATAGGATTTCCACCTGAGTGAGCTGGGGTGCAAGGAGAACCTGGATAGATATCAAAGGGAACACAGGGAGGGCCTCCGTGTCTTCTGATTGATGTGTGGAGGGAATCTCCGTGGAAAGTGATGGAGTAGGTAGGATATCTGCTGGAGTTGGTAGAAGCATGGGTAGGGCCTCCTTGATTATTCCCCCTAGAAGCATTAGTACAAGGAGGGTCCTTATGCTGGTTAAGCCAAACATGGGTTGGACCTCCATACTGGGTGACAATAAAGTGAAGCTGACCTTCACTCCTTTGATTGATGAGGCGAGGAGGACCTTCACCGGCTTCTGTAAGGACATGGGGAAGACCCCCACGCTAAAGATTGACTAGATGCATAACATCTCCATACCGACAATCTGGGGTGGGAGGAATAACCCCATGCCCGATGCCATGAGAATAGAAGAGGCTTCCGTACTGAGTGACACATCCATGGGGAGGACCCTCATTCATATTGAAGGTGGCACGAGGCAGACCTCCATGTCGAGCTTGGGATTAGGGAGGACCCGTGTTACTGATGGTGGAAGTATGGGGAGGACCTCTATACTGGGTTTCGTTGCTGCCGGTTGGCCCATGGCAGATACTACCTGCACCAGCGACCAGGAGAGTTGACCCAACCTACCCATGGGGCAGCTGGGGCCTCGATCCAGGTCAGTTGTATGAGGTACCCTACTCAGAATACATAGGGGGATGATGATATACGTTGAAGGTGGCCCGATCCACAGTATTTGTTGACGCTGATGCCCCTTGGCAGTCATCCTCCTAAGTCTGTACTCGACACCAGTGTCAGGTTAATGAGACTGGGACTGGCGGTGCATGCACATAGCTTATCTGCTCCTCAACCCATGGGGCTGGCTGGTGGCACTGTTGAGATGGTATGTGATTATTATATACTCTATAATACCAAATGTATGATCGAAATAAAATATATACTGAATCAAGTATCCAAATACTCTTAAAATACAAGAGGGGGGGGGGGGGTGAATTGTATTCTTTAAAAGTTATCTTCGGAACTTTTAAAGATGGTTATGTTTAACATGATTAAACAAGGTAATTCACAAAAACTCTAGTTCTACACACTTTCTTGATTCTAGAAATATGATTCCGAGAAAGTGAATCCGGAAAGATGGTTCCAAAAAATAAAACACAATGAAAGTTTACAATGATGAAGATTCTACCTTAAAGCATATAGAATCTCACTAAATCAGAGTACAAGTATAAGGAATTATAAGATAGTTATAATTTACTCAAGAAATAAAATGCAGGGGAAAACTTGTAACAAAACAAGTGACAAGTAGTAAATCTTTTAACCCAAAGAGAAGGGTATCCAAAAACCTTGGATAAAGGTCCCTTGATTTATACTTTCAAGAATGTCTATCTTACCCACACCGGGGTAAGACCTCGATACGAAGATTAGAGTCTATCTTACTATCTCCGCAAGCCCTCAACTTCAAGGTAGTCAGAACCTCTATCTTCCTTAGCAAGGAAGCCCTCAAATTCAAGGTAGTCGTCACCTCTGTCTTCCTATCCTCGTAATCCCTCGATTGTACAAAGCAACAATCGGAGTCACACAAAGAAAATCCAAACAAGAAGTTCAGTACACACTAATCATGAGAATCTCTCTCTAGAAATCACTTCAATGACATGTAATCTCTAGAGTCATAGAACAGTCTTGAGCTATTTTCAAATGAGCTCTTATTTATAGGAACAACACCAACGGTCGGCTCCCTCTTCCAAAGGTCATATTTTTCCTTGAATTTTGGAGGGACCTATACACATGTCAATCAAACAATGGATAGTTAGTAACTGAATGCACGAAATCATTTTATAACAAAAAATTGTGAGGAAAAATATGGTTACATGACTGAAATCCAATATTTGGAATGTAAGAAAATGAAATTTAGGAGTCTAACCAAAAATGAATTCAGAGTCTATAATACAAGGATATTCAGATTCTATTTTCTAAGGAATTCAGAACCTGAACTTACAAAGTTCAGAGTCAAAGTTCATGAGAATTCAGAGTCATAACTCATAAGAATTCGTAACCTGAATTCGATGTCATAACTCAGAAGAATTTATAACAAGAATTCAGAGTCAGTATTTATAAGAGTTTGTACTCAGAATTTGTATTTAGAATTCGGAGTCAGAACTCAGAAGAGTTCAGAGTCTGAATTCAGAGAACTCGGAGTCTGAACTCAGAAGAGTTTGGAGTCTGAATTCAGAGAACTTGGAGTCTGAACTTAGAAGGATTCGTATCCAGAATTCTGAGAATTTAGAGTCTGAACTTAAAAGAGTTCAGAGTTAGAATTCTTATTCAGAATTCAGAGTCAGAACTCAGAAGAGTTCAGAGTCTGAATTCAAAGAACTCGGAGTCTAAACTCAGAAGAGTTCGTAACCAGAATTCTGAGAATTCATATCCTAAAACAGAATGCTTCATATCTATGTATTTATAGTATTATTAGGTTTTGGTTACAATATGAATTTTACACTTAGAAAAATTATGATATGAACAATAAAAATATGGTAAGGATAAATTTACTTGGAGACGGAAATTTTTCCTTATAGAAGTAAAACACATGGAAAAATGAAAATTGCCTTGAGATAAGGTGTTTGTGATTTTCAAAACAAGAAGGAATGGTAAAGTCATAAGTAAACCTTATTAACTTAACAATATCCCCTATGTATAAAGGAATGGAAAAGTCATAAGCAAAACCTTATTGACTCAGCAATATCCCCCTTTTTGTAAAGCACAAACATCCTTACAAAAAAGAATATAAGGACTTAGAAATATTTTTCTAGGATTCTAAAATAAAACCCATCTCCCTTATCAAACAAGAAAATATGAATACGACTAACTCCCCCTTTGGGTTTGGACCACTAAGGATCATATTCTAGATTTTAGGAATGAGATTTTTCATTATCTTGTGTACGTAAATATCTGTAATGAAAACACCCTCTTAGATAAACTCCCCCTTACTTAGGGATATTTATTATTTTCTTAACATTAGTTTTCCTTTATCCCCCTTTGTGATTTTCAAAAAGAAATTGAGGGTATGGAAAATAAATTATAGTACCTGAAATATTATTACAAAACATGCAAACAGAAACAAGAAACCAAAATTTCATTAAGATTGGAAGAATTTGTACTAGGAACGAAAATACCAAAAAAGATTACATTGGATCTATTTTCCTTCCTTCTCCTTGGGTATCAATTTCTTCACAATGGTTTTCATCTTTTTGATATCTTTTTGATCTTCCTTTTCTTGCTTTTTAATCTGATCCTGATCCTCTGCTTTCTTTTCTAAAGCTTTAATCTTTTCTTCCTGAGCCTTCAGAGCCTCTTCCTGAGCCTTCAACAATTCTTCTTGCTTGACTAGATTCTCTTCGATCTCGATCCGAAGATCCCCTTCCCTTTTCTAGATTTGGGGAATATAATACAACTTCCCATTCAGATCTTTGACCTCATGAATCCGAGTATTCTACTCAAAGTTTAGCTTTTCCTCAAAGCTAGTCATGAGATCCTTGATTTTTCTATCTTCATTATCAAAAGCTTCCTTTACTTCATGTTGAAACTAATCAAGCTCTCTCAAGTCTTCAATTATTTTTTTTGAATAGCTAAACACTTTCTTAAAATATTTTTTGTGGGCATCGTAGTTGAAAAAGAAGTTCTTCAAATGAGCCTCAAGTTGGACACACTTATCCATCACCATAGATACTGAATCCAATTTTTGATTCATGTTGTGTTAAAGCATTTGACATCTTGAGTCAATTCTTAGAAAGATCAGAATGGTGTCAAAAAGATTCTCTTGTGATTCAATGAAAAAAATCATGTCCTAGGGATGATGATTCCTAATATGAGAGTTTTGTTGGTGGTGTTTCTTTCTCTAGATCAACAAGCTTCCTCTTCTATGATCCACCAGCTTCATTTATATTTTAAAAAAATTGGTAGGTGTATCCACAATCACATGTTTCCCCTTATCAGTTCTAGGAACAACTTCCTCATCCGGAGACTCATGTTCGCTGTCAGACAGCTGAACAACTCTATCTTCACTTATCTTCTCCTTCTCAGCTCCTACCCCATCATCTTAAGGGTGAACAAAATGTTGATTATAAATATCTTCCTCAGAGTTCTTATTCACACCATCTTTCTCTTTTTCATCGACCTCAGGAGTAGGAAGCTTCAAGGATTCAGCTTGTGAAGTCTGGATTGATAATTTCTCAGATGAACATTCCTTCGCATGAAAGTCTTCAACTTGCTGAATGAGTTATTCTCTGTCAGCACTGCTTTCCTATTCTTGCACTTCTTCCACAAATTACTTTTCTTCAACAACCTTCTCTTGGGATTTTTCTGGAGTCATGTACTTCTTACCTGGTGTCTCAGGTAAGGGTTCAACCCAAAAAGATTTCTGTATAGGAATTTGTTCAAATTCTATTTCAGTATCCCTCAGAAGGTATTGCACAATCTCAGCCTCAGACATGTTTTTATTTTGATTCATTTCCTTGGCTTGCTTCTCAAGCTCATCGGCTGCCTTCTCTATCAAAGCTCTGGCCTCTGTAGGATCCAGGCCAAACTGTGCCTCTCTTTCTTTCCAATTCTTTTTGTCTTCCCTCCACTTTGTAACCACCTCATCTGGATAATCTTTCTGCTTCTTGGGATTTAGAGGTGCAGATTGAGCTTCCTTAGATTTAGGGGTTTTCTCTTCTTCTTCCACTTCCTTCGGCTTCCTCTTCTTTCAAACCTTTTTTGGTGGTTCTACCACCTCTTGATTCTTGGAAAGGATTTTTCTCCCTCCTCTAGTAAGTCATAGAATTCTCTAGATTCATTAGAGAAACCAACTTTCATCCTTTTGAGAGTATGATCCCTGATTAGCATAACTTTACAATTCCTTGACTTTGAATTGCAGGGGATTTTGAAGGACTCCAAGCACCGAACAATAATCTTGGAAAGAATGGATGAGTACATAATAATCTGAGCTTTCAAGATCGCATTCTTAATATTCTCAATCATAATGACAATGTGCTTCATCAAGTTTACCATCCTTAGATTCACCAGAAAATCGAAGATGAACATGTCACTCTTCTTCAAGGTGTCCTTATCACCATTTCTCGGAATGATAAAACCATGAACCCACAATTCAAGGATCCAATTATTTGTCGAGAGGTGATAAATCTTCGCAGTCTTGAAATCTATAGGTTCAAGACACTCCATAGCTTTTACCATGACAAAACTTTCTTGAACATCGTGCAACTTATGGGAACAAAATTCAGCTTTCCCTTCGAATGGAACTCCAACAAAGCTGGCTGCCTTAGTGTAAGATAAAGCATAGGTTTTTACATAACTTTTGAATGAAAACTTCTCTTTGGATTATTTCTTAAAGAAACTAACTGACTCTTAAAACTAAATAAGGAGATCCAGATACACCAAGACTTGAGCCCCTGGCTTTGATATACCAACATTTTCCCATCCATTAAGCTTGATGTTCTTAGAGATTATAGAATCATATTTATTAAATAAATTCGGATGCACTAACATTTATCTATATATTTTCCACTCTGAAATTGGCTTGATAGTAGACATATATTTCTAAGAGTATTCTCTTGCAGACATTCGAACTTGAGAATACTCTGAGAAGTTCGGAATGGGATTTTGTAGGAGGGAAGAGCTACGACACGCAAAGGCTTGAAATTAATGTGGGACGACTCTTCAGGGGTCCTTTATATATGTATTTGATGTGATGGTTCATCTTCCCATCTCGATCCAATGGCTGCGAATTCTTACGATCAGATCTGACAGTTATAATGATAGCCACAAGGAAAATTTGGTAGGATCCGATATTTAGAGGTTTTTAAAGGAAAACATTCGGATTTAAGGAAACTAGAATCTGAGAAATTTTAAAAGAAACAAAAGGAACTACTAGAAAGTAAAAGGTGACTATGAAAACTCAAGAAAGAATCACACCATTCAGATTTATAGGAATATTATTCGTATTGAGGAAAAATTCTTCACGAAGAACTTTATATTAAGGAAAAAATGACTAAGGAAAAAAAATCTATTATGGAAAAAAATTGAGTTTGAAAAATCTTCATTATGAAAATCCTCATTACAAAAATCGCAAGTACGAAAATCTTCATTAAGAAAATTTCAAGAAAAAAAATGAAAACTTCATTACGAAAACTTTGAAAACTTCATTATGAAATTTTTTGAAAACTTCATTATGAAATTTTTTGAAAAATATGGATACAAAAATTTTCATTACGAATGATTTGAGAAATATGACTACGAAAATTTTCATTACGAAAGATTTGAGAAATATGAATACAAAAATTTTTATTACGAAAGATTTGAGAAATTTGACTACGAAAATTTTCATTTCGAAAGATTTGAGAAATCTGACTGAAAATTTTCATTATTAAAGATTTGAGAAATCTGACTACGAAAATTTTCATTACGAAAGATTTTGAAAAATTCATTATGATTTTTTTTAAAATTTCATTATGAAAGATTTGAAACCTAATAAAAAAATGTATTCCCCCTATGAAAATTATTTTATTACTATAAGTATATTAATTTCAATGTAAATTTAACAAGGAGGATTACCTTATGGTTATCATTACTTACTTCTGTTTAATGTATTCAAATCTATCGGAGGGTAGAGATTTTGTGAAAATATCATCAATTTGATCTTGCTTTTCAATAAATTGAATAATGATATCTCCTTTTTGTGCATGATCCCTAAAAAAGTGATGCCTAATATCTATGTGTTTTGCAAGAGAGTGATGTGCATGATTTTTACTAAGGGAAATGACATTTGTATTATCACACAAAATTTGTATTTTGGTAAAACTCATACCATAGTCTGTGAATGTGCGTTACATCCACAAAACTTTAGGACAAATACCTCCAGCTGCAACATATTCAGATTCAGTAGTGGAAAGTGCTACTGAGTGTTGCTTCTTGCATGACCAAGTAACTAATGAATCTACTAAGAAATTACAAGTTTCGGATGTACTCTTTATGTCCATTCTATATCCACCAAAGGCAGCATCTGAAAAAAAAATCAAAACAAAATCATTTCTGGAAGTATAAAATAGTCCTAAATCCATGGTCCCCTTTAAGTAGCAAAAAATTCTTTTCACCACCTTTAAATGAGATTCCTTAAGATTGGATTGATATCTTGCACATAATCATATTAAAAACATTAAGTCTGTACGAATAGCTATCAAGTAAGGTAACCTTCCTATCATACCTCTAAAATATTTTTGATCTATTGGTTTCCCAGCTTCATCAAGATCAAGTGTGTTTGAGGTACCAATGGGAGTAATTATACTCTTAGTGTTGTAATATCCATAATTGTTCAGAAGATATTTAATATAATTATGTTGGTATATATAGATTCTTTCTAGTTTTTGAGAAATTTTAAAACCAAGGGAAAATGTTAACTCATCCATCATACTAATTTCAAACTCAGATTTCATTAGATCCACAAAAGAATCAGTTAAATATTGCTGAGTTGAACCAAATACAATGACACCAACATAAATTTGAACAATAATTTTTTTTCTTATATTTCTTTATAAAAAGGGTTGGATCTGAATTCCCCTTAACATAATTATTTTGAAGCATAAATCTTGTAAGTCTATCATACTAGGCTCGGGGGGCTTGCTTAAGTCCATACAAAGCTTTGGTAAGTCTAAAAACATGATCAAGATGTTTTTATCTTCAAAACAAGAAGGTTGTTCAACAAAAACATCCTCTTGAACATAACCGTTAAGGAAATCACATTTCACATCCATTTGAAAAAAAATTGAAATTGAAGAATGCTACAAAGGAAAGTAAAATATGAATAGATTCAAGTCTAGCTACTGGAGCATAGGTTTCTTATAGTCTATTCGCTCTTGTTGATTATAGCCTTTAGCAACTAATATAGCTTTATTTCTTACTATGATTCCATTTTCATCACACTTAGTTCTGAAGACCCATTTTACTCCAACAACAGAAATTTCCTTAGGTCATTCAACCAAGGTCCAGACTATATTACTTTAGAATTCATTTAGCTCATGTTGCATAGATTTTATCCAATCATCATCACATAAAGCTTCATCAGTTCTTTTTATTTGTAATTGGGAAATAAATTCTAGACGTTATACTTCATTTATTAAGGAACTTCAAGTCCTTACATGTTGATTCACATCACCAATGATACTATCACAAGGATGATTCTTTAGAAACAACTGATTTGGGTTTTATAAAACATGTTCATCAACATAGTGTAGGAAATATTCAGGGGTAAATGTTTTAGAAGTATCTTCTCGGACATTTTCCTTATCAGAAGGATCTTCTATCAAATTTTGATAATTATTTTTTGAAAACACATCTGAAGATGTAGGTTGGGGTTGTTTGAAAACAAATGGATCAGTTTCATCAAATTTGACATGTACTGTCTCTTCAACAGTACAAGTGTTTTTGTGGAAAACTCTATAAGCCTTAGAAGTTGTGGAGTAGCCTAAGAAAATTCATTCATAAGATTTTGGTGTTAATTTATGAAGATTATCTTTAGTATTCAGGATAAATCCTTTGCAACCAAAAATCTTGAAGTAGGAAAGACTAAGTTTTATACCATTCCATAACTCATAAAGAGTTTTATTAAGAAAAGGTCTAATTAAAACTCGATTTATAGAATAAAAAGCAGTACTTACAGCTTCAACCGAAAAATGTATTGCAATAGAATATTCACTCAACATGGTTCTGTTTATCTGTTGAAGAATTATATTTCTTATTTCAACAACACCATTCTGTTGAGGAGTTCTTGGTGTTGAGAAATTGTGAGTAATGCCTTTTCTACTACAAAAAGTTTCAAAATCAGAATTTTGAAATTCTATACCATGATCACTATGAATATTTTTCAATGGAATGTTTTTCACATTCTTAACTTGGGATCTAAAACTTTTAAAATAAGAAAAAGCTTTAAACTTTTTTTTCTAGAAAATAGACCCATGTAAATCTAGTGTAATCATCAACTAACACAAATACATAATACTTGCCTCCAATGCTTCATGTTTGTGTAGGGCCAAAGAGATCCATGTGCACTAACTATAATGCATTAGTAGTTGATACTTCACCAATTGATTTAAAAATTGATTTATGTTTCTTTTCATATTGACAAGGGTCACAAACTTTTGAAGAATCAAATCTAAGATCCGGTATATCCGTAACTAATCTTTTCATAGAAATTTTTCATAGGTTCTTAAGGTTACAGTGAACTAACCTTCTATGCCGCAACCAAGAATGATCTTCCATTGAACTAAGGAAAGGTAGATATTTTCTCCTAAGGTATTTTATGTTTAGTGTGTATACATTCTCTTGACTATGGGAATAAAGAATAAACTCTTCCTTGGAATTGTGTAATAAGCACTAATAATTCCTAAAATTCACAAGGTAACCTTCATCACATAATTGGATTATGCTAATGAGGATGTTCTTAAGAACCTTAACAAATAAAAAATTTGAAATCAAAGTTTTTCTAAGAAGAACTATGTTACCTATACCAATAATTTCTCCCTGAGCATTATCTCAGAAAGTTACTTTTTCTCCTTTCATATTGATAATCTTTTCAAAATTGTTTTTGTTACCAGTCATATGCTAGGAACATGCACTATCCATGTACCAAGTAATGATGTTGGTACCTTCTATATTTTCATGAAAATAAGAAAAAGTTAGGTTTTCAAAGTCTATACTTTCTTGGATCTGGAAATCTCAGAAATCAAAATTTTAGGCACCCATTTCTTTTTAGAAAAATAAGCTTTATGAAATCCTAAAGACTGAGTTTTTTTTAGGGAACACTTTTTTTCCCAGTGTCCACCACACTAACACTTAGTGCAGAATGGAGAACTTTGAGGAACAAAATAATTGTTACTAAAACCGGTTTAGAACCAGTATAACCAAAACCAGAACCATTCCTTAGAGGTCCGATTTGATAATACATCTTATCAAAATTTTCCTTACATAAGGTAATGTTTTAAAAACACTTCCTCAAGAAAAAATTTTCATATTTCAGTTTTATAACCAAGTTCTTTTCTTCTAAAACATTTGATTTTGAACTAATTTTTGGCTCGAAAACATTTTTCATAGAAATTACGTATTCTAGATCCTTAGAAAGCTTATTCTTCTTAGAATTTAATTCCTCAATATTTTTTGAAATACTTCTGAAATCAGAAATTTTATTATCAAGATCTTTAGAAAGATATGATATTTCCTTAGTAAGAATAATATTCCTAAAATTTTCCTTTTCAATCTTTTTCAAGAGTTTTGAATTCTCAATTTCAAGGAGTTTGGAAAACCTAGAAATTTCTTCATAGGAAGGTAAAGTATTATTTTCATCAGAAGAGGATTCTTCATCTGAATAGTTATAATATTTATCATTAGTATAATTTTCATTTAAAGAAACATCAGTCATTGATTCAACATTATGCACCTTATCCATTAAGAAATGATTGTCAATAGGTAGTCTGGCTATTAGACCAAGATTCTTCTGTCCAGAAGATTCGTAATCTGAAGATTCATAAGAAGATTCACCACCACTAGCAATCCAGGTGTCATTAGCTTTCAATACTTTCTTAGATTTAGATTTGTAGTACTTATTTATGTTTCTTTCAGAATTATTTTCCTTTATTTATTTTCTCTTAAGCATGGGACAATCAGGCCTTATATGTACAGCTCTCAGGCATTCATAACATGTGACTTCTGAGTCTTTCTTATTTTTTTTCCTTTTTCTTATATCTGGATTGAAAGTTCCTCTGTCCAAAAATCTTGTTCATCCTTCGAGGAAGATTTTCTAATTCATTCTCTGAGGATTCACTTCCACTAGATTTGGATTGGATAACAACCTTATTAAATTTGGATCTGGTAACTCTCTCAGGAGTCTTAGCTTTCGTATGATTTGAAGTTGTAGTAAAAGTAACACTGCCATTCCCATTATTCTTTTTAACATTATCAACATCTCTCTTTATTGTAGTCTTATGTTAAAGAAGGGTTCAAAAAATCTCACCAAGAGAAATCTGAGTAACCTTTCTGTTCTCATCAATAACAGTTCTCTTGGATTCCCACTCACTGGGCATAATGTCAATGATCTTATCAACAAGAGTTTCATCATCTAATACTTTCTCACCCATTGATTGTAAACTATTCACAATAGTCATGAATCTTTGTTGCACCTTACAGATGGGTTCTCCATAAGGAAAGCATAAACGATGATATTCAGCTCTGAGCATGGATCTTCTTGTTTCAATTACTTTGGAATTTCCAAAGTGTATAACTTCAAGTTTCTTCCATATACAATTTTTTGCTTCACAAGATTAAATTTGTCTATATATATTTCTAGTCATAGAACAAAGAAAAGTATTTCGTACCTTATAATTCAGTTGATATTCATGATTTTCTTAATTGGTGAAGGTACTAACTTCCTTGTCAGGGATTTTATATCCTCCAGTAAGCATAACAAAATTATCAACTCCAGTATTGATAATGAATTTCTTCATACGATCTCTTCAATATTCATAATCATTCCCATAAAAAATAGGTGGTCTTGTTGGATTTAGATTGTCTATTGAACAAACATTGATGCCTTCCATCTTTAATAAAAACCCTCCAAAAAAACTTATTAGTAATACAAGTTTGTAAGCAAGGAAAATATTCCTAATCAAGGATAATGCAGAACAAGAGTATCTCTAAGAAAAAATGTATCCGAACTTTTTTAGTCCAAAAAACTGATTTTGAGAATAAGAAAATGTTGAAATCTCTTCTAAATCTAATTGTGATATTAATTTAGATTGAACCAATGCTCTGATACCAATTGTTGAGATGGTATGTGATTATGAAATACTCTATAATACCTAATGTAGGATCTAAATAATAGAGATACTGAATCAAGTATCTAAAGATGCTTAAAATACAAGAGGGGGGGGGGGATTTGTATTCTTTAAAAATTCTATTTGAAAATTTTAATGATGGTTATATTTAACAAGGTTAAACAAAATAATTCACAAAACCTCTAGTTCTACACACTTGCTTGATTCCAGAAATATGATTACGAGAATGTGAATCCAGAAAGATGGTTTCAGAAAATGAAACTTAATGAAAGTTTACAATGATCAATATTTTACCTTAAATCATATAAAATCTTACTAAATCAGAGTACAAGTATAAGAGATTATAAGATAGTTATACTTTCCTCAACAAATAAAATGCAGCGGAAAACTTGTAATAAAAAAATAACAAGTAGTAAATCTTTTAACCCAAAGAGAATGGTATACAACAACCTTTTATAAAGGTATCTTGATTTATACATTCATGAAAGTATGTCTTACCCACACAAGGGTAAGCCCTCGATATGAAGATCAGAGTCTGTCTTGCTATCCCGCAAGCCCTCAAATTTAAGTTAGTCGACACCTCTGTCTTCCTCAGCAAGGAAGACCTCAACTTCAAGGTAGTCGACTCCTCTATCTTCCTATCCCCAGAAGCCCTCAATTGTACACAACAACAATCAGAGTTGCACAAAGAAAATCTGAACAAGAAGTTCAGTAGGCACTAAGCATGAGAGTCTCTCTCTAGAAATCGCTTCAACAACATGTAATCTCTAGAGTCATAGAACAGTCTTGAGATCTTTTAAAATGAGTTCTTATTTATAGGCACAACACCAACGGTTGGATCCCTCTTCAAATGGTCATATTTTTCCTTGAATTTCAGAGGGAACTGTACACGTGTCACTCAAACAATGGTTAGTTAGTAACTGAATGCACGACATCATTTTATAACGAAACTAGGGTAAGAAAAAATATGGTTACATAACTAATATACAATATTTAAAATGTAAGAAAATGAAAGTTCATTGTCTAACCAAAAATGAATTTGGAGTCTATAATACAAGGATATTCAGATTCTCTTTTCTAAGGAATTCGGAACCTGAACTTACAATGTTTGGAGTCAGAGTTCTTGAGAATTAGGAGTCAGAAGTCATATAAATTTGTAACCTGAATTCAGTGTCAAAACCTAGAAGAATTCGTAATAATAATTTAGAGTTATTATTCACAAGAGTTCATACTCAGAATTCATATTCATAATTAGGAGTTAGAACTTAGAAGAGTTCAGAGTCTGAATTCAGAAAACTCGGAGTCTGAACTCAGAAGAGTTTAGAGTCTGAATTCAGAGAACTCGAAGTCTGAAATCAGAAGAGTTCGTAACCAGAATTATGAGAATTTGGAGTCAGAACTCAGAAGAGTTTGGATTTTGAATTCAGAGAACTCGGAGTCTGAACTCAGAAGAGTTTGTAACCAGAATTCTGAGAATTCAGATCCTAAAATAGAATGCTTCATATCTAGGTATTTATAGGATTCTAAGGTTTTAGTTACAATCCAAATTTTACACTTAGAGAAATTATGATATGAACAATAAAAAAATGGTAAGAATAAATTTCCTTGGGGAAGGAAATTTTTCCTTATAGAAGTAAAACACATGGAAAAATGAAATTTTCCTTGATATAAGGTGTTTGTGATTTTTAAAACCAGAAGTAATGGTAAAGTCATAAGGAAAACTTATTGACTTAACAATATCCCATAAGTATGAAGGAATTGAAAAGTCATAAGGAAAACCTCATTGACTCAACAGGCACTAGAGCAGCCTAGTGGGGCCCTCCTTGGGGGCCCTTGGAATGAGATCCCAGCTAGGCTGACCTAAACATCACCCACCTCATCGGCATAGGGAAGGGAGTCATCGAAGCGTTTTGGGGAGAGGCTCCCGAAACAATTGTGCATCGGAGTGGGGTACAGTGGCTCCCAACATGGTCCTTGGGGGTGGAGATGGTGAAGAGGCACAGATGCCTCTAAATCCTAGCAGGCCATATCCTGAGTTGGGATAATCCCCTCCTCCTCGTATCAGCAGATGAGGTCGTTTATCACCCTTCGCCAAATGAATTCAGATGGGGAGATGGGGCGTGGGTGCCCAACAGTTGTGGGCATGGAATCTATCACATAAGTGGTGAAGCCATGTGGAATTTCTATATTGACATTGCCCCTGCCCCTATGTCGGGGGATGGGAGGTGATCAGTTTCCTATTGCGGCATCTTGGGTCTTGGAAGGTAGGGAGATTAAACCATTAGTGATGAAACAAAGAAATATACGTTCAATGCCCTAGTGCCATTCCATATTCCATGGTTGGTAAGAAGGATCCATTCTAACAATGTCATAGAAAGGGATGCCCAATGTTCAACTGTGCCAACTTATGGTGAGTTTCATGCCATACCCACTATTTTCTTGGCGGGACCTGGCACCCGATAACTTGATCCAATGACACTCTAGTCTACTGAGGTATCGAATGCTACTAATATCCACATTGAGGATAAGAACTTCACGTCGAGTTTACCATTTTTGTTTCTGATGCTTTTCCGGGGTGTGCACATCCGTCTATTTGAGGAGGACGGGGACAGGATGACTATTGCCCCGCATTCCCTCTTTCCAAAGGCGGGTGGCATCCGTCGCTTATTCAGGAACGTTTTCTCCTTGATGGATATAAGATGATGGGATGTTGACACTTCCTTTTGTGGATTCCTCCTTAGAAGTCGTTACCTAGTCCGAGTCTCCCTTGTAGATTAAGACGTTGTTCGTGAAGCTCTTACCTGTGCCATGTCTTCATGGACACTGATTAATTATGTCGCTTCTATCAGGATATTCCAAAGGGTCCAGTTAGGGAAGCAACCTTCAGCCGATGAAGTAGTTATGATGGAAATCATTGGCGTGTCTGGATGCTAGAACACTGGCACATCTTGGTTTCTTCACCTTATGATAGGGCTTCTAGAGGGCGTGGAAGCCCGAGGCATCCCACGTTGAATGTGGGGAATTATAGGCCATGGGAATTTCACTGAGGTTTTCTTCAACTTCCCATGTTTAACACAAGGTATGTCATAGGTTTAACATCTAGATAAGATGGATCAGACTGATCAGAACACTGACTGGAGTGGATTAGATGGGTTCTACCCTTGGAGGGATCACTTATGCTGAGGATAACACATAGTGAGTTACCCGAGTGCTCTTAAAGGGAATGGAAAATGATGTGGCATGATCCCACTGGGACATGGAGGCTAGGGTGATAATTACGATGGGCGATGGGGGGTAGAGAGTGGATGAAGAATGATATGGAACCGATTTGAGGACATCGATGATGTTGGGATTGAGCTTCGAAGAGACTTCCTATATATCCCCATGGTAGGGAATCAAAGTCCACATAGTTCGGTAGGGTGATGGGACACCTAAGGAGGTGACCCGTATGAATGGGACCCAGAGGAAGTGAAATTTTCAGGTTGGGGCATGAAATTCGGGTGTGTGTGGAGGACAACAAACTGATGACATGCTAGGGCTTACGCATGATTACTGGCCTGAGAGTTGGTCTGACGTTGTAGGGGCAGACCAAAAATTTGGGTCCCAATAGAGGGTACTACAATGGCTTACCACTGGATGGGTCACAACGGTCTACTACTGGATGGGGTCACGGTGGATTACCACTGGATGGGGTGGAATCTCATGGAGGATTCCTACATACCCTGTCTAGGGGAAAAGGATCAAAGCCCACGTAGTTCGAGCAGGTATAGTTTAACGTCGTGTGGGACGAAAATGGGGCATTCCGTTTAACGTCATGCAGGATGGGGGTGGACTGACGTGAAGTAGTCAGGACCGATGTGAGTTGGGATTGAACCTCAGGGGGGCGTCTTGTGTACCCTTCCTTGGCATGGATCAAAGTTCACATAGTTAGGAATGGGTTGGTGAACTAACGTGAAGATGGTTGGGACCAATGGATGGTGGGATTGAACCTTAGGGAGGCTTCCTATGTACTTTTCCTTGGAAAGGATCAAAGACCACATAGTTCCGGATAAAAAATGGTCGGGACCAATGGTTGTTGGGATCGAACCTTAGGGAGGATTCCTACATACCTTTCTTTGGAAAGGATCAATGTCCCCATAGTTTGGGATGGGTTGGTTAACCGATGTGAAGATGGTCGAGACCAATGGTTGGTGGGCTTGAACCTCAGGGAGGCTTCCTACGTACCTTGCCTTGGCAAGGATCAAAGTCCACGTAGTTCGGGATGGGTGTGTGAACTGACGTGAAGATGGTGGGGACCAATGGATGGTGGGCTTGAACCTCAGGGAGTCTTCCTAAGTACCCTACCATGGCAAGGATCAAAGTCCACGTAGTCCGGGATGGGTTTCGGGTGCTTACACTCTAGCATGTCTAGAGAGGATGTCATGGTCGATGCTTACTCTAATCCCACATGAGTTATGCTCAGTGTGAGAAACAAGAGGCAGTAGAGACCCGACGACCATGTTGTGAAAGGAGAATATGTGGGAAGTGGAATGGGGATTACATGTGATTAACAGCCCAAAGAGGAAATAGGGGATTATGTATCGTTAGCAGCCTAGGGAGATGGAGATTAGGACTTACTCCAGGATGGAGGCCCGGAAGGCAACAAATCCCAGAGGGAGAGGGACGGGGTAACGTAGTCCCCTGTTCCCATATCACATATTAGTGTTTGGAATATAAGAAGATAGGAGGAGTAGGGATACTTCCTCCTGCAAGAAAGGCTAGGGGCTTACACCAAGGTGGATGCCCATTTCCCCGCAGAGAGACGCCGCTCCAGTAAAGAGGATCTCATCCCATGTGAGGAAGATCTCACTCCCATGGAGACTAGTGGGTATAGATAATGTATGAAATGGGGAACCCCACTTGTGATGCATGGAGCGCAGATATAGTTTAATGTCATGTGCTGAGGATGATGGTGCGTGGCAGTTTAACGCCTTGTAGCTCGGATGAGGTGGGTTCACTCTGCACCCCTAGGACTTACATAAATGATACTTGTCTACCCTTGGGGAAGGGAAGGCATCAGCAACGCTATGGAATCGAGGTGTTGTAGAGTGACCCATTGAGGGGCCCACATTTTCGTGGTGATATGAAGAAGCAATAGCCGTTAGCATGCCTATGCGAAGAAGCATGAGGCGAAGCAACACCATGGGAAGTTCCATCCAAGGTACTTTGAAGTTACTTTGTACGATCATAGAGGGTCGTATGAGAGAAGGGTGTGTAACATAGATATTTTCGATATAAGAAGTGCCTGAAGATGATTCCAGAAAGAGGGACATCAAACACGTGCAAAAGAGTACGCACAAGGAGGATGTGTTCCACGCAAATAGAGCAGCAGAGTGGATAGGATGTTTTACACGCAATATAGGAGGTTTGTGCGCAATATGTGCACAACTGGAGCAGTTGCATGCAAAAGGCTAGGGTGGGAAGAAATGAATGTTTTTGCACAATAGAGGAGATTTGGGCGTGGGGGGGGGGTTGAGGTTTTGTTCCCAGGTGGATGGATTTGTGAACAATAGACCTAGGAGGTGAGGACTTGGATGAGGGACAAACCCTAGGGCTCCCTCACAAAGGCTGACCCCCCTGGGAGACCTGTCGCGGAAAATCCTATACCTAAAAGTCATATTTTTCACATATAAGAGGTGAATTCCATGCAGAGGAGTCAGTTTGGATTCTTCATCCATTGGAAGAGGAAGGAACACCATTCTATTTATAGGCACCCAGGGTCATCAGGTTCATGCAGAAGTAGACCAACACGGGAATCACAGTCCTGGTGTCAGTGGCGTGGAAGTTTCTACGGCCGTGCTGAAAACTCCTTCCTGTGTCGGCGACATGGAAGTTTCCATGCCCTCACAAAAAACTCCTTCTGGTCCCGCTGTTTTTTCTTGAAAGAAAATGATTTTATGTGCATGCCTTGGAATTTTTTCACAGCCCTTCAGTTCCTCTCAGAATTGGTCTCCGAGTTGAAATATATCTTCATTTTATCCAAGGATTCCCTCTTTAGGCCTTAAGTAGCTTTCAGCGTCTACAATGACCCTTTAACAAAATCCCTTATACATGGGAAAAAACTTCTAATTCTATCCTCAAATAGGGATAAGCATCTTCACTAGCCCTAACTTGGGCTAGGTATATCCACTAGTCCTCAATATGGTTAAGCACTAATTCACCCAAGTATCATACCCTAGTATCGATTCACACCATATATACATAGAGTTTAGATACTACTCTATGTTTAGGGCATCCTACTAGGTTTAAGACCCACCCTTAGGAATCTCCATTCTTTATCTTATTACCAATGGTTGGGGAGGGGGGAAGGTAATAAAAAATGGTAATCCTCCAAGGTGTAAGCCCCAAACAAATCTTCAACAACCATTAGTCAAGATACTCCTCATGGTTCTATAAACATGGGAATCCTCCTAGGTGTAATCCCCAATAAAATCCTCAATTACCATGAGATGAGATACTCCTAATTATTCTAGAATCTTGGGAATCCTCCTTGGTGTAAGACCCAACCAAATATTCAATTCACCATGAGTTGAGATACTCATCATGGTTCCTGAAACATGGGAATACTACTAGGTGTAATTCCCAACCAAAACATCAATAACCATGAGTCGAGATACTCCTCATGGTTCCAAAAACATGGGCATCCTCCTAGGTTTAATATATAACCAAATATTAAATAACCATGAGTTAATATACTACCCATAGTTCCAAAAACATGGGTATCCTTTTCGGTGTAAGACCCAACCAAATATCCGATAACCATGAGTTGTGATACTCCTTATGGTTCCAAAAACATGGGAATACTCCTAGGTGTAATCCCCAACCAAACCTTATATACAATGATTTGATATACTCATCATGGTTTTAGAAACACGTGCATCCTCCTAGGGGTAAGGCCTAACCAAATATTCAATTCACCATGAGTTGAGATATTCCTCATTGTTCCTGAAACATGGGAATCCCCTAGGTGTAATCCCCAACCAAACATTCAATAACTACTATTCTAGATACTCCTCATTGTTATGGAAACATGGGCATCCTCCTATGTGTTATGTCCCACCAAATAACCAATTCACCATGATTCTAGATACTATTCATGGTTCCAGAAACATGGGCATCCTCTGAGGTGTTATCCCCAACCACACCTTAAATAACCATGAGTCTAGATACCCCAATTAAATCTGGAAACATGGGAGTTCTTCTATGAGTAATCCCAAAAACAAATTCTCACATGACTTACCAAATAGGTTAGGTATCTTAGGGCGGCCCATGCATAAGATCCACCTTATTTCCTACTGTCTCCACATTAATTACACATGAATATTTTTGATTCAGCCTCAGTGCACAATCCCTCCTTTAAAATCTAATGGTACACTCTCTTGCAATGTGACTTATCATTTACTAGCTCCCATTTCTCACACCGAGCATGACCCATGCTGGCTTAGAGATTTATGATGCTCATCCCATTAGTATGGTAATAGTGCCTCTATTATGGGCCTCCTATTTAGGTGCAATACAGACCCATTCCACTAAAATATGCGGTCTATAATTAATTTTACTAATATGACACATAGGATTCCTCATTGAGGTTCAAAACCAATGTCATTTCTCCCTTATCCATTCCATCAAACTTTGTGGGGTTTGATTCCTGCTTTCATAGGATATGTAGGAATCTTCTTCGATGTTCAATACCAACTCCAAAACACCAACCACCTCCCTAGATAGTAATAAACTCTAGAGATCCCATCTAGATGAATTTAAACTAATGAATCATGAAATAATAATATAATGAGGTGGAATCTATAATATATATATAGGTTAACATCAAACACATGGTATTTATTAGATCATTGACATTAGGGTAACTAGTCATGCATTGGGATTTGGGAAGGATTTATAAATATGTATTAAATTTAAAATAGAGTCCCAAAGTATGTAACATTCCTCCTCAAAAGAGTTTAGTGAGCCTAACCTCCCATCCTCTCAACCAAAGCATTTTCTAAGATTTTGTGGGGAAAGTTCCATAGACCACTTTCCTTTAATAAGTAGGTCTTCATTAAATCAAAATTATTGTGGGTATATAATCCATCAGAAAAATACTTGGGTAGTTAGAATAATCCAAAAAGGTACATTGTTGGTTTGCCTAATCCTACTATGTTATGGGAAGGTGGTTAGCCAAGTTTATTATGCACTAAATGTATTAATGGTTTTCATTATCACTTGTTCTATTATCATATTCATGATATATTATTATGTTATGAAGCGTACCTATATTTTGTTCCCATTGATCCTGATTATTGAATCACGTTTTCACTCTCCTATGACTCATGTCTTATATTATACTAAAAGCCTTATGAACTGACTTACATTTTATGATCTATGTTTTATTGGATATGATTCTCTTTTGTTATGTATACTAACCTTGAATACGTTTTCATACCCATATGATAATATTATGATCACTTGTGATATTTGATTGATATCTATTATGTTTACCCTTACTAAGCATCTAAGACCACCCATTTTTTTTGTTTTCATTCCCCAAGATATAAAAAAGAGTATTAATTATGAAATTTCTAGAAGGATAAAATGTGTCAAGAATCTTATGAGAAATGTTGAAGACTTATTATAATAAAAATATTATATCTAATATCCAATGACACTAAACCTTTAGGTACTAGGATTATGTATGAATTTTTGATAGATAATATTTAAATTATGAAGATATTGTAAAATATATGTGTGTCATTCTTGGGTCATATGCACAACTAGAAAAAGGGATATTTCCATTGTTGAAAACCTTGGTAATAGGTCCCAATACCATTCTTGTAGCTTACTTCCATGGGTTTTCCCACCTGTGGTTACTATCTCTATGGAAATAGAGTTTGATCTATTACCACGATTTTCCAAACAATGGTAATAGGTCTCAAAGTTGTCAACCATGGATGTCTACCTATATCCATGGTTTAAACCATTGCCATAGGTTATATTTCCACAGTGGAAAACTGTGGATGTAGCCTTAGTAAATCATGGATATAGCATACAAAAATATGTCGCCGACCAGATTTGATTCCTGCACTTTACCCATACCTTTCATCCACCTAACCACTACACTGCCAAAGACTTCAGGTATATATATATATATATTATGTTATATATATTATAAAAAACCATGTAAATATCCTAAAAAACATGGAAATAGGGGTTCCCACTATTTTTTTGGTTGGAAAATTTTTCTCCCATGAAAGTACAAGAGACCTATAGCCACATTTCTATAGAACTGTGGAAATAGGATATGAGAAAAATGGCAATGGATATGATTTTATAAAACTATGGTGATAGCCTCCCTAAATCCATGGTTTTGAAAATCGTAGCTATAGATCCAAGACAACAGCCCATTATTCTTATTGTGTCTCAAATTATATTAACTCCAATGTGTAATGTATATGTTTTTAGAACCAGACTCAAGTATTTGGGTCTGGGTCACCTCAGCTGGTATCATAGAGGGATTTAATTATTTTTGGAGATTAATACTAGAAACAATTAGTGAAAACTCTAGGTATACATATAAATATAATCAAAATTCTAAAATTTTAATAAAATGTAGAGCATGGTTTCCTAGAAATGAAATCCCATTTTGGATACCAATAAGTGGATGCATGATTTGGATCAAATGCATCTAAGGATAATAACCATAGAAAATATTGGTTTGGTATTAACTTGATCTTAAATCTGTAAAAAACCAGTGGGTAGAACTACACACCTAGTTTGACACTTCCAAAGGATATTATTTGGTTGATTTACAAACTCTTTATCAACCATTATGAAAAATAAGGGGATAAAGCCTAAAAAATCCTATAAAAAACCAAAATTGAAGTCGAATGAACCTATAATTATATAGGTTTAAATTTAGTTTCCATAATTTAGGATATATTAGGATTAATTTCCATTATTATATTATCACTTAATCTTATTATTATTTCTTAATACTCACACTAACCCTTCTGGTTTTAGTTAATGGTTTGAGATTAGAGGAATTGAGTTGACAATGACTCTGATGGAAAATATGGTGATTATATAAATGAGAAACCAAATGGGTTGAGACATAAAGTGAAAATATTCATTTAAATGACATTTTATCCCATAAATAATAACCTATTACATGTTGATCTTTTGAACACACTGAACATGGAGAAAAAAATAATTGGGTCTTCTATGCATTAACGACCACTAACTTTTGTTGGATATTTCGATCCACTAATTTAAGAGAAATGGATTACTATGAAATAAAAGATATTATATATTTTTTAATGATAAGAGTAAGGAAAATTAATATTGGATGTCTATTAGTTGGAATTTGAAGTAAACCAATGGTGGACACTGAAAAATAACTTGAGTCCAACGGATGAAATCAACTCCATGAAATGGGAGGAGTTTATGGAGGTATTTTTCAATAAATATTTTCCTCAAAATATTCACACTAAAATTTAAATAGAATTCCTTGATCCATGTAAAAAGGAGGATCAATACATTTTTACCTGTGATGAAAAATTCTCAAGACTTGTGAGGTACTCTTCTAGTTTTATCATTGTCCCTAAAAGAAAAATCATCTATTTTTAGTTGTTTAAAACCAAGTCTTTATAAGGATTTGGATATAATGGACTTTTTATATATGGAGAAATATTTATATGTACACTTAAGGTAGAAATGGAAAGTGCATACTCTCATATTGTTCATGGATTTGGTAATAAAAAAAAGTAAAATGGATTTTTACATAAGCTTAAATGAAAAAACTATAATGGAAAATAATTCAACTTCTAAAATGTTTAAAATGTGGAAAGAATAGGGGGTAATTTTCTCCAAATAATTTTTAAATGATTCAATTGTATAATAGTAGGCCATTGGGAATTTTAATGCCAATGAGATTTGAAGAGGCCAACTACTGAAATAGATTGAGGGAAATGTTGACCTATCATACCACCCACACTCCAATAATTAAATTATTAGGAGTTTGGGAAATAAATCAAAAAGTGCACCAAAACATGGGCTAGCGATGATAATAAATTTCGAAACCCATTTAATCCAAGTGTTGGAGGTAGGGATTATTCAATCACAACTACTAAAATGGGCCATGACAATGAAGTGGTGTAAGGTACACTTATCATCCACTTAAGAACTGGAAATTTTCTATTTGATTATAGTTATAACCAATCATTTATATCTTGAAAATTTTATAAGAGAATCAATGATTAGATATCAAATTATCAATGAAAAATACTAGTTTTGTGACAATTCCATACCAAGTCAATATCACATCTCTTATAGAAGTTTGTGGGAGTATGTTTTCTATAAATTTTATTATTATCCCTTTAGTTAAAGTTAATATAATTTCATATACGGGTTTTATATCTCTAAATAGATTACATATTAATTTATAGGATACGTAAGTCACATTTATTACCCTATATAAATCCATGATCATTTATCAGTAAAATATTGACTATGAACTTTTTATAGAGATTAATTCCATTATATGGGTCTTAATACCCACTCACTAGGAATATTTTTGCTAAATTATTGGGGGGAAAATATGAGTTTCTTGGTCCTAATAAATGCAACATTATTAAATTTAGAAATTTTTAAAACCCCTTTTGAGTATAATAATATGTATTTTATAAGATAATTTAAAAAAATTAAAATTAAATTTTAACCTTATGTATGACATAAGGCGTACATAAGGTAAATACTTTTTACATATATTTAGGCTAGTTTTTGGGAATTTAATAAAGTAAAATAATTATTTTACAGTTTTAAATATGGTTAAACCATAAAATTAATAAAGGTAATATGAATTTATAGCCACTACAAAAACGTAAATTATAACTTACAAAGGTTACATATGGGTAATCCTATGCTCACGTAAAGGTAAGACTGAATTGCATAAAAGAAAACCTTGGTTTTTTTGAAGGATATGTAAAGGTAACTTACAGCTGTATAAGGGTAGGATACCTATTTAAGGGTAAAAATACTTACCCGCATCTGAAAACTTAGAACTAAATAAGGGTAAAACCATGTTACCCCCATGCAACACCCTTTTTAGAGAACATGTGTTTTAAACCCTGTTTTTAATTTCTCCTTTTCCAAATAAAACTTGTAACATTTTTTCATGATTTTAAAAAAATAAAATCAAGGGAAATAAATTCCCTTTTCTTGTTTAAATTTTTATATGTTATTTTGGAAGGTTTTAAACATAGGAATTCAAGAAACTCTTGAATGGAAAATTAAATGTTGATTTAATTTGGGGTTTTTAGTACTACAAACCCGAACACATTATGTATTCTTAAAAATATCCAAACCATTGATACCTTTGGTTTTTTAGATACTAATCAGTTCAATAATTCCAAAATTCCTCTATCCAAGTTCTTTTAAGTCTTCTTCGATCAATCCAAGTTCTTCTTATAATTTTCTAGATGCAGTAGAATACTCTCATTCTCTCTCTCTCTCCTCAATTCTTGAGTGAAATGGTTTTAAGGGGATAATTTATATATATCTTTTTCATGTATTTTTTTGAATTTAGTCCTTCCAAATATTTTTAAAAAAATTCTAAAAAACCCTTAAATGGTAATAAACTAGAATTATAGATGTATGAAAAAGAATGATTACATAGTTATCTCAGTTTTTTATGAAGAGATAAAATATAATTTCACGTTGAATTGATTATATTTCTTGGATAAATAAATTAATAGCACATGATATTGATTAAATAAATAATTTAGAAATTATCTAGGAGAGAGAAACTAATATCGCATGTGGTGTTTTTATTTCTTTCAGTAATAAAATAATTATAATCGGTTCTAGGAATCCTTAGCGAGTATATTGAAATAATTAATAAAAAAACATGATTTGGGTGATGATGACCTTGGGAAAACATGAAATTGATATAAATATTATTTAGGTAGGATGTTCCTACCATTTGGTATATTTTTTTACACTTTTTTTTATGATATGATTCTTTTATTAGAAAAACTTGTTTGACTATGTTTGATTTTGATCACATGTATGTGCGTGTGTAGCCCATAAGACCCATATATAATGTTCAATTACATGAGTATTCTTGATTATATTGTTATCAATGTTTGATTCAGATCACATGCACTTTTATATCAATAATGATTCTTATGATTCTATTCCATGTTTTCCCTTTGTATGCTCTACCCTGTTATATGTAATTACCATGCCTTTAGAGTTATTGTTCTTGGTACTCAAAATAGGTAGACTATTGTGATATGATTATCCCTTAGAATGGGAGTGCACATGAATTGTGACGATGATGATGATGATGGAACTAAACACAGGGTGGGGGGTATGAGGTCATTGAGGCTAACCTCGTGGCTTCAACATTTAGGGTATGATGACCTTATTGATCGACCTAAAACTTGATGCCTTAAAGATTTTGAGTGACATGTTCACTAGATGGAATTGTGGTGTGACCAAAAACATGATTAATTATGGATACTAAGTAACATGTTCATTATTCTTTTATCTAGTTCATGATCACTTCTAAAAGATTTTTTTTATCCTTTTGACATGGAACCGGATCAGGTATAACCAGGGATCATGGTGGCTTAGTTAGCACATGAACTCTCAACACATGATTGTTCTTGATTTATTTTGCATATATATTTATTATTGAATACACTTTTTTTACTTATTAACATATATTATGGATTCATTAGCGTAATCCTACAAGGTTTTATTAGCCACACCCTACATAAGATTCTATATGTGAATGAAAAATTTCAGATTCAAGATCTAGTTATGGGAAACTTGTTATTGATAGCAAAGATAAGGAGTATGGAGATGGTAGTAGTACTAGGATGGACTCAGAAGGTTTATATGGTGCTTATTTATTTATATTTTTAAGAATCATATACACTAATTTGTCTTACCACACTGGTATCCTAGTTTAATTATTTATATGACATGTGTACCATTATTATTACATTATGATACTTACAATTCTTATTTACATTATTATTATTTTATTTTATTGATATTTATGGTGTATGGGATTTCTAAGGGTATAGTCTTACAACTAATAATGTTCTGACCCTTTCTGCTATTCGATAGCCTCAGGCATGTGGGGAGGTGTATATGAGGTCTTATGCCTCTCCAACTCAAACTCGGTGGTTCAGGTTGGGGAAAAACAAAATGATATCAAATAGATTTTCCTTTATTTTTTAATATCCTAGGATTTTGTATAAATTATATAGGCCATGTGGAACTTAGGTAGAGGAGTTTCACTAAGTTTGGACAGATTATGTGTAACATACCTCTTAGTTACCATTGATTGGATCGTTGTTAAGGTTTAATGGGATTTGGGTGTGTTCATGCATCATGAGTAATAATGAAGGATCACATTCCCTATATATACCTATTGTGTACTACATAATAGTTCTTTAATTTAATAACTTTATTTTTTCTATCTATTCAGGATAGAACTGTATTCTCTATTGAGTGATATATTTGTTTTGGCATTAGTTAGTTGAACATTAACATGATTTTATGTTTATATATATATATATAATTGTAAATAATGTGTATGTATGAAGAAACTTGGGTGGTTCTATGAGGGATATACCTTGGGTTATGGTTAGCCTCTTAAGATAACATTTATGCGAAACCATAGACTGATTAGGATAATATTTTATCAACTTCAGGAGTTTAAAAGTTCATTTGACCTTTTAGAAAAAAACACCACCTCAGATATGCTTCAATTCTCTTACCTGGGACGAAACACCAGTTCCACCACATGTTATACTAGGGGATGAACTTTAGCATGATATCATACCTTCTCAAGTTGTTCTGGTGTTGGAGCCACTCCAACCTATATTCTTTCGGATTGAACCTTCCCATGGTGGAGGAGTACAAAGGACCATGGTTGACTATGCCTGTGAATTACAAATCTAGAATCTTCCAGCCTTTTAGGGAACTAGTGGACCACATGATTCTAAGTATTGGTTATAAATCATTTAGGGAACATTCTAATTGGTCGAGACATCATAATACTGGCAGGTTGAGCTAGAGGTATTTATGCTTTGGGGGCCAAGTAGGTAGTGGTGGGGTGTCATGGGATAAGTAGGTATATTTGAGGGTCTTTTTTGGAAGGACTTAAAGAACTCATTCTTCAAATAATTCTTTCCCAACACAATGAAGTTGGACTATTCTTGGTAATCCATGGAGATTCAATAGAGATAAAATAAGGTTTTAACATGCTCTACTCATTTCACCAAACTTCTTTGTTTTGATCCTCTCTTTTATGAAAACAAGGGACATAAGGACAAGAATTTTGTGATTATTCTTAATATTGATATCATATGACAAGTTATAAGATTCATCTTAATGATATAACAATAGGTTCTATGCATGGTCTTGACTATTGAGAAGGGCCTGGAAGAGGATCATGTAGTTCTTCTTCTTCCACCATTTAGTACCCAAGCGATTAGACATCCTCCTCCTACTCTGATTGTATCTTTTAGTAGTAGATAAAGGAAGAATGATGATGTGAAATAGGTTAGTGTTAAATAGTTGGAGTAGATCATTAATTATTCATCCCCCTCAATAGTATTTCCATAGTTATTCAACTATGGAAACATCATAAATTACCATAGGTTCTACCAATCACCTCAAACCAAGTGTCAATAGCGTTGTAAGATGGGGAATATTCAGAAAATATACACTAAATATTTGGAGATAAGTCTCTATAGGGGTGTGGGATAGACAAAATATATAACCCAAGGATCTATATGGGGTCCTCAACATCAGGCTTAGTCAACTATGAATTAGGCGAGCCATGCGCCTTAGGGTATGGGCCGTGGAGCTAAGGAAGGCTGAGTGTATGCTATTGATCTGGATCCAGTAAATGGTTGTGATAGATATTATACTATTCTAGGTATAATATTGATAATTTATATGATGTATACTACTTGTTTTTGATTTTGGTGCTTCTCATTCCTTTATATCTAGAAAAATAGTTATTGTACTTGACTTACTAGTCAAGTTTACTTCTTAATCTCTTTCCATTGATACACCATTAGAGAAGAAAGTGGACCATCTTCTGCAATTCCCATAGTATTATACAGTAATTTTTGGTTATGGATATATACGATACTTCATGATTATATAAATAAAAATATTTTATGTGATTATTGGTATGGACTGGATGATAAGTTATAGATCCCACATCGACTACTATTGTAGATGAGTATTGTTTAAATTTCCCAAGGAAGAGAAGTTCATGATGAATAGTGACTGGGATTTGGGAGCTGGTAGAGTGGGTTCAGATATGATCCAATATGGGATGATTATAATGTATATTGCAGGCTTGGATCTTTTAGTAGGATTAGTTTCACCCCCTTGTATTTTCCTTCTATTGTGGGTCTCTATCAGGATGTATTCCTAGAATATTTCATAGGAATTTCCCCTAATAGAGGATTTGAGTTCAAGATATAACTCATGCTATGTTCACATCCCATTTCAATACCCTCTTATTTCCTAGAACTGACCAAGTTGAAGGATTTTAATGTAAAACTCTAGGAATTGGAATATAAGGGTTTTATTAGGTTGATTACATTACCTTGGGGTGAACTTGTTTTGATTAATCAGAAGGTGTATAGTAGTATTTAAATCAATTTAGATTACCATAAGGTAAATTAGGTGACCATGAATAATATGTATCATTTCCCAGGATCAAGGATCTCTTTGATCAGTTGTGGGGATCTTGGTGGTCCTCCAATATTGATATCTAATCGTGCCATCACTAGTTAAGGGTTATAGAGGAGGACCTTGGTGTTTAGGAATAGGTATGAGATATATGAATATTTAATGATGCCTTTTAGACTAATTAATTCACTGATAGTGTTCATGGGTCTCATGAACCATATCTTCTACCCATACCTTGATTGGTTTGTTATGGTGTTTTTTTACGACATCCCCATCTACTCACCAACCCCAAAAAGCATGACCGACATCTTGAGATAGTAATTATTACAATTTGATCAAATCTTCTTTATTCCAATATATCAAAGTGTCACTTTTGGATTCATAAGGTAAAATTATTGGGGCATGTAGTTTCTAAGACTAGTATATCAATGGACATGGAGAAAGTAAAGGCGGTGATATTCTGGAAACATCCCTGGAAAATGTTTTCTATTAGTATATTTCTAGGCTTAATGGGGGTAATATCAGTGTTTTATCAATGAATTCTCCTATTTTTCTATATCCATGACTGTGATGACAAAGAAATGGGTGAATTTTTAGCTGTTCGACTTGTGTGAGGAGGATTTCCTTGAGCTGAAGATAAGGTTGACTACAACTCAAGCATTGATTCCTCATGGGATTGGGTTTGGATATGTCATATGTTGTGATGAATCTAGAGTTGTTTTGGGGGTAGTTTTTATGTAGAGGTATTAGGTAGTATCTTGTGGTCCACGTTAGCTGTGACTGCATGAGTGGAACTGTCATACACATTACTTGAATATGATAGTTTTTGTAATATCCAAACATTATTTAGGAACATTAATCTTTAATTTTTTGTTTGATACTTTTTAAATCCTATAATTGTGCCTCATTCTAGGCTTAAAATTATCTTTCAGAGGTGTTTGAGGGCCATGGAAGCTTAAATTGAAGAATTTTAGAGGTGGAATGCAACCCCAAAGATGTTGTAGTGCCACCACCTAGCCATCATACTACCTAATAGATTGGTAAAGTTACAAGAGACCCATTTTATAGCCGGTGGGGTCTCCATTCATACTGGAACATTGGAAGACACCGCTGTCTCACTAGTGATACCTACTTGCCAGCTAGTGGTGTGAGGCTAGGACAAATTAGTGATGGTATGGAGTCAATTTTTTCCTAGAAACCCCCATTTAAGCCTTTTTAGTCCCCTTTTTTTTCAATAATATAGGATTTATGAAATATGAAGATTAAAAAAGGATCCCATTTCTTCTCCAACATATTTCTTTCATTTTTATATCCATGGTTTGATCTATACAACTTGAATCAGTGATTTATAGGAAATGATGAATTCATTCTGTCATCTTCTTGGATCCCCGTCTTTCAGACTTGATAATGTGGATCTTTTTTTGTTAATAGGGGATCATGGTGTTGCATGTTGATTTGGATACTCAATATTTGATCTCTTTTCCTATGTTTGTTGAGGTGTTTGGTCTAAAACAACTTCCTAAGGTCTGTTTTATTTTTATAGTATGTGAATCTTGTGTGATCACACCAGAACTCCATGAACACAACCTATACTAATTGTAAACATGCTAAAATTATGAAAACATATTCATATAATTCCCATGGATCCCTTTGGGTTCGTTGGAATTGAGACTAGTACTTGAAGCTACCTGAGAGGTGTGCCAACCCTTGACCATAAATTAAAACTTGGATTGAATGAACCTAGATCCCAGTGATGAATTGAGTTTTTATTATTATTTAGCATAACAATGTGAATTGTCTTAGAATTTAAATTGATGTTATTATACTAATAAATAACCAAATGGATTGTATGTGTTTTATTAGAATGTAATTGGATTTGGAATGATAATATGATGGAATATTGATATAATGGCTTGAGAATGGTAATCAGTCATAATTGATATGAATAATGGAATTGCTATAATTATTATGACAATTGATAACATGGAATAATGGAACAAATGGTTGATAATTGGTAATTTGGATAAATTAACAAATATAAAATATCATAACATGTTTGGAATCTTTGATGAATTGGAATTAATTATCTCTTATTACTTTTTCCCCTAAAATGGATACTTCTCCCTTGGCATGGGTAATGCACCATGGGAACATGTAAACATATCTAGTATAATAATTCACATAGAATCTAGTATGATAGGGTTAATTTTCCCTTGGAATGGGAAATGTGATATCAGAACATGTAAGTGGATATATCTTGGGAATTCATATAGAGTCTAGTGTAACATAGATACTTCACCCTTGGCATGGGTAATGCACCATGGGAATATGTAATCAGTTATAGCTTGATAATTTACATATATTCCATTATTGATGCCTAAGGATGAGATGTGTAGTTATCTGACACAAAATATGGATGATTTATACAAGAAAGAATAATCCACCAATGAAAATTCCTACCAGACCATCGATACATGGTATGGGTGATTCAACCTAGGTATGAGAATCTGCCAATGGAAAGTGATATCCAGCATCATGTTAAAGAAGTTTTGGTTGAACCCAAGTGTCAAATAATGGATTGAGGGTTGATGGGTTCATTTTATGTTCCATTAATTTATGAATCAATTCCACAATTTATAATATTGTTTGACAAAATTTTTATTTACACTAGATTGTTTATACACCATGGGTGTTGGCCTATTAAGTTTTAATCACACCCTGTTTGGGTTCCATTTGGTTCCTAGATAGAGTTCATGGATTTAGGTCTAAAAAATGGAAAAGGGGCCCTATGTTTGATTAGTTTATTTATATATGGTATTGGATCATAGAGACAGGACTGGGCATGGTGGTCATGACTGGGTTTTTTATTCTTTATCTTGATGTTTCTCTTTTAGTTATTTTTCTTATATGACATCTGACACTACATTTAGTTGACATTAAGTATGACATGACATGGTTTATTATATTCTATTAATTTGGATTTATCTATTTATCTTTATGAGATATATGTTTGATTTTTTTATCTTATTTCCATTGTATTTTCTTCTATTTTCTAGAGGATATAGTCTCTCCACAAAATTTCTTAGGCACTCACTACTAGTCAAAAACCACTGAAATATGGAGAGGTGTTCTTGCGATAATGTAACTATCCATCTAGTCACATATGGGAGAATTGGGATGTGGAAATAAAAAAGTAGTATTAGATCCTAGGTATTTTATTTTTATTTACTATTTGGGAAGATTGATAAGAAACTATGATGTTTTGGGCTTGTTGATTAGCTCAAGCATGGGAGTAGGCAACCCTTCTGAAAAGGAAAATCCAAGTTCACAAGGATGGGATTATTGTTCATGGTATTAAATTATTATAGTTGTGATGTTATTTCACCTTGGGTGATTCACTTTTTGTGTAATGTTACTGTTTTATGAGAATTTACTCAAGATATGGTATTCCATGAGGTGAGTTTTCTTGCATAATGGTAGGAAAGTAGGGGAAATATGTTGACATTCATTGTTCATGCTAGGTGAATATTTACCGCATATGATATAACTACCTATGTAATTGTGAAATATAATCCTTATGAATATATGATAAAAAGTAATAAATGAAACTATTAAGACATGCCAATTCACTTGTTAATCCATGTTTTGGAGGAACCTTATGTTAGTAGTTCTATGTTGTCATCTAATTTTTTTGGGTTTAATATTGTTATGTATTAAGTGATCTAAGGAGTTTGTTGAATATTGTAGAGAGAATGAATCCATATTATCTTTAAGATTAGAATCAAGAGATTAGTAGTTAGAAAACACCGCATGCAGCTGATCCAAAAATTTCTATAGCTACGGGAAACCAGATAGATGATTAGCTTCATGATAGTTTCCTATAGGTCATATGATCTATAGAGAGGGAGAAAAATCATTACGTTCCATCTATTTCAGATCTAAATAGGGAATTATAACTATATCACTAACTCACACTCACTAGGGAGGGAGGCCCCCAAGAATCTGATTTCTGGATTGAGTTAGTATAGGTGATATTCAAACAAATGGATACACATGTAGACAAGAGGTTTAATATTAATTTTTATATTCTATGAGGTCTAGAAATGTGCCAGTGGGATGTCATAGAGTAATTTAGAAAATAAGAGAATGTAACCTGGATGGAATTTGAGATGAAGTTCCTAAGACACTTTTATCCAGAGATGATGAGGGATGAGGGGGATCGAGTGGTCATTCACCTGACATTGGGGAGCATGTAAGGGATGGATGACACTAAACATTTCATCGACCAATAGTGTCTTTCTCCATATTTGGTAGCAGATGAGATAACTAGGGTGAATCACTTCTAGGATGAGCTTCATTATGATATTAAGTCAAAAGTGAATATCTTTTGGCTAAGAAAATTGTTTGATGTGATGAATCGGGCTCTAATCACCAATGTGAACCTAAAGGAGGCCCTGAGTTGTGGGTAAGTAGTATCAACATGATGATTGGTGAGATCTTATTTATGAAGCAATAAACACCACTATGATAATTACCACCAAGGAAATAGTGGAAAGAGTAACTAGGGGAGTGAACATCCATATCAGTACTATATCTAGAGGAAGTGATTTCCGTGTGGTAGGGACAAACACAATATCTTCCATTGTATTTTTCCTATTTTGGAGTGTTGAACTTATAGTAGTATGGGAAATATTTATAGATTTTTTTAGAGAACTCAATAGTTGAGCAGTGGTAGAGGATCATGGAAAGAACTAGAGTCCGGAAATGACTCAACGACCCCTTAGAAGACAAGTAGTTAGAGTTCACTTGGTCGCTCAGGCTAGGGTAGAGGACATGTGTAATGAACCGACCCAGGTTATCCTCAAACCCGACACCCAAATTGATCCATCACATACATGAAGGGCATTCTCGATCCCCATAGGCTAACGAAAAGCACCCGAGCATCGAACAAAAAAACTGAGGGAATGATTTCACCCAACCTGAACAACCACATGGATTATATATACAAGGAAATAAACGAACAATGGAATTATAAATATATATATATGTAATAACTGTAATAAAATAGAGGACATGAACCTCTCCACCTCAATACAAAATGAACGAAATCCAACCATCTCAATATCATCTACCCATCCCAGCTGACATGAACCTCTCTGCTTCACTGTGGCACCTTGCCTTTCCCTGCACTGGAAGTCAAATAAAGGTCTACGCACCACTGATGCAGTGCACAGAGTGTGAGTTAACAAGCTCAGTAGGATCCCACCCAGGTGTTCCATAAAAAGTCTCTGTATAAAAATCCTATATGCTCATTTTTAAATAAAACATGGCATGATAAGTAGTAAATAAATTTTATAGAAAACATGATAAACATTCCCTTTTCCATAGTTCTAAACAAAATCAGTTATAGCATTTTCCATAGAATTTATTCATATTATTTTACACAATAATAAACATTCATTTCAAGTCTAACTCATAAATCCAAGTAGTATAAACTATAATCACAGGTATTACAACCCCAAGTATACTACAGGTCTAGACAGTAGACTACTCATACCAAAATAATCAAGTGCACAAAAATGATCCTAGAACAACGGGCATAGAAAGAAGAGGAATACCCCATGAGTAAACCCCCAAAAATTTCAATATCAGTCCCCTAAAACAATAGGCCTAGGAAACTAAGGAAAGACCTAAGACAAAACTCCTTTATAATCATAATGAAATAGTTGATGGCCTCAAGCTAAATATTCAACCTAATTACCCTTGGTAACCCATGTGATCTCTTTCACAAACTCTTTTCAATGTCTTGAAAACCATTCAAAACCATTTCATAATCAATTTATCAAAAGCCAGGGAAAACTATTTTTCTTTAAAAATCATTTTTTAACACACAAAAAATAATGCCAATTTCACTAATCAATTTATAATGAAATTTTAAAAGAAAAACTTGCATGTTCATTATCATAGGTTAGAGATGGAACCACCTACCACAAAGTTTGGGTCGCACCCGCCCGCAATGAAATACAAAACCAAGAACGAAACTCAAAAGCACTAATTAAGACCCTAGGATCCAATACACAACAAGATTGATTGAAACATAAACAAAAAAGGCAAAAAAATATATAGGAAAACCACATACCTCAAAGAAGGATGCCCGCTGCACCACAACCAACAAAGGAAAAAAGGCATTTGGAATGAGATCTCACAACGAATCCTGAGAGATACACCGTCGAAAAAAATGAACCATAGCTGATCAGATAAATCTGGAAGATGTTGATTCTCTCAAAAATGAACCAAAACTGCTATAGGTAGAGATCCAAAAAGGCTAGAGATAAAAGGACTGAGAAAAACTCTCGAACATGTGAATTTAAATTGGGCACGAGCCGGGTCATGATGTGTACCCCTTGGTTATGACGTGAAGGCCATGATGGATAAGTTACATAGAAAAAACCATCACATTATGTTAAAAAACAATATTTAACGACTACACAACATGAAACTCAGGTACACGATGTGTACCAACTCATGTCATGACCCCACATCATGACTTGAATCCATCCCCAAGTATAGGTCGTGTACTTTAGGTACATGGAATGTAATTCAGGTACACAATCTGTACTTTCGGTACAAGACCTGAAACCTGTAGTAATCCCAAGAAAACTTCTTTTTAGGATTCTTAATCAAAATGGGACTTAGAAAAGGTGGAAAACTAACTCGATCAAGGTAAAAAGATGTTATAACATTGTACCCCAAAATAAGAGCAATAGTATCCGCTAGAGGGAGAATCATAAAGGATTCAGACTGGATCCCATGGAATAGGAGTGAGTTATATGAATTCTATTTAGTGTACTCATACCAGTCTAAATATAATACCTTCCACTATTAGAGTTACAATTATTCTATCATATACCCATGTCATTATTATTTTTTATACATGGGAATTATATTCTTTTATATCTTCCCAATTTTCCAATGACTTGGGTTTGACTATAGAGAGATCATATGGGGTTATGACCACTAATAAACTATTAGGGGTGTGATAAAAGGGTATTAGATACTGTGAGGAGTGTTATCTTGAAATTTTTGGATATCATTTACTTTGGGAGCTATTTATGTTAGAAATGGATGGGTTCAATTTCATTTTGGGTATGTATTGGATGATTCTATATCAGGATCATTTTTATTGTTATCAGTGGAGAGTGAATTTTCTATCTCCAAAAGTGGGTATCTATATCCATTATGGCGATTGATATCTTTAGGATGGTTGTGTAGGACAAATTCAGTGATGATCGAATTCTCTCACAGCCCAGATTAGAAGCCATGTTCTGGATGACATAGAGTTATAGTAGAGTACTTTTCCTCCAACAATGTACTTATTTTAGGATGTATTTTATGAATATTTATCTTTCTTACCACTAAATTGGTTGATCATGTTCACTATCATGTTTGTGATAGGATCCAAACTTTTTTCTATACCACCCTATAGGGTGGAACCAATGGAGTTCTAGGAATTGAAAGAGTAGTTGGATTATTTGGAAGCCAATGGATTCATATGGGCTAGTAATTTACCATGGGGTTCTCATTTACTTTTTTACAAGAAGGATGATGAGATTTTTCACTTATGCATGGATTATTGGAGACTGAATAAGATGATGCTTAAGAATCGATATCTCCTCACATGTATCGATGAACTCTTCAATCAGATGAGATGTTCTTAAAATTTTTCCAATATTTAATTGAGTTTTGGATACCATCAGTTTAGAGTGAGACCATATAACATAACATAAATTAATTTTAGGAGTAGGCATGGATTTTATGAGTTCATGGTAATGTCTTTTGGTCTGGTGAATACACCGATGATATTCATATCCTTTATGAATCATATATTCCATTTATTTCTAGATCAATTTTTGGTGGTTTTCATAAATTCCATATTAAGAAAATTCTATTATAGAGATGATAATTCCAAATATCTTGACATTGTATAAAGTAATATAAGATTGAATTGTCTTTATGCTAAACTATTTAAATGTCTCTTATGGATTAATATGGTTCACTTCTTGGGCCACCTTATCTCAGATCCTAGAGTCTCAGTGGACCCATTGAAGGTGGAAACCATGGTATATTTATAATGACCAAATAACATCTTTGATATTCAAAGACTTCTAGGTCTGGTAGGCTATTACAAGTGTTCTATCCTGGACTTCTCCATTTTAGAAGTACCGATTTCTAGGCTACCCGAGAAAGGGATAAAGTTTTTTTTATGATTCTTGTGAGGTTGATTTATAGGAATTGAATATATGGTTAACCTTGGCACTAATCCTCACTTTACTTGAGTCAAGTAAAGAGTATACTATATACTATAACACATCAGTAGTTAGGATTGGAGAAGTTTTATGCTGGAGGATCAAGTGGTTGCTTATGGATTCCGGTAGTTGAGGCCAAATGGGAAGAATTATTTCACTCATGATATAGAGTTAGTAGCTGTGGTACATGCCCTAAGATACTGGTGAAATTATATTCTAGGTGAAAGGTTCAATATAAACATGAAGAACAGTATCCTAAAGTAAATATTTACATAGATGGACATAAACCTTTAACAAATGAGGTAGGTCGAGTATCTGTAGTCTTTCGACTTTGAGTAGGAAAAAACTATAGTAAAGGGTAATATAATTGTTAATTACTTGTTTAGAAAGACACAATCAGAGGTAGTGGATGAATCTTATGATGAGTGGAGAATAATGGTTCTCATTATAAATATTTATCTAGATGTTTATGAGAATTTGGGGAAAGTGAATTTGAAATCAACATATATTTTTATTTTGATTGTAGATCAGATAAAGAGAGTGTATTTATCTAATCTATAGGGTTTATCCTTGAGGGAGAACTTATATTTTGGGGGGACACCATCTAGTTGGTCTCTTGGTAGTGATGAGATTCTTCTTATTTATGACAAGATCAGGGTTCCTACATATTTTCTCGAGGAGATAATGAGATAATTTCATGCTTCTAAATGGGTGGTACACCCCAATTTGACAAATATGTATTGTGATAACTGTAGGAAATACTAGTGGAAAGGGATGAAGAAGGAGATAACAGGATTTATGGCATGATGTTTCACTTGTTAGCAGGTGAAGAGAGAGTATAACAATCTTTATAGGTTATTGTATACTTTTCCCATTATGGAATGAAAGTGGGATTATTTCACCATATACTTCACGAAAATATTACCCAGAACACTTAAAAAATGATTCATTATGGGTGATCATGGATTGACTGATGAATGTATCCCTTTTCTTTATTATTAAGGAGACCTTCACCATTGACGATCTGTTTAATTTGTATAATTAAGATATAGGTCGATTTCATGGTGTTATGAGGAGTATTGTTTCTGATTGATATCACCATTTCACATCATCTTTCTCAAAAAGACCCTTATAATGTGTTAGGATCATAGGTCCTTCTGAGAATAACCTAACACCCTTAGTCTGAAGAGTAATCTGAATTGATGATTTAGATTTTATAGGACATGTTTCTAAATTGTGTTTTAGAATTTGGTGGTTATTTAGAGTATAATATAGAACTTTTATAGTTTTATTACAATAAAATATTCTAGTCATCATTTTAAATTGATACTTTTGAGGCCTTGTATGAGAGTTCTCACCATTTTACTTTTTGCTAGTTAGTGGGGGAGAGTTAGTGCTCATTGGACCCAATATTGCATAAGAGACATCTGAGTAGGTTAAATTGACTATGAAGTTGTCAGTAACCATACATAGTTGGAATAAATTATACACTTCCCATTAGATATGACCTTTAGAGTTTTTGTTTGGTCCCCAAGTATTTATTTGGGTGGTTCTTAGGCTAGGGAAAAGCTATATTTGGATGTTGGAAAGCTAGATCTAGGGTTTATTTGGTTATTTGAGATAGTAGAGTAAATTATTTTAGTAGAATACCAATTATATCTTACACATAACTAAAATCTCATGGACAATGTATTTCATGGGTCATAACTTCAATGATATCACCCTAACCCTTCTCACATGATATATGTTTATGATATTGAGCTTGATGCTGATGTGTCCTTTGAGGAGTATTCAATCCATATTATTGACCATAGTGAGAAGAATTTCTTAGGGAAGACCATTCCTCTTGTGTGAGTGTAGTGGAAACATGGGAATGTTCAAGAGTATACCCTGGAGAGGGAGTTTGATATATTGGCGTAGTGTCCTAAGTTGTTCTTCAATACCACTTAGTTATATTTGGGATCAAAATTGGGGATTAGATATTATATGGTGGGGAGGTTGTAAAAAACCTCATTTTCTAGGTGCATTCTTATTTAATTTTTTTGTTTGAGACTTTTTAAGTATTATAATAAAGCACCATTCTTGGATTAAAATGATCTTTTAGAGGTGTTCAGGGGCTCCGTGAAGCTGATCTAGCAGAAGGCTAGAGGTGGAATGCAATAATGAAGATGTTTTAGTGCCACCAACTAGTTGCTGGGCTACCTAGAAACTTGGTAAATCTATAAAAAGTTCATTGGATATCTATTGAGACCCACCAACCAGCTGGTAGGAAATAGGCCACATGGGTCTCTTAGAGGGGACCCATCATCTAGCTGGTGGGGTCTCCTGCCATGCAAGTGTACTAGAAGACACCATCGGCCAGCTGATGGTGTCAGGATAAAATGGATTAGTTAGGGTTTGTAATATTTTTTTCACCATAAACCCCCTATTTAAGCCTTTTAATCCCCTTGTTCAACCTTAATATGATATTTAAGGTGGGTGGTATAAAACAAACCCCTAAGGTAAGTTTTGTTTCTCTAGTACTTGAACTTGTGTGATTGTATCAAAAAACCATGTGCATGACCTATCCTAATTACAAACTCACTGAAATTGATGAAACCATATTCTTATACCTCCCATGTATCGTTTTGGTTTTGTTGGAATTGATACTAGGACTTATGACCACCTAAGAGGCGTGCCAACCTTTAAGCCTAATTTAAAACTTGGACTGAATGAACCTGGAGCCCTATGATTAATTGGAAATTGTTTATAGTTTGTCTTAACAATTTTACTTGGATTAGAATGTGAATTTATGTTATTATCTTGATAAAGAATCACTTGGATTGAAAGTGGTTAATTATTATGTTATTGGAATTTACATGAAAACATGATAGAATATGGCGATAATGGATTGATAATGGTAATTGGGGTTAATTGATATGTGTAATGGAATTTCAATTTTTTTTGTAATAATTAGTAACCTGTCATAATGGAATAAAAGGTTGAAAATTGGTAATTTGGATAAATTAACCAATATGAAATATCTTAACACATTTGGAATGTTTGATGAATTAGAATTCATTGGATCTTATTTTTTTTTGTGAAATAGATACTTTTCGTTGTCATGGGTAATGTTACTTGGGAATATGTAAGCATCTATGGCATGGAAATTCACATAGTGTCTAATATGACATAGTTACTACTCCTTTGGAATGGGTAATGCACCATGGGAACATGTAAGTGAATATAATATGATAATTCTCATAGAGTCTAGTATAACATGGTTACTCCACCGTTATGATGGGTAATGCACAATGGGCACATGTAAGTGGCTTTAGATTGATAATTCACATAGGTTCCATTATATATTCTCAAGGGAAATATGTATAGTTATATAACACATGGAATTGATGATTCATCCTATGTATGAGTATCCTCCATTAGAAATTTATATTAGACCATCAATACATGGTATGGTCAATTCATCATAGATAGGAGAATCTGCCAAGGGACAGAGATATATAACCTCATATCGAAGCAGGTTTAGGTGACCCTAGTTTTTAACATGGAGCTCAAGGTTCAGCATTTTAATTTAATGTTCATTATTAATTTATAAATTAATGCCCCTATTTATCATATTTTTGCATGCACTTTTTTATCCAGATTAATTTTTTAGACACTGTGGGTGTTGGTATACTAATTTTTACTCACACCCTATTTGGGAACTATTTATTACCCAAAAATAATTCATGGATACAAGTATAAATAATGGAAATGGTACTTATGTTTGATTGGTTACTTTCTGGATGGGATTGGAGCATGGACATGGGAATGAGCATGGGGTTTGGTACTGAGTTTTTGAGTATTTATCTTAGAGTCCATCTTTTAGTTGTTTTTATTTTATGACATTCAACATGACATTTAGTTAACATTATGAATGAGATGAAATGATTTATTATATTTGATTGTTTTTTATTTGTCTATTTATCTGCATGAGTTCTATTTTTGATTAGTTTATCTTATTTTTTTTTGTATTTTATACTATTTTTATAGGGTATAACTCCCCACTATATTACTTAGACACTCTATACTATCTAGAAACCTTTAGCATACGAGGAGGTTCCCTTGAGTCAATGTAACTGCTCATCTTGATCACATGAGGGAGAACTGGGCCCGTGATTTTACAGTTATGGTCTGTGCTATAACAACCCAGGCATATCATACATTTATATTTCATATTTTTATATGAAGAGTCAATACATTATACAAACACACTTTAGTGTCTTTGGATACTAGGCACACAATATTCTAATTTGGTGAAATATCTTCAACATATCTCAAAAATATCTTCACATTAATTACTCTTCATATACATACCCTACTTAAAACCTTTATTCATAACGTGGGGAAAGGAAACATAATAAAGGGTGAGATCAGATGGTCAATAAGGGTAAACAAGGGAGACATGTAAGCACAACATGAACATAAGGGTATGAGAACATGATCATAACCTATGAAAACCATACCCTGCATATCAAATATTAGAATCTTGAGTCCTGGCATGAAGATTACCAGTTCATAAAACAAGGATTATAAGAAAATCAAATAACATGATCCATGAGAGAATAACATTGTCATAAAATAAATATTTGTGTCATATACATAAGGATATAAAATCTTATATGAAGGATACCACCAATACATTCATAAAATGTTTGGTATGGGCTAACAAACCATGTACCTACTCCAGGCTTGGGATAACCAACCATGTGCTCTATTTTTTGGTCTTGAAATAACTACACATGTACCCTCCTTTTTAGAAGAAGGATAACCACCCATGTACCCTCTCATATCATAGAACATTTAGCATTACCTAATTTATTTGAGGTAGTTATAGGTCCCACCAATCACATAACAAAAATCACAAATATGTGTACCATAAGATTTTAAAACATTAATTATATCATAATCCATGAAATAAAATGGATTTTATAAACATTTAATTATATCATAACCCATGGAAAAGATTTATGTTTCATAATCATTTCATTATTTCATCATAACATAACCCATTAAAATAATAGGGTTTCATAATTATTTTATCATCATATAACCTTTGGAAGAGAAACATGTTTCATAAACATGTTGTCATCATAAACCTAAAACATTTAGATAAATATTAACAATGGTATCCTTGGATGAAATCCCTAGTAATTCATAGACATCATCAAAATATGTCATCTTAGATGGAGAATGATTTGAAAATATTACTTGGAATATCTCTTGAGGAAAATAATTTTTCTTTGAAAAACAATTTTTTAAAACATAAAACATTTTGAAAATACTTTTATTTTAACATAAAAATAAATACTTATAAACAAATATTTATAAATAAATTAAAACATTTCTTTAGTAAAATATCATTTCCACTTTGAAAAACACTTTTTAAAATGTAAAACATTTTAAAAATCCTTTTTATTTTGAAATAACTTATTTAAAATATAAAAAATTACCAAATATTAATGATTGTATGAAGATAAATTTGAAAAACTATAATTGAATCTTGAAATAATTTAATGGTCATGACATTGATAAATAATGTTCATGTTGTGCATGTTAAAAAAAATATTTTTTCCCATTTTCGGTAAAATCCAAATGGGCATTATTTTGAAAATGACAGGAAGATTAATTTCAAAAAATTTTGTAAAAATAAAACAAATGTGTAAAAATGTATTTATTAAATAATTTATGGAATGGTTAAAAACATTTTTGAAAACCTTTGGATAAAAACATGATTTTTTAAGAAAAATGGTTTTTGACTGAAGTGATAAATAAAGCTGTTTTTTTCTTAAAAACACTTTCTCAATAATTTTAACATACAAAGAGTGAAAAAATCATAATATTAATTGAAAATATCATTTATAAAAATATTATAATAAAATTAATGTGTCTCTTGAGATATGTATCATATGATTTTATCATCATAAATATGGTCATAAACAATCTCGATAAATGATTAGATTGTAACATAAAATACTTACCACATTGGTACCATCGAAATATTATCCCTATGAAGGAATATTATTAAATGAACATTAAAATATCATGATGATAAATAAATTCATGATATTAAATGTTAAATGGGTTGTATACACACCTTTTACAAGAATATAAGTTTATAAAATAATCATATTTCTCAAAGAAAGAAAATTGAGACAAAAATCCCATACCGCTTTGGTAACTTTTGAACTGTAAAATTGATGAAAGATAGATATTAAAATGGATATGTAAATAATAATAATTTTAAGTATAATCATCATAAATACCTTTACATAAATTATATAAACCATATAAAAGAAACACATGGTAAATATGGAATTTGTCTTACAGAAAAATAAAAGTGAGACGAAAATCCATTACCGCTTTAGAAAAATTTTGAATCATAAGAAAAAATAAATAATAGAATAGAATGAAATAGTAAATATAATAAAAATAATTATTTTAATGATATAAAATTTAAATTGGGGCATTATATACTCCAAACAAAAGAAACTAGTGGTGAATTTTTATATGTCTACAAGAAATAAAATAGAGACTAGAAATCTCTTACCATAAGTCTCAAATTCCTTAAAACTCATTCGAACCTCCTATATAATAAATATAATTTTATTATAAATCTATTAAATGACCATTATTATATATATCATACAAAATATTATTTACTTATGTCCTTTTATTTCCATTTTTTTAACAATTGCATGTTAAAGGCACATTTCAGGTAATAACCCCTTTATTTTTCGTATATGTATTGATTTGTTATTTTCGGCCCTCTTACTTTGATCATGGTTCCATACAATAAATAATAATAATAGTGAAATAATTATAATACTTACACATCACTTATACTTTTAACACCAATCATGAAAGATGGTTTTGATAAATTATGTATGTTACAATCATGGATATGGTAGGGTGTATGTACGCATGAGTAACATTTCCATTTTTGAACGATCATTATGGAAAGGAGGTGAGTAATATAATATATTTAAATAATTATCATAATATCACAAATAAAATATTTTTTCTTTATATATACTTATACATATCATCCATGTGGTGTGGTTATGAAAAGAGAGTCACATCGCTTCACGAAGGCGGTAGTCCACACAGAAACGAATGATGCTATCATCTTTCTGTGAGGGAAAAGGTAAGAAATAAAATAATATATTATGCTATAAAAATGCTAAATATGTCTTTATTATCATTATTATCTCATTTATATCACATATACTTATCCTTGTTATCTTTTATGTAAAGTATTAGTGAAAAACAAACCACATCGCTTCACAAGACGATATTCTACCATACACACAAGTGACATTATTATATCAATACGGAATGGAATTTAAAATGGTATATATATTATATAATGAATAAATAGTTATAATCATGTTATAAATATCATATATATTATTTATATCCATTATCATACCCAATCATGAGAGATGGTAATGGAGAAACGAATGACATCGGTTCGTGAGGCGATAGTCCACCATACAAACGAACGATGATTTCATAACCCATTTGATATAAGTAGAGATAGTTGTAGGTCACTAACATAACCTGAAAAAATATTAGTATATTTAATATAATAAGTTTTTATGTAATTATTTTTCAATAAAAATGAAGGATTTGTAAGAAGAAATAAAATAAAAATGCTCAATGAAAAATGTTACCGCTTCCTCAGGTAACCTCCTTAGGTTTGCACCAAAAGTCTTACTTGGTTGGATTTATATATAAAATAATGATTCTCAGATGACATATGGGAATTTTATAAGTGTTTTTTTAGGTATTGGCTGATCCAAAAGGGGTTTAATGTGTGAATAAGTGAAGGGTAGTGGTGGCCTTTTATAATCAGGGAAAGAAACCCACTTGGAAACTACTTGAAAATTTCCCACACACTCTGAAATAATAATATAGTTCCCAAGAATAAAGCTTAAAATTAACACCAGATTCAAAATTAGTAAAGATAATATGGAAATATGGCTATAAAATATGATTTAGAAATGTTTTGGGTCATTTTAAACATTATATTTTTAGTTTTACCCTTGGTAAACCCATTTTTACCTTAACCGAGGTAAATAATTTTTACTATTTTCATTATTAATTTTGGTAAAAATTATGTTTACATTGTTAAATATTATAAATTATTCTGTTTCCAAATATGAAATCCATTTTTCCAAGTTCTATTCATATAAGTGTAAAATTTTTATTTAAAATTAACCCCATAGATGTGACGAGAAAGCAGTTTTCAAAGAGAAAATGTTCAAAATATTACAAAGTTTGTGTATAAAAATTATATATGAAAATGATAAAAATGTACTAAATTGGATTAAAATATATATAATTGAACTAATTTTACTTTAAAGAAAATTAAAATTGTTGGAAAAAAATACCTCATCGTATCGTCTTAGTGTTTTTGGGGTAACTGTGATTGTTGAAAATCCAGATGAGTATGTTTTTGTATGGTTGGTGTTACTAAAGTAGATGTTTACAGTGGCATAGTTTCACAATATTTTCCAAATTTATGGGCCTTAAATTCAATAGTTTGTTTTTTGACAGAGGAAATATTTTCACATAGCAGTTGCGCTATGCAGACCGCAAATGAGTTCATGGGCCGTGAAACATTGAGTTCCTAGACCACAAAGAAGTTATTCATAACCACAAAGGATGTTATGTTCTATAGATGAGGGAACTATTTTAAGCTACAAAAAATAAAAAATGTTCTATGTAAACCACGTAGCAAAATCAGTTCATGGGAGGTTCATAGTTTGCAGGAGGCTAACTGTTCGTAGGAGGCTCATAATTTGCGTTTAAGAGGTGGTGATTTAAGGTACAAAAAGGGGTTTTTGTTTGAGGAATACATCAACTACTACAAAGGATTAAGGTTTTATGTAGACAAAATATTACATTTTTAAGTTAATTCTATACTGCATTAAATTTTGGGTAATTCATATTAGCAGGTTTTTCAGATCTATTTGCCTCTATAAAGACCCCTAATCAGACCATTAAGTAGAGTGAATTACATTAGAAAAGATCATCACTCCAAGAATAATTTGGTAAAGTCCAAATTATATCATGAGGGAGAATTCCACAAAGGACAAGAGTTTTCGAGGGAGGATTCCATGAAGGAGGAAGTTGTTTTCAAGGAAATTTCACGAAATGGTTTTTGTGGGGATCTAGAGACCGCAAAGGATAAGGTACCACATTGTAGAGGTAGTCAAAAAGGCATTAGCTACCAGCGAAGTAGGGGGTATTATACAAAGAAAAAGGTGAACATGAATAACTTGTGCCACATGGGGCAACATAATTTACAGAGGATTCAAGGTAGTTTACAAGGGATGTAATATAGTTAATGGAGTGTGCAAGGAAGTTTATAATGATATTAAAATAGTTCATAAAAGTAATTTCTGAAAACTAATAGCACACAGAAATGTGTATTTCATCTACATGGTGAAAATTGGACTTTATAGAACAGTTACACGTGAAACTATTTTTTGGATCTCACATAAGGAGATACGTTCCATAATTTCTTAGTGAACAATATCACTGTCATCTATGAATTCTGATGTAGAATATGAAAAAGATAGCGGATCTTCACAATTCGAAAAATCTTACAGAAGGAGTTTATTTACTGCTACATCTAAGTTAGTGAAAATAAGAATTGGAATCTATTAGAGATACTTCCAAATCATGAGTTTTTAATTTATATTTCTATAGTAAAGAGAAGCCCACTCCATTTAATTGGAAAGTGGAAGTGCTGCATCTAGTTGTTTTCAAATAAGTAAAGAAGAAGCCTAGAAATAACTTCAACAGAGCATCTACCTACAATTATGGATGCATTAATTATTGATAATTAAGGGACCTACATGTCCATAAACTATTAGTGGATCCTTTAAAAATTATTGAGAAAAGGAAGATGAATAAGGTTATCCTTTCCACTAATAGTGAACCATCAAAATAGAGTTACAGAGTAACCCTTGGAAAACCAGTGAGGTGACCCTAAACTTTGTAAAGGTAGTGATCCTGGTCATAGAAGTTATCTAACCCAATCCTTGTAATATGGAATAGATCCATAGTGTATTTGGTGAATAATATCATTTATATTGTATGATCCTTAGACATAACCCAATGAGGGTGAACCAAGTAAAAATATACGTGTTCTTGTGTTTTCTATCCTACTTTACTTTCTATGCATCATCATTAGATACAATTAGAAAGGATAAGATAAATATGAATACTAAAGATAAAATGAAGTGACCCTTATAATAAAGAGGTCAAGATCCTGTAGGGTAGGAATAATTTTGAAAAGAATATCCATACCCCGATTCAACTCCCCTCTCATGGTATTTAGGCCCCTTTTAGACCTAATAATTCATATCAAAGCATTAATTTATTTTTTCAGATTTGTTTTCTCTAACCTGGTTTAGTCAATTATTGAAGTTAATGTTTCAGTTTTCTCCTATCTCAGTGTTCCATGGAAAAGGGAAGAACATCAAAGAAGAAGTAGAAGTCTATTAGAATTCCTAAGTGAGAAAGTGTTTATGGAAAGAGTGTGATTTAGTTAAAGGAACCAAATAGTTTAACAAAGAATGGTTTGTATGAATCATATAGTGAAAATATTTACCCATTAAATGATGTTATAGGAATGAGTGGATAAAATGAAATTCCAAGGTAGAATTTCTAACTTAAAAGGTGCCCCGAAATGACCAGGTACTTATCTTTTAAATTATTGGATCTTTCCCACCTAAGGGTATAAACATTGTCTAGGAAGATGCTCTTAGGTTACCTTATTTCAGACTCCCTTAACCATACTCTTGTAGGCTCCCCTGCCTCTTTAATTTTAATAAATAAAAATTCTTTATTTTCTATAAGTGATGATGAATCTATTGATGATCAATAAACTCCACAAAAGAAAAAAGTGTAAGTTGTCCCTAAAACAAAAAAAATTGATCATAAATTGGATAAATAAATTAAATGTAATGATATTCAGATTCATGTGTAGGAAATTGTAGTCAATAAGATAAGAGGTTTAAATAAAATTCTTATTGAAGTGGCGATAGATCTGATAGATAAAAATTATTCCCAAGCTGAAGAATTGAAAAAAAATAAAAACTAATGAAATTGTAAAGACTCTAAACTCAGATAAAATTCAGAATTTGAGAGCCAAAAAATATGATCTTGATACACACTTATCTGATCTAGTTCAAGTTAATCAAAGTCTACAACTAGAGAATACATGTTTTAATGATTCTGTTTCTTAGATTAATTCTAAAATAAAGTAAAAACTTAAATAATGAATAATATCTCTTGAGAATTGGAAGATGAGGTGACTAGATGAATGAATATCAAGATAGAAATTAATGCTCAACTTGAATCAAGGGATAAGAATATTCAACAGTTTGGAGAATAGATATATTCTTCTATGAAAAAAGTGGAGCAATCTAATTACAAAGGAAATCCCTAATTAAAGGATGCTTTGAATTTATTATTTTTTTAAACTTTATAAGGTAATAATTAAATTAAAAGAAAATATAAAATTTCAGAGGAAAAAAATGAAATGATTGTCTCATCCCCAAAAACATCCAGTTTGGGAAAAATTGGTATTGGATATGATAAACCCTTTCCCATTCATGATTGGAAGAGAGATGAGAATAGTTCCAGAAATAAGAAAAATCATGTAGGTGATGAAGACAAACATAAAAAGTATTTTATAGGAAGTAATGAAAACATGCGCTATTTATGTGAAATTCATGGTCACACTTCAAGTTTTTTTTGAAGAATTGGAATATATTTCATATTGTAAAGATAGAAATATTTCAAAATTTGAGAATAATAAGGAGGTTATTGAAAAGTTTAAAAGAAAATTCTATCAAAAGAAAGTAGTAATAAAATGATATTATTGTGGAAGATAAGGACACACCATGAGTATGTGTCAAAAATCCTGAGGAATCAATGTCAGAAGAAGAACTCTGGCTGCATCAACATATCAACCAATAAATGGTAACACAAGGTGTATTTATAATTGGATATGTTTTATATATTCTAATCATGGGAATTTGGAAATATATTACAGCTATAAGAAAGTAGGTAAGGAAAAGGAACTTGAATAGAGATCCTCAATTCTAGTGGTATATGAAGAGAAAGCCTATACTAGAAGACAAAATGATAAGTTAAAAAATAAGTTTAATGTATTGGAGGAAACTCAAGGGGATCAATGAAAGTTGTATCAGGAACCTACTCTATTACACTCACAATAACTCTCTTGGAAATAATGTGAAAAAACTTGGAAGGAAAAGGGTGGAGCTAATCCTGTTGTGAGTAAGAAAAATGTAAATTCAGTGGAGGAATCACCACCAACAAGAAATAATGTAGTGAATCAGATAATTGATAAAAGAAAAATGAACAAATAGTGGAATTAAAAATTCACTTTCCATGACACATGGTAAGAAGCTATTTCAAGAGAAATAAACCTCCAATAGAGGAATAATCAAGAGCAGGAAATTAGTGGAATGTTTCCTGCTCAAATAAAGAGACATGAAAAATTGGCATATCAGTGGGGTATTAATGAAGGAAATTTATAATAATGGGTATAAGCCCTAAATTGTGAACAATTACAAGCCTATATAACCTAAATATTATAATAAGACTCAACATGTGGGTAAATAATGTTTTTTCATATGGACAGAGTAGTTGAAGTTGACTGGGTAGCTAGAACAATCAAAAAAATAGTACAATGATTTTTAAGAAAGTATCAAAGGGTTGATCCATCCTGATTGAATGCAGTCCTCTTATTGAGGATTCCAGATGTTCCCATATCCATATGTGTTTAAATTATGTTAGCTAAAGTTCATGTGTTTTAGGTTTTATGGGAGATACAATCTTAGGGGATGTTATATTAACTAATGAAAAGTGGCGATGTGATATTCTCTAGAATGTAAACTGATTCAAATCAGTCATTAGAGATAAAGAAGAAATATAGAAAAATTCTTTGAAATAAGTTAATGGTATAAAAATTCTTGAGATGTATGGATATATTTGAGTGAAATGGATAGTGATAGTGTTATTAAATTTATCTCTTGTTTCCTACAACGAGTTAATACTCAGTAGGATTAGAGGGTTGGTTGATGTCTCATTACTAAGGGGTAAGCCCACCAACTGAAAATCTTATTAAAGGATGCTAAAACTGGAAAATGATATTGAGATGCAGAATTTTTTCAAACCTACAGTCACATGTGAAGAAATGAAATCATGAAGACTAATTGGGGAAAACAGCAACATTCATGTATTTCATGATTATTTATTTTTTTTCTAAATAATATGGTATCAACTGAATATTTTCAGATACCAAGAAGCTATGGGAGAAGATTTACAGTGTTTCCAATGAGTGTTCTACCCACTCCAAAGTGTAATACCACATCTGAAATCAACTAATAATCAGTATTAATTATTTGAATAATTCTAATTCTAGAGGTTTTGATGAATATATGGTGACAAACACATGGTATAATATATCCTCATATGAAAAAAGACTCCTCTAAGGAATTGAGGAAATCCATAATGCTAGAATCCATGGAAGTGAGTGAGTGGAATGGAGAGAATTGAATTTTATTGGATTAAACTCTGGTTTTCTACAAAGAGTTATTACTCGATAAGCTTAGTAGATCTGTTAATGACTCAATTATAAGTGGTAATTTCACTTGTTGAAAATATTACAATAGTGTATAGCTATATAGAAGAATATTAATCAGATCTTCAAAAGTGAGAAAATAATAATAGTTTCAATCTGAAGTTGATAAATTGAGTCAAAGGTGAACTTTTATATTGTTGATATGGCCTGGTGGTTCTCATAAGTCAACTTATGGTGTCTCATATACTATTCTGAAGTCCATAACCAAAGTGGAGAATAATTTCCCTTTATCTTCATTTCAGGAGATAAAATAATAATGTGTGCCCTTATGTTTTTCTAGATTTTCAAATGTCCGATGAATAGAGATAATTAAATAAGGGGGAGTAAATTACTAAATGAAGGTATCACCTATTGAATTCTATGAGAAAGGGGGAGATTTAAGTGAATTCTATGATTATGATTCATTGTAACAATTCATGTTCTATAAATAATAGAAAAAATCATGTCCACCACTCAAGGAAAAAGCACATTAAAATAAAATTTCACTTCATCTGGAAGAATGTGGAGCATGGTCTTGAGAAGTTAGAGTATGTGCCTAAATAACTACACATTTTAGACATTTTGATGAATTCATTAACCAAATATGTTTTAAATCAGTATATAATGGTTCGGGGAGTTTAGTTGATTCCTCACAGTTGAAAATGTGTGGATGTGGGACCCCCTCTCCCGGAGGTATGGTGTGTTTTTTCATAATGTGATGATCTATGTTCTATACCCTATTGAAGACCATAAAAAAGTGACCTTTGGGTTTGTTTAAAAAGGGGGATAAATTATGTATATTAAATGGGAAATTTTCTTAGTCAAGAAAGGGGGAGAAGCTGATAAGGGGAGTGGTTAAATAGGGAGAGTTTTAAATCTGATGATTCTAAAGGTGATCGATCAAAGGAGTTTTAAATCTGTCGATAGAAAGAGTTTGTGATGAAAGTAGTTGAGTGGTTTTGGAATGAAGTGATTCATTGATTAAATTTGAATTATAATCTTGTTTATCACACAAATAATGGATCATATGGGCTTATATTGGGTGTTGAGTAAATCATTTATTTCTTTCTTAATCACAAGAAGTTAATGGCAATAGAAGATGGATGAATCTTTAACGTGGTATTAAAATGTGAAGAGTTGTCAAAAAAAGGGGGAGATTGTTGAAAAAATCCCTCTTGGTTATATATTGGTGTTTTTGTGGTGATTTTGTTTGTTGAAAAAGCCATATGACCATGCTTTATTTTGGTGGGTGTTGTCAAAGAAGATGTTTAAGGAGGTGTAGTTTCCCAGTGTTTGCCAAATTTTGGGCCTCAAAATCGAGAGTTTGTTTTTTATAAAAGGAAATATTTCCATATAGAAGCTGTACTATTTGGATTTCAATGTAGTTATTGTGCCATGAAACATGGAGTTTGAGGATATGTAAAACTATGAAGGGTGTTAAGTTCTACAGATGAGGGGTGCTATTTTCATCTACTGTAGAGGATAAATACACTATGCAGACAACATAGCGAAATCAGTTCACGAGAGGTTCGTAGTTTGTGGGAGGCTAACCATTTGAAGGAGGATCATAATTTGAGTTTAATAGGTCGTAGTTTAAGTATCTTAAAATGGGTTTTCATTTATAGAATATATCAACCGTTGTAAATGAATAAGGTGCTTTACGGACCACATAACACAGTTCATAGTGAAGGCTGTACCACATCAATGTTTTGGGTAATTAGTATTAGATGGGGTTTTGAATCTATTTGTCTATATATATACCCCCAATCATATCACTAATTAGAGTAAATTTAATTATAAAAGATCACCACTCTGAGAAGAATTCGGTGAATTTTGAAGTAGTTTGTGAGGGTGAATCCTGCGTAGGAGAAGAGTTCGTGAGGGGAGATTCTGTAAAGGAGGAATTACATTGCAAGGAATTTTTTTGAAAGGGTTTCTGTGGGGATCTATATCCTGAAAAGGAGAAGGGACTGTGTAGTAGAGGTGGTCTATGAGGAATCAACCATCCGTCAAGTAGGGGCAGGCTGTGAAGAAAAAGGTGACTGCGAAGCACTCATGCCACATTGTGCAAAGTAGTTTGCAGAGGATTCATGGTAGTTTGTGGAGGTCGCAGGACAGTTCACAGAGTGTTAAAAAAAGTTTTTGATGCGACTAAAATAGTTTTTAAATTTTTTTTCACAAACTACTAGTACGTGGAAAGATGTATTTCATTTACCAGGTGAAAATAGAAATTCATGGCACACTTACATGAGAAACTATTTTGAGGATCTCACACAAGAAGATGTGTTCCAGAACTACCCAGTGAACAGTATCCTTATCATATCTGAATTATGAAGTATAAGAATAAGAATATATAATACCTACAATATTAGAAAAATCTTATAAAATGATTTTATTCACTACTATATCCATGTTATTGAAAAGAATAATTGGCATCTATTGGAGATCCTACCAAAGCAGGAGTTTGTAATTTCTATTTAAAAATTAAAGATAATCCATTATAGTTGACTCGAAAGTGGAAGTGCAACATCCTTTTGTTTTCATATAAGTGAAATATAATCCCAGAAATAACATCAATAAATAATCCACCTATAATTGAAGATGCATTCATTATTGATAACGAAGGGACCTACATGTCCATAATTTGTGAGTGGATCCTTTCCAAAGCAGGGAGAAAATAAAGAGGAAGAAGTTGATACTTTCCACCAGTAGTGAATCATTGAAATAGATTTTGGGAGTTACCCTTGGGAAAACAGTGATCTAACCCTAAAATCTATAATGGCATTGAGCCTAGGAAAAAAAGTGATCTAACTCAAACTTTTTAATTTGGTAGTGAGCTATAGTGGAATTGGTACATTGGGACATTATCATTATATACTCCTTGGACATAACCTAGTGAGGGAGAACCAAGTAAAAATCTATGTGTTCTTGTGTTTGGTTTCCTAATTTATTTTATATTCATCATCATCATATAAAGTTGGAATATATAAGATAAATATAAAAAATAAAGAGAAAAATAAGTGACCCTTATAATAAGGAGGTCATGATCCAGTGGGTCAAGAAATTTTTTGAAAAGAATATCAATACACAAATTCACCCCCCTCTTAGGGTATCTTGTCCCTTTTTGGACCTAACAAAAATAAAATAAAATAATATAAATAATTTAAAAAAAATGCAGTTTTCATTTAAAATTTAGTTTTTTACACTTCATGAAAAAATTAATCATTTTAGAGGATTTTAAAATCTTTTATATAAGATAATTTTGACATTATAATTTAAAAAATGAATTTTATTTTATCAAATATTTTTTCAAAAATTTTGAAAAATTATTTTTAATGTGTGAAAAATGGTAAATATACAAATATTTAGAAAAATAGAGTTTCAAAGCGTAAAATGGGACCAATTTTTATCTCTTATCTAGAAAAAGAATAATATGAATGTAAAATAGTTGACTGAATATATAATATATAAATTTCATTAAAATAATTCACTATTTTAATTTATTTTAGGTAACATTTGTTTGTGTTCATAAAAATAGTTTTTCAGAAATAGATTTCCATTATTTTCAAATAGTTTTTTATTTTCATTTCTAATTAATTGGTAACAAAATAATTCATGTGTAAACCATATATTTTTTTTAATCCAATTCGTACTCGCATATTCAAAAGTTTAGGCAGTAATTATCATAATAATTTTTTAATAATATGACACATTTAATTTAAACTTAGTGTTGCATGTAATGCATTCCAAACATAGTGTTGTGTGTAACACAAGATAAACATGGTGTTGTGTATAACAAAATCTATCAAAAAAATTTAAATTAACTTTTTAGAAAATGTATTTCAAAAATATTGGGATTTTACATTATACCCCACTTAAAATGAATTTCCCCCTCAAAATTCATTTCGGTCATCAATGGTTCAAAATTTGAAAATTCCTTTATAAAAACCCATTTCATAAAAAAGAATAATAAAAATTAATATAAGAAGGGAAATTTGGAAACATAAAGGTTACCTAAAGTAACTCATTACTAGGATTCCACATCAGAGAACATAGGTGGAAAGCAAATATTTGGACATGAAAGAAAAGTGTAAATAATTATAAAGAGTGATAGAGAACATTGATCATAAGAAAGTGGGTGATCTAGATAAGGTCAAAAACCACCAAACCATAAACCAAAGATTCATGAAAAAGGTCTGTGATATCATAAGAAATGATGATATCAAGACACCATTTTATTTCAAGATCCTTTTCGTAATGTTGTAGAATTCCTTTTTTCCATTCAGAATGAGAACATATGAAAATGTACTTACTTGATATATTTGTATTTAATAGGCACAATTTCATCATTTGGTTGTGACTTGATCAATTTACACTTCATATATTCCTTTAAGAAGTGAATTTTTCATGTCTGAAGTACTAAATAAGATTTTTGAAAGAATGATAAGTCACTCCTTCTATATCTAGATTAAAAAAAGTTAACACTAGTTATCCAATATGCATAAATAATCATACGGTGAATTAATACGTTAATCTCCAAAACATCAACCAAAGTTCAACTTAATCCATTCCATAAATGGTTAACCCATAACCCTTCCAAAATTCTAAATTTATATATATGGTCACTATATTTCTCTAAGTAAATTTAACATTAATCCCACAAAGAACACACAATTGCTCTCAATTGTCACATACCAAACATTTGAACACCTTCATAATGTTTTTTTAAAACATGGTAAAAACATAAATTACGTTAAAACCTTATTGAAAACATAAATGATTCCTTATCCCTTGAATAAAACCACATATTATTGAATATATTCAATAAATCCAATAATAATGTAAACTCCATCAAAGATAACATAAACCAATTTTTCCAGAAATCATTAATCAGTTCAAAGGTTATTAATACTATCTAATTTACTTTATTCATATCAATCATCTATTTATCTAAAATAAATTCCATTTTCTAAATATCAGGAACATATTAAGGGATATCTTCCCTTAATCAAAATATCACCTTTCCATCATATCACTTTTCTAGTCCATCATTACTATTTAATATATGTTTTTTCAAATACTTAATGAAAAATATATATTGAAAAATCCTTTTATATTTTATAACATAATAATTTAATTCCAATACATAAATAATTCAATCATCTCACTTTATTCTGAAACCATTAGCTAGGATTTGTCATATTTTTCATTAACACTTCTTTCTTTTCATATGTCATTCATAGTCTCCTTATCATTAGAAATATAACCATTAACTGTACATTCTAATTGATTCTCTTCATGATATTTCCATTTTGGAAATTCATTTTCATAATACCCATAATTTCCACATTTAAAACATTCATCCATTGATAATACCTTAGGAAGACCAATATTCCCATCCATTGTGTTAACTGAACTTTTAATTTTCCCTTAGAAATTGTGTACTCTATGCCCTTATTATCAAAAAATAAAACATATTATTATTTCTTTGAGACATTAAATTGTGTGATTTTTCCCACAGTCCCAACAAATAGGAAACTTAATCCTATTTCCTCCATGGTCTCCACTACCCAAATCCTCAGTTAACTCTATCATTCTCTTATTTGGTGATTTCAAGAGTTGTTTAAGGTATACATTTTTAATCATGTTTAATGATAAATTATTAGAAATAATCATAATATCTTTAACTAAAGTCATTATACCATTTGGATTCTCATTTGAAAATTTTTCATCACATTCAATGTTAACCGAGATCCTTCTGGTTCCCGCCACTGAATTAAATAAACAATAATAGTGTGAGAAACAAAAATCATATTTGAAAACCATAAAATCACGAAAAATAACTTATATGATGTCTAAATCTGGAAACATTATTTTTAAAATATGATGCCTTAGGCTTATCCTAGGGAATTAATAGTCATCATCTATTTAAATCCTCTATGACGGTTCATAAAGAGTTTGTAAATTTTCAAAGCATATCCCCCTAGAATGTCAAACTAGGTGTGGAACAGGGCCCGTTGTCATGCATCAGGTGATGACCGAGTCCATATCAATGCACCATTTTTAGAGTTATTAGCACTAGGTACCTCTTTGTCAATTCCACATCCACTTATTGTATCAATATAAGGATTTAATTTCTTGGAAACCACTCGCTCTATCCTTTACTAAAATTCCAAGACATTTTCCTATACTTTGAAACATCCTTACACTTATCCTTAAAGATATCCATGGACATATCCTTATAAATATCCATAGGAATATCACTAAATTTTTCTCATCATAGTTTCCAAAGGTTGACTAAACCTCCCTTTGATACCAACTATTTTGACCTAGGTTTATCATACATAAATATTATATCTTTTTAGATAAAAACTCAATAAATTATACAAATACATGCCTTAGGACCAAAATAGTCTAGTGTATTTGGATATTAGGCCCATAATATTATAATTTGGTGAAATATATTCAAAATATACCATAAATATATTCTTATTAAATACTCTTCATAGACATACCCTACTTAACAATTTTCTTTACAACATGGGGAAATGAAACATAATAATGGGTGAGCTCAGATGCCCAGTAAGGGTAAGAAACGGAGATATGTAAAAATAAAATGAACATAAGGGTATGAGAACATGAAAATAACCTATGAAAACAATACCCTTCATATAAAAGGTTATAATATTGAGTCATGGTATAAATATTGGTAGTTCATAAGACATCAATCATAAGGAAATCAATGAACATAATCCATTAGAGAATAAAATTTCCATATATAACATCCCAAATTTATCCAAAGGTTTGGACTATTAAATTTCTGGTTTAATTCCTTAGAACGACCCTAATAATGATTCTTAATAGCTTTAAGGAGGCCTAAGGTGTGTCTGAGGCTCGTTTGAAGCCCAAAGCACCAAAAAGAGAAAAAATACTGGGCTGTATGGTTTTTCTAAAATCGTGTGACCTAGTGTGCACGACCATGTGAGTGTTGTAGGTTTAATGACAATGTGGATTTTCATGGTTTTCACACAATCAATCAAATCATTCCCCTATCCATGTGAGGTTCCCCTTATAGTAGTGAATGACACATGGTTGGTGCATAGTTTGGCCAAACTATGTGGCCAAACCGTGAACAGGGTAAATTGTGGGTGAAATACCTATTTTTCCCTTCATGAATTTTTAACCACGTTTTATTCTCCTCCTTCCTCATTCAAATTGTATTTATCTCCTACCCACACATGGAGATCCTGTCTTCCTCTATCTATGGATCCAAGTAGATCCTCCATCTGATACTTGATTCGTTCACCGGTGGAAGCAAAGAAAATCCCTCAGTATGTTCTTCATCATTGATGATTCTATTTCAAAGTTTCTCCTCCATATGTTTCTCTATTTTAGTGAAATTACTTTTTCCCTATTTTAAGAGATTTTGAAAAACCCTTTAATTTCTTTTATTTTAGGTCGAATCAAGCCTCGATAGCGGATGAGTGGAGTGATACTACGTTGAGGCAGGGTGTCTATGTTCCTTACCATTTTTTTATCACATTTCAGATGCCACGTCCTCATGCCGCTCACCAGAATCTTTCGGTAATGCTTCATTATTTTTAATAATATATTTAAGGTGGTTTTACATGCCTTGTGAGACCATAAAATATGAAGAAACCCATATTTATGGTTATTTCCTCATTGTTTTCCACCACATTGGGCGTGCCTACCTTCCAGTCCCCTTTTTCATATGCTTTAATTTAGAAAATCACCTTGGGGTGTGTGTGTTGCATTGGTTTGATTACTTAAACATAAGAAATGGATTAAAATAAATGTATGGCCTTGAACTCCATGACTATATATTTTTAAATAAATGATTATGCTTGATGCATTTATTTAGTTATCACATGACCTACAATTAACTGTATATGCTAGTTGATTAAATAATTATATTTCATGTAATATTACATTGATTTATTTATGCTATGACATTTTACAAGTACCCTATGACACACTTTATTTTTACTTCATTGTTCCATTAGTTAATGGATTGAATTAAATGTCTTTATTGGCCAAGATTGTTAGCCTGGATTATTTAAATGTCATTGATGACTTGTGATTAGAGGCATGTTAATTCCATGTGCCTGTGATTATAATCCTTTGGTTATTTTTATTGCATAGAACCTAGTGGTCATACCTTATAGATTTGAGTTTATGCTTTTTCTTAGTAACTCATACCATTCTATGGTTGAAATTATTATATATGGATATATTTTTAACTTTTGGCTTGAGATTTTTATTTATTGGCATGAAATTATAAATGTTTTTCCTTATTATATGTGTTTAATTGACATGCTCACTTTTTGTGGACCAGGAGAGAATATGGGTCTCGAATTAAGGACACCATGGATGGACTCACTATGTTCGTTTAAATCACCTAATGTGTCGAAAGAGATATATTGGACTTCCATGTACGAGCTATTTGAGTGTTTTACTTGTACTCATGAGTGACACTAGTTCTGTAGGGTAGAAATTGAGGATAGACCCATTAGAAAGATAGCCATGACATGCCTCAGGTGATACCCAGTGCCCTATGTGATATATTTGGTATGGTCTCATAATCACTATCCTCGAGTGATATAAGGAACACCTTATGGGTTGCATTATGGACTCATAGGTATTGGGTTATATCAGAGACACACATAATGACCTTAATATTCTGTTTAGATCACATTGGATAGGATGAGGAATATAACTTTTGATTAGAAGGATTGATTGATTTTTTTCGCATGTGAGATCTATCCTTTATTATTATCATGAGCTTTCTAGTGCACATGTGATGTTCTCTTTTGGTTTATTAGCACATTAGTGTAATGAAATCGAAATAAAACCTCAAAGATAAAGAATAAGATTGGGGTATTCTCATTTTATTTTGGATGTTTAATTTTCAATGGTCTTTGTATACCTATCATGATTTCATGGGTACCCTTTTAGGAAATTGGATCAGGTCGAAATATGTGGTATGGGTTAGGTGTCTGTTTAGGAACCCGGGATGAGGTGGTTAAAATTTTATTTATTTACCGCTATGCACTTATTATATATTGGAAAACTAATCATTTATTTACAATATGAAATGGATTTTCTTGGACTCCATGGGTTCCGACCTATTGATATTTTTATCTTACACATTGCTCAGGCACTGTTTGGTACCCAAGTAGACTTTATGATCATAGATACAGATAAAGGGAAGTGTGATACTTCTGATGCTTTATTGACGTGCTATTTAGGATGTTGTTTGGGGGAAGAGGACTGAGCCTATAATTGAGATGATGTGTAGTGGTTTTTGGAATCTTTTTTATTTTATTATAGAATGTAGTATATGCTTTGTATCTTCTATTCCATTGTGATCCCATTTTTGTATATACGCATGACAAGTCATTATTATCATGGTATCCATTATTTATTTTCACTTTCTCTTATTTATTTATTCTCTTTGAATGATTCATTTATTTATACTTCTCCCTATTTCTAATAATGATTCTACCATCTATTATTTCTTATTTACCACTATGAGTACTCTAATATATGATGGCATATTCTTCCCACATACACACCCAAGGCCCTAGCTATTAGTCGACAACCTCTAGCATTTGGGGATATGTGATTAAGGTCCTGTGGCCATTGTCTTGGTGTGCTGTTGAGTGGCATCTAGGGTGGGATGATAAAAAATGGTATTAGAGCTATTTCCTTCTATCATAATATTTGGGTTTATATAGATGAAAAATATATTGGAATTTGGAATTTTCCATGTGCTTGGATGTATCTAACCTATGTATAGGGGAAACTTATATCACTTAGGTTGGGAAATTTCATATTTTTATTATTCCATTTATGGTTGATAAAACTTCACCATTGGGAGACACACTTTTTTTATGATGTTAAAATATTAGAATTAATGAAATGATGATTTCTATTACTTCATCCAGATGATACGAGTTCATATTAAAGAATGCATCATACTAGGAACTATAGGATTGAAATGTCATGCATATTTCATTACCATATCTAATTTTCAGCATGCATTTTCCTACTTGCATGTGATTGATGTTGTGCTTATCTACAGTGTCTTGGAGTTCCTAATTTATCAATGCTATAGAAATGTTCCAATTTACCTAGAATGAGGGTGTTATAGAATTAGGTTAATTGGACACTCAATTTCAATTTATAAGTTATATGGGCCCTTCTAAATTTGACCCAACTAATTTTCTTGAAAAGGGTCTTAAATACGTAAATGGGATAAAATGAATGCAACCATTAATAATGAAATAGACTCTATAAATGGGGATGCGATACCTTAAATATGACCTAACCATATAAATGGGAAGTAAGCCCTACTTCTCATGTTCATAGTGATCCATTTGTGTTTATTATCATCTGGACCTGGATCTATAACCAGGTTGTCAGTTGTGTTATGCTTCAGGGGGGCCTTGTACCGACGCTTCCTTACTACTTTACCAATCTATTTTCTCTATCCTCTGTTTAATATATTATAAATCCTATCTAATGAGTGAACTTGATAATTGTAGAGTTATTCCTCCATGATGTCCTCGTTATATATGACCAGAGAGTGATGATGAGTACACTCTAGAGGTGGTGGGCCATGATCCACCCATTATAATTATTATAGTGCCACCTAAGACACCTTCATTCGATCCTATTATGGGCATTGAAGATCATTTTTGTGAGAGTATCCTCTAGATTATGCAATCAGTTCAAGGTTATTTATGGAATTCCCCTAATATGGTAGAGCTACCACAAGAATTTCAGTAGCAACATCCTCCCACCTACTTAGGGAATGGTGGACCTCATGCTAGAGATTCATGGTCAAAATCCAAGGTATCCATCTTCAACCATCTTGATATTCCTCCAAATTAGAGGGTAAATCTCGCTACCTAAATGTTGCATGACTTTAGAAAACACACGTGGGATGTCATATATTAGTTAGAGAGTTATAGAGGTATGGTTTGGGTAGACTTATAGATGTATTTATATGATCACTTCTTTCCAAAGACTCTGAGAATGGATCAATCGAGGGAGTTCATGCAACTTCAAAACGTCTTTATGATAGTTCTTGAGTATTCTTATCACTTTACCAAGCTTCCAAATTTTCCTCCATATATGACTGGTGATGAGATGACGGTTGTGATGAATTTTGAGGACGAGCTTGAGCATGAGATCTGTTTGTAGGTGAACATATTCTATTTGAATACCATGATAGATATAGTTAACTAGGACCTAATTATAGAACAAAATCTCAAAGAAGATGGTACTGTGATCCAGGGTAGTTCACTTCTAAAATGTGGTGATGGTTCTTCGAGAAGTCAAAAGTTTCTTTTTGAGGGTGCACATGGGGGTAGTGATATCCGGGTGGAAAGTACTAAAAACTCTATATTATGTCATCAGTGGAGAAGACTAGGATATAAGAAGCCCTAGTGCATGAGGAAACTGATTGAATGCCGATATTTTGGTAGGATGGGTCACATTCAATTCTTCTATTGTTCTTTTCCTCCAGCATATAGTGGTAGGGAATCTGTACTGACACCTCTATTAGGTACAAGATCTACAACACCATGTCAGGATGGAAATTTTTCTTCTTTCAGTCGATCAAGATGAGGTGGTAATGGTCATGGCCAAGGAAATAAAGCCCTGGAGAATTAGTGATAGTAGATTGAATCTACTTTGGAGAGTTATTTTTTTTACAAAGATCATAAAATTTTCAAATATATCTTTACTAAGTAAGACTTGAACCTAAGGCAACACAGGTGGGTGGAATACCTGTAGTTCATTGAAATTGAGTTTTCTTATACACCTAGAAAGGGTAATGTAGTTGCTAATTACTTGAGATAGAAGAATCGAAAGTAATCTATAAAGGTGAAAAACAATGAGTGGCAGATGGTGGGTATGTTTTCTATGTTTCACCTAGAGGTTCAGGAACAACATGTGAAACCAATCCTAGCAGCTATGACAATGAAATCCTATCTTATAGAATAGGTTCATATGCATTAGTTATCATATTATGAGGGCCTTATTACGAGGGATAGAAATATAGTAGATAACCCAGATCCTTTTTGGGGTTTTGATGTTAGTGAGACCCTAATATACTATGGGCGTGTTTGGACGCCTTCAGATACACAAGAAGAGATGATGAGGGAATCTCATTCCCCTATTTGGGCAGTTCACATTGTTCTTACCAAGATTTATTGTGATATAAATTGTCAATACTTGTGGTTAGGAATGAAGATAAAGATTACATGCTTAATAACTTGGTTCTCTACCTATCAGTAGGTGAATACAAATCACCAACAACCTACTATACTTCTACAGCCTCTATCCATTCCTGAGTGGAAATGGAATGACATCACCATGGATTTCAGGACAGTCTTACTGAGATCTCCTCAAGGCAGTGATGTAGTATGGGTGATCATTGATAGGATAACCAAAGTCACACACTTTGTACTAATTTAGGAATCCATCATTGTTGATGAGCTAGGAAGAATTTACATACAGATGATTGTGCGGATTTATGGTGTTCCACATTCTATCATTTTGGACCAAGGTTTCCATTTCACATCGTGGTTCTAAAAAATGTTGTAGAAGAATCTAGGTTCATAGGTTCTTTTGAGTAATGCATATCACCCTCATACTGACGGGTAGTCTAAGCTGAAAATTTGGGTGTCAGAGGATATGATGAAATCCTTTATCCTTGATTTTTTTGGCCCTTAGAAGAAGTATATTCCCTTGGTTGAGTTTTCCTACAACAATAGTTTTCAGTCAACATTTCAGATGGATATGTATGAGGTCCTCTATGGTAGACCATTCTGTTCACCTTAATGCTAGCTTGAGGTAGGTGAGGCAGCTCTACTGGGTCCTCATCTTGTTCAGAAGACATCAGATTAAGTTTATATGATTTATAAGTGTAAGGCTACCACTCAATCCAAGAATATGTCTTACACCGACCTTCACTATATACCTCTAGAGTTTGGGGTAGGACATCAGGTTTTTATATGGGTATCTCCTAGGTTAGGTTAAAAACAAATAAGGAGATATGGGAAGTTATCTCCGAGACATGCCAAGCCTTTCAAGATAGTGGAGAGAGTCGGATTGATAGCCTATTAGTTATTGTTACCTCAGAGGTACTATTGCATGCATGTCATATTTTATGTGTATCAACTTTGATAGTATCATTCAGAAATGGATCATAAGTTCAATCCTAATGATATCGAGATGGATGTAGATGTGTCATTTGAGGAGCATCTAATACATATAATCGATTATAGAAAAAAATTTTCTCTGAGGTAGGTTATTTCCTCTAGTCTAGGTGATTTGGTTTTAGAGACACATACAAGATCAGACTTAGGAGTGGGAGTCCAATATGCATTCTTATTGGCCAGATCTTTTCTCAAAAGATGTTTTACCACCCTCAAAAGGGAAAGTCAGGGATAAGTTGTTTTAAGGAGAAGAGTTTGTAACATCTTGGATTTATCCAATGTTACAAACCATTAAATTTCTGGTTTAATTCACGAAAATGACCCTAGTAATTATGCTTAAGAGGTTTAAGGAGGTCATAGGTGTATTTGGTGCTTGTTTGAAGCTCAAAACACCGGAAATTAGAAAACACACTACTAGAAATTTAACCTATAGCCATAGATCTATATCCACGGTTTTATAGATCCATAGCTATAGCATGTTTATACCCACAGTTTAATTAACAAACCGTGGCTACCCATTTTTTCCCCACAAGCATTGGGATCATCCTCCCTCAATCTGTGGCCCCTCCTCCCTCAACCTAGGATCTCTACGACCTCCTCACTCAGGCTCTCCACAACCTCCTCCTTTCCAAATGTTGTTGCTCCTCCCCCAATCCATTCCGTCCTCCTCCCTTGACCACTCTACTTCGTCCTCCTCCCTCGACCTCTCTGCACCCTCCTCTATGCCGAACTCCGCCGCTCCTCCCCTAATCCCCGACACTCCAAACCCTCACAAAGGCACAACTCATCTCCCACCTGGAAACCCTTCTCCCTCACCTCCGAACATGGTTGCATTTACTCCTCCACGCCAGCTGATCTATCAAGTAATTCATACCTATCTCCAGTGATCGTTCGACCATACCTCTTCAATTGAGGGTGATTTTCAAAGATCTCCCCCCTACTACAAGTGTGTTAATGGTATGATCAGTACGGTTCTAGTTCCTTATTCCTTGTTATGAGTCTTCCTTCCATCTCTATTTATTACCCTATATTGTTCTTCCCATGATTTTGGTGTCTTTTCTAGGTATTCGAATATGTAATTTCACAATATCATAAATAAAATCACACTAATAATGTGCATTTTGTGTGCAATAGTTAAAGGAAACTTATAGAGGAATAATGCGTATTGATACACCCTCTTTAAATGGAGGTATGTCACCAGGCTCATTTATTTATGGATTTTAGAAAAATTTTATGAAATCAATGTTTTATTGGGATTTATAAATTCAGGATTCTACTTATAGTATGTGATGGTGTATGCCACTATTTTTCTATACCACATTTCTCATGTTTTTTGATTCGTTATTCCATATGGTGAGTATTCTATTATTTTTTCCAAGTGTAGGACTTTATTTTAAATATATGACATATATATTTCTAGGTAATTTGAAGAGATAATGGATCTTTGTCATAGAAACTGGTTGGTATGACCTTTGATTTATATTGGATATATAATTAATATTGGTTGTATTTATTCATTGATTATTTTAATCCTTTTTATTTTATGAAATTTCTACAAGTTAGTATATATTCATGTTATTGTTGCTATTATTTAAAAATAATTTTATGACATTCTCTAACTCTATAATTGTGATGGGATATTATTATATTAATATTCACCAAAGGATAAATATCTTCCTAAATAGTGTATTTAGTTCCACCATAGTTGAATAGTTATCGGTGGCCCATCATATAGTTCACAAGGTCATGTAAGGTGATGATTTTTTGTGCTATCTAAAGATATTTTTTTAACTATCAAATGAAATTTTAAATGTGAATCGTTTTTGAAATAAAATTTCATTATAGAAATCATTTTAAAATAATTTCTTAAAATTGAATTTTGTGATTTTCCATAGGCTATTTTAAATACATTTGTTCATGGAACTCATGTGTGCATATAAGGCATGAGATGAAACTTTAAATTATTCATAAAAGTGTTTCTTAACTGATTTATTGATATAAAATAATGTACGTTTGTTTAGAAATTGATTGGTCTTATTAACCTCATATAGTAGATGCATTATTTATAATGGAAATATTCTCATGTATTATCACTTTTTTGTTGACTTCCCCCTGATTTGTTACTATTATTTGATTATTTATGATCTACATGTCATTAATTTCTCCTATAAGATGGGTTGGTTAGGCCAAGATGAGATTCCCACTGGGTTTCATAATGATCTCACAATCTTGGGGCCTTGGAAGGTTCCCATATGGTTTTGAGATGGATTTTTGGACTCTTAGGTTTCCTGATGGCAATGAGATTATTCATGGGATTATAATAATTATTTTTGAGAAATAAGTCCCAATTTTTATTAGGTCATGGTATGGACATCAGATAGTGTGAGAAACATTTTGATGATTGATTGGTGGTGAAGTGGTTCATAATCGACCTTCAGGTTAATGAGTTAATTTTTGTAGGATAGAAATTGGTTGTTTTGATTTATGGATTAACCCCAAATTGGTAAAATATTCCCTGTATATAATAATCTATACAGGGTATGAAATATTTGGAAAAGAGAAGAGTGAGTCTCCCCCATTTTAGTTTTTTCATTTCCTAGAATGATATAAATTGTCTAGATATGAAGCCTTTTAGAAGGGTTCTGGTTTAGTGGAGTACCATAGATATAGAGTTGACATTTATTAATACCTCACGTATCATAATTCCACCTTTATGAGAGTTTGATATTATGGATGACTTTGGGGATCATGATGAAGATCATCAATAGTGAATCTTATTTTCCCTTTTAATCCTTCATGCAATGAATATAATATTCCCTGTTAATTAATGCGAATCTACCTGCAATTCTAATCCTTTTTGGAGAATAGATATATAATGATGAATGATTTAGATCGAGGATAAAAGGTTCATTCGACTAATAGACATGAGGTTATATTATTGATAGATTCTTTTTCTCCCTTAATGATTAACTAAAATAAGAAAATATTAGTGGAATAAAATATTAAATGTGAGTATTTTTTATGTTTAATATGATATATTGGTGTATAACCATAGTGACTAAAAATCATATAATGAGAGCATTCCCTTCTGATGAAATTATATATGTGGGACAATGAAGGAGATTCGCAATGGGTAGTATTGCATATATTTTGGTTGAAGACTTGTGAGGTGAGATGGATTATAAAATGAGAGTAGGGTTCTGTAATTTAATATGATATATTTCCTTTATCACTAATCATGTTCCTCCCACTTCAATTTTTTGGTTCAATTAATGATGATTCATCATATCACTGGCATTTTGTTAAAGTTTCTCAGGACCCATTTGTGTGTGTTGTGGCAATCAAAGTCAAAAGGAAACTCACCGTGTATGCATAGGTAATCATATATATAATAAGTTCTCCCGTTATATATATATATATATATCAACCCATGGTAGTGAGATTACATATAAGGGTCAAGGTATGCCTATGTATATATATGGAAAATGCATACATGTGTGGGTGATAACGGGCTTATGCATGTGAGAATATATATAAGGATCCTCTTGTGTGTGTTCAAGTCCATAAAAACACATACAGAGGGGTTATGGAATCCTTATATATATGAAAAGGTGCATATGCCCAGAGGATGGATGAAGCAACTTAGAGTTGTCACTGATAAAAGTGTGAAGCACTGAGTGTGGCTTGGCTCATCCAAGGTAGGGTCCCTCTCCTGGCCTCTTTAATTATAGAATGTTTTAAATTGCATTTATTTTCCTTCTTAATTATGCTTATTTATATTAAATTCAAATTCTTGAATAATTGTTAGTTAATATTATTTTTTTGTTTGATAAACAAGTCATGGTTTTGTAATAAAACCCCTCTAACGGAGTTACGCTGTCTACAAAAACTCACAATGGTATACCTTTATTGACATTATTGCATTGACGTTTTCCTTATACTTGATTTCATTTTTTATCATAAATCATACATCATACTTGACCCTTTTTATATCCCTATAGGGGGTTTCCCTCTTTTTATTAAAATGGTTGTTTGAACCAAAACACCCTTTAAGTGTAGTTAGACTTTTAAGATGGAATTTCCCAAGTAGGATAGTGCTGTAATGACCAAGACACCACTAATATGGAATTGGACAAGGGGGATACAATATTTGAAATCCTAGTTATATTTAGATTCTATGTCAATGAAATATAAATTCTCTAAAATGGCAAGTAAATGTATCACCATCATAATGTTTATTGAAGCTAAGGAGACATTTCTATCCCTTTTCAATGGAAAATTGTCTATAAATGAATAATAATTGAAAAGGAGAGTTTTTAGGAGGTTGTTATTATAAAAGTGGTCTTTGCACTAGAAAAACTATATTCGACCTCTATAAATGTCAGAGATTTATAGCTGGATGTTAAATATAATAGTATTAAAGAACTATACAGTTCTCTTATAAAGTCTAATAAAGTGTATGGAGATCTGATTCAGAAGTTACAGAAGGGATATGAATAAATGTTAAAATCTCTTGAATATGATATGTATTATCTAAATCTATAATGATGGGAGTAAGAGGTGAAATTGATAAATCAAGAAATCACCCAAGTTGAATCATTACATGTTTTTAGGAAAATAAGCGTAGATACCACACAAACTAATAATGATAATATTACTAACAAAAAGTCTCATAATTGTGTCAAAATAACTTCAATTGATCCACTAATTTTTTCACTGTAATCTCATGGAGGAATGTGACAGACTATCCTGATAAATATGTTGTTACTCATGCATATTTATCTATTACCCATGGCTTAAAAACAAATTATTTACAAATATGGGTTTGATTAAATAATGATAATCCATCCATATCATCCAATTTGGCTACGAGCATGAATAAAATACTTGGATCGCTAAATAAAACTCAAGATCATATTGTTTTTGCCCAAAAATAGAAAGCAAGAACAACCAGATATACTACATACAATAGAAAGAGAAGGTGATTTATTTTTTAATTATAGTTATACTAGACAATTGGACATAGTTATAGTGAATGTTGGCATAATAATGTCATGAATTATGGAAGTGAAGAGGATGTTGAAATAGAGATGAACTGCCTACACTATGGAAGAATAGTCCAGATCATGGACCATTGAAAATTGGCCATTAACGTCATGACCGATGGAAGTGATCTAAAGTAACAAATGGAATAAATTCAGGAAAGGAATCATAGAATTCATTTAATTAATGATATCCTAGAAGAATAAGAGTAACACTGACTTCTAAATAATGGTATTCTAAATAATAAAAAATATATCCTATAAGAATAATAGTAATACTAGTGTAGGAGGGGGGGGGGGTTGGGGCTGGGGGGAGTGGTGCTGGGGGTGCTGGTGCTTGGGGGGGGGGAGTGGGGGTGTAGGTGGGGGCCTTGGGGTTGCTGGGGATGGGGGGAGTGGTGCACGGGGGTGGGTGATGGGGGGGGGGGGTAGTGGCAGTTCAGGTGTGTGGGGGGGCTTGGGGGGGTTGAGGGATGGGGAGGGGCTGGGGAGGAGTGGTGCAGTTGGGTGGGGGTGTTTGGGGGGGGAGTCGTGGGGTGGGGTTGGGGTGTGTAAGGGGATAGTGGGGGTGGGGGGGCAGTGGGGGTGGGGGTGGAGGGGATGGGGTGCTGGGGGATGACGCAGGAGGGGGGGGGGTGCTGGGGGAAGTGGGGGTGATGGTGGGGGGTGGGGTATGCTTCATGGATGTGTTATTTCTATTTTTCATGCATGTACTGATGCAATGATTATTGATATTATGATGAACAATATATGTGTTCATAGCTATTTTGTTTTGACATGACCACCATAAATTATCAGTCCAATGGGAGTGACTAAATGATGATATTGTTGTAATAATAGAAAGGAATTATAGAATCTATAATGGTAATGGATTCATGTATCATTTATCAACACTGATCACATATATATAAGAAGTTGTTATATCTCATTTCTTTTCCCAGTATTTCCTTACATGTTGTTTCTTATGATGAGGCTGGTTCTATCCACCACAATCGATGAGGGTGAGTTCAACATTGGGCTTGGGTAAGATTTATTTCGTTTTTATTCTTTGGCCAAATTTTAATTAGGGATTTTGATATTTTTGGGTTCTTTATATTTTTATAGTGATTTCTGGATATCGTTGAGCTAGATTCATGTTTTTGTTGACAAAGGATTACATGTGTATTCATAGGTGGGCATATAAATATATAAGTTCTCCCTTTATATATATTCACTCATGGCAGTATGAATATATATATTGGGGCTAGGTGTGCTTATATATAGATATGAAAAATGTATACATGTGTAAGTGTAAAGGGGTATATGCAAGTCTAAACATATATCTAAGGACCCCCTTGTGCATATTTGTCCATGAAAATATGTACATAGGGGTAGGTGTCCTTATATATATATGTGTGAATTTTCATATGCGTGCAAGTAGAAAAAAAGGAAGATTCAAGTTGTCGTCAAAAGTAGCGCCTTGAGGTTGAGGTAAGTTCCTTATACACAGCCCTTTAATTTTAATTCTATAATTTCTTGAGTATTTTAAAAACTTGTTTTCATTATTATATAATGTTTATATGCTATGAAAATTGGTTATGGCTCTTTGTAATGACATTTTTACCTATTTTACATGATTTCCCTAAGCCTTCAACATGGACTAGTAGAACGTTTCAGCCAAATCAATAGTAGAAAATTAAATTTCCTTCACTTTAGAGATGACATTGTCCCCTTTTGAGAAAACATCAACCAAGAATTCTCATCAAAATCTAAAACTTAAAATAAAATCTTTGTTTTCATTTTATCAAACAAAAACAACTGGCTTTGAAAACATGAAACATTCTTCAGTAAAATCATTGTGAAACACTTGACCCAAAAAAGACAGTATTTAACCTATTAAAATAAATCCACCTAGGCATGATTCATGGTGTGACCAGGGGTTTCACATCATGAATCCCTACCCCTAGGAATTTCATGGCTTGAACTGAGGTTCACAACCAGAAATGTTCTATATAGGGGGTTCTCCCCTCAACTAAACATAATGGTGCTCCTAACCATATGAATTTTCAACTGAGAATGATATTCCAATGGTCTATCGACCTGGTAACTGGATTTTATAAAAGGATCTCAAAGCAGTTTTCAGCTCACTATATCCAACCCCATGAAAAACACCAGTCCATTCTCCTCCGGATAAATTTTCCTGAAATTTCCTGGTTTCACCCACTGGTGTGCTATCGCATCTCTCAATCAATATTAGATTATTACCTAAGGTCATATAAACCCAATATCCATCGATGTATTGGACACAATCTTAAATCATATCCTCAAATATATGTATCATCTACTCATAGTGTCTGTCTAAATATTGATGGTACATTGTTCTCAATATTAGATGATTCCCTAAGGTCATATTAAACCATTTCAAAAAATCATGGAATAATATGTGCATCTCTCTCTGATATAATTCTTAAGGGAACTCCATGATAGTATTAGTCTTCATAGATATATAACATTCCTAAATTTTATACTTGGTGAGTATCATTGATAGATTTGATATGATAAAATTTGTATATCCAATAAAAAATCACCTATATTGTTTAACGACTCCTTGGGGTCCTTAATAACCCTATTATAAAGTTCATCATGTTGTACTCCCTCTTCCATTTAGAAACTTTAAATTCCTAGAGTATACAATGATGATTATGGTGTATAGAATTTATCATCTGATAGGAAAGGAATCCAGAAACAGAATGAGTATTTTCGCATCCATCAATGGACACCAAAACAAACACCCAAATTCATCACCCAAATTAATCTCCCTAGGATTTAGAAACTAAAGAGGTATGGAAGTATCTCATCAAATATTAACCAAATTATTTAAGTAATATAACTCTTATAAAATTGTAACACATCATCATCAAATAGTGAACACTCAAGTTCCATTTTACCACTTTCTAGTTGTTCCCACATTACATTAAACACAAGGTTAAATTATATACTAACATTACCCTATCCTATATGAGATGATATGATAACTAACAGGGAAAAATCAATTGATTCATGGTCATTGGAATCATCTATCCTCCAATTATCATACACGATCATAATGTGTTATTGTTCATTAAAAGGATTTTAACCTGGTATAAAGGGGGGAGGGGCTAGGTGCAGGGGGTGTGCTGGGTTCTTTTGAAATGGGTAGGGGTAGGGAGAATGGGGTGTGCTGGGGTGTAGGGGGTGTGCTGGGGAGGGGAGTGCAGTGTGTGTGTGTGGGGGGGGGGGGTATAGGAAGGGGAAAGAGGTGTGTAGGGGGCAGGGTGAGGGGTCAGGGGGGTATGCTGGGGGCATGGGGTGGTACAGGGGGAGGGGGAGGGGTAGGGGGAGGGGGTAAGGGGTAGAGGGTGAGATAGGTTCTTTTTCAAGTGGTAAGGGAGGGTGCAGAGGGTGTGATGGGGGAAGGGGGAAGGGGGAGGGGTAAGGGGGTGTGCAGTAAGCTAGGGGGAAGTGGAGTGGGCATGGGGTGTGTACAGGGGGGAGGGGAAGGGGTGTGTTGGGTGAGGGGGGTAGGGGGTGTGCTGGGGATGGGGAGTGGTGCAGGGGGGAGGGGGAAAGGGGCAGACAGCGTGTTAGGTTCTTTTGCTAGGGGGGAGGGTGCATGGGGTGGGAAGGGTGAGGGGGTAGGGGGTGTGCTGGGGGGGGGGTGGTGAAATGGGCTGGGGGAGGGCGCATGGGGTGTGCTGGGGGTGTAGTGGGATGGGGGAGCGTGCAGGGGGTGGGCTGGGGGAGGGTGTAGTGGGATGGGGGGAAGTGCAGTGGGCAGGGGGTGTGTGCTGAGGGGATGCACATGGCAGGGGGAAAGGGGCATGGGGTGTGATGGGTTCCTTTTCAAGGGTAAGGGGGGAGGGTGTAGGGTGGGTGTGCTGGGGGGGGTGTAGTGGGCTGGTGGGGAAGTGTTGTGGGCTGGGGGTGTGTGCTGGGGGGGGGCATGCAATAGGATGGGTGGAAGTGCAGTGGGAAGGGGGTGTGTTCATGGGGTGGTGGGTATTGGAAGGGGGTAGGGGGTGTGCAGGGGACATGGTGAGGGGGCAGGGGTGGTTTTTTGGGGGGAGGGGGCAGGGAGGAGGGGTGCAGGGGGTGTGATGGGTTCTTTTGCAAGGGGCAGGGGGTGGGGAGGGGGTGTGGAGGGGGCTGGGGGGAGTACAGTGGGTAGGGGGTGTACTGGGAAAGGGGGCAGGGGGGTGTGCTGGGGGGTGGGTGGGCAGTGTACAGGGGGGTGGGAAGTGTGTAGGGGGGTGTGCTGGGGAAGAGGGAAGGGGGGAGGGGGTTCTGTTTTTTTATGGAATGGGGGGACATATAGACACAATTTTAAACCGTGTATATAGGGCTATAGACAAGGTTTAAAGTTGTGGTAAAAGGCCAATAGCCACTGTTTAAAATCGTGGCTATATGTATTGCCTGACTTTGGATTCTGTCAAGGTTTGAAAACTGTGGCTATAGAGTGTTTCCATGGTTCAAACCATGACTATATCTCTAAAGCCACGGTTTGAACTGTTCCTATAGGGCTATATCCATGGTTTGAAACCGTTGCTATATTATTTTACCTTTATCCATGCCAATACCAGCCAAAGTTTATGAAACCGTGGCTATAACCTATGGCCACAGTTTTTGGGCCTATAGCCACGGTTCCACACCATGGCTATATACTTATTTTGTAGTAGTGACATAATGGGCAACACTGTTTTTCCAAAATTGTGTAACCTAAGGCGCATGGTCATGTGAGTGTTGTAGGTTTGGGGACAATAATATTTTTCATTATTTGAGATTTTTTTTCAAACTGTGCACCTAACCATTCAAGGTGCCTCTTATAAGAGTGAATGGCACATGGTAGGCACAGGGTTTGGCCAAACTATGTGTCCAAACCGCACATAGTGTAAATTGTGGGTGAAATACCTATTTTCCATTAATTAAGGTTTTCAAACATTTTTATTATCCTCCCTCCTCATTCTAGTGGGATTTATCTCCTCCCCATGCATGGATATACTCCCTTCCTCTACTTAGGAATCCAGGTAGCTCCTCTATTCATTGCCCGATTCCTTCACAATCAGATGAAAAATAAATCCCTCTTCATTCTCTTCCTCCTCCATGATTCCAATTCAAAGTTTCTCCACCATCTATTGCACTATTTTGGTTTAATGGATTATCCCCTATTTTTGGGGATTTTGAAAAATCCTCTAATTTCATCTGTTTTAGGTTTAATAAAGACTTGATAGTGGATGAGTGGAGTGCTACTACATCAAGGTAGGGTTTCTATGCTCTTTTCTATCAATTTGTCTCATTTTAATTGTCGCGCCATTATTGAGCTTTCTAAAATCTTCCAACGAGGATTAGTTACTATTTTTTAATATATTTAAAGTGGTTTTCCATGCCTTTTGAGAATGTAACATAAAGGGAAACCCATCTGTAGGGTGTTCTCCTTGTCTTTGGAAACCCCTTTGGATGTGCCTACCTTCCATGGACATTTTCCCCATGTTTTAGTTTCCATAAAATCACATTGGGGTGTGTGTGTTACCTTGGTTTGATGCCTTAAAATTCATAAATATATTGAAATAAATGGTTGTCCTTGAACTTTATGCCTCTATCTTTTTAAATAAATGGGTATGATTGATACGTTACATTAGTTATCACATGAATTACTTTTAACTTCTTATGAAAGTTAATTAAATGATTAAATTTCATGTCATATTCCATTTATTTATTTATGATATGACACGTGCATGGTACCCTATACCACACTTTATGATAATTTATTTGTTCCATAAGTGAATGGATTGAATTGAATGCATTTCTTGTTCAAGCTTGTTATCCTAGATTATTTAAAATTCATTAATGACATGTGATTAGAGGGATATCAATGCCAAGTTACTATGATTGTAATCCTTTTCTAATGCTTATTTCATGTTTCTTAGTGGTCATACCTTATAGCTTTGAGCTTATGTTTGTTCTTAGTGCCTCATTCCTTTCAATGGTTTGAATTATGATACATGGATAGTTTTTTAACTTTTGGATTGAGATGTTTATTTATTGGCATGAAATTAAAAATGATTTTACTTTTTATATGTGCTTGGATTACTATGATCACTTGTTACAGGTTGGTAGAGAATACGGGTCCCGAATTAAGGACTCCATGGATGGATACACCGTGTTCGTTGGAATCATATAGCGTTCCAGAAACGATACATTGGATTTCCATATATGGGTTATCTAGGAATTTTAATTATACTCATGAGTGAAAATGATTCCCTATGGGTGAAATTAAGGATGTTACCATTGTAAGGATGGATATACCTAGCCTCAGTTGATACATGATCCTCGATGTGAGATACTTGGTATGGGCTCAGAGGCACCATCCTCGAGTGATACAAGGAACACCATATGGGTTTTTATGGATGGATTCGATGGTATTAGGTTATATCGAAGACAACTATAGTGACCCTTGGGATTCTATTTAGATCGCCTTGGATGGGATCATGACTCCACCTTTTGATTTGATGGAATGATTGATTATTTTATCATGTGATATGCATCCATTATTATTATCATGTGATTGATTGGGCATATGTGATGTTCTCATTTTCTTTCTTAGCAAACTTTTATAATGATATCAAAATGTGACCTCCAAGACAAATAAAAAGATTAGGGTCTTCTCATTTTACCTTAGATGGTTAATTTGTAATGGTATTTGTATACATATCATGATTTCATAAGTACCCTTTTCGACAACTCACTTAGGCCGAAGTAGGTGGTATGGTATGGGTCTCCATTTCGAAACTCGGACCGAGGTGGTGACTCTTTTATTTATTTACCTTTATACTCTTATTATATATTGGAAAACTTATCATTTATTTATAACACAAAATGGATCATCCTAGACATCATGGATGCAGGCCTACTGAGATTTATATCTCACACCCTACTCGGGTTACATTTGGTACTTGAGTAGAGTTTATGATCACAGGTATGGATAAAGGGAAGCATGCTGCTTCTAATGCTTGATTGATGTGCTACTTTGGATGATGTTTGGTGGAAGATGATCAATCCTATTCCTGATATGTTGTGTAGCAGTTTTTGGAATTTATTTTTTCATTTTTTATAACATTTAGTGTATGATTTGTATCCCCTATTCCCATTTGCTCCCATTTTTATATATACTCATGACATGTCATTATTATCATTATATCTATTATTTTATTTCAATTCCTCTTGGTTATTTATTTTTTTTGTCTTATTTATTGATTTTGACTACTGTATATTTATATTTATGCTCCTGATATTTATTATTTCTTGTTTATTATTGTGCATACTATAATCTAGGATGGAATAGTACACCCATAGACACACCCAAGGCCCTTGCTGCTAGTCAGCTGCCTCTGGTGTTCGGGGAGATGCATTTGAGGTCCTGTGGCCACTGTCTCGGGGCATTATTGAGTGGAATCTAGGTCATGACACTATAATATAAGACATATATTTTCAACATTCATATAAGTAGATGAAATATTGAATTAAGGCTACCCACCAATACATTCATAACATGTTAGCCTTGGGCTTACAACCCATGTATCTACATCATGCTTGGGATAACCACCTATGTAACCTATTTTTCGGGCTTGGGATAACCACCCATGTACCCTCATTTTCCAGCCTAGGATAACCACCCATGTACCCTATGATCTCATAGAATATTTATCATTTCCCAATGCATTGGAGGAAAATATAGGTCCCACCCGTCACATAATTGAAATAATAAATTTATGTTCCACAACATAATAAAAAATTCATCATATCATATCCTATGAAATTAAATGGGTTTCATAAAAATTTAATTATATCATAAACTATGTAAAAGATACAAGTTTCATAATCATTTTATCATTTTGTCATAACATTACCCATGAAAACAATAGGTTTTCATCGAAATTTTATCATAATATAACCTATGGAAGAGAAACTGGTTTCATAAACATATTTTCATCATAAAAATAAACCATTCATAAAAATAATAATAAGTACATACTTGGATCATATCCCTAATAAGTCATATGTTGAATCAAAGGATTTCATCTTAGCCAGAGGATTATTTTGAAAGATCAATTGGAACATTTATTTAGGAAAATAAATTTTCTTTAAAAAACAATTTTTGAAAACATAAAACATTTTGAAAATCATTTTATTTGAAAATAACCTTGAATAATTAAAAAGGAATATTTAAAAAAAATTTAAAACATTTCTTGAAAAAGATATCCTTTCCACTTTGAAAAAAGATTTTTAAAAAATAAAACATTTTAGAAATCCTTTTAATTTGGAAATAATTTATTTAAAATATAAAAATTTTACAAATATTGTGGAAAAATTTTATTTGAAAATAACTATGAAAACTTTTAAGTGATGCTCGAAATCATTAACTAGTCATGATTATAAGGATCCGACCTTAAAACATTACATAATCATGAATTAAATGAATAATTCACATTGAGGATCTTTTCAGGTTTAGAGGATTAGAGAATTAGGACATAACTATTACATGTCGATGATTACAAAGTAGACACATCTACTCAGTTTCCATTTTTTTCACAAAATAAAAACTCTTGAACAAAAGATCCATGTCTAGTTCCATATTTTAGACAACATGACCTTTATTTGATCCCATACTTGACCCTATTCCACTTTATGTCCTATGAAAAACATTTAAAAAACTTGGGATGAGCATAAAAAGATCAGTAAGGGATATAAAAAAATATAGAAAGAAAACATTAGTCCATGTATACATAAGAATCTATGAAATCATACTTTACTCATAAAACAAAAGCACTTTAACATACCTCATCAAATCATAATATTTATGAATAACTCATAGAAATCATAAGACATAAAGGTAACTTGAGGAATTCATAAAATTCTTACGTAGGGAGTAACCCTCATGGTTACATTTGGAATACCCACCACAGTATATTCCCTAAAATATCTTTGGAGAAACCTTAGTATTTAACTCCTTTGCATTACCCAATGATTTGGAGAGCTATCTCAGGCTCACACGCCCTTAGTTTATCAGGGAACCACCCATTTTCTTAAACAATTCCCAAGAACCATAACATAATCATATCACATAAAACATGCATAAAGGAAACATAAAATTTCAACATTTCAATCACAAGATATCAATACAACACATTGATATAATAAAAACATTATCAAAACCATTTTCAATACCAAAATAAAGTAAAACATTGTATTTATTTTTCATTTAAAAAAATGTTATGGCTTGTAGGGGAAGCCGAAAGTCATATAATGGTCACGATGACAGAGAAGTCATTGTCACCGCATATGTAAGACAAAAAAATTCCCTTTTGTCGTTTAGTAAAATGCTTCGTGTAAAAAGATTCCTTTTGAATGAAATTAAAAGTCAAAAGGGTTTATTATACAACTAATAAAAGAAGGTTGTATATAAATTGAAGTATGACTCAACGAAAGAAGATTGAGACGATGTACCTTACAAATATGGTATCCATAGATTAAGGATAAATTAATTACATAATTATGTGTGACAAATATAAACACACTCAATAAAAGTGGATATTAAGTGTAAAAAAATCAGAGGTCATCCACACATATTCATGGCACGACATAATAAAAAAGTAGAGGTTTAACCCAAAGATTTGAAATTGGGTTAAGAAGTTCCCTTATAAAAATTCGATAGCCTAACAATGCCACTTTAAAATTCATAAAATGAATTGATGAGACATAAAAAGGGTATCTCATCACTTGGATATAAAATTTAAAGTAATAAGGATATATATGAACATATCCCAACATAAGAAGATGTAAATTAAAAGACCTAACAAAAAGAAGTCTTTTAAAAATCATAGGGTGAAAGGTTCCCTTACCGATTTGGGTAACTTTCAAAACGTACACCCCATGAAAGAAGGACTATACAATGTTTATGTAAATAACCATAAACGAAAGTATATTACACAAAGACTAGAATAATGGGAAGTACATACACAACTCAAAGAAGATAGTGACAAATATAGCATGAATCTCCAGGGAATAAATAGTGAGATAAAAACCCCTTACCTCGTTGTAATAAATCGAGTCATATGACCAAAAGACAATAAGAACCAAATGAATCACATAATACCATGAATATAACTAGAATCTTGATAATATATATCAAATGTAATTAAAAAATACACCATATTCAATAAATAATTGGCGAAAAATGGAAATCTTGTGGAATTAAAAGTGAGATAAGAAATACCCTTACCTCAAGTCCGACTTGTCTTGTTCGTTTCTTTATATTCCTATAAATCAGGTAACTCTTTTTGATTTGATCCAAAGGCTTACTTGGAAAGACTTCTGCCCAAAGTGAGGCTTCTAGGTGTAAGAGAGAGATATGTAGAGATAATATGAGTAGAGGTTGGATGAACCAAGGGCTTGAGAGGTGTGGGTAAGTAGGTAGAGTAGGAGGCCTTTTATAAGAGGAAGGAGGGTCACTTTTGGAAAGTCTTGAAATGTTACTTTATTATAAAATGGTTTTCAGATTTTAAAGGTCCCACCATGATATATTTCAAGTATAAGGTGATAAGGGTTCTAAAACCACCCATCCAATAGGTTTTCGACAAGTGTAAGTCTTATATTTTACCTTATCTTTTTATTTTATTTAAATCGTTCATTAATGAGGTAATCAATGCATCATCATGGTGTCATAAATAAATTTATTTATTTAATGTCTAAAAATTATAAAAAAACACCATGATGTAGGAAATATTTTTATATTTCCAATGAATATTTATATTCTAATATATCATTTATGTTAACAAAATTAAAATTGTTTTACATTGGATAAACAAACCTTTGTTATAATTCTCTTCTTTTTTAAAAATAAAGTCATAAATGTCACTATCACACCCATGTGACTCCATGGGCCCTCAAGTTTGGTAAAAATCTTACCATGGTCGGCCATGACTCAAAAAAGAGGATTTTGACACATGTTGGGGTCATTTAATATTATTATGATATTATTTTATTACCCTTAACTACCCAATTACTAATTAATCACGATAATTAAAGATAATTAATGTCATTACTATTCATAATGTCCAAAAACAAAAGTGTATTAATTATATAATATGTACCTTATGATTCCTAATATGGAATCCATTTTATAAAATTAAAAACACAGAAATTTCAGTAATTAATTTAAAAACAATTCCTGTTGTCAGAACCAAAGACGGGCATTTAAGAAGTAAAATTTATCAAAAGATTGACTTGTTTTTACATCCAATTGAAAAGTGAAATAATTTCAATGACCACTATTTAATTAAATGGTAAAAATATATTCTAATTAAAATTTAAAACCAATTAAAAAGATAATCTTACCATATAAATAAATTAGATTAAAAAGAGGTTTTGAATTAAAATACAGCATTTTCACTATTCATAAAAAAATGAACTTTATTAGAAAAATAACAAAAATTTACAAAAAGTAAATTTTGATGTCCTAATTTTAAATAAGGATTTTATTTTTTAAAATATAACATATAAAATTGAAAAAATTATATTTAAAAAGGGTTCTCCATCAAAAGGCTGTTAATTGACCTTTTAAAGAATATTAGAATATTTATGCTTAAAATTGGATTCATTCTAATTTTAAGCCTCTATAATTTAGTGTGTAATTGTTAAAATATTTAACAAACATATATAAACATTTTGTAGTTAGTTCTGTTCATTCCCGCCATTACAACAGCTAGGCGTTAACTACCATTTAAAATAATATTATTATATTATTAGTGTGCAACGTAAGATTTCAAAGAAACTCGTTGTTGCGTATTGGGTACGCCATAAAACATAACATTACCTTTAAAGTAATATTAACATTTTAATCACAAATATATGAAAATTTCATATTCTTTATTTACCTGGGATGTTACATTCTTTCCCCCTTTTGGGAATTGCGTCCTCGCAATTTTAAAATTTTGCTCGGAAACTTTATTGAAAGCCCCACACCGAAAAATGAGTCAATTAAACTGTAACTTTAAAAGAAATAAAGAAAAGTAAAAAGGTCACCTGCAATAACCCATAATAGGATTCCATAAAAACATGGATATGGATGTGAAAAAAAACCATCAAGTTCTGAAGGAGAGTGATAGAAAACATGTTTAGGAGAAAGTTAACCACCAGAAAATCACAAACTTGTGATGGGTTAAACAATATTTGATTCCCCGGTAGGAAAAGTTAACAGAAAACGTTTTTGGTTTAAGTTACTTTTCATTGAGGAATTTATTTATGATATTAAAGTAAACTTACTTACTTGTCATGTAGACTTTCACCTCTTACTAGATTTCTTACACAAACTCATATTTTCTCCAAAAGATGAGTATTTAGGATGACCTGTTCACATTAAGAGAACTATAATCAACTTCTTGAGAATCAACTAATCCAAAATAGATGAAATATATATTTCCCATGACTTTAGAAATTAACCAAAACCAAAATTATTAGTACAAGATCAGATAATCCACAAAAGGACAATCCTTTATAAAAATAAATACTACTCTTAATCTCCAAAATTCAACAAAAAGAACCCAAGGTTCAAGAAAGACCATTAAATAAACTTCTATCTATAAAATTCTTAAAATTAATCCAAACTAAGATTGACACAAATCTCTGAAGGATTTAATCACATAGTCTTCCAAGATAAATCTTAACATTTATCTCCAAATAACATCAGTTAATCTTAAAGTATCATATTGAAAAGTAATTAACCTAATCACATATCCTCCACGATAGGTTAATCATTTCCATAGATAACCAAAATCAACTTATTCCTGATTCATAAGATCATATAACTAAAAATAATTAGTCATACTAACCAGGGGCTTCACATAGTACAGTGGTAGGCGATAAATACCAGTTGCACTTTGTTTGTGGGTTCGATTCCCACAAGATTCATCCAACGCGATTGGTTGTCACATGGTTTTCATGTTGTCCCTTTTCAAAAACCACATAATTTTATAACATTCCCAATAAGAGATAAATTCATAAAAAATAACCATAACATATTTTAACCACAAAGGTTATCTAATAACTTTCATTTTGCATCCCAAAATGTATTAACCGTTAATTGCCTCAAATTCAAGGATCATATAAACCCAAATGGTTCTTTATTACTATATTTACAAAAGAAAAGATAATAATTCCTTGAATAAAATTTTCATATATCAAACACCAGAGTTACACATACTATAAAATGTCTTCTAATGTAATCCCATCATCATAAGAGCCGTAATACTTTTAAGAATTTCACTATCCTAAAATCTACCATAACTCTTGAATCCCTTATATGTTGTCTTCTTACTCATTCAAAATTCTTTATGATCCATTAACCATTCCTTTCCAACTCATTCTGAAATACTTTTTTCCTACAAACCAAATCATGAATCATATCCTAAGATTTAAATAACAGGAAAACATATGTTAAGAAATAATCCATACCTTTCATTGGTCATTGTCAGTTTCTTCATCCTCAATCGGAATGAAATTAGGTATTGGTAAATGAATATTTTTACAATCCTGGTGATCCCATTCCTAAATCTTCATTGTAGGACATGTGTTTGCATAATGACCATGCACACCACATTTAAAAAATTCAATTGATCCTCAAGAAATAACTTCTTTCCCTTTACTATAGTCAACTAGATGCTTCCTTTTTCAATGGTAGGTTCTTACGTTATGCCCTTCATTTCCACATCTATAACATCTTTCTGTCCCTTTGAAACATTTTTCTAGGTGTTTCTTTCCACATCATTGATACATAGGTTATTGAAAACACTTACCTTTATGATTATTACCTGAACTTCCGTAGGGATTTTTTTTCTCGCATATATGATGCCTTATAAAAATCAATAAGGTTCAGGTGGTAAATCATGACTCTGGATAGTTGGTTGAGAACAACTACAAGAGTTCTCATTGCAGCTCCCATATCATTCAGTTGCTCGTTCAGAAAACAGTCACAGTTTTCTTCACATCCACTGTTACTTTGTTGCCTACTAGATCAAACCTTTTACTAAAACCAAAAAGTCCAGCGTGAGTATATCAGTAAAATAATCATATAATACTAAGATATAATTATTCATGTTATCTTAACCTCTTTCACTTTATCTAAAAAAACTATGACTATTTCTGAAATCTTAACCATTATGGTAATGTCACTTATGCTTAAATAATACCCTAACCTCTAATGTTATCTAAACCGACCTCTGATACCAACTATAAGGACCCAGCCTTAAAAAATTACATAATTATGAATTAAATGATTAATTCACATTGAGGATCTTTTCAGGTTTAGAGTTTTAGAGAATTAGGACATAACTATTACATCTCAATGATTACAATGTTGACACATCTACTCAGTTTCCATTGTTTTCACAAAATAAAAACTCTTGAACAAAAGAGTCATGTCTAGTTCCATGTTTCAGACAACATGCCATTTCATTGATCCCATCCTTGACCCTATTCCACTTTATGTCCTGTGAAAAACATTTCAAAAACTCGGGATGAGCATAAAAAGCTTAGTAAGGGATATAAAAAATACAGAAAGAAAACATTAGTCCATGTATACATAGGAATCAAAGAAATCATACTTTACTCATAAAACATAATCACTTTAACATACCTCATGAAATCATAATATTTATGAATAACTAATAGAAATCATAAGTCATAAAGGTAACTTGATGCATTCATAACATTCTTACTTAGGGAGTAACCCTCATGGTTACGTTTGGAATACCCATCACATTATATTCCCTAAAATATATTCCGAGAAACCTTAGAATTTAACTCCTTCACGTTACCCAATGCATTGAAGAGCTATCTCATGCTCACACGCCATTAGTTTATCATGGAACCACTTGTCTTCATAAACAATGCCCAAGAACCATAACATAATCGTATCACTTAAAACATGCATAAAGGAAACATAAAATTTCCACATTTCAATCACAAGATATCAATACAACACATTGATATAATAAAAACATTATCAAAAACATTTTCAATACCAAAATAATGTAAAACATGGTATTTATTTTTCATTTTAAAAAAAAGTTATGGCTTGTAGAAGAAGTTGAAACTCAAATAATGGTCACGATGGTGGAGAAGTCGTTGTCACCACATACGTAAGACAAAAACATTCCCTTTTGTCGTTTAGTAAAACGCTTCGTGTAAAAAGATTCATTTTGAATGAAAATAAAATTCAAAAGGGTTTATTATATAACTAATAAAAGAATGTCTAATATAAATTGAAGTATGCATCAATGAAAGGAGATTGAGATGAAGTCCCGTACAAAGGCGGTATCCCTAGATTAAGGATAAATCAATTACATAATTATGTGTGACAAATATAAATATACTCAATAAAAGTGGATATTAAGTGTAAAACAATCACAGGTCATCAAAAAATATTCATGGGACGACATAATAAATAAGTAGAGGTTTAACCCAAAGAGTTGAAATTGGGTTAAGAAGCTCCCTTATAGAAATTCAACAGCGTAACGACGTCACTTTAAAATTCAGAAAATGAATTAATGAGAGATAAAATGGGTATCTCATCACTTGGACATAAAATTTGTAGCAATAATTATATATAAGAACATATCCCAACATAATAATATGTAAATTAAAATACCTAAGAAAAAGATGTTTTTTAAAACGAGGAGGGTGAAAGGTTCCCTTACCGATTTGGGTAACTTTTGAAACGTACACCCCATGAAAGAAGGACTATACAATGTTGATGTAAATAACCATAAACGAAAGTATATTACACAAAGAGTATAATAATGGGAAGTACTTACACCCCTCAAAGGATATAGCAACAAATATAGCATGAATCTCACGGGAATGAATAGTGAGATAAAAACCCCTTACCTCATTTTAATAAATCGAGTCATAGGAACAAAAGATAATAAGAAACAAATGAATCAAATAATACCATGAATATATCTAGAATCCTGATAATATATATCAAATGTAAGTACAAAATACACCATATGCAATAAATAATTGGTGAACAATAGAAATTTCACGAAATTAAGTGTGAGATAGGAAATCCCCTTTCCTCAAGTCCGACTTGTCTTGTTCATTTCTTTATATTCTTCGAAATTGGGTAAATATTTTTGATTTGAGCCAAAGGCTTCCTTGGAAAGACTTTTACCCAAAGTGAGGCTTCTAAGAGTAAGAGAGGGATGTGTAGAGATAATATGAGTAGAGGTTGGATGATCCAAGGGCTTGAGAGGTATGGGTAAGGGGGTAGAGTTGGGGGCCTTTTATAAGAGGGAGGAGGGTCACTTTTGGAAAGTATTGAAATGTTACTTTATTATAAAATGGTTTTAGGATTTTAAAGGTCCCACAATGATATATTTTGAGGATAAGGTGATAAGGGTTATAAATCCACCCATAAAATAGGTTTTCTAAAAGTTTAATTCTTATATTTTACCTTATCTTTTCATTTTATTTAAATCATTCATTAATGAGGTAATCACAAAATTATCATGGTGTCATAAATAAATTTATTTATTTAATGTCTAAAAATTATAAAAAAATTCAGTGATGTAGGAAATATTTTTAGAATTTAAATGAATATTTATAGTCTAATAGATCATTTGTGTAAACAAAATTAAAATTGTTTTATTTAGGATATACAATCCTTTGTTATATTTCTCTTCTTTTTTAAAAATAATGTCATAAATGTCACTATCACACCCATGTGACTCCATGAGCCCTCAAGTTTGGAAAAAACTATCCATGGTTGGCCATGACTCAAATAAGAGGATTTGGACACATGTTGGGGTCATTTTATATTATTATGATATTATTTTATTACCCTTAACTACCCGATTACTAATTAATCACAATAATTAAAGATAATTACCGTCGTTACTATTCCTAATGTACAAAAACAAACGAGTCTTAATTACATAATTTTGAAATTATAATTCTAAATATGGAATCCATTTTACCAAATTCCAAACACAGAAATTTCAATTATTAATTTAAAAATAATTCCCGTTGTCACAACCAAAGACGGGTCTTTAAGAAGTAAAATTTATACAAAGATTGACTTGTTTTTACATCCAATTGAAAAGTTAAATTACTTCCAATGACCACTATTGAATTAAATGGTAAAAATATATTCTAATTACACTTTAAAACTAATTAAAAAGATAATATAACCATATAAATAAATTAGGTTAAAATGAGGGTTTGAATTAAAATACAACATTTTTCACTATTCATAAAAAATGATCTTTATCAGAATGATAACAAAAATTTACACAAAGTAAAATTTGATGTCCCGATTCTAAATAAGGATTTTATTTTGTCAAATATAACATATAAAATTGACAAAAAGTTTATTTAAAAAGTGTTCTCCATCAAAAAGGCTATTAATCGACCATTTTAAGAATATTAGAATATTTATGCTTAAAATTGGATTCATTCGCATTTTAAGCCTCTATAATTTATTAGGTAATTGTTAAAATATTTAAAAAACATATATAATCATTTTGTATTTAGTTCTGTTCATTCCCTCTGTTACAATGGTTAGGCGTTAACTACCATTTAAAATAATATTATTATATTATTAGTGTGCAATGTAAGATTTCAAAGAAAGTCGTTGTTGCGTATTGGGTACGCCATCGAACATAGAATTCCCTTTAAAGTAATATTAACATTTTATTCAAAAATATATGAAAATTTCATATTCTTTATTTACATAGTATGTTACAATGATAGTGAGAAATACTGTTCATGATGTTCATGTTAAGAATAAACATTCTTTCATCATTTTCAGTAAAATCCAAATGAACATTATTTTGATAATAGCATGAATATTCATTTAAAAAAAAAGTAAAAATAGATAAAAATTTATTTAATAAATTAGTTTTTAAATATTAATAAAAATTGAAAACTTTTTTAGAAAACATGATTTTGAAAGAAAATAGGTTTTTGACCAAAGAGATAAACAATGCTAATTTTTATTAAAAACATGTTCTTAATTATTTTATGTAACAATGAGTGGAAAATGGTAATATTACTTGAAAATACCATTAATAAATAGGGTATAAGAAAATTCATGAGTTTCTTGAGAGATTTATCATAATATTTTATCATTGGAAACATGATCATAAAAAATCCCGATAAACGATGCGATAGTAACATATAATCTTTACCACTTTGGTAACATTAAAACGTAAGACCCTAGTAGAAATATAAATAAATGAAACATAAAATATAATGAGGGTAAATAAATACATGATATTACATGTTAATGTTTTTGTATATACACCTCATACAAGAAGATCAGTGTATAACATAACCATATGTCTCAAAAAAGGAAAATTGAGACAAAACCCCCTTATCACTTTGGAAACTCTTTAACTTTGAACCCCATGAAATAGATATAAAAAATTGATATTTAAATAAAAATAATTTTAATTAAAAACATCATAAAATAAATTCATGGTATATATACACACCACATAAATGAAACACATGGTAAATATGGTATGAATCTCACAGAAAAATAAAAGTTAGAAGGAAATCCCTTACCGCTTTAGTAATATTTTGAATCGTAATCCCCAATAAAGAATAAAATAAAATGAAACAGTAAATATAATTAAAATAAGTATATTAATGATATAAAATTTCATTGTTTCAGTATATACATCATAAAAAACTAATGAGTGGTGAATTTTCATATGTCTCTTAGAAATAAAAGAGAGATCGGAAATCCCTTACCATAAGTCTCGACTTCCTTCACCCTCGTTCAAACCTCACATATAATAAATATAAGTTAATTAAAAATATATTAAATAAAAATAATTATATATATAATATCATATATTATTTAATTATTTCTTTTTATTACCCATTTATTAACAATTATATGTTCAAGTCACATTTTAGGTAATAACTGCTTTGTTTTTCATATATGCATTGATTTGTTATTTTTGCCACACTTAATTTGATCATAGTACCATAAAATCCATAATAATAATAATAATGATATAATTATAATATTTATACATAAATTAAAATTTTATGACCAACCATGAAATATGGTTTTGATAAATTAAGTACGTTACGATCATGGAGATGGTAGGCCGTATGTATGGATGAGTAATGTTTCCATTTTTCAACGATCATTATCGAAATGAGGTAAATAATATATTATAATTAAAAAATGATTATAATATAATAAATAAAATATTATTTCCTTAAATATACTTATACATATCATCCATGTGGTGTGTTGATGAAAAGAGAATCACATCGCTTCGTGAAGGCGATAATCCACACATACATGAACGACATTATCATATTTTAATGAGTGAAAAGTTAAGAAAGATAATGATATATTATATCATTAATAATGATAAATATTTCATTAATATCATAGGTATATCACATATATTTATACTTTTTATCTTTCATGTAAAGAGTTAGTAAAAAAAGAATCACATCGCTTTGTGAGGTGATAGCCAGCTGTACACACGATCGATGTCAACGAATCCCCTGTGGAATAGAAATTAAAAAAGTTTCATATGATATAATGACTCCAGAGGTATAATTATGATATAAATATCATATATATACATTATTTCAATCTTCATACCCAACTGTGAGAGGTGGTAATGGAAAAAATAATGACATTGGTTTGTGTGGGGATAATTCTCTGTACATACGAATGATGATTTTGCAACCCATGTGATGAAAGTTGATATGGTTTTAGGTAATGAAATTAACATAACAAGATCATGGTATATGGAATATATTTATGTTATTATATCATCATGTTTAAATAAAAATTTAATTAGTTTGAAGAATAAATAAAATAATAATGATCGATGAAGATTGTTACCTCTTCCTTGGGTAACCTCCTTAGGTTTGCACAAAAATCCTTCCTAGGATGGATTTATTTCCAAACTAAGGATACTATAATGAGAGGGGGGGGGGGGAGTTGAGAAGTGTTTTTTTGAGGTATTTTCTGAACTAAAATGGTTCTATGGTGCAAATAAGTGAAGGGTGGTGACATCCTTTTATAAGTGTAGGAAAGGAACCCACTTTCAAACTACTTAGAAATTTCCCAAAAGACTCAAAAATAATCAACTATTTTCCAAGAGAAAATATTATAAATGACCCTATATTATAAATTTTAAAGAATAAGATGAAAATATTTCTATAATATAGGATTTATACATGTTTTTGGGTCATTTCTAACTCTTATATTTTTAGATTAACCCCTAAAAACCCATTTTTATCTCAACCATACTAACTAATTTTCATTGTTTTCACTTTTAATTTTTCCCAAAAATTATATTGAACATATTAGATAATATAAATTATTATTATTGAAAATATGGAATCCATTTTTCCAAATTCAATTCACATAATTGACAAAATTTAATTTAAAATTAATTATGCATATGTGATGAGAAAATGAGTTTTCAAAGAGAAAATGGTCAAAATTTAAAAAGTTTTTATATAAAAGTTCAATATAAACATGAATAAAATAACATAAATTAGATTAATAGATATATAATTAAAATAATTTTAATTTAAAAAAATTTAAAATATAATTTAACTTTATAAATAATTTAAACCAAAACACATTTCTCAATTAAAATTCAACATTTTTCACTATTCATCATAAAATTAATCTTTTTAGAAAGTTATAAAAAATTAACCCTAATATAATTTAAATGGTTTTATTTAAAAAATGAAATTTATTTTATAAATTAATATTTCCAAAAGTATCTGAAATTAATTTTTAATTAAGTGTGCAAAATGGTGACAAAACATATGTTTAGAAAAATACAGTTTAAGCATAAATTTGGTATTATTCTTATCTCCAATCTAGAAAACACATAATATGAATGTTGGAGATTTTATTTTATATGTAATATATACATTTAATTAAAATAATTCACCAAAATTGTTTTGTTTAATTTATTTTAGGTAAAATTTATTTGTGCACATAAAAATAGTTTTTTCAGAAAATGATTCCCCATATTTTCAAATGGTTTTTATTTTCATTTCAAATTAATTGGAAATTAAAGAATTAATGTATAAAGCATATATTTAGTTAATAAAATTCATATATTCTTATTCCAACCTTTAGATTATAACTATCTTAATCATATTTTAGTAATACATCATGTTTCATTTAAACTCAGTGTTGCGTGTAACACTACAAAAACATATTGTAACGTGTAATGAAATCTAAAATAGATTATGGATATAATATATGAAATAAAAAATTTAAATTAATTAGAAAAAAATATATCTCATAAAATATTTGGATGTCACATATTCTTTGAAGTATTAGTGACACTATCTCTTTAGTAAGAAGTTTATTACTTACATATACCACAAGAGCCTCCACTATATCTTCTCATAGAAGGATCTAAATTTGAGCTAGTAGAGCTTAGTATAGTACCTTCATACATTTTAATTTTTTATGGAATATTCACCATGTAAAGGTAATTTTATGTCTGATGAACTTAGTTTTAAGAGATAGATATATCAGGAGCACGATGAACAGAATTAGGGGGAATAATGGTGTCTGATGAGTTTGTAATATGACTAGATTATAGATGATTTTAGGGACCATGGATCAATGGAATATCCCCTATTGGTTATCACATGTTTTTTAGTAGACTGGTTAAGGGATATTTAGGAATTAATATAGAGTTTTATATGATACATGCACAACTATTAGGTAGTGACTTGATACCGAGGTGGTCATTGGATGACATTTATGTGATCCAATTACATGTGCGAATTTTAGTACTTTATTTTATTAGGGAAGAGATGATTATGGATTTATATACATGAATGTGGGTGGTTCATGTCAAAGAAAAATATATGTACGATGATTTTATGTGGAAATTTTAGTGGTCAAGGATGAAGAGGGGCATTGCTGGATTTCTCTCCTGATGATTTAAATACCTGAGGATAAAGGGTGAGGATAAATGGTGAGAACCAAAGTTCTAGTGGTTTTCTAAAGACACTTACTATGACCATGTGAAAGTGGAAGGAAATTATGGTTGAATTTATGATTTGGTTACCTATAACCCCAACAATCTATGACACTTTTTGGGTGATTGTTGATCGATTAATGATTTTTTTTCATTTCTTACTGATAAATGAGACTCACTTAGTAAATAAGTTAAGAAAGATGCATGTCCATGAGATTGTATTCTTGCATGGAATTCCTTGGAGAATTGTTTCTAATAGATATACACATTTTATATTGTGGCTTGGTAGGGTTTGTATAAGGCCTTAGAGTCTTAGATAACATTGAGCACAACATACCATATCTAGATAGAGAAATAGTCAGAGAAGATTATTTTGATATTGGAGGCTATCCTCTATTGCTACATTTTGAATTTTGAAGGATCTTGGGATGATCACCTAAACTTGGTTGAGTTCTCATACAAAAAATAGTTTCTAGGATTTGATTTATATTTCACCTTATGAGGATATTTATGGTAGGTCATGTTGTTTACCACTTCATTTGTATTAGGTTGGTAAGGTAGTAGTTATGGGGCCTGGTATGGTGCCCGAGACCTCTAAGATAGTGTAATAAATTCATATGAGGTTAGTTTCTGCTCAGATATAGAAATGATCATATTTTTACTAGATGAGAAAACCATTGGATTTTATTTTTAGTGACCATGTTTTATTATCGGTGTCACCTTAGTTGGGGAATATTCATTTATGAAAGCATAGGAAATAGGAACTACAGTTTGTGGGATTGTTTAAGATCAATGAACGCATCAGAGTAATGGATTACCAACTAGAGATTCCCCTACATTATCAATTCATACATGATGTGTTCCAAAATTCTTAGTTTTTGAGGTATATTCTCAATCCTACAAATGCGATTAATTGAAAGGATGTTGAGTTAAAAGGTGTTGTGTGAAAATAAGATGCCACTTATTCGAGCCTTATGGACGCATGGATGGATCCAAGAAGAAATGTGAGAGTGGGAGTTTGATGATTACTCTTAGTGGCCTTATTTGTTCAAAATATATTGATAAAGGAACTTATTAATGATGATAATTCATTATAGGGGGATAATTATAATGTTATCAGTTTTTAAATGTTTTAAAACCCCCTTTTTATATAATTAATAAGTCATTTATGAGATAATTTTAAAAAATTCAATTTAATTTTTACCCTTATGTATGGAATAGGCATATGTAAAAGTAACTGATTTTTACCTATATGCAGGAAGATTTTTAAGATTTTCATAAAGGCAACTCTTTATTTTCAAGGGTTACATAAGTGTAAACCAGCCACTGTGTGAAGGTAATAAAAATTTATATCCATTAACTAAAGGTAACTCAAAATTTATAATGGTCATAAAAGGGTAATCCTCTATCTGTATAAAGGTAAAACTATATTGTGTAAATATAACCCACGGTTTTCTAAAGGATTTGTAAGGGTAACCTGAAGTTGTGTAAGTTTAGGAGAACTACATAAGGGTAAAACTCCTTACCCTTATGTGATAGCTATGGCCTACATAAGGGTAAAACCATGTTACCCTCACACTGTTCCCTTTTTAGATATATTTTTTAAACCTTGTTTTCTATTTTTTCCTTTCCTAGATCAAACATGTAACATGGTTTCACAATTTTAAAAGCCTAAAATCATGAGAAATAAATTCCTTTAACTCATTTAAATTTATAACATCTATTTTGTATTGTTTTAAAATCCTGCATTCAAGAATCTATTGAAAGGAAAATTAAATGGTGATTTAATTTGGGGGTTTCAATGTTGTGAAATAGGATTCCTTATGTATTATTAAAAATACATAAACCTTTAAACCTTTTGTTTTTGAGATCCTATTGAGTCTTTGTAGTCAATAATTCCTCCATCTAAGTTATGTGAATTCAACTTCAATCAATATATGTTCTTATTTTGATTTTCTACTGAAAGAATACTCTCCATATCTATATTCTCAATTTTTAGATGTGGTGATTTAAGGGGATAATTTCCAGGTATCCTTTTCATGTGAAATTTGGGAATTTATTCCTTCCTAAGATTTCTATAAAAATGATAAAGAATTCTTAAATGGTAATTAGATGTAATTATCAATGTATAATAAAGAATTATTACATAGTTATCTAAGTTGTTTCTGGAGAGATAAAATATCATTTCATATTGAATTCATAATATTTATCATAAAAATAAATTATTAGCACATTATATGAATTAAATAGATAATTAGAAAAATATCCAGGAGAGAGAAACTACTATCTCATGTAATGTTCCTATTTATTTCAGAAATAAAATTATAGGAATCATCTATAAGAATCCTTTGTGAGTGGATTGAATTGATTAATAAGTGGATGTGATTTAGGTGGTGATTATCATGGAAAACTGTGATGTTGATGTTGATATTCTTGAGGTAGGAAGTTCCTTACCATTTAGGTCCCTTATATATATACTTGTTTCTTTAATATGATTCTTCTATTGGTATAACTTGTTTGACCGTGCTTGATTGTGATCACATGTGTAGTCATGTGTATCCCATGAGAAACAAATATGATATTTTATTCGATGAGTATTCCTAAGTATATTTTTATCCATTTTTGATTTTGATCACATGTACTTGTATGTTGATATTGATTCTCATAATTCCAAGCTATGTTTTACCTTTGTATACTCTATCCTATTATGTGTAATTTCTATGACTTTGGAGGTATTGTTCTTGGTACTCGAGAAATGTGATCCATCATGATATTATAATCCCTTACAGGGGGAGTGAAAATTAAGTATAATAATGAAAAATATAGACCCATACATAGGGTGGGGGCATGAAAACCTCAAGGCTAGACTCGTGACAGAGACATTTAGGGTATGATGGCCAGTTGCCTCACCTGAAACTTGTGCCTTAAATATTTAGAGTAACATGTTCACAATATGGTATTATGTACTATCCCAAAAATCAATGACTTGTAGATAATGAGAAACATTTTCACCAGGCTTATGGCTTGGTATTGATCACTTTTGACATATTTTGACTATCCTTCTATCATGGAGCCAAATTAGGTATGAACGAGGCTCGTGGTGGCTTGGTTTTCACATGAATGATTGACACATGATTGTTTATGCTTGATTTCATATTTATATTTATCAAATAAATACACTTTTTAGAACTTTAAACACATGTTAAGGATGCACTGGTGGTGTCTGACTAGGTTTTATTACACATGACTCAGACATATATCTCGATACACATGAAAATTTCTTGATTCTGGATCCTGGTAAGAGAAAGGTGCCTATGGAGTATAACTGATTTTGTGACCCAATTGTTTCCTTATAATACTTTTAAATATATTAATAAATATTTTTGGAGCTAGGAACTGAGACAATGTGAGATTCAGAGACCCAGTGATCCCAAAATTGATATTATAAAAAAAATATTAAATATATTAATATCACGTGCATACAGTTTTTAAGAAATAATGGGATATCTCCCAAATATAGTATTTTATTGGAAATCTAATACCATTATTTAATATATAATATGGGGTTTACCCTAACCATGACCTAATGTTGTTTGCCCCCAGATTTTTGGATGAGGCAGTCGTTGGTGGGTACATTAAGTAGATTAATTAATTAATTAATTTAATTAATTCATTTAATACCCTTAACCTAAAATTAGTCTATAAGTAACCTCTTATAATTATTTTAAAAGGTTTATCCACATAACCCTTTATATAAATGAGTTGAGGAGGAGAAATTTCTTTGTTGGCGGATCAACATCGAATGATTAATGATGATCAAATCGAGGTCGATGATGGGTAGCAAATGCAGCGGGTTATCCACATCATTAAATAATGTATTATTATACAATTATTGATCCATAATTGAGTTAGTGATCATAAATAATGGTTTATACCCTTGATTAAAAGTTTGAGAGTGTACTTTATCTGATATTATTTGATCTGTGATCTTTTGATCTTCGCATGAGCCTGTTCCATAAACTTAAATCATTTTATTCAAATTATTCCATGATCTCACCCCGATTCCTCCGATTTGAAACAATTTTTTGAGAATTCATGGAAAATTATGGTTATAACTTTGTTTATGTGAATTTCTCCCCACCATTATTATGCTATTCACCATTGACCTATGGGGTCACAGTTTGACTTTTCCTGGGTGAGTTCAAGCACGATCGAACCCCCAGATCAATGGAAGTTATATGAATGATGATTAATATGGTGATTTATGGATGGATTGAGTTCCATTTCAGGATAAATGTGATGACACCCTTGGATCCATGGTCCAATACCACACATCCATGATTATAGGAGTGGTGCGCACGTGCGGGATTTGTCCAAATAGACAAAATCTATTTTTTGGAAACTTGAGGCTTGGAAACGATGGATAGAGGTGACTACCACTGATTTTTGGTGGTCAAATAGTGGAAATAAAGATAGGAAATATATAATAATGATAATTTTACACATATTATTACATTATTTGAAGCATAATTAACCCTAAAATACAACTAAGGATTTTAAAGTCTAGTGTCTTTAGAAGATTAGGTATATAATTAAAAACATAAAACCAAAATTAAAGTATCTTTTATTTAATATCTATAATGAGCTCCTAACATTAATTTATCTATTACATCTACATAGGATAACCTAGGGAATACAAGAAAAAATGGATGAGCTAAAAATCCCAATAAGGTAAATAAACATAGAAATTAGTCCTAACAAAAGGGTTAGAAGTCATACTATGATGATATAAAAAGTTCATGAGTAAACATAAGGAAGGATAACATGTATAACATGAGATCATGTAATAATGGAATCATAGAAATATGGAAACAACATGAAACATGAAATTAGCGTGAGTCAAGGATAACTACCCAAACTATTTCATATAGAGGAGCATGAGTCACGGCTAACTTTCAAGACCATTGCGCATAGTGGAAAAAGTCCCATAAAGAATTCAGGTTCACTCCCTATTCCAGAATGACATCTCATGAGACTAGAAATTACCCACTGCATTGGATCACTATCTGGAAACACCCATCATAACATGTTCATGAATATGTGTTCCACATGAAGAATCATATATAAGGAATAAACATAAGGGTTACCCATGGAAAGAAATGGGTATTGTAAACACGTCATAAGGCATAAAAAATGTGTGTATCGTAAATGTGTCCATTAAAGAATAGATTTAAATTATAAATAAACAATAATAATGAATAAAATCATATATTGTGATAAATTATTTCTAAATAAATTGAAAATATGTAAAAAGAGTGTTTAAGAAACTCTAGAAATGAGCCACTTTAGTGCACTTTATGGGAAAATTTTCAAGATTATTTAAAATATAAAAGGCATAATTATTTGTATAAAACCATAAATAAACCAAAATAATTTTTCAAGATAAAATGAGTTATTTTAGGAAAATAATGGTGGATTAAAACATATTATAGAGTGCACTTGAAAATGGGTAAGAAATCAGGAAGTTCTCTTTCACTAGGCTTTCTTATGGAGAGGAATTGAGAGGGGGAACTTATAAAACATGTATTTTCCCATAAAATAATGATTAATTATGATGGGAACATATATTTGGAATATAAATAATGAAAATAGAATGATTAAATAATAATAATTAAGAATTAAATTTTGGTAAATAGAGAGAAAACGTAAACCAAACGAAAAACGGAGGTTCAGATAGAATCCCTTAACATATGTTCGAATCTGTTTTTCACTTGATCTTAACGTATTGGATAATAAAATTAGATCTGTTAATTAGTTATTTTTTAAACATTTATTTTATTTTTTACAATTTTATTAAGTTAATTTATGGCTTTTTAATTAGTTATAAGATACAATTTCATCTTTTTGAGAGTATTTGTTTCCTTGGTTTCTACGATCAGTTTACTTATATACATGTATAAAAAAGATTTTAAAATGGGAATAATTTTATATAATTGAAAATATATGTGATTAATGAAATTATATAATATTAAATGATATTATATCTCATTTTTTCGTTCATGTGAGGATGATTCATCCGATAGAACATTAATGATAACCGTTAGATTATTTTGGCATTTTTTCTATCATCACAAAATAGTTTTGTTTTATTAATTAATATTATGTATATATAATAGTTATATAACATTAAATAAGATGTAATAAATATATTATAATCAAGTTTAATCATAAAAATGGTTTTATTACTAGCCTTGAAGGTGGTAATGGAAATTGAAAACTCGTCGTCCTTGAATGCGATAAATTAACACATCATAGATGATGTTTTCATTTTTAGAACAAAAGAAGAGGGGAAGAGAAATGATAATGGGTTGTTCCACTAAAAAATAACATTAAAGTATATAAAATATACTGGAGTTATCATCTCACCTTTATAAGGGGAGGTGAGTATAGGATAACAAAAGAAAAGAAAATGAGAAGATAATAGATGAAAACAAATGAGGATTTTACCTCTTGAATTTATTCTCATTGAGAACATCCTCGAGGAACTTGAGTTTGATATTTTATATTTATCAAAGGATCATGGAAATGGGGTAGATAATTTTGAAGAGTATTGGTAGAATTTGGACAAGATTAAACACTTTTTTAGGTGTGATGGGAAGAGGTGGTTAGGGGGTGGTATTTATAGTAGAGGAGAGGGGTGTTTTTTTATTATTTTATTCAGTTTTTATTATTTTGGATCAATACTATGAATATTATTGATTATTGTGACTAAATAAAGTAACTAGTACATGTTATTTATAACCAATCATACCTACATCATCTATACATCAACCATGACTCAATAATCAATGTATTTAGCTTATACCGTAAATTACCGTATTTAACTATTCACAAAAAAATCAACTATCTTAGAAAAAACAAACAAATTCACCCTAACCATTTTTTGTTGTGTATAATTAAAAAATGGACTCCATTTTATGAAAATAATTTTCTATATATGAGAAAATTAATTTTTAATTAAAATGATCATTTATTTGAAAAGTACTAATTTTAAACTTATAACTGATTTTATAACACTTTAAAAAATTAATCAAGACCTTTTAAAATTATATTATAACCACTAGAAAACAAAATATTAATTTATGAATATATTTTATTTAAATAAATTTTATTTTAAGTCAATAAATTAATTATAAATTGTAAATGAACATTTATGTTTCATAAAAATACCAATACTTAATTTATCAATTTTATAACATTTATTTACTTATTATATGATATAAATATATCATATTTTAATTTATAATATTCCTAAATTTTATTTATACTTTCATAGGTGATGTTACTATTCTATTCTTTGGGTTACTATTCATAATGGTCACATTACTATTCCAAAGGTCATGTTACTAGTCCATTGGTTTGGTTTTCTTAATTTATATAAATACCTATAATATCATTCATTATTCATTTATAATGTTTATATTGAGTTAAATATGTGATTTTTATGAGATTTATACTACATGAAATAATAATAAGATGAGAAATTTCATTGAAAGAATTCTGGGTCATTACAGGAAAGTTGAATCTGGCGAACACATGAATACACTGGAGTTTTTTTCTGAATAGCATGACTACACGACATGTAATTAGATTAACACACACTGTGTAGTACCACTGGATGTGGTTCTAGGGTTTCAGGTAGAGTTAAGGATTACACGCCATGCGGATAGGGCCACACACTCTCTGACCTTCCTTGGGTGGCCAAGTCATGTGACAACTAGCCCATGCCCAGGACTCTATGTGGGAGGACATGTCATGCACTGTAGGAGTACACGAGAATGTTATAGTACCCAATCATAGCTAGGTACATGTCCAGGTACATGAACAGGTACACATAATGACCTGATGATCATGGGAACAACTAGGAGCACACAAGTAGGCCTTGGGTGTCTGAGACACACCATGTGTGACCCTTACATGTTGTGTATGGTGACATGGACTCCAATTCGTGTCCATAAGAGAACAAATCCTAGTGGCAGAGTGGGACCACTTTCCATGTGGACACCATATATGCCATGTACCCCCTTTGTTTGAGAAACTTTAACCATTCATATACCCTCCACCTGGACATGGATTTTCGCCCATGAGTAGCCTATCCTGAGAATTTCTCCACATAGATCATGATGCTATCCTTTGTAGTGGATTTTGATATAAGAAATGGAATATTTTGAGCATGATGCTTATTCAGGTTATTCTTTACAATGGAAGTGATTAGGCAGGATCATTATAGAGAGGTTGGGGTTGGAAACCCTCTAGTCACACCAAGTTGTGGGTCCCCTATACTCCTTACATTGGTTTGAGTGGCACCTCCTACGGCACTGGGCCACGGGTCCTCTATCATTGAGTATAACCCCTTATAAAACTAGGGCATGAGTCCTCTGTGTATATAGTTCCATCCTCCTATCATACTAGGCATGGGTCTTCTATTTATATTTACTATGTAAAACCCCCTATGGTACTAGTATAACAACCCCAAATCAAGTAGCCCAGAGCTGGTGCCTTTATTTAATACAATGGAATATATAAAAGATTAAAACCCAAAAGGACAAAATAGTTTAGTAATATTGAAGAAATAGATACGTACATGGAACCCTTATTTCATTGGTAATTAAGAAAAATATAATAATGGAAAGTAATTTTCATCCTTGAACTCATTCAAAGTTCTCTTCTTCATAACATGGTGAAAGGAAACAAATAAGGTTTTGCTCAAAAGCTCAATAAGTGTTAAATACATTGGAAACAACAATAAATCAATGAGATAAATCAATATGTAAAGTTAAAATAAATGAAAAAACATTCCATATAATCCGTAATCTGAGAATGAAATGCATCCACATATTTTTTCATAGTGAAAATCCTATGGATAATGATAACTAAATACCGAAGGAAGGGAATACATAATTATTATGCGTCATGTATCTAGCACATTATACCATTATCATCAAGACCTTTCATAAGATGGTTTAATCTCCAGGTAAAAAACCTTTTAATTTAGCCAATAGTTTTGTCTCATGAGACTTGTTGATGCGTCGAGGGGCTATCTAATGATGGGCCCTACCAGTTACTACAAGTTGAAATCATTCTATATATATAGAAAATATTATTCAAAAAGATATTTATAAATAAAATAATTCCATTTAACTTTAAAACATTTTAATACGATGAATACAAGGAGATTCATGATATGATATATCAAAGGGGTTGTATATACAACTCATAAAAGAAAGCGAGTGTATAACATCAAAACATGTCTCAATGAAAGGTGATCAAGACAAAGTCCCTTAAAAATGAATCTATTATGTGTATTAATTATATATACACATAAAAATTGTAAATAAAACATGAGATAATCAAAATTAATTTCTCATATAACCTTAGCATGGCATAATCAATGAAATATAAGTTTAACCCAATGAATGAAAATTGAGTTAAGAAATTTCTTTCCACTTGTAATCAATCAAGTCGTATCGACCATAATGGTAATAATTATTAAAAATAAATTTAATACCATGAATATAATGAGATTAATGATATTATATATCTAAGGTAAGTACATACACCACACAAAAGTATTAAGTTGTGATTAAGGAATATATCTCACATTAGTAAAAAGTGAGACGAGAAAATCCTTACCTCACACTTCCCATTAGTGTAGAATTATTTAAAATCTTATATACTATTTTAAATAATGTTATTAAATCATTAAATAAATATATTAACATTTATAATACCTTATGATATGATTTTACAACATCTTATGACCCATTCATTAGTAAACTTTCATTATTTTTATGGTTTTAGGCGCGTTTGTTCCATTGTTTAATGATCAATTCATTTGTGTAAAATTTTGGATGTTATTACTACTAAAGAAGTTAAATTAAATTGTGTTAATGAAATTCCATGAGTATAAATGGTCCCTTTATATAAATTTGGTTTCTATCTTTAGGATGATTCATTTGATAAAATATTAATGATAAACGTTTAGTTTTTTTGGCGGTTTTTCTGAACATCACAAACTAGTTTCATTTTATTTAATATTACATGTATATATTAGTTACACAAAATTAAATACAATATATCATTTTTATTAAAATATTATTTAACTAGAAAAATAGTTTTATTACCAGCCATGAAGGTGGTAATTGAAAACAAGCAAAAACATTATTCATAGAGGAGATTAACCGGCATAAAATAAACAATAGTTTCGTTTCTTTGAATAATAGGAGGTAATAAAAGGGATGTATATATGATATTAAACTATAAAAATAAAATTATAGTATTCTAATTATTTTTTAATTATTATTCCTTGTGTATGAAGGATATTAGGATAAAGTAGAAGATGAAATGAAAATAAGAGAGGTGTTTTGAGAAAATTCCCTCTTGAATATCACCTCAATGAAGTACCCCTTCAAGACATTGGATTTGGTATTTTGGTGAGGCCAGATGTCTATGGGAATTGGTAGAGTGATTAAAATAAGGTTTAGTAGATATTTTAGGAGCATAAAGGCTTGTGGTTCGAAATGGGTTGGTATTTACATTTGAGGACAGGTGGGTTTAAGTGATTAATATATTGATTATTTTATATTTAAAGCCAACCGTATTGAGGTAGAATTAATTTAAATGAATTATATTGTTATATAATTTAGTGGAGGATGGTTAGGGTATAAAAATACCTCAAAAAACCATTAAATTTTGTGATTTTTATGTATTTTAAGATTCTACCTTTTAACTTCAACCCTTGTCACTATTTTACCTATAATGTTGTAAATAATTTTTTTAACATGTAAATTTTTTATACCTAAAAATTAAAATGATATTAAAAAATAATTTGGAATTTATAATTAAAAATATTTAATGCATTTTATCAAATTACATTCAAAAAAATTTTAAAAATATATTCAAAATTAGTTCTATAGACACAACAAAAAATGAGTTTTTAAAGTGAAAAGTTAAAAAATCAGAAATTTTTTTATATCCAATTTCAATGTTAAATTGATTAAAATAAAAAATTTGAATTCATTGATATATAATTAACTGATTATACTTTAAAACCAATTTAAAATATAATTTAACTCTATAAATAAATTAGTATTAAAAACTGCTTTCAATTAAAATGGAGTATTTTTCAGTATTCACAAAAATAAAACATATCCTAAAATTTCCAAAAATTCACACTAAGATTATGATGATATTAATATTTAAAAAATGAACCTTATTTTTTTAAATAAAACATTTAAAAGTGTTAAACTTTATATTTAACATAAGTACTCCATCAAAATGTAGAAAAATTACCTTTTAGAAAAATATATCTTTTTTATACATAAAATTGGATTTATTCTTCTCTTAAGCATATCAAAAATATTGGATGAGGTAAGAAACAATTGATTGAATATATAAAATATAAATTTTATTAATATAATTTACTAATAGTGAATAATAAAAATAGTTTTTTATAAAACCACATCCTTTATGTTCAATTGGTTCTCATTTTTTCAAATTAATTGGTAACCAATGAATTAATTTTGAAAACATGCAGAAACTATATTTTCATAATTTACTTAATATCACTAATTCCTGAAATTCCATTGGATATGTTATAAATATCCCAATTAAATAATAATATTTTTTTCATCTTTTTAAGATCAGTGTTTTGTGTAACATAAGAAATCGAAGAAATTGAATTTGTTTAGGAAGAGATATAACGTAAAATCTTGGGGTGTTAAATTATCCACTCCTTCAATAAATTACATCTTCAAAATGTGAAACGTTTCTTAAAAAATCATAGGTTGATACTTGAAAATACTTTTGTAGGAATCCCACTTCGTAATTAGGGTTATTAAAATATTAGTTAATAAGAGGTAAAGGGAAATGCAAAGGTCACCACAAAATTAGGGTTTTGAATTGGATAACATTAGTGCGATGTGAAAACATAGACATGGAAGATAAATATAACCACCATGCTATGATGAAGAGTGATAGGTAAAATGGTCATTAAAATTTCTACCATCACCAAACTGTAAATATTTGATGGGTTAAAGAGGCCATTGCTTTCTCAGAAAGAAAATTAAATGAGTAGCATTTTTTTTCAAATACCTTTCTTAAAGTTGAGATATTGTTTTACTATCCATATAGAAACTTGTGAAAACAAACATAATTGATTTATTTCCATGTCATATGAATAGTATTATCCTTTTTTTTATTTGATCTATTTCCTCTTTAAATGTTATGCTAGGTAATGGATATTCAAGATGAATTTTTTATGCCTGTAGGACTTTAATCAAAAGTTCCATAAGTATATCCTTTAGATATTAAATATTTACCAAAAAAAATGGTTATCACATGTTATGTAATATGATAAATCATAATTTAATCTCAAAAAATAAGATCCAAGTTCAAAATAATCCATTCCATATGTAGTTAATCTAAAGACTCATTAAAGATAAGTCTCTCAAAATTCAATGATAAAAAATTTAGAAGGAAGGTCACTAAATTTATAAAATTAACTTAACATCTGATTTTCTCAAAAAAAATAATATAGATCTAATTGCCACATACCAAATATATGAATAACTTGAACACGTTTAACTCTTAATGAAAATAATCATTCTTCCAAAATAAGTTATTGGGTTATTGAACATATTCCTTAAATTCAAAAGTGTTGTTAACTCTATCAATGAATGCATAAACCAAAAATCACAAATGAGTTCCAAGGTATTCAATACTATCCAATTTACTTTATCCATATCAATCATCTCATTATCCAAACATAATTATCTCAACATTAGGACTATATTAATGGCTATCCTTACCTCAGTCATGTGTTTCTAATAAATTGAACTTTCCACTGAATCATTTATCATTGATACCATTCAACATAAAGTTTAAAATCCTTAACAAAAAATTACTACAATAAAATTCAGTTATAAATAAGATATCATTAATAATTTTTTTTAAATATTATTCAAGGATCTAAATATAGGAGAAAATTAACCATTCCAATTTAGATATATCAATACCATAAGCTTGACCTCAATCCCATAGATTCTTATGAGGTATATTATCTTGACACTTAGGGAATTTTTCTGCATAGTGTCCCATACTCTTGTAGATGTAACATTTAATTGAATCATTTTTATCATTCACTTTTCATTATTTTTTATGGTTACCCTTATCTACACACTTATTACAAACTCCTAATCACTTCAAGAATTTATTAGGGTTCCCACAATTATCACATTTTGGAAAATAATTCTTTCCATTTTTCCTTTTATCCATATCTTTCTCCACTGTTCTCTTCTATTTCTTCCCCTTAAATTCATAAGACTTATATAATTATTTTTTGTCTTATTAAAACATGATACTATTTGATCATATAATGAGAATATTTGGGAAACTACTTCCCTATAAAATATTATCTTAATCTCAGAAATGATGTTATCATTATTACTCTTCAGATCATGTGAATTGATGAGGTTTACATTCTTTCTTCTAGGCTCCATTTCTAAATAATGATATACACTAGATTATATAATATCATTATGAAATATAATTTATAATCCCAAAACTAGTTAAATACATAACATCATTTGAAAAATTTATGTGTTTCTAATCTCATAATCATAAACATGGTTTCATTGGGATGTTCTTATATGGTTATCCAGAAATCCTTTATAGGGTTATGTTTCCAAATTTTTGGTTTCCTAAATCTATTTCCCATGGTTTCTAATTAACTTTTTCTGATACCAACTGTAATGACCCCAACTCCAGTATCCCTAAGTCGATGCCTTTCTTTAATACAATGCCATAGATACAAGATTAAAATCACAAAGGACCAAATAATTTAGTATTATTGAAGAACTAGATACATACATGGTACCCTTAATACATTGGTAATTAAAATAAATATTACAATAAAAAGAAATTTTCATATATGAACTCATTCAAAGTAATCTACATCACAACCTAGTGAAAGGAAAGAAATAAGGTTGTAATAAAATTCCCATTAAGGGTTAAATACAACTGAAAAATATTTAATCAACGATCATAATCAAAATGGAAAGGTAAAATAACTAAAAACACATGCCATATAATCCATAAACTAAGTGTAACTTCCCGGACCTGGGTGCCACGCAACGGGTGCCCCAAGCCCGGTTCGCCACAAGACCTCAAGCGCATTTCCCCAAATGCCAGAGGCTGCCGACTAGCTGCGAGGGCCCAGGTTTGATAGTGGGGAAACAATTCCCTCATTTTTCAAAGTGTAGCGCAGCGGAATACAAAATAAAACATACATCAAACAGCGGAAGAAGTAAACCATACACAAGGCAGTGGATATAACCAACAGTGTATAAATAATGATGCTACATATCTCATGTTATATGAAAACAGCCAGAATATGTTATACATCAATACAGTATAGTAAACAGCAGAGTACAACAAAACAAATAAAACAGCTGGAAGCGGCATCACGAGCCTAGGCTCGGTCCCATGCCCTCCTACTCCACAGCAACAGTCAAGTACCTATATAAAGACCCTTACACCAATCTACACATGTAGCAATGTAATCTGTTTTGGCCGAAAAGCATGACTCAAACAGGGTGTGAGAAATATATCTCAGTAGGCACCCACCAAAGGCCCGTGCCCAACTACGTGTAAGCATGCAACGATAGTGTGCAGTAGTAAAATGTAATTAAGTAAGAAGTACAAAAAAGTAACTCATTACCAGTTATATTGCCATTTTATTATCCATTTAATCCATTTAATATAAGAAATCACCACAGTGCATTTCTAGTAAACAACTAGTGTCCTTAGACACGTAAACTCCTACCCTCGGGTAACGAGTATCCAAAACAAGAATTTTCCCTTAGGCATAACAGAATCTGCCCTCAGGCGTAGGTAGTGTCTCCCTCAGGCACAGAATCAGCTGCCCACAGGCACAGAAGAAGTTTCCCTCAGGCCGATATAACTACAGACCTCGGGCTAAACAGTGCAGTGCCCACAGGCTAATCATAACAACGCCCTCAGGCTAAACAGGTTACCGGTCCATGCCCAACCTATCAAAATGCAGTAAACGAGCAATTCCTCTCAAGGAAATTCTACGATTACTACCTTTAAGGCATACCCTCAGGTATCCTGGACAAACGGCTAAACAGTGAAACACACTCCAGGGGTGGTTCCAGATCTAAGCAACGATCCCATCCAACATTTTAATATCATAGTTTAATAACCTATGCAATTCTAGGTATTAAGCATAGAAACGGCCTCAGCCACATGACACCCCAACATGGTTTCGTGGCACAAAAACGCACCAAACACACAACAGTTGGAAAATAAAACACAAATCCACCTACCTTATACGCCAACGAGCATTATACCCAAACACCGACTCCAGAAACGCCCAAGAATGGCATAGATCAGACAAAGAACAAAACCCATTAAAATGTAAATAACTTACGTTAGGAGAAGAATTGGCACGAATGGTACCAGGAGAGGAGAGGGCTTACCCGTGCAGTTCCAACGAGATCATCTGAAGCCGAATCAGATTCCAGACGAATGCTTGGTGTATATTCAAAGATCTGGCCTCCTCCTTTGGCTCCAAAATGGCTCAAACGCCTCCTCTACCAAATGAGGAGGCTACTGCCTGTTTTAATCCGAAAAAAAAAGTACATGGCATGTACTTCCAAGTACACGACGTGTACTCCCTTCATTTAACTATTCATTTGGAGGCATTGCCACACTGTTCATCCGTCAACATGAGTACACGACATGTACTCTCGAGTACACGGCGTGTACTGTCACCCAGCTGGCGGCGACACCACCGCCTTACTGTTTAAGCCTACCGACTGACTACATGGCGTGTAAGGTACCACTACACGACGTGTAGTCGGTTCCTACACCCTTCGTCGCCGACATGGCTACACGCCCCGTGTACTCATCCCAACACGGCCAAAAGTACACAGTGTGTGGATGAAGTACACGGCGTGTTGTTCCAAAATTCAGGATTTTTCCCCATTTTCCATATATTTTCAAAAACACATAAGAAAAAGTAAAAGAAGAAGCCCGTACCTCTAAAATAAGAACCAGGTTCTTACAAACTTCCCCCCTTATAACAATTCGTCCCCGAATTTCCCTTCCAAGGGTGGCGAAGAGAAAGCTCAAAACAGCTCTGGCCACTGAGCACGTACATCGGCCTCTCGCTCCCAGTTCTTGTCCTGCACTCTGCCATTCTGCCATAGCACCCGTACGAGAGGAACTGATCAGCCTCAGAGAACATTCGTGCTCCTGTCAACGATACAGATCAGATGCTCCTCAAAGGACGCATCATGCTGAAGCTCAACCACCTCTGGCTGAAAGGCGTGAGATGGTTCTGAATGGTAGCAACGCAACTGAGACACATGGAAGACGTCGTGCATGGCTCGGTACCACTGCGGTAACTGCAACCGATATGCAACCAGCCCGACTCTCTCCAGAATCTCAAATGGTCCCACATACCTCGGTGAAAGATTAACCTGTCTTCTGATCCGTTTGTGTCCCAGCCTCGGCGAAACACACAAGAAAACCTGATCTCCGACCACGAACTCCAATGGTCGTCTGCGGCGATCAACATAAGACTTCTGACGAGACTGCGTGGTAGCCATCCGCTTCCAAATCAACTAGACCTGCTCAGATGTCTTCTATACGAGCTGTGGCCCCAGTAAAGCTACCTCACCTACCTCTAACTAGCACAAAGGTGATCGGCATGGCCTTCCATATAAAGCGTCATACGGTGCCATCTCAATGGTTTCCTGAAAACTATTGTTATTGGAAAACTTGACTAAGGGCATATGCTTCTCCCATGAGCCCCCAAAGTCTAGGACGCATTCACGCAACATGTCCTTTAGCACCTGTGTCATCCGATCTGACTGGCCATCTGTCTGAGGTTGGTATGCTGTGCTCAGAAGCACCTGTGTACCCAGCACCCTCTAAAAACTCTTCCAGAAATGATAAGTAAAGCGGGCGTCCCTATCTGAAACGATAGAACGAGGGACCCCATGAAGACGTATGATCTCTCGGATATACAGCCTTCCGAGCTCGTCAACACCAAAGGTCTCCTTGATCGTCAAGAATTGAGCTACCTTCATGAGTCTGTCCACAACAACCCACATGGCGTCATTGCCTCGAGGTGAACTCGAAAATACCGTCACGAAATCCATTGCGACATCATCCCATTTCCACTCTGGAATGGGTAACTGCAGTAACAGCCCGGATGGTCTCTGATGCTCTGCCTTCACCTGCTGACAGGTGGAACATCTCGTAACAAAACCATCTATATCTCCCTTTATACCCAACCACCAGTACTGACGCCTCAAGTCACGGTACATCTTGGTAACCCCGGGATGAACTGCCCAAGCTGAAGCATGAAACTCCCGCATCAGCTCCTCGCGTATATCCCCTGGAACCCATACACGTCCATGGAAACGAAAAAACTCATCATCGCCTATCGTCCAACTAGGATGAGGGTCCTCACTTGCCACCGACTCCCGTAGAACTAGGCCTTCTGAAACTGATAGCTGCCTCACCCTCACTCTGTCCAGGAGGGTATAATTCATAGCTAACGAGGAAAGATAAGTCTTCCCCTGACTGTCATGCACCTCTAGATGCATCTCAGAGAACAAGGCCATAAGCTGCCACTCACCACTGGCCTCCTGCACTGCCTGTATCTAAGTCTTCCTGCTTAGTGCATCGGCTACTGCATTACCTTTACCAGGTATATAGGCAAGCTCAAAATCGAAGGACTATAGGTACTCGACCCACCTTCTCTGCCTTAGATTCAGGTCACACTGAGTAAATATATACTTGAGGCTTTTGTGGTCGGTGAAAACCACAAAATGCTCTCCCAACAGGTAATGTCTCCAACAGCGCAACACATAAACAACTACATCCAACTCGAGATCATGCGTCGGGTAATTCCTCTCATGTGGCCTCAACTTCCGAGAACCATACGCAACAACTGGGTCGCCCTGCATCAAAACAGCTCCCATCCCAATCCATGATGCATCACAGTAAACTGTATAGCTCTTCCCATTATCTGGGAGTATCAGGATCGGTGCTGATGTCAGTCTTCCCTCTAGGTCCTGAAAATCTATCTCGCAAGCTTCTGACCAAACGAACTTCACACCCTTCTTAGTCAGACCTGTCAATGGTGCTGCTAAGCGGGAGAAGTTCTGTATGAAGCGTCTGTAGTAACCAGACAACCCTAAGAAACTCCGTATCTCAAACACGTTCTTAGGCTGCTCCCTGAAAACTACTGCTCTCACATTCTCTAGGTCTACTGCCACTCCTACCTCAGAGATAATATGACCCAGGAAGTGAATCTGGTCCATCCAAAAGTGGCACTTCGAAAGCTTAGCATATAGCTGATGCTCCCTTAGTGTACTCAATACGATCTCAAGATGCGTGGCATGGTCGTGTCGAGTGTGAGAGTACACCAATATGTTGTCCACGAATACCACCACAAAGGAATCAAGATATGGATGGAACACACGATTCATCAGAGCCATAAAAACTGCTGGCGCATTCGTGAGTCCGAACGGCATAACCGTATACTCATTTAGACCATAGCTACTCATGAAAGCTGTGAGAGGTATATCAGATGGTCTAACGTGCAACTGATGATATCCGGATCTCAAGTCAATCTTCGAGAACACTCGTGCTCTATAAAGCTAATCAAACAGATCATCTATCCTCAGCAAGGGATATCGGTTCTTAACCGTCATCTGGTTCAGCTTCCAATAATCTACACAAAGTCTGAGGGTACCATCTGCCTTCTTCGCAAAAAGAACCGGAGAACCCCAAGGAGAAGTAATGGGTCGGATAAAACCCTTTTCCTGTAACTCCTCTAACTGCCTCTTGAGCTCCTGCAACTCAGGTTTAGCCATCCTATAAAGAGGAATGCACACCCATGCTGCTCCTGGCACAAGATCGATAGAGAAATCCACCTCACGCACCAAAGGTAGAACTGAAAAGTCGTCTGGGAAGACATCCCTTAAACGATCGACAACTTGAGGGAAATCCGTTTGACAAGTCCCCTGATCATCCAGATATAAGCTCACAATCTAGGCTGTCACTCCACCTCGGCCATGATGCTCTGGTCTAGCTCGACTCGCCTGATCATCCCATTCGCCCTTTTATAGAAACTCTCCACCCTCTGGTGACGTGAAACACACCCTGCGATGATAGTAGTCTACAAAGGCTCAGAAGGGAACCAACCAGTCCATTCCGAGAATGATGTCATAGCTCGTCATCTCTAAAACCTAGAGGTCCCAAAGGAAGTGACACCCTCCAACCTCACGGGGGAACTCCTTACACTAACGCACACCAGCCGTCCTAGTCCCCAACGGAGTGCCTAGCGTCATGATATAAAAAGAAGAAGAAATTCCAAGCCCAAGGCTCTCCACAACGGGTACAAATATGAAACTATTCATAGCACCCATATCAAAAAGTACTGAAGACAAGACATAAGCTACTAGAATAGTACCTTTGACTGTAGAAGGTTCGGGATCCTGCTCCTGCTGGGTTTGTTGCACTGCATATGCCAGCCCAGTGCTGCGGACCTGCGACACAGCCTGGCTACCCTGAGCTATCCCGCCCTATTGCCTTTGAGATCCTGGTGTCTGGCTACCACGACCCCTAACACCATCTCCGCCTGCACGCCCTGATGTATTCCAGTTTCCTGACTGGTAAGATGTCACTGGTCCTGCTCCCGCATGCAGAGTCTGCACAGAACCCCTCTCACTAGCTGGTGGAAATGCCCTGCAAAAACGCTGCAGATGACCCATATTTCCGCAAGCTCAACACTCCACTGGGTCACGTGGACACTGTGGCCTCTTGTGCCCCTCTCTACCACACTGGTAGCACATAACCTGGCCACCTGAAGCATTCTTCTGACTGGTACTGCCACCCAGAGAGAAGTCCATCTGTCTCTTCCTCTTGCCAGCAGAAATAATGCCAATCACTGGTGCTGAACCACCCTGGGTCACACCACTAGATTCCCGCAGGTTCCTCTTTATAATCAGTGCCTGGTTCACAATCGCGTGTATAGTAGGCAACATGAAAACATTCACCAGCACTCAGATTTCATACCGAAGACCATCCTCAAAATGTCTCGCTCTCAACGTCTCATCACCCACCAGCACAGGTGCAAAACGCTGAAGCTCTGAAAAATGAGCATAGTAGTCCATCATCGACATATCGCCCTGCTGCATATTCATGAACTCTCGAGCCCTATCTTCCCTCAGCATCTCTGGAAAAAAGAAGTCATAGTAGACTGCCTGAAAATCTTCCCACGCCATGTCCCTGTGATGCTCTGACTGGGTGGTAACATCCCACTACCTCTTGGAAGAATCACGCAGCATGTAAGTTACGAGCTTGACCCTCCGCCCTGGAGGCATCACAAGATGCTCAAAAATATTCTGCATTGACCACAACCAAGACTCTGCAGCCTGTGGTCCGCCATCCCCTAAAAATGTAGGCGGATGCTGCTGCTGAAAGATACACGTCAGCTCGGCCATAGATGTGGCAGCCTGCGGTGCTCCCTGAAAGGTCTGCATGAACCGTAATAAGCCTTCACGGAACTGCGCCTCCGCGCCTGTGTCCGGTATAACAGCTGGTTCCGCATCTGGATCTAGTGGTGGATCAACTGGTTGCCCATGGTCCACCATCTCCAGAGTATAATCGTCGCCGCTCTCCTGGTGAACAACTCACGGTCGTCTAGGCGGCATGACACTATAAGGTCAAAAGCACGCCTCAAATTCAAGATTATTAATACTGAAAGCGAAGGAACCACAAAGGAACAAGAGGAATAAGGCATTTCAAAGTTTGGAAAACAAGACTACACGACGTGTACAATGACTACACGAAATGTACTTGACATTCCTTCCCCTACCCGGGTCCTTGTACACGGCTAAGCCACACGGATTCTGTTCAAAAAAACTACACGGCGTGTATAATATCTACACGGCGTGTATGGTGTTATTTTTTCCAATTGCCCGTGTCGTCTGTGACACGACTGACTACTCGGATTGACACTACACAGTGTGTTACACCCGTACACGGCGTGTACAACACCCTGTTTCCCAGCCACACGACTAACTCCACACGGTCTGTCCGCGGAAAAGACTACACGATGTGTCCCACAGGTACACGGCGTGTTTATGGAGAGGTGACACCGGCCCATGTTGTTAGTTACACAACCGAGTCCCCAGGTCACACTACATGGCGTGTTCATCATTGACACGACGTGTTGTACAGGAGTTCACCGACCCGTGTTGTTAGTTACACGGCCGGACTCCGGGTCACACTACACGGCATGCACAAAAACAACACGGCGTGTTTTACCCAAGCCCTGCCCTACCCCATGTCACCGCCCACATGGTCTGTGACACGGGAAGAGACTACACGGTGTGTACTCAGGGTACACGGCGTGTACTCAATAAGTTCATTTTTCTTCCCGAACAGAAGAACACACACGGCGTGTATGAGGTCCTACACGGCGTGTATACTGGGTTTCCAGATAGTATGCCTTAGAAACTTCTCCGGAACCCAGAAAATACTGAAAAACAATACCTAAGTGTCAAATTCCTACCCGTGGGGGCCCATACTCCCCAGGAATCACATTTTGACATATTATATATGTTATAACTAGTAACCGTCAATGATCCACCAAATTCTAGTCAATAGGGGCCCATACTCCCCAAAAACCAAAGTTTGGCGTCCATTATACAAACAAGCTCAAACAAACACACCATATCACAAGGCAGGTATTTATCAAGCAGCTATCACAAAGCATTATTTTCTAGCAGAACAATTATCAAAACACCATGAAAATTCTAATGCACCTACATGGCATGGAAGCTATGCATGGCATGTGATATCTATCATGTGCCTATATGATGAATGAGACGGCATACCCTCATCTCATCGGGTTGTAACTAAATAGAACCCACATATAAAATATAAATAGCACAATCCAAGTGCGTCACCCAACTGTGAAAACATATCAACAGTAAAATTGCAAAATCAAAATAATGCAAAATACGAGGTAGACTGGATTTTCCCTGTACACGGGTTATCTACGCCCGAGCACAGCTTATTACCAACTACCGTTCCATCCTATCCCTGACTACGACTCCAAATAGTAAGTCAAAGAAAAGAAACCGCTCTGATACCACTTTGTAACGTCGCAAACCGAGGTGCCACGCAACAGGTGCCCCGAGCCCGGTTCGCCACAAGACCTCAAGCGCATTTCCCCAAATGCCAGAGGCTTCCGACTACAGCGAGTGCCCAAGTCCGATAGTGGGGAAACTATGCCCTCATTTCTCAAAGTGTAGCACAGCGGAATACAAAAAAAAAACATACCTCAAACAGCGGAAGCAGTAAACCATACAAAAGGCAGTGGATATAACCAACAGTGTATAAATAATGATGCTACATGTCTCAAGTTCTAAGAAAACAGCCAGCACATGTTATACATCAATATAGTTAACTAAATAGCAGAGTACAACAAAACAAAGCAAACAGCTGGCAGCGGCATCGCGTACCTAGGCTCGGTCCCATGCCCTCCTACTCCACAGCAACAGTCAAGTACATGTATAGGGACCCTTTCCCCTATATACACCTGCAATAATGTAATCTGTTTGGGCCGAAAAGCGTGACCCAAACAGGGTGTGATAAATATATCTTAGTAGCCACCCACCAAAGGGCCGTACCCAACTGCGTGTAAGAATGCAACAATAGTGTGCAGTAGTAAAATGAAAATAAGTAAGTAGTACTCAAAAGTAACTCATTACCAGTTATATTACCATTTTATTATCCATTTAATCCATTTAATATAAGAAATCACCAAAGTGCATTTCTAGTAAACAACTAGTGTCCTCAGACACGTAAACTCCTACCCTCATGTAACGAGTATCCAAAACAAGAATATGCCCTCAGGCATAACAGAATTTTCCCTCAGGCATAGGCAGTGTTTCCCTCAGGCACAGAATCAGCTGCCCACAGGCACGGAAGAAGTTTCCCTCAGGCCGAAAGAACTACAGCCCTCAGGCTAAACAGTGTAGTGCCCACAGGCTAATCACAACAACGCCCTCAGGCTAAACAGGTAACCGGGCCATGCCCAACATATCAAAATGCAGTAAACGAGCAATTCCCCTCGAATAAATTCTACGATTTCTACCTTTAAGGAATACCCTCGGGTATCCCGGCCAAACGGCTAAACAGTGAAACACACCCCGGGGGTGGTTCCAGATCCAAACAACGATCCCAACCATCATTTTAATATCATAGTTTAATCACCTATGCAATTATAGGTATTAAACACAGAAATGGCCTCATCCACCCAAAACCCCAACATGGTTTCGTGGCACAAAAACGCACAAAACACACAGCAGTTGGAAAATAAAACACAAAACCACCTACCTTATACGCCAAAGAGCATTATAACTGAACGCCGACTCCAGAAATGCCCAAGAACGGCGTAGATCTAATGAAGAACAAAAACCATTGAAACATAAATAACTTACGTTAGGAGAAGAATTGGCAAGAATAGTACCAGGAGAGGAGAGGGCTTACCCGTGCGGTTCCAACGAGATCGTCTAAAGCCGGATCAGATTCCAGACGAACGCCCAGTGGATCTTCAAAGATTTGGCCTCCTCCTTTGGCTCCAAAATGGCTCAAATTCCTCCTCTCCCAAATGAGGAGGCTACTGCCTGTTTTAAGCTGAAAAAACAAAGTACACAGTGTGTACTTCCAAGTACACGACATGTACTCCCTTCATTTAACTGTTCATTTGGTGGCACCACCACACTGTTCATCCGTCGACATGTGTACACGGAATGTACTCTCGAGTACACGGCATGTACTCTCGAGTACACGGCGTGTACTGTCGCCCAGCTGGCGGCGACACCACCACCTTACTGTTTAAGCATTCCGACTAACTACACGGTGTGTAAGGTACCACTATACGGCGTGTATTCGGTTCCTACACCCTTCGTCGCCGGCATGGCTACACGCCCCATGTACTCATCCCAACACGGACAAACTTACACGACATGTGGATGAAGTACACGATGTGTAGTTCCAAAATTCAGGATTTTTCCCCATTTTCCATATTTTCTCAAAAACACTTAAGGAAAAGGAAAAGAAGAAGCCCGCACATCTAAAATAAGAACCGGGTTCTTACACTAAGAATTAAATGCATCCATATATTTCTTCATAGTGAGAATCCACTAGATAATGATAACTAAATAATGGAAGAATGGAATTATAAATTATTGGACATCATATATCTAGAACATGATAACATTACCTTCATTACCTTTCACAATATGGTTTAATATAATGGTAAATTATATTTAATTTTTACAACTTCGTATCTCATGAGACATATTGATGCATCGTGGGGCTATATAATACTGGTCCCCACCCATCACTTCAACTTAAAAGCATTATTTATATATCATATACACAATTTAAAAATATATTTCTAAATAAAAGTATCCCATAGCACTTAAAATCATTTTAATACAATGAATACAGTAATATTCATGCTATGATATATCAAAGGGGATATATATACACCTCATAAAATAATATGGATGTATAACATCAAAACATGCCTCAATGAAAGGAGATCTAGATAAAGTCCCTTAGAAAATGAATCAATTAGTTGTATTCATTATAAATACACATAAAAAATTGGAAATAAAACATGAGATATTAAAAATTTATTTCCCATATAACCTTATCATGACCTAACCAATTAAATATATGTTTAACCCAAAGAATGAAAAATGAGTTAATAAATCTCTTACCACTTGTAATCAGTCAAATTGTATAACCCATAAAAGTAATAATTTTTAAAACAGACACTTAGTATCATAAAGATAATGAGGTTCATGATACTATATATCAAATGGAAGTACATACACTATACACATGGATTAACTAGTGATTAAGGCATATATCTCACAGAAGTAAAAAGTGAGATGAGAAAATCCTTACCTCACACTTACCTTTAGTGTAGAATTATTTAACATCATTTATAATAATTTAAAGAATATTATTAAATAATTATAGAACTATATTCATATTTATAATACCTTATTTAATGATTTTACAACATTTTTTGACCAATTAATTAATAATATTTCACCAATTCATGGTTTTATGTGTGTTTGTTCCATGGTTTAATGATTGGTTCATTTGTGTAAAATTATGGATGTTCTGGTAAAATGGGATTAAAAATCCTGATGTAGAATAAAATGGTATTAATTAAATTGGAGGAGTATAAATAGTATTTATATATCATTTTTTTCTAACACGAGGATGATTCAATTGATAAAATCTTAATGATAAATGTTTAGTTTATTTTAGCATCTTTTACAAACATCACCATGTAGTTTCATTTTATTTAATATAATTAGTATATATGAGTAATAGAAAATGAAATAAGATAAAATATAATTATTAAAATATTATTTAATAAAATAATATTTTTATTGTTAGCCATGACGGCGGTCATGAAAAAAAATAAAAACATTATTCATAGAGGAGATTAATCGACATAACTTGAACAATAGTTACATTTCTTTGAATAATTGTAAGTAATAAAAGGAATTTATATAAGATATTCCATTATAAACATAAAATTAAAGTATGTAAATGATTATGTAATTATTATTCATTTATGTATGAAAGATATCATGATAAAGTATAAAAGGAAATGAAAATAAGAGATGTGTTTTGAGAAAATTACCTATTGAATATCTCCTCTTAGAGGACCCATTGAAGACCTTGGATTTATTATTTTTGTGAGAAAAGAATCAATTTGAATTATTTATAGTAATGAGGAGATTTTTTATAATATATTTGATGATAATAAAAGCTTTTTTGTAGAAATGGGGTGGTGAGGGGTTGTATTTATACTTGAGGATATGTGGGTTTAAGTGATTAATATAATGATTATTTTATATTTAAATCCAACCAAATTAAGGTAGAAATAATTTAAATGAAATATATTGTTAATTATTGTTGTGTAGGATGTTTAGGGTTGATGAAAATCTCTACCAAAAATTAATTTTGGTAATTTTTAGGTATGTGAAGCTTTCACCTTTTAACTTTTACTATTGTAACTATTTTACCTATACTGTGGTAAATAATTTTTTTATCCTAGTAAATTTTATTATAAAATAAAAATAAAATTGAACTTAAATCCAAATTTGGATCTTATAATTATAAATATGGGATCGATTTTACCAAATTAAATTTATATAATTTTCAAAATTATATTTAAAATCAGTCCTACAGACACAATGAAAAGGTTGATTTTTAAAGTGAAAAGTTCAAAACATTGAATATTTTTATATAAAATTTCAATGTGAAATTGATTAAAATGAAATAAAATGGATTAATTTATTTATAATTAAACTAATTATACATAAAACCAATTTGAAAAATATTTTAACTATATAAATAAATTATAGGAAAAGCAATTTTCAATTAAAATGCAGTATTTTCACCATCCACTAAAAAAAACCTATCAAAAAAATACCCAAATTTCTCCCCAATATAATTATGATATTAATATTTAAAAAATGAACTATATTTTTTAAAATAAAACCTATAAAGGTTTTAAAATTTATATTTAAAAATGGGGCTCTATCAAAGAGTGGAAAAATTTATTTTTATAAGAATATAGCTTTTTATGCTTAAAAATGGATTTATTCTTATCTTAAGCATATATAACATATTATATGAATTAAAAAACCTTTAATTGAATATATAAAATATAAATTTCATTAATATATTTTACTAATAGTTATTAATAAAATAGTTTTTTATAAAAACAAATACATTATGTTTAATTGGTTCTCATTTTTATTTCTAATTAGTTGGTAACCAGTGAATTCAATTTATAAAATTATGTATAATATATTTTAATAATTTGGTTAATATAATTCATTCCCACTATTAAAACTACTCAGTTATAACTATAAAAATTAAATAATAATATTTTTTCATTTGTTTAAGTTCAGTGTTCTGTGTAACATATGCTATCGAATAATTGAATTTATTTTTAAAGAGACATAATGTAAAATTTTAGGGTGTTACAACTAGGAATCATGTCCTATATTTATTGAGTGGAACCCCCTGATGCATAAGGTAATGTTTCCTTCATCAATACCTACTGATACCTAATGAGTGGCATCACCCTATTATTCTAGGGAATAGGTTCTCTATAATTTGAGTGGAATCCCCTAGTCATAATAGGGTGCGGGTCCTCTATCCATAATTTGAGTTGCATACCACTATCATAATGGGGTTTGTGTCTTATTTTTTATTGTATATAGTACACCCTTGAGCTGTGGAGTAGTGGATTGGTGAAGGTCCTCCTCATGAATTATTCATATAAACATGAGAGATGATGATCATCGGTGATGGAGGGTCAAGGGGAAACTATTGTGGGTGATGAATGAATCTTGATGGGCATTGGTGAGATCACCTCATAGTCCTATTCCGAAGATCTGACATGGGAGGAATCTAAAAATAAAGATGGAGAGGTATCTCCAGATTCTCCAAACCTCCCAGACATTTAAGGGGGCCCTCACCTTTGTATCCCAATGATAGTTCCCTCTGTTGATGGGCAGGTCTCCTGGGGTGATTGATTGTCGAGATCCTAGTGCCTTATAAAGGTAAAAATATATATCCCAACTATCATGATTCTTTTAAAATAATTTTATTATTACAATTATTTTGTACTAACATGATTTTTTACCTTGTATAGCTTCTAGGAATGTGGCTTCGAAGGATCGCATAATAGGTTTCAAGGTGCCTACTAGAGTTAAGGGGTCTCCAGTGGTGGAATTATTTTTCGAGGCCTTGGATGTGGATGTCTCACAATCTCTTTCCTCAGGTAAGTTTCTTTTTTTGAACAATTCATATATATCCTGATTTTTTCTACAAGTCAAACTAATTGTAATTACTTTGTTTGAAATAATGTTTGATGCATTGTATCTTCAACAATTAGACATGGATGGGGGAGTTGGGATGCTCTATCCAATAGTCGAGAAAACCTCTGGGGAGCCAACCATTCAAGGTTAGATGAATATGATACTAAGATAGAAACCCATTTTGGATGTGTATGGGGATATTGAGTAGGAATATATCAAGGTTGAAATAGATAATTTCACCAATGAAGAGTCAGATAGAGAAGGTCCTCCTCTTGAAATGAATCCTAACCCATCTGAGAGGATATTTGAGGAGGAACCCACCACTAAAGACCTTACAAATTCCCCCAAGTATGATCCAACACCACTTGAGGACATAGAATATTCCAAGAATGATATCACTGAAGATAACCACATCATTTTACATAGGGAATGTAGTAGTATGTAGAGATTTATTACTCACACTCCATTGGAATACTTAGTGAGATGGATGGGGTCCCTCCACCAATAACTCCAGTGCTTGGGGACTCAAGGTGTGGAAACTAGTTTTGTCCATGCATTGTACCAAAACTACCATACAGAGAGGGTGTGATGAAAATCAACGGAGCTAGATGCCGCATACTTCAGGGATAAAGTTGAGGGAATCAAAGCATTCTAGGTGATTGGATAATAATTTTCTCTACTTGGGAGAATGAAAAATAGCATGAAGCTTCTTCCACTACCAAAGGGGAGTCCATTATCTAGATAGGGGTACAATCAGGGGAATCCAAGGATAAGGAGCTATAGGAAACATCCTTGGTATAAAAAATTTAGGGGTTAATAGTTTCAGGTGCATATCTAGGATGAAGAGTTCTTCCCTACATTTGAGGAGGAAGTATTGTATCTCACTAAGAAGAAGTAGGCCCTAAAGGATACTTGATATAGGTTGTTTGAGCTAGAGATATTGATCAATTAGGATAATATTTATAGAGAACTTACCTTTTTTATGTTTCAATGAATGAGATTTTCTAGTATATGGATGACCCTCCTTGATGTCAACCATTTTTTGGAAATAAAACTACATTTTCCAATGCATTTTTGGTGCATCACAAACATATTAAAATGAAAACGTACTATAAGTCTCTGAGATAATGTGAGTCATGATCGGTGTAATATATAAGAGGTAAACAAAATACTATTCATTTGTATGAGAGTTATAGCTAGGGAATGAAGGTTAGGGGTAAAAATGTTGTGTTGATCCCCTCTAAGACCCATGATTATTGAAAATGGGGTGGTGTGATCTCATGGATTTGATATGTTTCATTAGTGTGAATAATGCATGAGTGAATAATAATGTGGGAATTGGAGTTCCAAATGAGTAAGGGGAAAGTGGAGAGATATAAATCATGACTTAAATGGTCTATATCAACGAGTGAAGGTAGGTGGGTTGAGGATAACCAATGATCATGTTTGAAAATTATATTTTTCAACCATTCTACCCAAGGTGTATTTTCTAGGATGTGTGCCCAGGAAGGAGGAAAGCCTATTTTGGCCATGATACATCACCATAGGTTGTCCATTCTGAGATGATGCAGGTGAATCCTTTGGGTCCTATACCCAAGTGGGAGGCGAGCCTATTTGGATATGCACTATCACTATAGGGGGGCCGTTTTAGATACGTGGAAGATTGTGGGGATCCAAATTAAGGATGATGTAATGAGTGGGGGTGAACTGGGGGAATGTTTTAATTGATTTAATTATTATTTAATTATTTAAATATGGTTTTGGGAATATTGAGTGTGTGTATTGTGTTGATAAAGAGACAAACTCACCTTCCAAAGGGATCATCATCATGGTTTCCAAGTAACGATAAAAAAAATCAAGTGACATGGTTGGAGACCATCACTGAATGGGGTAACATTTCCTCTCATGTTAGGTCCTAAAATAGTTTTTGGTTTAATTTCATGTAATATAGATAAAAATAATTCTATTTAATCTCTTATGAAAAAGATTATGAGAGCCCAATTTAACATTTTGTGACTAAGATATGTGCACTAAATGAATGAAATTATATCTCATCTAGGTAGTGGGATGCATGGAATGGAAATAGAAGGGGTGTTACCTCATGGATGACCTTGATAAGTAGGGGGAGTTAAGGTTTTTATCTATATTTTTCTTAAACCAGTGGGTCTAGTGATCATAGTTATGATTTTTTGGGGCTCATTGATGAGTCTTTCCATTTTTGTGCCTCTTCCATTCATACCCTTACTTTTTCCCAAGTAGAAAATGTGACTTAGAGAGTGGATGTTTTTCTTTTTATTATATTTACCCAAAGGTTTTTAAACCTAGAATACATATGTTCCATTTTACTATGGTATTTTAGAATCATTCTAGTCAGACAAGACATGTACTTGTATAGGGGTATATGTATGGATGACTACAGACAAATTAAATTCATGAAACTTCGATCAAGGATTCTATTTTAATTTTATAGAGCATGAACCATTTATAGAGGATTCTGTTGTATGGGAGGTATTATAAACATGATGTAAAGAGAGAGTAAAGAGAACCCATTACCACATAATTTTGTACATAATTTTAGTCCTAATGCATTGACCACATATGTATGAGCATCACACCACCTTGGTATGTATAAAGGTAGAAAGATCTTAAGATGTAAAATGGGTATGAAACAAATAATTAAAAAAATAGAGTATTTATGGATGTAACTAATATAATATATAAATGAATATCTATGTATCCCATTTTAGTGGGAATCAATATATATGAAGTTTTAGAAAAAAACATGATAAGAGGCCCAAGATGGAAGATGGTAGTCCTCTTGAGTGAGGAGGCGATGAAAGAGGAGGGAATTAGTTCTTTGAATAACAAGAGGTGTAGAAAAACAAATACAGATTAGGGGTGATAAAGGGATATTTTTACAATGTTTAAAGTCATAATTATTGGACCAAGGATGATGGTTTAATGTCAATGGGATTAGACGAAGATTTTTACCAGTTAAAGTTCATAGAAATCAGTCTATAACTGCTACTAGTTTAAGGTCATAGATCTCAGACCAAGACTACTACCAATTTAAGGTCATATAGATTGGTCTAAATATAAGAAATATGTTTTAGGGATGTTCATGCAGTACAAAGGAGTGGAAATTTGATGTGAAGAGAGAGATCCAAGGAGGTCCAGTTCCATATGAAACATCCCTAATAAAGGTTATACATAATTTAAGGTCATGATGCTCAAAATATATGGGGCTGGTGAAAAGGTTTTTTCAGATAGATACTGAAAACACTACAATAAACAGAGGACGGGGGGGGGGGGGTGGGTGGGTGGGAGATTCTAGTGAACATAGTCTCACCCATTGAGGGTATTGACTTCTGGTCTATAGATAATGAGTCTTGGCATCACTACTTATCTCATTGAACATGAAACCAAGCCATACATAGTTCTAGAACATGAAAAGGTAGGTGAGTAATTTTGGAATGGTAAGGATATCATCTCAGGTGAGGATGGGAAACACACTCTTTAGTTTAAAACATTGCATGTGATGATGATAACTATATAGTTTAAGGTCATGAAGCTAAATCCAAAAGGGATTGCTACTAGTTTAATGTTTTAGATCTTGGACCACAAGATTGATAATAGTTTAAGGCCATGATGAATGGAAAAAATGTGTTTATGTCTTGGGAGTGTTCATACAATGAAAAATATTAGAAAATAGATGTGAATAGAGGGTGGAGGAGGCATAGTTCCTTGAAAAACATATTTGAGACATTTTTCACATAATTTAAGCCCATGATTCTTGAAAAAAGGGGGAGAAATTCCATTTTGGAATCCCTATGCATCTCAACCTTGTTGGGTAAGATTTAAACATGAATCTTAAGACCAAGTGTTCCATGATTATTGTGAGAAAAAAATAAACAATAAGGAATTACCCTTGTTACAAGCGAGAGGGAAAAGGGCGAATAAGAAGAAGAATTGGGAAGGTTACAACAATAATAAATTACTTGATCATTTTGTGTGAATTCATAGGGAGATAACACTGAGGATGTTAAAAATTCCACAAAAAAAGGGAGGTTGAAAGGAAGTCATGGATTTTAAGATCCAAATCACTAAAGGGGGAGATCGATGTGTAGGAAATGACTACTGATCATGCTTGAAACATAGGTTCCAAAACCACACTGGTAAAGGATGGGGAAAACAAATGCAGGGTCAACTATTGACTATGTTAAAAACATGAGAACCAGAATATGTCACTGAGGATCCTTCAAGGAGTGTGATTAGGATGGGAGGTGATCCATTTTGGCAAAAAACCATTTCTGTTAGGGGACCTTTTCAGATTGAGTGGGGGTTGATGGTACATACCGAGGAAGGCATGAGGTGTGCAAATGGATATGTTGGCATGATTAGGGGGGAATTTAAACACTTTTAGAGATATTATATCATGAGACTGAATTAAGAGGATAAGAATAATTATATGAAAGGGTTGAGCATGTTCCCAAGGGTGTATAAACCTAAATTGGTTTGTGGTTGGGCTAGGACTAGGATATGATACTGGGGTGTCGCTATGTGTCCCATAATGGGTGGAAATCAATATTTATGTAGTTACTGACAAAAATGTATTAGATGAACCAAACTGGAAAGGTGGACACCCTCTCAAGTGTGGGATCAAGTCATCCTGAGGTTTTACATCACATGATAGTGATGTAAACCATGTAGTTTACATCTTATGACAAGGACATTGAACAAGTAGTTTAACATTGTATATTGAGAATATGGAATTGTTACAATTTAAGGACACATAGCATTGAAAATGGTAGGTGCTTAGATTAGAGTCATCCCATTGCTACCAAGTAGAAAATATGGTGTGATCAAGGCTTAGGCATGGAATCTGCCCATCCCTCCTTCTTCATGTTAGGTCAAGAGGTCATTTCTCTTATTTATGGGTCAAGGAACATGATTGAGGGTTAAACCTAAGTAGGATGCCCAAGGGGACTAGTTGGGGTGTTGTTTCATGATCCTTATATGAGGCATATCATGCTAAGCACATAAGGAATATCATTATTTCCACATGAGTAATCATATGCTTATTATATAGGGTATGCTACAATATAAATTCAAGTTGTTTGGACTATGTTATATAGTTTTTCATCATTTGACTAGGTTGTTGGTCTTCACAGTATAGAGTCATGTAACATGGATTAAGATAGGGTTCATGAAAAATATTTATTAAGGAACCTATCATTGGTGGGAGGTGTGATGCACTCCCCATCCACGGTTATTAGGGAGTATGCACTATTGGATTAGACTTTATGAATGATTTAAGGTATTTCCCATTTGAATTATAGTTTTGACAACATCTTCCAAAATATCACCAGTTTCTTGAGAGATAGTACCATATCACCAAGAAATAAGGAATGAAGGTATACCTTTTTAGTGAATGCTCATTACACTCAGTTATAATTCCCTTCATATTATGCAACACATGGACCCTTTTTTACTCAAGGGATTCCAACTTGGAAAAAAAACTTCCACTCTATTATCCTACATATTCTAAATGTAAATGGCTACAAAAATTGATGAAAACTAAACCTCTATTAGTATAACTTATTCTATCCCATGCACAAGGAAGTATAGGGTCAGATGGGTGGAATTTCAAGTCATTGTCTAGTAGGTCCAAAGGGAATTAGAGAGATTACCATATTTTTTAGGATGTTAGATATGGTTTTATTTAACACCAAAATCTTCCCATTCTCCCTTTCATGGTAGTGGGAGGTTTGGTTAGATCATATATTTTACTTAGCATACAACTTTTCAACTCTGTAGCTCAAAAGTTAGTGCTGTTGTTTTTGAGAATATTGTGAGGAATTTTTAATCGATGGATAGTGTAGGGCTTTTGAAACTCTATCATAGATCTAATATTGACCACTTTTATGGGAATAACCTCTACCTACTTTGAGAAAATTTCCATGGAAATCAGAATGAACCTGTATTATCGAGTTGTTTTTGAGGGGTAGGGGCCCATAATATTATGTCCCCATATTGAAAATGTCCAAGAGTAATTAGTGGCATGGTGAATCTCTAGGAGATGATGAATAAAATTGGAATTGATTTGGAATGCATGAAACCTCTAGGTGAATTCAATATTGTTGTAAACCATGGTGGTCCATAAGAAACACAACCTCCATCTCAAGTGAAAAAGCTTCAATTTTATTTGATGAGACCCACATGACAAAACATATGTTTCTTGCATGACTTAAGGTATCTTCCTCCCTTTGATGAAACAAAGGAGGATTACATCGAACCCTCACCTATAGAGGGTCTACTCAAGGTCGGGGCAATCCTAGAGGGTGAATTTCACTAAAAAATGATATATTCTCTCACACTTGGATCAGTCAAGAAGGATAGTTCCATTATAGATATTATCAATTAAGGGATACATACATTTATATGATTCTTTAACTAAAGGGAATTTGAGGGCCCTATTATAGAGGTTCTAGAAACCATGTGATCTACCTACCATTCATTATCATAAGGAGTGATTGGTGTAATTACCCTCCGATGCACCACATAGAATATTAATTCATATTAGTCAAACTATGAAATAGATATTGGAAAACTTTCCAAATCATAATATTGGTCATTATTTGAGTTGGGAACATGATTTACCTATAGATAGTATGGGAACTAGGCCATCAACCCATAAATCTATTCTAATAGGGGAACACACTCCTATTTTCTAAATTCATAGTCTTCATTGATCTTCTTAATGACTTTTTTAGAGTCTCGATTTATATGAAAATATGGTACATAATTCTCAAGATCTAACTCAGGGCTATTCAAAAGTGCCTGGTAATCCACCAAATTGTTAGTGTATCCTTCCAGTAATAGGAATGAGTATGACATGATGGTTGGAACATGAGTGAAGAAGAAAATCTCAAGGCCCACCCTATTGAGTTTGGGGTTGTTGAGAATTTTCCAATTGGTCTATGGGATGAACCAAATAATTACAAATGAAAACATGAAACAACATGATCAAAAGAGATTATGACCTCATTTGGGAAATCAACATCCCAAGGGAGAACCTTAGGGGTCAAATACATAGTCAGTAAATCTTCCAGTTCTTGGCCCGTGACAGATTTCTATGGGACAAAAATGATGTAAAAATAATGAAAAATCACTACCCACCATTCCAATTTCCATGTTAGCATGAGTTAGCTGAGAATGTACATCATCAGATTGATACAGTATTCCAGCTCATGGTGTTTCACGTAATGTTAAAACATCTAAACTAAAAATACCAGAGTGATGTAACTCTTATTTATGGGATAATATCCTGTCTCAATGTTGAGGAGAATGCAACTAAGATACTATAGAATATTTTCCCAAATATCATTTTTCTTCTAATATAAAAGGGTTAAAAGTTACTGCTCATGGGTGGTTTTATAGATAAGCATAGGATTCCATTTGATGGGTGACATTTAGTCCAAAGGATGTATCAGATACTACTTAAGGTCCTCAAATTCTCTCTGGTAGTCTTTTATCTACTTATAGAAGGTTCATTTCTTTATAATCCTTGATAAGGGCTTTCACTTTTTGGAAAGATTTTCAAAAAATCATATAATATAGGGAAAATAGACTTAGATTCCCCAAAACACTTAGAGTTTGAATAGAGGAGGTATTTGGATAATAATTTTGATCTTCTCTAGATCGTTCTCAATACCTCTGTACCTAGTAAAAAAGATATGGAAAATTTTAAGGTAACCCCAAATTAACATTTTGGTGGGTTCATTTTCATGTGATGGGAGAAGAGAAAGTCAGACGCTTTCTCAAGATCCTTAAGATAGTCCTGATGTTGGAGGTATTTGACCACCAAATCACCCACAAAACACTCCACCAATGTCCTGAGGAGAAATTTGACGATACATTGCATGTCATGTTTGTAGGTAGATCCAATATTCTTCAAATAAAATGACATAAATTGGTATTAGAAGGTTCCCTGGGTTACTCTGAAAGTAGTGGATTCTTCATCCTTGAGGGCTATCCAAATATAGTTATACCCATAGTACCCATCCATAAAAAAGAGAACCTATAAACCACCTATAAAATCAATTTATAAATCTTCCACCAGAAGGGTAAAATATTCCTTTAAGTAGTGGAAGTTGTGATATTTAAAGTAGATGCAGACTTTGATTTATTCATTCTTCTTTCTAACTTGGATAATTTTGGACAACTATTTGGGGTACTAAAGCTCCCTAATGGTGTTTTCTTTAATAGTATTATCAACTTCATCCTCAACCACAACATTGTGGGAAGGGTACACCTTCTTAGGAGAATTTTTAAACCCATAGTGGCCCACTAAGAGGCCAATGTGATGAATTAAAACCTGGTTGAGCCTTAAAATTTAGTTATAGCTCTAACTGAACATGAAATAGTTCTGTTTAAAAAAAGACACGTACTACTATTTTTCCTCGAGACACATAGATTTAAAAATCAGTGTCATCCTTAGGTCTTCTTTTGTGCTATGATTTACACTGGTCAATTCATAAATTATGGTGGAAACACCATCTTAAAACACCACATGGTTATCATAAAGATCCTCTTCATCATATAAAACACAGGGATTAAAGGGCATATCTTCTAGAATTGAAGACCTAGGGGTGGTACTTGTATCTACTCTAGCAGAGGAAAATCCTTAATAAGGGATTATTACTCTATAAAGATCATGTTGGAAAAAGATGATGATTCAATTCCATGTGGTTTCTATCCTTGATATTCACCTTTGATGTCAAAGAAATGGTGTCAAGTTTACCTCCACTGAGTCATCTCTGGTTTTTGGAACATGTGACAGTGATGTGGATTAGTGGGCATGTTGCGAATCTTTCAGTACTCCATAAGAGTAGGGGTTTTAAACATTGGTCAAGCCTTTCCTGTGTAGAATTATGAGTTAATATATAATTAATATTTCTTGGAGACTATGACAAGGCTTCCCAAATTTGGGGTTTTAGACTCCAACCATTGGATTAGAAGAATGAATATGTCTTTAAAATCCTCCCAAGGAGCTTTCAAAGTTGTTTTCCTATTGTTGGGGTCATTTATATGTTTGAACCCATCACTCTAGATCTATTTCCCTCCCATTTATAGTACCCTAAATTTAGGTAGTAGGTTTCACAAGAGTTAAATGGACAACCGTCACCCTAGAGTACCCCTACTAAACCTTCGATGGAGTATTTGAGGAACTGATGGTATGAAGATGGGAACAACATAAGATGGGGAAAGGTTCTTCCCAATATGGTGTTATAGGCGGTGTCTTTTAAAATGACCATAAACCTGGTGCTCACTATGAGGCCCCCAAATTGTGTATTTCATTAAATATTTCCATGAAATTTATACTCACTATTGTCATAGTTCTGTATTGGAAGGTTAGAGGGAGTTGGATCATATTCCATGAGCCCTATATTTTTAGGGAATCCAAGTCTAGATGAGATTGATTCTAGATCTAGTATCCACTAGGAAGTGGAATATTTCGATTCCGTTGAACTGACCTGTGACATAAAACAAGAGTATGTTTCCCTGGATAATGGCACCCTCATCCTCTTTAGAAAAGGAAATGAAGACTTTTCATTCTTACCGCTTGACTTACTCAACATAGTAGGGCTCAATTATAGATACATTATTATATAACTTGAGAGGGATATTTAGGGCCTCGATGAGGGCCTAACACATCTTCTTCGATCACTGGTTCTCATCAAGTATTGAGATCCTTACTAGTATGAAGTATATGTGCATTAGCACATCATATTTCTAGGGAATGGGTATGTTTTTTATTTCCAGGGGAATATCTTTTATAGGTATTGTAGTGGGTTATATTAGATGAGGATATAAGGCTTTGATGGTGCTATCCATAACTCATTATTGACTCGATGGTTTAGGTTGAGAATAAGGTGGCTGAGGTCTGGCCTTGGCTAGCCTCAACGGAGCATGATGCTGTTGTGGATGGGCCACATGATTGACCAATATAATTAACTATGGAGGTATCATTTATGGAGTGGCCTGAGAGAGATGTTCCTATTGATCCTTACATGAGACTTGTTGTATGGTCTCAGCGGAATGAATAGTCTCTTCTAGTACACTAGCTTATAAGTACTACCTCATAGTGTAGAATATTATTCTCTTTTGATGGAATCAAATAGAGGAACCTAAGGGGTTTATGTGGAATTCCTCGTCACTAAGTATGATTCAATGATATACCTACCTAATAGCATTCATGTAAGTATATTCTTGTTCTTAATTTGTGGAATATTCTATAACATTATTAAGTCTATTGGTTTATCCCAATTCAGGAGGCATGAAGTCACTAGAAGTGCAGTGTAGTTTCCAAATTGGGATGAGACTTTAATTACCCTAGCATCATAAATTCCTATAATTACATGATTTGGAAGGCCGTGTTTCATATATGGTGGCCAGAGTGGTCATAGAGACTGTAAGGGGTACAATTTTACTGAATTAGGCATGAATAATTCCATGGTAATGAGCGATCATATTATGGGCCATCCAGTTGTTTTACCTTTGTATACCCCATCTTAGAGACTATTTCCATTCTCCAGAGTCTTTGTTGCTTCTATCTGGGTTAGTAGAGACATTTTCTACCAATGCTGGGACAACACCCAACTCTACTAAGCCATGATCTACTTGGTCATGGAGCCATTATTTGAAATTGAAACTTTCATTGATGGTATGTCCAAGGACCCTATGGTATGAATAGTAGTTGGAATGATCAGTGAGGTTATATTCCTTTGGTATTCTATATTCCAAAAGAATTAGGATGTTTCTTTTCATTGAAAAGATGAAGTACCCTAGGACCTATTCATCCCTAAAGGAGTAGGTCTTGTTATTTTACTATGTAAGGGGAATCCAAAGTGTTTGGCCCTTATGGGGTGCTTGGGAATTGTTTTCACAGTGGGTCTATGCTTGATGAGGATATGCTTGGAGGGTTCTGTCTAGAAGAGGTACCTAAAAGTGGACCAACTATGGGGCCTCAGTCTATTTGGTGGAAGCTATTTCAACCTTTACAAGCCTCTGCAAAGGAGCTAAAAGAAGTAATGGGTTTGAACATTTCTTTGTTTTCTGCAAGGATTCTTCTAGGTATTGAACTATTTTAGTGAACTCTTGAAACCTTCCCGGATATCTTAGGGAGATAAGGGTAGGGACCAACTCATATTTGACATATCCCACACACATCATCAACAACTATTCCTTGTAAAGATTTATATCAAGGGAGTACGTGAGCCCCTTCCATCAGTTATTGAAGTCAGTGACATGATCATTGAACCTCTACTTGCATTTTGAGAGGTTAACAATATTGTTCATGCACATTATAGAGTTGAACTGGTAAAAAAATTTACATGAAGATCCTCCCAACCAGTAATAGATCCCAAGGTTAGCTGGCCATACCGCACAAAGGAAGGTCCCTCCAAGTTCTTGAAGAAACACCAAAGCTTTGTACCCTCCTACTTTTATAGATTTACCAACATCAGGATACACCATGAGGTGAAGTGGTCCATGTACTTTAGAATATCATCAATCGTGCTGAAAAGGGTAGATCTCAGATTACCAAATTCTAGAGGTGGGTGCATCTGGTCTACCCACACTTGGTAAAAATTCCCCTTTAGCGAGATCACATCATTCTGTGTATCCAAAGACTCTATGTGGGTGAAAAGAGAGACTATCATGTAATCTTGGTGAGGGTTGGTAGTCACCAATGTTTTGAATGGTATGATAGATTGATAGGCAAGGAGATCATATTCCCAAGGTGGATATTTATGTTTCTCAATTAGAGTAGGAATGTCATACCTCGGTCTTTTTCCATGGACATCGGACGCTACCATAATTGGGTGTGTGAGACCACCTATCTCAACCTTTTGTTCCTACCCAAGAAGGATCATATGTTTGTACATAGGTGGGATGATTTCCCCTATAACATTGTCTCACTTTGGGTTCTGTTTGGTGTGGAGCTCAGTATTGGGTCTCTTGTACCCCTAAAGATATTGGAGAAAAGTGGCCATTTTGGGGATCTGACTCTTTCTATAGAGTATTCCCAGATGGGCTAATGGACTCAGTGATCCCTTTTCCCTTATTGAGATATCGATGGGTATGTGACAATACCTTGTTAGGGGGAATTATGAGAGAAAATGTCTATCATTTCTAACTAGTGTGGGCACCCAATGGAGGGTTTGCATGATATTTTTTCTCCCATGGGTTTTCACTACTTCACCCTATATCATTATCTTGTTTTCACTAATCATCCATAGGATTTATCATGAAAATATTAATGGTATCAGGAGTTAGAGGTAAACATTCATCATTAGTGGGTTATCTAACCTGAAGGTTCCACCATTTCCTTAGAAGGTGACTAAAGTTGAGGGTATAAGATTATACCTATCCCTTTCTTTTAATATGGATATATTCTTTATGAATCATTCAATGAAGCATAATGAGTCTCTTGATGAAGGTTCACTGGAAAGCCTAGTGATATTCATATGAATATAGGTGTTGAACCACTAGAAGAGCCTCAATGTTAACCTTTCAAAAACTACTAATGAATAGACTCATGGTGACCCTATCTCGAAGGATAGGTCAGCTGGAAGTCCTAAATATATTTGAGCTTTACCCAAATATTCTGGGAAAAGAAGGCCACTTGACCTTCAATGTTGAACTTTGGTATGGTGAAACATGGTGTTTCAGGCGGATGTATCATTATATATTGTTGTTTGGTGTCTAGTATTACACAAAAATCTTCCTCCTATTCATTATCCATGGGGGAGTCTAGTTCCAGATCACACCAATCCCCAACAAGCACTGACTGGGAAAATGGGGGTGGTAGTGATGCAGACCTACTCTGCTGCTAACTTTATGGTAGAGGGGGGCATCACACGAGCCAACCATCAATGAAACAATGAAGTTTTTTAGAGGCATGGGAGACATCATAACAATATCCATATATAATGGGGTATCCATTGACTCTTGATAGCTAGAAGGGACATCATACCTTTATGGATCAACATAGTGCTCACCGTCAGCTAAGGGTGCCAACCCATATCCTAAAATCTCTCATACTTCCAAGGTGGATGATGAGAGGAGGGAAGCTAATGGAAGTTGTTTTGGTAGAGAAATAAGTCCCTATAAGGATGATACAATATAATCCACATAAAAGGTACCTTTGGAGGGATCTGGGGACGTTATTGAACTTATCCTCAGGGAATCTTAGCCTCAATTAATTGGATTCTACCACCTATTCTGATAGTTGGGGGGGGGGGGATTTTCCATTGAGTCATCCATCAACATGGAATTTAAAAGGTCTATGGTTATGTGAAATTTCCTTCTCTCATAGCTTAGGTAGTTTGGGAGTTTCCTATGCTCATGTCCATGAGGTTCATTGGAATTCTTTCCACATGTTCAATGATGAGCACTATGGGTAGTGCCCCCAAGATGATTATTTTCTCCCTTGCTCTAGGATGGCTCTTTAGGGTTGGGAATTTCATTAACATAGGGAGAAAATTTGTTTCATTTTGTAGTGTTTTGGGGAGGACCTCCATGGTGATATTATTCATCATGGGGTGTCCTGTGATGGTTGTTGGTGATTACCTTGATGGGAAGAGTCAACCTGATCTGTTTGGTGGGAATATGGGGTCTCGATCATAATTGGGAAAATTCAATCCCCTGTGTAGTGGTTGTGAGGGAATAATTATGCGCATTAATGGTGGAAGGGGACCCTAGATCTGATGGAGAGGTCCCTTGTTGGGAAGGGTTGGCAGTTGAACCCGACATCGATGTCGAGTAAGCTCGACTAGTCTGGAAGAGCATTGATGGGATCTACTTACTCATCATCAGGTGTAGAATGTCAGTGTTATTGGCATGGTTGGGTGGGATCCCCTCTAGGAATATCATAGGCAGTGGTTATAATGTCTATAACCCCAACATCCCCTACCTCCATGGTGTAGGTGAGTGAGCTATCATAACACTCTGGGGAAAGGCTCTCGAAATGTTTTTTCAGAGTGACCAGAGGGTTTCATCCCCTTCATGACTCTTGGGGGCATTTTCATCAGTGAGGTGTCAATACTTCCATGTCCAATTAGGCCATGTCCCTAGTTGTGATGACCCCTTCCTAATTATACCAATGAAATATGGAATTGATAGATCCTTGATGGATGTGATCATAGTGGGAGTCAATTAAAGGGGGTGCCTAGTAGTCATAGAAGTGGTGTCCACTGCTACAAGAGCATAATTGTGGGTAATTAATACATCATTAATTCTCCTACCCCCACACATATTGGAATTGGGTTGTCAATATTTTTCTACAACTTTAGTCTTGTTTGGTTCATGAATTAAATAATTAGTATAAGTATAATAAAGGTGATTAACAATGTACGGAACATTATATATTATCTCCAAGGTAGAGGAAGTATCCAAATTGATGATGTCTCAAACTATTGAATCCCAATGTCTTTAATTTCCCCTATTTGTTGGGGAATATTTTAATTTTAGGCTCGCCATTTTTATTGATGAGGAAAAAATTTGAATGAATGGATCTGATGATGTCCAAATATTATTGTGTTTAATTCCAATGATCTACTCATAGTCTAAGGAGAAGAGTTTCATGTTACGTTTATGATTTTATTTTTTGATGATTTATAGTGGTATTGCATTGGGGTTGTGATGTGATTTTCTTTACCCTATACTCCCACTTTATAAAGGAGTGTAAACACTACCACCTTGGTAGGTGATGTTAGTTTCTTGAAATAAATGAGATAATTTGATGTTGTTTGTTAATTCTATGTATTTATCCATGGATATCATTACCTAGTCTAGGTCTCTATCAAAAATTTGAGTCAGTATCATGAAGCTAATTTATGACACCACCTTGAGGTGGTTGTTGGTTAATTACACTACTTTTATCATGATAGGGAAGCTACCTACGGTTGGATCTGATGGTGACATTGGACAGATCCAAACATCTATAGATATTGGAAGTATTGGGAACCTATAAAGTCTTCCATGTTCGGAGTCTATAGAATCTCCATGTTTGAGAAATATTAGGTTCAGAACCAAAGGAGTCCCATGTTCATAACAGGGTAACTTTCTCTAGGGGTGTAAGGCATCTAAGGATCATTACCTTAGGAATCTCATGCTCTTCACATGAGGTCAATATTTTCATACATTTGGAAGGGTTCATAGGTTTAAGGACTTATGGGGACATGGTCATAGGTTTTAAGTCTTGTGGGTAAATTTTCATTGGTTTAATGTCTTATAGGGACATTTTCATAGGTTTAAGGTCTTATGGGAATATAATCACATGTTTAAAGTATTTTCCAGAAATTTTCACATGTTTAGAGTATTATGGGATTATTTCCCATGTAAATTTCCAATTATTGAGCTGGTTACACTGTCATACCATGGAGACACTGTGGTACAATGAGGATATTGAGTTTGGATAGTAAGAGATTGAGTCAGCCCTCAAGGGGGGGGGGGGTAGTCACACTTTCTGGTTGTTTCATCCTAGGGGGATGATAGAAAAGTTAAATAGGGATGTTGGGGTGTATAGATGGAACCTCAAGGAGGTGTCCCATGTATACTAGAATTATAACTTAGGTAGGTTTACCATGTATATTAGGATTGGAACTCAAGGATCCATCCTATATACCCCATTTGGAGATAGGGATCAAAACCCACATAGTTCTTGTACACAGTTTAAGGTCGTGTGACAAGACCAGTCCATGCAGTTTAACATCATGAAGTATGGAAGCTCATGTCATGAAAGAAGTGAAAAAATTGATGGGATAGGGATTATATAAAGGTTTATTCTTAAGAGTGACTTTTTATCCCATGCTAGTCATATATAGGGAATATAACTTTCATTGTGTAGGGTAAGACCACATTTTAACATAATGTGATGAGTAATTTTTCGTGCATCTTAACATCATATGACTAATACTTGGTGTCATACAATTTTATTTCATGTGATTATAGAGTTATTCATTATTTTTTAAATCCTTAAAGCTCAGTTGTGGTGAGTGTTTAAACCCAGGGAGACCATTTCAAAGTAGGAGAGAAGGATAAAGCACTAACACTCCTCACAAGGAAAGGCGAGCAGTTTCCCATGATGATGTCACCCTTGGAACATATGTTTCTACTGCATGGGTTCTTTTGTATGTAAAAAGGTATAAACACTTTCATATTGAGGTGGCACATGGGGGTTCCGACATAAGGCTGACTATGCTTAGGAGTAAGAGGAAAAAGTGACATCAAAACCAATATTAGAGAAAAGGTCCTAGAAATGATGGTTAATGAAACTAATTATGTGAGTGATCAAATAATTAGTGAACTCTATTTGAGTAGGTGTGGGGAACCTGGGAACTAAACTTGCAGAAAACTGTGTTTTGTAGAAGGAGGAATCAAGTTGAAGATTTGTAGGGATGTTACGTGAAAATTTGCGGTTACACATGCAAGCTGAGTTGCACAAGACATAGGTCTTAGAACATGGAAAATTATTGTATAATAGGGGAATAGGAACACCCAAATTTTGGGGTCATACAAAACATGCAGTTTCCTAAAGGGTTCTCATCTTGTGAAAACTCGTCTATCATTTAGGGGGATTCACATGAGGACATATCAAACCAAATCAAAGGAAATTTTGGGCCAATGTGAGGTCCATTTTACAAGTATTTACCTATAGTAATACAGGAGGTGGATGAAGTTGTGTGATGTTGTGAATGATGGGTTAGTGTGAATAAGATTTTATGCTTCAAATTCTAAAGGATTTTCCCCAAAGAATGAGGGGCTATTCTCTATTTATAGTCTAAACGGGAGTCCTGGAATTTAAAGTCCACAAATCCAGTTGTGTCATGAAAAGTGGTGTTGGTTCATGAAAAATAATTATTGAAATCCTATTATGCACCTAAAACTGGTGTAAGGTCATCTAAGGTAGTGGTTTGTACATCACCTTTCTCACGCAAGTGGCTTGCATGGCAACATAGAGATGCGCGTAGTGATCCAATACTGTGTGTAACCATATCCTTTAATTTTAGGGGGCTTCTGTAATTCCCATGCAACTTATTTTTTCTCCATCGCCTACCATGCACAAGTGGTTTGCATAAAAATATTGGGTGTTTCATGCAATGGCCCTATATCATGAACAATCGATCCCCGGTCATCAGAATGGTCCCTTAGGTCGGGATGAATTTTTGTTTTTGGGAAAAGCCAATTTTTGGCGGTCAATATATGTTTATGGTGATGAAAATATGAACAAATATTTTTTTTGAAAATTTTCCGATTAAATTACATGTCATAAATTATAATAAATCATTTTAATATACCATTTTTAATTTATAAACCCTCCTCAGCATTTTGAAAATTGATGTATCCTTTTAATGAAAACTATTTTTTTGACTATTTTGTTTTATTAATTATAACATGATAAAATAATGTTTTTTATTTATTTTATTTTTAAATAAATACTCTTTGAATAATATTAATTTTTAAATTCATTAAAATAAATTACACTGATAATTGTACACTAACCATAAATCTTTTTTTCTTAAAAATATGCATTTTCTTGAAATGACTTTTTTTCATGTCACATGCAATTTTGTTAGAATTTATTTTCCATGAACATATGTTATTTATATGCAAAATTTTATTTAATATTTGGAATCAGTTAGTCCAAATCATATAATCAGTATAATTCTATTTTTAGGTTTAATAAATAAATTACCTAGGTAAAAGCTAGGTACTGTGGTAAAAACTAAAATGGTAAAAGTGAGTAATATTATAGGTAAATGGAATAAATTTTTTTAAAAAATATATTTCTAATTATAGAGGTTTTTATTTACCTTATATTCCAAACACTCCATTATTTATCAATTTTGGATTCACTTGGATTGAGAGTGACTTCCCATTATTCAATACTTTTGATTATTTACAAAAATGCCACTCATTTTCACTTATAAAAGGGGAACTCCTCTCCTTAGTTTTCCTCACTATAAAACCCCAAAATTTCATCCCATAATCATCCCAAAAATCTTATATACACCCTTATATATCTTAACGAGGATATGTTATTATCAAAATACCACCCCTCAAATGTTTAATCCCCTTCAAAAAGGCAATAATCCAAGAACTAAGGTATATGTTCTTAAACCTCTAATTCTTTTTATATTACATTATATGCTATTATTATTCCAAAACATTAATTTAACCATATTAAAATTATAAATTCACTATAATTATTACAATTTTATGTAATTATAATTATGGTAAAAGCATTAATCACCCTCCCTCTTTCCATTAAAAAATGAAAACATGAATCATGTGTTGTGCGACTACTGCCTCAATGAATGAAGGTGTTTTTTTACATCACATATAAAAAGGGATGGTTTTAGTCTATATTTTACAAGTATATATTATATTTATAATTAATATATATCATTAATATGATTTTTTTGAATATCACAAAAAGTAATGATCATTATAAGGTAATTCATCGATATCAGTAAAAAACCCAAAATTAGTTCTTCATTAATATTATTTTCACAAAATGTGACTAAAAATCCCATGTAATGGAATTATAAAATCATAAGACTTTATAAAAAATCAATTCCATAACCTTGAATAGTTTTGAGATTATGATCTTTAAGATGAAAATTAAGATCAACACTGCTTTTACGAACGTAGTTCAAAGTGGTTCAGATTATTAACACCCAATGTCGAAAAAGAGATTACAAAAATATAATACATTGGGAGAATTATTATTAATGAAGAGTTAAAATATAAATATATAATAATAATTTTAAGGAAAATTAATTAATATTTTTATCATTATGATACATGATGTTAAATCATTTAGCGTAAATTAAGGGTAAAGGTAAGGGACTTGGTAACTCAAAATCCTTTCTTTGAGTTACATATTTTATCATTAAAAATAAATTTTCCAATACTTTACATTTTGATTGATGCTATTTCATTATTTTTTAGAAAAAGAATATTTTATCCGAAATAAATTTCATGCAAGTAATTTTTCTCATTTATATTAAAAAAAATGGTACTTTTTGAAAACAGACTCATAACGATGACTTTTACAATGATGAATACAAAGTGTTTTCGAAAAACTATTTTCAGGATTTTTTTCTCATTATATTGAAATGATATATCACTCATCAAGTGTTTTTTTATATTTTATTACATTATTAACCCTTTAGAAAATGATATTTTGATATCCTATGATTTATTATGTTTATGTTAAGTGATATGTTTAAGAAACCCGTTAATTTTCCATGGATTATTAATGTTATGATGATTATTGTTTTTAAGAAGCACACATATGCATGGGTTATGGTGGTTGGGGTCCTATAAAACCACCCAATTCATTGCTATAATCGTATATCTCATGAGATAGTCATGTGTGGGAATAATGAGTTTTTTCACACAGGCATGGGAATAATGTTTTTTATCACGTTTTCAGGAATGGAAATAATGAGTTAGTTCACATAAGCATGGGCATAATGGGTTCTATCACACATGTTTTCCAATTATTATATATGAGACACATTTTTAAGTTTATCAAGTTATGAAACATTACAATGTTATTTATCAAGTTATATCAATTTTATAAGATGTATTTCATTTCTCTAGAATTCCATGTTTTCATGATCATGCCTTATTTTTAAAGTATTCTGATATTTTATATCATGATCACATGTTTTATGATTATTGATATGATTTTTATCTAGGCCATATATTTTATTCATCCTTAACAATATTTTTCTGATCTTATGCGTCTCTATCATGTTTTTTGATTATCAAACATAGTCTTATGATCTCTTATTAATATAGTTATGTTTTCCTCATATTCTCTTTCATACTTATGAACTAATACTTTATGACATGTGTTTTCCCATACTAATATATTTAGATCACCCCTTTCTTATATTTCTATTATCTAGGTTATGAAGATGATTACATCATGTTATATTCCCTGGAAAGGATCTATAAGAGAAAAATTATGGAAAATGTTTGCAAGTGTTATAAAATATGGCGTTTAAGTGACTAATTTACATGACACTAAAGATTTTGATCCGTGTACTAAGCGAATGTTGTGGGATGTATTATTTAAATAATAATATTAATTTATTATTTATGTCATGTTTATCTTGGGGTGCTATAGTTGGTATTCGAGGAGGGTTTAGTTATTTTTGAGATTAGTTTAGATATTTTTAGAGATTAGTTTAGAGAAATTCAGAAAATAGTATAATGGATGAGTCTAACTGTAGGATAACATCACAAAGTTTTGATAAAGTATGAATTATGTGTTTTTCCTAGAAATAAATATCTTTATGGATACTATATTTTGATTTGGTTTTGGAATAGATGCATCTAGGGGTAACCACCCTAAAAATAGTTGATCAAGTATATCTTGCCTATCATTCTATTGCATGGTGAATAAGACCTTACCATACAACTGATTTGAAACTCTTAGGGGATACTCTTTGGTTAATCACATTATCCTTACAAACCATTATAAATGTTTTGAATATATATATATATAGTGTAATTAGAAAACCAATCATGGATAACCTTGATTAAAACCTATAGATTCATAGGGTAACACATGCATGTCATCTATGAAATCCTTATTCTATGTTCATAGTTTCATTTTATGTACAATCATTAATTTATGTATACCCGTTCCCAGTTTTCCATTAGTCAACGTAATAGTGGGAAACCAAAATAATAGAGTTAACAACATGAACAATGTAAAATATGGGGATTATCCCAAAAGAAAACCAAATGAAATTTGGGCTATAATAAAAAATCTCATGATAATGCTCACCCAACTATATCAATATATAATCAAACCAAATTATGTTGAGCTCCCAAACATAGCAAAGATGGAGAAACTTTCTATTGTGTTGTCTATGAGGTAACATCCACCCTCTATTAGGGGGTCTTTTAATATAATAATATTTAAGAAGTGGTTCAATCCAATATAAAAAATATTTTCCATTATTTAGCTATTGGATCATGATAAGTATGTGTTTTTCCTTCCATAATTTTGATGGTGATATTGACCAGTGATAGAGTCTCGTTAATAACACTATAGAAAATAAAGACAAAGAATCTATGGAATGGGAAGTGTTTAAGAATACATTTTTTACTAATTATTTTCATGGAATATTCACATAATTATGGATCATGAATTATTGGAATTGAATAAAAAATAGGATGAGACTATTGGGTTATATGAAGAAAATTTTACAAGACTTGTGAGATATATATTAGGTTTTATCTCAGATATTTAGTGTAAAATCAATCAATTATTTACTTTAATAAAGCTGAATATGTGAGGTGTAATATCTATAAGGGACCTTGAAATATATGAAGAAATTTTTCTATTTTTTATTAATGTTGATATGGAAACTGGAACTTATTATCATTCTGGGGAAAAGTAAAGGGAAATGGTGTATCATGTAAGCACTTATGATAAGACACATGATGGAAAGAAATTACAATTTCCAATATTAAAAAAATATGGTAGGAAGCACATGGGTAATTTTATAAAGGTATCTAGGAAGTGTTTCAAGTGTGGTAATGTTGCACACTAGTCCCCAAACTATTGAACCAAGGATAAGAGGATAATTAACACCATAAAAGAGAATAAGGTTCCTATTAATGATCATCCCAAAGTATAATGATTCATGTTCATATAGTTATAAAATTATGTGAACCGGTGCCCCAAACCTCAATACAATGAAGAAAATAATCACCCACAACCTCTGAAACCTAGGGAACAATGAATGGTATTCATGATCACTAACACATAAATAGATCATAATAATAAAGTGATGTGAGGTACACTTGATCTATTTTCTAGATCTTCTAATACCTTATTTGATTTTGTTTAATTTAATTATTTTATGTCACAAAAGTATTATAAGTATGTGAAATCACCCCCCCAAGCACTATATGTTTAACTATAAGTGAAAACCTCTGGCAGCACCATGGTTATGTTTAATATTTACAAATATTATATGATTGAGATTTGTGGAGGTATTCTTCTTGTAGATCTAATTATTCTTCATCTTGTTTAATTAGATATGATATTGGGAATGTATTTTCTTTCCATTCACAAATCACACATAAAATTTTAGGATTAAGAAGTTTTAATTCATATCCCAAATCATCCAATTATAATGTATCGATTAAGGATGATTATGAACTCTATATAAAATAAAATTATATAATTTGTTATGATAAACAATAATGAGAGACTCTTGGGTCAAATTATTGGGGTGGAATTCAAAATTTATAACATCTATATTGTATAGAAGTATACTAATTTATATCTAGATGAATTTCTTGGTCTTAACCTAGAGTGTGAGGTTGAGTTTTCAATTGGACTCAAACTCAGATCCTTGAATATATCAAGGATTCCATAAATAATGGATCCCATTGAATAATAGGAGTTAAAGAAACAACTGTAAGATAATTTGGATAAGGATTCCATAAACCCCAGTGCTTCACCACGGGGTATGCTAGTCCTTTTTGTCAAAAATAAGGTTGAATTAGCGAGTCCTTACATTTATTATCCCATTATTAATAAAATAATGATAAAAATAAATTACCCCTACCCTATATCAATGATCTATGTAATCAAACTAAAGGACCTTAATACCTCATGAATATTAACCTTGGACCTAGATACCTTAATTTAAGTGTTAAAAGAATGGATATATCTATGTTGACTGTCCATATAAGGTATGAAAAATATGAGTTTACAATGACATCATTTAGGAAAACCAATTCTCCTACTATCTTAATGGATCTAATAAATAGAGTCAATAGAGACTACCTTGATCAATTGGTGGTTATATTTATAGATGATATTCTTATATAGCCAAAGAGAAAGGAAGAGCATGAAGATGGTTTTCAAATTGTGTTTAATACATTTATAAAGGAAAATCTATATTCTAAATTTTGATAATATGAATTATTGATTAAAATGGTTCCATTCCTGGGTCATGTAATCACAAGAAAGGGAATATCAGTAGATCCATCAAACAGAGAAGTTATCAAAAAATGTCTTAGACTGACCACGATACCCAAGATCTATAGTTTTCTTAGGTTAATAGGAAATTACTGATGCTTTGTGATAAATTTATCATGGATATGAAATCCAATAACCAAAATTACATAAAAGGGAGTAAAGTTACTTTGGATAGGGGAATAAAAATAATTTCTTATGTAAATCAAGAAGAGGCTCATCACTACTCCTATACTTACAGTACACTATAAAGGGAATGGCTTTGAAATATATAGTGATACTTAAATTTTTTTTGGGTTGAATCCTTATGAATAATAATAAGGTAATTGCTTTTGGTTCACACCAATAAAATAATCATGAGAAAAACTACACAACACATGATTTAGAGTTGGTGTATGTAGCCTTTTTAGTGATGATTTTGTGATATTATCTCTATAGAGAAAAGTGTTATATATATACTAATCACATGATATTGAAATATATATTCAAATATAAAGAATGGAATATGTGTTAAAGGATATCATTGGAGTTGATGAAATATTATAAGTTATCAATACATTACCACCTGTGGATGGAAAATAAAGTGACCAATCATCTGACCAGGAAAGATCATGCTACTCTATCAGTGATGAGGATTGAGAAAGACATAATACTCATGGATTTTCAGAGGATGAATCTTGAAGTCATAATGGGGGGAGGGGAGATAAATAATATCTTTCCCAAATTAATACTCAACCATATTTTCATGTAAAGATCAAATAAGAATAGAATGATGATTTATAACTATATAGAAATTTAGTAAATATTATAAAGTTCAAATTTTATAAAGATGATGTTATAAAGTTTGGAACCTAGATGTGTGGCCCATCAAAGCCAAAATTGAAGAATGAAATTTTGTACGATGATCATAGATCATCCTTTTATATCCATATTGGAAGTAAAAATAAATTTAACAATCTAAACCAAAACTTCTGGTTGGACAGCATGAAGAGAGAAATTACAAAATACGTATCTTGATTCTTGGTATACCATCAAGTTAAGACTAAATGAAAAAGTATATTGGTATGTTGCGACCATTACCCATACCTGTATAGAAATATAAAAACATCACTATAGAATTCAACATAAGACTACCCCAAATGTCTAAAGAACATAATTCTATTTTGGTTTCAGTCAATCTCCTTACAAAGTCAATGCATTTTATTTCCATTAAATAAGATTTATCCCTTGACCAACTCACCAAGATATACATAAGGGATGTGGTGGGGTTGTATGGAGTAACAATACCCATTATATATGATCAGAATCCTATGTTTACCTTGAGATTCTAGATAAGTATTTATAAATATTTTGAGACATTGTTGAGATTTAGCACTGAATATCATCATTAAAGAGGTGGTCAACATGAGAGGGAAATTCAGAATCTAAAGGATATGCTGATATCTTGTTTAATTGATTTATATGGATGTTGGGGCCAACACATCCCTTAGTAGAGTTCTCATATAATAATAGTTTCCATTATAACATTCCAATGGAACTATATGATGCTCTGTATGGGAAGAGATTTAGGACACCATCATGCTTGAATGAAGTTGGAGAGATGAAGATGATAGGTCAGGACCTTGTCCAAGAAATAATGGAGAAGGATAAAAACATTCATAGGTATATGAAAGTGAAAAAAAGTCATCAAATTATTCATGTATATAATCATTGATGAGATCTATATTTTGAAGTTGGAGAAAAGGGTTTCCTTCAAATATCACCATGGGTGTAACATCTCGGTTCCGGAAGCCACCCAAAGGCGCCCCTTACCCGGTTGGTCACATGGCCTCAAGAACATTTCCCAAAACTCCAGAGGCTTATGACTAGCAATAAGTGCCTTGGGTGTGATAGTGGGGAAACTATGCCTTCATTGGCAGAGTACACAATAGAAGTAAACAAAGCATACAATAGCGGAAGCGGTAAATATACCACAACAACACACAAGTAAACAACAGAAGACAAAAACATTAAACAACCGGAGCACATATGTATATATGAAATGATGCATGATACATATCTAGGAAAATAGCCAAACAGGTCACAATGCTGGAAATACCAACAGTACCAAAATGAGTACAAAAGAAAAGTTAAACAGCTCCTCAGCATCACAAGCCTAGGTTTGGTCCCATGCTCTCCTTATCCAAAGCAACCAAGTACCAGAAGTCAATGGGTGATTGCACTTGTCTATAACTACAACAACATAGTCTTCTTGGGCCCAAAAGCATGGCCCAAACAGAGTGTGAGACTAAATCCTAGTAGGAAAACACCCGAAGATCTGTGCCTAACAGTCAGTGAGTATATGGTAGGTAATGGTAGAGTAAGCAGTAAACTGTAATAGTAAATAGCAGGAAGAAATTAGTAAGCAATAAAAATATAATATAAAATAGTAATCAATCCACCAAACAACAAACAACAGTGAAGAAAACTACCAACCACACTAGGAACCCCTATGGGAAGTACTCGTAGCCAAACCCTCCGGTCCTATCCAAGAAATACCAACATCCCTCTGGGAAGTGCAGTTATCCTAACCCCTCTGGTTTGGTCATATGAAATTATAAGACTCTCTGGGGAAGATCGCCTGGTCAATTCCCCTAATAGTCTAGGGTAGTCAGGGACTCTCTGAGTAAGATCACGCGATCTAGCCCTCTTATAGCCCCAAGGTCTAGAAACACTCGGAGGAGATCACTCGGTCAATCCTCTTATAGTCATAGGTCTATCACAGACTCTCTAAGGAGGCCCACTCAGTCAATTACTTCTCTATCCTAGAAAGGTTATAAGTAAATTCAAACAAGTAAAGAATCTCTAAGCAATATCACTCGGTCTACCCTCCCGTAGTCTATAATATCTAAGACTCTCTGGGTAGCTCACTCGGTCTATCCCTTATAGTCTATAGCACTGGGTTCTCATGGTCCCATGCCAGTCAATGCATAATAATGATATAAGGGAAAATTATGCCTATATAGCTACTTGGCTAACCAGTCTACAACATAACAAGGATGTTAAGAATATCATTCCATCCTATAGTCATAAGGAATGGAAAAACAAGTATAATGGGCAAAGGCTAACAGAACCAAAGGTCATAAATAGAAAAAATCATGGGAAATAAATCTAATCACAAAAAACTATGCTCATACATGATCAAATTACCTCTACACAAGCATATAAGCAAGGCAGGAAAACAACAAGGGAAAAAAAGGTAAACACGCAATACCCCGTTCACGGGTATTAGTGGAATCTGCACATAAAACTAAAGGACTTATAAATGGAAGGCACAAACCACCTACCTTAATGCTAGGATATCAATATACTTTTACCATAGGGCTTGATTATCCTTAGAACGACATAGATCTATGAAAATGCACAAAATGTTCAACCCACGATATCTTGAGAAAGAGGGAAAATCATGGAATGAAACTCAAGAAGGAAGATCTCACCGCTGTAGTTCCAACGCAATTGATGGTGGTCGATTCGGCAAAAAGACGGAGGCTCGGGGGCTCAGAGGATGTTCATGGCTGTATGGGTTGCTCTCGGACAAAGAACCTAGAGAACAAGGTGTTTTCGCCGATTAGGTGCGACCCCAGTCCTTTTAATGAAAAAAATAAAGTACACGACATGTAATTCTAGGGTACATAGCGTGTACATGGCCTTTCCATACTCCGATTTAAGCGGCCTCCACATCGCCTCTACACACCATGTGTGTGGCACAAATAAAGCTAGCACATGAACTGGTGCGACATCGATGTACACGGCGTGTACTTATAAAGTACACAACGTGTATTTTGAAAATTTCCGGATTTTCCTCTTTTTCTAAAAAACAACCAGAATAGGAAAAACATACCCCAGGTGAAGATCTGGGTTATTAAAAACTTCCCCCTTAAAGAAATTCGTCCCCGAATTTCCCTATAGAGGTGTAGAAGATGAAACCATGAACAGCTCGAGCCACTGTGATCGTACTTCAGCCTCCCTCTCCCAGGTGTCATCCTGTACTCGCCCATGCTGCCATAGCAACCATACTAGAGGAACATATCGGCCACGAAGAACCTTCCTACTGTGAAAAAATATATGGATAGGATGCTCCTCAAACGACATATCTAACTTGAGCTCAACCTCCTCAGGTTGAAAGACACGAGATGGGTATGAAAAGTAACATGGGAGATGAGAAACGTGGAAGACGTCGTGCATATCCCGGTACCTCTGAGGTAACTGCAACCAATAGGAAACCGACCCAACTCTCTCCAACACCTCAAACTAACCGACGTACCGTGGTGAAAGATTACCATGTCTCTGAATCCTCTTATGTACCAACCTCGGTGCGACATGCATGAAAACCTGATCCCTAACCTCGAACTCCAGAGGTCGTCTCCGCTGATCAGCATAAGGCTTCTCTCTAGATTGTGCTGTAGCCATCTTATTCCGAATCAAATCTATCTACTCTGAGGTCTCCTGAACAAGACGAGGTACCAGTAAAGCTACCTCTCCTACCTTTAGTCAGCACAAAGGTGATCGGCATGGCCAACCGTACGAGGCCTTGTAAGGTGCCATCTGAATAGTCTCATGAAACATGTTGTTATAGAAAAAATCCACAAGAGTTATATGCTTCTCCCAAGAACCTCCAATGTCTAGAATTCAATCTTAGAGCATATCCTCAAGCACCTGGATCATATGCTCAGACTGGACATCTGTATGGGGATGGTATGCTGTACTCCAAAATACCTATGTACCCAAAACCTTCTGAAGCCCCTGCCAAAACCGAGAAGTAAAGCGCACATCCCTATCTGAAACAATGGAGTGTGGAACTCCATGCAGACGTACAATCTCTCAGATGTACAACCACCCCAGATCATCAACACTGAAGGTCTCCTTGATCGGTAAGAATTGAGAAACCTTCGTAAGCCTGTTGACGACAACCCAAACAACATCACTCCCTCAAGGTGACCTCGGTAACCTAGTCACGGAGTCCATCGCGACATCGTTCCACTTCCACACAGGGATGGGTAATTGCTGTAAAATCCATGCTGGTCACTGATTCTCCGCTTTCACCTGCTAACAAGTAGAACATCTCATGACGAACCCAGCAACATCTCTCTTTATACCTGGCCACCAGTACTGGTTGTAACACCCCAAGCTTCTACGGTACGTTTCCCTTTGAATAATGCGATAGCGTGTGTTGTACGCAACCTCGAGTTCTAACACACACCACAACTAATTAAACTAGCCGTTGTGAATAGTAATACCTAATTTTTGAAATTATATATATATTATATTTGAAAATGGACTTCATTTTTGGACTCGGAATATCGAATTTAGCCTAAGGTGAAATTTTGGTACTTTTCGGATAACTTTCATATTTTGATGAATAGTGAAAATTACTAAATTTTAATTAAAAACAACTTTTTTAATCAAAATAATTAATAGTGATAAATTATGAATTTTAGTAGTTTTAAAGTATATTTAGAATATATTTTTACCATTTAATATAATGTTGGTCATTGGACATAATTTTACAATTAAACCGAACATAAACAAGTGTCAATCTTTTGATAGTTATTATCTCTTAAAAACACGCTTTTTGTTTTGACAGCGGGAATTAATTTTAAATTAATTTCTGCCACTTCTGTGTTTTGAATTTAGGAAAATGGATTCCATATTTGGAATCAGGATGTTCAAATTGTGTAAATAGGTAACTTTTATTTTTAGACATTTTGAATAATTACTGCGGTAAATATTTTATTTACCATGGTTAAGGGTAAATCCGGTAAATAAGGGTTAAAAAAAATAATATTATAATAATACTAAATTACTCTAAAAACGTGTCTTAACCCTATTGGTTGATAGATGGTCGACCATGGGCATCTTTGTGTCAATTTTGGGACCCCATGGATCCACTTGTAAGTGATAATGACACTTTATTTTAATTTAGTTAAAATGAATACAAAAATGACACAAGCATATATCTTTTAGAACAACAATTTTTACATAGGGTTATATATGTTGGATTTTAGATTATAAATATTCATTAGAAATCTAAAAAGATTTCCTACATAATGATATTTTATTTATAATTTTTAGAAATTAAATAATTTATTTATGACACAATGATGATGCAGTAATTACTATAATAGTGAAAAATTAAAATAATTGATATTATAAATACCCAAATAAATATAATATGAAACTTTTAATGAATTAAACTAATTTTCTAGGCTAATATGATATATTAGGATTGATTTAATGGACTTTTTTCGAAGTAATCAATCTGTTATGAGTTTCACAAAAATCAACTATTGAATAGTGTCAAAATTGACATAAAAGAGTTCTTAAAACAAATATTATATTATTAATTGATATTAAATTCCTAAAAATCTAAGGTTCGGCCAAGAGACTTATATTATGATAGGTTAATCATTAATGGACCACTTGGGGGTCGCTTGTATGTATATGGTAAGTCTATTAACCATATAATATAAAAATACAAAGAGACATTGTAAAAGTGAAACTAATTAACTTAGAGTTAATACTTAAAGATAAGGTTAATATAAGTACCCAAACCTGTCTAAATTCTATTGGTTGAGTTGTTTTCGACCTATCCCCACCTTAACCTTTGAATAGTCAATTTTGGAGCCATTAGAAACCGAATATGAATTTATTATAAATTAATATTTCTAGCTTTTCCAAAGGTGCCCCTCACCCCTCTTATAAAAGGGCACTCCTCCTTCTCATTTCTTCACACCTTCAAAGCCTTTTGGTTCGGCCAAACTCTGCCCAAATACTCTCCCAACATCCCTCAATAAAACCTAGAGGCCTTAGTTTGATCATAAAGCCAACCTAAGGAGCCCTTTTGATCAAATCAAAAGGAAGAACCCGAAGAAGAGGAGGTTAACCTACCCCAACCAAGGAAAAGTACAATGTAAGGGTTATTTCACAATCTCTTCATTATCCGAGGTTGTTTATATGTAATAATCTACTGGGATCTCTTTATCATCCACATCCATGTTTCTTAAAAATGTATTTCAAAACATTTTTACTATTTACAAGAATATGGGTTAAAGTCATTTATACCCTTTTTTTGAATTTTTATAAGAGGTTTATAAAGGAATCTTTCCGTCGTTTTCAAAACAAGGTCCTTTTTAACCTTTTCGACAGAATTGAGATAAGAATGTTTTTTTTACTTATACGGCGGGTGCGGTTATTTTCCGCCGTTATAAAATCGTCAAAGATTTCCTTACAAGCTTAAAAGAATATTTCCAAGAAAATGTTTTATTTTATATGGCTCTTAAATGATTTCAAAAAAAGAAAGAGATATTTCTCTAAAAAGTGTTTTGATTTCATCTATGTCAACATCCTTTAATGGATTTTACACTTATTTGAAGTTGATTTATTATAATACAAAACTTCTATATTGTATTGAAGGTTTTGTGATATGTTTGACTGTGGATGTGCTATTTTATACCATTCATAGTTTATGGTGAAACTATTGACATTTCGTATGCTAGTTTTAATCCGAATGTTTATGTTATATTTCAAACTTTTCTTCAGATGAATGTGCTAAACAAGTATGTTCCGGGTTGGGGACCGGTAAAAGTAAGCCCTCCAGGTTGGGGACTGGTAAAAGTAAGCCCTCCAGGTTGGGGACTGGTTAAAGTAAGCCCTCCAGGTTAGGGACTGGTAAAAGTATGCCCTCCGGGTTGGTGTCCGGTTATTAGAGGCACTCCGGGTTGGTGTCCGGTTATTAGAGGCACTCCGGGTTGGTGTCCGGTTATTAGAGGCACTCCGGGTTGGGATCCGGTTAGAAGTAACCCCTAGGTCTTGGGATGAGGCCTAGACAAAGAAATTAACGTTTAGCATTATGCATTCCATAATTATGAAAGTGGTTATTGATATTGCATGTGATTATTCGATTAGTAGAATGTCCATGTGAACAAGTAAATGGCATTATTTCATTTTACTTTTGCCATACTATGTTGAAGTTCAAGTTTAAAAGGCTTTTGTTTTAGTAATGCATTGCCTTAAATGTTTATTCTTATTTATGAAAGTTTCCGCTATATTGTTATCCTTACTGGGCATTTGAGCTCACCCCTTTTCTATGTTTTATTTTTCCCAGGATGTGAAGAAGTAAGTTATGAATGACCTGCAGGGATTTTATGAGGGGTTAATAGTGTGGATTGTGGAAACATTATGTTGTTGTATTAGTTTTTCATTTTATGATGTAATGTAAAACTTATGAATATATCTAGTGTTTCCAAGGCTACTAAACCAATCGGTCTTTCGAGATTTGATCTTTCTTGTGATCATGCCAATGTTATGTAATAATGCACCGACTCTGGGTAGCTGGGGTCGGGGCGTTACAGTTGGTATCAGAGGAGGTTTAGTACAAACCTTGGAAACTAGATTTAGATAAACTCTGATTAGAGCACGTAGACCTAAGATGAACTTTGAGGATTAGTATAGAAGAACTTCCTAGAATTTTGGTATTGTAGAGATTTTGTGAGTTTTCCGAGCAATACATCCCTGTCTGGATACGAGCAGGTAGAGGCGGCTCTGGCACAGATGTACCTAGGGGTAAAACCCGAAAACACCGCTTTGAGCTAGACTCGAACGGGAACTGGTGCACGACAACGGGCCTTGCTGCACTCTTGGTTACGACACTCCCGGGGGATATGCTTAGGATAACTCTCATTTTCTTTACATATCATTTTGAAGGGATTATGAGTATATACATCCTCAAAGAAAACATTCTTATGATTATGGATTATATCCATAAATAGTTCAATTTATGGTAATTGTTTTATAAGTATGGGATTATGTGTTTTGATTCATAAACTGATCTAGTTTATGCCATGGTATAGAAATGGCGCCCAGTAGAAGGAATGAGAACTCCAAAAATACACATGATTCAAAGAGAAGGAAGGATCATATATTTCATGGTCTTAAGCTTTAATTTATAAGAGAAATAGTCTCCCATGTATTATCATCATATGAAGAAATAATATCATGTGTTGATAAGATATGTAAAGAGTTTACTGAGTCCTATGGCTTTGAAGGGAAGCAAGAGAAGAAAAGGATGGAAGAAAGAAAGATGGATAAAGGGAAGAGGGAAAAGAAGAATTTTCCCATATGTGGTAACTGTGGAAAGAAACACCCTGGAACTTGCCTGAAAGGAATGAGAGTTTGTTATAAGTGTGGTGAAAAAGGCCACCAAGCTCATGATTGCAAGGGGAAGAAGGAAGCTACCAACGTTCAGTGCTACAATTGCAGGGAGATGGGGCATTATGCAAATGCATGTCCTAAGCGTCAGGAGAACTTACCTCAGAAAAGGCCAAGGGATCAAGGCCAGGCTTATGCTATCACTACTGCTGAGGTAGAAGCTCCGAAAGACGTGGTGGCAGGTAATTTAATGGTTTCCTCAAGTTTAGCAAATGCATTATTTGATTCTGGATCATCGCATTGTTTCATATCTTCCCAGTTTGCTAAGAAAATTAGATATTTCCAATTTGATTTAATAAGGGAGTTGTCAGTTAAAACTCCTAAGGGATGTATCGTTGCAACAAAGTTTTGTGAATCAGTCCCCATTAGAGCACATAAATTTTCTTTATCTGCTGATTTCATCGTCATACCTATGATTGAGTTTGATATAATCCTCGGTATGGACTGGCTTTCGGACTATGATGCGAAGATTTATTGTAAGAAGAAAGAGGTTACGATTCTTGATGATAATGATAAGGAGCACCTTATTTTTAGAGCAGAATCGTCACCACCTAATTCTTATTTAGATCCACCCCCAGTAGTTCAACTTAATTCAATTATTGGGGAGGAAGAGAATGAAATAACTGTCGGTGAGGAAAGGAATGTTCAAATAGAGGATGTACCTGTTGTGAAAGAATTTGTAGATGTATTTCCGGAAGATTTACCTGGACATCCTCCAGAACGAGAAGTTGAGTTTTCTATTGATTTGATTCCTGGATCAAGGCCTATATCGAAAACCCCTTATAGAATGGCCACTGTAGAGTTAGTCGAACTAAAGAAACAACTAGAGGAATTGAGTAATAAGGGATTTATTCGCCCTAGTGTTTCTCCATGGGGAGCCCCTGTTCTTTTTGTTAAAAAGAAAGATGGATCTATGAGGTTATGTATCGATTACAGGGAGATCAATGCTATAACGATAAAGAACAAGTATCCCCTACCTCGTATTGATGATTTATTTGACCAACTGCATGGAGCTCAATACTTTTCAAAGATTGACCTTCGATCTGGATACCATCAGTTGTGTGTAAAGAAGGAAGACATTCCGAAGACAGCATTTCGAACCAGGTACGGGCATTACGAGTTTACTGTAATGCCATTTGGATTGACTAATGCACCCTCTGTATTCATGGATCTGATGAATAGAGTTTTCAAGGAGTATCTCGATGAATTTGTGGTGGTATTTATTGATGATATCTTGGTATACTCCAAAACCTACAAAGATCATGAAAATCACTTGCGCATTATCTTGAAGACTCTGAGGAGGCATGAATTATATGGAAAGTTTAGCAAGTGTGAATTCTGGCTTCAGGAGATTTCTTTTCTTGGCCATATTGTCTCTAAAGATGGAATCTCGGTTGATCCTTCTAAGACCAAGGCAATCCAAGAATGGCCAGCACCTACGAGTATAACTGAGGTACGTAGTTTTATTGGCTTGGCAGGTTATTATCGACGTTTCGTCCAGAATTTTGCCCGATTGGCTAACCCATTAACGAAGCTCACACGTAAAGGGGTTAAATTTGTTTGGACAAAAGAGTGTGAAGAATGTTTCGAAGAATTGAAGAAAAGATTAGTCAATGCTCCTATATTGACTCTACCATCGGGGAATGATGGGTTCGTTATTTATAGTGATGCATCAAAGAAAGGACTTGGCTGTGTCCTTATGCAGAATGATAGAGTTATTGCCTATGCATCACGACAGTTGAAAATTCATGAACAAAACTATCCTAATCATGATCTCGAATTAGCAGCAGTGATCTTTGCTTTGAAAATATGGAGGCACTACCTCTATGGTGAAAAATGTGAGATTTATACTGATCACAAGAGTTTGAAGTATATTTTCTCACAAAAAGAACTCAACATGAGGCAAAGGATATGGCTTGAATTACTCAAGGATTATGATTGTACGATACACTACCACCCAGGGAAGGCAAACAAGGTGGCAGATGCTTTGAGTAGAAAAGACCATGGAGTTTTGAACAATATGAGAATTGAAAGGGATCCAATTTTCATGGAGCTAGTGAAGATGGACATGGGAATAACCAGGGAAGGTGAAACATCAATGCTTTTTCAAATGGTTGCCAAACCATCTTTACTAGAAAGGATTAAGAGTTCTCAGACTGATGATGAAGAATTCCAAAAGAAGATTAAAGCTGTGAATGATGGGAGATTGAGAGACTTTGCGTATGAAGGTGGAATTTTGAAATTCGGGAAGAGACTTTGTGTTCCCAATATACCTGATCTAAAAAGGGAATTGCTGGATGATGCTCATAGTTCCAATTTCTCTATACACCCTGGGAGCACCAAAATGTATAGAGATTTGAAGGAACATTTTTGGTGGGACAACATGAAGAGGGAGATTGCTGATTTTGTGTCAAGATGTATGGTTTGTCAACAAGTGAAAGCAGGAAGGCAACAACCTGGAGGAGTCATGCAACCTCTTCCCATACCGGAGTGGAAATGGGACAATATTACAATGGAATTTGTCATGGGGCTACCAAAGACTCCTAGAAGGAACGATGCAATATGGGTTATTGTTGATCGTCTTACCAAGTCAGCACATTTTCTTGCTATAAGAGAAGATCTACCCCTGGAACGTCTAGCAAGACTATACATTAATGAAGTTGTGAGACTTCATGGAGTACCCCTATCGATTGTTTCTGATCGTGATCCCCGTTTTACTTCAAGATTTTGGAAAAGTCTTCAGAAATCCCTAGATACTGAACTTCATTTGAGCACTGCTTACCACCCTCAGACAGACGGACAATCAGAACGAACTATTCAAACCTTAGAAGACATGTTGAGATCTTGCTCACTTGACTTTCAGGGTATGTGGGATCAATATTTACCACTAGTAGAATTTTCCTATAACAATAGCTTCCATTCGAGTATTCAGATGGCACCATATGAAGCGTTATACAGAAAGAGATGTCGTACACCAACCTGTTGGGATGACGTTGGTGAAAGAAAACTTGTAGGCCCAGAACTGGTGGAGGAAACGGTGGAAAAGGTGAAGGTAATCCAAAATCACATTAAAGCAGCTCAAAGTAGGAAGAAGAGCTATGCCGATAATCGAAGGAAGGATTTGGAATTCCAAGTCGGTGATCATGTTTTCCTGAAGGTATCTCCGTGGAAGGGAGTCATACGTTTTGGTAAGAAAGGTAAATTGAGTCCCAGGTACATCGGACCTTTCGAAATTCTAGAACGAATTGGGGTTGTAGCTTACCGATTGGCAATGCCGCCAAGTCTCTCCAAAGTTCATGATGTGTTCCACGTATCTCTGTTGAGGAAATACATGCCTGACCCAACGCATGTACTCACCTATGAGGAATTAGAACTGGAACCCGATCTTTCCTATTGCGAAGAGCCCATCAAGATTCTTGATACGAGAGAACAAGTGCTGAGAAACCGGACGACGCGTCTGGTAAAAGTTTTGTGGAGGAATCATAAGATGGAAGAGGCAACGTGGGAACCCGAGAACTTATGATGAAGAACCACCCGAGACTTTTTATGCAGTAATACCCTAGAAATTGCGAGGACGCAATTATTTGAAGGAGGGGAGAATGTAACACCCCAAGCTTCTACGGTACGTTTCCCTTTGAATAATGCGATAGCGTGTGTTGTACGCAACCTCGAGTTCTAACACACACCACAACTAATTAAACTAGCCGTTGTGAATAGTAATACCTAATTTTTGAAATTATATATATATTATATTTGAAAATGGACTTCATTTTTGGACTCGGAATATCGAATTTAGCCTAAGGTGAAATTTTGGTACTTTTCGGATAACTTTCATATTTTGATGAATAGTGAAAATTACTAAATTTTAATTAAAAACAACTTTTTTAATCAAAATAATTAATAGTGACAAATTATGAATTTTAGTAGTTTTAAAGTATATTTAGAATATATTTTTACCATTTAATATAATGTTGGTCATTGGACATAATTTTACAATTAAACCGAACATAAACAAGTGTCAATCTTTTGATAGTTATTATCTCTTAAAAACACGCTTTTTGTTTTGACAGCGGGAATTAATTTTAAATTAATTTCTGCCACTTCTGTGTTTTGAATTTAGGAAAATGGATTCCATATTTGGAATCAGGATGTTCAAATTGTGTAAATAGGTAACTTTTATTTTTAGACATTTTGAATAATTACTGCGGTAAATATTTTATTTACCATGGTTAAGGGTAAATCCGGTAAATAAGGGTTAAAAAAAATAATATTATAATAATACTAAATTACTCTAAAAACGTGTCTTAACCCTATTGGTTGATAGATGGTCGACCATGGGCATCTTTGTGTCAATTTTGGGACCCCATGGATCCACTTGTAAGTGATAATGACACTTTATTTTAATTTAGTTAAAATGAATACAAAAATGACACAAGCATATATCTTTTAGAACAACAATTTTTACATAGGGTAATATATGTTGGATTTTAGATTATAAATATTCATTAGAAATCTAAAAAGATTTCCTACATAATGATATTTTATTTATAATTTTTAGACATTAAATAATTTATTTATGACACAATGATGATGCAGTAATTACTATAATAGTGAAATATTAAAATAATTGATATTATAAATACCCAAATAAATATAATATGAAACTTTTAATGAATTAAACTAATTTTCTAGGCTAATATGATATATTAGGATTGATTTAATGGACTTTTTTCGAAGTAATCAATCTGTTATGAGTTTCACAAAAATCAACTATTGAATAGTGTCAAAATTGACATAAAAGAGTTCTTAAAACAAATATTATATTATTAATTGATATTAAATTCCTAAAAATCTAAGGTTCGGCCAAGAGACTTATATTATGATAGGTTAATCATTAATGGACCACTTGGGGGTCGCTTGTATGTATATGGTAAGTCTATTAACCATATAATATAAAAATACAAAGAGACATTGTAAAAGTGAAACTAATTAACTTAGAGTTAATACTTAAAGATAAGGTTAATATAAGTACCCAAACCTGTCTAAATTCTATTGGTTGAGTTGTTTTCGACCTATCCCCACCTTAACCTTTGAATAGTCAATTTTGGAGCCATTAGAAACCGAATATGAATTTATTATAAATTAATATTTCTAGCTTTTCCAAAGGTGCCCCTCACCCCTCTTATAAAAGGGCACTCCTCCTTCTCATTTATTCACACCTTCAAAGCCTTTTGGTTCGGCCAAACTCTGCCCAAATACTCTCCCAACATCCCTCAATACAACCTAGAGGCCTTAGTTTGATCAGAAAGCCAACCTAAGGAGCCCTTTTGATCAAATCAAAAGGAAGAACCCGAAGAAGAGGAGGTTAACCTACCCCAACCAAGGAAAAGTACAAGGTAAGGGTTATTTCACAATCTCTTCATTATCCGAGGTTGTTTATATGTAATAATCTACTGGGATCTCTTTATCATCCACATCCATGTTTCTTAAAAATGTATTTCAAAACATTTTTACTATTTACAAGAATATGGGTTAAAGTCATTTATACCCTTTTTTTGAATTTTTATAAGAGGTTTATAAAGGAATCTTTCCGTCGTTTTCAAAACAAGGTCCTTTTTAACCTTTTCGACAGAATTGAGATAAGAATGTTTTTTTTTACTTATACGGCGGGTGCGGTTATTTTCCGCCGTTATAAAATCGTCAAAGCTTTCCTTACAAGCTTACAAGAATATTTCCAAGAAAATGATTTATTTTATATGGCTCTTAAATGATTTCAAAAAAAGAAAGAGATATTTCTCTAAAAAGTGTTTTGATTTCATCTATGTCAACATCCTTTAATGGATTTTACGCTTATTTGAAGTTGATTTATTATAATACAAAACTTCTATATTGTATTGAAGGTTTTGTGATATGTTTGACTGTGGATGTGCTATTTTATACCATTCATAGTTTATGGTGAAACTATTGACATTTCGTATGCTAGTTTTAATCCGAATGTTTATGTTATATTTCAAACTTTTCTTCAGATGAATGTGCTAAACAAGTATGTTCCGGGTTGGGGACCGGTAAAAGTAAGCCCTCCAGGTTGGGGACTGGTAAAAGTAAGCCCTCCAGGTTGGGGACTGGTTAAAGTAAGCCCTCCAGGTTAGGGACTGGTAAAAGTATGCCCTCCGGGTTGGTGTCCGGTTATTAGAGGCACTCCGGGTTGGTGTCCGGTTATTAGAGGCACTCCGGGTTGGTGTCCGGTTATTAGAGGCACTCCGGGTTGGGTTCCGGTTAGAAGTAACCCCTAGGTCTTGGGATGAGGCCTAGACAAAGAAATTAACGTTTAGCATTATGCATTCCATAATTATGAAAGTGGTTATTGATATTGCATGTGATTATTCGATTAGTAGAATGTCCATGTGAACAAGTAAATGGCATTATTTCATTTTACTTTTGCCATACTATGTTGAAGTTCAAGTTTAAAAGGCTTTTGTTTTAGTAATGCATTGCCTTAAATGTTTATTCTTATTTATGAAAGTTTCCGCTATATTGTTATCCTTACTGGGCATTTGAGCTCACCCCTTTTCTATGTTTTATTTTTCCCAGGATGTGAAGAAGTAAGTTATGAATGACCTGCAGGGATTTTATGAGGGGTTAATAGTGTGGATTGTGGAAACATTATGTTGTTGTATTAGTTTTTCATTTTATGATGTAATGTAAAACTTATGAATATATCTAGTGTTTCCAAGGCTACTAAACCAATCGGTCTTTCGAGATTTCATCTTTCTTGTGATCATGCCAATGTTATGTAATAATGCACCGACTCTGGGTAGCTGGGGTCGGGGCGTTACACTGGTGGTGTAGATCACGATACATCTTGGTGACACCAAGATGAACTGACCAAACTAAAGAATAAAAATCCTACATCAGCTCCTTGTGTATGTCTTTTGGAACACATACGCGTCCCTAGAAACACAATATCTCATCCTCGGACACTGTTCATCCAGGAAGAGGGTCTTCTCCACACAGACTCTCCCGTGGGACTAATCCTTCTGAGTATGATAGCTTCCTCATCCGTACCCGATCAAGAAGAGTTGAGGTAACAGCTACAGATGAAAGAAACGTCTGCCCCTGACTGTTGTGCACCTCCAAATGCATCTCAGAGAACAAATCCATAAGCTTCCACTCACTACTGGCCTCCTGAACTTCCTGAATCTGAGTTCTCCTGCTCAACACATCAGCCACTGCGTTGCCCTTTCCTGGTGTATAGGCAACCTCAATGTCGAAGGATTGAAGATACTCGACCCACCTTCACTGTCTTAGATTCAGATCTCGTTGAGTGAAGATGTACTTGATACTCTTGTGGTTAGTGAAAACCACAAAGTGCTCTCCCAGAAGGTAATGTATCCAACAACATAAGGCATGAACAATAGCAACCAACTCCAGATCGTGCCTCAGGTAGTTCCTCTCATATGGACTCAACTTCCGAGACCCGTACGCAACAACTCCATCTCCCTGCATAAGCAAAGCACCCAGTCCGACACCTGAAGAATCATAGTAGACTGTATAGCTCTTGCTCGGCTCTGGCAAGACCAATATCGGTGTTGGATTCAGCATCCCCTTCAGCCCCTGAAAGGCTGTCTCATAAGAATCTGACCATAAGTACTTCTCCCTTTTCTTGGTCAGACCTGTCAGTGGCGCTGCAAGGTGTGAAAAGTCTTGTATGAAATTATTATAGTATCCATCCATCCCTAGAAAACTTCGTACCTCAAAGACGTTCTTCGACTGCTCCCAGGAAACAACATATCTCACTTTCTCTGGGTCTACTGATACTCTTGTATCTGAGATAACATGACCCAAGAAGTGAATCTCATCCATCCAAAAGTGGCATTTCGAGAGCTTAGCATATAACTGATGCTCTCTCAGTGTACTCAGAATGATCTCAATATGGGTAGCATGGTCGTGTCGTGTGTGAGAGTACACCAAGATGTCGTCCACAAAAACCACCATGAAGGAATCCAAGTATGGATGGAACACTCAGTTCATCAGTTCCATGAAAACTGCATGCACATTCGTGAGACCGAATGGCATGACCGTATACTCGTATAGATCATACCTTCTCCTGAAGTATGTAAGAGGTATATCTAATGGTCTAACGTGAAACTAATGATAACCGGACCTCAAATCGATCTTAGAGAACACCCGGGCTCCTCGAAGCTGATCAAAGAGGCCATCAATCCTAAAAAAGGGATATCGGTTCATAACCGTAAACTGGTTGAACTTTTGATAATCAACGCAAAGACTAAGGGTTCCGTCTGCCTTCTTTGCAAACATGACATGCAAACCCTTAGGAGAAGTACTAGGTCGGATGAAACCCTTTGCCTGCAACTCCTCAAACTGCTTCTTGAGATCCTGAAACTCAGGTGTAGCCATCCTATAAGGAGGAATGGACACCGGTTCCACTCCTGGCATGAGCTACCTCACGCTCTGGAGGCAAACGTGAAAAGTCCTTTGGAAAGACGTCACTGAAACGATCCACCACTAGAGGAAAGTCTAACTGTGAAGTCCCTGGTCATCCAGATAAAGACTAAAAATTTGCATTGTAACTCCTCCTAGACAATGATGCTCTGGTCTAGCTCTACCCGTCTGAACATCCCACTCACCTCTATAAAGGAAATATCCACCCTCTGGTGATACGAAACTCACCCTGCGACAATAAAAATCGACGACTACATGAAAGGGAACTAACCGGTCCATACCATGAATGACATTATAGCATGTCATCTCTAGGACATAGAGGTCCCATAAGAAGTGACACCCTGGAACCTCAAGAGGGCACTCTATGCACTGCCGTTTGCTAGATTTCCTCGTTCCCAACGGTGTATCAAGAGTCAACATGTCGTCAGACGAAAATATACAGAGCACAAGGATCTCCACAATAACAACAGAGATAAAACTATGCGAAGCACCAGTATCGAAATGAGTTGAAGATAAAACTGAGGAAAATAAGATCGTACCTCGAACTGTAGATGGGCCGGGATCCTGATCCTGATAGGTCTGCTCCACAATTAATGTTTGGCCTGTATCTCGGCCCTACGCCCCTGGCTGACCACTCTGAGCTGATCCACTCTATTGTCGCTGGTAACTTGGTGATTGACCACCACGGACGTGACCTCCACCTCGGCCCGAACGGCTGGAAGAACTCCAGTTCTCGGACAAGTGAGAAACTGGCGATACATCTCCTATACACGGGGACATAGAAGAATCCCTACCACCAGCTATTGGTGAGAAGATCTGACAAAAACACTGAAGATGGCCCATCTTGCCACAAGATCAGCACTCCATCGGGTCCCTCTAGAACTGAGGCCTAGTATTCCCACTCCTACCACACTGGTAGCATACTACCTGGCTGCTCGAAGATACATTATGCCTACTCTGATCTCCTCGATCAGACTCCATACGACGCTTCCTACTATCGGTAGGAGGAACACAAACTCTGGATGTCGAACCTCCTTGGATCACTGCTCCAAAATCTCTCAGATTGCACTCTGTGATCAGCACTTGGTTGACGATAAAGGATATCGAAGTCATCCTGAAGATATTCACCTGGGAACGGATCTCCTGCTTGAGACCATCCTCAAACTTCCTAGCAAGGAACAACTCATCACCTGCTTGAATCGGCATGAAGTGCTGCAACTCGGTAAAATGAGACAATTACTCCATAACAGAAAGAGTACCATGTTCGAGACTCATAAAATCCCGGGCATGGTCGGACCTCAAGGTCTCTGGGTAGAATTCATTGTAGATGATGCGTCGAAACTCATCCCAAGTCATATTCTGCTAGAACCTTGACTGTGAGATCACCTGCCACCACCTCTTGGTGGTGTCTCAGAGCATATATGTAGCGAGCTTCACCCTTTTCTCTGGAGGTATCTCCAGATGCTCGAAGATCATCAGAGTGGCCTCTAACCATGAATCTACTACCTGGGTTCCTCCATCCCTTAAGAAAGTAGGTGGCTGATACTGCTGGAAAACTCGTGCCAACTCAACCATCGACGGGGTAGGAGGCGGCGCTCCCTGAAAGGTCTACATCATCCTCATGAAGTCCTCCCTGAACTACGCATCGGTGCCTGCAACGGGTATAACTACTGGTACCAAGGTTGGAATATAAGGAGAATCTACAGGAGGTACCTGATCGGCCATATATAGTGTCTGATCACTATCTGGCAGTTGACGTACAACCAGAGGATGTTTCAGAGGCATATCTCTGAAAGATCAAAAGCACACCTTAGATCAGGATTATCAAGGACAGAAAACACAAGAGTACAAAACAGGAACATGAGAAAGAAACACTAAAGTTTACTAAACATGACTACATGGCATGTATAAAAACTACATGGCATGTATTCTTAATCCAGACACATGGGTGTGTACTTCTTTCACAGCTGGTCGTGTAACAACCCAGACTACACGGCGTGTTGTCCCCACACACAGCGTGTACTACTTCTCCATTCCCATACCCGAGTCTCTTTACATGGCTAAATCACACGGTCTTCTTAACCCTAGACTATACGGCATGTTCACTAAGGACACAACATGTACTAGACAAGGTTTCAGCAACCCATGATTTTAGTTACATGACCAGATACAAGGCTGACCCTTACACGGTGTGTTCCAAACAAACACGGCGTGTATAAGAGAGATAACACTGGCCCGTGTTGTTCATGACATGACCGGGTACCGAGAACAAAACTAAATGGTGTGTTCATAAAAAACACGGCGTGTACTACACGAGCTTCCCCGACCCGTGTTGTTAGTGACACGGCTGGGTACACGACTCACTACTACATGGCGTGTAACGACCGTACACAGCGTGTTCCTGAAATTTTTTTCACAACACCGTGTTTCTACTCACACAGTCAGTGACACAGTTTAAAACTACACGACGTGTATTCATGAAGTAAACCTTGTGTATTCTGGGTTTTTCCGGGTAGTAGCTTTGAAACTGCACCGAATCCCAGAAAATATTGAAAAATAACCATGGAGGTGCCAAATTCCAATCCGTGAGGGCCCATACTCCCTGCGAATCAAAGCTTGGCATCTCCTACAGATCTTATACAAAGGAAAAAAGTCAATTATCCACCAATTTCAGATTCATGAGGGCCCATAACACCTCAAGAACTAAAATTTGGCATTTATTTAAGCATGGTACAATACAAACAATTCCTCTATCAACTGAAGGAATTCTATCAAAGCATCTATCACAACAACATGAAAAATCTACACAATGTCTATAACAAAAACATGCAATCACTAATTCACCCTAGATGGCATGGAACTAATGCATGGAATGTGATTTATAACAAGTGCCTATATGATGCATGAGATGGAATACCCTCATCTCATCGGGTTGCGACATAAATAGAACCGTAATAGAAACAACAATAACAACACAAGGAATGTGAATCACTCTAGGTGAAATCATATCAACCATAAAATCTCAAAACCAGAAAACTACAATAAATGAGGTAGATTGGATTTTCCCTGAACACTGGTTAGCTAATCCCGGGCATAGCTTATTACCAAGTACTGAATCCGTCCTATCCCTGGCTAAAGGCTCCAAACAGTAAATCAAGGGAAAAGAATGCCTCTGATACCACTTTGTAACATCCCGGTTCCGGAAGCCACCCAGAGGAACCCCATACCCAGTTGGTCACATGGACTCAAGCACATTTCCCCAAACACCAGAGGCTGCCGACTAGTAGTGAGGGCCTTGGGTGTGATAATGGAAAAACAATGCCCTCATTGGTAGAGTACACAACAGAAGTAAACAAAGCATACAATAGAGGAAGTAGTAAATATCCAACAGTAATGCACAAGTAAACAAGAGAAGACTAAAACAATAAAAAACTGGAGCACATATGTATATATGAAATGATGCATAATAAATATCTAGGAAAACATCCAAATAGGTCACAATGCTGGAAATACATATAGTACCAAAACAAGTACAAAAGAAAAGATAAACATGTCCTCAGCATCGCAAGCCTAGTCTTGGTCCTACGCTCTCCTGCTCCAAAGCAATCAACTACCGGAAGTTGAAGGGAGATTTCCCTTGTCTATAACTGCAACAACATAGTCTGCCTCGACCCAAAAGCATGGACCAAATAGGGTGTGAGACTAAATCCTCGTAGGCAACCACCCAGAGATCTGTCCCTAACAGTTAGTGAGTATATGGTAGGTAATGGTACAGTAAGCAGTAAACAGTAACAGTAAATAGCGGAAAGAAATAAGTAATCAGTAACATGATAATATACAATAGTAATCAATCAACAGAACAAAAAAAAAACAGTGAAGCAAACATCAAACCTCAACAGGAACCCCACTGGGAAGTACTCACAGCCAACCTCTCCGGTCCTATCCAAGAAATACTAACAACCCTCTGGGCAGTGCACTCAGCCTAACCCCTCTGGTTTGGTCCTAGGAAATTATAAGACTCTCTGGGGAAGCTCACTTGGTCAATTCCCCTTATAGTCTAGGGTAGTAAGGGACTCTCTGAGGAAGATCACGCGGTCTAACCCTCTTATAGCCCCATGGTCTAGAAACTCTCTGAGGATCTTAATAGGCCAATCCTCCTATAGTATCAAGTCTATCACAAACTCTCTAAGGAATCCCACTTAGTCAATTACTTCTCTTTCCTGGAAAGGTTTTAAGGAAATTCAAACAAGTAAAGACTCTCGGAGGAAGCTCACTCGGTCTACCCTGCCGTAGTCTATAATATCCCAGACTCTCTGGGAAGCTCACTCGCTCTATCCCTTATAGTCTATAGTACCGGGTTCTCACGGTCCCATGCCAGTCAGTGAATAATAATGATATAAGGTCAAAGTACACCTATAGAGCTACTTGGATAACTATTCTACAACATAACAAGCATGTCCAGAATATCATTCCATCCTATAGTTATAAGGCATGGAAATACAGGTATAGTGGCCAAAGGCTAACAGGACCCAAAGTTTGTAAACAGAAAAATCATGGAAAATACATCCAATCACAAGAAAATATCCTCATACATGATCAAATTACCTCTATATAAGCATAAAAGAAAGCAGGAAAAGAACAAGGGCAAAAAGGTAAGCACACAATACCCCGTTGACGGGTATTGGGTGGAATTTGCACATAAAACTCAAGGACCTCTAAAGGTAAGGCACAAACCACCTACCTTGATTCTAGGAGATCAATATAACTTGACCATGAGGCTTGATTCTCCTTAGAACGACGTAGATCTACGAAAAATCACAAAACGTTCAACACAAGATATCTTGAGAAAGAGGGAAAATCATGGAATGAAACTCAAGAAGATGGAATAGCTCACCGCTGCTATTCTAATGCAATCGACGGTGGTTGATTCGAAAAAAAAAACAGAGGCTCGGGGGCTTGGAGGATGTTCATGGCCATACGGGTTGCTCTCGGTCGAAGAACCTAGAGAATAAGGTGTTTTAGTCAATTAGGCGCGACCCCGGTCCGTTTAATGAAAAAAAGAAAGTACACGTCGTGTAATTATGGGGTACACAACGTGTACTTGGCCTTTCTGTACTCTTCTTTAAGCAGCCTCCACATCTCCCCTACACACCGTGTGTGTGGGCCGGACATGGCCAGCACATGGCCTATCACGACATCGAAGTACACGACGTGTATTTTGAAAATTTCCAGATTTTCCTCTTTTTCTAAAAAATGACCAGAAAAGGAAAAAGATACCTGAGACGAAGACCCAGGTTCTTATAATGGGAAAAATTTATAAGATTTGGGAAGAAAGGGAAACAGATCCCTAGATACATAGTTTTCTTTGAAATCCTTGATCATGTCAGGGTTTTAGACTATTTATTAGTGATCCTTAAAAATATACACTAAATACATAATTTTTTTCATGTATCATGATTGAAAAAGTATATACAAGACCCTTCCCGCATTCTATATTCAGAAGCTATGCAATTGGAACATGATCTCCTATGTAAGGAACAACTGGGGGAAATAATTAATCAAATGGATAAAGTTCTATGGAATAAGACCACTCATTTGGTCAAGGCTATATAGATAAATAATAATTTTTATAAGGATACATGGTAACCTAAGGTTGTGATAAGATAAAATTACCCTCAGTTTTTTTCCATGTAATGAAATTTCGAGGATGGAATTATTTTACGGGGGTAGAATGTAACGACCTGAGTTTTTCCTCCATAATTAAATACCGTGTTCGATGAATTAATCCACATGAAACACTAAAACCAAAAAATATAGGCAATGATAAGGTATAAGCAAAATTATTATGTATAAATAGTACAGACATAATTATGAAATATGTATAAATAAATATATTTATAATAACAAAATAAATGAAATAAAATTCACTTTAAATATCGACATAATTAGTACAACTAAGAAACTAATAAAATATTTTCTTATTATTAAAATTTATTTTATTAAATGGATATTTTTAATGTTTTATATATTTATGATTAACACTAATTTTAAGAGTAGTTAATATACAAAAAAATGATTTCTTATAAAAAATTTTTTTCATGATTTTTTATGTTTTTAAATAAATGTTATGATTATAAATTTTAGGATGCTAATATGAAAAAATTAAAATAATTTTTGTATTTATCATAGTCATATTAGTTTAATATTATTTTTTTGGATTTTTTGAAAATAATTAATTTTCAGGTGAATATTAAAACTATAGATTTTATTATTGTCATCAATTTAATAAAATTATATTAGTATATGAATAAATTGAATGTTTTTGAAAATTAATATTGTCAAATTATAAACTATAAATTATAATAAACTAATTTAAAATACTATTTTGAATTTATAAACACATTTTTGACATTTTAAAAATTTATTTAGCATGTAAATGAAAACAATTTTTTTGACAATTTTGTTTATTTAATTATAACACGAAGAAATGATGTTTTTGATTAATTTTTTGATAATTAAATAATATTTGAATATTTTAAATTATTTTAAATTCATTTAAATAAATTTTATTGATAATTATTTCTCTAATCATAAATGTTTTTTTTATTAAAAATAAACTTTTTCAGAAAATCCGTATTTTTATTTTTACAAATGTTTGTGCTAGAATTAATAATACATATATATAAGTTTCTTATTTTATATATTTGATTTAATATTTAGAATAATTCAGTCCAAATTTTCTAATAAGACTCATTTTATTCTTATTCTTAAGGGACAAATTACATTGGTAAAAACGAGTTACCAAGTTAAAAAAAGGTAAAAGTGAGTAACCTTTGTGGTATAGGGAATAATATGTTTAAACCATGTTTATTTTTGAATGGTGAAAGTGTTTATTAACCTTATATCCCATAAAATCCCTTATTTATCAATTTTATAGGTACTTTTCTTGAAATTTATTTCTCATTATTGAATAGTTTTTTGTATTTACCAAAATTCCTATACATTTCACTTATAAAAGGGGAACTCCTCTACTCAGTAAAAATTATTAAATAAAACCTATATTTTATCCCATAATCTGAAAAAATATTCTCTGAAATATTATATAACTTAATTATGTTTTGTTCTTCTCAAAATACTACCATTCAATGGTTTAATCCCCTTCATAAAGGTGATAATCCAAGAAGTGAGGTACAAGTTCTTAAACCTCTCTTTCTATTCTATATTTATTTATATGCCATTATTCTTCCAAAAATTTAATTTAATCATATTAAAATTATAAAATATTTATCATTATTATTGTATTATGTTTTTATAATTATGTTAAAAGCCTTAATCACCCTCCTCTTTTCCATTAAGAAAAATGAAAATGTGAATCGTATGTTGTGCAGACTACCACCACCATGAATAAACGTGTTTTTCCTTCACTTCCAAACATGTATGGTTTTAGTTTATAATTTATTATTATATATGATATTTATAATTAATATATATCATTAATATGGGGTTTTTAATAAAAAAAGTAATGATAATTATAAAGTAATCCATCAATATCAGTAAAAAACCCGAAACTAATACTACACCATTTTCGTTTTCATGAAACGTAACTAAAACTATAATGTAATGGAATTATAAAACTATAATTAAATATAAAACATTAATTAATGAACCTTTAATGGGTTTTAAATTATTATTCTTATGATAAAAAGGAATATCAACACCTCTTTTACGAATGAATTTCAAAATAGTTAAGATTATTAGCACCCAATGTTGAAAAGAGATTACCAAAATCTAATACATGAAATGAATTGTAATTACTTAAAAGTATAAATATAATTATAAAAGAATAATTTTATGAAATAATTAATTATGATATTTATATTTGTGATATATGAGGTTAAATAATTCCTTTGAAATCAAGGGTAAATGTAAGGGACTTGGTAACTAAAAATCCTTTTATTGAGTTACATTATTTATTATTGAACATAATTTTTACAATACTTTACATTTTGAATGATTTTATTTCATTATTTCTTGGTAAAAATAATTTTTTTGACCACAATCAATTTCATTTAAGGTATTCTTTTAATTTATCTAATATAAAAATGGTACTTTTTGAAAAGGGACTTATAACTATGTCTTTTATAATGATGAATACAAAATGTTTTGAAAAAACTATTTTCATGATTCAGTTATCATTATCTTAAAATGGTATTTCTCTTATGAAGTAATGTTTTATATTTTATTTCATTATTAACCCTTTTAGATAATGATATTTTGATATCATATGATTTTTTATTTTTAAGTTATGTGATATGTTTAAGAAACCCATTCTTTTTTCCACGGGTTATTTAAGTTATAATGATAATTGTTTTTAAGTGGAACAAAAATGTATGTATTATGAGTTACGAGGTCATATATGACCCAAAATTCATTGATGTAATGTTATAACTCCTAATATAGTCAGTAATGGGCACAATAAAGTTTTTCACAAAAGCATGGGTATGATGGGGTTTCTCAAATTTTTGGCATGGACATAATGAATTTGTTCACATAGTAGTTGGCACAATGGGTTTTCTCACATAAGTTTTTCTATGATTATTCATGGGACACATTTTCATGTCTATAATGTTATGAAATATTTTTTTTACCATGTTATTCCAATTTTACATGAGGAATTTCTTTTCCATGGCATTCCATGTTTTCATGATCATGCCTTATTTTTAAATTATTCCACACTTTTAAATCGCAATAACATGTTTTATTATTTTTAATAGGTGTTTTGATAAATGTAATATATTTTAGGCCTATTTAACAATAGTTTTATGATATTTTGTGTTCCCATCATGTTTTTTTATTATTATACAAGGTCTTATAAACACTTATTAAGATATTTATATTTTCTTTATATCCTAATTCAAGCTTATGAACTAATATTTTATGATATTTCTTTTCCCTTACTGAGAGATTAATATCACTCATTTATTATGTTTCCATTTCATAGTTTATTAAAATTATTACCTCATGTGATATTTTTAGTAAAGGGTATATGTTATTAAAATTATGTATTTTTTTCAATTTTTGTATAATAAGATGTTTATGTAACTAATTTACAAGACACTAAAACTTCATTCCATGGATTATGTGACTATTCTATGATATATTATATAAATCATGAGATTAATATATTATTTTAGTTATGTTTATCTTGGATATCTATATTGATTATTTTCTCATACCCATATGGTCATCTTATTATCTCTTATGATATTAAATTGATATCTCTTATGTTTACCCTTACTGAACATCTGATATCACACCTTTCTTGTTTTTCAATTGCATATGATATTATGAAGAGTATTATGTATGAAATTTCTGGAAGAATATCAAGTTTATAGAATATTTTGGGAAATTTTTGAGACCTATTGTAAAATTATAATATCTTACAGATAATCTCCAAAGAAACTAAAACATCAGGTTTTAGGATTGTGTTGTGTGTTTTAATGTTTAAGTTATGAATATGATATAAAATATACATGTATTATACTTGATTTGTCTCACTTTGTATCATAGAAAATGTGTAAATTATGTGTTTTTTCACAAGAACTAGGAGTATGGGATTGGGGTGCCTCAATCTGTATATGAATACGATTTAATGTTTGATAAGGGGTGACATCATAATATGGAGGGGTTCCATCATGAATCGCTTGTTCAGAAAAAAGGGTGGTTGTGATTATTTGGTGTGGATTTGGAATGATACAACGTGTCATGAAACATATGGTCATGCTGAAACATTAGTTGGATGTTATTTTTAGGTTCCATAGGATGGGCGTTATTCCATTACACATATGGTCATATCCCAATATGACCCTACATAATTTTTTTATTATATTCCCCCATTCATTTCTTCTAGATAGCCAACTAAAGAGGGAATCCACCCCTTTCTTAACCCCTATATTACCCATTCAATACAACTGTTTTTGATTTTTTTCATCATGTAAATTCATGGAAAGATCCTCCTCGATCTTATCCCTCATCACTCTTCCCCACTCTTTTCATATTTTTCTTGAATCAATCTAGGGACTTCATGAAGATTACCCTAGATCATGAAGGAGTTATCGTGAACCAAGTGTATTTTTGGTGTGGTTGCTAGAGTATGTTTAGGTTTGATGAACCCATATTGTTTCTCTCCTTTTTAATGGAGGAATTATACCTAGTGAATTATTATAGATATTTTACCAATTCCTTTGAAATTATAAATTAATTAGATTTGAACTGATGAGTTTTTTTCTCATAGAGGTGTTAGGGGTATAGCATGGACCTACCTCATATTTTCATTCATGGTTTCAATTAATGGATACTATTTTTTTACATTTTATGGATTATGACTACATGAATAATTATAGGGAATTATTTATGTTAGTGTTGTTGTATGTGATAAAGAATCCAGAGATTTTTGTGTCTTAGTGCTATGGTGGTTGATCTTATCTGGAGGAGTATAACTCTAATAAATATATATGTGGTCTATATGATACTTTACCATTTTTATGTATGTTTGATGGTATAAGATTTCATGTTGGAGTATGTGTATGCACATAAATCTTGAAGGTTCTAGGGTGCAGTGGAAGTAGGTCGGGCCACTACCAACAATATTTTTAATCAATTTATTTCAATAAATTCTTTTATCTACATTATAACGAACAAGAAATATTTAAATAGGGAATAATTTAACATATAATTTAAAATTAATTTATTTAGAGAAGAATTACCTTTTTTTAGATTCTTTCTTCATTGTTGATTTGGTTGAACACTCATTTCATATCATCATTCTGATGAAGGATCCAATGGTAGAATCCCTATTGTAGTGATCCATATATATTCAATAAATATCTGAATGTCATAGTTGGAATTATATGTGTTATCCTAGAGGATGAAAACCACTTTTTTGGTTCAGGATTGATTTCCACAAGAATATTTACACAATTAAAAAATGTTCTTTTGTTCTATTGATATATTGAGAGGGAATAGGAGGATCTCTACTCTTAGTTCTTGAGATTCTTCTCGAGAATTTATCTCTAGGTCTATAGAGAACTATCTAGAGGAGTTTTTGTGCACAATAATCCCTTATCCTATAAAATTTTATAACAATATTTATGTACTTAGGTCAAAGAATTAGTTATTGAATATAGTCCCATAACCAATATCTTAATCCTAAATAAAACCCCACATTTAATAGTAATAGTAATAATAATAATAATAATAATAATAATAATATTTCCTTGACGTGTGAAAAAATCATAGATATTTAAATATCGTTACCTAAATATATAAATTAATATTTATTTTAGTGATATTAAATAAATATATCATTTTGTCTAGACCCTTAACTCGACCCATAAATCATCTTTGAAGCCTATTGAACCATGAGTAATGACTACTTATTTAAATGAATAAATATCACTACATTATTCATTAAATAAATAAATAAATACTATATTCACTAAAATAATGAATAAATTTTTATTTAATATTATCATAACGAAATAAATATTTTTTTTACCGTATAAATAAAAAATAGTTAAATAAATATTATATTTTAATGTGATTTATTAATTAACTTAAAACTAAATATTTATTTAATATTCAACTCATATATATATAGATATATATATATTCTTTCAAATAATTGGAGATTAAATTTATAAGATCAACACATTCTAAATAATTATTAAACCAAAAAAGTAACAATATTTAATCAAACTATTAAATTAAAGTTTAATTTAACTATTATTCTAGATACACTCAAGGTATGGCCCTCTAAGACTATTTCTTAATGGAATTAAGTGGAATATCTTTAAGTACAAAATAAACATTTAGAAACACATAAAGGAACTCATAGATAAATAATTTAATATCTCAATGGTAACAACCTCAATTGAATTCTCAACATAGAACATAATCCCTTTGTCTTGACATCTCATCAAGCATATTTCATTACTTTTTTCCATTAACCAATTTTTTTAATTTATCTTTATTTGACTTCCTTAATTGAACATTATAGTGTCACAACATGTAAATTGATTTATCAAACCATTCTATTTCAATCAAATTTATAAAGACATCTACTTTCATTATTAGAAGATAAAACCCCTTCATTGACTTATTTATTAATGCCATATAACTCATGATGCACCCAATGTATTCTACCTCATTATGAGCATAAGTCATCACAATTTTTATTGATACATCAATCTAAATGACTTAAGATATGTATTAATAATATTCTCATGTTTAATGAATAGTACAAACATTCATAGATATAAATATCCAATGAAAAATAAGACATGTGGAATTCATACAAGAAACACGGTTCTCATAACCTCCTCTCTTGAATATTACCAAGTGAAAACTTTATGAGAAGAAGTCTCGATGTCTTACAAACCCCCCGAAACCTGATAGGCTAAATCCTATATGTCCTATAAAATAGATTTCATTTAACCATAGAACACATGTTTAAGAATATTTTCATGGCACTTTATGGTTCTCGTTATACCAAGAAACTGCTATCACCTTTCGATGAAACCAATACTCTTAGAAAATTTTCACATTAATGTTACACAAAAGAAAAATAATCATGTGATAATATATTCATTAATATTCTAGATGTCAAATATCTCAGTAATTAAAATTCAAAAGTAGGTGGTTTTACGAAACCAACTCTAATAGACTCCCACTTACACTAGATCTAGATGATAAATAAACTAGTTAGCCTCACATAGTAAACATGATTTTCTTGAGGTATAGGAATATCTACTTTTACTTCCAAATTCAATCAAAATTTTTTCTTACTATGACTTCATCTATCAAATAAAATCCATCAATAGGAGATATCATTGAGTATATACCATTTTATAATATGTAATTCTTGACATCTTCGATCATACTATAGTATAAAGTTTATCATAATAAGATAGAATTTTTTTGTCTTGGGGTAATTCCAAAATATAGAACAAATCATTACTAAACTTGTTTCTTGAGTTCCATAAAATGATGAAAAAAACCCAGCCTATATATATATATATATTGGAACCACTGGATGTAAGAAGATAATCTCTTGCATATTAATTTAGACTGACTGTTATATTTGATTAAAGTGATCTAAAATAAGATTTATTTGTATCCCCTTTGAAACTAGTATTCCCAATTATCCAAGTTCTAGAATCTCATTCAATTTTACTTTTCAAGTACTATCAGACAACTCTAACTACCTTCCTTTATAGTTTTCCTATATTTTTTTGATATTATATCTCTTTTATTTACACAACCACAATATCATATCTTAGTACATATCATGGAATATGAGATATATTTCCAAAGTACTATTAGGTATATGCAGTTTATTCATCATAAGAATATTATCTTATGCTTTCACACATAAATGGGGAGAGATTTCATTCCATGAGAAACCTATAATAATTAATCTTAAATTGTCCCTTATTATATTTTTTAATACCATTACAATGGAGGTACTAAAAATGGATTTAATAAACCCCACAAATTTACCTCTGTATATCATATTACCCTAGAATGGGATTACAACTCAATTTATATCTGGATATATTCTTTTCTTTTTCCTTAAATAACAGAAAGACTAGTAATCTATTTTCTATATATTATTAAACATATTCGTTCTAAATGAATATATTTTTATCACAATGCTCATTTTAATCCATAAATGGATTTCTAAAACTTTCATACCTTATTGTTGTTTTGGTGTGACCAACCATTTTGGTTACATCATATATAAATCTTTTATTAGTTTACCTTCATGGATGGTGTCCTTCAAATCCAATCGCCCATTGTAATGACCATAAAATGGTTCTATGAAAATTAGAATTATAATAGATTTTAACATGATGGCTTAGTATACTATTTTTCATCGAATATATTTATACATAGCTTAAAATATTAATAACAAACTGATATGTGTTGGCACCAGCTAATACCATCCATGTTGAGTTTCTCTTAAATACCCACTAAATAATTTATATTAACTAGATAAGCTCCAAAAATTAAAAACTAGATTTTAGTACATGGAATACATATTGAATTAATTTGAAATTGAAAATTATAATATTTTTCCATTTAATTATCCCTATAAGACTCATTATTCTTATCAAATAATATATCACTAATTCTAGTGAATATAATTTTTTTATAACTTTCTTACATAGCATATGTCTACAGAACAATTCCTCTGAATAATACATGGGGAGTTTAGTGTTCCTATGCCAACTAATGTAAACCCAAGTGCTTGAATTCAGTAAATTATAACATGATACAATTATCTAGAAAATATATATGATTCACTCATAAAATATAGTTATCATAGAGTAGTACCTTCTCTATCATAGTGATGTTAATACCCCAAGTTTATATAGGATAAATAACTGAGATTAACTTTGTGTTTTTGCTTGATGTACAGTTGAAGCTTAACCAAATTTAACCAATAATTCCCAAAAAATACTTAATGGTATGATATACTTGTATTGGATCTATTTTTTTCCTTTTTAGACTTTTAAATATATCAAGAAATATTTTCAAAGTTAGGCGCTAAGATTGACCAGTATTTAGAGGCCTAGTGAGCCCAAAATTGGTTTTATAAAAATACTAAATATATTAATATTATATGTGTGAATTTTTTCAGAAATAATTAAATATATCTTGAATGGATACTTGAATCATAAATATGAGAACATGGTTTAATCTGGAGCATGGGGTTTACCCTAGGAAATACATAAGGTTGGTCGGTGCCTGATGTCTATTGAGGCAGCCGTTGGCGGGTGGGTGTAATTAAAATCAATAAATGAATTTTTTATTAAATGATCTTATAAAATACTCTATAAATTCCCTCTTATAATGGTTTTAAAGGGTTATCCACATAACCCTTTATAGATATATTAGTAGGAGTATATAATTATTCATTGGTGGATCATCATCGAATGAAAACGACGATAAGATTGAGGTGGATTGAGCGATAGTGAATGTAGTGGAATTTCATCGTCATCTGAATTTTTTTTGTCACCAATGATAAATCCATAATTGTAGTAGGACTCATCAACTATTGTTTCTGTCTTCTTTATAAAAATTTTAAAGAAGGAAATTGATCTGCTTATCTATTTTTGGTGATTGTACACCCGTAGCATGAGACATATTTTTGATTATTTTTTCAATTTGATAAATCTATCATGTTGGAAATTCTATCACCCCTGTTAATACCCAATTTTTAATAATTGAAAAATAATTATTGAATAATTATTGATTCACTTTCTTTATTTACTTCATCCTTCTTCGTTCTTTGTGCTATTAATTGTTGTCCTACGAGGTCATGATTCGATATTGCTGGGTGGGTTCAAGCATGATCAAACCCTCGAATTCAAGGAAGATTCACGTAAAAAGAATGAATTAAAAATATCAGGATAATTTAGAATGGATCTTGGATTTTAGGTGATAATCCATGGATTTAGGATCTAAAGAGATGAAAAGATCGATCAATGACGACCAGTGGGTGACACACAACATTTTGAGATTTAAGGGAATCAACACATTCCAATTTACGACAACCGAAGAGATGTAATCGATGGGTGGAGGTGACTACCACCATATTGGGTAGTCTAGTGTCTAAATTCAATATGGATAATGAGTATCTAAAGAAAAATATTAAGATCTATAATTTCTTTGAAAATCACTACTACATGTCATGTAGTGTGGAAGATCACACAACCTGTTCTTTGGATTCTGTGGGACTAGGGTTTTTAGATAGAGTTAAGGATTAAAAACCATGTGGAGGACCCACATGCCATGTAACCTTACCCATGGAGACAAGAGATGTTCCAACTAGCACACTCCCATGAACCCATGTGGATATACACATTTTATACTCTAAGAATACACGAGCATGGACAGGTACCCAGGGATGGCCAGGTACACGACCACGTGTATGGGTATGGGTGGATGTTCATGAGAATAACCAAAAGGATACAGAAAGGTCCTGAGTAGATGATACATCTTGTGTATTACATATAAAAACCATTTAGTGTGACATGGATTCTAATACATGTATATATGAGACACCGCTAGGTGGCGAGGTTGGGTCACACGTCATGTGGACCGCCATATATACTATGTACTTCCCTATAAAACTTATTTATCTCATATTTACTTCATTTAAAATCAGATTTTAGCCCATGAGGAGTCTGTACAGAGTGTTTTTTTCCTTGAATATGATGGTAGAATTCATAGTGTATTTTGAGATATGCTGCAACATGTTACTAGAATGAATATTTTTTCGAGCGACGTTTGATAATGGTGGAAATCATGTGTGATCATCAGAGAGTTAAAATAGAGATGGTACTCCCATGTCGCACTAGGGTGTGGGTTCTCCATACTCATAGTTCAAGAAGAGGTGGTACTCCCATACTACACCATGTTGAGGGTCCTCTATTCATGGAGATAGTACTCCCCTGTCACACTAGGGTGTGGGAACTCTATACTCATTGTTCATGTGGAGGTGGTAGTCCCCTATTTCTCTAAAACATAGTTTCTATATCCATGGAGATGGTACTCCCTTATTGCACCAAGATGTGGGTCATCCATACTTTTTGTTCAAGTATAGGAAGTAATCCCCAATTTCACTAGGATACGAGTCCTCTATCAATGGGAATAGTCCGACCCTATCACACTATGGCATGGGTTTCCCATATCCTTTACACTGGTAGGGTCATTAGTCCCCTTACTACTACAAGGAAAGGGTTCTCTACATATGGAGTGAAACTCCCCCATATTTGAGCTCTGGTGGTATGTAGGTTATCCAAGGGAGTTTTCAATCCCTTGACTATAGAGTGGAGTTGCAGGGTGCATGCCACTCAACTCTTTTCATAGTGAGTTTACAAGAGTTGCATGATTTAGAGTTGTGGCTCCCACAATTGTGGTGCATAATGGTAGTGAGTTGCGTGCCCCTTCCAATGGTTTCCTATGTTTCTGTTCATGATGCATGGAATCAATGATAGACCTTTAATTCTATGACTCACTAAGTATATAGATAAATGGAGAGGTGTGAGCCCTCATCCTAAATTCTTCAGAAAGATGCACAAGACATTGGGTATTGATGATAAACATCTGGAGCTACAAGAAGACTTATTATCCTGGGATGGGTTATAGATATAGATACCCTTTCTCTCTTATCTGGGTTTCTTATATGAGAATATATATCCATGTTTTTGGGATTTATTCCCCTCTTTATTTGGGTTGAGTTGACTACTTCTATCATGTCTTCTAATTCTCCCTCTTCAATTTTTAGAGTGTCCTAAAGGGTATGTATATGCTCACCCCTAAAAGGGATTTTTTCCACACATATCATGTCTTATGTAGATGAAAGAAATATTGATATTGATTTTATTGAAGCACATGTATACTCAGGTTTATAGATCATGTATGGTGGACGGGGGTTGGAGATTAGGATCTGGGATCTCTCAATCAATTCATATTCCAATTATTCTTACATTGAGACATATTTTCTGGGAGGGTATGTATTTTTCCTTTTACATTTCAGAATGTACTATCTCAGTATTTTTTATTTCCTAGATGTTATAACATCCATGGTTTTTACTCTAGATATTAATGAATTTTATTATTATTCCTCTACACTTCTTCATGAACATGGTTGGGCGCATACATATAAATACTTTAGGCAAAGAAATCCCATTTTATTTATGCTTGTAAATGATTTTACCCAACCCCTAGCCTATACAGGTGGGATTGTGGTTGTGGATACTTATTCATTCCCTGAACAGAAGATCCCTAGTGGGCTGGGTAGTTACAGATTGGTATTACAGGTGGTTTGACCTCAGAATAGTGATTTTAGTTTTGTTCCTTTATGAGGTTTGGTTGGGAATATAGGGAAACGGTATAAATATTTCTTGAGTTTAGTTTTTATTCCAATAACCCCATTTTTGGTGTGATGATTGATGTATCCATACCCCTGGACTCTGAATACCTACTTTAAAACATAGCATATTGATACATTGGTTGAAGATAAATTTAGTACATGAATCATATAAGATTGAGCCCTTTGACTATTATTTTTGAGTCAAATCCCAAAATAATATATGATAATTTGATAATGGTACGTCTTGAATACTTTAAGGATACCTCTATGAAGATATCTATCTATGTCACTAATTTATGATTATGACAAAAATCCAATGAGTGATGAGGCCAAATTTAAGAGTCCATCTCGCAATATCTTTCCCCCAGGTGGATAGGTAGTAGTACCCCAACCTATCAAGTAGAAAATTATACTTGAAGAGAAGGATGATGATTCACATAAGCTTATCCAAATTTCCATTTTCTGGTGTCATAGTCCACTGAGGTTACATAGTGATCCAGATCCCTAGGTAGCAGAGTATTATCTTGAGTCAATGATTTGAGTTTTTTAGAATTGTGTGGACCTTCATTGATCAGATCTTTGTGCTGGGAGCTAGTCTTTTCTATTGAATTGTTGGGTTCTGGTGGAGCCATGTTACGTAGATGCATTATGAGTCAACACTCTCATTTATTGACTTCCAGCAGCTGCTTTGTGTGGAGAACTACCCCCTCATTTTTTATTAGTTTAGATTCATGATTTTTAAGCTTTATGAGGGAGGGATGATAGTTTTGGTGTATTCAATGAGGTTCACTGACCTTACTTGGAACTCCCTTGACATGATTATAGATGGCTACTTATGTATGTGGAAGTAAGATAAGGTTCTCTGTAGACACATCCATGAAAGTCTAATACCACTATGAATTCCCACATATGCTGGAGTGCTAGAGTGGGCATTGATGATGGATAGATTCCTATATAAATTATTTTTTGTGACTAAGGCTATCATTATGAAACCTAGGGCTGGTATGTTTGTATTAGTGGGTAGATGATCGATGTTGAGGAAAAGGAGATATACCCATTCCTAGACTTAAACACATGGTCATGTAGCATAGGGACCACACAAAGGACCTGGAAAACCCGAAGAGGGGAGATGCTATGCATGTGATGGGTGAGGTCACATGGAATATGATTGTTTGAACTGAAATAATGAGGAGGGTAGGAAGATAGTGGATAGACCACCATGGTTGTGGAAGAATCGTGATCCTGGATCCCTTAGGCGAGGCCAAGGTGGTCACTAGGGAGTTGAATCTAGAATAGGAGCATGTGGGAATCCTAAAGGAGGATATACAAGCGGTGGATGATGTTATGAGCTACTTCCTCCACCACCACTACTAGGAGGCCTACACCAATCTTAGGGAGATTGTGATCTGGGCGGTGGGCAACTATAGTCTGGGGAGGCTTATAGACCTATATCTCATCAGATGAAAAGAGTTACGATATGTTTTTATCATAATATTTATTTAGTACTAGTAGAAATAGGTTTGAGTCGTTCATTCATCTCACTACTCATAGTGTGAGTGATAGAGATCCCAATTGAGGCCTTATCCTAGCAACTTTGTATTGAGGTTCCTTCAGGGAACACTTCTTTGATATCACTTATCTGCTGGTAGTGTGAGATATCTCTTAGTGGAGAGAGTTTCTATTGGTACCTCTTGGTCACCACGATGAGACCTTAGGATGTCATCTTTGTATGAAATGGTTATCCATTTTCCCTTAGATTAAAGTCTCATTCTAGTCTATTGGATGAGGCATCTGAGTTGTTTTATTCTTTACGGTTGACACTATTAAAGGAGACATGTACAACTTATCTTCATTCGATGGTTTTGAATCCTATGATTTTTTAGCGTGTGAGGGAGGATTAGTTAGGTGAAATTGACTGTAAGGTCCTACATGACTAGATATCCTTATGATATTCACCTGATGGATTCTATGAAGGAAGGAATCATGTCATCCTTTTTTTGGGATAGAATGTGTTTTTGGTGATGTTGTGAGATGAGGTGAAGAGAGAGTTTCATATTAATCGTTTTGATGTACATATATATGTAAGGAAGATCTACATAGACCTTTAGTGGTGTTTTTGGTGGGTTTTATGAGGTAGAGTGTTTCCAAGTTAATATATTCATGTCTCTCATATCATTAGGTGAAGGCTGAGCACCATGTTTCAAATGTTTTGTTGAAACCTCTTAAGATTCTATAGTGTAAATGGGATGAAATATCCATGGACTTTGTGATAAGGATTATGAAGATTGCAAGAGGCCATGATTCCATCTGGGTGATAGTTGACCGAATTACAAAGTCGGCTCACTTCCTTGCTATTAGGGAATAGATTTTGGTGGAGAGTTTGGAGTAGTTGTACATACAGGAGATCATATGATGCCATGGGGTTCCCTATATTATTGTCTCCAACTATGATACTCGATTCACATCACGGATGTGGAGAGGCCCACATGAGGCATTCAACCCCTAGTTTATGGTGAGTACAAATTTCACCCCCATATGGATGGGAAGACATAGTGCACTATTTGGGTGTTGAAGGATATGCTGAGGGATTGCATATTAGACTTTGGTTAGAGTTGGTAGGATCAACTTCCTTTGTTAGAGTTTTCTTATAATAATATTTTCAATCTTCTATAATCATGAATCCTTTTGAGGCATTGTATGTGAGACCCTACATGTGACTGTTATGATGGAATGAGATCAGCGAGGAATCTCTTTTTTGGGATATAGATAGTGAAATAGACAACAAAAAAGTTCTAGGTGATTCATAAGTGGATGAGGAAAACCATGAGAAAGCATATATCTTATATAGATCAATGTCATATTCCCTTGGAGTTTGAGAAGGGAGTTCATTTTTTGAGAGTCTCCCCAAGATATGTATTACAGAGATATGACCAGGGAGGAAAGATATCCCCAAGGTTTATCAGTCTGTTTGAGATCCTACTGATGGTTGATGAGGTTGCTTACCACCTAGCCTTACCCCCATAGTTGGAGCGGGTGCATAAAGTCTTGCATGTGTGATAGAGGAGATAAGTTCATTATCTTACACACATTATTGACTGGAGAGAGATAAACATCAAATATGGATCCACCTTCATGGATTACCCAGTGATGATAAAGGATCAATAAGAGAGAATCCTGTGGGGATGAAGAATTCCCTTGAATTGTGTGCTTTGGAAGCATGAGAGCATACAAGAGAGCTCTTATGAGCGGGATAGCTTGATATGGGCTCAATAACACCACATTTTTGTTTAGTTTGGGTTTTTTGGGGATAAAAAATATTCTAAGTAGGGAATAATTAGGATAATTTGTTTTTTGATTTAACACTTTGAAATATATTAAAAAATACTTTCAAATCCAGACACTAAAAGAACTCGAGATTTTGAGGCTCGGTGAGTCTGGAAATGATTTTATAAAAATTTTATATATGCATTCAGTTTTTAGAAATAATAGAATAATCTAGAATGGAATCTAGAATTGGGAATCTGAGACCATGGTGGAATCTGAAGTGTGGGGTTTACCCTAGGTTAAACCAAAGGTTGGTTGTCGTTGAACATCCATTTGAGTCATCTGTTTTCGAGAGCATGTAATTAAAATAAATAAAGAATTTATTATTTTTTGCTAAATTGACTAATTAAATAGTCTATAAATACCATATTATGATAGTTTTCCAGGTTTATCCACATAACCCTTTCTATATTTTAGGGGAGGAGGAGAGGGTTATTTATTGGAAGATCATCATTAAATGAATAACGATGATTAGATCGATGTGTATTGAGAGAGAGTGAACACAAATGATTTTCTCTATAGATGGAGAATGCTTTCTTCACTAAATATTAATCTATAATAAAGATAGGAATCATAAATTGTGGTTTTTTCCACTTCATTAAAATTTTTAAAGCATGAATTTGATCTTCTTATCTCTTTCTAGTGACTGCATTCCATTCACATGATCCATGGAGTAGATTATTTTATAAATTCAATAAATCTATCATATTGCACATGCTATCACCTCTATTAATCCCAGATTTATAATTTTTGGACAAGAAGAATTGGAAAATGATTAATTAAACTTTTTTATGTGATTAATCTTCCTTCGTTATTTGAATTCATAACTTTTAGCCTATGGGGTTGAGGTGAGACATTGTTAGGAATTTTCAAGAGTGATTGAACCCAAGGTTTCATGGAGGATTCATGTGCGATGAATGGATTGAAGATTTGAGGATGAATTGGGATGAATCTAGGATTAGAGGAGATGTTCCATGGATTTTATATCTAGAGGGATGAAAATATTGATTAGTAATGATTTATGGGTGACATGTGGTGTTTCAAGCATTAAGGGAATCACCAAATTCTAATTTCCTACCACCGAAGGGCTTGAATCGATGGCTGAAGAAGACTACCACCATTTAAGAGTAGTCTTGTGGCCATATTCAATGTGGAGAAGGAATATCTAGATAAAATAATGAAGATCCATAATTTTTTTTTGAAAATCACAACAACATGGAATCTAATGTAGAAGAACACCCAATGTGTTCTTCATATTTGGTGATGCTAGGGTTTTATGGAAGATTTAAAGATCACAGACCATGTGGCAGGACACATACTCCATATGACCTTACCTTGGGAGTCAGGAAATATGTGAAATGGCACAAGAACATGATCCAATGTGGCTATACACACCATGTACTCCAAGAGTAAACATGCACGACCAGGTAACTGGGCCCGATTAGGTGCCCGAGCATGGGCCGATGTACATGGGAATGATCTAAAGAACACGAGAAAGTCTCAAGTGGCTGAGAAATGTCATGTATAACATATAAAAACCATTTAGTGTTACATAAATTTTTATCCACATCTATAGGAGACATGGTCAGGAGATTAGGGGGGGGGGGGTCACATTCCCTTTGGTCCACCATACAACCCATATACATTCTACTACATCTTATTTCTCTCATATATCCTTTGTTAGGAGATGGAGTTTTTTCCACGAGTAACCAATAGTGAGTTTTTTCTTCTTAAAAACGATGATAGAATTTGTAGTGAATTTTTAGATATGTTTCAAGATGTTATATGTTGGATTCTTCTTCAGGTGATGTTTGTTGATAATGATTACTAGGTGTGATAATTAGAGAGTTCAGATGGAGATGGTACTCCCTTTTTACACTAGGGTGTACGTCCCCCATACCGTCTAATTTAGGTAAAGGTTATACTCACCTATTTCACCATGGTGTGGGTCCTCTATCCATGTAATAATCCCACATTTCACTAGGGTGTGGGTCTTTTATACTCGTTGTTCAAGAAAAGGCGGTACTCCCCTATTTCCCTAGGGAGTGACTCCTCTATCCATGGAGATGGTACTGCCCTATCGCACTAGGGTGTGGGTCCTCTATACTCATTTTTCAAGTAAAGGTGTTACTCCCCTATTGCACTAGGATGTGAGTCCTCTATCTTTGGTGATAGTACTCCCATATCGCAATAGGGTGTGGGTCCTCCATACTCATCCTATAAGAAGAGGTGGTAGTCCCTTATTGCACCAGGGTGATGGTCCTCTATCCATGGGGTCAGTACTCCCCTTTGACACCAATGTGAAGGTTTCACATATCCTTTACATAGGTAGGGTTAGTAATACCCATAATTCCAAAGGGAGAGGGTTCTCTACCTATAGAGTGGAACTCCCTAATATTAAAGTTATGATGGCTTGTGTGTTTTCCATGGGATTTTTTGATCCCTCAACTATATAGAATAGTTGTGGGGTGTGGTCCCCTTCACTCTTTTCCTATTAAGGTCACATGAGATGCATGGTTCAGATTCATGGCTCCCTCGTCTATGGTAAATATCCATGGTGAGGTGCAGGCCTTTCCCTAGGGATTCATATGAGATTATGCATGATGATGGTAATCAATTATGATTCCTTGATGATGTTACTATCTCAGCATATGAATATTTGGTGAGGTGTGATCCCTCCTCACAACTTCTTTGATAGACACATGAGACACTAGACATCGATGATAGACCATTGGATCTATCAAAAGAAATATAATTCAGGGATGGTCTATGAGATTGAGATCCTATTTCTCTCTCATCTTGGTGTCTTACATGAGAACACACACAAATAAATGTATATATATATATATATATATATATGTGTGTGTGTGTGTGTGTGTTTGAGTTTCATTCCCCTCTTTCTTTGGGTTGAGCTAACTACTTTTACCATGTCTTATATTTCCCCTCTTTAGTTTTCAGGTCATCCTACTAGGTATATATATAATCACCCCTACATGGTATTTTCCGGCATGTGTCATGTCTTTTTTAGACAATTGATAGATCATTTTTTATTTTAGAGGAGAATATGGAAACTTTGGTATATATACTGTGTATGTTGGTAGGGTCTTAGAGATCATGATCCAAACTCTCTCAAATATTTTTTATTTCAGTTATTTTCATGTTGGGACATATTTTCTGGGTGGGTGTGTATTTTCCCTTTACATGTCGGATTACACTATCACACAATATTGTATTTCCTATAGGTTATTACATGCATGGTTTTTACTCTAGATGTTACTACCTTTTATTATTATTTATATATGCTTCTTTATGGTGATTATTGGATACACACATATAGGTACTTTAAGAAAGGCCTCCCATTTTTTTATTCTTTCTTGGTACTTGTCACCAACCCCTAGCCTATAGAGGTGGGTTTGGGATTGTGGTGGCCAGACATTATGCTTGCCAAGAAGGCCCCAGTGGGTCGAGTCATTGTTATAATGGACTCTAATCATATCATAACTTATATGATATCCATTAATCAATCTATTTTTAATATGGTTATCTGTAAAAATACTAGTTACAAAACATTTTTAAAACATTTAAAATATTTGTAAGGTAATCCTTATACTACCATCACCACTATGATTCTTATAAGGTAATGTGAGTTTAGGATAACCTTAACTCTATATTTAAATGATTGATGAATAGTTGGTTAATTTATACTCTAATAGAACCACACTGAGGATCCTATATCTTATTAATATGTGAATTTATTTTTCCTTGATAATTCCTAAAATTTATTAAAGGTATATCATGATGTATATGAATTTATCTCAAGATTCACCTTAGAATAGTTTATGCGGTCAAAATAAACAAACTATAAAAGTTTCATGGATCACCATTATTTCTAATGTATTCTCTATCTAAAAATAAATAAGTTATCATGTCAATAATAACTTAGGATTTTGGTGAAAATTTTATAAAACCATTTGGGTATATACTTTACATACACAAGGAATTATCCATACACAACTTAGAATGAGTCTTATATTTTATATTCATCATCTGTTGTTAAAATTAGATATTTAAGATCCAAGTATAAGTAGGCTATTAGTATAGTGTGAAATAACATAACATCACAATATCTAATAATGAAATAATGTATCATTGTGTCTAATAGTAAAATGAGATAAATGTTTTGGTAAAACCTAATACAAAATAATATTTTCACAATAATAAATCCATTTTGAAAAAATAGTGTCAGATTATTCTCGCTGTTGACACAGGAATCACCCTTTTTCAGCTACTTGGAAAAATAACCTTACTTATTCTAAGGTTTATGAAATTTATTAGTTCCTGTATCTGAATAAAAATGTTTAAAAAATATTTTATATTTAATACAAAATAATAAAAATCTAAATATTATATACATTTTTTAATATACAAAAATTAGAGTTTTTTTATCAATTAATATTAATTTATATATAGTTCCTCTTCCAGTGACTTTTATGGACACATGTGAAGTAAATAGACACTTATTAATTTCTCTCCGTAAAAATATTTTATTTATTTGAAATACTTTTTCAAAGGAACCATTGAATATGAATTTATAATGGGATTTAAAACATGTTATTTAACTTTATTTACTATAATTGATTAAGAACCATGTTCCCTAAAATCCCTATATGTATGGAGAAGAATAATCAAAAGATTCATGAGCAGGTTTTCTATATTGTTCATCCTATAATTTTGGGGGAATATAGAGAATATAGTTATTAAGGATGATAATATGATATTTTTATCACCCCCAGTTTGAGTTGTGTAACCCTTATTTTATGCATTTTTATGTGTATAAAGTGGTTCGGTAAGGTTTGGGAGAGTTTGGAAGGTTTTAGGTAATGTCTTAGGGATTTTCTAAGTGTACACGATTTGACCAGAGTTAGTGAAAATGTGCATCTTCTATAGGAAACTGAGCAACATGGGACAGAGTGCTTCTGAATGGTTGGAACATAGTTTGTCTACCCATATGGGCCAACTATGAAAGGAAACCAATTGATTTAGTAGTAGGAACATGGTTAGTGCAAGGTTTTCCTAACCATGCACTTAACCATGCATAGTTTAAAAAGTGTTTTTTAAAAATGAATCTCATGCGATATTAACCCAAAAACCCCATTTGAGCCCCATTTCCACCCTCACTCGGGATTTCCTTCTCTAGGAAGCTAGGTAACCTCTCCTACTCATTTTAAAAGTGTTTCAAAGGGTTTTCTTACTGCGGTAAAGCTGAATCTTTCTTGGTATGTCTCATTTGTGGTATTTTTCTTGGTTTTTTTCATAGATCTACTCTTCTCTCTCTCTCTCTAAGTTTCTTAGATATACTTCCATTTTGGAAATATATATGATTTTTTTTGAAAATAATGGTTATATTTTTCTTTTTTTTATTAGGGAAAGGGATATAAGGTGGATTTGTGGATTTTTCAATCAGATTTGGTGAGTGTTTGTGTGGTTGGTCATTGTCTCCAAAACCCTAGAGGTAAGTGGCTTCACTCTCGACTCCTCTTGGTAGAACTAGAATGATTAATTACAAATTAATTATTTTTCTTGAAATCGGTTATGAAATTGATGCGAAAAGATTTTGTGAAATAGTTTTGGTGTTGATTTATGGGTTTTGGGGGAAATATGATATTGTTGTGCAATATTCTCTGTTGTTGAATTTTAAGATGATTATTTTAAAATTAGTTTCTTGGTTTGATTTATGAAAAATGTTGTGAAAATGGTTTTCAATAAAAACATGTTTTTATTTAAAAGTTGTTTGGAATAAATGGGTGGAACAGGTTTTGGGCATAATTGGTTGAAATGTTATGTGGATTAAAGGGTGGATTTGGTTTGGAAATTGATGGCTGATATGATTTTGGAATATATTAATCACCTTGGTTATTTGGATTAAATTGTTAAAAATGAGTTAGAATGTGGTTAGTGGTCATGAAGTACCACCATCAAAGGGTTTGAATGTATTCGTGAAGTACCACAATAAAAAGGGGATGGTTTATGGATGTGAAGTTCTACCATCAATGGTAACACCAAGCTTGGGTGTTTGAATTTTTGTGAGATGATGTGTATGTATTGGGTCTCATGAAATGTTATGGGTTTGGCCAATATGAGATAGAAAATGTTATTAATGACTTGTTTGGTTTCTTTCCTTGTAAATGTATTGATTTGGGTAAAAATATGTTTTGGTAAGGACTGGTTTGTCTTGTGGGAAACTGTGAAATTTTTAAATAGTTTTTTATAAATTATATATATATATATATATTATAACTTGTTCTATCCTAGTAGGATGAGTAGGGAATTCATTTGGGGAAGGTCTACTGAGTTTCATTACTCACCCCCTACTTTGGCACTTTGGTGCTTTTTCAGATATTGTATTCTTGAAAAAGAGTAAAGGAAAGACATCTAATTTCTCTAGTTATTACCCATGATGCTTGGGTTGTTGTGGAGTTGAAGCATGGATCGTGGCCTGGGTCTGTGGAGTTATGTCATTGTATCTTGATTTTTTTGTTTTAATCTTCTATTTGGTACTTTGATTTGGTATTGGTATGGTTATTTAATATAGTCATTAGTATTATGTTGAATTTTAATGTAATTTTGACATGAATCATGTATTTGTTTTTGGTAATGTCATGTTTGGTTGATTTCTTTAATTCAAATGTCAAATCATCAACCAATCATTTATGAAGCCCTCGACATTTATTTCTAGCCTTTATCACCTTGGAGATGTTGCTTAAGGCTAAGTAACACTTCTATATTGACTAAATCCAATGAGGAGGGAAGTATGTTAAAATATTAATGTATAATTTATTATCTAAATGTAAGCCTAACTTCCCTAATTGATCAATATCCTTCAACATTTTGAAGTCATGATTATAATGACTCGAAATTGTAGACCTTGTAAAACTGATGTTATATTTGATATCATTCATTAGAAGAAAAAACCAATATAAAATAAAAAAAATATTAAAAAAAAATATTAATCACGATACAATAAAAACTAATATAGTAAATCACTAAAACTTAATACCTTTTGAAGATAAATAATTAATATGAGTTAATACTAAAAATAATAATTTCATTAAAATCCATTTTATTTATATTATATATTTTATTTTGAAAACTAAATTTAAAATTATATAATTTAAATTGGATAAAATAAAATCCAAAATTTAATTCCTCACATAAAAATTTGATTATTATGAATTTTTTAGTTTTTTTTTCTGAAAGGCTATTTTTCAGTCAAAAATACGGTTTTTGAAATAATTATAATTTTTATGATTTTATCATTATTTGTGTTTTTCCTAGAAGATTAATAAACCTTTTAGGTAATAAAATATTTATTTAATGTAAAACATTATTAATTTTAAAATATTCTTTAAACTTATAAATCCTATGTCCAATGTTTTTATAACTAAATTAAAATGTTACTTTAATAAAAACTACTATTAGTTTTTTTCTAATTAAGTGTTTTGATGGTAAAATTAAGTTTTGGATAGATTTAAAATGCCCCTAAATTTAATTTTTTTTATAATAAACAAATTTATTCCATAAAAATTAATATCTATAATAATGTTATTTTGTAAATAATTTTTTAAACTTATTAAATAACTTTTACTAGAAAACTATTTTTACATGTTATGAGAGTTTATTTTAAAATAAACATTTAAAACCCCTAAAAAATTAATTATTAAAATGATTTAGAAATTTTAAATCCTAAGGTTCAAATTGGGTAAAATTCACAATCTTATTTTTTCCCATTAATAATAATTACAAAGGTTAGAAAATTAATTACTGAGGTAAAATTAAATTAAAGTAAATGATAAGAAGTCAAAATAAAAATAATTAAAAAACAATATATTATATTAAAAATTAGGGATGAAGATAATCTCTTTCCATAGGAACTTCCACTCTACTTGTTTCCATTTTGAATCCATTGAACTTTGAATAGTAACATTACATTATTTAAAATATAACAGTTACTTCAAAAAACTACACTTCTCAGCACTAATAAAAAGGTAACACTTATACCACTTAAAGGCTCACCTATCATTATAATTTATTATTTAAACAATACCAATTTTCTCTTATTATAACCCTATCCCATGTCTATAAGTATCTTTTCACCTTTAAATTTCTTAAGGCTTTTATTTCCATTGAGATTTTCAAGAAAAACTCAAGTTTCCAATGTGAGTATTACTTTAAATTTCTTTTTTATTTTACTCTAATCCTTCCTAAATCATATATAACCTTTTTAATATAGTTAAATAAGTATAATTATTATAATAAAATTTCATTATATTAATTAATAAACTATTATTCATTATTTTTCATCCACTAGGAGAGAGAACAACAATGATCGTACGTACGTTTAGTCTAATACCTTCATAGCGCAATGCAGTTCATTTTTCATCACCTCCTATAAAAGATGATAACAAGGATTTATTTAATGAAAAAAATTTGGTTTATATGTTACAAATACATTTATAAAATTATATTATTTCATATACAATCATTTCTTCCATTCATTATGAAATAGGATCGTTAATCATTCACACGTTCAAACTACCTCATCCATGAACGAAGAATTTCATTTTTCATAACCACCCATCACTTATGGTACTAATAATGGATTTGATATCAATATATAATTTTTATTACATTTTATGATTCTGTATATATAACTTTATAATTATCTAAATAAACAAATACTCATTAAATCAGTACAACATGTGATCATTTGGATCGATATAACCACCAATGTAAAAGATGTTATAATGATTATGTCATAAATGAATATGGGATGTAATATAATGGAAATATCATGTGATCGTGATATATGTATAATTTTTTAATTATTATGGATGTTTTTTTAATATTCTAGATATTTATCAATATATCACCTTTGGATCAATGAACACGTAAAAAAATAGTTCATCATGATTTCTATTTTCACAATTTGTATTCATATATTTTACCTAATTAAAATAGGAATTAAATATTAAAATAAAAAATGATTATTCTATATTTAATGATATAGGAATAATAAAATTTATACCACTTTTTCATAATTGATCTCATCTTCATGATGTTTGTATGAAATAAATAACCAAAAGTTCAAACACCTGATAATGAAAATAAAATATAATTAGCTAATATATTTATATGATTATAAAATAATTATAAAATGGATATTATGTTTATATGAAGGTCATGATATAATTTATTAAGATATTTATGTTCATTATACATGATATGATATCATTTTTGATTAAGCAAAAATACAAATTAAGTGTTTCCCATCTCGAATTATACTCTTTGAGACATATTTAACATTATGCACCTAATTTTATGTAATCGGTGTATATAATGAATAATTGATATGTATATCATGAAAAAAAATTATTCATGGAAATTGATGTTTTATTTAAATCCCACTCTCTATATCTCTCTCTTTTAAGAGGCTTTGAGTTAAATTCTCTTCAAATTTTAGGGGGGTTTTCAATTCTCAAATATTTTTCTTCAGTCATAATCACTCCTCTTCGAAAATTATCTTCCAATATTGATTAATTATAAACTATTATGATGTTATATTTTATTTAAAACTTTTTTTCTAGTTAAATCATGTTTCAAAACAAATAATGATTCCTTGGATGAATCTACAGTTTTATGAAAATGAATTTTTGTTAAAAACAATTTGAATTTATTTTAATGGATTTTCACTTAATATACTTATTTTTACTTCCCTATAATGTTATCATTTAACAAGTTTGAAATTGAATTATTTTTATCTAAAATTATCTTAATATTCTTCTTTATTAATTTTATACAAAAGGTTTCATTATCCATTTAACATTGTGGGTTTTTTATAATGATTTTTTAAAATATTTAAAAGGGTTTTATTTTCCATGATCTTGTATTATTACTTTATGAATTCTATTTTTTACATATATTTTTCTCGTTATCATGGTTTATTAATTAGAATTTGTTTATTTAATTTTTTTATAATTTTTATTTTCATATTTAAAAAATGGTTTTTTGAAAGTGACTTGAAAATCACATAATTTTAAGATGATATTAAGAAACTAATTTTAAGAAAAATCATTTTTTGGTTTATATTAAAATTTTAATATATTATGATCCATTGGAGTAATAATTAATAAAATTCCTTATATATACTCTTCTTAAATACTATATTGGGGGTATTATGTTTTTGGTATCAAATGATCATGTTTTTTATGTGGTATCATTCGGAAAAAATTATGAAACCCATTTTCTTCTCATGGGGTACTTATGATAAGAATAATGATTTTATTTTAAAGTGGAACCCATATGTATGGATGATGATTATTGGGGCCATATATCACCCTCAAACTCATTATTTAAAAATTTATATCTCATGGTATAATAATGTTAAAAATGTACATTTTCTTTCTTCACACTATAAGTTGTGAATATTTTTTTGTTTACAATATAATGAATGGGAATTTGTTTTTTCACAACATGAAGCATGGGGATTTTTTATCATAATAATAAGAATAATTATTTTTTTATTCATAGTATGAATCATGAAATGATTAATTTTTTAAAACAAGAAACATGGGAATTTTTTTTATTCATAATATAAGGCATTGATATTTCATTTGTTCACAATGTTAGAATTTCTCCATGAATATTTTTATCTAAATTTATTTGTTATTATAGGTTTCAAGGGAATGTTAAATTTCCAATCCATATTAATATGATTATACTGCATTTTTAATGTTTATTATCTATTTATTTCAAAGTTTCTTTTATATTTTATATATTGTTTATTTGAGATTTCATGTTCTTATATCATGACATGAGAAAAAATCTTATTATTTTAAAGATATATTCCTCCCCTAATCATGTTTCAAATATTATTAGGACCAAAAGATTGATAACATGTTAATAATTCCAACTTCACTTATAATTCTAGCTCAATCATTTCTTATATTTTCTTTCCCAGTGTATAAATATGATTATAACCTAGGATATATCTAGACGTAGATCTAGTGTGGTTTGAATGTGGAGACATGTTTAAATGTATTATAAAATAATTTTATTTTTTACTTGAACCTATAAGGAACTAACAATTTCATTATTTTTATTATGAGATAATTAACAAGTTTTTATGTTTATACTATGGTAATGTAATGAAATAAAGATAGATTCACCTCACTTTGTATCAAACCAAGTGTGTAAGGAAAGTGTTTTTAGCACCTGATCTAAGAGTGTGGGTCTAGGGAACCTCAATTAGTATCAGATCATGGTTTAGTTATTTTTGAGGATTTGTTTATTTATTATTATAGATAGTTTAGTCACATTTGGTAGTAAGGATAGAGAAATTTAGTAAAACCCCTTGATATGTGTATAAGTATAGGATGATATCCTAAAATATTGATAAAGTCTCGTGTAAGTTTGTTTCTTTGTAATACATCCATATATGGATACTAGAAAGTGGATGTGGGTGTGGTATAGATTTTCCTAGGGTTAATCACCTAAAAAGGGTTGGTTGAGAATTGAATCAATTATCAAACTGACTCATGATTACTGGGCCTAAGACTGCACACCTGATGAGACACTCCTGGGGGATACGATCAGGTTGATCATATGTTATTTATGAACCACTATAAAGGGTTTATTTCATAGTTACATGGAGGGATTAGGTTGATAAATAAATGATAACCCAACTTAGGGAATCATAGGCTAAACTAAGATTGATATAGGTTGAACTAAATGAACTAAAACCCAAGGTGAAAATTTAAAATAACAATACTTTTATAGTTGAATTCATTTCATGATTTTGATAACTCACCCGTGGTTTTATTGTTTCATTACTCAGGTAAACCATTTTGGTTTTAGTAATGGTAGGAATTGGAAGGAACCATGAGTTCAGGGGATAATTAGAAGATTACCTCAATGAACAACCCATCGGATTGGGAGCTAGAGTGAGAAACCTTGTGTTTATGAAAAACTAAAAATGATTAAGAATTTTAAAATAGTTGAAGTTCCAAAAAAACCAATGAAGAGAAATATTATGTCTCATGAAATATCAATATAAAAATATGAAAAAGTAAAAATGTGTTCAGTTTCCCACATGGAAAAAATGTGGGAAGAAGAACCATGGGAATTTTCTTAAGGGGACTAGAAGATGACTTACTTGTGGAAGAGGGGGTCATCGAGCATCAAACTAACATAATAAAATGAGGTGTTTGGTTGATATGATTTAATGAAATAGAGTTCATTCTAAGTTATGATTAACAATTAAATATCTTATGTGTTGTAAATTAGTGAATTATCCAACTCAATCACTTGATCCAATGACTAATCAAGATGGTTAGAATAACCAACATCCAAGACCAAGTGTAAAATTGAATTATTATGCAATCAATATCCCTAAAGTGAATCCTGATATTTAAGGTACACGTACCCTCTAATATGGAGTTATATATGTCTTTTTTCAATTTGATTCATGGAACTCTAGTATGTCTATGATATTTTATAATATCATTAAATCACCACAAGTATTACTTTATTGTGAAATAAATCTTCTATTGGTATGATTATTTCATTCCTAGTTGAATTTTGTAGGAATGTTAACTATGAAAATATTATTATCCATCAATTAGATAAATTTATTCTGATTTTAGTGATGGATTGGTTCCCTACACTACAAGGAAAAATTAAATGGAGTAAAAAAAATCATATTATATTTACCAATAATAATATATCAAAAAATCATAATAAAAACACCCTATAGAAACTGGTTATATAATTTGGGTGTTGATTCTAAATAATGATGTACTTTTGGCCTAAATTGGTAGAGAAAAACTCAATATTAGGGATAAACCTATTCTGAGGAAAGAGATATGCTTAAAATTTTGGTAAGGTTTATATATTTCTAGAAATTATATCCAAAGTTATATATATAATTTATTTTCAAATACCCATTCCCATTTTTAAGTGATAATTAAAATTTCAAGGAGGAAATTATTTTAAGGTGTAGAATGTAACAAATCGAAATTCTGGACACTATAAAATAATGTTATGTTGAATAACATTCATTAAATGTTACAACTGAGGTAAAAAAACTAAAAAATACTATAATAACATTATTAATAAATCTATACTAAACACTATGATGATAAAACCTTAAAATATTTTACCTTTGGATGATAAATAATTAAAATGAGTTAATATTGAAAGAGACAATTTTCCAAAAAATTATCTTCCTTTATATTATGTATTTTCTTTTAATAACTAAATATTAAAACAATAGAATTTAAATTTGATAAATCAAAATTAATATTTTTAATTCCTCAGATCGAAATTTTATTAGTATGAATTTTTGAGTTTTTTTAAATGGGTTTTTAACCAGAAAATATGTTTTTTTGCAAAAATTATATTTTTAGGATTTTATCATTATGGAAGCATATAATAGAAGATTAAAAAACCTTTTAAGTAATAAAATATATATTTAAGGAATAAAATTATTAATTTTCAAATATTATTGATACTCATGAATCTTTTATCCAACATTTTTAGAACTAAATTAAAATGTTTCTTTAATAAAAATTGTTTTTTGAGTTTTCTACTAATTAAACATTTTAATGGTAAAATTTAGTTTTGGATTGATTTGAAAGACACAAAAAATTTATTTATTTTATAATAAACCATTTTATGTCATAAAAATCAGTATCTATAATAATATTACATTTTAAATAAAATTTTAAACATAATAACACACTTTTTCTAAAAAACTATGTTCACACGTTTTGAAAATTTATTTTAAAATTAAAATTTCAAACCCTTAAAAATTTTATTCTATTAAATGATTTAACAATTATAAATTAAAAGGTAAAAATAATTAAAATGGTTCAATCTTAATTTTTTCCTTTAATAAGAATGGATAATGTTAAAAAATTAATTACCAAGGTAAAAGTAAATTCGGTTTAAATGTTAAAGAGTCAAAACAAAAAGTATAAAAATACTATATATTATCTAAAAATGAGTTTATGAGGACAATATAGACCCAAAATCACTTCATCTACACTTTGTTTCATTTTATACCCATTAAAATTTGAATAGTAACATTATATTGTTGAAAATGTAATTGTTACTTCCAAAACCTTCTTTCTATTCACTTATAAAAAGGTAAAAATAAAACCACTTAAAGGATAAAATAAACTTGTAATTTATTGTTAAATATATACCAATTTTAACCTACTATAACCTTCAACCAGTTTAATAATCATATGTTTACCTTTAGTTTTCTTAAGGCCTTTATTTCCAAAGATTTTTCCAAGAGAGAACTCAAGATTCCAATTTGAGTATTACTTTCACTCGCACTTTTCTATTATTACACTCCTTTATAAATAATCTATAAAATTATTAATATAATCAAATAATTTTAATTATTATACTTAAATATCATTATATTCAATTAATAACAATTATTCATTACTTTCTATCCACTTAGAGAGAACAAAACATTGATCGTGTGTACGTGTATATTACTGCCTCCACGACATGATGAAGTTTTTTTTCATAAACAACTATAATAGATTGTTTAAAGGATGGATTTGAAGAATAAATATGTTTTATATGTCAAAAATAAAAATTTAAAATTACCATTTTTTATATACCATAATTCTATTCATTCATTGAGAAATGAGATCATTAATCATACATACATGTGGACAACCGACTCCAAGAAAAATAATTTTTTTATCATCATCACTATAGAGACCCTAAACATTTACACATATAATTACATGATTTTAGTTAAAATAAAGCATTATATTACAATCCAAGGATCATAATGTCTAGTGTCTTGGAAGACTGGGTACATAAAACTGAAAATATGAAACTAAACGAAACTTTTATTTATTTAATCTTCATAAAGAGGTCCTAAATTCCATGAATCTCAATAATATTAATAGGATAACCTTGTAATAACATGAGAAAATGGATGAGGGAAAAATACCATCAAGGGAATAAACATAAGAATATAGGTTTAACACATTGGTTAGAGTACATGACATAATGATATAAAAAGGCATGGAACATATGGAATCATAAAATATAAACATGGGATTATATAAACACGGAGTCATAGTAATGAGTAAGAAATATAAAATATGACTTTAGTATGATTCAAGGCTCATTGAACATAGAGGATCACAAGTCATATTTAACCTCCAAGACCGTTGCACATGGTATCACGAGTCAAGGCTAACCACCAAGACCGTTGCACATAACATATCATGAGACTAAACATTACCCAAATAATTTGAGTGATATCTAGTTTCACCCATAATAACATTTTCATGAATATTATTTCCACATACAGAATCATACAAAATCATTCATACATAAAAATTCTGTTACCCATGGAAAAGATTGGGTATCATATTCATGTCACAAAGCATAAAAAATGGCCATATCATAAAAGTGTACATGAATTAAAAAAATTAGATGATTCATGGACATTCATAAGGTAGAATAGGAATATATCATGATATTTTATGTCAATTTTAAGTGATACCATGTAAAAAGAGCATTTAAGAAACTTAAGAATTATATCATTTTAGTGTGGTTTAAGGAAAATGTCAAAGATAACTTAAAAAAAAGGGAATAATATTTTATATAAAACCAGAAGTGAATAAAGATGGTTTTCATAAATAAAATATTAATTTTATAAAAATAATTATTCTTAATAATATATTATATAGTGTACTTAAAAATGGGTAAGAATTCGGGAAGTTCCCTTAGAATGAGTTTTTTTTATCGAAAAGTATTGAGGGGGAACAAATTAAAAACATATATATACCTGAACGATAATTAATAATAGATATTTATACATGAATTTGGATCATATACGCAGAATTTATAATACTTAAATAAAAATAACAGATAACTTCATTTGGGTAAAAGGAAAGATAGAGCAACCTGAAAGAATAACGAAGGTTCGAGTAAAAGCCCTTACCTTAAGGAGGAAAGTGTTCTTATCTTGTTATTAATGACATGAATAATCAAATTAGTTTAATTAATTAATATTTAAAGTACTAAGTTTACAAGTAAATGTTTAATTATAACCTTATTAAGTTCATTTAAGACCTTTTTGATGGGTTAATAAGTTCAATTTTGTTGTTTGGAAGCATTTGTTTCCTTGGTTTTCATGATTGGTTTACTTATATACATATAAGGATAAGCATGTTAGATGATAATGATTATAAAGAATTGAATTTTTATGTTATCATTGAACATACATAATATTAAATTGTTATAAAATTCATTTGGTTATTTGGAGTAAAGAGGAATCATTATATAAAACCTTAATGATAACCGTTTTAGTTAATTGGCAGTTTTTTGTTCACAATGAATTAATTTTTATTTATAAATTTAAATAATGTGTACAAAAGATTCCATAACCTTACATAAGAAATAAAAAATATATTATAGTTTGGTTCAACCATAAAAAATGTTTCATGACTATAATTGAATACTATAAAAGAAATTGGAAACCCATTATCCTTGAATGCGATAAATTAACAAATCTCAGATGATGTTTTCATTTCTAGTATAAAAGGAGGGAAAGTATAGATGATGATGAATTATTAAATTATCATAACAGAATCCGAGAACATGTATGGTACTGGAGTTATCATAAAATTTGGTTGAAAGAAGGTGAGGATAGAAAAGAAAACAAAGGAACATGAAAAGGAAGACAAAAGAAATGATAAGAGGAATTTACCTCTTGAATTTATCTTCCTTGAGAGCCTCTTTAGGAGAGATATTTTGGACTTTTTATGATACCAAGGGTTGTTGGACGTGGGGGAAGATCTTGGTATAATATTTGAGAAAAATTTGGACTAGTCACAAGGCTTGAGATGAGATAAGAGAAGTGAGGTTTGAGGGTGGGTTTTATAGTTTAGGAGAGGAGGGGTTTCCCATTATTTTAATCATTAGATTAATGTTTTTTCTCAAGACTATGAATATTATTGATTATTGTGACCGAAAAACAGTTAATAGAGAATGTTATTGTGAAAGAATGTTCATTTACTTCATCCAGGACTCAATCATTATGCAGAAATTTATTTATTTATCATTTATAGTAAATTGTCATATTTTAATATACATGGATTACAAAAATACCAACAATTAATTAATAATTTTTAAAATATTTACTTATACTCTGATATAATTGTATAATATTTTCACTTATAAGATGGATAAATTTTATTTATACATTCATTAGTGAGGTTACTATTCAAGTGGCTAGTTTACTATTCATATGGGTCACATTACAATTCCAAAGGTCAATTTACTATTTCATCTGTATATGTTCCTTAACTTCAAGAGATACCTTTTATTTTACTCATTATTCATTTATAAGGTTTTTATTGTGTTCTATATTAAATCTTATATGATTATACTATTATACATTATTATAAGAAGGTAATTTCATTGATAAAACATTGGGTCATTACATTCTACCCCTATATGAAATTTCTCCCTCAAAATTCCATTTTACATTCTAAGAAGTAAATAGTGTGGGTACTTTCCCTTCATTTTGTCCCCTAGTTTTCAAGTTTCCTCTTCGTACTTATGATTCTTCCATATTACTTTGACAAGGTGAGTAGTCTTGTTGTGTCGAACATTATCTATATGATCCAAGATCTTCACTGGCTTCTCCTCATAAGAAATATCATTATCCAACTGTAACACCTCTAAAGAGAGTATATGTGAAAGGGTCTGGTATGTACTTTTTAAAGAGGGATAATTGGAATACATTTTGCACTTTAGACATGGTATGTGGAAGTGCCTGTCGATAGAAAACAACTCCAAAATAATCAAGAATCGCAAAGGGGCTGATGTACCTGATACTTATATTTCCTTTCTTCCCAAATCTCATGACCTTATTCTATAAAGATATGCATAGGAATACCATGTCTCCAATTTTGAATTCAAGGTCCCGTCAAGGATTGTGTGCATAAATATTCTGTCGAATTTGGGATACCTTTATGTGCTACTGAATGGTTTTCACATTCTACACCATTTCTTTAACCATTTTAGTTCCTACCAGCTTACACTCACTAAATTCATCCCAAAACAATTGTTTTCTACCCCTTTTCCCAAAAAGGGATTTATATGGTTCCATTCAGATACAGGAGTGGAAATTGTTGCTGTAGGAGAATTCGACTAGTGGAAGATGTTGCTCCCATCCTTTTTTGATGTCCATAGAACACGCTATCAACATGTATTCCAGTTTCTGAATTGTTTTCTCAGATTGACCATCATTTTGGGGATGATAGGCCATACTTAAGTTTAGTTCAGTGCTTAGATCATGTTGGAGGCTTTTCCTGAACATCAAGGTGAATCCCAGATCTCTATCGAATACAATAGATAGTGGTACACCATTTAGCCTTACCAACTTTTTGATATATATCCATGCAAGTTGATCTAATAAGATGTTCTCTCAAATTGTGATAATGTGAGCTGTCTTTTTAAGATGATCCAAAATGACCTATATAGCTTTGTTTCCTCTAGATGTCTTTGGAAATCTAGTGAAAAAGTCCATAGTGATGTTCTCTTACTTCCTTTTTGGTATGGGTAGTGGTTGCAACATCCCCTTAGACTTTTTTATTTCATCCTTTACTTGCTGAAATACCAGGAACTTTGATGTATACTCATTAATCTCTTTATTTATATTGTTCCACCAATATTCTCTTAGAGATATTGATATATATTTGTGCTCCTTGGGTGAATAGAGAAGTTTGAGCTATGTGCGTCATTCAAAAGAGCCTTTATATTTGGATCATATATTACACATTATCATGACCCAAATCTCATGACTCCATACTTTTCAATCTTGAACTCAAAGGATTTACCATTTCTGATAGCTTCCACCCTTTTCTGAATTTCCAAATCATTTCTTTGAGAATCATTTATTTTATCCCTGAGGGATGGATGAGTAATCATTTGAGAAAGAGTTAATGATATTCATCCCATTAATTATTCACATTTCCATCCCTTGGAAATCTAATAATATTGGATCCATATCAATTCTCATCATTGATAAAGATGCGGGATTCGTTCTTCTTAAAGAATATGTTACCTTATTTTCCATACTAGGATGGTAGTTGATTGATCAATCATAATCCTTAATGAGAAATAACCATATTTTCTAGTGAATATTAATCTCATTCTATGTGAATATATATTTTAGAATCTTTTGATCTGTATATATCTCACAGTTCTTCCCATAGAGATAATGCCGCCATATTTTCAAAGAAAATATCACAATTACCAACTCCAAATCACGCATGGGATAGTTTTTCTCATGGATTTTCAACTGTCTTGAGGAGTAGGTTATCACTTTATCATTTTCATTAGTATACATTATAATCCTTTCTTTGAAGCATCACTGTACACCACAAATAGTTCTCCACTTATTGAGAGTGTGAGTACTGGCACAGTGATAAGTCTCTTTTTCAACTCCTTAATGCTTTCCTAAAATTCTTGAGTCCAGAGAAACTTCACCCCCTTCCATGTAAGATTAGTCATTGGGATTTACAGTCATGAAAAGTTAATCATAAGTTGTTGATAATAGCCGGCTAGACCTAGAAACCTCTGGATCTCGGTTAAAAATGTTTTCATGGGCCACTCTTTGATTGCCTTTGTTTTAGAAGGGTCCACATATATCTTTTTTTGGTGATAACATGCCCTAAGAATGATAATTCCTCCATAAAAAATTCATATTTACTTTACTTTTCATAAATTTTTTCCCTCTACAAAGTCTTTATCACAGTATTCAAATGCTCCTAGGGTTCCTCCTTTCTTGGGAGTATATCAAAATATCATCGATAAAGACTACCAAAAAATTGTCGAGGTAATTATAAAGACTCTATTAATTAAATCCATTAATATTTATGGATTATTAGTGATATTGAAGGGAATCACTATAAAATCATAGTTTCCATACATCATTCAAAAGTCAGTCTTGAGAATATCTTCTTTCCTCACCTTTAATTAGTGATATCCCGACCAGAGGTCCACCTTAGAGAAAAAACTGCCCCCATGAAGCTGATAGAAAAAGATATCTATCTATGGAAGGGGATACTTATTCTTTATAGTGATTTTATAGAGCTCACAATAATCAATGCAGAGGCACATTGATACATCATTCTTATTAACCAATAGGACTGGTTCACCCCATGGTAATGCACCAGGGTGTATACAACCCTTATCCAGATTCTCCTGTAATTGCTTCTTCAGATCTTGTAGATTTATGGTGGATATTTTATAAGGCGTATTTGATATAGGTAGTGATTTAGGAATAAGTTACATTGAGAACTAACCTCTCAATCAGGAGGAAGACCTGACAACTCTTCAGGGAATACATCAGTGTAATCCCTCATGATGGGAATATCGTTAAGAAGTATCATCTCCTTTATATCAACCATTTGAGAAAGATATGATTTTTAAAAAGGTAAAAATATTAACACTTGAGACGATGATTCTGAAGAATTTTCATCTTCCTCCTTATACTTGTATAATATTGGATTATACTTTAGGATGTAAAGAGTGATCTCCCTTTCCTGACAGTTAATGTTGGCTTTGTATAAAGATGGAAAATCCATGCCCAAATAGAATCAAAATATACCGAAGGATGTATGACATCATTTTCTAGGAGCTTCGTTCCATAAAAATTAACTAGGGAGGAGTTCTATAATTTGGATGAAATAATTTCCTTATTTTATATTCCCATAGATAACTCAGCATCCAAATTTTTGAGGTGGCAATTGAATATTTCTAATAAACATGACAGATACGAATGAATGCATAGAACTAGAATCAAATAGTACATTCTCTATTCTTGAATTAATAACTAGAATACCTGTCAACACATCACCATCTAGATCCACCTTCGTAGTGGTGATAACATAAGCTCTTCCTTGTTACCTTGGATGTTGTTGTTGATTTCTTTTAACAACCCTTGGATTAGAGCAATTGTTCTCATAATTAACATGTTCCTTGAAATTGTAACATTGCACTATAGGATGGGTGTTGATATGAACCTTCCTTTATTCTTGCACATTAGTGGGATTCTGCATATCCCTTAGGTAGTTCTTATAAATATTTCCCCTTCTTGAACATTTGAAGAAATTCCTTTTCCCCTTTAGATATTTCCCAGGATACTTCTTTCCAGAATTTTGACATGTGGGATATTCTATCTTCATTCCATCATGGGATTTATTTGTATAACCATCCATATTAGAATAATTTTTCTTCTTTTTGTCACCCGGCCCATGAGACCATTGAGTCTCTGATCTCCATTTCAACCTTGAGGGCATAACTAACAATCTCCTCATAAATGTCAATGCCATGAATCCTCAATGCTTTTTATAGACTCTACTTTAGTCCTATAAAGAAGCAATCCACCTTTATTTTGATGTTCATGAAAAATATTAGATGTATCTTACAATCGTTTTTACGTTTTCTTCATACTCCGCGATAGACTCATCTTCCTTCTATTTAAGTCCAAGGAATTTTCTTTCCATATTGAGATGGAGGCTTCAGGGAAAATATTTATTGAAAAACATTTTCTTGAATTCCTCCCAATACATGGAATCAATTTCTTCATGGGACTTTATATTCTTGATCAGTTCCACCACTTATTATCTTACCCATCAAAATGATAGACCACAAGTTTGACCTTCTCTTCTTTTGAGCACTGGAGGACAAAGAATATCATTTAAATGGAGTTAATACAATATTCCACGTGGAGGATATTAGAATATCCACTAACATGGGAGGATTTTTCCACATGAATGATTCGATGGAAACTTTCGCTTTACTTGGAAGAGGAGGGATTCTACATGATTCAAGTTATTATTGATAACTTGATCTTGCTGAGCAAGTACTTTCATGATGTTTTGAGTAGCCGTTCCCATAATATTTGGAATATGATTAGGGAAATATTGAAATTCCCTATCAAATTTATTGTTGGAATGTGTTATAATATTTCTCTCCATTAACTATGGAAAATAATGTGCAATTATGGGGCTTGAATACTTAGGTAATAAACATGAAATGAAACTATGAACATAAAAGGATAAACTTGTAAGGTAAATGTATTTCCTAAATTTTGATTCCCTAGGTTTAAATATTTCTTATCATTGATATTTTTCTTAACATATATTATTATGGGATATTTTATTATTCCCTTAATAATGGTTCATAATGAGCTTATGAATTTACCAATTCATATCCCATGGGAGTGTTAAAATAGGAGTGCAGCAAGGCCCGTTGTTATGAAAGAGTTCCCATTTGAGTCTAGCTCAGAGTGGTGTTTTTAAATTTTACCCCAAGATACATCTATCCCAGAGACACACCCACTTGTTTGTATCTCAATAGTGTTGTATTTTCATGATAAACCACTTACTCTATACTAACCAAAATTTAGGGATGTTTTCTTATATTTAGTCTCATCCCTAATGTTCTTTCTAAAGTTGTCTATTCATAATCTTCAAAAATAACTAGACCATCCTCTAATACCAAATATACTGATCTTAACCTTTTAAAAATATAATTACATGGTTTTAGGTATAATAAAGAATCATATTACAGGTTGAGGATCATAAATTCTAGTGTCTTGGAAGACTAGGTACATAAAACTAAAAACATGCTAAATAAAGAATTTTTTTAATCTTCATGAAGAGATCATAAATTCCATTATACTCATACAGCTTAGTAGGATATCTTGGGGATAAAATGGACAAATGGACGAGCTAAAAATCCTAGCAAGGGACGAACCATAAGAATAAAGATTTAGTAATGGGTTAGAAGGCATGACATAATGATATAAAAAGTCATGGAACATATGGAATTATAACATATAAACAGAGTATCATATAAAAATGGATTAATAGTAGTGTGTAAGATACATAAAACATGAATTTAGCGTGAGTCAAGGGCTGTTTCACATAGAGTGGCACAAGTCAAGGTTAACCACCAAGACCGTTGCACATGGTAGTATGAGTCAAGGCTAACCGAAAAGACCGTTGAACATAACATCTCATTAGACTACACTTTACCCAATTCATTTGAGTACTATATGGGCACACCCATCATAACAAGTTCATGAATATTACTTTGACATATATAATCATACATAATCAATCATACCTAAACATAAGTGATATTCATGGAAATAATTTGGTATCATATTCATGTCCAAAAGCATAAAAAATGGGAGTATCATCAAATTGTCCATAAAGGAAAGGAATTACATATTACATGGAAATTAATAAGGTATAATAGAAATATATCATTATAATTTTTTTAAGTTTTAAGTGATAATTTGTTAAAAGATCATTTTAGAAACATTATAATTAAAACATTTTAGTGCGGTTTAAAGAAAATATCAAAAATAACTTAAAATAGAAAAGGGAATAATCATTTATATAAATTCAGAAGTGAATAAATAAGGTTTTAATAACAAAAATATTGATTTTATAAAAATAATTATGGATTAAAAATAGATTATATAGTGTATATGAAAATGTGTATGAATTCGTGAAGTTCCTTTAAAACAGGTTTGCTTATTAATAAGTATTGAGGAAGGAACCACTTAAAAACATGTATACCCCCAAAATAGAATAAAGAATGGATATTGATACATGATTTTGGAGAATATAAAAATAAATTATAATATTTACATGAATATAATAGATATCTTCATTTGGATAAAAAGAAAGATATTGCAACCTGAAGGAATAATGGAGGTTCGGGTAGAATCCCTTACCTTAAGCCTGTAGGTGTTCTTCTCTTGATCTTAATGACCTGAATAATAACATTAGGTTTTTTATTTAAAAATTAAACTACATGATCAACAAGTCATTTATTTTTTATAGCCTTATTAAGTTCATTTATGACCTTTTTTATGTGTTAAGAGGTTTAATATCATTATCTGGGAGCATTTGTTTCCTTGATTTTCATGATTGGTTTACTTAAATACATGTAAGGATAAACATGAAGGATGATAATTATTGTATTGATTTGAAGTTGTATGATATCAGTGAAAATACATAATATTAAATGGTTATAAAAATTTGTTGGTTATTTGGAGTGAAGACGAATCATTATATAAAACATTAATGATAACTGTTTTGGTTAATTAGAGGTTTTTTGTTCACAATGAACTCATTTTTCATTATAAATTTATATCATGTGTACAAAAGATTCCATAATCTTACATAAGAAATAATATATGTATATATTCTTGTCTGTTTGAACCATAGAAATGGTTTCATGACCAGAGTTGAGTATGGTAAAAGAAATTGAAACCCCATTGTCCATGAATGTGATAAATTAACACATTTTAGATGATGTTTTCTTTTCTAGTATAAAAGGAGGGAAAGAAGAAATGATGATGAATTATTTCATTATAAAAAAATTCAAGTACATTTAAGGTAATGTATTTATCATAACAATATGATTAAAGGATGTGAGGATATAAAAAAGACAAAGGAACATGAAAATGAAAAATGAATGAAATGAAAAGAGGAATTTACATATTGAATCTATCATCCTTGAGAGCCACTTTAGAAAAGAGGTTTCGGTATTTTTACGGGACTTAGGGATTTTGGACATGGGGGAGGATATTGGGAAGAGATTTCAGAAGAATTTGGACTAGGTACAAGGCTTGAGTGGAGTGAAGAGAAGAGGTGGTGAGGGCGGTTTTAATAGTAGAAGAGAGGAGGGGTTTCCCATTATTTTAATCATTAGTTTAATATTTTTTTCTCAAAAATATGAATAGTCTTTATTATTGTGACCCAAATTAGTAAATAATGCATGTGAGTTATAAAAAATGGACATTTACATCATCCATGACTAAATCGTGATGCATAAATTCATTTATTTAGTATTTATTGTAAATTATCGTATTTTACTATTCACTAAAATTTCAAGAATTTTAGAAAAATCCAAAAAATTAACCCTACCCATTTTTTAATGTGTAGAATTGAAAAACGAACTCCATTTTATGAAAATAATTTTCTAAATATTATATTTTTAATTTTTAATTAAAACCATAATTTACTTGAAAAATTCAAATTTTAAAATTAAAACTACTTTTCTAACACTTTGAAAAATTAATTAAGGTATCTTAAAATTATCTTATAATCATAAGCCATAAAAATAATTATTTGAAAACATTTTATGAAAATAATTTTTTTTAAATTATTTAACTAATCATAAATTTTTAATTAAATATACATGAATTACAAAAATACCAACACTTAATTACTAATTTTTAAAGTATTTACTTACTTATAATATGATATAATCATATAATATTTTCACTTATAAGATGGATAAATTTTATTTATACTTTCATTAGTGAGGTTAATATTCAATTGTCTGGTTTACTATTCTTAAGTGTCACATTACTATTCCAAAGGTCAAGTTACTATTTCATCGGTATACGTTCCTTAACTTATAGAGATACCATTTGTTTTACTAATTCTTCTTTTATAAGGGTTGTATTGTGTTATATATGTAATATTATATGATTATACTATAAGAAATAATTATAATAAGGGAATTTAGTTGATAAAACATTGCGTCGTTACTATCACCCATCATAGATTATTCCAAGAATAGATTTAAAGATGATATATTATTTTTATGACCTTTTTATTCTATTTTATATGTCACACTATCTTTATCTAAATACATCCCCTTGATCATTAAATCATTATAACACATTACCATTTGGTTTTATTTAACCCCCTATGAAAACGATGTTATAATGATTATTACATTAATGATTATGGGATGTAATGTAATTATAATATCATATAATAATGATATATTTAATATTTTTTTAAATTATTTTGGAATGGTTTTGTTAATATACAAAATATTTATTAATATATCACCTTTCTATCATCAAACATGTCAAAAAATAGTTAATCATGATGCCCATTTTCATAAGACATATTCATGTATTTCACCTAATTAAATTGTAATTTAATTAATCATTTTAAAACATTATTAATATTTATTTAACAATATAAAAATGATTAACTTGAAACCACATAGTTAGAATAGATATTTTATTTTTTATGTTTTTCAGAAACAAACAACCAAATTTTTTAACACCTGATAATAAAAATAAAATTTAATCTGTTAATATGCTTATATGATTATAAAATAATTTTAAAAAGGTTAGTATGCTTATATTAAGTTACTTATATATTTTATTAAGATATTTTTTTTGTTATGTAGAATATTAAAGAATGGTTGAGAAAACAAGAATACAAGGTAAGGGTTTTCATCTCAAATAACTCTCTTTAAGATATGTTTTCTATTATGAACATAATTTGATTTATATGTTGTATATAATACCTAATTGAGATCTATATAATTAAATATCATTTATTCATGGTAATTTATGTACTATCTAAATCAGTCTCCCTTTTAATATGTTTTGATTTAATGATAATTAAATTATAAGGGTTTTAGTGAATCAAATATTTTCCTTGTTTCATAATAACTCATGTTCGACTATTATATTTCTAGAATAATATATTACAAGACAAGATGGAATTAATTTGTTTTCCCACCTTTTTTTGAAATAATGTTTCACAAAAATGTATTTTTCATTTTATGAATATATTATTTTGTGAAAATAAATCTTTTTTTGTAGAATAATTCTCATTTATTTTAAGGAAGTTTCCCTCCATATCCTTGTAATTACTTCCCCTTGAAATATTATACTTTACCTAGTGGAAATTATTTTTTTAATATAAAATATAATTATATCCCCCTTTATTCATTTAAAAAATGTTTCATTATCATTTTAAAAATGTGTTTTTTAATAAAGGTGTTTAAAAATATTTATAATATTTTTGTTTTCCATGATCTTATTTTATTTTTTAATCATTAAATTTTGGAAATATATTTTCTTTATTATCAAGGTATCCTTATTAGAATTTATTTTTTGTAATTATTTAAGAAGTTTTCTCTTAATATTATTAAAAAATGTTTTTTTGGAAAGTGTCATCAAAATTACATCCTTTTAATATGATATTATGAAATGATTTATAATAAAAATTCTTTTTATTATTTCTCTTCCATTTTAAATGGATTATTCTCCCATAGATTAATGGTTCATAAATCAACTTATTTTTACTATTATTAAATTCTTTTTTAGGATTATTATGTGGCTGGTATCAAATGATCATGTTTTTTATATGGTACCATTTGAAAATTTTATGAAACCCATTTTCAAATAAAGGTTTATTTATGTTAAGATGAATGAATTGATTTTAATGTGGCACTCATATGTATCTATAATAATGGTTGGGGTCCTATATGACCCTCCAATGCATTGGTTAAAATTAATATATTATGAGACAAGGAAGTTAAACATAATTTTTTTTGTTCACAACATGAGGCGTGGATATTTTGTCTATTCACAAAATGAAGAATATATATTTTTTATTCACAAAAAGCAGTGTGGGATTTTTTTTTGTACACAAGATGATGTGTGGTTATTTTTAATCACAAAATGAAGTACAAACATTTTTTTTTCATAGCATGAAGCGTGGAAATTTTTTGTATAAAATATAAAGTTTGAAGATGTTTTTATTAATAATGTTATAATTTCTACATGCTTATGTTTGACCCAAAATTGTTTTATTATAGGATTTAAGGTAATGATACATTTCTAAGTCATTTTCATATGTTTATGATCAATGGATCAAGTTTATTATCTCCTAAATTTGTACTATTTTCTATGTTCTATATTGTTTATTTTATATTTCATTTACCTCTATAATGAATTTCGGAAAACTCTTATTGTTACAAGTTATTTTAAAGATATATTCCTACTCTGATCATGTTTTATTACATGCTTATGATCTATAACTTAATAATATGTTGATAAGTATTCCATTACTGAGAATTCAAGATCACTCCTTTCTTAATTTTTCTTTCCACATGTTATAAATATGATTATAACATAATAGATGTTTAGAGGTGTATATAGTGAAGTATGAATGTGGATAAATGTTCACTACTATCATAAAATAAGTTTCTTATTTACCAGATACTCAATGTAACTAAAACTTTTATTTTTGGGACTGTAAGATTATTTATAAGTTGTAATGTTTTTACCATGGTAATGGTTCAAAATAAAGACAGGTTCATATAACTTTGTATGAAATATATTGTGTAAAGAAATTGATTTTAGCACCAGATTTGGGAGTGTGGGTCTAGGACTTAAAAGATCAACAACTAGGCACTCATCATCAATTTTACACAGGTACAGTGTAGTGAAAATCTAATTAATATTAATCCATCCTTATCCTTTTCAATATCAAGGAGATGATTTTTTAGGGTGTAAACATATTTTTACTTATGTTGCATCATACACTCTCCAAAAACAACAGATAACATGATGAAACGATCATAAGAAGAATCTTCCATGAAAAATTAATAGGAATCCTTTTCAACTTTATTTACTCAGTGAGGTGGATAATAAGGGAAAGGGGATTTTAACATATAGAAGAAATTTTATTTTATTATTTTAGTTGATAAATGAATTTAACACTCTATGAAATTTGTTTTGGGGGAGATATGGTCTTAGTCAAAAAATGGTCATGGTGTTCCCATGGTTTCTATTTCCATTTTATACATTTAGTGAAGTAGATTATTATTACTTCATCTTGATTACCAAATATATATAATTAATTTTATTTATTAATCTCCCACCATTTTTTGAAATCTCAATAACCATCACCATTTTATTTGAAATATCATGTCACATGATTATTCTAGTGGAAAGGATCCATTAATCCCTCATCAAAACTAAGATGGGGGTCTAAAAAGTTAATCAAAGGTATTTAGGCAGGTGGGTCTTTCAAACTACATCAACTTAAAGTTCTTTGATTCATTTATTGGACTAATAAATATTGAAAACCTGGAATCATATTTCATTAAAACATTACTCATAGTTTCACCAAGTATCACATGTAACACCCCAATCTTCCATGGTACATTTCCCTTTGAATAATGAAATAGCTTGTATTGTACACAACTTCGAGATTCTAACACACCGTGACCAATCAAAATAGCCGTTATGAATAGTAATACCCACTTTTTAAAATTTTATAAATTTTATCTTTCAAAATGGACTTAATTTTTGGATTTAGAATATCAAAATTATCCTAGGGTGAAATTTTGGTATTTTTCTGAAAACTTTCAATTTTTGATGAATAGTGAAAATTACTAAATTTTAATTAAAAACAACTTTTTTAATAGAAATAATTAGTAGTGATAAATTATGAATTTGTCTGGTTTTAAATTATATTTAAAATATATTTTTACCATTTAATACAATTTTGGTCATTTGACATAATTTCACATTTAAACCGGACATAAACAAGTGTCAATCTTTTGATAGTTATTATTTCTTAAAAACACGCGTTTTTGTTTTGACAGCGGGAATTAATTTTAAATGAATTTCCGCCACTTATGTGTTTTGAATTTGAAAAAATGGATTCCATATTTGGAATCAGGATTTCCAAATTGTGTAAATAGGTAACTCTTATTTTTAGACATTTTGAATAATTATTTCAGTAAATATTTTATTTACCATGGTTAAAGGGTAAATCAGGTAACTAAGGGTAACAAAATAATATTATAATAATATTAAATTACACTAAAACGTGTCCCAACCCTATTGGTTGATACATTTCCGAAAATGGGAATCTTTTGGTCTATTTTGGGACCCCATGGAGCCACTTGTAAGTGATAATGACACTTTATATTAATTAAGTTAATAAAAATTCAAAAATGACATAAGTATATATCTTTTAGAAAAACAATTTTTATATTGAATTATATTTGTTATATATTCGAATATAAATATTAATTATAAATCTATAAATATTTCCTACATAATTATATTTTATTTATAATTTTTAGACAGTTAATAATTAAATTTATTTATGACACAATAATGATGCAGTATTTACCTTATTAATAAAAGAATTTAATAATTTGTATTATAAATGTTAAAATAAATATAATTTGAATGTTTTGATGACAGAAAATAATTTTATTGGTTAATATGACATGATAGTATTGATTAAAGGAATTTTTTTTGAATTAATAAGGTTCTTAAGACTTAAAAAAAAAATCAATTTTTGAATAGTGTCAAAATTGACATAAATGAGTTTTTAAAAAAATATTATATTATTAACTGATATTCTATTCCTAAAAATCCATGGTTTGGCCAAAGGTCTTATATAATTATATTTTTATCATTAATGGACCACTTGGTGGTCTCTTGGAAGTATATAGTAAGTTTATTAACCATATAATATAAAAATACAATGTGACATGGTAAATGTAAAACTAAATAACTAAGAGTTAAAACTAAAAGATAAGGTTAATAAAGTGAATAAAACCTGTCTAAAACCTATTGGTTGAGTTGTTTCTGACCTATCCCCACCTTATAATGTTAATAATCTACTTTGGAGCCATTAGAAACCGAATATGAATTTATTATAAAATAATATTTTATGTTTTTCCTAAGGTGCCTCTCACCCCTCTTATAAAAGGGAACTCCCCCTTCACTCTAATTCACACATTCTAAGCCATTTGGCTTGGCCAAAACCTGACCAAATACCCTATAAACTATAATAAATTAACCCTAGAGGCATTATATTGATCAGAAAGACAGCCTAAGGATCCATTTTGATCCAATCAAAAGAAAGAACCCGAAGAAGAGGTAATGATTTCACCACCCTCTTTCAAGTTCCTTTCTTCTTCCACTTAATTTTTCTATGTTTTTTCTATTATAAAATAATAAATATAGTATATTTTATATACTGCGATGTTATTATAATTATGGTACAACCAAATTCATTATTCTATCCACCCTTTGAATGGCATGTCACCATACGTGCGTATGTACGGCTTACCGTCTCCACGTCGTGGTGTAATTGTTATTCAATACATTATTATTTGGATAGGTATAAAAATGATGTGTATTTTATGTAAATAATAATTATAAAATGATAAGGATTCTGTATATATGATATAACATCCAATTATATATTATTTTAATATCAAAATAATGATATTTTCGCTCGTGCGTACATACGAATTACCGTCTACACGCCGCGATGAGATTCATTCCCAAGTTCACCATTCATCGATGATTATAAAAATATATATTACTAATAAGTATGTAATATATGACATAATAATTCAACAGGAGATATATATATTTATATATATAATTATTTATTTACTTACATATATCTTATTCACTTACTTCTGTTCAATACTATATGAAAACAGAAACAACATCTATGCGTACGTACAGACTACCATCTCCATAAACAGTGTTTTCCATTTCATATATACATCTATTATACATATTTATATTCTAAATATATATGATATATAAATCATTTTTTATATTCTGGAAGTATTTAAATCACGATCTAAGTGATACAATCAAGAGTAACAAGTTAAAACACATACGATAAAGAAAGAGATTATTACCCAAAATATTAATATAACATAGAAATTATTATTAAATGGGTAGTATAAAGTCATAAATGAATAATGTATGATATCATAAATATTAATATGGATCCGGTATAATTTAATAACATAATATATTATTCATACAGAAGGTTAAATGTACCATCGACTACAGGAAAGTGCAAGTTAAGGGGTTTTCATCTCACTCCTTATTCCCATGAGATTCACGCCATATTGCCACTATTACCTTTTGTGTGGTGTATGTACTACCCATAATTGTATTCTTTGTGTAATAAACTATAATTTATTTGTATTTACATATTCATCGTATGATACCTCTTTCATGGGGTGTATGTTTCGTAAGTTACCAAATTGGTAAGGGTTAATTTCACAATCTCTTTATTATCTAAGGTTGTTTTTACGTAAGTATCTATTGGGACATATTTATTATCCATGTCCATGTTTTTTGAAAGAGTTTTCAAATGTCTTATTTTAAGGTACATTTTTACTGAAACATCATTTCAAATGTTTTAAATATTTATTCTTCTAAATATTTCTCATTAATATCCATGTCTTCAAAATGGGTTTTAAGGATTTATTTATACAGACATGAATTTTTTTAAAATGTTAATTCCTTTCAAAAGTTTCGAAGTGGTATGGGACACTTTGATTCAAAAATGTCTTTAAATGTCGTCTTTTCTAAATTGCATGACTATTAAAATTTTTCAAGAAAAATAGATATTTCTCTCAAAGAGTTTTACAAATAATTTTCATCTATGTCAACATTATTTGATGGATTTTAATCTTGTTTGAAGTTGATTTATTATGATAAAAATATTCCGTATTGTATTGAAGGTTTTGTGATATGTTTGACTGTGGATGTGTTATTTTTATACCATTCATTGTTTATGGAGAATGCATTGACATTTCGTATGATAGTTTTAATACGAATGTTTATGTTATAACCTTTTCATATGAGGAAGGAATTGGACTTAGTAAGTGATGGGTGGAGCCTGCTATAGCTCCTCGATTCATCAGTAGGTCTCATAAGACAAACTAGTGTCTTGGAACAAGGCCTTGACAAAATCTTATTTTTAGTCTTGGTACAAGTCCACGAATATGTGGTTATGATATTCTGGCATTATGAATTCCATCCCTATGAAAGTGGTTAGTGATATTTCATGTGATTATTCGACTAGTAGAATATCCATGTGAAAAAGTAAATGGAATCACTTAATTTTATTTTTTCCATATTATGCAAAAGTTCATGTTTAAAAGGATTTTGTTTTAGTTATACATTGCCTTAAATGTTTGTGCTAATTTATGAAGGTTTCCACTATATTTTTATCCTTACTGAGCATATGAACTCACCCATTTCTATGTTTTATTTTTCCCCAGATTCCAAGAAGTGTATTGTGATTGATCTGCCGGGTTAAGCCAAGGGAATAATGACATTCGTGAAGGATTATTTATGTTGTTTTGTATGTTATGAAGTGTAATGTAACATTCATGTATATAATATATTTTCCAAGACTACTAAACTGATCAGTCCTTCGGGACTAGATTCCTTGTAATCATTCCAATGTATTAAAATAATTCACCGAATCTGGGTAACTGGGGTCTGGACTTTACATCACAAATATGATCGACCCTTTATGCGAACTAGGTTAGGTCAAGCCAAAACTTCTATTAAAATATTTAATAGTTTAAAGAATATCAAAGGAGGCCAGAAAATTACTTTGAACTATGGATACATTTTAACATAAGTAATAGAAGTTTATAATGTCTTTATATTTCATTTGAGGTATTTTATCTTATGCATAAATATTCTTCATTTTATCCTTTTCATGATTGTTAATATTATGTAGATTTTTGATAATTAACTAACCATGTCTTGATAAAATAATTTTTAAATAATCCATTTATTTTATTCTGTATTTATTTCTTATTATTTAATTTATTTTAGATGACCACATTTAAGCATCTAATAAATATAAATAAGTAACCATGCACTAGAATGAAATAAAATTAATACACATGGCATGATCAAGATATTTTCAGTTGGACATTTTATTGAGTGGATGATGAAGTAAACCTTAACCCTAGTGAAATTACTCCTAGAATCAATCTTGGTTTGAGTTATAGCATTCAACCTATTCCCCTATCTATCTCTATGGTTGGTTTTATCTTTACTTAGGTATTGAACCACCTCCTCTTCTTAGAGAAACATCCTTTGCATGTATTTAATCAAAAGCAGCCGAGGGGTACTAGAGGTATGGGGTTACCTAAATGAAACCATGGACACACATGACCATATTTAATAAATGTGAGAGGGATAAATAATAAGACATAATATTTAATTTAATAAAACATTTATCACATAATAAACCCATGTATTAAACATTAAATTAAATGGAGACCCAACACAGATATTGGCCAGACAATGTCATGATCATCCAAACATGCAATGTGTATGCATTCAAAACTATCCAATATTCATTTCAATTTGTTCTTTATTAATATCAAATACTAAAATTAATATTATTATTAATTAATTAATTCACATATCTTTATTTTCATTCTAAAAAGTGTTTTAAATTCCCATCCCCTATAAGTTTAAATAAATTAAATAAATTTATTTAATTTAAAATTTATGTGTATATAGCATGTACTGATAAGGGACATAGTGTGTACCCTTCTAGTCAGTCATAAACTCCATCTATAATTTAACATGACATATACTAGAGAAAATAGAACATGTACCTATTTATAAAACATGTACTATCACTCGCAGAGATTGTAAATATGCATTGTATCATCCTTTTCATGTACTGTATACTTACATTGCTTTCATGGTGTGTTTCAATATTAAATATCATGTAGTTTCGTGATTCGAGCCAAGTGGTCAATGTGGAATTTCTGACACATGAAACACCTTTAATTTACAAGGCTTATACCATTGTAAATTCTTGTGCAGAAAACAATACTTACAAAGACCATACACGAGGTGTATTTTAAAATTAACGCATAAAATAATTAATTAAGAATTTAATATTCTAAAAACCCCGTCACATGGTGTGTAAATTAGCTATATATTATATAGTTTGGTTTAATAATTTAACTAATCTATATTCACTTTAATTAATTCACATGGTTATATCTTAGCTTGACATATATTCTATGTAAATGAGTTTTAATTATACAACGTGCACAACTAGATACATGTTATGTACTCCATTCTATGAAAATAAAAATGACACACCTATAAAATAATCATGTTTTCCAAAAGAACATTTATGTGTTACAAAGTGTGTGTACCAACTATATTCCTTGTAGTCACAACCAGTCTATGTTTCCAGGCTGGTATTCATTAGTCAATATGTATTAATTGAATGCCACGTACTTTAACATCACGACATCCATGACTCTTGTGGGACTAACTGTGAGGGATTACATGATATGTACATCAATTACACATTATGTAACCCTGTAAACCTATTTCCACATGTCCATTCAATACATGACATGTAATGACATCGTGTAATGTTCTCCAGCATGATGTTCCACGATAATAACAACACATACTGGTGTAGTGAACATGTCTATGTGAAATGTGTCCGATCAATATAGATAGAGATAATATACTATAGGGGGGGGGGGTGAATTCTCTTTTTAAAATTTTGAAACATTAAAAAAATAATAAATTAAGGTTTATTATTATATGAATCAACAGTAAAATTCAATATTCAAAATATAGTCCAGCGAAAACTGGAATATGAACATAGAATTTTTATAGTTGTTTAGATCACCAAGATCCCAATATACTCTTTAATCTTCCCTAATTGGTGAGAATATCAGTACCAACTAAGTAAAATCACTTTTAATGGAGTGATAAAATATTTATAAACTCTGCCTTTTACAATACCTAGAGGTACAACACTGACTTTTTATTGGAGTCACGACCTAGTCTGGATTGATTTTGTTTGGGAGTCACAACCCAATATGACTTGACTTTTATTCAGGAGTCACAAACCAAGAAACATACTTTTTATTGATAGAACAACCAATATGTGACTTTAGTTTTATTGGGAAAATAATATATCAATTCTTACGATTATAAATAAGAAAAATAAAAGAATTAACAATGAAAGAAATTAAGAAATTCAAGAACAACTGTGGAGAGGATGATGATGAAAATTGTTGAAGCTCAATGACCGTAGATCAATTAGGTAGTATAAAGTTTAATTTTGAATTTTCTTTATGATAGTATAAATGTAATAGTAGTTACATCCGATCTCAATCATGTATTATGAAAATTGTATGTGTATCACATTGTTGAATAAATCGTGTTGAGTTTATTTTATCATGTTCCCCTTGATCACATTCTAATGGATCGATCCCATATCATTAAATCCAAGACCTTATTGATTGTGAAGAAGTTTCTAATTCACCAATCACTATATTCCATAGACTATAGAATAATAATACATAGAATAAAATCGTTTATCAATAATTTGAGTTATCCCACTCTTTATTAGATAATTCTAATGCTCTAATTCATACATTGAACATATTTAAAACACTTTCACATACGATTTTTTGTAAATGTGATAATTTTTCAAATAAATAAAACAGTAAAAACTATTTTAATAACTAAAATAGAGTATATAATAATAATATGTAACTCATAAATCTCCATAATATTTTAGTGATGTTATTCAATAAAATGAATTCTAATAAAATTTTGTAAATTATTATTATATTTTAAAAGTAATAAAATAATAATAATTATTCTTTATATTTTTAGTAGAAATATATAAAAGGAACAGATTATGAATATTATTCATCCCGAAAATATTTCCACAATATATTCTTCTCCAATAAATTTAAACATATTCATTATAATATATATTTATTTTAAAAGGAAAAGAATGATAAAAATAACTTGAATAAAATTGAAGTCAAAGAATATATAAAAATAATAGATAAATAGATCATGTTGTAAAAAATATATATTTTTTAAAAAATAGATAAAGTAATAAAATGATCATGTGAGGAATAAATATTGCGATCAATTAACTTTTTATGTCATCAAATCTTGTGATCGTTATACTAACCGTGTGAACAAATTCGATGTGCGTTCACTTTATAGAAATCCATGATAGGTTAGTCACATCGTCACTTTGAAATAGCTTCATGTGGTCACAACACAATCACCTGAAAAAACGCATCATGGTAGCTTGAGATAACTCACTGTCTCTTCAATTTTTTATCATGGTCTCTTAAAACTACTACAAAACCCGAATTTAATAGTACTGGTATTTATGAACGCTAAAAATAAACATGGATAAATGACATATTTATCTGTGCTAAGGAAAGCACTGATAAATTTAACCTTTTTTCAGCATTTTTTAGCATAGATAAATGGTATCCCTTATAAATGATTTATTGTTAGCACTGATAAATGATACCCTTTATCAATGCATTATTTTTAGCACTAATTTTTTTTCTTTCTTCAGCGTTTTTTGCACAGAAAAATGTTTTAATAAATAAAATGAAAAAAATATAAATAAAAATAAAAAATGAGTTTTTTAAGATATATTAAACATTTTATTAATTAAAAAATTATTGATAAAAATGAATAAATTATTTATACATTATTAAATATTAAACATTTTATTAATTAGATAATTATGATAATTAATATTATTAAATTGAATATATTAAATATATAGATACATATTAATGCATATAAATATTATTTATATATTCAAAAATATTAATGTACTTTACTTTAAATGGCCATATATTTATTGAATAATGTTTTATAATTAAAAATTAATATGAATTAAAAATATTGACTATTTTCATAGTATTGTACATATAATCGAATTTCGTTTGATTTTTCAATTTAACATTGATCAAATATATGTTATATTGATTTCACATATACATAATTAATGCATTTTATATACAATTAACATACATAAAACTTATCCATTTTTTAATATTGTTTAAGTGTACTTATTCTTAAATTATTCAATTTTACTCATTAGTAACATATATGAATGCACTTAAAAATACATGTTCATTAATAATGTTAAAAATATATTTCCGAAAAAACATTTATAAATATATATATTTATAAATGGAAATTTATTATATTTATACAATTATATATTTATAATTTTATATAAATCAATATTTTTTTCAAAGTATTTATATACTTTTAAATAAATAATTATATATAATTAAATAATTATTAAATTTATAATAAAATTACTTTAATTTTAAATATTTTAACTATATTTATATATATTTGTTAAATATATATATGTATAATTTTATAAATATATATAATGATATAAATATTATTTTTTAAAAAATATTTTTATAATTATTAATAATAAATTATAAAATTATAATAAATATATTTAAAAAGAAATATATTTACTAAATTTATATTTATATATATTTATTAAGAATATATAAATATTTACAATTGATTTATTTATAATTATAATTATAAATTATTTAGTAGCACTTAAGTAATAAGAACTGATAAAAGCATCTTTATCAATGCTATTTTCATGCTAACAAAGACAAGGTTTTATCACCACTAAAAAAAGTTCTATTTAAATTAACATTTATCAGAGATATAATTTTAGCACTGATAAAGATTGATTTTGATAGTTCTTTTATAGCGTTGATAAATACCTACCATTATCAATGCTAAACAATTTCTGATAAAGAGTCATTTTATCAGTGCTTAAGTAATAAGCGCTGATAAAATTGTCCCAATATAATTAAAAAGCCTATCCATTTTCAAACCCATGATGATATCAAAATCATTCTGTGGATGACACCCACTTCCGGTGATCCATCTTAGTGAATCGAATCTTGAATCACACCACTCAACTAAAACTTGTGCATCGCTTCCGACATCTGGTGTTCAATTGAAGTTAGGGTTTCCGAAGAGGGTTTTAGATTTTCTTCAACCTAGCGAGGTAGACCTTCTAATTTTCATTGTTTATTTTCGGATTCGTTTTTGATTTATTCTTTGATGATTTCGTTATTTGTGGTTCAGTGATTTTATTCTAGTAAGGTAGGCTTATTTATTTTCTCAGTTTCTAGTTTTGATTCAACTCTTGATCATTCATGGAGAGTTTATTATTTCTAGACTTGATGGTGACCACTAAAGCTTTTCAGGAATTTCATCCCCTTTTTGAGTATTTATTTAACTAATAACATGTGTATTTACATGGAATCAATTTGATACCTATCTATATGACATGTAGAAAAATATTATATCAAACATTTTTACTATAAAAAAGTTACCATATAACAAATCTCCCATACAACATGATATAGAATAACATTCCATCCACAAAATTTAAAAATTTTATTCAATTTTAAATGTGTTTCAACATAGGTTTTAAATATTTCTTTTGAAATCTATAAAACAATTCCCTCACATATATGGATTGGGAAATAAACATTCCATGAATTCCATGAGTCACGTAAAAATTAATGAAAATATATAATCACTAATCATCAACATTTAAACATTGGTCATTGTTAATTTAGAAAATTTTTATCATTGTTCATCTCTTAGACCTCTAAATATTATGCTGTCCACATTGATAAAAAATTTCAATATATCTATAAAACTTTTTTTTATTTAATGATTATGATAAATTCTTCATTTTTTAAATTAATATTTCTTTAATAACTCATCTAACCTCCAACACCAAGATCTTATTTCTTTTTTCAATTCATAAATCACCTTTTTCAATGTACAAATAGTATTCTCATATTATATAATGAGAAAAGTATCTATTTGATTTATGTAAACTTCCTATTCTTGTAATCCATTATGAAAATCTAATTTTACATCCCGATGAGTACCTTGGATTTTCTTACGATGGGTTTGTGTGGTGATATGACAAACCAAGAGATTTGAGGTGTTTTCAAATATTTATATACCATTAATTTTAAATTTAATAATTCTTTATATTGTTACATAACATATTCCAATGCATTTTTATATCTTATAGTTGATTGAATGAGAGTTTATTATTATTTTTATCATATTTGGGATGCTTATTACACTTTAATTGACTATATTATATTTCCATTTGTTTAGTGAATTAAAGAATGATTTGATTTGGGGTAATTATTTTCTTAAATTCAATTACCCATTTTCTTTAACATACTGAAATTATTTGAAACAATCAAATGTTGAGTTTCCCTTATTAGAATTGTCTATAACTTTCACTTTTAATAATGAATATCTTATGTTTATTTATTTATATATTGTATAAAATTAATCATTTATGAACCCAATATGATGGATATGATATGAAAATGGATGAATGTTAATCATTTGACAAAAGAATATGAAGATGGAGTTTTAGAGTTCATCAAGTTTGCAAGAGATCATGTAGAAGACACTTCTAAAATATTATGCCAGCATTTACATTGTTGTTATTTAAGAAAACTTAATCTGTAAGAGTTGGAAGAACATTTTATTTTTCACGGAATATATCAAAGCTATAAATGTTGAACTAAACACAGGTAAAAAATGAATATGGTCATCGATTGGGATGATACTACTGTTTATGAAACATTTTATATGAATACCTTTGTAAAATATGATATAGATCACATAGAAGAAATAAAAATGGAAATTGAAGATGACCTTTGTAAAATTTAAAAGTATTTTGAGGAGTTAAATAGCCATTTTAAGAAACCAATGTATACCAATTTTACGAAATACACAACATTGTCTGCTATATTAATGTTATATAATTTCAAAGATTGTAGTGGATGGAGTGAAACTAGATTTACATAACTATATGGTATTCTTAAAGATATTATACTAGAAGAAAATGAACTACCATTCCAAAAATATGATGTTAAATGAATGTTACATTCAATGGGAATGATCTCTAAAAAATACATTCTTTTCTAAATAATTTCATATTATTTTGCAAGGACCATTAATCACTCATAAAACTCCCAATGTGTGGTCCAAAACAATACAAGAAAAATGAATCAAGTCCTTAAAATCTGTAGGGTAATTGCCTAACATTACATGATTTAGAAGACTATATGGATGTTAGGGAACTTTGAGATAATTAACATGGAATGAATATACAAGAATAAATGATGGGAACCTATGTCATCCAACATATTCTCCTTAGTGATAGAAATTTATTAATTGTTTTCTGAATTTGGAGATGAACTGAGAAACTTTAATGTTGTATTATCTACAGATGGAATAAACCCCTTTGTTTTAGAAATAAGAACACATAGTACATGGCCCGTCATGTTGGTAAATTATAACTCCCCACCATGGTTACACATGAAGCACAAATATATTATGTTGACTCTTCTTATATCTGGACCAATTTAACCTGGTAATGATATTGATGTTTATTAGGATCCACTGATCAAAGATCTCAAATTGATGTGGGAACAGGTGTTACAGTGTTTGATTCTCATAGAAGTGAAGAATTCACATTGAGGTCCATATAGTAAGGTATAATAAATGACTTAACCACTTATGGAAATTTATCAGGATATAGAATTATAGGAATTTTGGGGTGTACCATTTGTGAAAATGCACATACTCAGTTCAGTTGATACATTCCTCAAAGGCTATGTTTTTAGGAAATCAATTTTTTTTAACATGAAGAAATAAATACCAATCCTGGATGATAGAATTCAATTAGAATATTGAACAAGTTACACCACCTTCTCCATTAATAAGCGATAAATTGTACAAAAAAGTAAAAAAAGATGACATTGTTTTCGGAAAACCATTTTAAAAAAACCTTACAAAATCCTGTTGGAAGAAGAGATAAATTTTCATTGAATTACCACATTGGAATTATTTATATGTCAAGAATTTTCTTGACTTCATGCATATAGAAAAAATATATTTGTTAGTGTAATTAAAACATTACTAAATGTTCCTCGGAAAATGAAAGTGGGCATCAAGGAAAAGTTAGACTTGATTGAAATGGGGATAAGGGAAGAGTTTGCACCGATGAAGGGCATAAGAAAGGCTTTTCTTCATACCGAAGCTTACACTCTATCCACAAAGTAAAAGTTTCAATTTTTAATTTTCGATACAAGTGTAAAAGTTCCACACAAGTATTCATGAAATATCATGTATGTCATGTCAATGACTAATTTGAAGTTATAAGGACTAAAATCACACGAATTTCATGTTTTGATGTAGTATTTAATTCCTATTTCTTTCCACTGCATTTTGCGTCAAAATGTACATCATCCATTAACCAAACTCTGCAACTTTTTTAAATCCATATGTAGTAATGTTGTAGACCCAATGAAGTTTCCCATCATGAATAAGGATATTGTAGTCATATGATGTGAATTAGAGTTGTTTTTCCCACAATCATTCTTTGATATAATGGTCCAATTCATGATTCAATTAGTCATCGAGGTTCAACTATGTGAACCTATCCATTATAGATGGATGTTCTCCATTGAATGATATATAAACATTTTGAAAGGGTATTTCAAGAATCAAAGGTGGGAAGAAGGTTGTATTGTAGAACAATATATTGTTAAAGAAGCTATTCAATTTTGTATCGATTACTTATGAGATGTTAAAAGCATCATTCTACCAAAGTATCATCACATCGAACTCCTTATCGACGAAGGGATTTCCAAAAAATGTGTTGTTACAATTACCTTTGATAGAGTAGGAGTATTCACATCTTTACATATTACATAATTGTAAAGATGTCAATCCATATATTGAATCCCACAAAGAAATTCTTAATGATTTTAATCCATAAAGGGATGAATGATGGATATAAAATACACATAAAAAATAGTCTATAGGATGGTTTTGAGATTAAATTTAAAAGGAGTTATTTGAAAATACGAATTCAATTACCAAATGACTCCAACGGATATCTAGAGGACCGACTGCAAATGTTATATCTTACAGTAGTTTTGTAATCAATGGTTAGAAATAATTTACAAAATAACATGATGAATTTAGTACAATGAAAAATAGTAGTGTTATGCATGTGGCTGAAGTGATTCACATATCTGCTTCCAATGAGGGAAATCCAATTTATGAAAATATGTTATATTTTTTCATTGACAAACAGACATACAAGTTCAATTATACAACATTTCAAGTGTCACTTTTCCATTAAAAATAGGTTGACAATATGAATGGAGTGAAAGTTACTAAAATGGGATTTTGAAGGTGAATATTAGTGTGGAAGGTGAAAAATATGAGCTATTATTAATGGAATCACTAGTAGTGAAAGTATTTTATGTCTCTGATCCAACAAAAAATATTTTTTTTGATTGTCCTGCTAATAACTAAAAAAATATTGATCAAATGAAAATCCAATTGAGGATAACCCTTTAATTAGGAAATCACAATTATTTCATGTCAGTACCATTGTAGACAATATACTGTATGTTAGAGAGGACCACAAATATGGTATTTGGATTCTATATAGTGGAACCAAATCCCTAAAACCCTTAAAAAATAAAGAGGTTTGAATGATAAGGTAAAAGAGTTTTTTAATATATTATTTTTTTCTTCATAATATTATATGTTCTATACCACATTTAAATAATATAAATTTAATGTTTGACTAATCAGGCATACAATGTCTTCTTTACATGATGGACAGACAAACTATAATGAAGGAAACCCTTTATAAAGATGTAAAGGTAATGTTACGATATAATTTCTATATTTTACTGAAAAATTATATAATGAAACATTGATTTAATTTACATTATTTAGTACAGAGTTTTTTTTATAGAAGATTTTTTTCCATGTTTTACTTCTTTACAAGAAAAAAAATGACGCTGTCTCTACTCAATCATAGAAGTAATCTTGATAGTTTCAGTGTAACATAATTGTCTATATAATAAATGTATTGTTTTATATTTATGTTTAATTTAATTATTTTTAGTATTTCTCACATAGTAATTGTTTTCATATACATGTGTATTATTTTTTCAAGTTGGGGTGATCTGTCCAATTTTTAGGCTTCTTCTCCCTCAAAACCATTTCACCCCTGTAGTGTTTCATTTATCACTTTCTATCATGTTCCCACCACTACCTTTGTAGGAAGAAAATGATACTACGTCTACTCAATGAAAAAGGTAATCTTGATACATTCACGGTTAAATCATTTTCCATAAAATTAATGTATTTCTTCATATTTATTTTTAATTTATTTTTTAGTATTAATCACAGAATAATTGTTTTCTTCAATAGGTAGATTATTTTTTTTGAGTTGGGGTGATATGTCCATCTTTAATCCCTTTCTTCTCCAAAAAATCCACAAACATCTTCTATATTAAAACCTTTTCACCCATGTGGTGGTGTATTTATCACTTCATTTTAACTTACCTTGACTTTATTTCTAGGAAGAGAAACAACATTGCTTCATATCAATGAAATAGGTAAATTTTATGTTTCCATAGCAAAATCATTATCCATATAATTAATGTATTGTTTCATATTTATGTTTAATTTATTACTTTTTAGTATTACTCATATAATAAATGTTTTCTTGTATAATTGGATTATTTTTTTCAAGTTGGGGTGATCTGTACAACTCTAATGCTTCTTCTCCCTCAAAACCGTTCAACCCTGTAGTGTTCCATTTATCACTTTCTTTAAAGTTCTCTCCACTTCCTTTATAGGAAGACAAACAACACTGTCTCTGATAAATCACAGTTTTAATTTTAATATTTTCACATTAAAATCATTGTCCATAGAATTAATGTGTTATTTCATATATATGTTTAATTTTTTTTTATTATTACTCACATAATAATTATTTTCTTATATATATATGGATTATTTTGTTCGATTTGGTGGTGATATGTCCATCTTTCATGCCTTTCTGCAACAAAACTTTTATAGACTTCTTCTCCCTCAAAACCTTTCTCCCCTACAATGTTTAAATTTATCAATTTCCTTAATGATCCCACCAATTCTCAATCATAGAGGAAATCTTGATATTTTCACAGTGACATCATTGTCCATAGAAATAATGTATTATTTAGTATTTATGTTTAATTTATTTCTTTTTAGTATTACTCATAATAATTGTTTTCTTATACATGAGGATTTTTTTTTTCAATTTTATGGGCTTTGTTCAAATCTATTCGGGTAGTGTTGGCACTTAAAAAATGAAGTTAGTAGAAATTGTGGTAAAATTGATATTTAGGATTGTTTTAAGATTTTAAGGCATCTATGAATCAGCCGCACCTTAATCCGACACATGATGTGAACGATATGACCACAAGTACTTCTTTCTATTTTAAATTGAAATTAATTTTAGTAAAAAAGACAAATGAAATACTCAAAATTGATATAAAATATTCATATTTTTTTTATTTAATAGAATGATCCATAAGTCATTTTTGGTGTGTAATAAATAGGTGCACCTCAATCTGGTACATGATGTGCCCGATAGGACTCAATGTGTTCGATATTAGTTAAAAATCAATATTTGACTTTAAAAAGTATCACTCACTGAAAATCAATAAAAAACGATCAATTTTTTTTGATAATTTAGGGAATAATCTATAAATCATTTTTGATGTGTAGGAATAGGTGTCACATCAATAAAATAAATTATGTGATTCATATGATTGAAAGTGCATGTTTCAAGTTTAAAATGACATTTTTGTAAAAAATGACAAGTGACAAACTCAAAACTGAGAAAAACTATTCAGATTGTTTTGATACTTTATGAAAACGACCCATAAGTTATTTGGGACATGTAGGAATTAGTAACACCACAATTTGATTCATGATGTGACCGGTATAACTCAATGTAAATATTTTTATTTATAATTTTTATCAATTTTAGTAAAAAGGAAACTGAATTACTCAAAACCAAGATAATGTATTCACACTATTTAAATAATTTAGTAAAATAATAAAAAATAAATTTTTTATGTGTGGGAATAAAAAAAACCTCAATCTGATATAAAATGTGATCAGTATTAGTCAAAGTGTGTATTTCAATTTTAAAATGACATTTTAGTAAAAAGGACAAGTGACATACACAAAATCTAGAAAGCATATATAGATTGTTTTGAAACTTAGAAAAATGCTTAATAAGTCATTTATGATGTCTAGGAATTAGCCACACCTCAATCCAAAGAATGATGTGACTGGTATGGCTCAAAGATCATCTTTTTATTTAAAATTGTCATCGATTTTAGTAAAAAAGAAAATTGTTCTACTTAAAACCGAGAAAACAAATTAGTATTGTTTGGATACTTTATGAAAGAGATCCATAAGTCAGTTGGGACATGTAGGAATTATCCACACCTCATTCTGATATATGATGTTCCAGGTATGAATCAAAATTTCTGTTATCAGTTTAAGATTGACATTTTAGTTCAAAAAGTGTCACTCACTAAAAACTGATCAAACACGCTCATGAATTTCTTTATAATTTAGGACAACGATTCATAAGACATTTGTGGTGTGAAGGAATCTGTTTCATGTCATACCAATACATGATTTAATCAGGAGGAGTCAAAGGTGTGTGTTTCTATTTTAAAATGAAATTTTATTAAAAACCAACTTACATACTCAAAACCAAGAAAACACATTCAGATTGTGTTTATAATTTTTTACAATGATTCAAAAGTTATTTGATATGTGTTGGAATTAGACTCACCTCAATTCGATGTATGGTGTGACTTTTATTACTATAAGTGAATATTTGTATTTGAAATTGACATCAATTTTAGTAAAATTAACACTTTCTTTTAATTTATTTCTTTATATTATTACTAACATAATATTTTTTTTCTTATACCAGTGTGTTATTTTTCTCGAGCAGGGGTGGTTTGTTTTGAAATTACATGTGTTAGGTTAGGATTAGATGATAAAGGAACATAGATGTTTTTGAAGGTATATAATAGTTTGTATTTATGTATTTGTATAAACAAATGTTTATAATATCAATAATATAGTGTTTTTTCTTGTGTTTATGTTGTAAGTTTCATTTCATTTAAATCCTATATTGGTACTTATTTCAATTGAAAACTAGTATTTTTTGGTGACATGTTGTGATGTTACAGCACATTGTAGTGGTGATATTATAGAACATAGCGGTATGGCCCTTTATCAGCACCATCAAAAGAACCGATAAAGGAAACCATTACCAGAACCTTTACAAGTGCTGATAAAAAAATCCTTCATCAGCGCTTTTTCAGAGATGATTAAAGTACAAGGATTTTAACCTCGCTCATGTAGTCAGTGGTTTTCTAGTGCTGATAGAGGAAATTTCTAGTGTTTTTAAAGGCTAGTTTTGTAGTAGTGTGAATATTACCTTCATTGTAGGTTCAAATATTGTTCATGTTAGTTTGAAATATGCTTCATGATAGATTCAATTTTTTTATTAACATATATATTTTTTGGTAACTTCTATAACTTGTGGTATCTTTAAATACCACTCATGGTAGGTTGATCTACTTTCAGTAGCTTAACTAATGTTAGGTTTGGATGTATACCGACGAGACTACCTATAAGAAGAAGGTGAACTGGTTGTGTGTTGAGTTGAGGTGTATTGTTGTGTTGAAATGATATGTGCAGTCGAACGGAGGTATGGGCATGGATGATTTCACTGATCACATGAATGTCTTGTGTCGTGTTGTAGATGCTATCATATATACTGAGTTAGAGAGGATGAATCATTGAAGGCCACACTGCTTCTTCCAAATGTACTGCCATCGTAAATGAATAAGATTTGTTGGGTGAGTAGAATCTACTATGTGATGATGAATAGGTAGAAATAGTGCATGAATGAACTCCCGATGTGATGATAATGCTCAGAAGAAGGATCTTGATGCTAAATCTATCGATGAAGTCAAAGCATAGGGAAGGAATGCCATGGTGCTGTTGTCTAGAAGAAGGTGAGCTATCCGATGAAGAAGATAAACAATGTATATTGTATATATATGAAGAAATTACACACATATATATATATATATGTATTGATATATATATTTAATGAAAAAGAAAAATATAAAACAAGATATATATTTGTAATACTAAAACTAATATAAAATTTTAATAATAAAAACTATAAAATTATATTCTAAAAAAATAAGTCTAGAAATATAGTTAAAAAATATTAAGTTTTAATTAAAAAATAATAAATTAAAATGAAAAAAATTTAAATACTAAAATTACAAATTTATTTAAAATTTTAAAAAACATTAAACAGAGTTCCAACATACAAATAATTATTAAAATTAGATAATTATAAAAGTAAAAATATTTGAACATTAACTCCGAAAAAAATAATTCTTTATAAAAAGAAACATTATCAATCAAATGATTTTTAAATGAAAATATTTAAATAAATATTTAAATAAAATACTTGAATGAATATTTAAATGAAGGGTTTTTAATGAATATCTAAATAAATAGTTTTTCAATTTATCAAAATAAATAAAATAAAAATAAAATCCCCTACACTAAAAAAACTCCAACATTTTGATAATTTATTAAATAAAATTATTTATTTTGAAACATAAAAATTTCTCACCCATTTTGAAATTTATAAAAAAAATCTGTAAATATTTTTCTTATTAAATAAAAATTACTTAAAAACACCAAGGTTTATAAAAAATATTCTTAAAAGAATGAAAATCCCCCAACATAAATGAATATACTGTTAAAAATAATTAATACCAATACTTATGAAATGACATTCAATCAACTCTAGAATTTTTTTAAACATAAGAAGATTATAAAATATATTTTTATAGAAATTTAACAAATCGATTCGTTTTATTTCTTTTTTACATGACAAAAAAAAAACAAACTTCTATGAACAGATATAAAATAAAACATTATCCTTATTATTTTTACAAAATTATAAATTAGTTTTCTTTAAGATTTTAATAAAAAATGCCCCATGAGTTGATAAACCAAAAAATCTGATCAAATCAAAATAATTGCATCCAAAATTAAAAAATAAAATTATATTTTTCGTATAATTGAAATACTTTACCACTAAAAATTAAACAAAATGGTATATTATATACTAATTCATATAATATTTAATATATATATATATAAAATATAAAAAACTGAAAATAGTTAAAATCATGTTTAAATAAATTATTTAATCCATGGGATTTATATTAAATTCATGCACTAAAAAATATGTTCAGCATTACATAATCAAATCAATTTGACCATTAATTAACAATTTGAACCAATTTATAATTTCAAATTTCTATGATTCATACTGATTTTAAAATAGGATAAACTACATTTTAATACATAAAATAAATTTTGAAGTTATAGAAAAATTTCCTGAATCAGTAGTTTTCAAAATTATATTTCAAGGAACAACAGAAAAAATAAATTGTTTAACCAATAAGTGGTTAACTAATTTTAACAACAAAAAATTCCCAATACTAATGTGTTTGATCAAGTTATTAGAAGATAATAAACAAAACATGAGTCCCTTCCCCAAAATCAATTCCATTATTGAAAAAAAATATTTCGAATAGACTAATCACAACTAAAATTTTCATATAAAAAACTATTTGAAAACCAATTTAAAACGTACATATGAGTATATTAATTAATTTAATTAGTAAGGGTTAACTCACCCTAAATTCATAATTTTATAATGATATACGTAAATAGTATATGAATTTTTTTATTGGAAATATAAACTCATAAATAAAAAGTTATAAAAGTAAAATTTTAACTAAATAATCAAAGATATACTTTCTTTCCAAAACAATCATAGGTTGATGTACATGCCTAAAATCCATAAATTAAAACGGAAAAGAGAAATGATATTAGATATTATGAATTATATTATAAAAATTTATGAAACGATAGGGAATATGCATAATAGAAAATAGAGAATAATTACATGGGCATAATAACCTACATAAATCTTATAGGATTTGAATAACAACCTTTTGGTACCAATTCTATCTTAGATTATTCTTAATTTATAGTGGAAATTTTAGCCATCTAAATAGAATCAAACTTATATTTTAGGTTATGTCTATAAATAAATTCTTGGAGACAAATGCTTTAGTATGACTAAACAATTGAGTAAATATCAAATATCAATCATTGGAATAATTACCTTTCATTTTACATTTATAACATATTACACTAGAAATACTAAATTTTAATATATTAAGATTATTAGTCATATTCATCCTTGGTGAAAATATTTTATAACCAAAATAATTTTTTTTAGTTTAGTATCATCATAGACATCATTTTATAATACTTATATTATATTTTAATGAATGTAGTTAAATTTTCTTTATGGTTAGAAGATTTATTTTTTCAAATTTACTTTCTTGTTTTGAATTGATTATAAATCATTATAAATATTTCCATTAGATTGAGAATCTATATTAATTGGTTTATTATTTTCTTACCTAAGATTCTTACAATCATTTTAAACTTTATTTATCTCATCTAAGGCTGAGTCAAACCTTTTTTCATGATCGTTATTATTTAATTCAAGAAGATATTTAATTATATCATTTTCATATTTTAGTTTTAATATCTCAAAATCAAAAAACTTTTTAGATTCATCATTATACGAAGAAAATATTTTCAAATAATCACATTCTATTTTTTAGTTTCTCATTTTATTGGACCAATTTATTATTGTTACCCTTTACAACTCTATATTTTTAAATCATTTTGATACTATAATTTCTTAATTCTTCATTTTATTTAAGAAAATGTTTAAAATTATAAATAACATAATCGTAATAAAAACTTGAATAAGAATCCATAAATTTTTTATCTTCACTTTTAACATTATGATCAACATTTATAGGAGTTATTAATTGAGTAAATAATGATCCAGTCATCTCCCATTTTTCACCCAGCAGAGTAAGGTTACCTATTTTATTTTCACTTCTCAAGTCCCTGATGAATATGAATTGAATGAATAATCCCATCCCCTATGCAATTATTGGTTTTCCTCACTCCTTTTATATTTTATATTTCATTTAATTCTTGAGTTTGGTACATTTAGTATTGACATGGACTCTCTTCCTAAACTCATAATAGATTACTTCTAAAACATCATTATTGTTACTAGTATTACCTTTATTGAATTATTTTTCATTATTCATTCTATATTACTTCTTGAAACATTTATATTTCATATATTTGAAAACATTTATTCTTATTTGATCCATTTACCTATCACTTTTTAGGGATTTATATTCATATGATTTATATAATACATTTATGTTTGACTTAAAAGAAATACCTTTTTTCTTTTAAGACTCTTCATTAGAATTTTTTTTAATTCATGTTCATACTTCAACAAAGAAACAATAATTTTACCTAAGGAATAATCTTTAAAATTATTACTTTCATTGTTCTCCATTTTATTTTCATTCCATACCTTTTTAATGCTATTTTTACCATTTCAACACGAGATTTGTTATCCAGTACTTCTCTCAGTGCACTTATACCATTTGAAATACTTATAAATTAGTGAAAAACATGTTCACTAACTAATATTTTCCTTTCATGAAATATTTGAATTTTTTTCATAGCATTCCCAGCTTGGTTATTTTAAAATTTTTTGTACCATATTAAGTAACATGTAAAATTATCCATATGTCATGGTTTGTCTCACAATATGAAACATAGCTATATACACTTCTATTTATATCACAATACATGAGAGTATTTATTATTTAATTCAAAACATACATTACCATATCTTTACAATCAAGTACCTATAAATCATATTTGGGTTGATCGTATGATTTAACCATGAATTTTCAATGATCCACACTTAAATGCTTTAAGAAGGATTCCATATGGTCTTTCCAATACCATTGATCACTTCCATCAAAAAATGGGGGCTTTTCAGGTATTCAAGCATCATTTGAATTACCACCTTACATCTTCAAGAAAATATCTTTATTTCTCATATGGTTATGTCTTGGATATCTAGTTTAACACAATAGTTAAAAATATAACAATAGAACTTATATCCAGAAGGATTTTCCTATAATACCAATTGATAGTATCAAGAAAAAGAATAACATTGATAAAATCTCTTTAAGACGGTCCTACCCTCTGATACTAATTGTTGGATCAAGATAGATGAAAATAATTGAATAGGGGGAGTGAATAATTTTTTAAATCTTTTAAAAAAATAATCAATTAGAGTTCATTATTATATAAATCAATAGTAAAGTACAATGTTTAAAATACAGTGTTGTGAAAATTAAAATATGAACCCAGTATTTTTAAAGTGGTTTAGATAACCAAAATCCAAATCCACTCTTCAATATTATATAATTGACAAGAATATCAGTACCACTATTTAAACTCAATTTTAAAAGAGAGATAAACAGTTTATAAGATCAACATTTTATAATACCTGGAGACTTTTTATAGGAGTCACAACCTAGTCTGACCTAACTTTGTTCAGGATTTAAAACCCAATATAACCTAAATTTTGTCCGGGAGTCACAATAGAAGAACCTTCCTTTAAATTAGTATAATAACCAATAAGAGACTTACTTTTTATTGGGAAAAGAATAAATTGATTATTAAAATGTCAAAATAGATAAAAGAAAATATTTAACAAATAAAACTATAATGACTTTATATAATAGTAGTGGAGAAAATGACATTGAGTAATGAAGAGGATTAATGATCTTTGATCACTTTAGAAGAAGAGAGCCGAACATTAAAGTTCCTTCATGATCGTATCAATGGAACAATTTCCACATTTGATCTTTTTCATATATCAGTAAGATTGTATGGGTATCACATTGTTTAATAAATCATTTCAAGTTTATTTTATCATGTTACCCATAATCACATTCCAATGGATTAATACTATATCAATAACTGCATGATATATTGATTATGAAAGAGAATATAATTCACCAATTATAGGATGCCACATGTTATAGAATAAAAATTCTTAGAATAATACTGTTTATCTATAATTGGTATTAGCACACTCTTTATAAGATAATTATCATGATCTAATTCCATTATTGAACTTATTTAAAACAATTTAAAATATACTCATTAGTACATATGATAATTCTTCAAAAAATTAAAATAGTAAAAATCATATGAATAAATATGTAGTTTACTATAATATAAAGATATCATTAAAAAAATGTATAAAATAATATTATGTAACTCATTAATATACAAAATATTTTTATGATATTATGATATCAAAAAACGTCTAATATAGTTGTTTAAATTATACTTGTATTTTTAAAATTAATAAAATATTATTATTATTCTTTAGACATACAATATATATATATATATAAAATATAAAACCTATTCACCCCAAAAATATTTCCACAATATTTTATTTTACAAACAATTTACAAATAATCATTATAATATAGATTTATTTTATAAATAAATAGATTGATAAAAGTAACTTGAATGAAAATGTAGTCAAACAATTTATCTAAATAATAGAAAATCAGATCATGATGTAAAAAAATATAGTTTTTAAGAAAATAGATAAAGTAATGAACTGACCATTTAAGTCATTAGCCTTTCAATAAATTAACTTATCATACCACTGAATCATGTAATTGGTATATTGTCTCTGAAAAAAATGATGTGTGGTTACATAAGAAAAAGTCACTGTAGGATTGTATGGTGGTTTCTTTGAAATAGCCTCCTGCAGTCATTGCACATTCACATTAAAAAAATCTTCACTATAGCTTGAGATAATAGATAGTCACTTCAATAAACCTTCACGATGGCTTGAATATTATCTTAATGGCAGGTTCAAAAAAAAATGCATGGTAGGTTGAAACATACTTCTTGTTAGGTTAAATGTTTTTGAAAAATTCTATAATTTATGGTAGATACTATTACATGTGAAAAATTCAAATATCTCTCATGGTAGGTTGTGATGCTTTGAGAAAATTCACTCATGGTAGGTCTGGATTTATGCAGATGAGAATACATCTATGAAAAATAAGAACCTGGTGTGTGTCAAGTAGAGGTGTCCCAATTTTCTAGAATGGTTGGAGTGGTCAAAGGGAGGTTCTTTCCAGATCGATTTCATTTCTCCCATGAATGGATTTTATCGCATTCTGGATACTATTGTACATATCAAGATGGAAAAAACAAACTAGGGAAGGCCACAATATTTCTTCTAGAGGTGCTGCCGCCATAAATGGAGAAGATAAGTTATTCAAGATGCAGTTTTTGTACAATGATTAAGAGGTCAAAATTGTGTATGGAAGAACTATCATCTTGATGATAATTATCAGATGAAGGTGCTTGATTATGAAGCTAATGATGAATTCGAAGCATGAGGAAGGGATGCCATGGCATTGCTGTCCAGACAAAGGTGGGCCACCTGAAGGAGAAGATAAATAGTGTATACTACATATATAAATAAATTATATATATATATATATGTATTGATATATATATATATATATATATATTTATAAATAAAAAAAGATATAAAATTGTAATACTAAAAGAGATAAAAAATTTTAATACTAAAACTATAAATAGTATTTTATTGTTTTTCCAAACTAATTCTATAAATATTGATAAAAAATATTAACAATTAATATAAGTAAAAATAAACAATTAGTTAACCAAAAATGTTAAATACTAAAATTAAAACATTAATTCAAATTAAAATAAATATTGAAGATAGTTCCAACATAAAAAGAATTATTCAAACAATAGAATTAAAAAAGTAAATATAATTAAGCATTAACTCAAGAAAAAATAATTATTAATAAAAATAAACATCATTAATTAAATTATTTTTAAATGAAAATATTTCAATTAATATTTAAATTAATTATTTTGAATAAATATTTTAATGAAGGGGTTTGAATGAATATTTAAATGAACAGATTTGAATTAATATTTAAAGGAATGGGTTTTCAATTATTCAATACAAATAAAATAAAAATTAAATTCATAAGAATAATAATATGTGCTTTTCAGTTTAACTTAGTGTATCTGTGTTATCTAGTTAGAATCTCCAGTACCTCAAAATAGGATGATTGGGTGTTCTTCATATATTTTTGTCCATTTCATTGTGATATGAAAATGAAGAATCACATTATCTCAACATTCAAATTAATGTGATAATAAAATAGAAATGTAAAACTAACAAGAAATGAACAGTTTAATCAATTGTAAATAAATAATTATAAATTAAAATGTGACCACTCTGATATAACTTAAAGATTTCAAGGAACATCAGAAGTTGGCCGGGCTACTATCCGATAATTTTTTTCTTCAGTTTCTTTAGACAAATAATTAGAACATGATGATAGAAAACCATGGATATTCATAGAGAGGATCTTTTAACATATAATTTATAATTAATTTATATAGATAAGAATTACCTCATCTTATAATTAGTTCTTTGTTGTCAATTTTCTTTAGCACTCTTGTTGTACTTTACTGTGATGAAGAATTGAAAGGTAGAATCCCTCTAATAGTGATCCACACATGCTCCATAAATCTCAGAATGCTACCTCTATAATTCTGAATGCTAGAATAGAAGATCCAAATCACTTAAATCATTTGTTGTTTATTGCAACCAGAATCATCACACAAATGAAAGTCTCTATCTTGTTCTCTCAGTATCTTGAGAGGGAGGAGGAGGACCATCTCTCATAATTCTTAGTAATTTTTCTCTAGTGACAGAGTGAATTATATTGTGAGGATTTGTTGTTCAAAATGACCATTTTTCCTCGAAAAGGATATAAAAATATTTATATACTTATGTAATGGAATTATTTATTATATACAAACCCTAGATAATATATTAATATAAAAGAAAACATTATTTTGAATAATAATAATAATATTATTATTTCTTTCACATGTTCAAAACTTATAGATATTTAAATATCATATGTTAAATAAATAAATTAATATTTATTTAAAATATATTATATATATATATATATATCATTTCCCAGAACTCTAAACTCGGCCTGTAAATCCTCCTCAATATTTTTAGAACATTGAATAATGACTATTTGTTTAAATAAATAAAAATCACTGCATTATTCATTCATTTAATAAATAAATATTATATTCATTGAAATAGTGAATAAATATGTATTCAATGTTAATGCAACCAAATAAATAAAAATTTTATACATTATGAATAAAAAATATATAAATAAATATTATATATTTTCATAATTTATTAATTACCTTGAGAATAAATATTTATCTAATATTCAAATCACACATATATTCTTTTGAATAACTAGTTATTGAATTAATGTGATCAACACATCCTAAATAATTATTGAACCCCAAAACAAGAATAATATTTATTCAAAATATTAAATTCAAATCAACTTAAACAAAAATTCTATATAAACTAAATATGTGACCATCTTGGTCTCTTTCCCAATGGAATTAGATAAACTATCATAATGTACAAGATCAACATCTATAAAAACAATAAGGAAACCAAAAATGAATAAGTTAAAGTAGTAATGAAAACAACCTCATATGAACACTCACTATCTAATAATTTATTTTTATCACAATATCTTATCAAGTAGGTAGAACTACTTGTTAAAAAAATATGATTGATTTATTACTATTTAACTTCCTTAAATGAACACATTGAAGTCACACTATGGAGATAGATTTACCAGAAAGTTTTATTTCGATCAATGGGATAAATAAAAATACTTACATTAAATGAAAGGGAGAAGATACATTATTTACTTTTTCATTAATTTCATATTACTCATGATGCACCCAATATATCCTCCCTTCTCATGAGTATAAGACATAAAGGTTTTTATCAATACATCTAAGTATGTGAATCATGTTATAAATTAATAATAATATCAATTATAAGGACCAACGCACATGCTAATAGATATGCGTAAAACCCCAACCCCAGTAACCTATAGCTGATGGTGACTTTATTACATTGGAACTAGATACAAGCGATCACATCCAAAAAGAACAAATAGTCTTGTATACATGAATGGCCATATAAAAATATGATTCTAATTTTATATTTGTTAAAAAATATAAAAACATAGTGAAATTAGAAAATCTAAAAACATAAAATCGTTAAAAGATTCCTTATTCATTTCCCCGAGAAAGGAAAGAAAATATGGGTATGTTCAGATGATCAGTAAGGGTTACATACAATGAAATATATCAGGATAAAATACGGATTAATAAATATATAAATGTAAATTACAGAAAATTCATGCCATTTAATCATTAATATGAGTATGAAGAATAATATGGCAGGAATAAATGATGATCAAACAATTCCATATAAACAATCACATTATCCTAAAACTTATCCATGAATTTAATAACTATTGAAATAATCACTTGGACATCAATAAAAAATTTCATAATAATAGAATTCATAATGTCGAAAATCTTAAACTTATATTCATGGACTCAGGCTATGAAATTTTACATAAAAGGGTAAAACCTCAGTAAAATATCAAAACTAGTTTGTCTCATTAGACCTATCGATGCATTTAGGGTATATAATGGGACTTATCGATCACTTAATAAGTCCAATTAATTCCTAATAATTTGATTGATCAATTTAATTCATAAATAAAAAATATATTCTCAAGAAATATCATTATTGAGTAAATAATACAAAATATCATGATTTTTTCAATTAATCAAATAACTTTCATAGTAGAACATTGTCTGTAGAAATGGTATACATTTTAAGCAATAAGAATTTCAATAATACCATGAATATATATATTTAAGATAAATTATATGTATAGTTAAAAATGATCACAAGAAATCAAAATTTTCAAGATAAATTTAATGAACAAAAAATTAATAGGTGATAAAATATGACATTCAATTCATAGAAAATGTAGGTTTTTTTAATTCATGTATTTTGGAGAATAAAATAAAAGGGAAAAGGAACATTAAAATAATTTTTCCTTAATTGTTTTTATTTAAAACCCATTTAAAACTTATAGAAGAAGCTAAATATCATAAAATAGTAATGGAAGTGGGAATATTTGTTAATTCTCTATACATTAAGAAGAAATATTCCTTTTAACTTTTTGTAAAGAAATTTTAAAATAAAACTTTCATAAAACATTAAAAATATTTGATTCAACACTTTTAAAAATTTATTTGTAACTTCAAATGTCCTTAAAAAATAATTTGAGTAAATAAAAAGATTTTTTCTGAAATAATTTTTAAAAATATGGACAAGGAAGAGAAATATACCCAATCAAAAATATAAATAAGATCAACTTTTATTTTTAAACATTATTTTGTTGATTCAAGTTCCAAAGAGATGAAAAGTTATAAGAAAAAAATGAAACATCATAAATATCCATAGGATAATAAACTAGGTGATTTTGATGAAGTATGTATTATAATATTCCTTTAATGAAAAAATAAGCAATCTGAGTAAAGTAATATTGTAATATAAATTCTCAAATATTTGGTAACTTGTAAATTGTAACCACTTAAAGGTTTAAAAATTAATTTAAAATTTAATAATAATTAGTAAATATATATTCATGTTAACTATTTTAAATAGGTATTATATAAACCATATAAAAGTAAATACATGCACAATACCAAATATGTCTCAATGGAGTTGAAATTGAGATAAAATCCCCTACAATGGTCATATCATTGAAGTGATAATTAATAAATTAATTGATTATGTGTGAAAACTTTAAATAAAAAAAATAGAAAAAATAAAATATAACATAATCAAAAGTAATTTCACAAATAAACATGGAATAACATAGATAATAAAGTATAAGTATAACCCAGGGAATGAAAATTAAGGCAAGAAACCTCTTACCTCACACTTAAGCTTTATTTATCATGACTTAACTTCATATATAATGATTTTAAAAATAATTATATTTTATATAAAAACCATATTTATATTTTTAATATCATATATGGTCAACTTATAACATATTATCTCCCATTTATCAATAATTATTCATTATTATCATTGCTTTAAGGGCTAATTTTATAGTTTTCTCATGAATGTTTCGTCATGGGTGTTCTGGTTCTTATAAATATATTATGGTTCAATATTATAAAGAATTATATTAATATTATAAATTTAATATTTATTAATTAAAACATTTTTTATTATTAATCCTGAATGTTGGAGGAATAAAAATGAATTATATCATTTATGGAGATGGTAGGCCATACATACACAAGAAATCCAATTTCATTTTTCGATGGATGGAACAAATGAAAAGTAAATAATAATTCAACACTATAGAATCATTATTTTGTCATATAAGTAATATATATTCATTAAATATATCATTATTACCATGAATGTAAATCATAAAAATATAATTAATCACATCATGTCATAGAGGTAGTAGTCCATACATACACATGATCGATGATGCGCCCACACACATCATTTAATTCACACGATCTGCTGGAAGAATAGATTTATTATTTCCCAAAATACACTTTCTAATAAGGAATAGTATAATGATAGTGTAGGGTCAATTCCATTGGGAAAAGGAGCTGGCAATCATGAACTAAGGCTTAAAACCCTTTTGGGGAGGATTCCTCATGATTTTGATTAAGGTTGGGTAAAATTACACTAAGATAAATCGGTTTAGGATAAGAGATAAAGAAGGAATCATGATCAATTTTGAGGATCTGTATAAAGGATGATCTTAATTCTATTTTGGTATGGTCTTAAGGTTTAGGTTGCGAAGCAAGCAGAGGTAACTAGTTGATTGTGTTTTGACCAACTAGCTATATCTAGAAGGAATTTATTCCTTAGTCTAGAGATTACTACAACCTAGATTCATTAAACTTAGATTCTATAGAAGAAATTGTGATAGGCTCTTAGTTTTAGCCTATTCTACTTAAATCAAGTCAGGGTTGTTCATTTAAACATCCTATAGTCAAGGTTGTTTAAGTTAATTGGATAGAAAAATGTTGTTTACCCTGATTACGAATCCTTAAGGTTACCAAGTTGAGAATTGAAGATTTATTGGGTTCTGAAACCCTACTATCGATCCCTACCATATGTGGTTTAACCTCTCATAGTATAATTGATCAGGAATGGTTCAAAGATTTAAAAAATATTTAGTATAAAAATAGAAATTGGGATTAAAAAATTAAAGATTATTCAAGGATTGATATTTATCAATTAAATAATATGAAATCATGAATTAGCAATAATGATATGTATTCAGTCACAATTATAAGTCGATACATATGAGAACCAATAATAAGAACAATAATATAAAAGGTTCATAGTATATTTTTAATCGAGATTAATAACATGTGAAACAGAATTGGAGATAAAATAAGGGATGAATAATATCATCTAAATCGATCCACAATACTTGTATTAAAGTAAAATAATTAAAGGAATGGACGAAATTCATGTTTATGGACAGGGAGTCAAAGCGAAATAGGATAAAAATGAAATAAATATGAATTATACCAACTCCTCTACATGGTGCACCTATTATAGTTAAATAATCAGGATATTACATGACTTTTAGTATATTTTGAAATCATTTAATTGGGATTCGAGTTTTCCTCTGTAATTTTTGAATCTGCATGAATCTCATTTAGAAATTTAAAACACTAAATCCTTTAAGAACGTGCATTTTGGACCCATGATGTGTATTTTACTTTTGGATTTATCTTGTTGGTGAGAATTAAATTCAAAGGTTACATGATGTGTATTGGTGAATCACACTGTGTAATATCTTCATGAATTGAAATTCTTCACGATTTAGCTTCATAGCTTGTAGTAAGTTGTGAAATACTACTACACATCATGTAATGACATTTCACAGCATATAATAGACAATTTTGGTTATTTTATTCATTTTTTTACTTTGAAACCTTGAAATGCTATTTCATGAAATAAAAAACCACATAACAAGTGCATTATTGGGTAAATTATTGAAAATCCTTAATAAAATGACATAAAATTGTATATATGATTTCATATTATCAGGAGACATTATCATTTTCTAAATGATCGAAAGGTAATATAATAAATGATATCTTATATATATAGAACAATATTTTTTTTCATAAGTATAATATATATTAATTACATCTATATTTAAAACCATCCAAATAAAATAGTGTTGAAAAATAAATTACAGCGCTACATAGATACAATAAGTCACATGTAAGAACAAGCAATGTTTTCTCTTTCTATAGAATGGAAAAGAGGTGGAAAATAGATGTTTCATAATCATTATAACACGTAAGTATATTGATGATACTGGATTTAATATTTTAGTGTGGTTACAATAGATATAGAGGTTGTATTAGATGAAATAGACTTGAAAGAGTTGGTAAAATAAAATTACATATTTTTTGTTAGAATGTTTTCAGATATATACTTAAGGACCCTTAGAATGTAATTTTAAGAAGAAAAAAACCTCTAATTAATTTCTAGATAATTTTATATTTTATTTTGATATGGTTTGGTCGTGTTAGGTTTCCCAACGTGGTGTAAATTAGAGAGGATAGGGGTGTTCATTTATAATTGAGTTTAGTGTCACAATTAAATTGTATGTAATGTTTTAAAATAATAAAAAGTCAATTTCATGGAAAATTGATTCAAAATGACTTATATATGAAGGTGATATGTTTAAGTTCGAATTGAAACCAACCAATGAGGTTTAAAAAATTGTTTTGGTCATTTTAACCCTTATATTTTTAAATTAACTCATTGGTAAAATGATTTTGACATTAAATATGATAAAATAATTTCAATCTTAAAGGGTTATAATTTTACTTATATGTTGAAAATTTATAGCACCCCAAGTTTCGAGTAAGTAACCCTTTATTATTCTTTTTAGGTATGTAATGTTTTTGGGTGATGTTTTTGAGGGTATGGAAGAAGTTTGGAATGTTTTGGGGATTTTCTAAGGGTAAAAATTTGGTACACGTTTTGTAAAAACAACGAAACACCTAAATGAAACCATGAAAAATAAGACATGGGATAAGGTTAAATCACACAGGTAGGCACACATTTTTTCCAAATAGTGTGTTCGCTTAAGAGAAACTATGCGAAGTGATATAGTGGGGTTTTCATGGCTGACGCACAATTTGTCTAACAATATGAGCCAACCCTACGGGGTCCCCCGTGAGACAAAATCCTTCACATGGTTAGTGCACAATTTTTCTAAACGTGAGACTAATCATTAATGGTTTGAAAAAAGGATCCACAATTTGTGGATATATGTCAGGATTAAGAATCAACCCATTATTTTCCCCCAAAATGTCCCTAAATAGAGATCTGATCCTCCCAGAAGCATTATATTCTTCTACAAGAAATCCATATATGATCTAAAGGCTCTTCTTAGTGCGTTGAACCCATATTATTATGTTAAGTCTTCATTTTTGGTAGTTGTGCTTGGTTTTTCTTCGATTCACTTCCCTCTTTTTCTAATTTTTGTAGATATATGTCTATTGTTGATATATTTAAGGGTGTTAATGCGAAATAAGATTATATTTAGATTTCTTATTGCTAGCGGAAGAGATATAAGGTGAATTTTTGGATATTCAACCTGATTTTGTTGACATTTTCATGAAATTATTCACTTTCATCATAAATCCCATGGTATGTGGGTTCACTCTTGACTTTTATTCTAAAAATTGAAGGCTTTGTTTCAAATTTATTGTTTTTATTGAAATTGGTTGTAAAATTGATGTGAATTTCATATTGGAACCCTATTTAGTGACTGTTTATAGAATTGCAGAAATTTGGTATTTTTTTCAAAGTTAAATAGGAAACTTGATTTTAAAATTATTATTTTAAAATTATTGATTTGTTTTTTTGCATGGAAATGTTTTTTCAATAAAAGGTTAGTGTTATTTAAATGGTTCATTTGGAAGGTTTTCAATAAAATGTTGGTTTTATTGAAATGGTTCATTGGAAAGGTTTTCAATAAAAAGAACAGTTTTATTGGAATGGAAGAAATTTTTATTTTGGCATTGGTTTTTGGAATAATGGTTGTGTGTGTTCATGTGAATTTAGGATGCATAAGGGTAAGAATTATCCCCGATCATTAGTGAGATGGTTAAGGGTAATGGATTTCCACCGTCAAATTCTTTATTACATTAAGAATTAGTGAAATGATGATTCACCACTCACGAGCGTAGGGAGTTCCAGGTTACATACATGGTTGGATGTGTAGATATGTGGAATGGAATATATTATGTATAAATGGAACTTTTGAAATGGTTTGAAATCATTTTTTGGTTTATTTCCTTATAAATTGGTTGGTTTTGATAAAACTATTTTAGTATAGAACTTTTTTATATTATGATATAAACTATTTTGGAAATTTTTTAATATAATTTTTTATATAAATTTGATGAAATGTTCTATCCTAGTGGAGTTAGTAGGGAAGTAATTTAGGGAAATCCTATTGAGTTTCATTACTCACCCTTACTTTGGAACTTTGTTTATTTTGAAGATATTTTTTATCAGGACATAGGAAAAAGTAAAGTATCACACTTTTTAGTGGTGCTCAATGATTTTTTTTAAAATAGATGGTGTCTCAGTCAAGGACCAAGACACAATTTGTTAAATCAATTGGGTGGTGGGTTATGAGATTTTGAAGTAAGGGACTTTTTTACAATCCCTTTCATAAAGAGGAAGGATCTCAACAGGCAGATCCTCCTACCAAGTAAGACCTTGACTGATACCCATGTAAGAAAGACTGTCAGCAACCTTGTTCGCCTCACGAAAGGTGTGTGTGGAAATGTGTTTGATCTCCATGAGAGAGGCCAGACATCTCATCCAGAGAGTAGTGATTGGCCAAGCTAGATGTAATTCCCCGTTCTATATAGCTTGAACAATGGTGGATGAGTGACTCTCAATCCAGATGTTGTTTCAGCCCTTTTGCATGATGAAGTCCCCAATGTGAATCACACCCATCATTTCAGCCTGCAAGGATGAGGCCGTACTATAGTTTCCAAAGAAGAATCCATGGCATGTACCATTAGAATCTCGAAAAATCACACCATAACCAGTATGTCCAGGATTTCCTTTGGAAGCTCTATCAATATTCACTTTAATCTAGCCTGGAAGCGGGTTTTCCAGAAAACATCAAAGGTGCGCTTTGGTTGCTTGTAGATACCATTAACTCAGAGGCAAAGAAGGATCTCGAAGTCACCAACTGAGTTATCATAATAGGATTTTTGAATTGAAGTGGAATCCTTGCTGGCCATTCGAATTTGCGTATGACCTGCATTAAGATCGAAAGAGTAATTATTGTTAATAATGGAATTCTGATCATACCAGATCACATGTTGGAGAATTTCCAACGCTACTAAGAAAAGGTTTTTTATTTTCTGCGATGAATTTAGCTCCACACAATATTTTATTTGAGTACTAATTGAGTTTTAATGTAACCATTTGTAGCCAAACAAGTCAGTAATATAATTCCAAAGAGATAAGGCTGTAGCACAAGAAAAAAATAGATGGTTAGCATCTTCCATGTACTGATGAAAAAAATGGCATTTAGAAAAATGTTTTATTTAAAAGGATTGAAGATAGACCTCCGTGGGAACATGATTGTTAGCAATACGCCAGAAAATATTAAGTCTTGAGGACTTAATCAAGTTCTTATTAAATTATTTTAACCAAAAAAAACTGTGATACAGATTAGTAAGGTGATGATTGTAAACTTTTTTTGAGTGAAGGATACCATTAGGAGTAGGTTACCATATAAGAAAATAATCATTAGCATACAGATAATTATCAATAATATGAATGATGTTATCAGGAAAGCCATATCTACTGGAAAGAATTATATCTTTAACAGTACAATTCATGTTTACCAAAATGGAGTTCGCAGGTAACTTAGTGATAAGAGGGGAACCGGTCCTGTTATCCAACCAAAAATTTATGGAAGAATAAACACTAACCATCCACCTAGAGTTGGCCATAATGTGTGAAAAATATTTTTTAATGGAGGGCCAGATGGACGATTGGACATAGTTCAAATTTCATTTCCTAAGTTTTTCAGTGAATCTGTTTCTAAAGAAAGTGATGGAATTAGAGTTGTTATTAATCAATCTCCAAGTGAGTCTAGCTTGAAGAGCATCATTAAAGTGCTGAAGATTTTTAATACCAATACCACCTTTATCCAACGGCTTGCAACAAGTATCCCATGGGATGGTCACAAGTTTCCTTTCAAGAATGATTGGTCTATTTGTGGAGTTAAAGAAGGAGCATGTTGGAGAGTTGGGTATTTGTGATTTTCTTTGAGTTTTGATGGATTTTTAGTCTTTGTCTGTGTGTACAGATGTTTTATAGTCTTTCACTATGGTAATCTTTTTAGTAGGTTTTGATATAAATGGTATTACTTTGAGTTGTTTTACATTTAATATCATGCATAAAGTATTAGTTTACTTGGTTATGGTATGTTTGGTTTGGTCATTTAATTTCAAGGTATAATCATCCCCCACATGTTAATGAAGACCTTGGAATTTATTTCTAGCCTTTGGATCCTTGGAGATATCTCTTAAGGCAAAGTAATATTCTTCCACCTTCTCAAGACAACAATACATATAGGGACATTAGAACTGGTATCAGTCTTAGTCCTTCTAAATATCTTTGTGGAAAAAGTAGTGTTAGCTTATTTGGTCCTTGACTTGAAAATTGTATCAGTATTTTCAATCCTTGGTGACCAGTCCTGTCGGTCTTGGATTTTAAAATTCATTTTGGTTTCATCCTTGAGTTGGCTGGTAGAAAGGAGTAGGATCTTTGGGACTTGAGATTTTTAGCATAAAAAGACATATCTAACCCTTTTATACTGAACTTCAAGATACAAAGGAGTTGGATACATAAGTGTTTTGGATAAACTTATTAGAATTGGACTATCATTTTCTTCAGTTTAGCTAATGAGAAGATAATGACATGAATTATAGAAATGACTTCCCACTAGAATTTCATATGTTATTTTTAGTAAAAACTTTTATTTGATGCACAATTATTTATTTTTAAAAATGTTCAAATTGTTTTAAAATGTAATATTTTAAAAAAGAGAATGGTTTTCATATTTTCAAAATTGTTTTTTTCAAAAGAATGTTGAAAATTTTCAAAAATAGTGGAATGTGGAAAGTATTGAATTTTGGAAATCCTTGTTGTGATAGATGATGTGGTACAATTTTAAATTTTGATGCCTTAAATTTCTATAGAGTGATACTTATGATAGATTTTGTGTTTATAGAAAATGGAACCTGGTAGGCATCGTAGGAACCAACTAGAAGAAGTTGATGAGAATGTGGTTTCACCTAAGACCTAGGTGAGCCAACAACTAGTTTAGATTATAGTCCACGATTTTGAGGTTGTGGATAGAGGGAATAGGAGGGATGAATCAAGGAAAGTGGATCATTCCATACAATTATACAAGAAGAATCCACCCATCTTTCGGGGTGATGCATAACTAGACAAGGAAGAGGTGTGGATTAATAAGATGAATCATATATTCTAATTTCTTAGCACACCTGCTGATCTGAATGTCAAGTTGGCAATGTATATGCTGTAATATCTTGCATACCCATGGTGGGATTTATCTTTTCAGGCTAAATAAGACCAAGAATGGCCATAATAGGATTTCAAAGAATTATTCATCAAATAATTCTATAATTATATATTCAAAATATAAATATTGAAAAAATTATTCATCTTGAAGGAGGAAAATATTTCTATCATAGTGTGTGAAACTAAATTTATAAGTTTAGTGCGTTTTCACCCAAATTTGCTGCTAGTGAGTCCTTGAAGAAATGCATCTTTGAATCAAGGATGAGGTGAGAGATTCACTCAAATATTTTTGTGCTTTGTATAATAGCCTATATAGAGATGGTTAATAGAGCTATGATTGTAGAAAAGGATATCATAGGAGCTATGGGAGGATGATTCATGTTGATAACCATGGGAAATGAGGGGAACTCTAATTCTAAGAGCAAGAAAAAGAGGGACACCTATTTCCGTGGTGGGATTATGGCTTAGAATCAAACATCTAGATCATTGAATCTTCCTCCAAAACAAAAGTGATAGCCTGGACATTTTCAATGTGGTTAGTTCCACCACATGAAGCGACAATGTACAAAACCACCTATATCATGACACAACTACAATCATATGGGGCATATTTAGTGTTATTTTCATAATTATTTAAGGTAGGGTGTCTGAGAAACTACTCATGTGTTATGGGATTCACATGATTTGACAAGATGAGGGAATCATAATCAATCTCGTCTACCAAATGGATTTATCCATTGTGATTCTAGGAATAACCTGACTATTTATCAAGGGAAATATCAATAGAAAAACATGTGAAAAAGTGTAGTGAGAAAGAAATTATATGGAGATAAGAAGGTTTTTATGGATGATAATTCTAGACCATCGACGATGAGAGGTATGATTCTTTGGAATTCTACCCTTATGAAATATTTGTTTGATATTGGTTATTCTAATTACTTTATTTCTTCTCGTGTAATTCATTTACTATGTTTAAAAGTTGAGATGAATGATTATGTGTTAAAACATCAAACTCTTCTCAGTAAAAGAGAATGTAGAGCCTTTTTGTGCAGAGAATGTTATATAACTATTGATGGAGTTGAACTAATATGTGATTTATTGGTTCTGGAGATGGAATTATCTAACATAATCCTAGGTATATATTGGTTGACAATGTTCAAGGGCCACATTGACTGTTATACTAGAAATGTTATTTTTACAACGGAATATGGAGTCGAGCATCTCTATAGAGGAGACAAGAAGCTAAAGGCTGGTGAAATGAGCATGTTAGAACAAGCAGTTAAAATGATCTCATACTAGTTGTTGGCCCTACATTGACATCAATGGAAGAGATCAAGAATATCAGTTTTCCAGCAATAATATATCAGTTTCATGATGTTTTTATAAAGAATTTCTCAAGGTTTCCACCTAGTAGAGATGTGGAGTTTCTGATTGTTCTACTTCTAAGAACTAGTCCTATATCCATTTTGTGTTATTGGATAACACAAATAGAATTAAGGTAATTGAAAGTGTATTTGGAAGAACTAGAAATAAAATGTTTCATTCAGCCTAGCACATCTCTATGGGAAATACCAGTCTTGTTTATTAAAAAGGTGGACAAAAATATAAGGTTGTGTGTGTATTATCATAAGATTAATAAAGTTACGATAAATAATAGGTATCAAATACACACATTGATGATATGTTTCATCAATTGAGGGTATATCAGTGATTATCTAATATTGAGTTGCACTCAGGATATCACCAATTTTGGGTTTAGAAGGAGTATATTCCAAAAACAACTTTCAGAAGTAGATATATCCATTATGATTATGTTGTAATGACTTTTGGTCTTTCGAGTGCACCAGTGGTATTTATGGAATTGTTGAATCAGATATATTTTAGTTTTATCCTCATTATTTTATGGTGGTTTTGTGGATGAAATATTGGTTTATTCAAGGAAAAAGGATGAGCATGAGAAACACTTGGTGACAATGTTGGAAATCTTGATGGATCATCTTCTGTATGCCAAATTATCAAAGTGTGATTTTTAGATAAAAAAGGTACATTTCATCCCCCATATAATATCTAAAAGAGGCATTTATGTGGATCCATAAAATATAAAAGTTTTTATCTCTTGAAAAACACCAAAGAATGTCTTCCTGAAATGTTGTTTCCCTGGTCTAGATGGTTATTACCGATGATTAGTTTGTGATTTATCAATAATAGACTCACATATAAAAACTTTGATAATGAAGAATGTTCCATTACAATGGAATGAGTATTTCTATAAGTCTTTCTTAGATATTATTGTTCGACTTAAATCAAAACCAATCTTGAGTTTTCCAGAATCAGGACAAGGGTATGTGGTGTATTGTGATGATTTAGGATTAGGGTTAGGATTTGTTCCCATGATGGGAGATCATGTTGTTACTTATGGATCAAAGAAGTTATCGTTTCAAGACAAGAACTACCCAACACGTTATTTAGAGTTAATTTCCATAGTTCATGATTTGAAGACTTGAAATCATTACCTCTTTTATGAGAAATTCACTATTTTTATAGATCATAAGAGCTTGAAACATATTTTTCACAAAGGTATTTGAACTAGAGAAAAATAAAATGGATAAATTATCAGTAAATGTTTGAATTTGACTTAATTTTTACACCAGGTAAATGAAATTCGGGGACAGATGCATTAAGTATAATTTCATATGCTCAATTGAAAAAATAAGCTTCAGATGAGTGGATATTGATGTCAATGCCAGATGAAAAACACTTAGAATGTGATGACTGAGGTGAAGTTTCAGCCTTCATTAATATTTTTTTGGTCCCAATTTGGTAATGATTGTTAAATAGTCCCATACATCTGATGCATAATGTGTGGCTATGAATAAACAACTGAGTGGATGGTAGACCATTGAGGGATGGATGTTGGATTGGTGTTCAGTGTTGTTGTTTCAAAATTAGTTGGTCATACCTATAAATTTTTAGGAATAACTATTTTCATTCTTACCACCATTCAATATGGGTTTGTCATCCTAGAATACAAAAGATATATAAATAATTTAAATCACATATTTCATGGGTGGGTATAAAATTGAAGGTGGTTGATTTTTTTTCAAGATGATTAACTTTTCAAAAGGTTAAGGTAGAGAATCATAGAATAGTAGGTATATTACAGTCTTTAATTATTCTTGTTTGGAAATAGGAATAGATTTCTATAGATTTTATAATAGGTCTCCCAAGAAGGGTTCAGAAACACGATTCCGTATGGGTTATAGTGTGTTGGATCATAAATTTAGCGTATTTTATCCATATTTATTAATCCCATATGGTGGAGTACTTGTTAAAAATATATATCTAAGAATAGGTAAAAAGTCATGGCATACAAGTTTCAATAGTTCCAGATAGATATCTAAGGTTTACCTATATTTAATGTAAATCCTTATAGAAATCCCTTAAGACTGAGTTGAAAATGAGAATGAAATATCATCCTAATATAGATGGGAAATCCAAAAGGACAATAAAAATGTTGGAAGGCATGTTGTGGGCTTGTGTAAGGGATTTTGGTGGCTCATGGAAAGATAATGTTCCGTTAGTGGAGTTCACCAATAAAAATATTTATCAAGACTTGATACAAGTGGATGCTTTTGAAGCATTATATGGGTGTCCCTTACCATTCTCCACTTTATTGTGGGGAAACAGGTGATACTTCCCAAGTTCTTACAAGCCTTGTCCAATAGGTAATAGATAAGATTCAATTGACCAAGAAACAAATAGAGATAGTATTGGGTCATTATTAATCCAATGCATTTCACTTTTGATGGAGACTTTCTTTCAAGGTGAGTGATCATGCGTTCTTGAGGATCTCTCCAAGTATTGGAAATCATTGTTCTAGAAATCAAGGAAAGTTATCTCCTTGATACATAGGCCCTTTTGAGATAATTGAATGAGTTGGAGAGGTGGCATATTGGTTGACATTTACACCCTGGTTCAGTGTAGTGCATAATGTGTTTCATGTATCTCAAAAGCAAAAGTATCATCATGATCCTAACCATGTGATCAAATGGGGTCACGTTGAAATAGATCAAGATTATTTGTTAGTATATATCCCAGTGAATATTGTGTATAGGAAATAGTAATTACTACATGGGACAATTATCGACCTAGTGTGGGTTTTGTGAAACATGGTTAGATTTCGGAATAGACATGGGAACACATGAAATAAATGATCATGAAATGGTAAGAACTCTTTCAAGACAATAGTGGTTTTATACTTTCTAGGGAAATAAATGAAAATGGTAGGGAGAATATATCACCCCTGGTTTGAAGTAAGTAACCCTTTATTTATGATTTCTAATTATATGATGTTTTTGGGTGAAGTTTGGGAGGGTTTGGAAGAATTTTGGAATGTTTTTGGGGATTCTATAAGGGAGTATGGTTGGTGCACAATTTTTGAAAATTGTGCATCACCCACAAGAAACTATTTACAATGAGACAAGGGATAAGGGGAAGGTATGTGAGTAGGAACATAGTTGGTCCAAACTATGAAGCTTCCTAAGAGAAACCATGAAAAGTGGGACAATGGGTTTTTCACAGCTTGTGCATGGTTTGTCTAACCATTTAAGGTCCCCCTTAAGACAGAAACTAGCGCACAGTTAGCACATAGTTTGCCTAATCGTGTCACTATCCATGGGTAGTTTGAAAACATGATCCAAAAAATGCGGATATAGGTCAAGATTAAGATTTAACCCCTCATTTCCCCCCAAATTCCCCAAACATGATATTTTATCCTCCCAAATAATGTATAGATGTGATTTGAAGGCCTCTCTTGGTGCATTAAAGTTGGATTCTCACATTAAGTCTTCATTTTTTGTAGTTGTGATAGGTTTTCCTTAGATATAATTTCAAATTTCTCTCAATTTCATAGATATATTTCTACTGTGGATAGATCTACGGTTGTTAATTCTAATTATAATTATATTTGGATTTTTTGATGATAGGGGGAGAGATCTATGGTGGTATTTTGGAGATTCAACCTAGTTTCATTGATGTTTTCATGAAATTATTCATTTTAATAATAAATACTGAGGTAGGTAGATTTACTCTCAAATACTCTTGCTAGAACTTGAAGTATTAGTTTCAAATTGATAGTTTTGATTGAAATTGGTTTTTAAATTGATGTGAATTTATTGTTGGAAACCCTATTTATTAATGGTTTATAGAATTGTAAAAATTTAGCATTTTGTGGAATGTTAAATTGGAAATATGATTTTATAATGATGATTTTAAAATTTTTTTTGGTTTTATTACATGGAAATGTTTTTCAATAAAATTTTGGTTTTATTGAAATGGTTGGTTTGAATGGTTTTCAATAAAATGCTAGTTTTATTGAAATGATTCTTTGGAAAGGATTTAAATAAATGAATAGATTTATTAAAATGGTTGAAATAATTATTTTGGAATTGGTTTTTAGAATTATTTTTGTCTATGTTCATCTGAATTCAGGATGGATATGGGTAAGAAGTCTCCAACATAATTAGTGGGATGGATAAGGGCCCCAGAATTACACTATCAAATGGTTCATGATGTGAAAAATTAGTGAAAGGATGACTCACAACTTTAGAGTATTGGGAGGTCCAGGTTACATGCATGGTTGGATGTGTAGATATGTTGAATGGAATGAATTATGCCAAAATGGATGTAACATCCTGCCCCTTATCATTGTATTGAGAAGGTGGTGATATGCTACTTGGCCATAAGCGATGTTCCCAAGGCGCCAAAGGATAGAAATAAATGCCAAGGGATTCATAAAGAAATTGGGGGACTATTTTCCCTTGGTATAAACCAACCAAAAAAACAATCCATTTCCAACCACACTACATGATACATATTAACCATTCAACCCAAACCATATATTACTAGAAGAAATCTAATCTATTTCATAACAACTACCAAATGGAAATACAACCAAACAATACCAACAAATATCAGAGTACCAAGCAGAAGACTAAAAAAGAGACCCATAGTAAACCAAGACACACTCCACTAATCCACACTAAGCTCCATGCTCCAAGACCCATGACATCATCAAAGCATCATGATGAACCACTAGAAAAAATATGCTTTACTTTTACCAGTGCCATTGAATACAACATTTTCAAAATCACCCAAGTGCAAAAGAATGGGTGAGTTATAATACTCAACATGATTTCCCCAAATGACTTCCCTACACATGAAATCTAGAATGAATTGTTCGCACATTTTTATAAACTAATTATATAAAATACCAAATAGTGAAACAATTTCCAATAATCGAAAAACAACCTGACCAAGCCACCCTTTACCAGAACCATGCAAACCAAGGAAAATTCAACCAACAATTCCATTATCCACTTTACTATTACACATTAGAATAAAAATATCCATATTTCATAGAAACACACAAAAAGTCACGAAAACACGGTGGAACTTCCTATCCAAACATGTTTACTACTTTTCCAATCAAGTTGTACTTCATTACCACTTATCTTTGATGGTGGCCCTTCAGTCCACTAACCATCCCATTTTTATAGTGGTACTCCCCACCCACTTTAGATCATTTCAACATAAGATAATTATTTATGCAACACACATGTATATCACATCAAGGTCACAAAATTATTCCACAACTATTTTCACACCACACTCCCTTAAGCACATCTAAAATTCCAATGCATTCCATAAAAAATTTGATAAATATCTCATTTATTAAAAAACCCCATAAAATCTTTTTCCATAAAAAATTATTTCAGTAAAACAAAAATTATATTGAAATTTATATTTCATAAAAATATTTCCATAATTCAAACCATTATAAATTTTAAAATCACACAATGGAGCCCCTTTTTTCAACACTCCAATTTTACCCAAAATACCAAAATCACCACCCAATGGACTTTTTCCAAGATTCTCGCATCATACTAACAATTAATTTCAATGGAAAAAATTAATTTCAAACATGTCCTAATGTTCTTGCAAAGTGAAGATGAGAGAGAAGCCACCTACCTTTAGGGTTCCTGTGAAATCAACCCACAAGAAAACACCCCACAAATACAGGTGAACGCTCCAACAAAACCACTCTAAATTCCATTCCCTATAATAAAAAAGACTTAATATCATCACTTAAGGAAACAATAACCATAGATCTATATATAAAGGAAGTAGATAAAGGAAACCAAGATAGAGGGAAGAGTGGATCTAGAGAAAACAACAAAACACCAAGAGATGAGGCTTACCCAAGAGGAACCACCTTCAAACAACCAAGAAACCCCTTCTATTAGCTTCCAAATTTGGTGGGAGAGCCCCTCTAACCCTTGAGAATAGAGAATCCCATGTAGGGTTCATATGGGAAAAGAAATGAGTGAGTTAGGGTAAATCATAACTAACCATATTTAAAATGACTAATTTACTATGATGCATGGTTAGATCACATGGTTTTAAAAACCGTGAGTTAACTATACAAATTCTATTATTAGAATAGTGACACATCACACTATTACTTGGGATTCTTTCTCAGTTTCCCTGAACCATACACACCTCGTGCTGCCTTAAAAAGCCTTAAAAAGTTTCCAAAATCTTTCCAAACTCTCCCAAACTCTCCCAAACATTAACTAATAACTTTAAACATATAAAAATGCATAAAAATGGTCACATAACTCAAACCATGGGCAATTTAATGATATTTTTGAAATGGTTTAAAATCAGTTTTTGGTTTTTTTTCATTGGAAATTTGTTGGTTTTGAGAAAAATGCTTTAGTATGAAACCTGATTATATTCTGATATAAATAGTTTTTTGTAAATTTCATTAAATAAATTTATTATATAAATGTTATAAATTTTTTATCTTATTGTTATGAGTATTAAATTCATTTCGGTAAACTCTGTTGAGTTTCATTACTCACCCATGCTTTTGGCCCTTAGGTGATTCTGCATATATTGTTTATCGGTATACAAGAAAATGTAATGTATCACACTTTTCTAGTGGTGCTTAGTGATGCTTGGGATATTTTTGGTGTTGGAGCATCAATGTTTTTTAAAATTTTGGGCTATGTTGTTGTTTTTTAGTTTTTTTAGTTTTTTATTCTTCTGATCTGCACTTAATGTTTTTGTATTATTTTGATGTGGTACTCTTTGTAGTTGGTTCTAATATAAATGATATTTCTTTGTGTTTTTTACATATAATATCATGCATCATGTTGTAGTTTTTTTGGTTATGGTAAGTTTGGTTTGGTAATTTACACAAGATAAAATCCTCCCCCCCTTGTTAATTAAGTCCTAGACATTTATTGCAAGCCTTTGGCATCTTGGGGATGTCGCTTAAGGCTATGTAATATCCCACCGCCTTCTCAAGCCAATGAAAAGAAGTGAGATGTTACATAATTGGATTATAAATGTCCATGGGATGAAATTTTAGATAATTTATCATCCTACTTATCCTATTTTAATATTATTATGATTTTTAAATAATTTAATAAAATATTATTTTTCATAAAATAACATTAATTTCATTTTTGACACTATTCATTTAATTTAACAATAAAGAACTCAAGATGAAAAATTAATTTAAATAGAAACTCTTTAAATAGTAATTAGACATTATTATTAACCATACAATTAATGTTATATCATAAATAATAAAAATAATATTTCTTTTATTAGTTTTAAAATCATTTACTTTGATTTTTATACTGCTTTTACGAGCACTATGCCAACATTGTGTAAACATTAAATGTAATTATACCTTTAATAAAAATTAAAACAAATTAAAAATAAAAAAATTAATCATGTTCAAAATAAACTTTTATATTTATTCATAAAATATTTTTATCCCTATGTGATCATATAAATTTAATTTAAAAAAAAAGAGTGTGACATTTTGAAATTTTCATTACTTAAAAGAATATAATTGTGATTTCCTAGGGAAAATGGAACCAAAATGAAATATATTAGAAATTTGGATTTATATGACTGAATTTATCCCATCCAATGAAATAATATAATTTTTTGGGTTGATTTTGGGACCTTATCTCATTGCTTTAACCCAATTTTACCTATATCACCCCTACCGAGGTGACAAATACATACCATGATTATTATTCGTAATGATAAAAAATAAATGGGAAATATTTAAAAAATATAAATCTACAAATTTAAAATATATTAACCATTTCTTAATATTTAATCACTATAAGTTTCAGAAATAAATTTTAATATAAATTCATATAATGCAACGAAAAACAATTTTTAGAAAAAACACGTTTTCACGCATAAAAATTAACTTATATCAAAATCATGAATATTAATTATTAAAGTGGAATTAATTTGATTATTATAAATAAAATGGATCATATTTAACTAAATAAAAAAATATAATTGGACTTTTAAATTACATAATTTAATGAAAAGAAATAACGGTATTTGAAAAATTGATAGTATTCAATATTCACTGAAAAATCAATCATTTTTGAAAAATCAAAAAACTTCACCATAATTTAATTATAACATGATGATATAAAAAATTATTTTCAATTTATAATATAAAATTTTTTAAATCATTATAAATTAATTATAATTTTCATGCACTAAATGCAATAAAATCATTTTAGAAGAAATTACATATTTGAAACATAAAACAACTTCACTAAAAATGAGTTCATATTTCCTAAGCATAAATCAATAATTTAGTATTGATTAGGTACATTATAAATTTATTTCATAATTCATTTAATTACATTCACTCCCTCTAATTTAACTATTAGACTATAATAGTCACATTTCAAAAATAATTTTTTTTATTGTATATCCTAATTTGCATAAAGATCTGTGTTGTGTTCTAATAAATATATCATGATTATTATTATTTTAACAAAATTTTGAGGTGTTTAATTCTCACCACTTTTAGTAAATTATTCTATCAAAATTTTATCCTTGTCATCAAAGGTTTAATATGTGAAAATACATTTATTGAAAATAGTCATCATCGAAAAGGATAAGAAAACTACTTTTAAAAAGTTGGAGTAGGAAGGATAAAGGTTACTTGAAATAATATATAACCAGGTTCCAAGATAATGATAAAATTTCAATCATGTTAAAATATTGGAATATAAGATATAACTACAATCCAAGGATTAATAGATATGATAGAGAATATGGCCATGTGGAAGTTAATGACCAATAAACCATAAATTAGAGTGTGGTGAAAAGATCATCAATTTATAAAAAAAATAAATGATAATGGATGAAATTTTTATTTTAGGATCCTTTTAATAATGTTTAAGGGATCCAATTTTTTTTGAAATAGATAACATGAGAAAATCTACATACTATATTTTTTTCCATTTTATAAGAACAATTTTTCGCTTTGGTTGTGCTATGATGATTTTCAACTTCATCTCTTATTTCAAAAAGTGAATATTCAGGATGATTTTTCCATTCTTGAAGCACCAAAATTAAGTTTTAATGGGTCATAAAATCCATAAAATAAGGTTGATTCATTAATTATTTCTATAGATATTTATAAAACTAAAATGGTTCATTCATTTTATTAAATGTAAATAAATATAATACATTAATCTCTAAAACCCAAATAATAAACCTCTAAGTTCAACATAATCTATTAAATAAATATTTAACCTTATGTATCCTCTAAAATATACCTAACCAAATTTCAAACAAAAAACCCATAATATTTTACCAAAAATTTATTCCTTAGACAATATAAAGTAAATAATAATGTCATATACCAACCATGTGATTACCCGAATCATATATTCAATAGTATATACTAAGAATTTCTCAAAATAACCCAAATCATCATAAAACCACTAAAAATTATATTCATCCACAATTTACTCAATATTTATCCCTCAAATGAAATATTATCATAAAAATAATATTCCCTAAAATATAGTTAATAAGTTAGTCACCAAATCACTTTTCAATCCCATGGTTATCTATTCGAGAAAATATATATTTCCAAAATGTAATAACCCATAATTATCACAAAATCAAAGATCATTTTAACCCTTAAGGTTATAAATTCTTTTCATAATATACTCCCATAATTAACATTTCTATACATCTTCATTATATTAAATATCAATTGAATAATCCTTGGATTTCAAAATACCATCAATAAATATCAATACATCCTAATTTTCAATACATAAGTAGATCAATAATTCAACTCCCATAATATAATTCTAACCAATACTTATATTTTTCTTCTAGAATATTTCCTTTCTAAATTTATAAATTTGAATCATATCTCAAATTTCCTCAATAAAAATATAAGAATATTTTATTTTAAGGGTAACTGATATAATAATTTAGACATTTTATATGTCACTTGTAGATTATTCACATTTAGTATATCGAATATAACTTTTCTAATACTTTATTCACATGACCTTTCTGATCATTGTCTTGATATTTATTCGTATAAACTATTTAATGGGATGTTTATTTCCTGATTCTCTATTTATCTACATGTAATACATCTTCCTATTCCTTTAAGACATTTCCCTAAGTGCCTCTTATAACATTATCGACATGTAAGATGATTAATTATTTTATTTTCGTGGTTCTTATAACTTGAACATATATATTAATCCATCCTTATCTTATTAGTTTTGTCTGGAAATTCAGTTAGGTTGAGTTTATTAATCCTGATATAGGATAGATGATTAGGCATAATCACAATGTTTTGCCTTCTAGATTCCTCTTACTTTAGTTTACCATGAGGTAAATAATTACATTGTAAATTATAATAAATGTAGACACAGTTCCATCTATATAAACTCATTGATTGAAACCAAAAATCATAGTATGAGAAACAATAATTATTGTTAGAAACAATTTAATCCAATAAATCATTTAAAGTATTTTTTAAATCAGGACACCATATTTTTAGTCTAAGAAATCATCATTTTAACCTAGAATATTTATAATCATTATATAATAAAATACTTTATAATGGATCATAAATAAAATGTGGATTAAAATGAGAATATACATAGGGTGTGTAAAACGAGGTGTGCAGTAAGGGAACACTCATTGTTCATTAAATGATGTCTAAGATATATTTGACCAACTATTTTTGAGTTATTTAACCTAGATATTTATATTCTCAAACCACATCCTCTTGTAGCTCAATAAAGGGATGTACTATTAGGAAAACCACATAATCTATATCTTAACAAAACATTTATGATATTGTCCTATAAGTAGACATATCCTAAAAATCCATCATTGGGTTATGTTCCCTAATCTATGTTATAAAAAATCTATTTTCCATGTTTTCTACTAAACATTAAATTTTAAAAACTATGAAGACCCTAATACTTATAACCTAAAGTCAGTTGTGACTTTATTACATTGTCACTAGATACTAGCTATCACATATCAAAGGATTAAATAATATGGTAGTCTTGAGTAACTAGTCACAAACATGTTTCTTCTTTTACATTGGAAATTAAATATAAAAACATAGTGAAATTAATAATTGTGTATCCTTGAACTCATACAAATATTCCTTCTTCATATAATTGGAAAAAGAAATAAAATAAGGGTGAGATTAGATACTTAGTAAGGGTTACATATAATGGAATATATCATGAGTAAATAAGTCCTAATAAATATGTAAAGATAAATAACTGACAACACATTCCATTTAATCAATAAATTGAGTGTGAAGAATAATATGACATGAATACTTTTTTTGAATAGTTTAAGGGAAAACACCTTCTATTTAATAAAAAAGAAAGATCTTTTTTTAAGACTCGCAAAAGGAGGAAACCATTACAAGGACCAAATGATAGTATAAAAACCAAATGGGCATGAAGGCCTTACATAGACCCAAATACCAAAGAAGAAACAAAAATCAAAATAAGAATAAGACAAGAGTCTCCCTCCCTGTCTGAACCTGAAACAACGAAATTAGTCCAAAATGAAGTGTCACCCCCTTGTTTAAAATGTGTTGTGTGGGAAACATAGTCAAGTAAAGGAACTCCTCCACCCCATACCAAAATGTAATAAGAGGAAGAGATGATAGATGCCACCACACCTATCTCCCTTGAGAGCCACCCACCCGACGATGTAGGCAAGGAAATCACTATGCTATCAACCTAATGTAGAGCACAACTAGATAGAAAACACCATGCAGAAACCAACAGATAACCCATATGTCTAAATGAGGACATACAACTGAATGATGGGTGTAAACACACCCATCCCTATTTCGTGGTCACCCACCTGGCACTATCTTCATGAAAAAGAAATGTGTGCCAAATGAAAAGAGACGTTGACCAATTCTCCCAGCAACATCTATATCTCATCTAGCCTTCAGATCCAAAGAAACATGCAGAAAAAAAAGAATCACAAATAAGAGAACACCAGATGAAAACCAATAAGGGAGAAACTAAAACACAACCAAAGTGCTGTAAAAAACCAATCCAAAACACATTCTAACAAGATTATATAGAGAAATCTTTCACCAAAAACCAAAAGAATCCGGGGAAGTAAAGACACCAAGAAGTAGAACAAGAAGCAAATCCAGAGTAGGTAGCAACCAAGGAATCACAAAAAGTTATGATGAAACCGATCCCCTTCAAATCAATGTCCACAAACAACCATCAATCCATCATAAAACACCACTCGAAGGAACCTGAGCCCACTCAAATTCCTTCGCTGTTGTGCGAAGGAATTTAGGAGACGCTGATGGAAGAAACTCCACCACTGGAAGCTCAATGGAGCCCATATATTATGTTAGATCTGAATGTAGAGACAAAACACAGTCCTCTACAAGATGATTGCCACTTGAAAGTCCCATGAAAGTGGTCAGGCAAAGAGCGCATCAAACCCCTTAGGAGAACCAACAGCTATGCCAAGGAGGTGAGAGGTGCGCTTAATGGAAAGGATAAAAAATGCATAAAATGGAGGATGAAAGGTTGAGAGAAGACCGTTATAGAATAATAGAGACGAGAATGAGGCAATTCACAAGAAACCGATGAAGAGAGGGTTGTCAGATGAAGAAGTTGATGCTAGATCAATGATCTGATGCCAGGTTTGGGAAGCCAAAAGTGAAGAGACCCTAATTCCAATGCTCCCCTAGAGTGTGAGGAACCATACCCCTTATCATGAGATCACATGAATAAATAACGATTAAACAATTTCATATAAATAATCACATAAATTTAAAACTTATCCATGGATATTATACCTATAAAAATAACAATAGGGACATAAATAATTGATTTTATAATAATGAGTGCATAATTATAAATATCTTAAACTAACCATAGAGGCCTCATGATAAGATATTTTACACTAATGGGTAAGGACATATCCAAATACAAAAACTAGTTTTCCCCATGAGACCTATCAATTATTTGAGGGGATTTAACATTCCCCAACCATCACTTACTATGTCCACTACATTCCTCATATATTGAATGATCAATTTAATTCATAAATATTATTCCATATCAATAAATATTTTTATTGAGTAGAGATTAAAAAATATCAATATTTCTCCAGCCAATAAAATAACTTTCATAGGAAAACATTTTATGCAGAAATTGTATAAGGATTATGAAATAAGCTTATGGATGACACTAATAATATGTATATTTAAGAGAAATATAAATTTCTTGTGAAATATGATCACATAAAAGTGAACTTTTCATGATAAAGTTAATGAGAAAAAAACTAATAAGAGGTAAAATATGACTATTACTTCATCAGAAATAGAGGTTTTTTAGTAAATTCATGTATTTAGAAGAATTAAATAAAATGGAGGGGAAACATTAGAATAAGTTCCCATTAACTAATTTTTTTTGAAAAATCATTACAAAATTATAGAAGTAGCTAAATATCATAAAACAGTTACGACAGTGGTAAATTCTATCAATGTAGTATACCTTTAAAAGAAATATCCATTTTGACTTTTTGTAAAGAATGTTGAAAAAGAACCTTTCATAAAACATTATAAATATTACTTAAAGACCTTGTAAAAATTAAAGGATATCATAAAATGTCCGTATATATAATATTATGTAAATATGAAGGAATTTCATAAGTTTTTTTTAAATCTATGGACATAGAAGAGAAATATACCCAATTAAAAGGAGAAATACGAGAATTTTTTATTTTAAAGATTTATTTGGTTGATTCAATTTCCAAAGAGTGGAACAGTCAAGAATAAAATATTTAAATTCCTTAAATATAAATATTATAATAAAATTTCTGATTTTTATGTAGGATATATTATAATATTTTTTCAATGAAAAATATAAGCAATCCCTAAAAAATAAGACTAGAAAATAAATTCTGACCTCTTTTTGTAACTTTTTAATTTCAACCCCTTGAAGTTGAAAATTTTAATTTCAAATTTAATCATAAATAATAAATAATAATTCATGTTAAATACATAAAATTGAAGTATATACTTCACATAAAAATAATTAGGCGCATAATACCAAATATGTCTCAATGAAGTTGAAATTGAGACAAAATCCATTATAATAATCATATCATTAATGTGATAATTAATCAATGAATTGATTATATATAAAAAATATATACCCACAAAAAAATAATTGGAAATACATCATAATAAAATTACATGTAATTTCACACATAACCATTTCATAAAATTGTCAATGAAGTATATGTATAATCTAATGAACAAAAATTGATTTAAAACATCCCTTACCACATGCTTCCACATTATTGATAATGATTTAAACTATTGTATAATGGATTTAAACCTGTTATTAATTTATAAAATAAACATATTAATATTTATAATATCATATATAACCAACTATAACATATTATCACACATTTTACAATAATATTTCATTGTTATCATTGCTTTAGGTGTTAACTGCTTAGTTTTCCCACGCATGTTTCATCCATGATATTTTAGTTGTTGGGAATATGTTATATTTTTACTATATAAATAATCATATTAATTTTATAAATATCATAATTATTCATTGGATACATTTTTACAATCATTCCTGAAATGCGGATATGAAAAAAGAATTTCATTATTCATGGAGATGATAGGTCGTACATACGCATGAACGTTGATTTCAATTTTAGAAGAAGGGAAAAAAATGAAAGAAAATAATAATTAATCTTGAAAGAATCATTATTATGTATTATATATATCATATATTTTCATCAAACCCATCCTTATTATGATCCATGTAAAGCATAATAGAAACACAAATCACATCGCTTTATGGAGGTGGTAGTCTACACGTATACATAAGCGACATTATAATTTTATAATGGATGGAAAGGTAAGAAGGTAAATGATATATTATATTTTTATAAACATATATTTTTTTGGAAATATAATATATACTAATTATTCCTGGCTTCATAACTTTCCAAGTAAAATGGTGATGAAAAATTAATTAGATCATTATGGGGAGACGATATATTGTATGCACGCACAAGCGATGTTTTTATGTTATATATGATGGAAAAGAGGTGGAAAATGGATTTCCAATAATCATAATAAAAAATAAGTATATTTATGGTATGTTATTTATTATTTTAGAATGAGTAAAATACATTTAGGTTATGTCTAAGAAGAAATAAACTTTAAATAGTCAGTAAATATGATTACCTCTTCTTCATTAAACTTTACCTAGATCCCTAATTGAGGATACATATATTGGTATTTTAAGAAGAAAATAAACTATAATCAATGTATATATAAATTTATAATATAATTGGTAAGGGTTTTATTAATTGATGATTCTTAAAGTGGTGTAAAAAAGATAGGGTAGGGGTGTTCTTTTATAATTTGGTTGAGTGACACATATGTAAATTATCAATGTTTTAAAATATTATTTAGTCATTTTCTTGAAAAAATATATCTATAATGACTCATATTATAATTTTATAAGGTTATGTTCGACATAAAACCAACCAATTATGTGTGATACTATTTTTAGGTTATGTTTACCCTTTTATTTTTAGATTAACCCCCGTAAAACTGTTTTGACCTTAACTATGACAAAAAAATTTCAAAATTAAATGGTCATAATTTTATATATAATGTTAAAAATGGTTCATAAATGGGAAAGTTATGAATTTTTTACTATTAAAAAACATACCTTTCTTTTTTAAATATTTTTATGATTTTTAAATAATTTAATTTTTTTTTCATAAAATACAATTAATATCATTTTGGTCGTGTTCATTTAATTTGACATTAAAGACATCAAGATAAAAAATCAATTTTAATACAAAATCTTTATAAATAAATTATACATTATTGTTTCCCATAGAGTGGTTTTAGAATCATTTACTCTGATTTTTCTACTACTTGCACTAGCACTGTGTCAGTAACGTAAAAAATTTAAGGTAATTTAACCATTATAAAAATTAAAAATTAAATAAAATAATAAAATTAAATTAATCATGTTCAAAATAAAATTTCATATTAATTTATAACATACTTTTATCCCTAATGAACATATAAATAAAATTTAAAAGAAAGAAAGTGACATTTTGGAATTTTATTTACTTAAAATATTATAAATTTCATTTCAAGGGAAAGTGGAAAAAAATTACATATATTAAAATTTGTGATTGATATGGACTAATTTATCCAATTAAATGAAATGATTAAAATAATTGGATTTATTTTGAGACCTCATCTCATTATTTTAACTATGTTTTACCCATTTTAACCCTTATTAATGGGACAAATATTTACCATAATTAAAATTCACAGTGAAAAAGAAGAAAAGGGAAATTATTACTAAATATAAACCTAATTTCTCAAAATATGGTATCAAATAAACAATATTTAATCTCTAGATTAGAAATAAATTTTAATTTAAATGCATAAAATGAAATGAAAAATAGTTTTTATAAAACATTGGTTTTTATGTATAAAAATTAACTTATATCAAAATAATGAATATTAATGATTAAACTAAAATTAATTAAATTATTATTAATAAAATGTATCATATGTCAGTAAATGCATAATATAATTTTAAATTTAAATTAACTGATATAATGAATATAAATAAGAGCATTGAAAAAATCAGGATTTTCATTATTCACTGAAAAAGAAATCTTTTTTGAAAAATCCCAAAATTTATCCCTAAGTTAATTTGGATATTATGATTTTAAAATGATATTAATTTTGTAAATAAGAATTTCAAATAGTGACATAAATTATTTATAATTTAAAGGAACAAAATAAAATAAAAATCACTTTTAAAGAAAATACATTTTTGAAATATAATAAGAATTCACTAAAAATGAGTGATTATTTACTAAGAATTAATTAATAGTTTATTATTGAGTATAGAAATTATCGATTTATTTCATAATTAATCCACTCATATTCATGACCATTAATTTAACTATGAGGTTATAATGGTCAGATTTAAATAATAATATTTTTTATCATACATTACAATTCGCTTAAATCTCGATGTTGAGCATTAAACAAGATATTATGATTATTATTATTTTAACTATATTTTTGGTGTGTTACAATAGGAAAATACAATGACACAGAAAACATGTTGAATTACTATGGGTGAGTATGTTTTCATAACTTCATATCTTAGAGATTACTATGTGCAAACTTCCTGAGAAGAAGTGTCAATGTCTTATGACCCCCCTATACATGATTACTTGCATTATCTATATCTCATAAGATATATTTAATCTAGCCATATAAATTTTTTTAATAATATTATCATAGAACATCATGGTTTTCATCATAGTGGGGAACTGCTATGACCTTTTAATATAAAATATACTCTTTGGATATTATCACATTAATGTTAAACAAAAGAGTAATAATTATGTTATAAGATACTTATTAATATTATAGATATATAATATACTAGTAATTGAAAGTAAATAGTACTTGGTTATAGGGAACCGAATAAAAATTTTATATAGGTTTATAAGTTGTTGGATAGGTTATAAGTGACATAATGATCCATGGGAAATGAAAGTATGGGTGTTCGAGCTAGAGAATTACCTAACCATAGTGGCTTTGGTGTTAGAGTATGAGGACTACCTAAATTGGTTACTTAGGAATATAATGAGTTTCCTAGGCTTTTTATTAGGACAATAGAGTTTGTGTTTGGGATTATGTGAATGCATGATAACCTCCAGAAATTAAGAAGTGGTTATGGAATGGAAAGGGATAGTAAGATTTTATTGATGGTGGGTTCTACCTAGTAGAGCAATTTAGATATGGAGGTGTCTTAACAAGGAGTGGTAAATTGTTCATGGGTGTACTTGTCTTATGGGGGGTCCTTGGGTATCATGAATTTGTTAGTGGGTATGATTATTAAAAGGTACATAAACTAGCCTATTATGTATCGAGTCAAGAAAGGAATATGAGCTATGAAATTACCATATAGATATTGGATACAGGTTGGTATTAGTGGGCGAGGATTTATATGGGTCTATGAACCAAGTATTTTCCTTTATTAGTAAGTATGAATTGATATTTTTAATTATACGGGATCACCTAAACAACACTTTCCTCGATGACACACTAGAAATCAGGTGTACCTACTTGAACGTCAGAGGATTCCAATTAGTAATGCAGGTCTAAGGGGTGAGAATAGGGTGACCAAACCCTCTATATATAAATAAAATACAATAACCAAAATTAGAAACATATAAATAACAATCAATATAAACTAAAATTATGATAATCATAAAAATAATACTTTAAAAAGACCACCCACAATGTCATACAATTTTAAACCAAAGAAAACCATATCCCCATTATTCCAATCATATAATACCATTCAAAATAAAAATAAAAAACTCATCACAACTCTAATGAGCTACCTAATAAAGATCCAAAATCTATCGAAAACCCATTTTTTCATCCACAGAACCACTAGATACTAAGATCAAAACATCAATTCCTTTCCCTTTCTTGTATTACAAACAATAAAGTTTGTATTCATCCTAGAGGTCCTATGTAAGGTGCACATAAGAATGCATTAGTCCACCACCAATGATACACCTAGATAATATCTATATTTTTAGGGGAGTATACAAGGTGGAATATGTAGAGACCCGAAACTTGATGTACATGTACATTACATTACTTTTGTGGAATACTTAATACATAACAAAAACAGACACACAAGGACCGTAATAGTTTAGTGTCTTTGTAAACTCGGAATATAAACATCTGATCATGTTGAATGATCTTCAACATCTCCCATAACGATATTCCCCCTTTTTGTTTCCTTACCTAAAACCTTTCTTCATTTCCTGGGGAAAATAAAAAATAAAAAGGGTGAGCTCAAATGCTCAGTAAGGGCAAGCATAAAGAACATAAAACAATCCATAAACATTTGAAAGAAAAAACTTGAACATGAAATCTAAACATTAAAAACTTGAGAAAAGACATAAATCTTGGAAGTACGTAAGGCATATATGATAAATTAACATCAATCATGATAAAATAGCATGGTAATAAAACATGTAATTGTGGAAACCATTCCGCACTTTTTATGATTTCCATAGTAGCCAAGGCATTGCTGCCAAGACCATCTTAGTGGACAAAGTCCCTTTCTGAATCGAGTTCACTCCTCGTTTCAGTCCTGTAACACTGAACCGGATTAACTTACCGTTCCAACCAAGTCTATCTCATGAGATATAAATCTTTACCCAATGAATTGGAGGGAGTTATAGGTCCCACCCATCTCAGAATGAAATCATTCTTACTTGTACCACGACATAAACATAAATCATTCATCATAACCCAATGAATAAAATGTGTTTCATAATCATCATCACATCATACCATAATACATATAAAACAAATGGATATCATTTCATCAAAAGAAAAGTGAAACCATGTAAATCATAGAGACATTATACTTGAAACAAACACATATGAAATAATGTCATCTTAGATGGAAAATATTTTTGATAAAACACTTGAAATGAAATCTTGAGGAAAATATCCTTTATTCTTCAAAATCATTTTCTTTTCAAAAAATTCCATGAAATTTTAAAAGAAAAGGGTTTTTCTGAAAATAATCATGCAATATTGTAGAGGAATCTTTATGAAAAGGAGGCGTTACGAAACCATAAAAATTCGTTTCACGCCGTATAAGATAAAAATAACATTCTCCTCGTACTTTTGTTGGAAAAGTCAAAAACTACCTCGTAATGTAAACAAAAGAAAGATTCCTTACATACCATGTAGTAAAAGTCAAAATGGGTAAAAAGGACATTAAACATACATAAAAACACTTTTAGAAAACATGTACATGGATGATAACAATAACCCTAGTAAATACTTACGTATAAGCAATCTCAGATAAAAATGTGATTTGAAAAATTATCCATTACCATATGTCAATATGCCTCGTATGTATCTAAACCTCCTGTATAATGATTTAAATAATGTTATTGACTTATTAAAGAATCATATTCATTGTTATGATATCATATATTGTTTACTTATGACTTTATATTACCCGTTCTTTTGTAAATTTGATGTAAAAGCAGCGACTTGAGTAAAATCGTTTCATTTATTGTACGTGTTCCGACTTGTTGTTCTTAATATTATTACTTATATCCTTATTTAATTAATTCCATAATTTAAAACATGATTTTTAGATAATATATATATTTATCATATACATATATATATGACAGATTGATAAATGGAATGAAATACACCGTTCATGGAGACGGTAAGCTGTAGGTACGCATGAACGCTGTTTTTGTTTCCTTATCAAATTGAATGGAATTAAGTAGATGAAATACATATATATATACATAAATCTAGTATCATTATTATGTCATATATTTAATTATTATTCATTATATATACTTTATAATAAGTCATGAATGGTTAACATGGAGAATGAATCTCATCGCGTCGTGGAGACGGTAGTCCGTACGTACGCACGAGCGATGATACCATTCCCATGATCGTGGAATTGTATTAGAAAGTATGTATACTATTTCAGAATCAATATATCTTTAAAATAATCATATATATATTTATTATTTACACCATTATACCCATCCAAGTAAGGTGGTGGTGGAAAATAGATTACACCACGGCGTGGAGACGGTATTCCGTACGTACACACGCGCGATGATTTCGTTTTTCGTAGGATTTATTGAAGGTGAAATAGGGTTATTTCATATTTATAATAACATAACATTATATGAGTGACATTTATGTTATTAGTTCATAATGAAACAACTAATGAAGAGGAATTAGAAGAAGAAATAAGTTTGAAAGAATCAGTAGAAGAGATTACCACTTCTTCGAAGCACCTCCTTTAAAATTCTTCTTAGGGAACTAGGGTTGGTATTTTGAGAAGAAAAGTACCTATATAAGGTTTCTATGGAATTGGGTAAGTGAAATGGGTAGATTTTGGCCGAGCTTCAATGCTCAAAATGGTTTGAGGAAAAGAGGGATGAGGTGCCCTTTTATAAGGGAGGAGAGGGGCACGTTTGGAATTACTAAAAATAGCATTTTATTATAAAGTCATATTCGGTTTTTAATAGCTCTAAATTGATTTATTTCAAAGATAAGGTGTGAATGAGTCGAAATACTCTCATCCAATATATTTTAGACAAGTCTAGGTATTTTTTTTAACCTTATCATTTAGATTTAACTTTAAGTTAAATAAGTTTACTTTTACCGTGTCTTCTTGTTTTCTTACACTATAATGTAAATAAACATACTATAAAAGCCAAAAGAACCCAGAGTTGTTTACTATTAATATATATAACCTTATCTAAGTCATGTTTCCAAACCATAGATTTTTAGGAATAAAATATCAATTAATAATATAATATTTGTTTTAAAAACTATTTTATGTCAATTTCGACACTATTTGGTAATTGATTTTTTTGAAAATCAGAACTGAATTATTAGTTCAAAAAAAGATAATTAAATCCATAATAACATGTCATATTAACCTATAAAATTATTGGAATTCATAAAAAGTCTCAAATTTCATTTATTTGAGTATTTATAATATCAATTATGTCAATATTTTATTAATGAGATAATTATTTCATCATCATTGTGTCATAAATAAATTAAATTATTTAATGTCTAAAAATTATAAATAAAATACCATTAGGTAGGAAATCTTTTTATCTTTCTAATGAATATTTATAGTCTAATTTATCTTATGTATAACCCTATATTAAAAATGAATTATTTATTAAACTTTGATTTTAACTATTTTAACCCTTCTTGATATAAATTAATAATAAATGTTCTAAACTAATCCAAGTGGACCTAAATGGTAATATTTTATTCCTAAGGATGTTTTTTGTCGAATTACACTTATACCATAGAATTAGTACATGTTTTAGGGTAATAATAATATCATGTTTACCCTTAATTACCCTGTTTACTTTTAACCGTGGTAAATAAAAGTAAAAAGTTACTATTCACCAAAAATTATTTTCATCTCATTGAACCACATTTTAGTCCTTGATATTAACTATGCCTCTTGGGTTTTTGAAATTCCACTCACATAAGTGGTAAAATTATGTTTTATGTGAATTTCCAAATTCTCCTAGGAGGTGGGTAAAAGACGGTGAAAAGTTCAATAAAATTTTTATATATCTAAAATTATTATCAAATTACTCCAATGAATTACATTGAACATATATAGGTATTATGTATCAATTTTGACCTAAAATAAATTTAAAAAAAATAAATAAATATTTAAATAAAAAGTCGGTTTTTAAATAGTAACCCAGTGTTTTCACTATTCATGAAAAATTGAAAGTTTTCAGAAAAATACCAAAATATCACCCTAGGCTAATTTCGATATTCAAAATCCAAAAATGAAGTCCATTTTGGAAAATAAAATTTCAAAAAGTGGGTATTACTATTCATAACGGATAGTTCTTAATAATATTATAATAATATCTCGTTTAGTGAAACTTGGTATTGCGTACAACACACGCTATCGTGGAAGGTCGCGATTGCGTGTAATGCAAGACAAGTCAGGGATATGTGTAGTGAAAGCTCCTTTTGGTGTAGCATACAACACAAGACATCAATAAAATTAAAAAGAATATTTTTTATAAAATATCGGGGTGTTACATTCTACCCCCCTTAAAATGAATTTCGCCCTCGAAATTCGTCGGGGTTGTAAATGGTTTACTACTCAAAAGTTTCTTTAATAGAATCCCACATCGTAAAAAGGAATACCAAAACCAATCTTTAAAAACTTAATTATGAAACGTAACAGTTACCCAAATAAACTAATCACTGGGTTTCCAGATAGGTGAAAATATGGATATCGAAGAAAAATATAACCGTCATGTTTTGATGGAGAGTGGTAGAGAACATGGCTATGGAAAATCCATCAATCACAAAGACAATGATTTGTGATGATCTACGGTACCATCTAATTCATCGGATATAAGGGCACTAGGAAAACATTTTTGGTTTTTAAGGTCATTTCCCTAATGTTGAAGAAATTGGAATTAGAAGAAATACTTTCTTGATTTTGGTACAATCTCACCGTTGGTCGTTCCATGGAAAATTTACACTTCATATATTAAATAAATAAAGTTGAATTTGTCATTCGTGAAGTGTTAGCAGATCATGTGATAGAATGATGGGTCATTCCATCTGTCTCAAACAAAAGGTTAGTAAAAGTTATCAAAAATACATAAGTCCATCTACAGTGATATTAATCATATATGGTTCCTATAATGGACTTATACTTCTTATATAATACCGCTTAATATAATAAAACTGGTTTATACTAAACAGGGACTTCTTGTAGGCCAGTGGTAGGTGATAAAGGCCAGTCACACTTCGGTTGTGGGTTCGATTCCCATAGCCTTGTCCGACGCGATGGGTTGTCGCTCGTCCTGCAGGTTGTCCTTTTTCTAAAACTACATTATTATAACTTTCCATAAATAATATCGAAAAAAGTTCTATCCTTAAACAATACTAACTTATGTCCAATATAATCCATTCCAATATTTAGGCTTATCTAATATACTTCGGCCCAAGCTCATATTATAAAGAAAATTATTACTTGAAATGTCGCATAACAATCACGTGAATGCCATCATTTATCCCCCATATATCATAAGATATATATTGTTGGTCACATTCCAATCATGTGAATAACATAATCATGTATTCTCTTGAAATATGAATATCCGTTGAACCTTATTGAAAACATGAATGCTATCAAAAGTTAACTCTTTCCTCATACCAAAATTCCAAAATTCTATATACTCAAACTATAATATCACTTAGTCCTTATATCAGTCATGAGCTCATGAATACAATAAAATATCTCATTATCTTCTTATCCCTTCATTATACGCATATCATCTACTTTCCAAAAATATCTGAATAACCGTTCATGGTTACCTGTACCATTCAACATATACATTCAAATACTTTAGAAAAAACAATAGTGTAACATTCCTTATATTATTCTTTATTCCATAGTACCATTAACTATACAACATAACTCTTGATAACCATAAAATCATTCCACTACCTTCTTAAACAACTGATTGGGCTTCAACACTTCTTTCATCTCATATATCATTTGTAGTCTCTTCATCATCATCGACATAAATACTACACATGTGACCATGCTGATTCTCTTCATGAGATTTTCCCTTAGGGAATTGGTTTGCATAATGCCCGTACATTCCACATTTAAAACATTTAACCATTGTTGATGTCTTAAAAATACCATTATCCTTGTTCATGGTGTTAACTAAACCTTTTCCTTTGCAATTATTGGATTTGTGTCCTTCTTTTCCACACCCAAATCATCTTTCAGTTCCTTTGAAACATTCTCCCTGATGCCTCTTCCCACATGATTTACATGAGGGAAATTTAACTTTCTTTCCTCTATGATCATCATGAAACTCCATCTTTCTCTTATTAGCTGAGTCAGAAAAATTACCAAAGTTGAGATTATTGATCATATTATGAGATTGCTGATTAGGAATAATAATGGTATGTGGACCTCCAGATCCAATTTCATTTGGTTTCTCAGTAAGAATATCATTCTATTGTCCATCATATCCTCCATTATCGTGAATCTTCCTATTTCCATCCATTTTCTAAAACCCAAAAAGAATAGTGTGAGAGGCAAAAATCATGCTAGGGAAAACTACATAGTAAAGGGGGAGTACCGTCAATATCTAACATCTTAGGTTAAATTATATGATCGTTACCATTGTTCTAGGACTATATCCTATACGTATACTTATCCTTAGGGAAATCCCTAGACATACCTTAGAAATATATCTAGGGATCTCACTAACGTTTTTGCATCCTAGTTTCCAAAGGTTTACTAAACCTTTCCTCTGATACCATCTGTAGAGACCTGAAACTTTACGTACATGTACATTACATTACTTTTGCGGAATAATTAAAACATAACAAAAAAATACACACAAGAACCATAATAGTTTAGTGTCTTTGTAAAATCAGAATATAAACATCTAATCATGTTGAAAGATCTTCAACATATCCCATAACGATCGCCCCTTTTTGTTTCCTTACCTAAAACATTTCCTTATTTCCTGGGGAAAATAAAACTTAAAAAGGGTGAGCTCAAATTCTCAGTAAGGGAAAGCATAGATAACATAAAACAATCCATAAACATTTGAAAGCAAAACCTTGAACATGAAATCTAATCATTAAAAACTTGAGCAAAGACATAAATCTTGGAAGTACGTAAGGCATATTTCATAAAGGAACATCAATCATGATAAAATAGCATGGTAATGAAACATGTAATTGTGGCAACCATTTATCACTTGTTATGATTTCAATAGTATCCAAGGCATTTCTACCAAGACCATCTTAGTGGACAAAGTCCCTTTCTGAATCGAGTTCACTCCTCGTTTCAGTCCTGTAACACTGAACCAGATTAACTTACCGTTTCGGCCATGTATATATCATGAGATATAAATCTTTACCCAGTGCATTGGAGGGAGATATAGGTCCCACCCATCTCATAATGAAATCATTCTTACTTGTTCCACAACATAAACATAAATCATTCATCATAACCCAATGAATAAAATGGGTTTCATAAGCATCATCCCATCATAACATAATCCATATAAAACAAATGGATATCATTTCATCATAAGAAAAGTGAAACCGTGTAAATCATAGAGACATTATACTTGAAACATACACATATGATATAATGTCATCTTAGATGGAAAATATTTTTGATAAAACACTAGAAATGAAATCTTGAGGAAAATATCCTTTATTCTTCAAAATCATTTTCTTTTCAAAAAATGCCATGAAATTTTAAAATAAAAGGGTTTTTTGAAAATAATCATGCAATCTTGTAGAGGAAGCTTTATGAAAATGAGGCGTTATGAAGCCATAAAAATCCTTTCACGCCGTATAAGTTAAAAATAACATTCTCCTCGTACTTTTGTCGAAAAAGTCAAAAAGTACCTCATAACATAAACAAAAGAAAGATTCCTTACATACCATGTAGTAAAAGTCAAAATGGGTAAAAAGGACATTAAACATACATAAAAACACTTTTAAAAAACATGTACATTGATGATAACAATAACCCCAGTAAATACTTAAGTATAAGTAATCTCGGATAAAAATGATATTTGAAAAATTATCCCTTACCTTATGTCCAATATGCCTCGTATGTATCTGAACATCCTGTATAATGATTTAAATAATGTTATTGACCTATTACAGAATCAAATTCATTGTTATGATATCATATATTGTTTACTTATGACTTTATATTACCCGTTCTTTTGTAAATTCGATGTAAAAGTAGCGACTTGGGTAAAATCATTTCATTTATTGTACGTGTTTCGACTTATTGTTCTTAATATTATTACTTATATCCTGATTTACTTAATTACAGAATTTAAAACATGATTTATATATAATATATATATTCATCATATACATATATGTATATGATAGATCACTAAATGGAATGAAATACACCGTTCATGGAGACAGTAAGCCATACGTATGCATGAACGCTGTTTTCGTTTCCTTATAAAATTGAATGGAATTAAGTAGATGAAATAAATATATATATACATAAATCCAGTATCATTATTATGTCATATATTTTATTATTATTCATTATATATACTTTATAATCATTCATGAATGGTTAACATGGAGAATGAATCTCATCATGTCGTGGAGACGGTAGTCTGTACGTACGCACGAGCGATGATACCATTCCCATGATCGTGGAATTGTATTGGAGTGTATGTATACTATTTTAGAATCAATATAGCTTTAAAATAATCATATATATTGTTATTATTTACACCATTATACCGATCCAAGTAAGGTGGTGGTGGAAAATTGATTACACCACGACGTGGAGATGGTATTCCGTACGTACACACACGCGGTGATTTCGTTTTCCGTAGGATGGATTGAAGGTGAAATAGGGTTATTTCATATTTATAATAACATAAAAGTATATGAGTGATACTGATGTTATTACTTCATAATGAAACAACTAATGAAGAGGAAGTAGAAGAATAAATAAGCTTGAAAGAATCAGTAGAAGAGATTACCTCTTCTTCGACGCACCTCCTTTAAACTTCTTCTTAGGGCACTAGGGTTGGTATTTTGAGAAGACCAGTAACTATATAAGGTTTATAGGGAAGTGGGGAAGTGAAATGGGTAGAGGTTGACCGAGATTCAAGGCTCAAAATGTTGTGAGGAAGAGAGGGATGAGGTGCCCTTTTATAAGGGAGGAGCGGGGCACCTTTGGAATAACTAAAAATATTATTTTATTATTAAGTCATATTCGGTTTTTAATAGATCCAAATTGATTTATTTCGAAGCTAAGGTGGGTATGGGTCGCAATCATCTCATCCAATATAATTTAGACATGTTTAGGTATCTATTTTAACCTTATCATTTAGATTTAACTTTAAGTTAAATAAGTTTACTTTTACCTTGTATTCTTGTTTTCTTACACTATAAGGTTAATAAACTTACTATAAAGAGCCAAAAAAACCCCAATTTGTTTATTATTAATATATATAACCTTATCTAAGTCATTTTCCCGAACCTTATATTTTTAGGAATAAAATATCAATTAATAATATAATATTTGTTTTAAAAACTATTTTATGTCAATTTCTACACTATTTGGTAATTGATTTTTGTAAAAATCATAACAGAATGATTAGTTCGAAAAAAGTTAATTAAATCCATAATAACATGTCTTTTTAACCTATAAAATTAGTGGAATTTATAAAAAGTCTCAAATTACATTTATTTGAGTATTTATATTATCAATTATTTCAATATTTCATTAATGAGATAATTACTGCATCATCATTGTGTCATAAATAAATTAAATTATTTAATGTCTAAAAATTATAAATAAAATACCATTAGGTAGGAAATCTTTTTATCTTTCTAATTAATATTTATATTCGAATTTATCTTATGTATAACCCTATATTAAAAATTAATTAGTTATTATACGTTGATTTTAACTATTTTAACCCTTCTTTAAATAAATTAATAATAAATGTTCTAATCTAATCCAAGTGGACCTAAATGGTCATATTTTATTCTTAAGGTTTTTTTGGTCGAATTAAACATATCCAATATAATTAGTACATGTTTTAGGGTAATAATAATATCATTTTTACCCTTGATTACCCTGTTTACTTTTAACCGTGGTAAATAAAAGTAAAAAGTTACTATTCACAAAAAATTAATTTCATCTCATTGAACCACATTTTAGTCCTTGATATTAACCATGCCTCTCGGATTTTTGAAATTCCACTCACAGAAGCGGTAAAATTATGTTTTATGTGAATTTCCAAATTCTCTTAGAGGTGGGTAAAAGACGGTGAAAAGTTCAATTAAATTTTTATATATCTAAAATTATTATAAAATGACTTCAATGAATTACATTGAACATATATAGGTATTATGTATCAATTTTTACCTAAAATAAATTTAAATAAAATAAATAATTATTTAAATAAAAAGTCGGTTTTTAAATAGTGACCCACTGTTTTCACTATTCATCAAAAATTGAAAGTTTTCAGAAATATACAAAAATATCACCCTAGGCTAATTTAGATATTCCGAATCCAAAAATGACGTCCATTTTGGAAAATAAAATTTCAAAACGTGGGTATTACTATTCATAATGGCTAGTTCATAATAATATTATAATAATATCTCGTTTAGTGAAACTTGGTATTGCGTACAACACACGCTATCATGGAAGGTCGCGATTGCGTGTAATACAAGACAAGTCAGGGATACGTGTAGTGAAAACTCCTTTTGGTGTAGCATACAACACAAGACATCAATAAAATTAAAAAGAATATTTTTTATAAAATATCGGGGTGTTACAAAAAAAATGACAACCAATATTGTAAGAACAACCACATATTCTCTTAATACTCAAGCCATGATGATATCTGTATTCACTTTCTCCATTGATGTAGTGGGATGATGAACTCACAGTCTGTCATATTTGAAGTTATTTAGCCTTCATATAAGTCCCAATTAGGATCTATGTGACCATTGAGGGGTGGGGGGAGGAAATAAGTGGTCATATATTTTTTATTGCATCTTATTTTAAAATAATCATCACCTATAGTTAGAGAAAAATGGGTATGCTGAAACAAAATATACAATCACACCCATAAGAACACTAGAATATATAATGTTCGATACTAAATTAGTTTTTCTAGTCCTTAGTAAGATCTATAAAAAATACTATATCACATGGTTCACTATAAAAAAATCCTTTTGGTTTACATAAATAAGGTTATATCCATCGCTTCTGTTTTAATATAGTCTATTGACAGTCCATGTAATTCTAACACAGTTGACATGATAATAAATGTTTTGAAATAATGGTATTGACCTCCACTAATAGGATTTAACACATCATTACTATGGAACATGGATTCTTAAAACACATGTTTCTAAAACTCAGTTTTTATTCTTATATTTTATAAATACCATTGAATAAGAACATTTGATTCATTATTCATCCATATTTTTACCTCCCTTTTAGAACTCTCCATATTTTTCACAACATTATACATGATTTGTAATAAATATACATATATAAAAATAAAAAATGTTGTTTTTTTTATTATCATGCTTCTATCTTTTTGATATTCACAATACAACATCAATCAATCATTTTAATTACCAAGAATTTATATAATTCAAAGATCATGAAAACTTCTCCTGTAGACTCACCATTTAAAACTAAAGATTTTTCTTTCTTAAAAACATACACGATCATCAATTTCTAATATTTAAAACAATTCTTGAATATGTAGACATATTAATTTATCTTATTTTATGATATATGTAAATAACACACACCCTTCAGTTTATATATTTACACAAAAACAACACCACAATATTCTCTAAAAATATTCATGTCTTAAAATATAAATGTATTGACATATGTATCTTTAATATATAAAAATTATGTTTATGGATACCTTGTTTTATGGGTACCAACTCATAGTTCAACTACATTTTTTTTATCTCAAAATAAATGATTTGTTCGTTTCTCTCTAACATAGACAATTTATTATCCCTGAATCATTTTTATTGTGGGCCATTTAATTATGTTATCCATTCAAGTACAAAAAAATTCATCTGCATGATCAATTATCCAATTTGAACAATTTTAAAATATAGTTGAATATTTGTGTCCATAGATTCACCATCATAAACTGTCACGTATCCAAATTTAACTATATGGATATATACTTATGCAAAAATTTAGATACATAGTATTCCATTAAGCTATATCAATTTTCCTATGTATTAAAACCCATATGTGGATATGAGGATTCAAGTACATCATCCGGAGATCTTTCAAATAGCTACTAAAATTTAACTTTTACCCTTTTTGAATTTCTTCCTTATTTCAAACTTCATCCAAAAAGTTATTTCAATAATCATGATAACCAATACCATGATATTTGAAATTTATAATAAAAATTCACATTGCATCATCAGATTTGGAACTTTCCTATAAAATAAACGTATTTATGTGTTGAAAATAAAATATAACACTAAGTGCATCCCCACTTCTTATTCATCATCTTATTCACCAATCCAACAATGATAACTCATAACCTATTGGTATTAATAATCCCCCCTTTTGATTTTTGTGTCATCCAATGAACAAAAATCACGAAAACATGAGTTATAGATCACTATCCAACAATTCTATGACTACATGATCTAGTCTTGTGCAGTAAACAAGAATCATTGAATATTGATACTGTGATTTCCATAAATTAGTGAAAAAAATAATTCCTAACTTATTTAATTACTCAAAGCATCATTATCACATATTTAAAATGAAAAACAGACTTCCACGTGTGAGAAATATTTCTTGAAACTGTTTCAAAAAACTTTTAAACAAATTCAAACAAATCACAAAATGTTGGCTGCATCAAAACATACCCCTTTAAACCCCCTAAATATACGATCTCTAGAAATTTTTTAATCACATATCAATGGATACATCTCAAAATAATTTTATTACCATTAAAAATTTCATTATTAATAAAATATTAATATATTTTTTCCCATATTTTCACCCCCTTTATTTATAATATCCAAAGAACATAATAGATATGAGATAAAAATTACAAGACTTAGCCTAGAATAATGTGAGGATGAACACCCATAAGAAAACTTATCATCTAAAATGTATCATTCAATAATTTTTTAGTGAAAATATCATCCACCTAATCCATTGTAAGAACAAACTCTAACTTTATTTCATCTTTTTTACAATATCCTTGATGAAGTTATATTTTATATCAATGTGATTTGAAATGTAATTTTGCATCAGATTATTTATGAGATTGATAACACTTTAATTATTACAACTGAATAGAAGTTTCAACTTCACATCGACCAAAAAATCTTCCAAATATGTCTTTATCCACATCAATTGCAATGTAGCTTGAGTGGTAGCCACATACTTAGCTTATTCAGTCTGAGATTCACTGAACTTTGATTATTTGTATTCCAATACACACATATTTCTCTTATAAAGAAGACTCCCCTAGATGTGTAACTTTTTCATTGATACAACATTCCCATTATTCATTTCAATAGTTGAATATATTCAACTTCCCGTTTCTATCATACCTTATACAATAAACTATAGTTCCCTTAATGGATCTGATAATTTTTTTTGAAGACAAAAAATGTGACATTTTTTGTGAACTTTGAAATTTATCACAAAGGGTAACAAAATAAAATAGGTCTATCCTAGATAATGTTAAATGTATTAGGCATCCAATTAAAATTATGTATTCTTTAATATCAATATACATTCCAAATTCATCCTTAAAAATCTTTTTTCCCACTAAGATATGTATGGAAAGAAGTTTTGAATCTTCTATCCCAAATACTTCAAGAAGTTCCATGGAATATATTTATTGTGTTAAGAAAATGTGATCCTTATATTGGAAGATTTATTGGATAAGAAACTACCTAATTTCTTCTATAATAGTTTTTTCAAATAATATATTTATGTCTTTGGGAAAATCTTCAGAGTCTTATTCATTATTCACTTAAAATATGATATCATCAATATAAAAAATCATAATGAGAGAAACCATTGATTTTCATTTATGTAGTGTTTTCTGTCCAATATTCCTTTCTTGAAGTTATGTTTTTTAATAGGAATTCATATTATAATACTAATATTTCTATTATTTCTTTGACCCATATAAATCCTTCTTCAACTTAAATTAAAAGTTCCATTCTTTTCTAAGTAAGGAACCACTAGGATACTCAATATAGAATTGATATTATAATTTTATATTAAGTGTTTGAACTAGTGATAAGGTCTCTTCAAAGCCAATGTCTTCAACCTATGAATATCCCTTATAAACTAGTCTGTCATTATTTTTTACCACTTCAAAATTTTCATTAATATTATTCTAGAAAATAAAAATTGTTCCAATCATATTTTTATCATTAGGTTTGGGTACCATCTCCCATGTATCATTTTATCAATCTAATCTAATTATTCATTCAAGGAATTAATCCACTATTTATTCTCCAATTACTCTTCAACGTATCTTGGATTAACCTATGAAATAAATGAGGTTTGTGAAATTACCCTTGGTGTACTTTTAGTATAAACCTACTGTTCTTATTTTCAATGATATTTGGAATATCTACCTTCTTTCTTATCCTTGGATTTGATAAACGAGGCTTTTATTTATCGTATTAAATAACAACGTCTTCCCCTCTCCCTTGCATAACACCATTACATTCATATCTACTAATGAAATCATCCTACTACTTAACAGGAACATATTTATCATGTAATCCCTTTAAATATGTATTTTCTCCTTAAATTATGCCTTTTTAATTCTTTAGCACTCTCATATTATTTGAATCAATGATTCTAGTAGTCTCTTTTTTATAGCATCAATGTCCTATACTATTCGAAGTGTATCCAAGAAAGATATCATCAACACATCTTTAATAAAAATTCCAAATATTTTCACCTTTGAATTTGATAATAAAGAGGCTATCAAATACCCTTAAGTAATTTTAAATTTGTAGACTTATTATAATACATATAATTTGGATACATTTTTAAATTTGGTCGATAGAAGTAAAATTTTTAAATGTGGACTACTATATTGTAACAACCTGAGATTTTATGAGAAGTATTCTTTTTTATTTATTTGATGCCTTGTGCTGTATGCTACACCAAGATCATATTGCGCTATATGAAACACCATATTAGCTTGCAGTATACACAACACTACTCTTGGATCGTGTTACAAAAAATTTCAAGTTTGTTTGATAGAAGTTATTCTACGCAACATTGAGTGTATAAATATATATATATTACATGTATAAATGAAATATGGTTGGATTCTATTATAAATATTAACACATGAATCTTGCACTACATGCAACCCTGACTTGGCTTGCTTTATACACAATCAAGACCTTCTTCGATAGCATTTGTAGTACGCAATACCGAGTTTCACTAAATGAGATATTATTATAATCTTATTATGAACTGGCCATTATGAATAGTAATATCCACTTTCTGAAATTTTATAAATTTTATCTTTCAAAATGGACTTCATTTCTGGATTCTGAATATCGAAATTAACCTAGGGTGAATTTTTTGTATTTTTCAGAAAACTTTCAATTTTTAATGAATAGTGTAAATTCTAGGTTAATATTTAAAATCCAATTTTTTATTTAAATAATTTTTTATTTTATTTAAATTTATTTTAGGTCAAAATTGATACATAATACCTATATAAGTTCAATGTAATTCATTGGAGTCATTTTATAATAATTTTAGATATATAAAAATTTTATTGAACTTTTCACCGTTTTTTACCCACCTCCTAGGAGAATTTGCAAATTTATATAAAACTTAATTTTACTGCTTATGTGAGTGGAATTTGGAAAATCAGAGAGAAATGGTTAATATCAAAGAGTAAAATGTGGTTTAATAAGATAAAAATAATTTTTGGTGAATATTAACTATTTACTTTTATTTAACATGGTTAAAAGTAAATAGGGTAATTAAGGCTAAAAATGATATTATTATTACCCTAAAACTTGACCTAATTCTATTGGATAAGTTTAATTCCACCAAAAATAACCTTAGGAATAAAATATTACCCTTTAGGTAAACTTGGATTGTTTTAGGACACTTATTATTATTTATTTAAAGAAGAGTTAAAAGAGTTAAAATCAATGTTTAATAACTAAAACATTTTCAATATAGGTTTATAAAAAACATAAATTAGAATATAAATATTATTTATAAAGATAAAATGATTTCCAACATAATTGTATTTTATTTATAATTTTTAGACATTAAATAATTTAATTTATCTATGACACAATGATGATGTAGTAATTACCTTATTAATTAAATATTAACACAATTGATGTTATAAATACCCAAATAAATGTAATTTGAGACTTTTTATAAATTCCACTAATTTTTAAGGTTAATATGACATGTTATTATTGATTAAATTAACATTTTTGGAACAAATAATTCTGTTATTATTTTCAAAAAAATAAATTACCAAATAGTGTCAAAATTGACATAAAATAGTTTTTAAAACAAATATTATATTATTAATTGTTAGTCTATTACTAAATATCTAAGGTTCAGACACATGACTTAGATAACGTTATATATATTAATAATGTACCACTTGGGGTTCTTTTTGCTTGGTATAGTAAGTTTAATAGCCATATAGTGTAGGAAAACAAGAAGACACCTTAAAAGTTAAATTATTTAACTTAGAGTTAAATCTAAATGATAAGGTTAAAATAGTAACCTAAACTTGTCTAAAACCTATTGGTTGAAATTATTTCGACCCATCCCAACTTTATCTTTTAAATAAATCAATTTGGAGATATTATAAACTGAATATTACTTTATTATAAAACAATATTTTATGTTTTTCCTAAGGTGCCCCTCTCATCCCTTATAAAAGGGAACCTATTCCCTCTTCTCTTTACACAGTTTTGAGCTTTCATGCTCGGAAAAACCCTGCCCATTTTCCTTCTAAAATTCCCTAGAAACATTATAGAGGTTCTAGTCTCCTAAACATACCAACTCTAGTGCCTTAATAGCAATATTAAAAGAGGTGCGTCGAAGAAGAGGTAATCTCTTCTACCAATTCATTCAAGTTTTCTTTCTTTTCAAATTATTATTCTTTATTTGTTTCATTATAAAGTAATAACATAAGTATAAATAATATTATGATATGTTATTATAAATATGAAACAACCCCATTTCACCTTCTATCCATCCTACGGAAAACGAAATCACCGCGTGTGCGTACATACAAAATACCATCTCCACGCCGTGGTGTAATATGTTTTTCCACCACCACCTTAATTGGATGGGTATAATGGTGTACATAATAACTATATATAGTTATTATAACATCATACTGATTCTGAGATATTATATCATCCACTCCAATTCAATTCCATAATTATGGGAACGATATCATCGCTCTTGCGTATGTACGGATTACCGTCTCCACGATGCGATGAGATTCATTCTCCATGTTAACCAATAAATAATTATTATAAAGTATATATAATGAATAATAATGAAATATATGACATGATAAAGCTACTGTATTTATGTATATATATATGTCATCTACTTACTTCCATTCAATTTAATAAGGAAAGGAAAACATTGTTCATGCGTACGTATGACCTACAGTCTCCATGAACAGTGTATTTCATTTCATTTATCTGTCTATTATAACTATATATACTGAATATACATGATACATAAGTCATTATTTAAATCCTGTAAGTAAGTAAATCATGATATAATTAATAATAATATCAATAACAACTAGTCCAAACACGTTCGATAAATAAAACGATTTAACCAAAAACGCTACTTTAACATGGAATTTACAAAAGAACGGGTAATATAAATTCATAAGTGAACCATATATGATATCATAACAATGAATATGATTCTTTAATAAGTCAATTACATTATTTAAAAAATTATATAGGAGGTTTGGATACGGACAAAGCATATTGGATCTAAGGTAAGGGATAATTTAGCAATCTCATTTTTTATCCGAGATTGCTCATACATAAGTATTTAATGGGGTTATATTTTTCATCCATGTACTTAAAATGTTTTTCATAAAGTGTTTAATATTCTTAAATGTATTTTTAAAGTCATGTTTATCCCTCTTTGGCTTTTAATTTGTGTTATGGAAGGAATCTTTCTTTTGTTTACCATATGTGGTATATTTTGACTTTTCCGTTAAAAGTACGAGGAAAATGTTTTTTAAGTTATACGGCATGAATGTATTTTTACGGTTTTATAATGCCTTATTTTCAAGAATATTACTTTACAAGATTTCATGATTATTTTCAACAAAATAATTTTCTTTAAAAATTTCATGGCATTTTGTGAAAAGAAAATGATTTTGAAGAAGAAAGGATATTTTCCTCAAGAATTCATTTCAAGTGTATTGTCAAAAATATTTTCCATCTAAGATGACATTATTTATTATGATTATGATTCAAGTATAATGTCTCTACTATTTAAATTATTTCAATTTTATTATGATGAAATGATATCCATTTGTTTCATATGGATTATGTTATGATGGGATGATGTTTATGAAACCCATTTTATTCTTTGGGTTATGATGAATGATTTATGTTTATGTTGTGGCACACATAAGAATGATTTCAATAAGAGATGGGTGGGACCTATATCTCCCTAAAATGCATTGGGTAAAGATTTATATCTCATGAGAAAGACATGGTTGGAACGGTAAGTTAATCCGGTACAGTTATACAGGACTGGAACGAGGAGTGAACTTGCTTCAGAAAGGGACTTTGTACACTAAGATGGTCTTGGAAGAAATGACTTGGCTACTATGGAAATCATATCATGTGCTTAATGGTTTTACACAATTAATTTTTTTATTACCATGCAATTTTATCACGATTGATGTTCCTTTATGACCTATGACTTACGTACTGCCAAGATTTATCTCACAACTCAAGATTTTGATGTGTAAACTTCATGTTCATGTTTTTAAGTTCAAATGTATATATTTTGTTTTATTTTCTCCATTCTTACCCTTACTAAGAATTTGAGCTCACCCTTTATATATTTTCTTTTCCCTAGGATTTAAAGAAAGGTTTTAGGTAAGAAAACAAAATGGGGTGATCTTTATGGGATATATTGAATATCTTTCACCACGATTAGAGTATAATATTCCAAGTTTCCAAAGGCACTAAAATATTACGGTTCTTGTGTGTCTTTTTTTTGTTATGTATTAAGTATTCCGCAAAATTAATGTAATGTCCATGTATGTCAAGTTTGGGGTCTCTACAATTGGTATTAGAGAGAGGATTAGTTAACCTTTGGAAACTAGGATGTGAAAACTTTTGTGAGATCCCTAGATATATTTCTAAGGTATGTCTAGGGATGTCTCTAAGGTTAAGTATAAGTATAGGTTATAGTCCTAGAATTATGGTAAAGATCATATAATTAAACCTAAGATGTTATATATTGAAGGTAATCCCCATTTATTAGGTTGTTTTCCTAGAATGATTTCTGCCTCTCACGCTGTTCTTTTTGGGTTTTAGACGATGGCTGGAACTCGAAGGAACCATATTGATCAATGTAATGGAAAATGCAATGATTGTCCTTCTAAACAACCAAATGTGATGGGAGATGGAGTGAAAAATCTTATTTCTATATTTATACAAGCTATGAATCATTCTAGGCTTCTAAATGAGCAGAGAAAGGAACAATATTGTATTGAGTCCTTCATGAGGCAACGTCCACCTTCTTTCAGCGAGTCTTCTGATCCACTTGTTGCTGAATAATGGATCAGTACCATTGAAAAGATATTTTCCATATTTCTTTGTAAGGAGCATGAAAAATTTATTTTTCCTATTTACCGGTTAGAAGGTGAAGCAGACCAGTGGTGGAATCTAATTAAGAATACAAGGCCCCAAGATAAAATTTAATCCATGGAATGAGACGAGTTCAAGAAATTGTTTTTCAATAAGTACTTCCCTCGTATTCTCTGAAAAAATATGGAAAAGGAGTTCCTTGAGATTAAGCAAAATGATGATGAATCTGTTGGTATATACGAAGCAAACTTTACAAGGCTTGCAAGGTATGCATCTGGTTTTATCATCCAACCTGAAAGTAAAGTTGATCGATTCTTCAGTGTCTTAAGACCAAGTCTTTGAAGGGAATTAGCGATAAGAGACTTCAGTAGCTATGAATAAATTGCGCGTTGTGCTATCATGGTAGAACTGGAAGTTTTTGTAACATATCCATCTCATGGTTTTGACAAGAAACGAAAGATGGAGTTAAAGGAAAAACCGCAGAACAATGGTGAAAAGAAGGTGAATTTTTCTTTATGCTCAAAGTGTGTAATGAAGCATGGTTGAGATTGTGTAAAAGGTACTATAAAATGTTTCAAGTGTGGAAAATAAGGTTTTCGAGCATATGAGTGTCTACGTAATGGAAAAAAGGTAGTGAATGATGAGAATAGAGAAAAGAATACAGAAAATGCACCACCAACACTTCAATGCTTCAAGTGCAAGGAAATGGGGAATTATGATAACCAATGCCCTAATCCAAGGTTTAATGATGATAAACCTCAATAGAATCTTAAGGTAAAGGAAAAAGGGATGTCACATGTGATCACTATTAGCGATGTTGAGTATGACAATGATTTAGTAGAATGATTATGTGTTTATGTAACAGGATTCCGAAATACTGTTGTGGAATCTCATTTATAGTATTGTGGAATATTGGAATATCTATTTATTGGTTTATTGTGGTTTTTAATAATTATAAGGTTCCGGTAACCATGAAAAGTGATTGAAATATATTTGGAAAGAAGATGATATGTGCACAATGAAGGGATAAAGATAAAATGAAATGAGCTCATTAATGATATAAGGACAAAGTGGTATCATGGTTTGAGTATATAGAAATTTTGGGATTTTGGTATGTGGAAAGTGTTAAGTTTTGACAGCATTCATGTTTTCACTAAGGTTCTATTGTAATTCATGTTTCAAAAGAATACATGATTAACGTATTCACATGTTTGTAATGTGACCAAAAAGATATATCTTATGATATATGAGGGATAAATTATGGTATTCATGGGCTTGTTATGTGACCTTTCATGTAATTGTTTTCTTTATTCTATGAGATTGGACATATGTATTTTAGATAAGCCTAAAGATTGAAATGGATTATGTTGGACATCAGATAGTATTATTTAAGGATAGAACTTGTTTTCAGATATTATATCTGGAATGTTATAATAGTATAGTTTTAGAAAAAGGATAACCCACACGATGGGCGACAACCTGTCGCGTCGGACAGGGTTGCGGGAATTGAACCCACAACCGAAGTGCGACAGGCCTTTATCGCCTACCTTTGGGCTACAGGAAGTCACCGGTTAATAGAAACAAGTTTTATTTTATTAAGCGGTATGATATATGAAGTATAAGTCCATTTTTGGAATCATATATGATTAACCTCACCATAGATGGACTTATGTATATTTGATAACTTTTTCTAACCTTTTGCTTGAGACAGATAGAAGGAACCATCATTCTATCACATAATCTGCTAACACTTCACGAATGAAAAATTCAACATCATTTCTTTAAGATATGACGTGGAAATTGTTCAAGGCACGAACAACACTGAGATTGTACCAAAATCAATTAAGTATTTATTTTAATTCATAAATTCTTCCACATTAGGGAAATGATCTTGAAAACCAAAAATGATGTCCTATTTCCCTCATATATGATGAATCGGATGGTACCTTAGATCATCAAAAATTTATGTCATTGTGATTGTTGGATTTTTTATAGCCATGTTCTCTACCACTCTCCATCAGAACTGGATGGTCATATTTCTCTTCCATATCCATATTTTCACAAATGTTCTCTTATGTGGAAACCCAATGTTTAGTACATTTGGGTAACCGTTAAGTTTCATACTTTAGTTTTTAAAGATAAGTTTTAGTATTCCTTTTTACGATGTGGGTTTCTATTAAAGAAACTTTCAAGTAGAAAACCATTTATAACCCCAATGAATTTCAAGGGAGAAATTCATTTTAAGGGTGGTAGAATGTAACAACCCGAGATTTTATGAGAAGTATTATTTTTAATTTATTTGATGTCTTGTGTTGTATGATACACCAAGATCATCTTGCACTATAAAAAACACCTTATTAGCTTGCAGTATATGCAACACTATTGTTGGATCTTGTTACACAAAATTTCAAGTTTGTTTGATAGAAGTTATTCTACGCAACATTCAGTGTATATATATATATATATTCAATGTATAAATGAAATATGGTTGGATTCTATTATAAAAAACAACACAAGAATATTTCACAACACGCAACCCTGACTTGGCTTGCTTTACACGCAATCATGACCTTCTTCGATAGCATGTGTAGTGCCCAATACCGAGTTTCACTAAATGAGATATTATTATAATATTATTATGAACTGGCCGTTATGAATAGTAATTCCCACCTTTTCATTTTTTTATAAATTTTATCTTTCAAAATGGACTTCATTTTTGGTTTCAGAATATCGAAATTATCCTAGAGTGATTTTTTGGTATTTTTCTGAAAACATTCTATTTTTAATGCATAGTGAAAACAGGGGGTTACTATTTAAAAACTGAATTTTTATTTAATTAATTAATTATTTTATTTGAATTTATTTTAGGTCAAAATTGATACATAATACCTATATAAGTAAAAATGTAATTCATTGGAGTCATTTTATAACAATTGTAGATATATAAAAATTTTATTGAACTTTTCACCTTCTTCTACCCACCTCCTAAGAGAATTTGAAAATTTACATAAAACGTAATTGTACCGCTTCTGTGAGTGGAATTTAGAAAATCCGAGAGACACAGTTAATCTCAAGGAGTAAAATGTGGTTCAATAGTATAAAAATAATTTTTGGTGAATAGTAACTTTTTACTTTTATTTACCACGGTTAAAAGTAAATAGGGTAATTAAGGGTAAAAATGATATTATTATTACCCTAATACATGTCATAATTCTATTGGATAAGTTTAATTCGACCAAAAACAACATTAGGAATAAAATATTACCCTTTTGGTCCACTTGGATTAGTTTAGGACACTTATTATTATTTTATTTAAAGAAGAGTAAATGGAGTTAAAATCAATGTTTAATAACTCAAACATTTTTAATATAGGGTTTTAAATAATATAAATTAGACTATAAATATTAATTATAAATCCAAAAATATTTCCTACATAATGGTATTTTATTTATAATTTTTAGACATTAAATAATTTAATTTATTTATGACACAATGATGATGCAGTAATTACCTTATTAATGAAATATTAACATAATTGATGTTATAAATACACATATAAATGTAATTTGAGACTTTTAATAAATTCCACTAATTTTTTAGGTTAATATTACATGTTAGTATTGATTCAAATAACTTTTTTTGAAATAATCATGCTGTTATGATTTTCACAAAAATGAATTACCAAATAGTGTCAAATTTGACATAAGATAGTTTTTAAAACAAATATTATATTATTAATTGTTATTATATTACTAAAAATCTAAGTTTCGAACAAATATATTAGATAAGGTTATACGTATTAATAATGAACCACTTGGGGTTAGTTTGTCTTGGTATAGTAAGTTTATTAACCATATAATGTAAGAAAACAAGAAGACACGATAAAAGTTGAATTATTTAACATAGAGTTAAATCTAAATGACATGTTAAAATAGTAACCTAATATTGTCTAAAACCTATTGGTTGTGATAATTTATACCCATTCCCACTTTAGCTTATAAATAAATCAATTTGGAGATATTATAAACCGAATATGACTTTATTATAAAATAATATTTTACGTTTTTCATAATGTGCCCCTCTCCTCCCTTATAAAAGGGCACCTCCTCCCTCTTATCTTTACACAATTTTGAGCATTAATGCTTGGCCAAACCCAGACCATTTCCCTTATCAACTTCCCTAGAAATATTATAGTGGTTCTGGTCTCCTCTAAAGACCAAATCTAGTACCTTAAGAGGAATCTTAAAAGAGGTGCGTCGAAGAAGAGGTAATCTCTTCTACCGATTCATTCAAGTTTTCTTTCTTTTAAACTTCTTATTATTTAGTTTTTTCATTATAAAGTAATAAAATTAATATCAATAATATACTGATATTTTATTATAAATATGAAACAACCCCATTTAACCTTCTATCCATCCTACGGAAAACAAAATCACCGCACGTGTGTACGTAAGAAATACTGTGTCCACGCCGTGGTGTAATCTGTTTTTCCACCACCACCTTACTTGGATGGGTATAATGGTGTAAAGAAAAACTATATATTTTTATTATAACATCATACTGATTATGAGATATTGTATCATCCTATCCAATTCAATTTAATAATTATGTTAACGATATCATCGCTCATGCGTACGTACGGATCACCGTCTCCATGACGCGATGAAATTCATTCTCCATGTTAACCATTAAAGAATGATTATAACATAAATATAATGAATAATAATGAAATATATGACATGATAAAGATAATATATATATATATATATATATTTCATATACTTACTTCCATTCAAGTCAATAAGGAAAGGAAAACAACATTCATGCGTATGTACGGTCTACCGTCTCCATGAACGGTGTATTTCATTTCATTTATCTATCTATTATATATATATACTGAATATATATGATATATAAATCAAGATTTACATTCTGGAAATAATTAAATCATGATATAAGTAAAAATAATACCAAGAACAACAAGTCAAAACACGTACGATAAAATAAACGACTTTACTGAAAACAATGCTTTAACATCGAATTTACAAAAGAACATGTAATATAAAGTTATAAGTGAACCATATATGATATCATAACAATGAATATGATTCTTTAATAAGTCAATGAAATTATTTAAATCATTATACAGGAGGTTCAGATATGGACGAAGTATATCAGACCTAAGGTAAGGGATAATTTAGCAATCTCATTTTTTATCAGAGATTACTTATACGTAAGTATTAACTGGGGTTATATTTTTCATCCATGTCTATAAAATGTTTTTCATAAAGTTTTTAATATCCTTCCACGTATGGTTAAAGTCATGTTTACCCCTCTTTGACTTTTACTTTGTGTTATTGAAGGAATCTTTCATTTATTTACCATATGTGGTACTTTTTGACTTTTCCGTTAAAAGTACGAGGAGAATGTTTTTATAACTTATACGGCATGAACATATTTTTACAATTTCATAAAGCCTTATTTTCAAGAAGCTTCCTGTACAAGACTTCATGATTATTTTCAAAAAATTCCTTTTCTTTTAAAATTTCATGGAATTTTGTGGAAAGAAAATGATTTTGAAGAAGAAAGGATATTTTCCTCAAGAATTTATTTCATGTGTTTTGTCAAAACTATTTTCTTTCTAAGATGACATTATTTAGTATTATTATATTTCAAGTATAATTCCTGTATGATTGAAATGACTTCACTTTTCTTATTATGAAATGATATCCATTTGTTTTATATGGATTATGTTATGATGAGATGATGTTTATGAAACCCATTTTATTCTTCGGGTTATGATGAATGATTTATGTTTATGTTGTGGAACACATAAGAATGATTTAAATATGATAGAGGTGGGACCTATATATCCTTCCAATTCATTGGGTTAATAATTATATCTCATGATATAGACATGGCTAGAAAGGTAAGTTAATCTAGTTCAGTGATACAGGACTGAAATGAGGAGTGAACTCGATTCAGAAAGGGACTTTGTCCACTAAGATGGTCTTGGCAGCAAGGCCTTGGATACTATGGAAATCATATCATGTGCTTAATGGTTTTCCACAATTAAATGTTTTATTCCCATGATATTTTATTATGATTGATGTTTCTTTATGACCTATTCCTTACGTACTACCAAGATTTATTTCACAACTCAAGATTTTGATGTGTAAAATTTATGTTCATGTTTTGAAGTTCAAATGTATATGGTTTGTTTTAATTTATCCATGCTTACCCTTAGTGAAAATTTGAGCTCACCCTTTATATATTTTCTTTTCCCCATGATTTAAATAAAGGTTTTAGGTAAGAAAACAAAAGGGGATGATCTTTATGGGAGATGTTGAAGATCTTTCACCACGATTAGAAAATTATATTCTGAGTTTCCAAAGACACTAAACTATTACGGTCCTAGTGTGTCTATTTTTTGTGATGTATTAATTATTCAGAAATATTAATGTAATGTCCATGTATGTCAAGTTTGGGGTCTCTACATATATCAACCATTTGTCTCCAAAAAATAGAGAAGTATCATTAACATGGTTAAATGCATCTCAATCAGTATTCTATTATTTCATTAATCCAAAAAAAAATTGTGTGGTTTTTATGGTGAACTAGGATCATGGATAATACCATGTTTCCTAATGTAATCATTAAACATTAAATTTGTGTATTCAGAACCATTATTAGTTTAGATCTTCTTTATAGGGTAGACACACTCATTGTCTATACTTATCCTGAGAATTTTAAACATCTTAAGAGCCATTGAATTTTTTTATAAAAACATAATACATGTAATATTAGTGAAATAATCAATAAAATATATAAAATAATTACCTCTATTTATCAATTTCTTTATTCTGGGTCCACATATGTCAGAATGAATAATCTTCAAGGGATGAGATATATGCATCTCATCCTTCTTGTGTATAGAATTTAAAAATTGTCCTTTATAAAATTTGTAAGAACACCAATCTCTACATATTATAATATTATTACATCATAATGACTTCCTATATGTGTAAAATTTATCATATTTTTCTATAACATATGTATAACCTTTTTAGGCCATAATTTGTTTTCTTCCTTTAAACTCAAATAACATGAATATTTTGTATCTCTATCCTAGAACTTATTTACCTTAGCTTACTACCCACTTTTAAAAGCTTGTACATCATCAATCCTTTTGAAAATTAATCTAGATATTTTGAGGATAACTATTTTTCATTCAGTAGAAAGAAATTAACACTCAATATATTATATTTTAGTCCAAAAAAATAAGGTACATTTGGATTTGAAATATTCTTTTCAAATGAAATAAGATCCAATGAATTTGATTATGTGATACTCTTCATTTGAAAAGTAATTGTCCCTTATTTTTAGTATTTGAATGTCATTAACAGCTTAAAATCTCTTCAATTGTGAATAACACCCACTATCCAATATCCAAGGTCATTATTATCATCTGTCCTTGCGGGAAGTATCACCAAAAAAGGACTTATTTGAACTATTAAAAATTATATCAATGATTAATGTATTTTTAATTAAATAATAATTTATATAGGAAAATCCCAATAAACCCTTTATCAAGATAACTAGGTATATCTTAACTTTCACTAATTATTTCCAGTAGCGGGAAACTATTTTTAGTTGTCAAATTATATTTTTTAGGTTATCTATGAGTTTTTATTATTTGAGTGCGTTGAACCCCATAAAACAATACCAACAATTCCTTTTAGAGTTTATATAATGTTTGTGATGAAATAAACACATATTTTATATATTCTAAAAGAATCTTAAATTCCATTTGTATCCATAAAAGTATATCTATATTTGAAAACAACATGTTATTCAGAACTCTAAACCAGTATTCTATGAAACTTTTAACCATAAATATCAGTTCCTTTTTATGAGACCAAATTTTTATATACTTATAACATATTATTATTTATATTAGACTTATTATAATCCTTAATATATCCTCTATCAATAGTAGTATTTTCATAAAATTCTAATTTATTTGAAAATCCAAAATTCTAGAATTAACATGATTTGGATGAAAAAAGGCCCATCTAGATTTATTTTTCATTTCAAGAATCATAGAATGTTCTCAGATATGGTATAATTATTTTAATATTATTTTTTAATAATATTGATATTAACCCCTCTCATAGAATTCCATAACTTCCTATTTTGAATTCGAGAAGATAGATTTTTCTTGTTCAGATTTAAACAGTTTTTATCACGATCAAATTAGTTCTCCTTCACCTTCATTTTTTCATCCATCCTTTTGTTAAGAGTTTTTTCTTAATTAAGAAATTTATTTAGATATTAAATCCCATATCAAAATATATATTTTTCTTTAAAAACTAATTTCTATTTTTTTAGATTTATATTAATTATTTAACTTATCATTCTATTTCTCAAGCTTTTACATTTTTGAAAAAACTTATTTCAATTATATTTTAACAATTAAATATATCTAAGTTGTTTCCTTTACCTATTCATATTTTTTTCTTTAATCACAAGTAAAAATATCTTCATTCAAATATTCAATAATAAACATTTTATAAACTTCATCACTAGAATTTTCATCTTCCACTTATTCTTCACTATCATCACTGACATCACGTTTTGACAAAAAAATCTTTTTTTATTTATAGAAAACATTATTCATTTATATTTTTTTATTTTTCTTTTTCTCCATATATCTTCATGTCCTCTTATCTTATTCATAATTATCCAAATATTACTCCAGTATTGGATATTTTTTTATGTAATGTATAATTGAAGTATTGTTAACGCACTTTAATGGACACTTTCCATTATAATTCTCTAGGACACTTTTTAATTTTTAAGAAAATAAAGGCATGATTTCATCAGAAATCGTACTTTATATTATGAATTAGAATCACTAGGTTCTTTCTAAATAACCACTTTTGTTCACTTTTATTGATTAGTAGTTTTGAAGTAGATTTCTTGATTAAACATTATCTTTATTTTGATATCATTATCTATTTTCATATAATATATAATGAGAATACTATTAAAATCATCCAGAGTGATTATTTTAGGCTGTCTATATTCTAATGATTAAAATTTGGTGTTAAATCTATCAGGAATAATTATCAATGTCTTCTTCACAACTATAGAGTCTTCCAATTTTTCTCCAAAGAATATTATTGTATATAGAATATCATTATCAATTATAAATAACTCCCCAATGATTCATCACATCCCATTCCATGATCTTCATATTCCAGTCTATAAATTTGTAACATGAATTTGTTAACGTTTTGTGTTTCCTTCATAAATATTCTTCAACTTATCCCATATTCCTTTTCCCAATACAATTCCTTTAACCTCCAGTAATTCAATTTCTAAGAGAGAGGAAAATATATAATTTCTAACCAATCCATCATTCTGTAGATTCCACATATCTATAGGTTTTAATGGAGAACAATCCATATGTGTAATAAAACCTTTTATAGAAACCTCCAAAACATTATTACTAATGGATAATAGAAATGAAAAAAAATCCGTTCCAAATATGATAGTTATTCCCATCAAAGGCAGGAATCACCTAACTATTAATTGAGTTATAAAAATCCATAGAATTATTATTATTCATGTTTAAAGATAAAAAAATAGATTAAAAAATGAAGCCTGGGATATGATACCAATTCTATGACCCATTTAGGATCTGTGTGACCACTAAGAGGGAGGGTGGGTTAATTAGTGATTTTTTTGATTTCTTCTTTTTAAACAACCTTCACATATGGTTAGAGTGAAATGAATCTTCTGAAAAAAAAACATACAAGAATACCCATAAGAACATGAGAATTTAAAAGGTACACTAATTAATAAGATTATATAGTCCTTAGCATGATCTAGAGAGAATTTTATATCCCACATTCGACTAGAAGAAAATTCTCATAGTTTACAGTAACTGGGGTATATCCATCACATTCATTTCACTATAGTCCTTTCGCAGTGCATATACTTCTCACATAGTTGATATGATAATAAATATTTTTCAAAAGTCGGATAGAACTTCCTCTATAGGCTTTAACACATAATTACCATACCAATTAGATTCTTTACACTTTCACTTATATAAGTTAGTTGTCCTTATTCATCTTTAATGGTTTTTTCACATCAATAAGAAAGAACCAATTCTTCCTTTATATTCCTTATTATTTTTCCTCCCATTTAGAACATTCTCTATTTTTCATAAAATAATAAATGATATAAAATAACTGTATATATATAAAAACATAAAACATTTTCCTCCACTTATCCCTCTTTAATATACACAAGATCATATAAATTTTTAATTTTTTTTTAATAATTCAAAGATCCCAAAAAATTATCTTATAGACTCACCATTAAAAATTATAGAAATGACTTTATTAAAATCATCCATTATCATTGGTTTCCATATTAAAAACATCTTCTAAATAGTTGGATATCGTTATTTATCTTCTTTCAGGATATGTAGAAATATCAAGCACTATTACATTAAAGTCATTCCACAAAACCAAAACACAATCATCTCCAAAAAATTACATATCTTAAAATATACAGGTATCCATGTTTGTATATTTAATATGAAATAGTTTTGGTCATGTATGCATAGTTTTATAGTGCGTAAATCATAGTCTAACATTGTATGTTAAGATCTAAAATCATACTTCATGATTTTCTCTTTTAAGTATCTAATTTATCATCTATTACACATTCACATATGTTTTCCATTCAATTATGTGATCCATTCATGTACATAACCAATACAACTACATGATCAGTATGCTTATGCAACCAACTCACATATATAGAAGAACATTTAAGTCTATAGTTTCACTTACATAACTTTCCACATATACAAAATTTTGTATGTAGAGATATTCTTCTATGAAAATTTGGATACATAGTGGTGAATTTGTCTATATAAAATCACATATTTAAGAAAACACAAACATGGATATGAATATTCATGTATGTTGTTCTTCACTCCTTCAACAATCCTCTAAACTTTATCTTCACCCATTTTATCCATTGAATTTATTTCAAAATTCTAAAAAAACATATTCGAAGAATAATGATAATTGATACCATGATATATAAAATTTAGAAGAATAATTCACTTTGAAACATCAGATTTAGAACTCTATGTGTAAAAAAATGATTTATGTGTTGACAAAAAAAGACAAAATCATAAGAATTCCCACTTCATGTATGCAAACTTCTTCACTGATAAATAAACAATATCACAAAACCTCTTAGTCACAAAAATTGCAACTATTTTCACACCACCATAGGATACATGACAAAACAGATCCATCATGAACCATTGGTGACTATGCCATGAAGGCACACCCACAAATCATCTCTCAAGCAGTCTGGTCAACCATTTCTCATTCCAACCATTGGACCAATATCTAAATTTATCCAAATAATGGTGAGTATTCACTCCTATTAGGTGATATTAATCACATTAATGTTCTCATGGTATCCTATAGCGTACTCATCCTTTTAAATCAATGGTCAACCCCACCACTTAAGGTCGATCAACTATACAAGATACCACCAACCAAATAATGGGAAACACCACCTCATGGGATATATCATGTGTGTACATGAACCCAGTGGTATTGTCTCCATGATGAGTAGAAATATATAAAAACCTCTAACCACAAAACATATGGAAAACCTCGGTCACCACCCATGAATATAGTCACAATCACCCTTTTCACCCATATAAAATCTCATTACCTTATTTGGAGACAAGTCACACCCATCGTGTTCCTAAGGAACCATTCCAAGAAACCGTTCAAAGAAACCATTTTATAAGCATCAACTATTTATTAGATGCGATAAATTGATAAAAATTCCATGAGACCATTATTTGAGAATAACAAACACACACAACATAACCCACAAATACATATACGGGAATACCCATATGCATCCCACATGTATAATAAAATTCATATGCGATTTTATTCTCACTTGCACCCATGACCCTACTCATACCTATAAATCATATGATGCATAAACAAACATATATGAAGGAAGTATTGAGCAACCACCTACATCATAACAGAAGATGATTATATGATGAGTATTCTTAGTTGAGTCAGATCTAACTACAGGAAATCAAAAAATCTTTCATAACCATGTAATTAGGGTTTATATTGTAAAAATAAGAGAATAAATAGAGAAACCATAAAATCAATGAATAACACTAGAAGAGGGTTATACATACCCATAGAAACATCCTATGATAGTTGGAAACAAAAATGAACAATTAAAGTGGAATATCACCTCTTAAAGATATTGGAATAAGAGGGAGGGAGATGAATAGCCTATTCTAGACAAATTTCCTCCCATATCTTATATAAATTATCCTAAATTAATTAAAATATTTTTTTAGAAAACTTAATGGACCATTAGAACTCCAAATAACCCCCACCATAACTCTAATGAACCCCCATAGAAACTTATATGGGTTCCCAAGTGGCATAATCCCACTATTAGGGGCCAACATAGCACTAGTGGATTCCCATTAGTACTCTGATGGGAGTTCTAATTTCATACCAAAACCTCCACTAACAATCCATTATTCTGAAACTCAATCCCAATCCAACATCTTCTTCCTAGAAACCTTAAGACAAATAAATTACACACGGTTTGGCTATTTTTAAGCCTAAAATACATCACCAGAATATTTAGGTTGTCATAGACTCACCACAAAACATATAACACCCCAAGCTTTCGCGGTATGTTTCCCTTTGAACAATGCAATAGCATTTTCTGTATGCAACTTCAAGTTCTAACACACCAAAACAAATCAAACTAGCCTTTATGAATAGTAAAACACACTTTTTGAAATTTTATAAATTTTATCGTTCAAAATGGACTTCATTTTTGGATTTGAAATGTCGAAATTAGCTTAGGGTTAATTTTTGGTATTTTTTTGAAAAATTTCAATTCTGAATGAATATTGAAAAACACTAAGTAATAGTTTAAAACCAAATTTTTATTTAAATAATTATTTATTTTATTTAAATTTAATTTATTTCAAAATAGATACATAATACCTATATAAGTTCAATGTAATTCATTGGATTCAGCTTATAAAAATTTTAGATATATAAAAAGTTTGTTGAACTTTTTACTGTCTTTTACCCACCTCCTAGAAGCATTTGAAAATATTAATAAAACAAAATTTTACTGATTCTATGACTTGAATTTCAAAAATATAAGATACATGGTTGATATTAGTAATTAAAATGTGGTTCAATAATATTAAAATAATTTTTGGTGAATAGTAACGTTTTACATTTATTTACCACGGTTAAAAGTAAATTGGGTATTTAAGGGTAAAAATGATATTATTATTACCCTAACACATGTCCTATTTATATTGTATAAGTATAATTCGACTAAAAAACATTGGGAATAAAATATAAACCTCTTTGGTCCACCTGGATTAGATTAGGACATTTATTATTATTTAATTCAAAGAGGAGTTAAAAGAGTAAAAATTAAAGTTTAATAACTAAAATATTTTTAATATTGGGTTACACAAATGATAAATTAGACTATAAATATTCAGTAGAAATATAAAAATATTTTCTATATAATGGTATTTTATTTATATTTTATATACATTAAATAAGTTAATTTATTTATGACACAAAGATGATGCAGTAATTACATAATCAATGAATGATTAAAATAATTGACATTATAAATATACAAATAAATGTAATTTGAGACTTTTTATGAATTAGACTAATTTTATAGGAAAATATTACATGTTAGGGTTGTTTAGATGAATTATTTTTGAAGTAATAATGCTCTTATGACTTTAGAAAAAACAAAATACCAAATAGTTTAAAAATTGACATAAAAGACTTGTTGAAACAAATATTATATTACTAATTGATATTTTATTCATAAAAATATAAGGTTCGGTGAAAATACTTATATAATGAGAGTGTTATCATTAATGAACCACTTGGGGTTCTATTAGAAGTATACAGTATGTTTATTAACCATATAATATAAAAATACAAAGAAACATGGAAAATGTAAAACTTTTTAACTAAGAGTTAAATCTAAAAGATAAAGTTAATATATTGACAAAAACCTATCTAAAACCTATTGGTTGAGTGTTCTTAGACCCATACCCACCTTATCCTTTAAAAATCCATTTTGGAGCCATTAGAAACTGAAAAGGATTTTATTATAAAATAATATTTCTAGCTTTTCCTAAGGTTCCCCTCACCCCTCTTATAAAAGGGAACTCCCCCTTCTCTCCAATTCACACATTAAAAGCCTTTTGGCTCAGCCAAAACCTGACCTAATACCTTCTCAACTGTCCTAACTTCATCCTAGAGGCCTTTTTTTAGTCATAAAGCCAATCAAAAGATCCCTTTTGATCAAATGAAAAAGAAGAACCCAAAGAAGAGGTAAATATTTCATCACCTCTTTCAAGTTCCATTCTTTTTCCACTTCCTATTTCTTTGTTGTTTCCATTTTAAAATAATAACTCCAATATATTCTATATACTATGATGTTATTATAAATATTGTACAACCATATTCATTATTCTATCCATCCATTGAACGACATGTCACCATACGTGCATACGTACGGCTTACCGTCTCCACATCGTGGTGTAATTGTTATTCAACTCATTTTTATTATATGGGTATAATAATAATATGTAATTGATGTAAATAGCAAACATAACATGTTAATTATTCTGTATATATAATATAACATCCAATTATATATTATTATAATATCAAAATAATGATATTTTCACTCGTGCGTACGTACAGATTACCTTCTCCACAAACACGATGAGATTCGTTCCCCATCGTATCCATTCTAGAATAATTTTCATTAGATGATTAAAAATAATGTTTAAAGACTTAATATCATTCTAAACATGAATAAGATACATCCTATCAATAACAAACATTACTTACATAACAAAGTATATAAAGTAAAACAAATCAGTTAACACCAGAATTGATGATAATAGTAATATATTATTAGTAAAGCAATATTAAAAGATCATATATGATATCATATTCATGTATATGGTACTTGTATAATTTAATAACAATTATTTTACCATTATATAGAAGTATTACCTACCCTCGACCAAGGAAAAGTACATGGTAAGGGTTAATTCTACAATCTCTTTATTATCCGAGGTTTTTTTACGTAAGTAACTAATGGGACCTCTTTATCATTCACATCTATGTATCTTAAAAAAGTACTTCAAATTTTTTTTACTAGATAAAGGGTTAATGTAATTTATAAACTTATTTAAACTTATATGTTTTGAATGGAATCTTTCCACCGTTTTCCAAATAAGGTAATTTATGACCTTTTCGACAAAATTAAGATAAGAATGTTTTTTAAAATATATAGAGGGTGTGGCTATTTTCTGCCATTATAACATCTTTGAAGCTTCTATTACAAGCTTATAATAATATTATAAAAATAAATTTTTTCTTTATAATTATGTGACTCGTAAATTATTTCAAAATAGAAAGAGATATTTCTCTAAAAAAAGGTTTTGATTTCATCTATGTCAACATCCTTTGATGGTTTTTAAGTTTATTTGAAGTTGATTTATTAGGATACATAACTTTCATATTGTATTGAAGGTTTTTTGATATGTTTGACTATGGATGTGGTATTTTTATAACATTCACGGTTTATGGATAAAGTATTGAAATTTTGTATGCTAGTTTTAATATGAATGTTTATGTTATATTTCAACCTTTTCATATGAGTAATGTATTGTACTTAGTAAGTGATGGGTGGAGCCCGCTATTTCTCCTTGATGGATCGGTATGTCTCATGAAACAACTAGACGTGTAATTGGTTGTGGCCGTTCCCAATTTGATATATGGTTTTGGCCGAGGCCTTAATCATTTTTATACATCTTGGCCGTGGCCTTGAAAAAATGTTTCCGAATGTCCGAAATTATACATTCCCTCATTATGAAAATAATATTGATGGTTCATGTGGTCATTCGACTAGTATAATACCCATGATTATTTTTTATTATGGAATTATTTACTCAGCTCATATTCCTTCCATAAAATTATGCATGTTTATTGTAAAGACCCAAAAAATTCAAGGAAATTTTTTTTCTTAATTTTCTTGGGAATTTTACAAGAACGAAATTTATGACAGCACCTAATTCCGAGGTCCGGTGTGCCCATAATCTTTTTCCGAAGTTTAGCTCGGGTACGTTCAGTGAACTAATGAGCGGGTTTTTATAAATTTTGAACCGGTGCTCGGAATCGAATTCCGAGGGCACCGATGGAATCAGAGCGCCGGTAATTGCTTAGAAACACCTTTTCCAGAGTTGTGTTTGCTCAGGTGTGGTTTTTAATTTTTGGGGTTAAGTTAAGAAATAAAATAAAATTTGTGAAACTAGTTTTTATTTTATTTTAATTAACTTAAGTTAAGTGGACGATGTGGGACCCACAATATCCTACTCACTTGGTAGGATATTTGTGAGGTGGGGCCCACACGAGCCCCACCGTTTCTTTTGTTTTAAGTAACGCACCCACACCCTTTTTTTAATGAAGTCAACTCATTCCTTTATTATGGTTAATAAACGCCTCATTAATTGGGCGGTTTTAAACTCCTCAATTAATTGTTCATTTTCTTTCTTTTTGAATTTCAAACATTGGATTGTGCGTTAATAAAATAAGACAACTCTTACTTTATTTCTGTTGGAAATTGTTGTGTGGAGAGGATTTGGAGAAAATCCTTCTTCTTCGACGAAGAACGCGAAGAACGCGAAGAACGCGAAGAACGCGAAGAACGCAAAGAATGCACCGATCTCCGATGAAGAATGCCAAATCCTCGGAGATCGACTACGCGGCGCCGTGTATCGCGACACCAGTGATGCTTCTTCTGCGATACTTCTCCGCGATGCGACGATCCTCCCTCCGCGACGCCAGCGACACTTTTTCCGCAACGAATACTCGCTCATCGAATTTGATGAGGTAGGGGTTTTGACTCAATTAAATATTTGTGATTTATACCCACAACATATGTTTAAATAATTTTTGGAAGCCTTTTTAAACCGCTAACACGGTGGGTGCGGACCAAAGAACAAGTCCGAACCCACCGTCCCTTCGTTCTTGGTTTGCGGATCGGCGGGCGATGATGAAGCTGGCCACACGGGCGTTGTGAGGTACTCGCAGTGAAGGACTGGTCCCGGGAGGGCCGTTGGCGAAGGCGGTAGGCAAATACGACCACCGGAGCTCGTCCGGTGGTCCGCGAAGCAACCCGCCGGTGCACCTCGCCGGCACGGCGGAGCCGGCGGCGCCTGGCGACCCGCTAGGAAGAGTTGTCGCGGCTGAAGCCGCGACGGAGCCCACAAGTCCCGCGACCACGCGGGACTGGAAGAGGCGGGACGCGACACACGACCATGTCCGTTGGAAAGGGGTGGCCCCCACGTGGGGCCGCAGTTTCATCCAGGGGGGACGGTCCCCCCTTTGCGCGGTCGCTTGGCCAGCGCCAACGCGCCAGCGTGCCGGGCCGAGCCGCCCGGCCGGACCGCCAGGCCGGGCCATGCCCAGGCCGGGCCGGGCCGTGCTCAGGTCGGGCCGGGCCACGCCAGCTGGGCCGGCCCGCGCCAGCCGGGCCCGTCCGCGCCCAAGTAGGCCGGACCCAGACCCGGTTTGGGCCGACCCTAGGGGTATCGGGCCGGGTCGGACCGGGCCCGAACCCCCTAAATACCAGACTTTTCGATCTAATGCCCATATCATGAGCTACGGGCCTTTGATCGACACAACGTCTATTGCGTAGCGATCCTTGGATCGAGACGGTCGTTTCGGTATATTACACTCAGGGTTTCAAAGAACTATGGGTTCAGCCGGGTTGGTTCGTACACGAAACCAACCGTGCCCTCGGAGCGGGAACGCTTATAACCTGAGCTCCGAACATCCGATTAACGTACCGTCGACTTTTATGGATTCCTCTTAGTGAGACAGACCTTTTAGCTTACTATGCTTGAGGTTTGGATGTAGTTGGAGTATGGTTGGGTTGGTTTTGACTTAAAAACCAACCCGACCCCTAGGATAAAAAAGCCAATAACTCTCAGACCGGGCGTCTGATTGACGCGCCGTCTGTGACTTTGAGTTTCTATTGAAGATACAAAACTTTTGGATACATCAACTCCAGAATTTGTGTCAGTTGATGTATCAGCCCTTCGGCTCGTGGAGAGGACCCTCCCAAATGAGCTTTCTGTGTGCGGGAACCCTAGAGCTGGGTGCGACTATGACGACGATGGCGACTGTACAAAAATCCTCCGTGGATTCGACGATGACGACTACAGCACTCAGCGATCCTACGTGTATCAGTGCTACCAATCCTGTGTGGGTCAGATCCTGTGTGGGTCAGCGCTCAGTGGTCCTATGTGGGCCAGCGCCTACAGATCCTGTGTGGGTCTGATCCTGTGTGGGTCATTGCAGGGGTTAGTTACCTATCGATCCGGTGTGGGTCAGATCCTTTGTGGGTCATTATGGGGGTTAGTACCTATCGATCCTTTGTGGGTCCAGCGACTTAGATGAATCAGTGGCTATATCTGATCATCTCTATCGTCATACGAAGAAGTATACCTATGTGAGATGAATCTTGACTTTCTTTCCTATATGGATTGTGTTGTGATTTCCTGTGTGGACTGGGTTGTACTTGAGCTCGGATGTTGGAGCCGATCGAGAATTGATGACTTAGGTATATGTATTTGAATATACCTAAGTAGTGTTGGATGTTACTTCATGATTGTATCTTTACTTTGTGGATTATCCTTTGTGGATTCCGGGAGACCTTCGGGGGTTTCAGGGTCCCTACTGAGTAGCTTATACTCACCCCTGCATGGGCTATGCCTACACTACGTTGTGTTGGTTGCAGAGGACGGATAGCGCTGATCGTGGTTGAGGCTTGCGGGTCAGGTCGGTACCTAGAGGTGGACCACTAGGCCGGACGTACTCGGAGCGGACGGTTGGACTAGAGGAGCTGTGAAGGCTATCTGTACCCACCTTTCAGGTGGGACTTCCAGTGGACGGCACGAGGCTACGGATTTACTTTGTAGTTGTTGTACTCCCTTTTTCAGTTGTACTTTACTTTCAGTTTGGGTTTTTATTCTGGCCCACTTACTTTTCTGCACTTAATGTTGTACCCGGTTTTTACTTAGTGTTTACTTCTTCTTGCTTTCTCTATGGTGTTTGTTTACTTTACAAAGTCAATGCCTTCCCTTTTGACCAGGAATTACACCTTGGTGCTAGTCACCAGCCCCTGGCCTATGGAAGGCGGTCTTGGGGTAGTCACGACACGGTCCCTGAGGACGGGTCGTGACAAATTGGTATCAGAGGAGTTCAGTTCTACCGCAGAACTCAGGACTCTTATCTTTTTCTATGTGAAGAAATAGTGTTTAGTGTATTGAGTGTGGTTATCAGTTCAGGGAGTCCAGTGTTGGTGCGGCGGCCGACGTATCCGTATACTAGGACCCTGACTTCTGATTTCCGCCTCAATGCACGAAAACATTGATTGCATGTGTGTTACAAGTTTTCTTTGTGATTACTTTGTGTCAGCTCACCAGGTATGCTATTTGACCATGGCACACCTATTTTCTTCTTTTAGGATGGCCCCATGGCGGCAGCCATCTAGGGTTCTGAGAATTGTATGTGACGACAGACCACTGAGCAACGAGGCCTCGGTACATGGCCCTTTGACAGCAGAGGCACCGTCGGTACCTCTACCCGCCGAGCCACCGATGCTAGCAGCCCCAACCGCTAACGATGCACGTCGCCTTAGTGCACTGCATGAGTTTCAGTGCCAGCGACCACCCAGGTTCCGTGGCGAGATGGACCCCCAGGCAGCCGAGGATTGGCTAGAGGCTGTTGTACAGGTTTTCAGGTTAGTGAGGATACCAGCAGAACTCATGGTGATCCTCGCAGTGAGCCTACTGCACGCTGCAACATGCAGATGGTAGAGCTTGATGCTCCAGGTGCACGATGAGGCATATCTCCCCTGGATGGACTTTGAGAGCCTCTTTCTCTTGGAGTTCATCCCAGCCACCCTCCGTTCGGTGCGCATCCAGGAGCTTCTATTGTTGCGTCAGGGAAGCATGACGGTCGCCCAGTACTCGGCGAGATTTACCGATCTCTCGCGCTAATCTACAGACATGGTACGAGACCCATTCTTCCGGGCCCTGACCTTTGAGCAAGGATTGAGGCATGAGATCAGGGCATCGCTGATCTCCCTCAGTATACCGACTTAGGTAGGGGTACTGGAGAGAGCCCTTCTGATCAAGAGCTTCCTTGCTGAGCCTACATCAGCAGCAAGACCTACTGCAGGGTGGCACATATCAGAGTCTTCTGCAGCAGGCAATCGACAGATGACTCATGGGTCCAGGCAGACCAGACCCTTAGGAAGACGACCTCAGGACACTGGCTCAGTAGTCGGGGCACACAACGCGGATCCAGTCTTTCGAGAGGCAGACAATGCCACACATGCGGTGGGCAGGGCCACTTGGCTCGTGACTACACGACCCGCTGTACCGAGGAGCAGAAGACTATTGAGGGACCACCCAGGCAGAGGCAGAGAGTCGACCGTGGCAGTTCGCAGGGAGCAGGTGGATGAGGCAGGGGAGTTGGCCAAGCAGCAGGTGGTGGGAGACGCTTTGAGGCTCTACCACCACCACCACCACCAGGAGGTCCACCTCGACCACAGGGAGCTGGCGGGTAGAGACATACACAACTCCAGGCAATGGAGGCCTATGACCATGGCTTGCCTGAGATGATTCGAGGAACTATATATGTCTATTCCACCCTTGATGCAGTTCTTGTAGACACAGGAGCGAGTCATTCTTTCATGACTGCTGCCCTTGTTCGGAGCTCGGAGATTCCGACAGAGACGTTGGCTCGATCCTTACGGCTAGAGAGTCCTACGGGAATAGACTCGATGATTACGCACTGGTGCTGGCAGTGTGAGATTACTCTAGGAGGCGAGAGCTTTGGCTGGGATATTCTTGTAGCGGCGTCGAGGCCTTACGACTTAATCTTGGGCATGGATTGGTTATCTACAGTCCATGCTCAGATTGACTGTATTTGGTGCAAGGTGCGGTGTGTACGCACCGATGGGAGCAGGTTCACCTTCACCGGCAAGAAGGTAGCCTTCACAGCACAGGATGGACTCACACATAGGAGAGGATATCCCATCACTCATCAGTTGGCTAGCCTCATCCTAGGAGCAGTTGACGTGTGGAGTCCTAGTTTTCCTGCATTGGGGGATCAGTATGCAGATGTTTTTCCCGACGATGTTCCAGGACTACCTCCTCGTAGAGAGGTAGACTTTTATATTGATCTATACCCCGGGACAACCCCAATATCCACCCCAGCATATTGGATGGCCCCCGCTGAGCTTCGAGAGCTACGGGTACAATTGGAGGACTTGCAGGGCAAGGGATTCATCCGACCTAGTGTTTCACCCTGGGCTTCCCCGATATTGTTCGCCAAGAAGGTAGATGGGAGCTTGAGACATTGTGTCGATTATCATCACCTGAACCAGGTGACAGTGAGGAAAAAGTATCCACTACCAAGGATTGAAGACCTCTTTGATCAGCTCAAGGGAGAACGGTGGTTCTCAAAGATATACCTCAGGTTAGGCTATCATCAGCTCAAGGTTCAGGATGAGGACGCGCATAAGATGGCCTTCAGATGTCGGTATGGCCACTATGAGTTCCTGGTTATGCCTTTCAGCATGAAAAATGCTCCAACAGTGTTCATGGTCCTCATGAACAGGATCTTTCAGCCATACCTCAATCGATTTAGTATGGTCTTCATCGACGACATTTTGATTTACTTGACCACTAAGGAGGAGCATGCCTACCACTTGCAGGTTGTACTAGACACACTCCGAGAGCACCAGCTTTATGGCAAGATCTCAAAGTGTCAGTTCTGGATACGTGAGTTCCACTTATTGGGACATGTCATATCTGAGGCGGGAGTTGCAGTGGATCTTGCGTAGATCGAGGTAGTGCTAGCTTGGGAGCCACCCAAGAGCGTGACAGAGGTGCGGAGTTTCTTGGGACTAGCTGGATACTATCGTAGATTTGTGCCAGACTTCTCCAGAGTTGCAGCACCACTCTCATCTTTGACGAAGAATGGGAAACCCTTTGTGTGGTCAAACAGATGCCAGCAGAGCTTCCAGGAGCTGAGACAGAGATTGACCAACACCCCTATCTTGAGGCTACCAGAGGAGGGTGTTGGGTACGTAGTTTACTACGATGCATCAGGGACCAGACTCGGATGTTTCCTGATGCAGGGGCGGGCCGTGATCGCCTATGGATCACGTCAGTTCAGGTAGCATGAGTTGAACTACTCTACCCATGACCTGGAGTTAGCATCAGTGGTCTTCGCTCTGAAGATATGGTGACACTATCTGATGGAAAAACACTTTACAGTCTATTCTGACCATCAGAGTCTTAGGTACATATTCTCTTAGAAGGACATGAACCTGAGATAGCGGCGATGGCTCGAGTTCCTCCAGGACTATGACTTTGAGATAGTCTATACTCATGGGAAGGGGAACGTAGTAGCCTATGCTCTCAGCAGGAGGGCGGGCATTCAGCTTCTTGGGGAGGCAATAGAGCAGCTAACCGCTTTGCAGATATCCTTCATGGATAGAGATGGAGCAGCCTTCCTTCAGTCACTCATAGTCACTCCTCCACTACTACAGTGGGTCAGAGAGGTACAACGTGGGGACATTGACTGTGAGACACGGCGTGCGCAGTTATCCTCAGGACAGGAACCTGATGGTTTCTCCTTAGGAGGAGAGCACGACTTCCTTTTCAGTGGACGTACCTTGGTACCAGTTGCTTTGTGGGAGGAGGTGCTGAGAGAGTTTCACACTTCCCCTTTGGCGGTACATCCTGGAGTGGCGAAGATGTAACCGGATCTCAGACGAAAACACTGGTGGCCGGGCATGAAGAAGGCTGTGGCAGAGTTCTTTTCTCGATGCCTCACCTGCTAGCAGGTAAAGGCCGAGCATCAGGTACCAGCAGGCTTGGTGCAGCCCTTGGAGGTCCCGGAGTGGAAGTGGGATGGGATATCTATGGACTTAGTGACTGGACTTCCATGTGCTTCCAGAGGTCACGACTCCATTTGAGTGATTGTCGACCGACTCACCACGTCGGCTCACTTCTTACCCATCATAGAGCAGGGCTCAGTGTAGAGCTTGGGACGTCTCTACGTTCAGGAGATGATATGACTTCATGGTCTTCCATCGTCTATCGTCTCCGATTGAGATGCTCGCTTTACTTCCTGGCTTTGGAAGGGGTTGTAGGAGGAATTCGGGACGCAGCTACATCTGAGCACCACCTTTCATGCTCAGATGGATGGTCAGACGGAGAGGACCATTTAGACTCTCAAGGACATGCTCTGCGCATGTGTCCTCGACTTTGGTCAGAGCTGGGAGGACCACCTACCCTTGGTGGAGTTCGCGTACAACATTAAATACCACTCCACTATCGGGATGAAACCATACGAGGAATTTTACGGCCGAACATGCAGATCACCGCTGTGCTGGACAGACCCTCGGGAGTCAGCACTTGTGGGAACAGAGATGGTCGAGGTCATCCAGAAGCGTATGAGGACAGCTCAGAGCCGGCATAAGTCTTATGCTGACAAGAGGCGGAGGCCACTAGAGTTCGGGGATGGAAACCACGTCTTCTTGCGGGTCTCAACTCGATGTGGATTATGAAGATTTGGTCGAGGTGACAAGTTGTATCCACAATTCATCGGACCATTCCAGGTCCTCAGCAGGATTTGCGAGGTGGCTTATCGCCTGGCTCTACCACCTCAGTTGGACCAGGTTCATGACGTCTTCTACGTATCCCAGCTATGGAGATACGTGCATGACCCAACGCATATCATTGAAAATGGGGAGCTGGACATTGATGATGGGGAGACTTTTACGGATGTCCCGGTGGAGATTAAGGATCGACAGGAGTGGGTCCTACGTGGATGGTTGATTCTTCTAGTGAGCATCATATGGCATCACGGGAACCTCCAGGAGAGCACTTGGGAGCAGGAGACTTAGATGCGCGCTCAGTACCCACATTTGTTTCTCTAGTATTTGATGTATCATTACGGGGATGAAAATCCTTGAGGTGGGAGTGATGTAAAGACCCAAAAAATACAAGGACATTTTTTTTCTTAATTTTCTTGGGAACTTTACAAGAATGCAGTTTCTGACGGCACCTAATTCTGAGGCCCGGTGTGCCCGGAATCTTTTTCCGAAGATTAGCCCAGGTACGTTCAGTGGACGAACGAGCGAGTTTTTCTAACTCTTGAACCGGTGCTCGGAATCGAATTCCAAGGGTACTGATGGAATCGTAGCGCCGGTAATTGCTTAGAAACACTTATTCCTGAGTTGCATTTGCTCGGGTGAGGTTTTAAATTTTTGGGGTTAAGTTAAGAAATAAAATAAAAGTGGTGCAACCTGTTTTTATTTTATTTTACATAACTTATGTTAAGTGGATGATGTGGGACCCACAATATCCTACCCACTTGGTAGGATATTTGTGAGGTGGGGCCCACACGAGCCCCTCAGTTTCTTTTCTTCTAAGTAAGGCACCCACACCCTTTTTTTAATGAAGTCAACTCAAGCCTTTATTCTAGTTAATAAATGCCTCATTAATTGGGCGGTTTTAAACTCCTCAATTAATTGTTCATTTTGTTTCTTTTTGAATTTCAAACGTTGGCTTGTGCATTAATAAAATAAGACAACTCTTATTTTATTTCTATTGGAACTTGTTGCATGGAGAGGATTTGGAGAAAAGCCTTCTTCTTCGATGAAGAATACGAAGAACACACCAATCTCCGACGAAGAATGCCAAATCCTCGGAGATCGACTATGCGATGCTATGTAATGAGACGCTTCTTCCACGACGCATCTCCACGATGCGACGATCCTCCCTCCGCGACGCCAGCGACGCTTTTTCCGCGATGAATCCTCGCTCATAGAATTCGACGAGGTAGGGGTTTTGATTCAATTAAATATTTGTGATTTATACCCATGAAATATGTTTAAATATTTATCGGAAGCCCTTTTAAACCACTAGCACGATGGGTGCGGACCAACGAACAAGTCTGAACCCACCGTCCCTTCGTTCTTGGTGTGAGGATCGGTGGGCGATGATGAAGCAGGCCGCACGGGCGTTGTGAGGTCCTCGCAGTGAAGGACTGGTCCCGGGAGGGTCATTGGCGAAGACGACAGGCAAATCCGACCACCGGAGCTCATGTGATGGTTCGCGGAGCAACCCGCCGGCGTGCCTCACCGGCACGGCGGCGCCGACGGCAGGAGGCGGCGGCAGGCACCGGCCGACCGCTAGGAGACGGCGGCCCCCGGCACATCACCGAGAAGAGCCACCATGGATGAAGTCATGGCAGCAGCCCACAAGTCTTGCGACTACACGGGACAGGAGGAGTCGCGACGCGGCACACAGCCGCGTCCGTTGGTAAGGGGCGGCCCCCATGCGGGGCCGCGTTTTCGTCCAGGGGGGACGGTCCCCCCTTTGCGCGGCCGCCTGGCCAGCGCCAGCGCGCCGGGCCGCGCCAGCCGGGCTGGGCTGCGCCCAAGTGGGCCGGACCCGGACCCGGTTTGGGTGGACCCTGGGGGTATCGGGCCGGGTCGGACCGGGCCCAAACCCCCTAAATACCAGGCTTTTCGGTCTGATGCCCATAACATGAGCTACGGGCCTCCGATCGATGCACCGTCAGTTGCGTAGCGATCCTTGGATAAAGATGGTCATCTTGGTATATTACACTCAGGGTTTTTTAGAAGTTTGGGTTCAGCCGGGTTGGTTCGTACACGAAACCAACCAGGCCCTTGGAGCGGAAACACTTATAACTTGAGCTCCTGACGTCCAATTGACGTACCATCGACTTTGTTGGATTCCTCTTAGTGAGACGGACCTGTTGGATTACTCTGATTGAGGTTTGAACATAGTTGGAGTATGGTTGGGTTGGTTTTGACTTAAAAACCTACCGGGCCCCTGGGACAAAAAAGCCAATAACTCTCAGACCAGGCGTCTGATTGACGCGCCGTCTGTGACGTTGAGTTCTGTTAACGATACGAAACTTTTGGATACATCAACTTAGGACATTTTTTCAGTTAATGTATCATACATTAGGCTCGTGGAGTGGACCCTCCTGAATGAGCTTGCTGTGTGCGGGAACCCTAGAGCTGGCTGCGACTACGACGACGTTGACGACTGTGCAGAAATCCTCCGTGGATTCGACGGAGACGACTACAGCACTCAGCGATCCTACACGGATTAGTGCTACCGATCCTGTGTGGGTCAGATCCTGTGTGGGTCAGCGCTTAACGGTCCTGTGTGGGTCAGCACCTACAGATCCTCTGTGGGTCCAATCCTGTGTGGGTCATTGCGGGGGTTAGTTACCTATCGATCCTGTGTGGGTCAGATCCTTTGTGGGTCATTGCGGGGGTTAGTACCTATAGATCCTTTATGGGTCCAACATCTTAGATGCATCAGTGGATATATCTGATCATCTCTATCGTCATACGAAGAAGTATACCTGTGTGAGAGGAATCTTGACTTGCTTTCTTATGTGGATTGTGTTGTGATTTTATGTGTGGACTGGGTTGTACTTGAGCTCAGAAGTTGGAGCCGATCGAGAATTGATGACTTAGGTATATGTATGGGCATATACCTTAGTAGTGTCAGATGTTACTTCATGATTGTATCTTTCTTTTGGGGATTATATTTTGTGGATTCTAGGAGACCTTTGGGGGTCTCGGGGTCCCTACTGAGTCGCTTATACTCACCCCTGCACGGGCTATACCCGCACTATGTTGTGTTGGTTGCAGACGAAGGACAACGCTGATCGCGGTTGAGGCTTGCGGAGCAGGTCGGTACCTGGAGGTGGACCACTGGGCAGGATGTACTTAGAGCGGATGGCTGGACTAGATAAGTTTTGGAGGCTATCTGTACCCACCTTTCAGGTGGGACTTCCGGTGGACGACTCTAGGATGCAGCTTTACTTTTCAGTTGTTGTACTCCCGTTTTCAGTTGTACTTTATTTTCAGTTTGCGGTTGAGGCTTGCGGAGCAGGTCGGTACCTGGAGGTGGACCACTGGGCAGGATGTACTCAGAGCGGATGGCTGGACTAGTGGAGTTGTGGAGGCTATCTGTACCCACCTTTCAGGTGGGACTTCCAGTGGACGACTCGAGGATGCTGCTTTACATTTCAGTTGTTGTACTCCCTTTTTCAGTTTTACTTTATTTTCAGTTTGGGTTTGTATTCTGGCCCACTTACTTTTCCACACTTATTGTTGTACCCAATTTTTACTTAGTGTTTACTTCTGCTTGCTTTCTCTATGGTGTTTTTTTTACTTTACAAAGGCAATACCTTTTCTTTTGACCGGGAATTACGCCTTGGTGCTATTCGCTAGCCCCTGGCCTATGGAAGGTGAGCTTGGGGTAGTCACGGCACGAGCCCTGAGGACGGGTCGTGACATTTATTATTGGTAAAGGCATGTGATTTCGATTATTCACCAGGCTTAATATTTATGCTATCTTCCACTGTATTGATTAATCTTACCGAGTGTTTGATCTCACCCTTTTTATTATGTTTCATTTTCCATGGATATGAAGAAGTTAGTTATGAGTGACTTGCAGGAATAATCTAGGAGGCTTGTATGTTTCTAATGGAAGAAATTCATGTTGTATTTATTTTCACGTTCTGAAGTTGAACTTCTGTATGAATCTTGTTTCCAATAATACTAAAATGGTCGGTCTTTTAAAACATTATTTTCTTCTGATCATGCCAATGTTTTGTAATAATGCACCGACTCTGGGCTTCTGGGGTCGGGGCATTATAGTTGGTATCAGAGGAAGTTTAGTACAAACTTTGGAAACTAGATTTAGGTAAACTCTTATTATAGCACATTACCCTATGGTAGACTTTGAGTATTAGTATAGAAGAACTTTCTATTATTATTTTAATGTAGAGATTTTGTGAGTTTTCCAAGAAGTACATCCCTGTATGGATATGAGCAGGTAGAGGTGGCTCTGGAACAGATGTACCAAGGGGTAAAACCTGAAAACACCGCTTGGAGCTAGACTCGAATGGGAAATGGGGCATGATAACGGGCCTTACTGCATTGTTGGTTATGACACTCCCAGGGGATATGCAAAGGATAATTCTGATTTTCTTTACAAACCATTATGAAGGGTTTATGATCATATAATTCCTGAAAGAAAACATTTTTATGATTATGGTTTATATCCATAAACTGTTCAATTTATGTTTAGTGTTTTACAAGAATGGATTTATGTATTTAGATTCATAAACTAATCTAGTGTATGTCATTGTTTATAAATGGCACCTAGTGGATGGAATGGAATCTGTATCAATACACACAATCCATGTAGGTATTTCCCTTCTATTCAAGATAATTATAGTGGAGCTGGTGATACAACTAGTGTTGATCAGCTTATAACCATATGAGGAAAACTAATGCAGGTTATGAATAATAACTTTACCCGTATGGAGAACCATGATCCACAATGTGGAGGATCAATTTTAGACAACTTTATGAGGAAAAAACCACCAAAATTCAATGGGGGTACAAATCCGTTAATAGCTGAGCAATAGATAAATTCCTTAGAGAAAATATTCCACGCCTTGGTGAGTAGAGAAAGATAAAAAGTTGTCATGGCAGTTTAGCGCCTCACTGGAGATGCTGACCAATGGTCGTCATTGATTCAAAACACAAAGGAATATGATGAAGTATCAAATATGGAATGGATGGAGTTTAATGAAATTTTCATAGTAAAATACTTTCCTCATGACCATCGAGCGTATATGGAAAGACAATTTCTGAGTCTGAGGCAAAAGGAGGATGGGAATGTCATAAAGAATGAAGCTATCTTTAGAAGGATAGCGAGGCATGCTACAAATTATATACATAACCCAAGAAGTAAGGTTATCCTTTTATTTGATGGGTTAAAACCATTTCTCCGTCGAGAATTAGTATCAAAATACTTCTCATCATATGAAGATATTGTCTCGTGTGCTATCAAGATAGAAAATAAATTCTCTAAGTCTTATAACTTTAAAGAAAAACAAGAGAAGAAGAGATCTACTGAACACTCTGGGAAAGGAAGTAAGGAAGCAGGGAAGAAGGGAAGAATTGAATTTCCACCCTGTGATCATTGTAGAAGGAAGCACCCTGGTGCCTGTATAAAAGGAAAAGGAGTATGTTACAAATGTGGACAGAAAGGCCATCTTTCTGGTGAATGTAAGGGAATGAAAGACCCTACCAATGTTCAATTCTACAATTAGAGGGATATGGGAAATTATGCAAATGAATATCCTAAGTGTCAGATAAACATACCTCAGAATATGACAAGGGATCAAGGCCAATATTATGTGATCACTACTACTGAGGTTGAATCCCCGAAAGATGTGGTGGCAGGTAATTTAATGGTTTTATCATGTTTATCCAATTCTTTATTTGATTCTGGATCATCTCATTGTTTCATATCTTCCTAGTTTTCTAAGAAAATTAGATATTTCCAATTTTATTTAACAAGGGAGTTATCAGTCAAAACTCCTAAGGGAAGTATCATTGATAAAACATTTTTTAAATCAGTTCCCATCAGAGCATATAAATGTTCTTTATCTGTGGATCTCATTATCATACACATGATTGCATTTGATATAATCCTCGGTATGGATTGGCTTTCGGACCATGATGAAAAAATTTATTGTAAGAAGAAGGAGGTTACTATTTTTGATGACGATAGTAAAGAACACCTTATCTTTAGAGCAGAATCATCACCACCTAATTATTATATAGATCCACCCCAGTAGCTCAACTAAATTCAATTATTAGGGAGGAAAAGAGTGAAATAACTGTGAGTGAGGGAAATAATTTTCAAATAGAGGATGTACATATTGTGTAAGATTATGTTGATGTATTTACAGAGGATTTACCTACACATCCTTCAGAACGAGAAATTGAGTTTTCTATTGATTTAATTCTAGATTCAAGGCCCATATCGAATACCCCTTATAGAATGGCCACTGTGGAATTAGTGGAACTAAAGAAACAACTAGATTCATTGAGTAATAAGGGATTTATTCATCGTAGTGTTTCTCCATGGGGAGACACTTTCCTTTTTGCTAAGAGGAAATATGGATTTATGAGGTTGTGCATTGACTACAGGGAGATCAATGCTATAATAATAAAGAACAGGTATCCCCTACCTCACATTAATGATTTATTCGACCAAATTCATGGAGCTCCGTACTTTTCAAAGATATACCTTTGATCTGGATATCATCAGTTGAGTGTGAAGAAGGAAGAAATTCCGAAAACAACATTTTGAACCAGGTATGGGCATTATGAGTTTACAGTAATGCCTTATGGACTGATTAATTCACCAAGTGTCTTCATGGATCTAATGAATATAGTTATCAAGGAATATCTTGATGAAATTGTAGTGGTATTTATTGATGATATCTTGGTATAATCCAAAAGCTACGAAGATCACAAAAATCACTTTCTCATTATCCTGAAGACTCTGAGAAGACATGAATTATATGGGAAGTTTAGCAAGTGTGAATTCTGGATTCAGGAGATTTCGTTTCATGGACATATTGTCTCCAAGTATAAAATCTCTATTGATCCATCTAAGTTCAAAGCAATCCAATAATATCCATCACCAACGAGTATAACTGAGTTGTGTAGTTTTATTGGTTTAGGAGGTTATTATCAACATTTTGTCCGGAATTTTGCCCGGTTGGCTAACCCATTAACAAAGAACCCACAAAAGGGGTTAAATTTTTTTGGACAAAAGGGTGTGAAGAAGTTTTTGAAGAATTGTAGAGAAGACTAGTCAATTACCCTATCTTGACTCTACCATCAGGGAATGATGGCTTTGTTATTTATAGTGATGAATCGAAGAATGGACTTTGTTGTGTCCTTATGTATAATGATAGATTTATTTCCTATGAATCATGATAGCTAAAAATTCATGAGAAAAACTATCCTACTCATGATCTTGAGTTAGTAGATGTAATATTTGATTTGAAGATTTGGAGATACTATATCTATGGTGAAAAATGCGAGATTTATACTCATTAGAAGAGTTTGACATATATTTTCTCATAGAACGATCTCAACATGAGGCTAAGGGGATGGATTGAACTACTCAAGGATTATGATTACACGATACACTACCACCCGAGTAAGGTAAAAAACTAGAGGAGTCTTTAAACCTCTTCCCATACCTGAGTGGAAATGGGAATATATTACGATGGACTTTGTCATGGGACTAACAAAGATTTCTAGAAGGAATGATGAAATATGGGTCATTGTTGATCGTCTTACCATGTTGGTACATTTTCATTCTATAAGAGAAGTTTTACCACTTGAATGATTAGAAGGACTATATATTAATGAAGTTGTATGACTTCATTGAGTACCACTATCGATTGTTTCTGATCGTGATCCCCGTTTTACATCATGATTCTGGAAAAGTCTTCAGAAAGCCCTAGATACTGAACTTTGTTTGAGAACTACCTACCACCCCCAAACTGATGGACAATCAGAACGGACTATTAAAACCTTATAAGACATGTTGTGATATTTCTTACTAGACTTTCAAGGTATGTGGGATCAATATTTACCACTGGTATAATTTTCCTATAACAATAGATTCCATTCAAGTATTCATATGGAACAATATGAAGCGTTATACGGAAAGAGATGTCGCACACCAAACTATTGGGATGATGTTGGTGAAAGAAAACACATAGGCCCAGAACATGTGGAGGAAATGATGGAAAAGGTGAAGGTAATACAAACTCACATCAAAGAAGCACAAAGTAGGTAGAAGAGTTATGCCGATAACCAAAGAAAGGATTTGGAATCTCATGTAGGAGACCATGTTTTCTTGAAGGTATCTCCATGGAAGTGTGTTATATGTTTCATTAAAAAGGGAAAATTAAGTCCCAGGTACATCATACCTTTCAAAATTCTAATAAGAAATGGGGATGTAGCTTACTAGTTGGCAATGCCCCCAAGTCTCTCCAAAGTTCATGATGCGTTCCACGTATCACTGTTGAAAAAATACATGCCTGACCCAACGCATGTACTCACCTATGAGGAATTAGAGCTGGAACACGATCTTTCTTATTTCGAAGAGCCAGTCAAAGTTCTTAATATAAGAGAACAAGTGCTGAGAATCCAGACGACTCATCTGGTAAAAGTTCTATGGAGAAACCATAAGATGGAAGAGGCAATGTGGGAACCCAAGGAAGTCATGATGAAGAACCAACCAAGTCTTTTTATGTAGTAATATTCTTGAAATTTTGAGGATGAAATTATTTGAAGGAGGAGAGAATATAAGACCCCAAGCTTCCGTGGTACGTTTTCCTTTGAATAATGCAATAGCGTGTGTTATACACAACTTCGAGTTCTTACACACCACAACCAATCAAACTAGCTGTTATGAATAGTAATACCCACTTTTTGAAATTTTATAAATTTTATCCTTCAAAATGGACTTCATTTTAGGATTCGGAATGTCGAAATTTTCTTAGGGTGAATTTTTGGTATTTTTCTGAAAACATTCAATTCCTGATGAATATTGGAAAACACTGAGTTATAGTTTAAAACTGAATTTTTATTTAAATAATTATTTAATTTATTTAAATTTATTTTAGGTGAAAATAGATATACAATACCTATATAAGTTCAATGTAATTCATTGGAGTCAGTTTATAATAATTTTAGATATATAAAAATTTATTGAACTTTTTACCGTCTTTTACCCACCTCCTAGGAGCATTTACAAATTTACATAAAACATAATTTTACCGATTTTGTGAGTTGAATTTAAAAAATCCGAGAGACACGGTTTATACTAGTAAGTAAAATTTGGTACAATAAGATGAAAACAATTTTTGGTGAATAGAAACTTTTTACATTTATTTACCACGGTTAAAAGTAAATATGGTAATTAAGGGTAAAAATTATTTTATTATTACCCTAACAAATGTAATGATTCTATAGGATAATTATAATTCGATCAAAAAAACCTTAGGAATAAAATATGAACCTTTTTGGTCCACTAGGATTAGATTAAGACATTTATTATTATTTAAATCAAAGAAGAGTTAAAAGAGTAAAAAATCAAAGTTTAATAATTAAAACATTTTTAATATAGGGATACACATAAGATAAATTATACTATAAATATTAGTTATAAAGATAAAAAAATATTTACTACATAATTTTATTTTATTTATATTTTTTAGACATTAAATAATATAATTTATTGAGGACATAATGATGATGTAGTAATTATCTAATTAATGAAAGATAAAATAAATTGACATTATAAATATTCAAATTAATGTAATTTGAGACTTTTTATGAATTCCACTAATTTTATAGGTTAATATCACATATTATAGTTGGTTAGATGATTTTTTTTCAAAGTAATAATGCTGTTATAAATTTAGAAAAAACAAAATACCAAATAGTGTCACAACGGACATAAAGGAGTTTTTGAAACAAATATTATATTATTAATTGATATTCTATTCCTAAAAATCTATGGTTCAGCCAAAAGACTTATATAATGATAGGGATATAATTAATGAACCACTTGGGGTTCTATTGAATGTATATAGTAAGTTTATTAACCATATAATATAAAAATTCAAAGAGATATGGTAAATGTCAAAGTATTTAAATAAGAGTTAAATCTAAAAGATAAAGTTAATATAGTGACCCAAATCTGTCTAAAAACTATTGGTTGAGTGGTTTTAGACCCATAACCACCTTATCATTTAAATAATCCATTTTTGAGGCATTATAAACCGAATTTTATTTTATTATAAAATAATATTTCTAGTTTTTCCTAAGGTTCCCCGAACCCCTCTTATAAAAGCGCACTCCCCCTTCTCCCTAATTCCCACATTCAAAGACAGTTGGCTCAGAAAAACCCTTCCAAAATTCCCTCTAAACTTTCCTCCCATCATCCTAGGGGACTTACTTTAGTCATAAAGCCACCCTAAGGAGCCCTTTTGATCAAATCAAAAGGAAGAACCCGATGTAGAGGTAAATATTTCATCCCCTCTTTCAAATTCCTTTCTTCTTCCACTTCCTCTTTCTTTATTGTTTTCATTTGAAAATAATAACTCCAGTATCTTATATATAATATGATTTTATTATAAATATGGTATAGACATATTCATTATTCTTTCCATCCTTTGAATGACATGTCACCATACGTGTGTACGTACGGCTTACCGTCTCCACGTCGTGGTGTAATTGTTATTCACTACATTATTATTTGGATGGGTATAATAATGATGTGTAATTGATGTAAATAATAAATATAACATGATAATTGTTTTTTATATATGACATACGATCCAATTATATATTATTTTAATATCAAAAGAATGATATTATCGCTTGTGCATACGTACAGATTACCGTCTCCATGAACGCGATGAGAGTCGTTCCCCATCGAATCCATTCAAGACTAATTTTCATTAGATGATTAAAAATAATGTTTAAAGACTTAATATAATTCCGAATATTAATAAAAATAAATCCTATCCATAACAAAAATTACTTATGTAACAAAATACATACAGGAAAACGAATCAGTTAACACCCGAAATGACGATAATACTAAGATATTATTAACAAATAAATATTAAAAGATCATCTATGATATCATATTAATGTATATAATTATTTTATAATTTAATAGCAATTATTTCACCATTATACAGGAGGTTAACCTACCCTATACCAAGGAAAATTACATGGTAAGGGTTAATTATACAATCTCTTTATTATCCGAGGTTGTTTTTACGTAAGTATCTATTGGGACCTCTTTATCATCCACATCCACGTTTCTTAAAAATGTATTTCAAATTTTTTTTTACTATATAAATGGGTAAAGTAATTTATAACCATATTTAACCATAAATGTTTTGAAAGGAATATTTTCGTTGTTTTCCAAACAAGGTACTTTATGAGCTATTCCACAAAATTAAGATAAGAATGTTTTTTAACTTATACGATGGGTGTGGTTATTTTCCACCATTATAACATCATCTAAGCTTCCCTTACAAGATTATAAGAATATTTTCAAAATAAATGTTTTCTTTATAATTATGTAACTCCTAAATTATTTCAAAATAGAAAGATATATTTCTCTAAAAAAGGTTTTGATTTCATCTATGTCAACATCCTTTGATGGATTTTATGTTTATTAGAAGTTGATTTGTTATGATACAAAACTCCCATATTTTATTGAAGGTTTTGTGATATGTTCGACTGTGGATGTGCTATTTTTATACCATTCATGGTTTATGGTTAAAGTATTGAAATTTCATATGCTAGTTTTAATACATATTTTTATGTTATATTTCAACCTTTTCATATGAGGAATGTATTGGACTTAGTAAGTGATGGGTGAAGCCCACTATAGCTCCTCGATGCATCAGTAGGTCTCACGAGACAACTAGATGTTGAATTGGCCAAGGCCTTTCCTAATTTGATATATGGTTTTGGCCGAGTCCTTAATCATTTTTAGACGTCTTGGCCGAGGCCTTTACAAAATGTTTCAGAATGTCCGACATTATAGATTCCCTCATAATGAAAATAATATTGATGGTTCATGTAGTCATTAGACTAGTAGAATACCCATGATTATTTTTTATTATGTAATTATTTACTCATCACATATTCCTGCCATTAAAGTATTGATGTTTATTATTGGTAAAGGCATGTGGTTTCAATTATTCACCACACTTAATATTTTTGTTATCTTCCGCTATATTTCTTACCCTTATTGAGCATTTGAGATCACCCCTTTCTTATGTTTCATTTTCTAAGGATATGAAGAAATTATTTATGAGTGAATTACAGGAATAATCTTGGAGTATTGGATGTTTATAATGGAATAAATTCGTGTTGTATTTCTTTTCAAGTTGTAAAGTTGAACTTATGTATGAATCTTGTTTCCAATAATACTAAACTGATCAGTATTTTGAGACATGATTTCCTTGATATCATCCCAATGTTATATAATAATTCACCGACTCTGGGCTTCTAGGGTCAGGGCGTTACAGAACAAAAATTATCCATAATGAATCTTAGACCATATACTAACCACCCTCTACAAAAACATGAAGATACACTTTCTACACTTCCAACAAACTGAGATAATACCAAATTCATCCTTATAATCCTAATTACCCCAACTGACTTACTAAAATAGATCATTACCAACCTTAGAAAAAGACTGAGATAATATTTTCATAACCTTTACTTTTCATTTAAATGAATTAATCCTAAGAATTATTTTCATTTTAAAATAAATTGAACATTTTTTAGGTTTTAATAATATTTTGGGATATATTTTGAAAATGGATCAATTCATGTTTTTAAGTGTTCTGATTCATTTCTTAAATTATTTAGATAAGCCCTAATTTTATTTATTTTCATATTGTTTTCTAGGAAAATGACATTTTGGACTTGAATGGGTAGAATTTTGGATAATTAATGATGTATTTTTAATATATTTTTGATCTGGTAAGGATAATATGTATGATATTAGTAAAAAGAGCTAGAATTTAGAAAATAAACATATATTATGTATTATTCCAAAAATATTACGCATATATTGAATTTTGAATTTGAAAAAGTACAATATATTATGTATGATTTATTTTATTACATATAAGAAATATATATTAAGTTTTAATAAGATATTTTTTTATCTTAGGTAATAAATATATATCTTAAATATCCCTTTAAACCATAATTGTTTCAAAGTAAAACATTATTTTTATCACATATGATATTGATTATCTTATGTATGGGTGTTTTTCTCAAAAATGGGGTTGTATAAGATATTATATCTTTTGAATTTATAATATATATTCCCTCATGATGTTTTATACTTTTTAGAAATCAGAGTGATCAAATTTTGTGCTATAACACTTACAGTTGTGTTGAAATGGGAGAAATTAAACCAAAATAAAAAAATGTTTGAATTTTTAGTAATTAAGTTATGATATAATTAAATTTTGGTTAATTTGTGTTATAATTACAAATTTGAGGTCCCCACACTATGAATAATGAGTTATGCCATGATAGATTCCAAGGAAAAATCCTTTAAAAATATTTTAGAATATAATTCCACAAAGGATTCAGTCACAGTATGAATGGTTTTATTATAGTAAGATATAAATGATTTTAAGAAACACAGTCATGATCAGAAACCCTTTCATCATGACCCATTAAAAGGTTATAACTGTATACCATGACCTAAAAAATTAAAATGGGAAATATAAAGATGTTGTTAGTAATTTATAGATTTAAACCCACGTTAAAATCTACTGATACCTAAATAATTATCATGGGAGGATCACTATATACATGCAGGTTCCCTAAGAGTGAAATAAATATTACTTTCATTTTCAAATTATATTCCCTACACTATAAATAATATACATACATGAATAGAGAAGAGAAAAAATAAAGGGGGGAAATTTCAAGATATAAAAATAGAGGAGAACAAAACTTGGCCAAAAAAGAAAGTAGTTTGGAAAGAGCTATGAAAGTGTTTTTCTTAGTATGGTTAAAATCCCCTGAGATTTGTGAGCGGTAGAGGTCCATAAACACTCTCATATTTTCCCTCGAACTCTATTTATTGAATCATGTAAAATTTATCTAAACTTATTATTCATGAATGAATCTAGGTGATTTTTAAAGATTAATTATTCTTAAAAATATATTTTTAATGTCTATTCAATATAATAAGTAATGTAATTGAGTTTAATGTTTAAATTGATTAAGTAATGAATTGTTTAAGATTACAAAGAATTTAATTTATTGGTGGCCTTTGAGTAATTAGACCACTTTAATAGGAGTACAAAAACTCATAAGTGGATTATAATATGTGTTCAAGAAATATTTTCTGTAAAATTTGAGTTTATAGAGTGTGTGTTGATTAATTTAATATGAAAACTTATTGATAATAAAGTAGGTTGTATTCAATGGTTAAATATTAATCATAGATATTATTATTAAATATGATTTTAATTATATTGAAATCTATTATATATATTTTTTAAATACCATCTGTCAATCACTCATTTACATTCAATCGATTTCCTTTATATTTTTTCAAATTTTTCATAAACTCAGAAAATATTCTTCTTTTCAAAATTAGAAATACAAAAGTGATAGTTTTTAACTTAGCCATCAACATACTCAATATAAAACCTTGGTGATTACTATACCACATTCACATGGCATAAATAATTTTTATTATTCCATGGAAAATATCTAACCGTCAATTTAATACTATTTTTAGGAGGTTTTCTCATTTGATTAATTTTTTAAATGTAGAGGTCTTTGAAACCTAATTTGAAGCCTTTATACCCAAAAATTGATATGAATTATCACACTTGAGCTAGATCAATTATGACCAAGAGGAGAACAAAATAAATAGTTGAATTTGTTAGCTAGGAAAATATAATAAACCAAACTATGACTTAAAATTATTGTTATAAACCCAATAAATCACTGATAATAATTTTTAAACGTCAAATCATAGTGCCTAATAATAGACCTATTTAAAAATTAGATTCATCCTATAATGAAAACAAAAAATGTTTTTTTTGGATATCGCAAGACCCCTTATGGTTTTGAAATCAAGTCAATATGTATTCATAAACTTCATAAATTTAATAGAATTATAGGGTATGATGCATAAAAATATCTAATGAAAATTATTATTTTTGTGTTACAATGAATCCACCATGAATTAATGGTGATCAAAATGAATCTTCATTATTTCTTTCTCTATGGAATGGTAGTAAAGTATTGGTTCTTATACACCCACTCAACAATAATTATGGATTTAAATACTTAAAAAACCCCTATTTTAAATTATTTTCCTAATTCTAGGAATTCTATAATTAGAAAAGAAATTAATGGAATTCAATAAAATCAAGGAGAAATGCTACTTGAGTATTTGAATAGATTTAAACATTTATGATTTAGTTGAAACCACAATAAAATTATTGAAAACTTATTCATTAAACATTTTTATGAGATATTTTTCATTACAGATAAGATAATGAATGATGTTTCTTTAGGAAAATCCTTGGTAGAAAAAACTACAACTACAATAATAACTCTTATTTCTAACATGAGAAAGAAAATTATGAACCTAGAAGAAATTTCCATCCTTCAAAACCCACTCAAAAATTGGAAATCAACCATGAAGAAACCATAAAACAAAAAAATGTTTGATTCATTGATGACTCAAATGGGCCAAATGGAAAATGATATTGAGAGTATAAGGAATCCAATGAGTAGAAAAATTACACTACAACCCAAAAACATTTTCAAAGGGAAGGAGAACACGAGTGTTATACATTTTAAAAGCTTTATCAAGTTAAACAATACTCAATATATTAATTCTGAACCTAATAATGTTTAATAGATTTTTAAACCATTTTAACCTAACCAATATTTTATAGAAGAGATGAAAAAATTTATTCATCCTATTATAACTTCATAACATATTATGAAATAAAAATAAATATCGGAAGATGAATATTTTCTTGAAAGATCTAAAAGGGATTAGAGAATAATGATATGATCTTTTGGTTCTTAAAATAATGTTCAATATAACCAAGAAATTCCCAAACCACTAATGTATTTTCATAGGGATACTCCAGTAATAAATAATAATTTTGAGAGTAACTTGGATAAAGAAAATATAGAGATTCCTAGGAATGTGAATGTTATTATTCTTTTTCATTATATAGTAAAACACAGTTCAAATTATTCCATGATTTGGAAGGAAATATACTCTCCTAAAAAGAAATTCAAGGGAGGAAAAAAAAATTAAAACTTGGTATGAATGTTCTTTTCTATGATTTAACAAGATCTCTCTATCAAATACAATCTTATAGGGAAATTCACCATTCCTAGTATAATAAAGGACGGTGAATTTAATGATTTTATTTATAGATTTTCTTGATTCAATAAATATGAATCATTGTTCCTTTTACTATAATTTATATATTATAGAGATAAAACCCACTTAGATTATTATCAAATTAACCAGTCAATGTATAAAACTTATTAGTGTTATTGAGGATGTTTTGGTACATGTAATAGATATTATTTTCCCTCTTGAACACAATTTATTTTTATAAAAAGGATGATATATTTAGTACACACGTACCTATTATTCTTGAAGACCTTTTCTAAAGGTTGCTAAAGTAATCATAAATATTCACAAGAGAACATTTTCACATAATTTTAGAATAAAACAATTTACTTTTCAATTCATCGAATATCCAAATGAAGATCATTCAGCTCATTAAGTTAAAATTATTCATTAGTTTTATACTGACTAATTTATTTATTTATTTGGTAATTATCCACTAATCATTGATTATGATATTGAGATTTATTTTACTTCTGATTCAGATTTACATGAATATGAAAATATATCATGTGGAAATGATTTAATTGTTGAAACAACTACATATAATACCGTTGATTTTTTTATTTATATACTAAATTCATTGAAAACTATTAAAAATATAAACTTTAATTAACTTGTTTTATATTTTCATAAAGAATCATTTTTTTTATTTCAACCAAGTGCTAATTTTTTTAAAGTTATTGAAATTGATAATGGTACTTTAAATCGAGATTTTTTTTACAGAATCTAATATTTATTCTACAAATGTCTCTTGTATATATCTTTCTAAACTATTTTTTTACTATTGAAAATTTTAAACTAACTTGTTTTGGGAACACTTTAGGAGATAAATTAAATATTATTGAGTCAAAAAACCATTATTTCTATGTTAATGTAACCCTTCTAATTTGGAATCAAAACATCTACCTAAGAATATCAAATATCCCTTAGATGAGATTGAAAAATTTCACATGATAATTTTTTAAGGTTATCAAAATATCTAAAAAATAAACTTTTAGGGGTCATTAGAGAAAGAAAAAAAATCTATTTGATAGATTTTAGCTGACTTGACTGGAATTATTCCTTTAAGATTTATAAATATATTCTTTTTAAGGGATGATGCTAAACCTTTTAGGAAATTTCAATGAATATTAAACCCCAAACCTTAAAAAAATTCAGAAGGAAATGACCACCTTGTTTCCAATTGTAATCATTTTCCTAGTTTTTTATATCAAATGGGTGAGTCATATCCATTGTTTCCCTAAAAAAGTGGTTTTACTATATCAAATAACGAATTTAGGGAAATCAGTCCTTTTGAACTTCCAAAAAAATGAAGTGTGTGTCTTGATAAAATAAAACATAAACTGAAAAATTATAAACATCATTTAAAAAATTTATTAACCATGTTATTTACAATATTTTATAGAAATCCCATTTTTTATTTCTTTAGGGTTTTTTGGTTTCTTTCAAATTTTCATTGCATTGTAGGACCAAGAAAATCCATATTTTTAGGTCTATGGATCATCTTTTGATAATTGTTTTGATGATTTTTCTACCATCCAAAAACATTTCATTGATAATTTTTTTCTCAACTATATGAAATTCCATTTTATGGTAGATATAAGAATTATTATCAGCCATTTAGTTCCCAAAAAAAGAATTCAATTTTATAAATCAATGTTTGATTTCATTTATTAACCTTAATAACAAAAAATAGTGACGGATGTAAGATATTTTCATAGAAATAATATTTATTATAAGATATTACTAAATTATTTCAATAATATAGCCTTAAATTTGTCCAAATTATTCCAAAAAGAATCACAATTATTCTTTGATCAGAGATATAAAAATGATTTTAGTGAGTTGAAATAGAAGTTAGTATTCTAACCCATTATCTAACCACTAAGATAAGAATTACCTTTTTTTACTTATGATTTTTGGACCAAAATTTTACTTAGAGGTAGATTTGAATTAAATAGTTTAAAAGAGATCTCACGTCATAGCCTATGAATCTAGGACTCCAGATAAATCCAAAGCTAACTATATAGCCACTTATAAAGAATAAATATTTTTTTTTATTTAGACTGATTTAGGTGTGGTTTGTTATATTTATAATTAATTATTTTCACTAACCATTCTATAATAATATTTTTAATGGAGAAACATGATGAAAAAATAAGTTTGATAAGATGGATTTTATGGTTATAAGAATTTTATATAGAAATAATAGATTTTAAGGGTAGTGAGAATTTAGTGGCTTGATAATTAAGTTGACTACCCATTATTTTAAGTGAAGAACATAAAATATATTTACCAATCAAGGATAACTTTCCTGATGAGGAACTGCATTATATGAAGTGTATTGGAACATGGTTTATGACCTTGTGAATTATTTGTTTTCCAATGATGTTAACCATTGGTTTTATAAATAATAAGTATTCAACATATTGAGTGATGAATGGAAGTATATTTGGGATTACCTATGCTAATGGAATCTTAGAAGTGAAAAAATAATCAAGATATATATTCTAGATTTTGAAATATAGTAAGTGATTATTTTTTTTAATCTTTGAGTTGTGATAGTCATTTTAGACCCCGTAGAATAGAAAGGAATGTTCTTGACTCTAGTCTATTTCGACCCAACATTTTAAATATTATTTTGAATTTAACATAACATGTAAAACCTATGAGTTTCATGGGAATATCTCCAAGATAGGTAATATTCCATAAGGATACCTCTTTTTTTTGATGTGTTTTATATTTGGGGTGTTAAATTAATGGAATGATTAACCAATTATTTTGGGTACATATACATTTTTAATAATTTTTATTATGTTTCTAAGTAGATATAATCTATTTTCACTAGAAATGATGATGAAAAAAAGTTTCTAAATTTGTAGGAGACAATATATTTTATACGTTTATATTTAAAAAGTTTATCATTAATGATTTGGGAACCCACATTTGTAATAAAACTTTAAAATCAATTTTTAGGAAGAATTAATCTCATAAAAGGGTTTTTACATAATATTATTCTTACTCAGATGGAATGATTGAGTTAAAAAATATAGATATTAAACACATTCTAGAGAAAATTGTTCACCCAAACTGAAAATATTGAAGTTTGAGATTGGATGATGCTATTTAGACTTATAGGGTTACTTTTAAAACTCTAACTGAAATATCAAATTTTTAACTATTATATGGGAAAGACTTCCACTAAATTTTGGAGTTAGAAAATAAACATTTTTAGGTTTCCAAGGGATATAACATGAATCTGTTTGAACCTACAAAAGAAAGGAAAACCCACTACCAAGTGTTGAAATAAATCAAAAATAATTATTATTAAAACTTTAGGTCTATAAAAAGAAAACCATCAGTTTTCATATTGAGTTGATACTCAAAAAGGAGTTCAAAGAAGGAGATAAATTATTACTAATTTAATCTAGACTCATGTTATTTCTAGGTAAACATATTTCCAAATGGTATGGATCCTTTATTGTAACTCATGTTTTCCCATTTGGTGCTATCTAAATTAATTATCTAGGGGAATATGTACCCTTTATAGTTAATGGTTACATATTTATGTTGTTTATATAGAGTTTTCATGAGCCTCTAGGGGAGGAGATTCATCATCAAGTTACTGAATACATCTAAGGATAGGTTATATCTTTTGTCCTCAGTTTTTTTTATTATTTTAGTACTTATTGATTTTAATTTCTCATATAAAATATTTTATAATGAGGAAGTTGAAAAAAATTAGTTTGTGTGTGTGAGGGGGGACATCCTTTTCTATAAAAGGTTTATCTCTATGTTTTTTTTCTTTTCTATTTTATTTTTATATTTTTATTTCATTTTTATGTGTCTAGTTTTTCATTTTTTGGTCCATTTTTGAATCTTGTAAGGACAAAATGATTACATATTTATGTTTATAATCTATGCCAATATTTGAATTGATTGGAATCATGAAAAATAACTTAGATGAATCTTAAAAATCAACCTTATTTTAAATTTATTGTTTCATAAAATTTATAAAAATACAACACATTTTTTAATCCCATTCCATGAATTATTATACAAATTTTAAAATCACATAACTATATGGATTATAGACCATATTGGAATCTTTTTTTACAGTAATATGATTTCTTGGTTAAACCAAACCATGATTTTATAACAAAAAAATTTCTATGATTTTTTCATAACCTTGGAGCAATAAGGTTCTTGTGTTAAAGATTATTATGAAATTTCTTTTGGTTTAAAATACCCTATTTACATCTAAATACTATTTGGGCTTACCTTTTTCATTTTTTTAGTTTCATTCCACCAGTATCGATGAACAAACTGGTTAGATAGCCACATTACAAACCTTAAGTCTTTATCCAACCAGTTCTAGAAGTATATTACATGACCCTAATTGAATTCAAGTGTGGGTAAGGGGTTGTTTTGTAATTTGTTCATCAATTGAGGTTGATTTTAGAAGAAAATATATCGATTTTTTTTATGTTTCATTGATTAATGTTATTTATGAGAATAAATTTTAAGACAAAATTATGTTAAAAATTTATTGAGTGGAACGGTCTTTGAAAAAAAGAAACATAATGTTTGGGAAGATAGAAGGAGAAAACAACCATCAAAAGTTTGTCACAAGAAGTTCAAACCACTTTTTTTAAGTTCAAAGTACCCTATTTTATTTCAAAATAAAATTTGATGTAAAATTTCAAAAAAATATCATAATTATCAAGATGTTGAATGTAAATGGATGAAAAATGATAAACTTGTTGATGTTTAATTTCATTATGTTTGAATCTTCTATGAAAATTAGAAGTTTTTATGAGATTAATCATTATTTATGTAGTAAAAACGATTCCATATTTGAGTGTGAAATTAGAATCATGAATTTTTATTTTAAATAAATCCAAACCTCCTCATTACACCTGAGTATTTTTAACATCTAAAACATTACAACCCTCAACCACTAAAAATATTTGGAAGGTCCTTTTGATTAAGAAATTTCTTCAAAATAATTTATTGGATATTTAGAAATTAATCAAGCTTATGGTGACCCTTTGATGTGTTTGAATGATAATTTTTTCTAAAATTCATATTAGTGTGTTGGAAGAAATAACTCCAGTGAGGTAGGTTCTTGTTTTCATGGGATAATAGAAGAATTGGTAATGAATTGGATTTGACTAATAAAGTATTTATAATTAATTTTATTGATAAGTAATGATATGTTTTGGTGAATTGGTTTTCGATTTTGTGACACTCATGGGATTTTATTCTAAATTTACTTTTACAATATTTTTAATGCTTTCTTATCCAGGTGTGTTAGAGTTAAGATTGGGGGAATTGATAAATATTTTTTTTATAACTTTTACTTTTAATTTCATTGAATTAATCCAAACCATTTTTTTCATTTTGATGGAAACTACATCATTTTTAGGTTCAAATAATATTTTTGGATTTATAATGAAAATGGATTGATTAATAATATTTATGTGTTTTCATTCATTGAATGAATTATTTTTATAATAAATGACTTTATTTATGATCTTACCAATATTTGAGAAAATTGTCATTTTGAAATTTAATGGGATTAATTTTATTATAATTAATAGTTAATATGAAACACATTTTTGAGGTAGTATGAATAATACATAATATAGTGGGTGAAAGAGTTTGAATATATAAGTCACATATCTTATGTATCGATTAGAACACCTTACACATGTGAGGAATTATGAATCTAGATAAGTACAAAATATTTTTCATGATTTTATTTTATTATGTATGATAAATATATATAATATATTTATTAATATGTTTTTTTCTCTTACTTATTTAAAATATATATTACATATCCCTTCAAACTAGATTCTTTTCATAGTAAAACAACTTATGTATCACATCATACATTTATTATATCATGTATGGGTGTTTTAAGAAAAAGGATGTTATGTAATATATTATAATGTGTGAAATTAAAAAATATATTCTCGTGTGAAGTATTATACTATTTTAGAAATCAATGAAATCAATATATCCACTAAAAAACTTGTAGTCAAATCGTAATAGGAGAAATCATTCCAAATTATAAAAAGCATTATAACATATTCAATTGAGTCATAAAATGAATATTTTTTTTTTGAATTTGAGCACTAGTTCCATATTGTAGGTTACCGCACCTTAAATATGATTTCTTCCATAATGGATTCCTAGATGAAATAATTTGAAGAAAATTCACAAATATTGTGGTTTGAAGGATTCAGTCATGTTGTGAAGGGATGAGTTACGACGAGAAAGGAAGAATTTTAAGAACCATGGCTATGACTTGGGCCCCTTATGACATGCACCATTAAAATGATACAGCTTTATCTATATACAGTGAATATGATAATTAAAATGGAGAAGATTAGGAGGCTATGATTCATCGGAATATTCCAAATCACATTAAAATTTACTGCCACCTGGATAATTATCGAGGGAGTATCACCGCATGTGTGGAGGATTCGTAAGAGTTAAAGGCTACTATAATTTTAAAATTATTTTCCATACATTGTGAAGAATATTCATACATTAATACAGAAGTGAAAAATATAGGGGTAATAATCACATGATATAAAAATATTGGACCACAAGAATAGAATTAGATATAAAACAATAATATAGAGCTCTCAACCATTTATGTCTACATAAACTCCCTTGGTGGCTACGAGCAGTAGATTCTTATATATTTCTTCCATACGAGTCTTGAAATTCATTTTTTTATTTAAGATAATTTATTTAGAATTGTTATTTTTTTAATGAAAATGGTTTATTTTGTTATATATTAGTTATTATTCTAATTCTATTTTGAACGGTTATTCAATCTATGAAGTAAAGTAATTGAGTTTTTAGTTTAAATTTATTAAAAAAGAATTTGTTTAGAAGAAAAATTAATTTAATTAGGTTTAATTTATTGTAGGTATTTGAGTAATTTTATCACATTTATAGGAGGAAAAAAACTCATGTTGAGATTCTAGTTAGGTTTTCAAGATGCATTTGGTGAAAACTTTGGGGTCTTAAAGTGTGCATTAAAGAATTTAATAGGATAAATTGTTGAGAATGATGAAGGGTGTTTCAAAAGGTTGAAAAATGATCATAGATACTATTTTTAAATAATATTTTTTTCCCAAATATTTACTCTCATTCATTTTACTTTAATAATTTTTTTTTAGTTTTCATTAAATATTACACATAATAAAAAAAACTCCATTTTCTTCTTTTGAAAAATATAAAAAAATAGTGGCATCTTTGAACTCATCCCATAACCACCTAAAGAGACAACATTATGAATTTATGTAAAATTTTCATTGGGGATAAGATATTGTTTACAGACTCAAAATAGACCTCTAACCATAAAAAACTCCCCAAAATAATAGTCACATACTCTGTCTAACCATAAAAAATATATCTAACAAACCCATAAAAAACCCATTTCACAAAATGATTTTATACCATATTATACTCAATTCCCAAGCATCAACTAGTATCTAGTCAATCTCAAACAATACCGATCGTTATCCTGGAACACACATGTTCCAAACAAAAAATAATTATCATATCATATAATACCACAATTAACACGTCAACTAGCTCCTAGTTGATCCCATCCATATATAAAACACCCCATTTACCAGTATCCATCATAAAAAATAAAACCAACCTGCTCATAATGTATTTCTAATCACCAATTCCTATCTAACTTGCTTTGACAATGTCATGCCTACTACATGTAGTTTACATGAAACCCAACATTTAGTGGCCTATCCTCAAAAATGGAGTTACACTCAGTGTCAAATACTTACTCCATTAATGGTAATCCTTTCCAATATCATGAATTGAGCAAGAAAATGAATATTTTCTACTATATTCTAACAATAATCTAGATCGTACCTCAGAAACTTGAGTCTGACCCAATCCATGACCTCTATCTATCTATGAGACCATCCATTAAAACCTATCTAGATGCCCCAATCTGGACAAATCATCAATACTCCTTAGGTGGTTTCCCACACCAATCATGAATATTTTGTATCTATCTACACTGATAATACATCATTTATAAACCCCAAAATGGTAGAAATTCCAATCCTTTACTTAGATTACTCTTCTATAAATCTTCATGTCCTTACTTCTAGATACCTATAGCCATACTACCTATCTCACCTGAAATAATTTATGGGTTTTGGGTGATCATAAAAAGATAATTTTATTTGGAAGGAACCCATATAAATTTATGATATATTTTAAATATTTCAATATGTTATAAAATGGAGGAAAAATATCATACCTACACTAATGAATAATCCATATTTTTCTCATTGATGTAAAATTTTTGATGGAGATATCCTAATAATAAAATGAATGTTTCCTTCTTCTAAGGAAATTACACTAACCACTTGACCAACAATCATATTAAGAAGATCATGATTCTTTAAAGGAGTGGTAGTGCATTCTCTAAATAAGATAAATAAATAATCAAGGGAAAAATGTTTATTGTCATATTTTTATGTGATGAGGATAAAACAACAATGAGGGGAACCATTTCTCTTTATTGGTTATCCCCTATCATATTCTATAAATAATTTACTTCGACTATATCAGGTACCAACTCAAAGAAACCACATATTACATCCCCTTGGAGAACAACCATAAATTATTGAACTGCTAAAATGTTCAAGTTAAGTATTTTAATCCATTGATAAATAAATCACATTTAATTATACATATTAAATTTTTAAGGAATACATGGATTTATGCACCCAAAAAAATCCCATATTGAATTTCACCATCGTACTTTACAATAACATCCAATCATAAGCTATGATATGTCAATCAACACAAAAATATTCCGAAATATTATTTTAGGATATTTTAAAATGTGATACCATATTTTATTACATTTTTTAAAACATGACTAAAATAAGGAATTTCTGATCTTTCATTTAATTTATCAATATTTTGGAGGTGAATTTAGTAGTATCCCAGTATACTATGTACAAGAAAGTTAATAATAGAATAGTGTCTATTAAATTTGGTAGAGAGTTTTTCAATTAATCCTCCTTAAATTACTGGAGATACATATCATGTGTTTCTTTATAAAAAATTAATTTTGACCGTCAGAAAAATATAATTAAATTCAATAATATCCAAGTGAGGCTACCATTACCTTTTATATTTAGCAATGCATGGAATCTTTATTCTAACTGCAAGAATCTTATTCAGGATGTCTGGGACTTGATAGAATCCCTAGGAAATACCAATTATTACATCTTGAAGATGAAATTTTCTAAAACAATGACTAAGGGATGAGAGGGTCATTTTTGGTGATATAGAGTTGAAGATTGTCTCCCTTGAATCAAAGATCTAATATGAAAGGAGGGATGCACTAGTAGGGTCTTCTCTATAGATTTGGATAGTGAGGTTGAGGCATCAACATGGCTTAAAAAATTTCTAAATCTGAAGGAAATTATTCAAAAAGAGACTTATAAAACATATTGGTTTAAGGATGGTGATAATAACACAAGTATTTTCAATGACCATAGAAGAACCAAGAGGGCCAATTAGATCATATTTCTTTTAAAAAATGGTGATCACATTCTAGAGGATAGTAATGATATTACTAATCATGTGGTATCCTTCTTCACATTAATTATTAATCATAATCTTAGGAACCATGACATTAGGGAGGTCATCATTAAAAGGTGAGTTAATAATAATGATAACATCGTGCTTACTTATATTACATCAGACTGTGAGATCAAAGAAGCTGTCTTTGAGCATAATTTTATGAGTACTCTTGGACTGAATGGTTTTTCTAGTTTCTTTTATAATACATTTTGGGATATTATACAACATAATTTTTGAAAATTAATTATTAATTTTTTCAAAGGTGTCTCACTTACATATGGTATTAATTCTCAATTCATTTTTTAATTCGAAAAATTAGACAATTCTAATGAGATTGGTGATTTTAGGATAGTTTCTCTTGTCAATAACATATATAAAATTATAAATAGAATCATTTAAAATTGGATTTCTAGGAAATATAAAAAATAATATCATGGAATAAGTCTGGTTTTATTAATGGAAGAAAAATACAAGATTTATGTGGGATCTTTGGTCTAGAAATCCTTCAATGAATTGTTTACCAGAATATACTTGGATTCTCAATAGTTATATAATAGGAAAACCTATTTGAAATTATGGCTTGACAATTGTAAAGGTATGCATCTCCTTGACATGGTATCTTTTCATGAAAATAATTTTGATAGTAATTTGTTTATTAAAGATAAGATGAATAACCTTTATTATATCCTTGGGGAAATTAGAAATGTGGCTGTGAACTAAAATTTTAAAAATTAGGATATCATGATGATATGAGAACCTATTTTGAGTGGAATTATTACCTCAAAATTGTTATACAATAATGGTAATCATGTAATAGTGTGCATAGGGTAATTGGAACAAAAAGTGGATACAAACATCTATATTCACACTATGCTGAAGATTAACTCATTCAAAAATCCCTATTAATGCATGACTACAATAATTTGGTATCTCGATTTGATCCAAATTAAATCCTTACAATTAGAATGAGTATTTGTTTAGTCATTAATTTTTAAGTTGTAACATAGTTTTGACCGTTTGTAAAGTACTACTCGACATGATTGAAGATCCTCTTCCACCTTACGACTCTATAATGGATTTATTAAATTCCTATCTTAGCCTCAAAATTTCATTGTATTTGATGAATCTACTTATGGTTATAAGTGTGAAATTGAATTATATTATTCTTCCCTGATAAATAAGTATTTTTCATGATCAATAAAATTTCAATCTTCAGTAGTCCATCGCTCAAATTGTAATAGTAGTGAAAGAGGTAAAAATAATGAAAATAGAGTATTGAAACGACTCCATTCATGATTTTTATATTTTAAAAAGATTTGATATTTCATGTAATTTTTTCCTCTTAGAGGAACTCTAGAGTTCTTTTGAATCTCACCTCCCAATGGATGGATTAAATTCAACACTGATTGTGAATCAAGAGGGAACCTAGGTGTTGTTGGTTTTGGTGTGGTTTTTAGATACCACAAGAGAATTTTCATGAATTATATAAATGGAACTTGTGTTATTTCATCATCTTAGGAGGATAAAATGCTAGGATTGATCAATTTAATGGTGATGGAAAGACAAAGATGATAGGATAATGTATGGTTTGCATGAGATTCTACCACTATCATGAAAGTAGTTATACATGGTGAGCCTCATCTATCTTGGAAAGTGACGTCTCAATGGATAAAATATCTTGAAAACTTATTAAACCTAAATTAATTAATCACACATTATTTTCGGGTGGAAAATTATCACATGGATGGTCTTTCACACAAAGGTGTAAATAGTGAAGGCCTTATGTTGTCTAATTCATTTCCTGAAGATTTAATATCGATATCTTGAAGAGATTATTGTAAAATCCATTCGTTCATACTATTGTAATTTGTAATCTTAATTTTAAATATTTTTCTATTTGGAGAATTCAATTTATTAATAAAAATATAATAAAGAATTTATGAAAATGTTACAGCTTTTTGTGATTCCATCCAAAATTATTTTGGATACAATTTATCAAAATTTATTCATTTTAGAACAAACACTTTATGTCAAAAAAATCCTTATCGAAATGACTAATTATGTTACCCTATAGTCTAGAGTAGAATTTTTAAAATAATATGAAATCCCAATTTCATAGAATTAAGAAAAGAGTGGTCTCTAGCAAAGAATTCATGCAACTCCAGCTACAAGGGGTCTATTGTGGCCTCAAAAAAACATATGCATATCTCTATAAAACCACATACAACATAATATAAATCATATAAATTATATATATACCAATATAATCCCTTTTTCTATGAACTTAAATGACAAGTATACATGGGATATGTCAATCTAGTATATGAAATATCATCAATTTTTGATTCTCCATAATGGATTGACCAAGTCAAAGAGTACATCAAATTTCATTCCTCTAATAGATGAAAACATCACATGTCTCTCATCCAAGTATTTAGTACATTATATGTGAAATAATAAAGCATTTCCATGAATTTCCTTAATTTAATTCAATCAGGGGATAAAATTTACTAACTTGTTATACAAGTGTACAAATCAAATCTTGGTTATGCCCCAAATAATGACATGATCAACTACATACCCAACCACCATTTGATTAGATAAGCCTAAAGTATTGTGAAATAAAGATATCAAAGTATAAAGGTTATCATGAAAGGTATCTCACCAACCTTAGGAAATAAATATTAATAATAAGTATAAAACCCTAATTATCAATGATTTAAATACATTGCAAGATATACACATTAAAAGGATTTTCCAAGTAATTAGTCTTGACTTATTACCTCATGAATCTATTCATCATATCTCATAGAAAACCCTTTATAATGAGTATATGATTCTATTAAGGATAACCATAAGATATCATCAAAACCTATAATACTTCATGATCATCATCATTTTTAAAAAACTCAAATTAATACGCTAAGGGGAAATAATAATTAAATTATTAATGTAAACTAACACATGAATGAATTATAGATAATCATTTACTTTATTTTTAAAATCACGATACATTTTAACCATTATATAAATATATTATTTGTTATATAATAATATATTTAACATGATAATTATGCTATTTTATTGGTAATTGATTCATTCATGGATCTACTACATTATTCTCCATAGCCCCCAAAAGTATCCTAACATCACCCCTTTTAATGATATCATGTATGAAATGGCATTTTCGAAGGATGTGTTTAGTCCTTTAGTGAGATTGAGGTTACCAACATTGAGATATGGATCCATTATTTCCACAATAATGCTTGATTTATCCCTCTATTCTAGGAATCATCTTAAGTCCAAAGATGAACTTCATAATCCAAAAAGTTTCTTTTATAGTATTTGGTGCAGTGATATACTCTACCCTTGATTTCAAGTCATCAATGGAGGACTCTTTTGAAATATTCCAAGTGATATCTCCATGATTTTGTGGAAAAATTAAAATATACTAAGATATCATGATATCACCATCAGTTTGGATACTAACATTACTGTAATTGTTTACAAAAATCTCATCCTCTACTCCAAAGACAAAGAAAATATCTTTGGTTTTTGTTACGTACTTAAGGATGTTATTAAAAAAATCGAATGACTATTTGAAGGATTATATTGGTATATTATGGTTATTCAAAGAGCATACATAACACCCTGAAATTTTAAAATATTAATTCCTTTAAATAAGTCAGCATGTTTAATATCTTTCATTGCATGCCCCAATAAATAAAACAAAACCGATATATGTTTAAAACATTAAAACATAGACATTGAATTAATGAGAATTAATAATATTAAAAAATTTATGAAATATTAATAGATATAAAATAAGGATACTTTTATTAAATGAAATTAAATTGGTATAAATAAAATGACTAATATTATCATTTTATGCTTAGAAATATATTTTTTAAAAATTTTCTTTCTATGAGATATGAAATAATATTTCACAAAATGTGTAATTAATGATGGTAAAATATATTTGATATAAATAATTTGCTAAAAATAAATTAAATAGTAAATAATATGAAATTTGAAATAGAATTGATAATATTTTAAAATACTATTTTCCTAAAAATAGATTTTATTTTATTCCACCTTTTTATTTAAAAGTTAAATTTCAAAAAATTATAATTATAATTTGATAAAAAAATATATTCATCATTGCAATATTTTTTAACGATGATTTTTTTATAATTTTTTTAAAACAATAATTTTGAGGCGAATAGTACAAAATACTGTTTTTACCATTAACATGAATTTTATGAAATTATTAATATATAAGTATGAATTTTAAATTAATGAATCATTTTTAGAATTCCAAATATTTATTTTATTTGTGAATTTCTAATTATAAAAATGTTTTTTTAATTTAAAAAACCATATTTTATATTTTAGAACATCATTAATATTTTCTCAAAAATTATTTTAATACATTATACATTTTTATTTTAAAATTAAATTTAATCACTTTTATAAATTGAATAAAATGGAATGGATTTAGAAAATGTAATGAATAAGTACAAATTATGTAATAAGGACCATTTTTTCAGAATAAAGGATTAATTACCATGGTAAAAACTGGTTACCATGGAGAAAACTAAAATGGTTAAAATGAGTAACCTTAGAGGCAAAGGGAAAAAAATGTTAAAAACATGTTTGAAATTGAGTTTTTTATGTTTTTAATGAACTCATCTATTCTCCTCTCAATTATTTCTAAAATTTCTATCCACTTTCCTTGATATTGTATAATAACCCATACTTTTATTAATAAATAACACATCTTGTTGCAAAAAAATATCCATTTTATATCAATACAATCCATTTAAGAACTACAAAGGTTTAGTGTATTTGGAAATAGGACACAAAAAAAACTAGTACATAAATGATCTATATCATTTACTATTTTGTTAATCATAACTAGAACCCTTATTATACATAACATAATTAAAACCTTTCTCCATAACCTATGAAGGGAAACATAGGAAAGTATGAGATCATATGCCCAATAAGGGTAAACATAGCAGATATAAATAAATAATCAATTCTGAGTGTAAGATGAGTATAATTGTATCATAACATTATCTAAGAATTATAAAATCATCCACATCTATTCATATATCAAAATCATAAAACAAAACATATTGTTTTATCAATAAAAAGATATAAAACATAAGAGTACATAATCATCAATAATAAATCATGAGTTATGAAACCATATCATAATCAAAAAAAAAAAATTATTTTGGAATGAAATAAAGCATAAAGAATAATTTTCATAGTCACAGTTCACTATTAAGACTATAATATTGAATTGATTTCACTCACCATGCTATCGTTTCCTTAGTCAAGGTTCACTCCTAGGACTATCCTAGTAGAAAAAGTACCATACTGAACTAGGTTAACTTCCAATTATAAACCTTATAATTTCATGAAACAACCATTATAGTACAATTCATTGGAGGAATATATAATTTTAGTCTCACCCATCACATAATGAAAACCATACATATGTGTGACACAAGATCAAAAAACATTCATCGTATCCTCAAATCGCAACTTGTGGAAAGGATACAAGTTTCATAAATATTTCATAATAATATTAATAAAACATACATAGAAATAATAAATACGGTAACATTGGATCATATCCCTAATAAATCATAAGAAAAAATTAAATTATTATTAATAGATAAAAATAAATTTAAATTATCACAGGAACATTTCTGGTGAAAAATACCCTTTTTATTTGAAATCACTTATTTAGAATATAATTTTTTTTAAAATATTAAAGAAAACATTTTATCTTATAATAAAAAGGAAAATTATGAAATAATATTTAAATAAAATATAATTTATGAAGGTAGGGTAATCCATTCACATGGTGTTTTTTAAAATAAAAAACCCCTTTACATTTTCTGTAAAAAGTTAAAAGTACCACATTTGGAAAATGTTGAAAAGCTTCCTTTTAATTTTTTTAAGGAAAGTATAATATTGTAAAAAATTAATTCAAATAATATTTATATAATATTAAAAAAAATATTTAAAACATTTTAAATAAAATATAAACATGAAAGAAAAGATTCCATACAGAAGAGAAAATCATTGTCTATTTTCCTTAAAAACATTCTTTCTATCTCTTAGAAAATTAATGGGAGAAAAATGAAAGGAAAAAAAATGTAATAACCATAAATAAACATTTTTATAAGAGAATAAATAATAATTTTGATAGATATATCATACATTTTCATCATCAGACATTTAATAACAAACAATCCTGGTAACAAAAGAGATTGTAACAAATAACCCTTAACTCAAGATCGTATTTCTTTATAAGCACTCTGAATTATGGTATAATAAATTTAAATTTTATTATAAATGTATAATATGACCATAATTAATAATATGCATGGTATAATTATGACATATTATTTCCCCATCATTAACAATATTTCATTATTATCATCATCATAATTTTAGGTGTTATCTCCTTAAATTTTCATGTATATTTTGGTTTAGGGGTTATGGTCCATACACTTTTATCATGTTTACATAATATGAATAATGTTAGTATTTACATAAATATAATATATATTCCTTATATATGTAATTATAGCCCTTCATAAAAATAATTGGTGAAAAATTAGTTACATCACTATATAGAAATGATTGTTCGTATGTACGCAAAAGTGATGTTTCCATTTTGTAATGAATAGAATGAAGGAAAGGTAAATATTGATTCACCCTTAAAGGATAGTTATTATAAAATAAATATAATATATAAATATTAAATATATCATAATAACCAACCATGAATTATGGTGGTGTAAAATGAATCACATCACTGTGTGGAGGAGGTAGTTCACACGTACACACGAGCGATACTTTCATCTCTCATTTGAAATAAAATAGGAGTCAAATGGTTTTTACATCACAATAATAACATATATATATATTTATAATAATGTGTTAATGATTTTATGTTGTTTAAATCATGTTTATATGTAGTATAAGAAGAAATAAAATTGAAAGTGCTTGGTTAAGGTCTATACATCTTCTTTTGGAGACCTTTACTAGATTACACAATAAGGATTTAATAGATTGTATTAAAAGAAAAACAATAACTAGGATTTATGGAAGGATTATAGGAATGTTTTGGAGCAGTTATTTCTAAACTAGAAGGAAAAATTGGGTGAATAATGGAGGATTAGTGGTTCACTTTTATAAATGAAAAGGGGCATACATGGAATTTTTTAAAAGATTTCAATGATGTAAGGTCACTTTCATGGGAATTTGGATAAAAATGGATTGGGATTAGAATTTATAATGATATAATGTTTAAATATCTTCATAAAATAATAATTGGGAGGTTTTTATGGAAATCCTACCCTAATATCGTGGTTTAATCCCTGGTAAACCTATTATAACCTTCACCTTGGTAACAAAATTTCACTGCATTTACTATTCAATATAACCAAAATTGAAGTTGAACCTATGTTATTATATTATTTAGTAATATTAAAAATATTTAATCCATTTATTAAATTCAACATCAATAAGTGGTATAATTTAATTTTAAATAATTTCCCAACTTGCAATAAAAATCATTTTTATAAGAATGAATCTCTAAGCATAAAACATAATTTACTTATGTTCCAGTCTTTATAAAAACAATAACATAAATTTTAAAATATATTATTCAATATATAATCTCAAATTCTCATTAAAATCAACAATCAACGGAGTTTAATTTAATTTATTAAGATAAAAACACATAGTACTCATAAAAATATATTTTAGAAAAATGTGTTTTTGGTCCAAAAAAACATGCTTACATAAAAATAAATTATAATGATGATTATTCTGTATATAATTAGATAATTTATAATTAAATTTTACTTATGTTAATTTAATATTAAATTAAAAAAATAATGGTAAATTTACTTGAAAATAGATGAAAAATTATACAAAAATTAGTATTTTCACTATTCCATGAAGAATAAAACTATTTTATAGATAAATAATAAAAATTAACCCTAATATATTATTGAAATTATGATTGAAATAATGATATTATTTTTCTAAAATTAAATTTCATAAAAGGGTAAAAATTAATTACAATGTTCTTGTTCAAAAATGTGATAAAATGATTTTTGAGGGAAATATATATTTGAACAAGAAAATGAGTTTATTGAAAATAGGGTACCTATTTATTATGAATTAATTAATAAATTTTCATTATTAAAATTATTATATATATATTTTCATAAAAGTTTTTATTATAATTTATACCATCCAATTTAAAATAATGTTTATAAAGGTTTACTATATCATGATTCATATAAAATCAGGGTTGCATGTAAGGAAATATGTCAAATAGTCCAAGTTTTGTACATAAAAAATATTGGGTTGTTACATTATAAACACAATAAAATTAATTTTACAATCAAAATTCTTTCACCACGATACCAATAAATGAGGATATCTCTAATATATCATATATTTGGTTCACATGTAGTTTCCTCTAATTTAAAATTCCTCCAAACAACCTTAACAAGTTGAGTAGTCATGTTCTATTGAACTTCACCTCTTTGGTACTAGATTTATATCATTTTTCATTCATAATAAAGATCAAGAACTCGATTTATAACCTCTAAGTTTAGTAAATGTGAATAATTAGGTACAGACTTACTCATTAGAGATACGTGAAACACATCATGAACTTGAGAGAGGTTTCATGTGAGTGAAAATAAATAAGCTATAGTCCATTATTGATCATTAATATTGAAGGTATAAATATACCTAGGGATCATTTTTTACTTATTTAAAAATTTCATGACCATATTCTATGGATAAATTCATAGGAAAATATTCTCACCAAAAACAAATTCTAGAACTCTCTAGTGATTGTCAGTATAACTCTTCTATCAACTCTAAGATTCCTTGATATGTTTTTGAATGGATATAACCTTATCTAACATTTCCTCAACTAGATTAATTCTCAATAACTTTATTTCTCAAACATCATCCCTTCATATTGGAGTTGTACAGTTGTTTTCATAAAGGGATTATGAGGATCTATCTGAATGCTCAATTGAAATATATTATTGAAATATAATGTGACTACAGGAAGGTTTTGATCCTAATAACTTTTTAAATATTTAGAACAAGATCTTAAAAAAATACAATAGGTTATTATTGTTACTCTTAGACTGAAGATCTATTTGAGGATGAAAAATAATACTAAAAAAACTATGTATATAGAGATTAATAAATACTTCTCTAGAACATTGAGGTAAACCTCAGGTCCTGATAAGATAGAATAAATTGTGGTATCCAATTTAAATTTACCTCTTCCTTAATTTATATCATGGAAATATTATCAATAGAGAAATATTTTTTGATGGAAATCATTTTCATTAACTTTTTAAGGAGATAAACTAAACCCCAAATAACATTATGATATTTAGATGCTTTAGGGAGTTTTATAATGAAATCTATGGTGTTGTTTTCCAATTTCCATTATGGTATATGTAGTTGTTATAAAAGAACCTTTTAATTATGTCTCGAATCCTTAACTTACTTACATAACAAACATTGAGATGCATACCCCACAATATCTCTATTCATACTGTCCCACTGAAAATACTCCTTCAAATATCTATACATCTTCATAATTCTAGAATGGATAAATAATGATAAAGCATGACATTATCCCAATATTTCCTTTTACAGGTACTTTATTAGTGGGACACATACTTAGTTCCTAAACATTATCATTCCATCATAATAAAGGTCAAAATAGGTATCATTTATCATATTATTTTTTAGTCCCACATCATCCATATACACCTATTTAATCATTACATGGATAATATGTTAATTTTTTTAAAAAAGATCATAAATATTATATCTTTTAGGATTATCATCATAGATATTATAGCATGAACCTCTCAATAAAATCATCAATCCCCTTGATCACTTTTCTGGGGTGGTAATGCAATGAGAAGTTATAATATTTAATAGGCTGTAACCATATTATTTGGAAAATATTCAACTATTTATGGGTTAATAGATATTTTAAACTTTTAAGCTCATTATATATGTCAAACCATTACCCATAAATAAAATACCTCAAGATTATTAATTCAAAGATTACCACCGGTAACTCCAAATCATAGGACATCTAATTTTTCTCATGAACTATCAATTGAAGTGAGGAATACAATATCACTACCTCATTATACACGAGAACACATCCTATAAATTTCCTTGATACATCACTTTAAATAAAAAATCCTTCTCCACTATAGAGTAGTGTGACCACAAGCTTATTGACCAACCTTCTCTTTAGTTCCTAGAAATTTTATTCACACTCATCAGTCCTAAGCAACTTAACCCCTGTTATAGTTAACTTGAAGAGTGGATTTGATATTTGAGACAAATCCTTCCCAACGTGTCAATAATATCCATACAATCTAGGAAAACTATATTTCTCAATTGTAATGGTTGGTATGTGCCAATATTCAATAACTTCCGTCTTTTACGGATCCACCGAACCCTCACTTGAGATTATATGGCCCAAAAATAAAATACATTGTTGATAAAATTAATACTTGGTAAATGTTTCATTAAAATTCTCCTTCTATAGGGTTTTTCAGTATAATAATAAAGTGGCATTTATGATCTTCCATGACCGTGGAATAAATAAAAATATTCTTAATAATGACTACCACAAACTGATCATGGTAATCTTTAAAGGCTATATTCATTAAATACTTGAAAAATTATTTAATTCCTCAAAATCGATCAAACAAATAATCAATACAGAGTATTACATGATTTGTTTTTATCATGATCTAATTTAGTTAATGATAATAAATTTAGATTCACATTTATTATAGTTACCAATGACTTTTTACACAAACCATTTCATTATTTTTAACATAAATTCTCATTAATACAAAGAAAGGATTGAAAAATGCTTGTGTTTATAGAGGACTAGTTTAATAATACATTTAAAAGAAACCAAAAAATGAAATCGTTATTTTATTCTCCATAATGATACACTAAATCCATTTGATATCTTAAAACATCATAGGATAACCTAGGGAATTTATAAAATAAATCTATGGCCATAAAATCCCATAAAGGGAAATAAATATGACAAGAAAACAAAACTTGTGATTCAATGGAAAAACGTGAAATTATAAAAGATAAGGATCATGAGTAATCACTATAGAGAATAACATAAACAAAATTTTATCATAATATCATGGAAACATAGTAAATTTTATATAAATACTAAACATGAAATAAATATGATTCAAGGATAAATACCTATACAATATCACTTGGTGGACAAAGTACTATAATTGATTAGGTTTACATCCTAATCCCATACATAATATCTCACGAGAAAAAAGAATTACCAAATTAATTGGGGTAATATATGGGTGAAACCATCATCAAATATTCATGATTATGTATACCATAAATGTTAAATCATTCATAATTCATAAATATAATAATTACCCATGGAATTTAAATGGGATTCATAATCTTACCTCATATCATAATCAAAGGAAATTTCATAATGAAGGAATTTGAGAGATGAACATAAGGCATGTATTATCTCATAAAATAATGGTAGAATCAGCTCAGTATATATGGTAAGGAAATATATAAATAAACTATAATCATTAAATAACTATAAATATAGGTATAAAGTGATATTGACAGAGAATGGGCATAACCTGAAGAAAAGGGTGGTTTACCTCAAGACCGAATTGTCACATTCTTTATTTATATTCTTAAATAAAAAAATCATGTTAATTGTTTAATTTATTTAGAAAAAAAATTCAAAATTATTATTACTTTTATTTTATATTTCACTATGTCACATTAAACTACATAATGAATTAATTTTATGTCAGATGTTTGGAAGATATTCAGCTCATATGTCCAAAATGACTTCGGTAGGACGACTATGGTCAAAGCGGTTATTATTAAATTATATATATAATAATAATAATGAATTAATTTTAGTTTTATACCTCAATTATACTTTAAAAACCAACCATAAATGGTGGTTATGAAAAATTAACTACATGACAATCACAGAGAGAGTTCGCCGTACACACGCATTAATAACATTACAAATTTTGAACGATAATGTTTGAAATAAGGACTTTATTATTTTAAAATTTTATAATAATAATTAAATCATAAATAAAATTTTATTTATTTATATAAACTTATATATAGTTTCTATGTGATGTGGTTATGAAAAACAAGCCACATCACTTCGTGTTGGTGATAGTCCACACGTAGGCATAAATGATGTCAACATTTTTAAATGAATGAGAAAGTAAGAAATTATATAATATATTTTATTTTAAAAATGATATATATTTCATGATTATCATATATATACATTAAATATATCATTATAATCTTCGATGTTAGGAGATGACGGATTACAAATTACATCGGTTCATGAGGCGGTAGTCTGCCGTACACACAAACAATGGGGGTTTTTCCCATCTGATGGAAGAGGTGATGGATGTATGTTATTCCACTAACATAATAAAAAATTAGTATATGGTATATTTATATGTTATTATATCAGTATGTTTGAATAATATTTTAAGTCGGTGGAAGAAGAAATAAAACAAAAAGGTTAGTTAAGAATTATACCTCTTCTAGAGAAATACTATATGGGTTTGTAATAAAATAATTCCTAGGAGTGTTTCATAACAAAAAAATCCTCAAGAACGTGTTAAGGAAAGTGAAGATTGGATTGGGTAGGAATTTGCAGAACCAAAAGTTTTTTTATGCATGAAATGAAGAGGATATGAGGTGACATTTTGTAAGTGATGAGTAATACATTTTTTATAAATACCTGAAACTATTCAATAATGGGAAGTAACTCTCAAGAAGAGTGCCTCAAAAATTTATTGATAATGTAGTGTAGGGATGATAAGTTCTATCTATACCTCCAATAATAAATATAAACATTTTTTAAAAATTTTATTCCCTTTACCTCTACGATAAACCACTTTTACTATTTTCTTTTTCACCATGGTAATTAGATTTTTCACTTAGATAATTTATGTTTTAATATTAATATAAAATGAGAATTATTAGATAATTTATAACCAATTATTCTAAATATGAAATCCAATTTATCAAATAAAAATACTATGTGTTCGGAAAATTAAATTTAACACTAGCGCATGTAATGCACGAAACCCCATTTTAACCTTAACCATAGTAATTAATTATTATTGTTTTTACTAATTATTATAACCAATAATTAAGTTGAAATTATTAAATAATATTAATTATGATTATACAAAATTTATTTTTTCATATTTTAAGATAATTTTTTTAAAATTTAAATAAATTAATTGTAATATTTTCTTACAAATATAAATAAAAAACACTTTTGACGAAAATGAATTTTATAAAGAATAAAATGTATTTATTAAAAATTGACTGATTATTTCCTATGAAATTATACATAAATTTATATTTATTAGATCCTTTATATATATTTTTTATAACATAATCAAACCTATTCAGACCCACCAATTTAATGACTTGGTTATAACTGTCATAATTAAATAATCACAGTTTGTTTTGGCTCGGTGATGTGTGTCACATATTCTATCAAAAATAGTTTTGTTTTTAAAGAACCTTGGGTGTTACATTTTTCCACCCTTAATGGATTTTTCCCTTTAAAATTTTCATTACATACTAAGGTGAAAAAAAGAGAGGGTACTTCTGTTTCATTACTTCCTCTGGTTCCCAAGTTTCCTCTTCATATTTATAGTTCCTCCACAGTAATTTGACTATGTAATTTATCTTGTTGCGTATAACATTATCTCTATAGGCCAATATTTCCACTAGATTCTCCTCATAATTTAGATAATTTACTAGATGTACCACATCTGAATTTAATACATGTGAGATATTTTGGTATATACTTATTCAAGATAGATATATGGAATACATCTTATTCTTGAAAAATAATTGGTGGGAGTGATAATAAATAATAAACATCTGTGATGTGATCAATAATATCAAAGGATTAATTGTACATGGGTATTATATTTCCCTTATTCCCAAATATCAAGACACTATTCTATTGAGATATGTGGAGAACCACTTTATCCCTGACCTCAAACATTAATTCTCCTCAATGATTGTCAGTATATATTTTCTATATAATATGAGTAGTCATGATATGTTTCTGAATGTTCATGACATTTTTTACCATTTACTTAACCATTTTAGGTCCCAAAAACTTACATTCATTTAATTTATCCCAAAAAATATCCATTCTACATCTATTCCCATAATGTTCTTTATAAGGATCCATATTGATGCATGAGTAAAAACTATTATTATATGAGAACGTAACTAGAGTAATACATTAATCCCATCCCCCATTGAAGTATATAAAACATTAATTCAACATTTATTCTAGTGTTTAAATAGTCTTGTTAGATTTTAAATCAGTTTGGCGGAGATAACCCATACTGAAGCTCAACTCAATATTTAGATCTTGTTGGAGAATATTTTATAACATGGAGGTATGTCACAAATATTAGTCAAATACAATCAATAGAGGTGTTCTGGGCTGCCTCCCCACATCTATACTATATATCCTTGAAATTTGATTAAGATAAAAATCCCTCTTGAATTTAAATTATGTGAGATGTATTTGTAAGTTGATCCAACACAAGGCATTATTTCTTATTGATGTATTTGGAATACTTGTGAAAAAAAGTAAATGGTGATGTTTTCCCAATTCTATATAGGTACATGTAATTTTTTCATCACCCCCTTTGAATTTTTCCTATCACCCTTCACTTGGTTATATACTAAACACTTTGATGTATAATATGTGATCTCTTTCTTCATTTTCTCCACTAATAGTGATCTTGAAGATCATTATAAATATTCATGCTCCCTAAGAGGATGGATAAGGTCGAGCTATTTTCATCATTCAATATATATTTCGTTATCTCAGGATTTTATGATACAAATTATCATGACACAAATCTCACAACTCCTTCTTCATCAAATTTTATCTTCAAGGATACCCCTTTTCATATAGCATCCACCTTATTCTGAATTTCTTCATCATCTATTATGATAATCCATTACCTTTTTTATAAGGGATGGTTGATAAATAATTTGAGAAAGTAATGATTATGATACTTCCTTTGTAACCCCCATTTCCATCCATTTTATGTCTAAGAATAATGGACCCTTCTCAATTATCATCATTGATATGATTTCTAGATCCTTTTTACATAGAGAATCCACTACTTCGTTTGAATTCCCCAGATGATAGTGGATTAATCATTCATAGTACTTCATCAGATCTAACCATATTCACTGGAACATATTAATCTTCTTCTGTGTGAATATATATTTTAGTCTTATTATCCCTATATATTTCACACCTCTCCCTATAGTGATATTTTTTCTATATTTTCAATGCAATGATAACTTCCTCCAATACTAGATCATGTGATGTATAGTTATACTCATTAATATTCAACTACCTTGAGGTGAAATATGTCAATATTTTTTGTTATGAATTAGTAAATTTCCCATACCCTTATTTGAATCTTCAATATTTAACACAAAAATGTCACCACTTGAGGGAAACATAAGGAATAGTGTAGTGATAAGGCTCATTTTTACCACATTAAAACTATCTTCATATTCACTAGTATAGAAATATTTTTCTCACTTAAAAGTTAGCTTGATTAGTAGGTTTCAAAATCATGAGAAGTTCCTAAAAAATCATCAGTAATACCTAGCTAGTTCAAGGAAACAATGAATATCTATTATATATTATGTTCTAGAGCACTAATCAATTTCCTTTATCATATAATGTTGCATATATATCCATTTGTTGGTGATAATATGACCTTATAATCAGACTTACTTAATCTAGAACTCAAATTTAATTTAATTTTCATATATTTTATTCTTTTTAAGCCTTTAACATAGTATTAAAATTATCATCATGTTCCTCTTTTATTTTGGAGTATATCATATTATTATCTAGAAAGACTACCACAAATTTACTAAATTAGTTTATTAATAATCTATACATTATGTCCATAAGTATTTCAAGATAATTAGTGAGTTTGGAAGGCATTATATTAACTCATTGTGTCCATACCCTATTTCAAAGGAAGTTTTGAGAATATATTCATTCATTACATTTAATTGGATATATCTTAACTGAAGGTCCACCTTAAAGAAATAGTAAGCCCCGTATTGTTGATCAAAAAATCCATCTATCTGTGGTAAGGGATACTTGTTATTTGTTATGATTTTTTTGAGTTAATGATAATTTGAGTAAGAGTTTCATTGACCCATCCTTATTCTCAGGGAAGAGGACTGTAACACCCCACGATGAAGTACTCAAACGTATAAAACCCTTTTCCAGATGCTCCTATAACTTTTTTTTCATTTCTTCCAACTGAATAGTGGATATCATATAATGAGTATTTGATATAGGAAGAGGTCCTATAATAATTTCGATTAATAAATGAACCTCCTGGTCTAGAGGAAGACAAGTAACCACTTCAGAGAATACATCAATATAATCCCTCACAATGGGCATGTCATTAAGCATGATTTTATCCTTTGTCTATGTAATTTAGGCTAGACAAGATTAATCATAAGGCAATAATGAATCTAATATTATAGGTGAGATTCATCATTCCCTTTATAATTGTAAAAAATAGAGGATTACTTGGTATATGCATAGTGATATTTTTCTCATAAGAGTTGCTGTTGTCTTCAAATAAGGATATCCAGTCCATGCCCAATATAGCATCAAACTCTACTAAAGAAAGTAAAATGATATTTCCTAGAATACTCAATCCAAAAACATTGACTAGGGATGAGTTATATAATTGGGATTCAAACGTTTATCTATTTATTTTCTAACAGATAGCTCAACCTCCATGTTTTGAGGTAGTGTATGAATAGTTATACTAAATATGAAAGATATGAATGGATACGTATAACCAAAATCAAATATTATGTTCACTAATATTGGATGAATAACTAGTGTACCTATCACCACATCATTTTTGAGATCCACCTTATCAATAATGATAGATTATGACCTTCCTTGTTCTCTAAGACATGGAGTTTATTTTCATTTATTGCCTTGAAAAACAATTAGATTAGGAAATTTGATTTATAATTATCATGTTCAATACAGTTGAAACACTACACCGTAGCCTAAGTGTTTATATGATCATTCTGTTCATCTACAAAATTAGTGGATTTTTTTCTATTACCCACCTGAATTTATTATCAAGATTCCCCTCATTTTCAAATTCGAAACATCTCCAAATTCTTATAAGGGAGTTTTTGGGATGTTTTTTTCCGACAATTTTGACAAGTGGGATGTTGAGTTTTATTTCCTTTATGGTATTTATATGTTGATACTCCTAAATAAAACATAATTTTATGTTTCTTATCTCTAGTCACACAAGAAAGATGAGAGTCATCAATCTTAATATCGGCCTTGATGTAACAACGATAAATATCTTCATAACTATCAAATCCTCAAATATTCAATGAAATTTAAAGACTTTAATTTAATACACTAAATAAGTGGTTAACCATACATTTAGTGTTTATTAAAAATACAAAGGGTTACCATGAAATGCTTTTAATTTTTGTCTCATATTCCATAATATAATCATCAGTCTTTTTATCCATATAAAGAACTCCCTCCCAATTTTAATTTAGAGAATTCATGGAAAATATTTAATGAAAAATATTTTCTTGAAGTATTCCCATTCTATAAAATTAATATCCTATATGGACTTTGTGTTACTGATTCATTTCCACCACTAATCAGCTTCTCCCTCAATGAAATAAATGTACAACACAAATTTCTTTTTCTCTGAGAAATAGAGGATAGATAATATCTTTTTAATGGTTTTAATCCTTTTTTATGTTATAATGGGATCATAAGATTCTCTAATTTTTGGATGCCTTTATCACATAAAACAATCCAATACAACTTTCTATTTATTATGTGGAGGAGGGTGTCAGACATGATTCAAGTTTTTATTTATAACTTGAGTTAGTTGAGCTAGTACTTCTAGGAAGTTATCAGCTCTCACTCCCATACGATTAGGTATATCATTGGGTGAATCATCAAATTCCCAATCATGTTGATTGGTGTCACGGTTTCTCCTATTACCCACCATTAACTAATAATAATAATAACAATATGGGGATAAATTAACATAAAAAATAGAAAATTTTAAACTTATAAGGAATAATTTATAAATGTTATGTATATCCAAACTTATGAGTCTCTAGGTTTCAATATATGTTATCCTTGTTGAAATTTCCTATTAGGTTTTCCAAAACAACAATTTTTTCAAGTCCTTAATAACGATTCATAAATATTTTTTGAGTTTCAAAAAATATATCCATTGGGAGGGTCAAACATAGTGTATAGTAAGGACCATTGTCATGCATTGGGTAATGATCGAGTTAAGAATAATATTCAACATTTAGGGATGTTACCCCTAGGTACAACTTTGATATATCAACATCCACTTATAGTATCCAGACATGAATTTATTTTCCTAAAAACCACTCACTCATTCCTTCACCAAAATTATAGTATATTTTTATATACGTAGACTTATCCCTAGGGTTATCACTAAATTCTTCTAGTCCTAATCATTAAAAATAAGAAGACTATTATTTTATAGAAACTATAGAAACAAATGTATTTTTTCACATATTAATTCATTATTTTCAAAATATATATTCATCAGTAGAAAACAAGGATAGAAAATTACTAGTATCTTTAAAACAATGGTTTCATAATACATAGAATGGAAACAAAAAATTTCAATACTTATCTTATTATCTATAATGATATCCTAAATTCGATAAAGGTCCTAAAACTACAAAGGATAACCTAAAGAAAACATAAAATAAAGGGGTGATATAAAGATCCCAGTAATGGTATAAACATGACAAGGAAACATAACATGTTAGTTGAAGTTATAACACAATATCATAAAAGATAAGGATCATGAGTAATTTCATGGGAGTATAAAATAAAAATAATGGTATCACAAGATCAGGGAAATATATTAAATGTGGAAAAAACACAAAAATTGACATAAAAATGAGTTAATGATAACTATATAGATAATATCACATTGTGGAAAACTCCCATAATGGATTAAGTTTACTTCATAATCCCAAACATAATGTATCACGAGACAAAATAGTTACCTAATGCATTAGGGAACAATATAGGTGAACCCATCATATAATGTTTGTGAATATGTGTGACATAAAAATGAAATCAAGCATAAGGCATAAACATAATAATTACCCATGACAAAAAAATGGGTTGCATAATCATTCCTCATATCACAATAAAAGGAAATTTCATAATGAAATAATTTGAGAGATGAACATAAGGAATTAATTATCCCATAAAAGAAATAGAGAATAATTCATGTATATATGTGAGATACATATATATTATTTATGGTAATTCCAAAATTTAATTATAGAGGTAATGTGATTTATAGAGAGAAAGGCAATAACCCTATGTAAAGTGTTGTTTATAGAGATCCCTTATCACACGCCCAACTTATCACATATGTTATTTATATACATTAATAACATATTTAGTTTAATTATTTATTTTACTGAGAAAAGTATTCATTATTATTATTCTATTTATTTTATTTTTTTCCATTTCATATTCAATTACTTAATTAATTTCACATTGTATATTTTTGATGATTTGATCGCATGTGTCCAAAATAATTTTGGTAGGATTACTATGATAAAAGTGATCATTATTCAATTATATATTGAATAATTGTAACATCCCAAGTAAATAATGAATATGACATTTTCATATTTATTAATATTTGTGAATTAAATATTGATTTTACTTTTAAGGGGATTATCTGTTTGATGGATTACCCGAAACACAACAGCTTGTTTCCTTGAAATGTTATGTTTCACACAACGTTGAGTTATACATAAATATAATAATATAATGTAATTATTTTAAATGGAAGTTAACACCTAGACGTTGTAATGAAGCGAATGAATATAACTAACTACAATATGATGATAAATGTTTGCTAAATGTTTTTTATTTTATCTAGTAAAAGATAGAGGCTTAAAATGTGAATGAATCCAATTTTAAGCACAAATAGTCTAATATTCTCTAAAAGGACGATTTACCTCCTTTTGATTGAGAACCATTTTTAAATCTAGTTTTTGTCACTATTTATGTTCTATTTGACAAAATAATAATATTATTTATAATCAGAACATTAAAATTTACTAAGGATGAAATTTTGGTATTTTTTGGATAATGTATATTTTTAATGAATAGTTAAAAATACTGTATTAAAATTCAAAACTCCATTTTAATATAATTTATTTATATGGTTATATTATCTTTTTAATTGGTTTTAAAAGTGTAATTTGATTATATTTTTAACATTTAATCCAATTTTGGTCATTGGAAGTAATTTCAGTTTGAAATTAGACAAAAACAAGTGTCAATCTTTTGATAATTATTATTTCTTAAAAACAAGCTTTTTGTTTTGACAATGAGGATTAATTTTAAATTAATTTCTGCCACCTATGTGTTTTATATTTGTAAAAACTAATTACTTATTTGGAATTTGGATGTACAAGTTTTGTAAATAGGTAACCTTTATATTTAGACATTATGAATATTTACTTTAGTAAATATTTTATTTACCATGGTTAAAGGGTAAATCTAGTAAATAAGGGTGAAAAATAATATTATAATAATATTAAATTATTCTTAACCTTTTCTTAACCCTATTTTCCAATAAATTTCTAACCATGGGAATCCATGGGTAGATTTTGGTACCCCATGCTGCCACTTGGGATTGATAATGACAATTTATATTAATTAATTTAAATAAGGACCAAATAACATAAACATGAATGTTTTTACTAAATTTTTTATATGGGGTTATATAATTTATCTCTTCAAATATAAATATTAATTTGAAATCTAAAATTATTTCCTACATCATGGTATTTTATTTATAATTTTTAGACATCAAATAAATAAAATTCTTTATGAAACAATGATGGTGAATTGGTTACCTTATTAATGAATGATTTAAATAAATGTGATTATAAGGATTAAAAAAATATCCCAAACCTTCCCAATTATTATAGTATGGTTTTTATTTCAACTTATATGCATCTAATATTGGAATTAATGAAGTTTTGGACCTTTTGAAACCGAAAATCAATTTATAATAAAAGAATACTTTCAAACATTCCTAAAGAGCCCCTCCCCCATTATAAAAAGGCTACCACATCTAACCCATTACTGACACCTCTCAAGACCCCTTGGCTCATCCAACCTCTACCCAAATAAGCTCTCAAGAACCCTCTCTTCCTCCTAAAATCCTTACGTTAGGAATAAATCACTTCAAGAAAGACTTTTGGTTCTAACCGTAGGGAGTTACCTGATTTAAATGAGATTAAAGAATGAACGAGTCAAGTCGGACATGAGGTAAGGGAATTCTTATCAATAACCTTTAATTGAGGAATATTTTGTTTTACACACAAAATTATTTTATATGGTGTATAAAACCCTTTGACTTTTCATTTTATTCAAAGGGAATCTATTTTCTACGTAGCGTTTTACTAAACTACAAAAAATGAATGTTTCATTTTAACGTACGTGGTGACAATGACCATTCCGCCGCTGTGAGTGTTATTTGATATTTGGACTCTTTAATAAGCTGTAATGTTTTTAAAAGGAAAATAAATACCATATACTCTTTTACATATCTTGTTATTGAAAATGGTTTTGATAATGGATTTGTTATGTTAATATTTTTAACTGATATATTGTGATTGAAATGTGAAAATGTTGTCTTTCCTTTACATTTGTTTTATGTGTTATGAATATGTTATGGTTCTTGGGAATTGTTTATGTATATGGGTGGTTCCACGATAAACCTTGGGTGGGTGATCATGAGATAGATCTCTAATGCATTGGGTAACGTGACAGAGGTAAACATTAATGTTTCTCCTAAGATATTTAGGGAATATATTGTGATGGGTATTCCAAATGTAACTCCATATGTAGTTGTGATAGCTACAATGTGAGTATGATATGGATTTCACAATTTACCTTAATGATTTATTATTTCTATTTTGATTAAAAAAAATATGATTTCATGAGGAATGTTAATGACCATATGCTTGGTATGTATTGATAGACTAATGTTTTCTTTCTTTATTTTACAATCCTTATTAAGGTTTTTATGCTCATCCCATGTTTTTGAAATATTTTTCATTGGACTTAATGATGAATAGGGTCAAGGATGGGATCACTGAAAATTCATGTTGTCTAAAACATGGAATTAGACATCACACTTTTTTTTCAATAGTTCTTATTTTATGAAAAAATGTATACTGGGTATAAGTGTATACTTTTTAATATTTGAGATGTAGTGTAATAGTTATTACCTAATTATATAAAACACTAAACCTGAATATATCCTTAGTGTGAATTTTTAACTTAATTCAAGATTATCTATTTTTTACGGTCGGGTCCATATAGTTGGTATCAAAGGTCGGTTTAGAAAAATTTAGATGTTATGATATTGTTAAATTAATATCCATAAATTATTTTTACTTTATGGTAAGATTAAAATGATATAGCACTTATATATCACCATGTTGATTTTCCTTATATATTTCTATGTTCAGAATGGTTTTCTGTAGAGGAAATAAGGAAGCTTTGATGGGACAACATCAGAAGGAAAACAACCTTCCAAATCAGAAACCTGAGATAGTTGCAATAGGAATTGAACTATTTTTTGTAGTGATTACATAGTTGACTTAGGCTATAAATGGTGGTGGTATCCATGCACGAGATCAGCTAGATCAACCATGGAGGAAACCTTCAGTAGAGGAGCATTTCAGGAGGCAACATCCTCCATCATTTAGAGGATCATCTAACCCTGTCCTAACAGAAGGGTGGATTAATGCATTGGAGAAGATTTTTGATATTATGGGGTGTTCAGAACATCAAAAGGTTAGTCATGATGTTTACTGTTTTTCAGGTGAAGCTGATCAGTGGTGGTCGATGGTAAAAAAATATTAAGTATAATGAGGAGATTAATGCTATAGATTGGGATATATTTAATGGTATGTTTCTTCAGAAATATTTTCCAAGGGTGGTACATCAAAGGATGTAAAACAATTATTGGAATTGAGGAAAGAGGATGACTCAATGGTTGAATATGAAGGAATATTCACTCGACTAAAAAGGGATGCTCTAAATTTCATATGAGATATTGATAGTAAAATCAATCATTTTAACTCAAGATTAAATCCAAAGTATCACAGGGATTTAGATTCTCGTGAGTTCAAATGTTATGAAAAAATTAATCAATGTGAAGAGAAGGTGGAAATGGATTTTTTCGATGATCAGATGTTCGTCAACAAACAACAGAATAAGAGGTCGAGGTGGCAGACGAAAGGGAATAACTCTTCAAAAAATTCTAATGCTAAGAAACATAAGTTTAAAGTTAGTGAAAATTGTTGTAAAAATAATATAGGGGAATGTATTTTGAATTCTAGTAAGTGCTACCGATGTGGTAAAATGGGACTTAAGGCTCATAATTACACTAAAAAAGATCAGGGCAATGGTAAGAAAAAATCTGATTTACAGTTATTAAAATGTTTTAAGTGCAATAAAATGGGTCATTATTCAAATGAGTGTCCAAAAAAGAACTCAACTGAGGGAAATCATACACACTACAAGCAGAAAGGGGTGGTGAAATCCTTTGCGACTACTTCAGTAGATGTTGGTTCATAAAATTAAATAGTATCAGATACACTGTTTGTTTGTTCAGATTATTCCAATGTGTTGTTTGATTTGGGGTCTACACATTCTTTCATTTTGAGAAGTTTTCTAGTAAATTTTGAATTCCATCTCAATATATGACTCTCGAACTTGTAGTAAAAACACATGGAGGAAATGTTGAGACAGAATGAAATTATAAGAACCTTCTTGTCCTTGTGTATAGAAAGAATCTACCTGTAAGCCTTATTTTTTTCCTCTAGTAGTGTTTGATGTTATATTTGGTATGGATTGGATTTATGTTTATCATGCTAAGATTTACTATAGAGATAAAGTGGATTATTTTCAAAAAGAATTTTAGTTAGTGTACAAGAATGTACCCATACTTTCGATAACATATCATGAAGCTGAGAAACTATTAAAAGGTGGAAATGAATGTTACCTTGCACATATTTTTGAAAAAAAGTGAATTGTTCAGATTAATGATATGCCAGTGGTAAATGAGTATCTTGATGTTTTTCTTGATGAGTTTCCTAGTATTATACCTGATTGAGAAGTTTAATTTATTGTTGACTTAGTTCCTAATGATATTCCAATTTCAAAATCCCCTTATAGAATGGATCAAATTGATCTTTTAAAGTTAAAGAAGAAACTAAAGGAGCTATTAGATAATGGTTTCATCTGACCTAGCACATCACCATGGGGTTCTCAATTCTTGTTTGTTAAAAGAAAGATTGTTCAATGAGACTGTGTATTGATTGTATAGAATTGAATAAAATCACTGTTAAGAATAAGTATCATTTTCCTCATATCGATGATTCCTTTGATCAGCTCCCGGGAGATCAGTATTTTTCAAAGATTGATTTGAGGTCGGGGTACCATCAGTTTAATGTAAAACAAGCAGACATTATGAGGACTGTGTTTCGTACTACATATGGCCGTTATGAATTTGTAGTTATGCCTTTTGGGTTAACCAAGGCACCTACAGTATTTATGGATCTTATGAATAGAATTTTCCATCATTTCTTGGATATGTTTTTTGTAGTCTTCATTGATGATATTTTGGTTTATTCTAAATGTAAATAGTAGCATGAAAGTAATTTAAGGGTTGTCTTGCAAACCATAAAAGAAAAGAAACTGTATGGAAAATTCAGAATGTGTGAGTTTTGGTTACAACAAATTTCTTTCCTTGGTCACATTGTTTCAAAAAAGCATAACTATTGATCATACTAAAACCAATGAAGTTGAATAATGAACAAGACCCAAAAATATAATCAAGATCTGTAGTTTTTTTTTCAGTTTATTACTGGAGGTTTGTTGAAAATTTTGCACAGTTATCTAGCCCACTGACTAAGTTAACTTGAAAAGGTTTTAAGTTCATTTGGATAAAAGAATGCAATGATTGTTTTTAGGAATCAAAAATAAGATTAGGGAATGATTTTGTTTTGAAATTACCTTCCAGAAATGGTGAGTTTGTTATCTACTATGAAGCTTCATTGAAAGGACTTGGTTGTGTCCTAATGCAGAATGATCAAGTAATAGATTATTTTTTACTTCAGTTGAAACCTCATGAGTTAAATTACCCTAAACATGATTTGGAATTAGTAGTTGTTGTTTTTTATTTAAAAATTTCAAGGCATCATCTATGTGGAGTAAAATGTGAAATATATAATGATCACAAAATATTAAAGTATATAATCACTTATAACGAATTAAACATGAGACAAAGGAGATGGATGGAATTAATCAAGGATTATAATTGAATGATCTATTACCATCTGGGAAAGGAAAATAATGTGGTTGATTATTTTAGTCAAAAAATTAATGCTACATTAACCTTATTACATTTGTAATAAGACCCATTGATTAATGTTTTAATGAACTTCGGCATAAAAGTAGTTGGTGCAAGAAATTCCTCTTCTTTGTTTCAGGTGTCAATGAAATCATCTCTATCAAAGAGAATTAAGTATGTGAAGAAAGAAGATAGGGAGTTTTAGGAAAAGGTAGAGTTGGTTCATAAGGGTATGTTACCTAAATTTAACATTTTTAATGATTTTATTTTGAGATTTGGGAAGCGATCATGTGTTCCTTGTGATTCATAGTTAAAGAATTAGTTGTTATGTTAAGCTCATAGTTCTCCATTTTCAGTTCATCTTGACAGTACTAAGATGTAAAGAGATCTTCAGGAGTATTACTGGTGGAATGGAATGAAAAGAGATATTCTTGACATTATTGTGAAGTGTTTGACTTGTCAACAAGTTAAATAAGAGTGGTAGTTATCGAAAGGGATGCTTTAGTCTTTACTAGTTCCAAAGTGGAAATGGAATAATATATCCATGGAATTCGTTGTGGGGTTACCGAAGACATCTCTAGGTAACAATGCAATATATGTTATTGTTGATCGATTGACTAAATCATCTCATTTCCATCCTATTCAAGATACTTTTTCTCTAGATCACCTTTCTCGGTTGTATGCTAAAGAGATAGTCATGTTACATGGTGTTTGTCTCTCCATTGTATCTGATCAAGATCCAAGGTTTACTTCTAACATTTGGAAAGGCCTTTAGAAGTCATTGGGCACTAAATTAAATTTTAGTACAGATTTTTATGCTCAATCAGAAGGGCATTCAAAACAAAAAATTCAGACCTTGGAGTATATGCTTCATGTTTGTTAAATGGATTACCAGGGAAGTTGGAACTGACATATTTCTTTGGTTGAATTTTTAAATAATAACAGTTTTCAGTCTAGTATATAGATGGCTCCGTTTGAGGCATTATATGGAAAGCGGTGTCGAACTCTAGCATTTTAGGATGAAGTAGGTGAAAAAATGTTGATGGGATTAGAATTTGTAGAAGACATGACAGAGGAAATTCAGTTGATCAGAAGAACATGAGAATAACTCAGATCAGGCAGAAAATTTATACAGATAACCAGAGTAAAGATCTTTCTTTTGAGGTAGGTGATCATGTATTTCTCAATGTTTCTCCATGGAAAAGTGTGATCCGTTTTGGTAAGAAGGGAAAGATGAGTATGAGGTTCATTGGACCCTATGAAATCCTAGAGAAAGTTGGATCAATTGACTACAGAGTGACGTTACCTCCATGTTTATCCCAGGTACACAATTTTTTTCATGTTTCAATATTGATTAAGTATTTTCTGGATCCATATCATGTTTTGAGCCCATATTTGGTTCAGTTGAAGAGAATATCAATTATGAGGAACAACTAGTCTAGATTCTTGACCGAAGAGAGAAAGTGTTGCAGAATAAGGTAATTCATCCTGTAAAGGCTTTGTGGAAAAACCATATGGTTGAAGAGGCAATGTGGGAATATAAAACTTCTATGATGGATAAATACCCCCACTTATTTGATAAGTGTATAAAAATTGAAAGGACACAATTTCTAATAAGGGGAAGGATGTAACATCCCATGTAAATAGAGAATTTGAAAATTTCATGTTTATTAATATTTGTGAATTAAATATTAATTTTACATTAAATGGGATTCTATGTTCTATGGTGTACCTGATACACAACAATGTGTTTCTTTGAAATCTTACGTCGCACACAACATTCAGTTAGGCAGAAAAATAATACTATAATATTATTATTTTAAATGGTAGTTAACTCCTAGCCATTATAATGGAAAGAATGAACAGAACTAACTAAAATATGGTTATACATGTTTGTTAAATGTTTTTACATTTATCCAGTAAAATTTTGAGGCTTAAAATGTGAATGAATCCAATTTTAAGCACAAATAGTCTAATATTCTTTAAAATCTTGATTTACTTCCTTTTGATGGAGAACCGTTTTTAAATATATTTTTTGTCACTTTTATATGTTTTATTTTACAAAATAATATTTTTCATTAGAATCAGAACATCAAAATTTACTTTTTGATGAAATTTTGATATTTTTTGGATAATGTTCGTTTTTAATGAATAGGGAAAAATACTGTATTTTAATTCAAAACTACCTTTTAATCTAATATATTTATATGGTTATATTATCTTTTTAATTGTTTTTAAAGATTAATTAGATTATATTTTTACCATTTAATCAAATGATTTTCATTGGAAGTAATTTCACATTGAAATTAGATATAAACAAGTGTCGATCTTTTGATAGTTATTATTTCTTAAAAACACATTTTATGTCTTGACAATGGAAATTAATTTTAAATTAATTTCCGACACTTGTTTGTTTTGAATTTCGAAAAATGGATTCCATATTTGAAATTATGAGTTCAAAATTTTGTAAATAGGTAACTTTTATTTTTAGACTTTATGAATATATTCTTCAGAAAATATTTTATTTACCACGGTTAAATGGAAAATATGGTAAATAAGGGTGAAAATAATATTATAATAATATTAAATCACCCTTACACTTGTCCTAACCCTATTTGATGATATATTTCCAATCATGGTCAATCTTGGGTCGTTTCTGGGACCACATGGATCCACTTGGTAGTGATAATGACACTTTATATTAATTAATTTAAAGTAAAGACAAAAATAACATAAATATGAATCTTTTTCCTAATTTTTTTTTCATATGGGGTTATATAAGTTATCTATTTGAATATAAATATTCATTTGAAATATAAATTTTTTTCCTACATCATGGTATTTTATGTATAATTTTTAGATATAAAATAAATAACATTTATTTTGACATAATGATGATGCAATGATTACCTTATTAATGAATGACTTAAATAAATGAGATTATAAGGATTAAAAAAAATATCCCAAACCTATCCAATTATTATTGGATGTTTTTATTTCAACTTTACGCACCTTATCTTTGAAATAAATATGTTTTGGATATTTTTAAACCAAAAATCACTTTATAATAAAATAATACTTTCAAAATTTCATAAAGAGCCCCTCCACCCCATTATAAAAGGCCACCACCTCTAAACCATTACTAAAAACTATCAAGCACCCTTGGATCATCCAAACTCTACGTAAATAATCTCTCAAGATCACTCTCTTCCTCCTAGAAGCCTTACCTTAGGCAAAAATCACTTCAATCAAGCCTTTTGGTTAAAACCAAAGTGAGTTACCTGATTTAAAGGAGATCAAATAAAGAACGAGTGGAGTTAAACATGAGCCAAGGGACTTAATCTCAATATCATTTCATTTAGGAATATTTTGTTTTATACATGAATTTATTTTTTATGGTGTATAAACCGCTTTTAATTTTCATTTCATTCAAAGGGAATCTTTTTTCTATGTATCGTTTTACTAAACGACAAAAAAGGAATGTTTATTTTTAACACATGTGGTGACAACGACCTTTCCGCCGCCACGAGTTTTATTTGATATTTGGATTCCTTAAAAAGTCATAATTATTTCAAAAGGAAAATAAACACCATATACTCTTTTATTTATTTTGTTATTAAAAATGGTTTTGATAATGGATTTGTTATGTCAATGTATTTAAATGATATAATGTGATTGAAATGTAGAAATGGTATCTTTCCTTTATGTTTGTTTTATGTGTTATGAATATGTTATCGTTCTTTGTAATTTTTTACGTATACGAGTGGTTCAATGATAAACCTAGGGTGGGTGATCCTGAGATTTCTCTCTAATGAATTGGGTAACATTACAGAGGTAAATGTTGATGTTTCTTTTAAGAGAGTTAGGGAATATACTGTGATGGGTATTCCAAACGTAAATCCTAATGTAGATGTGATAGCTAAAATGTAATTATGATATGGATGCCACAAGATAACTTAATGATTAATGATTTATATGTGTTATTCCAAATATTATGATTTCATGAGGCATGTTAAAGATCATATTCTTGGTATGTATTTATGAACTAATATTTTCTTTTGTTATTTTCTAATCCTTACTAAGCTTTTTATGCTTATCCCATGTTTTTGAAATGTTTTTCACATGAATTAAAGATGAATTGGTTCAATGATGAGATCAAGGAAAAGTCATTCTATCAAATACATGGAACTATACATGAATTTTTTTGAAGTGTTTTTATTTTATGGAAAAAATGGAAAATGAGTAGAAGTGTCTACTTTTTAATATTTGAGATTTAGTGTATTAGTTATGGCCTAATTATCTAAAACTCTAAACCTGAAAAGTTCGTCAATGTTAAATATTAACTTAATTCAAGATTATGTATTGTTTAAGGTCAGGTCCTTATAATAATAATAAGTAAATAGTTATCATTTTTATATATCAACTATAATTTTAAAACATAACATGAATTAAGGTTATGAAAAATTAACTATATTGCAACTATGGAGATGGTTGGACGTATATACACATGAGTAACATTTTTCATTTTTCAATGATCATGATAGAAATACGGTAAGTATTATTATATAATTATATAATAATAATAATATCATAAATACAATATTATTTCATTAAATATAGTTATATATATTATTCATGTTATGTGGTTATGAAAAATGAATCACATTGCATCATGGAGGTGGCGATCCACACATATATAAAAACACCATTATTATTTTTAAATGAATGGGAAGGTAAGAAATTATATGATATATGATATTTTAATAATGATAAATATTTCATGAATATAATATATATACATTAAATACATCATCATAAATAAGGGTGAGAGTCAATAACAGAAAATTAATTACATCAATTCGTGAGGCGGTAGTCCACCGTACACATGATTGATGGTTTCATTTCCTGTTTTATGGAAGAGAAGGTGGATTAAGGTTATTAAATTAACATTATAATATTTTAGAATATATTATATATTGATTTTATTATATAGAAATGGTTTAATATTATTTTATGTATGTAGAAGAATAAATAAAATGAATATGTGTGGTTAATAATTATACCTATTCTCTAGACACCCTATTTGGATTTTCATCAATATACTTAGTTGGAGGGTTTAATAAAAAATACTATGTAATCTGGTAAGGTAATTTAGAAATGTATTTGTGTAGGTCATGGATGAACCAAAATGATTTGGAGGTGTGAAGAGAAGAAGAGAGGAGGTTCCATTTTATATGTGAGGAGGAGAGACAATTTTATAAATACAAAAAAATATTCAATAATGGGAAGCCACTATAAAAAAAAGTGGTTCAAAAAGTGATAAATAATGTTTTTATGGGATGTTAAGTAAGATAAAAACCTCCAATATTGAAAAATAAACATGTTTTAAACATGTTATTCCATTTACCCCGAAAGTTACCCACTTTTACCATTTAAAGTTCCACAACGGTGACAAGTGTTTTTACATAGGTAATTTATCATTTAAGTGTAAAATAAAGTGATCCTTATGAGATAACTTTAACACACTAATTCTAGATATTAAATCCAATTTATCAATTAAAAATCATCTATTTGTGAAAAATTTATTTTAACACAAGTGATTATAACGTGAAAAGCCCGGTTTAACCTTAAATATGGCGATTAATTCATATTGTTTTTACTAATCATTTTGCGAAAAAATAATGTTGACCATATTACCTAATATTAGTTATTTTGATTTCAAAAATATTTTTCTTTTTATAAAACTACGCCTATAATAGTTCATGAATTTAATTACAACATTTTCTCACAAAAATAAATAAAAATATTTTTTGATGAAAGCATATTTTTGAAGAATAAAATAACTTTATTAACAACTGATTAATTATTTCCAAATAATTTATAAAAAAATTTATATTTAGTATAAAAATTTTCTATGTTTTATAAAGTAGATAAAATTATTCATACCAACTAATTTAACATCTAGGTTATAATTATCATATTTAAATAATCATTGTTCATTTAGGCATGATGATTTGTGTCTCATAAACCATTAAACACATTTTTTTTAAAAACATGGGGTGTTACATTGATCCTTATTTATTCTCATTAAAAATGATATGTAAACCCCATGGTGTTGCACTTGGGTGAACGAATCCCTTATCAAGATTCACTTGGATTTTCTTCTCTAATTATTTAAAATAAATCAAGGCCATTATATATTGAGATTTTGAAATAATTATAGCATTTGGTATGATTTTTACTGAAAACTAAACATCATAATTCAAAAGAATACAAGGTATGTTTTCTATAAATACATGAAAATAATCCTATATAATTTGAATATATTTGATGATGATTTTATACCCAACCATATGAGATAAAAAACTCCATTTAAAAGTAACCAAGACTCATACAATGGATGTAATTTCCATTAGAAGCCTATATTTATCGTCACTCTGATAAAAGATAAAAGGTTGGTTTAGAGTATCAAATATTACATCTCTTTATCAGAAATTGTTATGATATTCTTATAAATAAATCAAATCCATTCCCAATATCATATTAAATTCATCTAGATTAAGAATAAAAATATTTACAGGGAGCACATTCCCACAAACGTCAATCATGGAAAATTCATAGACTTGATATGCGATCATAATACCATTAAGAGTTTTTACTGCTATTTAAATATAAAATCATTGAGGTGGTAATGTGATACCCTTAGAAAATTATTCAGGTATAAATGAGTGGTTATAACCATTATAAAATAAGGTATTCACAGTTCTAGAGTGTGGGTGGTGCATTTTGTAGAGGCTTGTCTCTATTTTAATAATTATCTAGATTCCTCCCATTAAGTATGAATTCGATTTCCTAATGTCCTTATTTTTCACACTTAAAAAATTTACTACTTCCCCTAAGACAATTCCCTCCCTGATTCTTTCCACACTTCTATAATAAAGGAAAAATTTTCTTTTTACCAGTATGGTTTCTATTGTTAGATATTCCTTAGAATACTATATTTATTTTATTATCAAAACCATGATATATTTGGGTTACTCCAATCTACATTTCTACCTTGATATCACATCAAACTATTTATTCTTAGGCATTGAAGTCACTTATGGATATTCCCTTTAGATACATAGTTTAAAGATAGAGAATAATCGATAAATATTACTTTATTTTTCAATACTAATACTAGAATAATACATAAAAAGTTTTAGAAAATGTTCCTAATAGGTACCAAAAAATTAATTATCCTTCAACTTAAACTCATGTAATTCATTATCCATATTCATATGAAGAATATAGGGAATGAAATTATTAAAAAATAAGCTCCTAAACTCATCCCCATAAATGATGTTAGTTTCTTCCAATTTCATAGTATTGTTGATAAGATTCCACCATGGATCCACTTCACTTTTAAAAAGTTAAAAAAATAAGATAACCTTTTCATGTTTCGAGAGATGGAGAGTAGAATATTTATTTCCAATGGTACTTGTGACATCCTGGATTTTCTCAACGATATGGACCATTGTTTTTTTTCTCTAATTCATTAGTTTAGATCTTTAAATGTCACCTAATAGATCCATGATGGTGATGAGGGTGTCCATGGATGTTTTTGAGCCTTGGTTTGTGGAGAAGAAGACTGGTCCTTATGGTAAGGAAAAATCCTACAGCCCATCGCACACATTTTTCTTAACATTATAGGGTGTGATAGTGGGGTTTATGGGGCCACATAGTTTTTCTACAACCGTTCGAGCCTAGGATCATTCCTATGTGGGTGGTGCTATCATTTATGATAGTTTACTCCCCACAGCTTGTGCATGATTAGCGAAACCATTCACCTAGCCCATATGGGGTCCCTCCTTTAGCAGAACTGGGCGCACCTTTGTTACACAGTTTGACCAACCATGCATCCAAATTGTGTATCCTAAAAATTAATAGAGAAATTAACCTTTTTTCCATAAACTATTTTAATATCCATAATTCTTTTACCTCCATAATTTTCTCTTCTAACAGACACACAAGCTTCCCTCCTCTTCTTCACCTAGGATTTTTGGTTTCTACCTCATATGATTTCTAATTCATTCACATTCAGATATGATAGAGAGCCTATGGTAACAAATTTAATCATATTATCTATTCTTCATGTTTCTATTCTCATATATTGTTGTATTTGAGTGTGATCTAATTTTTTCAATTTTATTTGAATTTGATGATTTCCTTGATATCTCTCATTATTGCTCGATTCAAAGGCCAACACTGGATGAGGAACGTACTAAAAACCTAAGGTAGATAATCAATGTTTTTTCTATTGTGTTTCAATTCTTTTATATTATTATCTATTTTCCATTCACTAGATCTTTTTGAAGCCACCTCTAAATTTTCAAATAAATTAAATTGAATTCCTTACCATTCTTGGTACGATCCTAGTGAGTAGTGAATCAACCTTTGGTTGATCGAGTTAATCTAAGACACCCTTTAGGTGAGACTCGCCTTGACGTCCTAATTTTTGTTTCTTCCAAACTAGCTAAATCACCTTAAATGTATTCTATGGCCTAATAATCAAAGATGGTGACCTAGTAAAAATGGTTGTCCAAGTATTTAGGCCCTTTAGCCTTATGCCTTATAAATTAGTGCCAAATGTTATCTTTATGCCATATTTGGAATTATGGAATTCAATGGAATGGAAAATCTGTTAATCACTTTTTAAATGATGACCTGATGAAATATATGAGCTTGGTATCCAAATCATACTCTCACCTTATATCTAGGGTCATACAAGGTTCCTAATATAAGGACACCTTGGATGGTCTCATTGTGCTTTATAGTTAGAATAATTTATTAATTGTAAATACATCAGGGGAAATACAAGATAGGTTTGGGATGGGCTCACTATGAATTTTTCCATTACCTTTAGATGAGTGGTATTGGTTCCCTATATGATACCACATAGATGATCTTGGTTGTGAGATGGTTGTACCATGACACAAGAGGTACTCAGATCCCTATGTGTGATACTTGTGATAAAATCAAATGATTTTTCCATTTTGTTCCCACACCATGCTAGGAGTGATACATGGTATATCATATGAAGGGTCACGTTTGATGGAATCCCATAGCATTGGTTATACATAGTTCCACTAGAATTATACATGGGATCCTTTCGGATTTCTGTGGACACGACAAGGGTGATTCAACCTAAACTCTAATGATTTATTTTAAAAATAAAGAATGAAAATGTGTAATTGGAATTACATGGACACGTACAATAATAAAAATATAATTCTTGGGGATATTCCTCCCTTTCTAGGTACACTATTAATGTTATTATTTATTCCATTATACCTTAAACTTTAACTGCATTGGTTACCTTGGTTTAGAAATATCATACTTAGGTCGATGTTGGTAGTTTTAGTTGGGTATCCATGTATAACCCATGTCAAGGTGTGTATTTATTTATTTATTTCCTTGAATTATACTTTTATCCCATAGTTCATTTAATATAAATGTATTGGATTGATGTGGACATCATTGGTGGTGGAATAGTGAGTATATCTCACACCCTTCTTAGACCACCTTTGGTTCTAAAGAATAATTCATTGTGTAATGTATAGATAAAGGGAATTTTACATCTTTGGATGTTGGATTCTCAGTTCTAGGATAGAGCATGGGGGTAGAAGACTAAGCCTATTCTTGAGATTCTAATAGTAGTGATTTTTGTTATTTTCTAGTTTAAAAGAATGTGGTAAATTCATGTATCCCATGTTTTGATTAATTACTCATTTTGTATAGATTCAGGATCATCATCATCATTATGTATCCATTGGATATTATACTTATTCCTTTTGTTATTTATCTATATGTTTATTATTGTTTTCTCTATTTTCAATCTATTATTACTATTCCTACTATTTCTTGTTTATTATATACCACTGTGATCTACTCTGATCTACTAGGGAATAGTCTCCCCACAGACACACCCCTGGGTGCTCTCTTTTATTGAGAATCCTTTGGCATATGGGGAGATGTGCATGAGGTCTTGTGGCCATCATCTCAGGCCACAATGAAGTGGATTCTTGGGTGGGATACTGCAAAGTGGTATCAAAGGACTTTTCCTTCTATCTTACTATTTTGATATTAGACAAGAGACTATGAATTATAGAATTTTGTATTTATACTATGCCTGGGAGTAGCTAAAAAATCTACGATGGAAACCAAAATTACATGGGATGGGTTAATTCCATTATTATTTGTTCTTTTACAGTTAAATAGATTTCAACATTGGGTGATGTACATGTTTTGTGCTATAATTATTGTTGATATTATTCTATGAGGATTTATTCTTCCTTGCCATGATAACATAAGAGAATATTAAATTTATGCATTCTACTAGGAACCATAGGATTTAAATTTCATTCATTATGCCTTTCCATGTCTATTTTTCTATGTTTATTTCCTACATTTCATGTGTTTGTTGTGATTCCTTGTTTCTTTGGATTGTAATGTGCTAGTATTTTTGTAAGGATGAAATAATTGGCCTAATTAAAGTTCCAAAATAAATATAAATGATGTTTTCCTTCATATATTTATGGTGACACTTTAATTAACAAATTATTCCACATTACATGATTTTATTGATGAGTTCTAAGGGGGATTTAAGAGGAAAGTACTTCTATGAATTGAAAATGGTAGTTCATTCAATAAAATAACTTTTAATTTCCTATTACATTTTTAAAGTAGACATATAGGCAATTTTGCAGTTACTTAGTGTTCCAAATTAAATTTATGAAGAGTATGGGACTACATTAATTTGAATTTGTGACATAATTAACAAAAATGAGATATCAGTATGCTTATAAAATAAATAATACTTCAATAAAGTAAAATTTTAATATGGAATGAATACTGCAAGATATGGATTCAAAATGTTGAGTAAAGGTTGTTTCCCTCTATGAAATGAATTTGAAACTCCATATACTAAAATACATTTTATTGTACATGACCTTGACCTTGACTCGACATTAGTAGTTGAAAGTAGGTCATGTCGTCTGTGATCTATTAGGATCTTTCTTATCTCATAAACCAGGATCATGGAGTAGGAAGAGAGGTGTAAATCACTTATAGTAAATACCTTTTTAGGATACTTCCTTTATTTCTTTCTCAATCCATTAAAAATATTATTTGAGGATTGATATCAGAAATTGTAAAGTTATTACACTACGATTTTCTCACATAATACACCAAGAAACTGTTGACGAGCTTACTCTAGAAGGGGTGGGCCCTAAGCCACCCATGAAACCTCCCATATTCACACCTAACGAACCTCATATTTATCTTCCACTAGGTGATGATTCTCAATTACATGATAGCTTCTTCCACTTTATATAGTCCATACAATGTGCTCTCTGACATGCCCCTACCATGTAATAATTAACTCATTAGTTCCAGTAGTAGCATCCACACACATTCTCATTATATGGAGGACCATATGATATTGATTCATGGCTAGAGTCCATGTTGAATATATTAGATCATATCAAGATGCCTCCAAAGTGGTGGGTGAAGCTCACCATCTACATGCTATGTGACTCCAGAAAGCATTAGTGGAACATTCTTACATTGTCTGGTCGACAATAGGGTATGGTTTTGGGTGTAATTCAAGACAAATAATTTCAACTACTTCTTTCCATAGACATCATGGAAGTACTACATCATAGAGTTCATGCACCTACATCAAGGATACATGCTAGTGATAGAAAATTTATCCAACATCAATGAATTAAAGTGTTTTTCATCAATATTTATTGGTGAAGAGTTAATTAATTTGATATGGTTTGATGATGGGATTACATATTCCATCCAATAATAGGTGTTCTTTTTTAGTCAAAAAACATTTTAGGGATAGTAACTAAGCCCTCATCACTGACCAGAAACTAAGAGAATATTGAAATGTGATCATGATTAGTTCAGCTTCTTGGAAAGGAATTAGTTTTTCTGGAATTAGGAAGCATAATTTTGAGGCTATATGTGGGGGTAATACCCTCATTGTGGCATGTTACGATAGGTATGTCATGTGTCATTAATGTGGAAGGCTAGGTCATAAAAATCCCTAATGTTTGAGAAACCTGATCATGTGATGAGCTTTCTCCAGGATGGGTAAGCTTCAGTGCCTTTACTAATATTTTCCTCTAGTTACCAGTTAATGGGGATTTGTATTGACACCTATGTGAGGTATAGGATTAGAGACTCCACGTAAGGATGGGACTTGGTCTTCTACCAACTGATCAGGCTGAGGGGGTGATCATGGTCAAGGTATTTAAGTTTAAAAGGTCCATCACTAGTAGAGTGGGAATGCTCAGGCTAGTTAGGCTATATCTCAGTTTCATGGTTCAGACCATATCTTTTCATTGTATCCTATTACTAAGGAGAAGAGTCTAGGGCCTTCTATTGAATAACGTACTATTCTGGTATCCTCTATTTTAATTTCTTCCCTATTCAATATAGGTGAATCACACTCTTTAATATATTCTTCAACTATGGATAGTCTAGGACTAGAAATAGAATGATCTAGTGGCATGATGACTCTGGATACACCTTCATGGGTCATATTAGAGAATATATTCCAGTATAAAGCCTTTCCCCTTGAGATAGGTGAGTACCATTTCCTATGTAATTTCTTTGTCCTTGATATGATAGTCTTTGACTTTATTCTTTGTATGGAATGGATAGTGCCCTATCGATCCCATGTGAGTTTCTATCACCTATGGGTTTCATTCACATCACTCGAGGGAAGAAAGTATATTTATAAATGTGAATGGGATATATAGGTTAGATGATATGGACTCGAGAAAACCGGGATGGGTAAGGTGATGGCCTAGATGGAGAGTATCTTTATGAGTGTCCAGGGTGTGTATATTTTAGAATTACCTCTAGTTGTGGATTATTTCAAGGATGTCTTCCCTAATTAATTCTTTGTCTTACCATTGAATATAAATGTTGAGTTCACGATTGATACATTTCCAGGTGCATCACCAATTTCCATTACTCCCTATAGGATAGAACCTATCAATATACAATAACTGAATAATTAGGTGGAATATCTAGAGGAAATAGGTTTAATATGAACCATCACATCACCTTAGGGTTCAAATATCTTTTTCAGATGATGTAGATGCTACCCTCCATTTGTTCATGGATTATAGATAGTTGAACCAACTTTTGATGAAGAACCAGTATCTACATCCTTGTATAGAAGAACTCTTCGACTAACTTCAGGGAGCGATGGTTTTCTCCAAGATCAATTTGAGGTCGGGATACCATCATGTGCATCTGATACCATAGTATATACCATGTATGATGTTTTCGAGTAGGGATGACTGCTAAGAGTAACTGGTGATGTTCTTCAGCCTCATAAATGCACCAAAAATCCTTATGGACTTGATGAATCAGGTTTTACACCCATACTTGGGTTTATTTGTGATGGTATTCCTAGAAGGATTCATTGTGTATTTTTATACTAGATATGACCATACCAACTGTCTTGATATTATGTTGAGTACACTAGGAGAAAATTATCTAAATCTTTATCTCAAAAAATTTCACTTTTAGATCAGTAAGGTTCACTTCTTGGGTAATATCATTTTAGAGGTAGGTGTATCTGTTGAACTAGAGAAGGTGAGGACCATTGTTTCCATGTAAAATACCAATAATGTGTTTGATAGACATATTTTCTTAGGGATGGATAACTTTTATAGTTGATTCATCTAGGATTTTTCATTCTAAGTATATCCTATTAAAATCTTCACTAAGAAGGGTGTGAAATTCAAATGGTCTAATGGTTGTGAAATATCCATTTAGGAGTTGAAAGGGAGACTAACATTAGAGCTGATACTGATTTTACTAGAGTTAGGAAGAAGTTATCCCATTCACTGTGATGCTTCAGTAATCAGGCTGGGAGCAGTTTTGATACACGGTGATCAGGTTGTAGTATATGGCCCCCACCAATTTTGACCTCATGAGAAGAATTATGCTATGCATGACCCTGATCTATTATTCATGGTTCATGATCTAAAATATTGGAGGCATTAGTTATTGGGTGATAGATTCATAGTTAACATAGAAAAAAAATCTCAAATATATCACCATATAGTGGGAATTTAATCTGAGGTAGTGCGGGTGAGTAGATTTCTTGCATTTCTTCGAATTTAAGATTTGTATGCACCCAAGAAGGGTAATGTAGTTGCTGGAATCTTGAGATAGAATATTTAGATAGATTCCATCTTAGTGGCTAGTAGTGATTGGATGTTGATGTCTTTGTTTTCCGAGATGAACCTCTAGGTTCAAGAACAACACAAACAATGTATTTGAATAGCCCAAGTTGTGATATCCACCCTCATTAAGTGGGTACAGATGAAAAAATTATCTGATTTCAAGGGAATTTTATTGAGGGAAAGTGTCAATGGTGTGAACCAACCTCCTTCTTGAGTTATTGATGGGAATGAGATAATAATATTTTATGGGTGTGTTTGGGTGCCTTTAGATATATAGGAGGAGATAATGATGGAATCTCATGCCTCAATTTGGGAAATTCACTATAGGATAACGAAGATGTACCAATATGTACACTTTTAGTACTTGTTGCATGGTATGAAGATGTAGATTGAAAGTTCCATCATGGGGTATTCTACTTGTTAGTAGGTGAAGGTGGAGCACCATCAACCTATTGGACTTATAAAACATATCTATTACTGAGTGTAAATGGAACAACATCACCATGGATTTTGTGATTATCTTGCGGAGATCCCCTTGAGGTATTAATTTAGTATGAGTGATCGTTTACAAGTTTTCCAAGGCCACACACTTTCTACTAATACAAGAGCCATCCTCATTTGATGAGATTGATAGTATTTACACCCTGAATAATGTTCACCTTCAAGGTGTTCCCTATTCCATTGTATTAGAATGAGATTCCTGGTTTACCTCATGGTTCTGGAAAAGGATAAAATATGCACTGCATTTAAAGGTTCTATTGAGTATAGGTTTTCAACATTATAATGATGTGCATTCTAAGTGGACGATTTGGGTGTTGGAGGTCATGCTCCAGGAATTCATTCTAAAATTATATGGTTTGTGGCAAAAACAAATACTTATTTTAAAGTTTTCCTATAATAATAGATTTCTAGAAGAAAAATCAAATGGATTATTATGACTCCATTTGTGGTGGGATATTCCGTTCACCTCTATGATGGATAGATGTAGGTGAGGTATCATTACTAGGTCCTCATATTTTCCGGGAGACTACAGAGCAAGTGAAATTTATTTAGAACCATATGTCTAAAACTCAGTCTATGAAAAATTACTATACTAACCATTACGGTAGACCTCAAGAGTTCGACGTGGAAAATCTGGTCTTACTATGAGTTTCACCTAGATTAGATCATAGAAAAATTCAAATATAGGAAAAGTTATTTCTTCATTATGTCATTCCATTCGAGAGAGGGGAGAGATTTCAGCTTGTATCCTATCAGTTTCAATTATTTCAGAGGTAAAATGACAATGCACAATGTATTCCACAAATTTTAGATTCAACAGTATCATGTTGACCCATCTCATTCACTTGACCTAGAGGATATTGAGCTGGTGGTGGATGCATCCTTTGAGAGGCATCAAATACATATAATTGATTAGAGAACGAAGGCCTTCTAAAGCAGGTCAATTCCTATATTTTGGGTGATATGGTAGAATTTGCGTGTTTAGTATGAGACCTGGGAGAAGGAGGCCAATTCACATGCATAATATATAGAGCTTTTCTCCTATGAAATTTTACCACCATCGGGAGGGAAACCTGGGAATGACTTGTCTTAAAGAAGGGATGTTTTAACAACCAGAACATTATCAAAGGTACATACTATTTCATTGGATCTAATTCCTTAGTTTTTTCATTTTAATGTTACATAAAGGAGTCATAGAGGACACAAGGGTGTCTAGAGTTTTTTTCAATCCTGAAACTACAATTTTTGGAGAAGCATAATGGGCTGCACAATCAGAAGAAATCATGCTTCCCAGCATACACAGATTCTCTAATCGTGCGAGGTGTAATAATGGGGTGCATGGGGAACACAATTATTTTATAACTATGTGATAATAGAAACACAACCACGTAGGTGGGGTTTTCATATTTGATGGTTTATTCCACATAGCTTATGCACGTTTAGCCAAACCATGCCCCTAGCCAGTGCGGGGTCCCTCATTGAGAAAAATTAGGTGAACGGTTGGCCCATAGTTTGGCCAACCGTACGGACACACTGTGTATCCCAGTAATTAAAGGGAAAATAACCAATTTTCATTTGAAATGTTTTAATATAACAAATTCTTCCCCTCCCTCATTTTCTCCCCCAACAGCTACACAAGCTACCCACCTCTTCTCTACCTTGGTTTTTTGGTTTCTCCCTCATATGATCACTAATTCCTTCACCATAAGTATAATTGGAAATACTGTGAAATCAATTTAATCTACTTCCTTATTCTTCATGTTTCTATTCTCATATATTACACTATTTTGGTGCAACATCATTTACCCCATTTTCAGGTCATTTGATGATTTCTCTAATATCTCTCATTCTTGATCAATTTAGAGGCCATCACTGGATGAGGAGAGTGATACAAACAAAAGGTTGGTGGCATAGATTATTTACCTTTTGTTTAATCTATTTTATGTTATTATATTTGTGCCTCATGATAGACCTTTCTAGTGACTCCTAAAAATTGTAAAATAAATAAAATTTAATGCCTAACAATGCCCGGTATGACCCTAGTGAGTGGTGAATCAACCTTTGGTTGACCGACTTGATCTCGACACTCATTGAGTGTGCCTTAACTTGATGGCATAATTACCCTCTATTTAAATCATTTTGAATCACCTTTGAGTTATTCCTTGGCCAAATAATAAAATATGTTGACATTGTGGAAATATTTGGCCAAGTATTTAGGACCTTAAGCCTTATAACATAGGAACTAGTGATAATTTTTTTCATAATTCCATATTTGGAATTATGGAATTCAATGGAATGGAAAAATTATTTATCACTTTATAAATGATGCCTTGTTGAAAGATATGATCTCAGCATCCAAATAAAACCTGAACCTTATGATGAAGTTGATACATGGGTCCAACCTTAAGAAAACCTTGGACAGGGTCAACATGCCTTATTGTTAGAATTATTAATGATTTTTAAATACATAGGGGGTGATACTAGCTTGGCCTAGGATGGGATCACATTGAGTTTTTCCTTTACAGCTTGACGAGTGATACCAGTTTCCTATGGGACATCACATATATGGTCTTATGGTTGAGATGGTTTTACCATGCCACAAGATAGACTCAAAACCCTATGTTTGTTACCAGGGATGGACTCAGAGGTTTAATCATTTTTGTTGTCACTCCATTTTGTGAGTGATACATGGGATCTCATTAGATGGGTTACCTTGGATGGACTCCAATGGTGTTAGTTACACATATTTCCCCAATATATTTACATGGGATCCTTATATATCTCCTTGGATGGAACCATGGTTCATATAATTAAAATATAAAGATGAATGTAAAAAAATTAAAATGTCCAATTGGAATTCTAGGGATGCATCCACCAAGAAAAATCAGATACTTGGTTATGGTCCATCATTTAAAGGTACATTATTTATGTTAGTCTTTATTACATTATATAGTAGTCCTTACTTATGAAGGTTACCTTAGTTCAGAGACATTAAGATTAGGTAGAAGTATGTAGTTTTGATCATTCATTCATGAGAAACCCAAACTAATGTGTTTATTTTCTTGAATTATTATTTTTGAACACTTATCATTTCATATGCATGAACTGGATTGATCTAGACACAATTGGTGGTGACATACTGAGTATATCTCTATACTACATAGGTAGAATTTGGTTCCCAAGAAGACTTCATTATTTTAGGGATATATAAAGGTAAGATCCAGCTTCTGATGTTTAATTATGAGTTCTAGGATGGCACATGAGGGTATATGACCGAGAATATGGTCCAAATACTAGTAGAGTATTTTGGTCTTTTGTATTTTTATATCATGTGGTAAATTCATGTATCCCTTGTTTTCCTTGTGTACTCATTTTCTATAGCTACATGATTATCATCGTCAGTTTGTATCTATTGACTAGTCAACTTATGCTTGTTGTTATTTATTTGGATGTTTATTATTGTTTCCACTATTGTCAATATAATATTACTGCTTCTAATTTTTCTTGTTTATTATATAACACTATGATCCTCTCTGATCTATGAGGTTATAGTCTCCCCACAGACACACCCTAGGCCCTCACTTATAGTTAGCAACCTCTAGCGTATAGGGAGGTATGCTTGAGGTCTTGAAGCCATCATCTTAAGGAACCACTATGGGGATTTCGGGGTAGGACTATACATTACTAATCCATTACTTAGCAATTACACTACAAAAAATAGAATATTACCCGCTCTTTATAGGGGTTATGCACAACTCCCACTAATCATCAAATTTAGAGGGGGTTCACAGCCCACTCTAATTTTTATCATTTTCTATTTATTATATTTGTTTAGATTTTAGAGGCAATTGTGTCAAAACCACCAATAATTTAATAATTAGTGGTTCTATATGTTATGTGGGATTTCATAGGATATATATATATATAATATTATATTGCATTTATATTAGAGGCTATATATATATATAACTTGTAAAATGTTTATTAATGAAAATAGTGGGGGTTCATAAGCCCCTCTAATCTCTTAAATTAGAGGTAGTTCATGAAATATTGTTAATATCTTAGATTAGAGGGGGGTTTTAACCCCTTCTAATTTAAAACATTAGAGGGGGTTGTGAACCCCCTATAATTTATGACATTAAAGGGGGTTCTTGAACTGCCACTAATCTCATTGATTAGAGAGGTTTTTTAACCCCATCAAAAATTTTAGTTATTTAAATTCATAATAAACATCTATATAAAGACATTATATAAATATTTAAATAATTAATTATACATAAAAACAATAATTTATACATACATAAATATTTTTATACATAATATAAATATATTTATTCAAATTTATAAAATTTATATATGGTTTTATAAACACTATACATTTATATTATGATTTATATTAGACATATATTATATTAAATTCATTTTTATTTTATATGTATATTTATATACATTTATATTATATTATGTATACAAATAAAAATAATATAAAGAAACTATAAATAAAAATAATATATATATATATATATATTATAATATTATTTTACATATATTTAAGTAAACCATATTAATTATAAATTAATTTAGTGAAAATATATATCATTTAATTATATAATATATTTCCAATTAAATGATTGTATTTAATTGTATTTAGATGCAAAAATAAATATAATTGTATAATTTGGTGTACGTTTATATTTATTTATTTTTATAAATTGTTTTTCATATAATATTAATAATATATAAAATTAAATCATAAACATATTCAATAAATATAAAAATAGATATAATTTATTTAAAAAATAAATCATTTAAAAACTCATGCTTGTAGTTTTTATAATTTATGTTATAATAATCATCAATATATTTTCAAATAATATATTTATGATTTTATATTATAGAGAATTAATATTATATGATATACAATTGTTACAAATAAATATATATTGATGTAAACAATATTTTAAAACTATATTCATTGAAATAAATATATATTAATGTACATAATATTATATAATTACATTTACTGAAATATATATATATTAATACACATAACTGTAAATATATGTATTGAAATACATTATGTAAATATTTGTATAAATTTTATTTTTTATAATATTAATTATATATTTGTATAAATTGTATTTCATATATCATTATATAAATATTTGTATAAATTTTATTTCATATATAATATTTTTATAAATTGTATTTCAGGTAATATTAATTATATATAATATAAATATTTTTATAAATTGTATTTCATTTATATATATATTTCATATAATATTAATTATATATTATATAATACAATTCACACACACACACACACACATATATATATATTTACAAAATAATAAATATATGTATTGAAATAAATTAGATAAATATTTTTTGAAACAAATTATATAAATATATTAAATAAATACTTATTTATATATGTTATATGAATAAACATGTACATAATATATAAATATTTATTTAATTATATAAATAATTTACATAAATATATTTATAATTGTATAAAAATATCTTAATATAACATAGATAAATATAATTATAAAATATATACGCAAATGTATGTAGATACACATATACAATATATAGTTTATATATATTTATAAATTTAATATAATATAAATATGTTACAATATAAATTCATAAATATATAATATAAAAATGTACGCATTAATTTATATAAGTAAATATGTATTTAAATATTTATCGAAACAACATTTATTTGAATTAGTTTAATAATATATGTAAATACAGTAATGTGTAAATAATATAAGAAATGAAAATAGGGTTGTGGCAGAGGCTCTCAAGTTATTTGTGGTTGGTCTAGGCTTTGAAACTAACTATTGTAAAATTTTTCAATGCTTACGGGGTTTCTGGTGTGCGCTGGTGGAAAGAACGGGACGGGAGATGGGTGTGCACTACAGAAACTAGAATTGGACGGAAAAGAATAGGAGAATGAGAATGAGGAAAGGGACATGCATGATCATACAGGGTAGCATTGGTGAATGGGAATTGAACCATCAGGGTTTGTAACCTGAGGGAGTAGGGTGTCATGAGGGGCACTAAAACTGGAGGGAGCATCAGGGTGAAATGGTTGATGCATGAAAAGATTTTAAAAAATAAAATAAATTACTTAGAGGTGGTTCTCCAAATGGCCTCTAAATATAGTTCAATTTGAGTGGCTTAAACCCCCCTATACTTGGGAATTAAATAGAGGTGGTTCCCTGAACCACCTTTAATTGTAGCTTATTGAACTCAACTAGCGGTGGTTGGAAACCACCGCAAATTTGAAAAATAATTTACATTGGGTTAAAACCCTCACTAAACTGGGATACTATGATGAAATTAGAGGGGAGGTTTAAAACACTTCTAATTTGAACAATAATTTATAAGGGTTAAAACCCCCTCTAAACTGAGATTTCGTGCCAAAATCATAGTGGGGTTTAATAGCCCCTAATTGAACCGTCACTAAATTATTCATCATTTTACCAGGTATTCCTCAAAATCACCTCTAACAACAGTGGGTAGGAACATTAGTAGTGTTTACTCATAACTACTTATAATGTATTTATAAGGGGTCACACCCCCTTCTAAATGATAAAACAATCCCTTCTAAGTAGGTCATGTTTTGTAGTGTTAGTGGATCAATGGACTCACTAAATGAAAGTGGAAATTTCCTCATAAGAAATCAACACTATGTCGTTCCTTTCTTTACTCATTTTTATGATCTATATAATTTGTTGAATGTGAAAGTTATATATACATAGAAATAAGATTATTCATTCAAGCCTCATTATCATTCAGTTGCTCCGAGGTACAATCATTACATTTTCCATCACATTTAGCATTAACACAATTTCTTTTGGTTGCAACCATTTTTTAAAACCGAAAATCATAGTATGAGAAATAATAATCATAGTGGTAAATCATATAATCCTAAAAATAATTTATAAGATGTTTAAATCATGGATACCACTTTTTAATCTATGACCCAATAGGTTAATCCTAGGTCATCCATGGTTATTATCTATTTAAATACTTCATAATGGATCATAATGAAAATTTTAATTAAACTAAGAATATCCCCTGAGAGTGTCTAACAAGGTGCGTAGTAAGTTTCTATTCACCATGAAATATAATGATGGCCTATATATATTTTACCAAATCTTTTTTGGGTTATCACCTCGAGATGCATCTATAACAAAACCATTTCTACTTTTAGTATCCACACATAGATGTATTTTTTTCAGGGAAAAAACTATTTAACTTTTAATAATTTTGGATTTTCATTTATACATAGGCTTATCCCAATGGTTATCACTAATGTTTCCTCATCCTAGTTTCCAAAAGTTACTAATCCTCTCTCTGATACCAACTGTAGTGACCCATTATTTTCATCCATAAGTAATACATCTTATTAGTAGAAACATAAATTATATATCAATATGATCCACACCAGAACCATAAAGGTTTAGTGTATTCATGAACATGGATCTATAAAAAATTGGTACATAAATGGTATAAACCATTTCTAATTTAGTTATTCACAACTAGCACCCATATTTGACATTACACACATAAAAACATTCTCTATAACCTAGGGAAGGAAAACATAAGAAATTGTGAGATCAGATGCTCAGTGAGGATAAAAATAAGATATATAAATAAATTACCATAAATGATAATAATATAATAATAAGGGTATGATAACATGAGATAAATATTATAAAATAATACCATTCAATTCATATATAATAATCAAGAAAAATGGAATAAAATTTTATCAATCGGAGGACATAAGACATAAGAGTTAAGAATCAATGATAAAAATAATGATCCATGAGAATATGTAATAATTATAATAAATAAGTTTTTTTCATGCATGTAAGCATATAAAATCATTTCCTTAGTCAAGAATCACTTCCAACACTCTCACATCAGATTGGTTTCACTCGTCATTCCATCATTTTGTTAGTCATGGTTCACTTCCAAGAATTTCTTATTGGAAAAAGTCCATTATTAAAACGGTTTCACTCACCATTTTATTCCTTATTATCTCATGATATATTATTCTTTACTGATAAATTGGAGGGATATATAATTATGGGTCTACCTATCATATAATGAAAATCATACATTGTTTACCAGAAGATCATAAAACATTCATCATATCATCAAATCATAACCTTTGGAAAGTATAAAAGTTTCATAAATATTTCATCATTATAACCATAAACCATATAGAAAAATAATAAATATGAAAAGATTTGATCATATCCCTATAAAATCATAAGAAACAGAATAGGTTGTTGTTATTGATGAAAATAACATTAAAATCTAACTAGACCATTTCTTGAAAAGAATACCATTTTTATTTGAAATCACTTATTCAAAATAAAAAAAAAATCCAATATATTAAGGGAAAAATATCATTTTAAAACCAAAAAATAAAACTTACAAAATAAAATTAAATAAAATATTAATCATGATAGTGGTGGAAATCATTCATGTGGTGATGGTTTAAACAAAAATTCCTTTAACAATTTAAGTAAAAAGTCAAAAATACAATATTTGGAAGATGATAATAAGGTTTAATCTAAAATATGTTTAGGAATGTAAAATATAGTGAAATATTAATTTAAATATTCTTTTTAAAATTCTAAAAACATTCTTCAAAACATTTTAAATAAAACATGTACTTAGAAGAAAATATTCCACACCGAAAGAAAAACATGGTTGATCTCCCTTAAAATAATTATTTATGTATCTTGAGTAATTAAAGGGATGAATTTGAAAGGAAAACATGAAATATCCAGAAATAAATATATTAGAATAAAATATATATTTGTGAGAGATATATAATATTGTTTCATTATTGTATATTTAATCATAAAAAATCCAAGTAAAAAAAGAGATTATGACATAAAACTGTTTCCCCAAGTCCATCTTGCTTCGTAAGCACTCAAAACCCATGTATAACACAATTAAATATTTTTATAATTTTTAATATAACCACAATCATTCCTATGATACCATTAATGGTTTTCATATGACAACCTATCACATATTCATTAACAATATTTCATTATCTTCATCAGTTCTGGTGTTAACTACTTTGCTTTTCATGTATGTTTTGGTTCAAAAATAAAGGTCCATGTACTTAGATATAGGTTAATTAAACTCTATAATGTTAATAATGATACAAATTTAATATATATTCATTATATACATAATTATAACCATTAATATAAATAAGTGATGAATATTGAATTACATCACTATTAGAGACAATATAATGTACGTACACATGAGTAATGTTTACAGTTTTTGATGGAAGGAAAACAAATAAAAAATATATTCATTGAACCTTAAAAAATAATTATAATAAAATAAATATATTACATAAACCTATAATATATCATAATAACTAACCATGAATAATGGTAGTGGAAAATTAATAGCATCATTACGTGGAGGCAGTAATCCACACATATGCACGAGTGATACTTTCCTCTACCATTTGATTGAGAAAAGGTGGTAAATAGTTTTTACATAACCATAATAACATATAAATATATTTATTATATGGTATTGATCATGTTTTTATTGATACAATAGGTTTATAGTAAGTTCAATAAGAAATAATATTGAAAGTGCTTGGTTATGATCTATATCACTTCTTTGAGAGACCTCTTTTTGATTTCACCTTAGGCCTTGAAAGATTTGTTTTATAAGAATATAAGAGGATCTATGATTAATTGAAAAATTATATGATGTTTTTTAATAGGTATTTTCCAAGGTATAAGGTTTAAATGGAGTGAATAAGGGTATTAAATAGGTTCTATTTTATAAGTGAGGGGAAGGGAAAACATGGAATTTCATAAAATATTTCAATGATATAAGGAAAATTTAATAGTATTGTGGATCAAAATGGATGGAGATTTATAGTTAAGATAATATAATTCTGAATTATATTCAGATAATAATAATTATATACGCATGAGTGGCATGTTGGTTTTATAGATCTCTGAAGGATAGAGATGCATTTGGTGGGTGGTTCCTTAACTACTTAGATTGGGTGTGTGTGTGTGTGGATGAGTTGTGTGGCATGTGTGTGTGTTATCGAATGGGTTTTTTTTGTATTTTTGGGTGCATGGGTGGTCGTGTGTATGCATGGTACTTTTTCTTTCCTTATCGTTTCTCCTTTTTTGGAGTGTTGTGACTGGTTTGTAGGTAGAACTGGTTCTGTTACAGTTTGATATGGTTATTGTCCCATTCCTAGAACTCCTTTTGGTTTCTTCTATTTTATTATTATTATTTTCTATTGTTGGTACTTTTTATATGTATCCTCTTGGTGAAATGCAGTCTTGGTGGTATTATCCTATTCATTCAACTAATGGTTGGTGATCTTATTCTCTTGCATATATTTGGTCTACTACCATCGTCTTGGTGTGTTGCTTCTTGGTGCCTCGTGGTTGGTGCTTTGGTACTTCTTATATTTGGAGTGAAAGAATGTTGTTTCTTCCTTCCAATGGTAGGCTTGACTAGGTGGGCTTTATGTAGCTTCTTGAGTATTCCAGCTTGCTATTTTCCTATGGTTGAATGGGCTTGGTTCCTTTGTGTTTCTTTCACTTTGGGCCTACAGATATTGATTTCACCTTTTGGGGTTGTTTTTAACTTTAATTCCCTTTCTTTTTATACTATTTCTACTTTCCCTACATTTTTTTTTGAAAAATGTGTTTTAAGCCCAAAAATGAACTTATATAAAAATCAAGTATATTGATTATAAATATGTAATTAATTATATTATTTATAATTAACGAATACTTATGTTAAATTATGATCAAATTAAAAACATAATTATACATTTACATTAAAATAAATGACATTTTTTTTAAAAATCAGTATTTTTCACTATTAACTGGAGAATAATTTTGTTAAAAAATTCCTTAAAATTTACCCTAACATAATATAAAAATGATTATCCAAAAATGGATATTCATTTTCTGAAATATAATTTTGAAAAAAAGTAAAAATTAATTATAATGTTCACGTGAAAAAAATTCTATAAAAACCATTTTTGATGAAAATATACTTTTGATGAATAAAATAAATTTAATAAAACTTGAGTAATTTTTTATTATCAATCAATCATTAAATTTTAATTATTAAAACATTATACACATTTTTCATAATATGGGTACTATTGTTCATACCATCCAATTTAACAGCTACTTTTTAATAGTTTACTATATCACGATTCATATAAACACATGGTTGCATGTAAGGGAAGATATCAAAAACTTAAATTTTTATACATATAACATATTATGGTGTTATAGAGTAACTTCCCATTATTGATAAATTCTGGGTATTTAAAAAAATTTCATCCCTTTTATCTTATAAAAGGGGATGTCCTCTCATCCATTACCCTTACACCAAAACCCTCTATGTTCAGCCAAAACTTTTACCAGACATCCCCTAAATATTCCTAGCCACCTCAAAGAGATTTTTGACTTCTGAAAATACCATCACTCAAAGGCCTAAGCCCCTTAACATAGTAGATAATCTGAGAAGTGAGGTATATGTTCCAAACCTCTCCATTTTATATTTTTATGCGCTCCTTTGTTTTAATATTTCATTAAACCCTATTAAACTGATAACAATAACATCTTTAGTATGATGATATGTTATTATAATTATGGTATAATAATTAACAAACCTTTCTCATTTCTAATAAGGAAAATTAAAACTTTAATCATGTGTGTGTGTGGACCACCTTCTCTATGAATAAATGCGTTTTCTCATTACCACATTTTTAGGCTGGTTATAATGATAGTTTTAAAATATAAATATGATTTACATGACATTAATAAGATTTTAGAAAAACAAATTGAATATTCTCTTAATGATATGAATGATAAACCATCGTTATAAAATTAATTGTCTTAAACAAGTGACTTAAGAGGAAAAAAATTTATACATATAATGTTGTTGTTTCTTATCCTTCACTTATTCTTCTAATGTTTTTAACTATTATGTATCATAATTATAATAAATAAATGATGTAATTATTATACTAGTATAAAGATATTACAACCAAATCACCTGATAATCATCCATTAATCATTATAGGTTCATTTTTGGGTCGATTTAACCACCCACTAGAATAATATTATGAATTTATATCATTGATGACTATGAGAACTTATTAACTGGTATAATATGATATAAATATGTAAATATTGTTTTTTGGTTTTATTATAGTCTTATTAATATTTACTCATTAATTAATAAAATTCCTTTAATTCATTAAGAATTAGAAAAACAGGATCATTTCTATGTTCATCTTTATGGTTTGTGACCAAAATTTCCGTGGAAAAAAAATTATAACTTATATGAATATCATGGAACATATATTAATATACCTTTAATTATCTTTTAGTGATGAAATTTTCAAAAATAATGAATATCAAAACCTTTTTTATGAAACTAATTCAATTTTATAAAGATTAATTACATCTGGTGCTGAAAATAGGTAAAAACTGACAAATATATATATATAATGATTATAAAAAGTGAGTTTTAATTGTTATATTTATGAATAATTTTCTTGTAATTGTATTTAAAAAACTTAATTTAATTATTCTTGAACATTGGTGTAACTTCATAATGAATTTGGAACAAGGTATGGGTTTTCAAAACAAATTCCTCTCTTTAAGACAAGTTTGGTATTATGAATATAATATCATTTATGTGTTATATATACTAACTATTTTATTTATAATAACATGAAATATATTTTAATAATAGTATTTTCTGTACCATTTCAATCCCCCCATTTCAAGGGGTTTTGATTAAAATGTTACTCAAGTCGCAAGGGTTCTTTGTCTCAAACTTTAATTCCATGAGACTTATTTTTGTTATACACACTATTTTCCATTGAATTATGTATTCAATTACCATGGATATATATTTGTCATATTATTTTTATTCCTGGGAAAAAACTATCTAAATCAGCTTCTTTTCATTAAACTGATTTTGACACACTTGTAACCCTAGTGGTAAGGGTTTTTGGTAACCCAATTTTCATTCATTGAGTTATGATCCTTTCTCATGTACTTATTACATATAAGTTGAATACAATATAGAATATTTTTATATTATGTGTAATTTTATTTATTAACATTTCTACCATATAAAATGGCTTTATTAAAGTTTTCTAACCTAAATAAGCATGTTTCTCATAATATATATTGATAACTAAAGTTTCCATTGTTTGGGTTATATTATTTCATCGTGAACTTATTTCATCTATGATTGGGTTCCTCTAAAGAAATAATTTATTATATGATAGTTTATCTACATCTATATAGAAATAATGAAATTTTATATAAATAAATGTTTTTATAATCTTCTTATAATGTTATTTCTGAACAAGGGTATTTTGAAGATAATAAAATGGGTTTTTCCTTTCACTTTCATATGTTTTGTCTTACTATCATAATTTCTCCATGATAATATTTATATAATTTTAAGGATACATTATTGGATATTATTTTTAAAATAAATTTTTTAAAAATCTTTAGCATCACCTTTTCAAAAGTTACCCTTCCAAGAGAAATGTAATTTTTTAATTTAGATCAATGTTGAAAATGTTTTCCAAAAGATCTTATAAGCTTTTGTTTCCATATCCCTTATCACTTCAAAATATAATTTACCCTAAAGGGGGTTTAGGATTATGGTTTTATTCTATAATATATAAATTTAACATTTGATATATTGAACTCATGGTATCAAACAATTGAATTATTGACCCCTTATTTTTTAAAATCGTTTGAGGAATTATTTTTATAAGGGTGTTTTTTATTTATGTCAACACACTTCTATTTTAAATTTTTTCCCTTGGGGATATGTTCTTTTTAAACCATCCAATTTCAATCTATGTATACATTATGATCATATTATTCTAGTATTGACTTATTTATATAGTCATTACCATATACGTTCTGAGCAAATTTTTTAATAAAATTCAGATTGGAGGATGTTCACCAAGAAATAATGACTTTTTATTGGATAATGAATTATTTACATTCTTTATGATTGTTGGATACTAATACATATTTATTATGAATTTATTTATGTCTTTTACACTATATATGTAACATCCCAAGTATGTAATGAATAATAGATATTTTTATCTATGTATATTAATGAATTAGAAAGTGTTTTAGAGGCTTAAAATGAGAATAAATCCAATCTTAAGCATAGAATACACTAATATTTTTAAAAGATTGTTTTACTGCCTTTTGATGGCAAACCATTTTTAAATCAAACTTTTGAAAATTTTATAAGCTCTATTTGTCAAAATAAACTTATTCTTTATGATTGGGACATTGAAATTTACTTTGGGTAAATTTTTGGTATTTTTCCGATAAAGTTCATTTTTTAATGAATAGTGAAAAATGTTGTATTTTATTTCAAAAACCCTTTTAAATATAATTTATTTGTATGATTAGATTATCTTTTGAATTTGTTTTAATGTTAAATTAGAATATATTTTTACCATTTAATCCAATAGTGGTCGTTGGAATGAACTTCACTTTGAAATTGGACTTAAACTAGTGTCAATCTTTTGATACTTATTGTTTCATAAAAACACGTTATTTGTTCTGACAGTGGGAATTAATTATTAAATTATTTAATGTAACTTATATGTTTTTAAATTTTTGAAATATATATCATTTTTGAATTCAGAATATCAAATATATCTTAGGGTGATGTTTTGGTACTTTTCAGAAAAACGTCAATTTTTGATGAATAGTGAAACCACTAAGTGGTACTTAAAAAACTGATTTTTCGTTTAAATGAAATTTTACCACCTCTATGTTTTCAATTTCAAAAATATAACATAGATAGTTGTCATTAAGAAGTAAAATTATGTTCAATGGGATTAAAATAATTTTTTGGTGAATAATAACTTTTAAGCTTTTAATCGCGATTAGAGGTAATTAGTGTAATTTAAGGTAAGAATAATGTTTTAATAATATGAAATGAACTTGAAACATGTCCTACCCTTATTGGATGTGTCATGGCCGACCATGAAAACCCATGGGTAGATTTGTGAGACCCCATGGAGCCACTTGGGTTATATAATAACATTAATGCCTTTTATTTAAAGTAAAAGTAAAAATGACACAAACATGAGTTGTTTTACTAAAATGATTTTTAAATGGGGTTATTCAAGTCATATAATTGACTATAAATATTCATTGGAAATATAAAAATATTTCCTACATCATGATATTTTTTTATAATTTTTTGAAATTAAATAAATTAAATTAGTTATGACATCATGATGATGCAGCGATTACCTCATTAATAAAGGATTTAAATAAAATTAAAATATAATGTTAAAAATATAACTTAAACTTGTCAAAGACATGTTATATGAGTATATTTCGAACCCTTATCAACTTATCCTTGAAATAAATCAATGTGGGACCTTTAAAATCTGAAACTCATTTGAAAATAAAGTAACATTTTATACCTTTCCAATAGTGACCCTCCTCTCCTCTTATAAAAGGCCCCCACCTCTACCTCCTTACCCACATCTCTCAAGCCTTTGGCTCGTCCAACCCCTGATCCTTTTCCCTCTCCAAATCCTTCTCTTACTTCTAGAAGCCTCTCTTTCGGCAGAAGTATTTCAAAGAAGCCTTTGAGCTCAAATCAAAAAGAGTTACCTGTTTTAAAGGTAGTGTTTTCTCTTGTGCTCTTATGTTTTATTTTGCTTCTCCAACCCTCGAAACTCTTTTTATTACTTTATTTTGTAACTAAACCAGTATCTTAAATATAATAGGATGTTTTTTTAATAAGTATTCAAGATACACTTACACACACCTACATCTAATGGTTAAACAACATACTGTTTTTGTGGATGATGAATTTCTGCCTCAAGAAACGATGATTGTTCAACACTCATATTACACCTTCAAAGGTGTCCATTAAGATGACACTATATTTATATATGATATATAATATGTTTATGTTTTACTTAATCTTCTGTATTTTCCATTTATGTCATACCTTTATTGTTTCCGTTATGGGTAAACGTGATATCTTCATTTTAGGAAGTGCGGACTACCGCCCCCTCAAAGTGATTTGATTCGTTAATACCATATGTGGTATGTATAAAGGATATATTTAATGATATTATATATGATAAAATACTGGAATTATAATACTATTATGTATCATTGTGTTTTAATTCCATTAAATATGAAGTAGAAATAGAAGTAGCATTCATGCGTACGTACGGCTTACCGTCTCCATGAACGGTGCATTTCATTTCTTACCTCTAAATGATTATTTAATATTATAAATGAATGCGTATACTGGATATATATGATATATATGATATCTACATCATGAGTATAACTATGGATATAATGGATACATGAACAACTTGTAATTATAAAGAGTTTATTTTTGACTCAAGTACCAATAAACGTTAAAACGACGGTTAATAACTTAAATAATTACATAGTCTTCTTGCCATGGTAATAATTTATATAAAAGGAATAATGAACTTGAGAAAGGTTCTTAAGAAAGTAGGAATTAACTCAAGTTTATTATTCAAGATGTTAAAGAACAATCGAGTCAAGCCGGACCCTGAGGTATGAGACTTCGTCTCAATCTCCATTCATTGAGGCATATTATGTTTTATACAAAAATTTCTTTTATACGGTGTATAAACCCCTTTGAATTTTACGTTTATCCGAAAGGAATATTTTTTATACGAAGTGTTTTACTAAACGACAAAAGGGAATGTTTTTTTCGTACGTATACGGCGACAACGACTTCTCTGCCGCCGTGACCATTATTTGAGTTTCGTCTTCCTCTACAAGCCATACCTTTTTTTAAAAGAAAAATAAATACCTGTTTCACTTTTCTTTTATTTTGGTATTGAAAATGGTGTTCATAATGTTTTTATATCAATGTGCTGTATTGATATCTTGTTATTGAAAAGTGGAAATGTTATTTTTCCTTTATGCATGTTTTATGTGATACGATTATGTTATGGTTCTTGGGAATTATTATGAATACGGGTGGTTTCGTGATAAACTAAGGGCGGGTGAGCCCGATATAGATCTCCAATGCATTGGGTAACGTGAAGGAGTTAAACATTATGGTTTCTCCGAAGAGATTTAGGGAATATACTGTGATGGGTATTCCAAACGTAACCAAGAGGGTTACTCCCTACTTAAGAATGTTATGAATGCCTCAAGTTACCTTTATGTCTTTTGATTTCTATGATTTATTCATGATTTGATGAGGTATGTTATAGTACTTATGTTTTATGAGTAGAGTATGAATTCATTGATTCTTCTGTATACATGTACTCATGTTTCCTTTCCATATTTTTATATCCCTCACTGAGCTTTTTATGCTCATCCCACGTTTTTGAAATGTTTTTCACAGGTCAAGAGAAAGGTACATGATACGATGATAATGTCAAGGATGTTTCAAGAAGGAATCCATGTTTTATTTAAAATATGTTTCCGTTGATGGGAAAAAAATGAATACTATCTTTTATTGTAACCACTTTGTTTAATTATGGGATGTAATACATGTTTTATTATCTAATTCTCAAAAACTCTAAACCTGAAAAGATCCTCAATGTGTAATCTTGTAATAACTTAAGATTAAGTAAGGTTTGAGGCTGGGGACTTATAGTTGGTATCAAAGGGAGGTTTAGATAACTTTAGGAGTTAGAAATCTATTAAATGATTATCCAAAAAAAATTTATTGTCAAATTGAAATGATATAGCATTTGAAGGTTACCATGTTGCTTCATCTAAGACATGTTTGTTCAGAATGGTTTTCCGCAGAGGAAACAGGGAAGTAGTGCTAGGAAGGCATATGTAAGGAAATAACCTTCCGAATCAGCATCCTGAGATGGTCGGAATTAGAACTGAATAGTTTGTTGCAATAATGGCACAATTGACTCAAGCGATTAATGGTGGTGGTATCCATGCAAGAGATCAGCCAGATCAACCGCAGAGGAACAGGTCAGTGGTGGAACATTTCATGAGGCAACATCCCCCATCATTCAGAGGATCATCTGACCCTATGCTAGCTGAAGGGTGTACTAAAGCACTGGAGAATATTTTTGATGTCTTGGGGTGTTCATAAAATCTACAGGATTGTATTTCTATTTACCGTTTGGAGGGTGATTCAAATCAGTGGTGGTCGATGGTTAAAAATATCAGGGACGCTAATGAGATTGATGCTCTCGACTGGGATGAATTCAAAGGTATGTTTCTTGAGAAGTAATTTCCTAAGGCTGTTCGACTTAGGATGGAAAAACAATTTTTGGAATTGAGGCAAGAGGAAGACTCAGTGGATGCCTATGAAGAAAGGTTCACTCTATTGTCAAGGTATGCTCCAAATTTTTTCCGAGACCTTGATAGTAAAATCAATCGTTTTTAATCAGGATTAAAGCCAATATATCGAAGGTCATTGGCTTCTCGTGAGTTTAAAAGTTATGAAAAGCTTGATTCGATGTGCTGAGAAGGTGGAAATGGAGTTTTCTGATTATCAAGTGTTCTATAACAACCAGCAAAAGAAGAGAATGAGGTGGCAGGAGAAAGGAAATAATTCATCAAAAAGGTCTGATGGTAAGAAAACTATGTTTCCAGTTTGTGATAAATGTGGTAAAAGGCATGCTGGGGAATGTCTTCTGAATTCTGCAAAGTGCTACCGATGTGGTAATATGGGACATAAGGATCATGATTGCACTAAAAATGATCAAGGTAATGGTAAGTCCAAATTTGATTTACAGTTAGTTAAATTTTTTAAGTGCAATGAGATGGGTCACTTTGCAAATTAGTGTCCAAAAAATAGCTTGAGTGATGGGAAGCAGTTAGACTACAAGTAGAAAGGGGTGGTGAAATCCTTTTCAACTACTTCAGTAGATGTCGGGCAATCAAATGAATTTGTATCAGGTACTTTGTTTGTTTTTTCAGATTATGCCAGTGTGTTGTTTGATTCAGGGTCTACACATTATTTCATCTCTGAAACCTTTTCTAGTAAAATGGGTGTACCATCTCAATAAATGACTCCTGAACTTGTGGTAAAAGCACCTTGGGGAAATGTTGAGGTAAAAAGAATTTATAAGAATCTTCCTATCCTTATCCGTGGAAATAACCTACTTGAAAACCTTATTGTTTTACCTATAGTAGAGTTTGATGTTATCCTGGGTATGGATTGGCTCTCTGTTTACCATGATAAGATTGATTGTAGAGCTAAAGACGTTTCTTTTGAGAAATACTTTCAGTTTGTGTACAAGAATGAACCCTTACTGTTGATAACATATCAAGAGGCTGAGAAACTTGTAAAAGATGGAAATGAATGTTACCTTGCACATATTGTTGAAAACAGTGGAACTGTTCAGATTAATGATGTGCCAGTGTTAAATGAGTATCCTGATGTTTTTCCTGATGAGTTTCCTAGAATAATACCAGATTGAGAAGTTGAGTTTACTGTAGACTAAGTTCTTGATGATAATCCAATTTCAAAACCCCCTTATCGAATGGCTCAAATTGGACATTTAGAGTTGAAGGAGAAATTGCAAGATTTATTAGATAAAGGTTTCATTTGATCTATCACATCACCATGGGGTGCTCCTATTTTATTTGTTAAAAAGAAAGACGGTTCAATGATACTTTGAATTGATTATAGAGCCTTAAATAACATCACTATTAAGAACAAATATCCTTTGCCTCATATCGATGATTTGTTTGATCAGCTCTAGGGAGCTCAGTATTTTTCAAATATTGACCTAAGATCGGGGTACCATCAGTTAAAGGTAAAGGAAGCAGATGTTTCGAAGACTGCGTTTCGTACAAGATATGACCATTATGAATTTGTAGTAATGACTTTTGGGATAACCAATTCCCCTGCTGTATTAATGGACTTAATGAATAGAATTTTCAATGAGTTCTTGGATAAGTTTGTGGTGGTTTTGATTGATGATATTTTGGTGTTTTCTAAAAGTAAGGAGGAGTATGAAATAAATTTAAGAGTTATTTTTCAAACATTAAAAGAAAAGAAATTGTATGGTAAATTCAGCAAGTGTGAGTTTTGGTTGCAACAAATTTCTTTCCTTGGTCACATTGTTTCTAAAGATGGGATAACTGTTGATCCTGCAAAAACAGAGGTTGTTGAAGAATGGCCAAGACCCACAAATGTAACTGAGATTCGTACCTTCCTTGGTCTGGCAGGCTATTACTGAAGGTTTGTTAGATGTTTTTCATGGTTATCTAGTCTAATGACAAAGATAACTCGGAAGGGTGTTAAGTTTATCGGGACAAAAGAATGTGACGATTGTTTTTAGGAACTGAAAAGAAGATTGGTGAATGCTCCAATTTTGGCACAACCTTCCAGGAATGGGGAGTTTGTTATCTATATTGATGCTTCATTGAAAGGACTAGGTTGTATCCGAATGCAGAATGATCACGTAATTGCTTATGCTTCACGTCAGTTGAAAACTCTTGAGGTAAATTATCCGACACATGATTTGGAATTAGCTACTATTGTTTTCTCTTTAAAAATTTGGAGGTATCATTTGTATAGTGTAAAGTGTGAAATATATACCGATCACAAAAGTTTAAAGAATATATTCACTCAGAATGAATTGAACATGAGACATAGGAGATGGGTAGAATTAATCAAGGATTATGACTGTACAATTCATTACCATCCGGGAAAAGAAAATAAAGTGGCTGATGCTTTGAGTCGAAAAACCAATGCTTCATTAACAATGTTGCATTTGGAATGTGATCCTTCGGTTAAGGATTTGATGAAATTTGGCATAGAAGTTTTTGGTGCAAGATGTCCTTCTGTTTTGTTTCAGGTATCAGTGAAATCTTCTTTATCAAACAGAATCAAGCAAGCACATAAGCAAGACAATGAGTTTCAGAAAATGGTAGAGCTGGTTCAGAAGGGTAAGTTGCCTGAATTCAACATTGATAATGATTGTGTTTTGAGATTTGGGAAGAGATTGTGTGTTTCTTGTGATTTACAGTTGAAGAGAGAGTTTTTATGTGAAGGTCATAGTTCTCCGTTTTCAGTTCATCCTGGCAGTACTAAGATGTACAGAGATCTGCGGGAGTATTATTGATGGGATGGAATCAAAAAGAGATATTGATGATTTTACTGTGAAATGTTTGACTTGTCAACAGGTTAAAGAAGAGCGGCAGTTACCAAAAGGGATGCTTCAGCCTTTACCAGTGCCAGAGTGGAAATGGGAAAATATATCCATGGACTTCGTTGTGGGATTTCCGAAGACACCTTGAGGTAATAATGAAATTTTGGTTATTGTTGATCGCTTGACTAAATCTGCTCATTTCCTTGCTATACGAGATTCTTTTTCCCTAGATCAACTTTCCAGTTTGTATCTTAAAGAGATATTCAGGTTACATGGAGTTCCTCTCTCCATTGTATCTGATCGTGATCCCATGTTTACTTCTAACTTTTGGAAAGGCCTTCAGAAGTCGTTGGGTACTGAATTAAATTTTAGTACAACTTTTCATCCTTAATAAGATGGGCAGTTAGAACGAACAATTCAGACATTAGAATATATGCTACGTGCTTGTTCGATGGATTATCATGGAAGTTGGGACTAACATATTTCATTGGTTGAATTTTCATATAATAACAGTTTTCATTCCAGTATACAGATGGCACCGTTTGAGGCATTATTTGGGAAGTGGTGTTGAACTCCAGCTTTCTGGGATGAAGTGGGTGAACAGAAGCTGATGGGACCAGAATTGGTAGAAGAGTTGTCCGAAAATGTTCAGCTGATACAGAAACACATGAGAATAGCTCAGAGCAGGCAGACGAGTTATGCAGACAATAGGAGGAAGGATCTCTCTTTTGAGGTAGGTGATCATGTTTTTCTCAAAGTCTCACCATGGAAAAGTGTGATGCGATTTGGTAAGAAAGGAAAGTTGAGTCCATGATTCATTGGACCATATGAAATTCTGGAGAGATTTGGATCAGTTGCTTACCGAGTGGCTTTACCTATGAGTTTATCTCAGGTACACAATGTTTTTCATGTTTCAATGTTAAGGAAGTAAATGCCAGATCCATCTCATGTTTTGAGTACAGAGGTAGTTCAGCTGGAAGAGAACCTATCTTATGAGGAACAATCGGTCCAGATTCTTGACCACATGGAGCAAGTGTTAAGGAATAAGGTGAATCATCAGGTAAAGGTTTTTTGAAAAAACCACATGATTGAAGAGGCAACATGGGAATCTAAAAATGCAAGGAGGGCTAAATACCCCCACTTATTCGATAAGTTAATAAATTGCGGGGATGAAATTTTCTAAAGTGGGGAAGGATGTAACATCCCATGTAAGTAATGAATAATATATATTTATATCTATGTCTATTAATGAATTAGATAGTGTTTTAGAGGCTTAAAATGAGAATAAATCCAATCTTAAGCATGGAATACACTAATATTTTTAAAGGATTATTTTACTGTCTTTTGATGGAAAACCATTTTTAAATCAAACTTTTGACAATTTAATAAGCTCTATTTGTCTAAATAAACTTATTCTTTATGATTGTGACATTGAAATTTACTTTGGGTAAATTTTTGGTATTTTTCCGATAAAGTTCATTTTTTAATGAATAGTGAAAAATGTTGTATTTTAATTCAAAACCTCTTTTTAATCTAATTTACTTATATGATTAGATTATCTTTTGAATAGGTTTTAAAGTTAAATTAGAATATATTTTTACCATTTAATCCAATATTGGTCATTGGAATTAACTTTACTTTGAAATTGGACTTAAACCAGTGTCAATCTTTTGATACTTATTGTTTCATAAAAACACGCTATTTGTTCTGACAGTGGGAATTAATTATTAAATTAATTAATGTAACTTATATGTTTTTTATTTTTTGAAATATACATAATTTTTGAATTTGTAATATCAAATATATCTTAGGGTGAAGTTTTGGTATTTTTCTGAAAAACTTCAATTTTTGATGAATAGTGAAACCACTATGTGGTACTTAAAAAACTAATTTTTCATTTAAATGAAATTTTACCACCTCTGTGTCTTGAATTTAAAAAATCCTACATACATGGTTGTCATTAAGAAGTAAAATGTGGTTCAATGGGATTAAAATAATTTTTGTTGAATAGTAACTTCTAAGTTTTTAATCACAATTAGAGATAATTAGTGTAATTTAAGGTAAGAATAATGTTTTAATAATATGAAATGAACTGGACACATATCCTACCCTTATTTGACGTGTCATGGCCGACAATGACAACCCATGGGTCTATTTTTGGGACCCCATGGATCCACTTAGGTAAGATAATGACATTAATGTCTTTTATTTAAAGTAAAAGCAAAAATGACACAAACATGAGTTGTTTTACTAAAATGATTTTTAAATGGTGTTATACAAGTCATATTTTTGACTATAAATATTCATTGGAAAGATAAAAAGGTTTCCTACATCATGATAGTTTTATTATAATTTTTAGACATTAAATAAATTAAATTAGCTATGACATCATGATGATGCATCGATTACCTCATTAATAAAGGATTTAAATAAAATGAAAAGATAATGTTAAAACTATAACTTAGACTTGTCAAAGACCTATTGTATGAGTATATTTAGAACCCTTATTACCTTATCCTGAAATAAATCAATGTGGGACCTTTAAAATCCAAAACTCATTTGAAAATAAAGTAACCTTTTATACCTTTCCAAGAGTGCCCCTCCTCTTCTCTTATAAAAGGCCCCCACCTCTACCTCCTTACCCACACCTATCAAGCCTTTGGATCGTCCAACCTCTCCTCCATTTCTCTCTCCACATCCCTCTCTTACTCCTAGAATACTCACATTAGGAATAAATCTTCCCAAGGAATCCTTTGAGCTCAAATCAAAAAGAGTTACCCGTTTTAATGGTAGTGTTTTCTCTTGTGCTCTTATAATTTATTTTGCTTATCCAACCCTCTAAAATCTTTTTATTCATTTATTTTGTAACAAAACCAGTATCTACAATATACTAGGATGTTTTTATAAGAAGTATTTGAGCTACACTTACACACACCTACATCTAATGGTTAAAGAACATACTGTTTCTGTGGATGGTGAATTTCTGCCTCACAAAACGATGATTGTTCAACACTCATATAACACCTTCAATGTTGGACATTAGGATGTCACTATATTTATATATGATATATAATATGTTTATGTTTTACTTAAGAATCTGTATTTTTCTTTTATGGCATACCTTTATTGTTTCCATTATGGGTAAACGCGATATCTTGATTTTAAGATGTGCGGACTACCGCCCCCTCAAAGTGATTTGATTCGTTAATACCATATGTGGTACATATAAAGGACAGATTGAATGATATTATATATGATAAAATACTGGAATTATAATACTATTATGTATCATTATGTTTTAATTCCCTTAAATATGAAATAGAAATGGAAGTAGTGTTCATGCGTACGTACGGCTTACCATCTCCATGAACGGTGCATTTCATTTCTTACCTCTAAATGATTATGTAATATTATAAATGCATGTATATACTGGATTTATATGATATATATGATATCTACATCATGAGTATAACTCTGGATATAATGGATACATGAACAACTTGTAATTATAAAGAGTTTATTTTTGACTCAAGTACCAATGATCGTTAAAACGACAGTTAAGAACATAAATAATTACATAGTATTCATGACATGTTAATAAGTGATATAAAAGGAATAATTAACTTTAAAATGTTCTTAATAAAGTAGGAATTAACTCAAGTTTATTATTCAGGACGTTAATGAACGATCGATTCAAGTAGGACCTGAGGTATGGGACTTCGTCTCAATCTCCTTTCATTGAGGCATATTATGTTTTATACACAACTTTCTTTTATAAGGTGTATAAACCCCTTTGAATTTTATGTTTATCCAAAAAGAATATTTTTTATACGAAGCGTTTTACTAAACGAAAAAAGGGAATGTTTTTGTCGTACGTATGCAGCGACAATGACTTCTCCGCCGTCGTGACCATTTGAGTTTCGGCTTCCTCTACAAGCCATACATTTTTTTAAAAGAAAAATAAATACCATGTTTTACTTTTATTTTATTTTGGTATTGAAAATGGTTTACATAATGTTTTTATATCAATGTTTTGTATTGGTATCTTGTGATTTAGAAGTGGTAATGTTATGTTTCTATTATGCATGTTTTATGTGATACGATTATGTTATGGTTCTTGGGAATTATTATGAAGACAGGTGGATCCGTGATAAACTAATGGAGGGTGAGCCCGATATAGCCCTCCAATACATTGGGTAACGCGAAGGAGTTAAATGTTAAGGTTTCTCCGAAGAGATTTAGGGAATATACTGTGATGGGTATTGCAAATGTAACCAAGATGGTTACTCCCTACGTAAGAATGTTATGAATTCCTCAAGTTACCTTTATGTCTTATGATATCTGTGATTTATTCAAGATTTGATGAGGTATGTTAAAGTGATTATGTTTTATGATTAGAGTATAAATTCATTGATTCTTATGTATACATGTACTCATGTTTCCTTTCCATATTTTTATATCCCTTACTGAGCTTTTTATGCTCATCCCATGTTTTTGAAATGTTTTTCACAGGTCAAGGGAAAGGTACATGATACGATTATAGTGTCATGGAAGTGTCAAGAAAGAATCCATGTTTTTTTTAAAAATGTTTCCGTTGATGTGAAAAAATGAATACTATCTTTGATTGTAACTACTTTGTTTAAATGTGGGATGTAATTCATGTTTTATGATCTAATTCTCTAAAACTCTAAACCTGAAAACATCCTCAATGTGTAATCTTGTAATAACTCATGATTAAGTAAGGATTAAGGTTGGGGCCATATAATATATATAACTGTAGTTTTATTCAGCCATAGGTTCTTTAGGTAAGGTTTTACAAAGTCTTATTGACTCTTATGGTGAATGCATTAGAATTTATCAGGGGATGAGTGGGGCCTAACTTTATATATCCCATCAATGTATTTATAGTTCTCGTGAGACAAAATATCTTGGATTTTTTGATGTCAACCTCTCCCCATATTGGTATATTATATTTTCACAATGTCTTGACAAACGTTTTTGTTGTATGAAATTATTTATTCCATGAGTATGAGATCAATGGTTATTGTTGTTCATGTATACATTTATTATTATAGATATAGCATGATTTTAGTTTCAGTTGTTTATGGAAGTATTAAAATTATTTATTATTTCCACATATCAAATACCATGATTATATTTTGAAAAGATCCGGTTGTATGTTATCATTACTTAGCATTTTACCTCACTCATTTCTTATATTTTTGTTTTTCCATGTAATAATGAAAATTATTATACATGATATGATTAGAATAATATAACGTGTTTGGGATTTTTGGGATATCTTTAAGAATTATTATAGATCAATTAGTTTCTTATATAGTGGAGAAAAATTTTACATTATTTGAGAAATAAATGGGATTTATTAGTTTATAATTTTTTTCTAATTTTAGAAATATCTAAACCCCAATGGTATTGGAAATGTATGTAATAAAATATTTTCTTTAAGACCTATAATTATGAGATTTTTATATCCAAGAATCTATATTTGTTGTTGAATCCAGTTTCTAAAGTATGTTTTATGGAATTGGATATAGAAGTACATGTCTAGGGTGTCACAATTGGTATTAGAGTATGGTTTAGAGAACTTTTGAGATGAAAATGTTTATTGAGGAAAATTTAAGGGCTAATAAGTTAAGGTTGGTCATGATTCCAAAGTTATAGATAAGAATTTGTGATAGTATATTATTTAACTTGAATTTAATAATGTAGTTTTTATTTGGGGATTAAGATATGATAATTTTAGTGAAAACTGTAGGGATAAGTCCATGTTAGAATTCTATGTTAGGATAACATAGTGATGTTTTGGTATAGTAGAGATTAAATGGTCATCGTAGATATTACAACCCTTTTTTGATACTAAATGTGGATTCACGCTATGGTATAGATTTACATATGGGTGAAAACCCTAAAAATGGAGGTTTGGGTATTAACTTGATTGTCACCTATTGTACAAAAGTGGCCTAATTTCACATATGGTCTGACAATCCTAAGAAATTTGATTTGGTTAATTAACTTTCTATTTATAAACCATTATTAGGGATTTGAATATATTCAGGTTAGATAACTTAATAGGAAAGTTATTAGGGATAACATAGATTAAAACATAGAGATCCATAAGTTAAAGTATATATTAATTGATATATTATTTCATGTATAATGGATGAGATGTATTTGGCGAGCATGGATTTCAATATTTTCTACGTTTAGAATATTTTAATAAAGTTCATAGTAAATTTTGATCTATATTTTGAGTATTAGGTTAATAATTATGAGAGAACCCAACTCAAAGTATCCTAGTTTAAACCAAGAATGATTATAGTTAGTCTATGAGTGATATAGGTTGAACCGAGTCTGATACAAGTTCAGTTGTAAGAACTATAGGCTAACATGATAGTGTTATACAATGATATATATTGAGGATAAAACATCATATTGTTATTTATGATAATTACATTATAATTATCATCACTCATGTTAACTCATTTGGTTTATGTAATGGATAAATATAGAAGGGTATAATTTAATAATGGATTTTCAAGTTAATGTAGAAACTCTCCCAACAAAAAACCTAATGAGATAAGGGTTGGAGTGAAAAATATCATGATTATACAAAAATGACTATTAATAATTTTGATTAACAATAGAAACATTTTTGAAGTACCAAACACACTAAAGAAGAGAAATATAAGAGCTCATAAAAATTTGGATGATAAAGATGATGAAGGAAAGACACATTAGTTTCCTACATGTCAAAAATGTGGTAAAAATATAGGGGAAATTTTCCTTAATGGGAGAGAAAAATTCTATAAGTATGGTGATAATGGTTACAACAATCACAAGTATAATGGAAAGATAGAATCTCTAAAAAAATTGTGTTTTAGTTGTAAGAGAGTTTGGAATTACGTGGCTTAATATCTCAATCCAATATACAATGAGTGAAATATTCACCAAAATCCATGAAATTAATGAAAATCCTATATTCTACTAATATGTAGTGGATAGTGAGTTTTTTACTCTAGATTTTCAAGTGTCCTATGTCATGTAAGTTTTCACCAACTACTAGATATTGAGTTATAAATAAAATCCCCTAGTGGTGTTATTACCATATAAATCATTATTATGGTATGTAGGAAGTTATTCCTTATGAATATAAATATTCTTCCCCTAGTATAATTCTATGTGATATTTTTAATGTGTTACCTCTCTTTCTAAATTTCTTATAATATTTTTTTCACATAGATAAATGACACTCAATATGTTAAATAAACACATGATCAGCTAGAAGTGTATACTTTATTATAAGTTACCTATTGAAATTAATACTATATTATGAGTTGAATTCAAAGGATGAAATTTATATAATAGGCTATAATGTGAAATCCTAAAATTTTAATATATGGATACCTTTAAATAAGTCAACGTGTTTGATAGCTTGCTCCACATGAAACACCGAACTAAACAAAAACCTTGATATATTTAAATTATTAAAAACTAACTATTGAATTATCATGAACTAATAGGATTAAACCCTCCATGAAATATTTATAGAAAGAACTTAAATTATAATTTTAATATGAATGAATTTCAATTGGTATAGCTAAAATTACAAGCATTACTATTTTATTCTTAGAAATTTATTTTTCTAAACATTTCCTTTCTATGCGATATGCATTTCCATTTTAAGAATATTATGATTAATGATGATAAATATATTTTAATTTGAATAATGTGATAATACGACTTTAATTATTAAAATATTAATGAGAATGGTTAATATTTTAAGAAATCTATTTTCTTTTAAAAATATTTTTCATTATATATCAAATATAAATTTAAAATTTAATTTTTTAAATTTATAATTTCAAATTTAAAAAATTAAAAATATTTTTGGATTCATCATAGTAATATTTTCTGAATATTCATATATGGATTTTTATAAAAATTTATTTTTATGTGAATAGTAAAAAATACTATTTTTTCAAATAGCTCAAAATTTAAGACATTATTAGTATATAAGAATTAATTTTTCCTTAATGAAATAGCTTTATAAGAAAAAACATGTATTTTATATTTGAATTTATAATTTTTAAAATGTTTTTTATAATTTAAAAACCTATATTTTATATTTTAGAACATAAGTAATATTTTCTCAACAATGTTTTTAAAATGTTATACATTTTTATTTTAAAATTTATTTTAATCACTTTTATAAACCAAATAAAAAATAGATTTACTATTTATAATTAGTAGGTTAAAATTATATAATAAATATCATATTATATTTGTGCATAAAGGATAAATAATCTATATAAAAACTTGTTATTGTGGTGAAAACTAAAATGATAAAAGTGGGTAACATATGAGTTAAAAGTTCAATATTATTATAAATGATTTTAATTGAGTTTTTGAGGTGTTTATAGACCTTTTATATTATATTATAAATTATTTATCAATTTTTTATCCACTTTCCCTAAGATCAACATTCCATTAATGAAATATTTTAGGTATTTAAAGAAATTTTATCCCTTTTGAATTATAAAGGGGGTCTCCTCTCCTCACTTACCATCATAGCAAACACCTCTTTATTTAGAAACAATATACCCAAAACTCTCATCAATATTTATATCCACCTTAAAGTGTTTATAATACTCTAAAAATACCATCGCTCTATGTCTAAACCCCCTTAGAAAACGAGATAATAAATTAAGTCTGGTATAAGTCAATAACCTTTCACTCTATATTTTATATTTCATTTTGTGAAATTATTTTTAAAATTTAATTAAATTATATTAAACTAATAAAATAAGTGTACTTATTATAAGGATACACAAGAAAAATTATTGTACAATAATTAACCATATCTTCCCTTTTACATTAAAAAAAGGAAAATGTGAATCGTGCGTGTGTGCAGACTATCAGATCCATGAATAAAACAGTTCATTTTTCATTAACACATTTGTAAGATAATTTTAAGAATGGTTTTAATGAATAAATATAATTTTTATGATATTTATAAGGTTTTGATAATACAAATTGAATGTCTTCTTAATGATGTGAACAATAAACAATCTTTGTTAAATTAACTGTATTAAAAAATGACTTAAGAGGAAAAAAATTATTGTTACCATGATTTATTTTCATATCCATCAGTTATTCTAAAAATTATTTAAAATTTTGATATATAAAACTAATAAACACGATATTATATCAATATTCTAATGGTATAATTATATTACAACTAAACCACCTCGTAATCGTCCATCAATCATGATAGGTTCATGTTTGAGTCAGTTTAAGAACCTACATGAATAATACTATGAATTTATATCATGGATGAAAATTAAAAATTATTTAAATGTATAATATTATATAAATCTGTAAATAATGTTTTGTTTTTGGTTCTAGTAATTTTATATCCACATCTAATTCAATAATTAAGAAAATTCATTTCTTTCGTTAAGAAACACCATATTTTGATCATTGATTAGTTCATATTCATGGCCTGTAACAAAAAATTCCATGTAATGAAATTATGGAAATTAAAAATATGATGTAAAATATATTTTAGTACCTTTAATTATATTTAAATGATGAAATCTGTAACAAGAATTAATATTAACACTATTTTTTATGAAACTTGTTAAAAGCGATAATGATTACCTATACCTGGTGTTGAAAATAGGTAAAAACTAACTTATATATATAATAATAATTATTATTAATGGGGAGTATAAATGATTATTGTTACTAATAATGTTATTTCTATTTTATTTAAATAAATTAATTTAATTATTCATGACATTTGGTGCAAGTGTAGAATGGACCATGAATGAGGTAAGGGTTTTCATAAAAAATTCATCTCTTTGAGATGTGTTTTGTATTATAAACCTGTTTTCATTTTTCTATATTATCTAATTAATATTAAAAATACAACATCATGAATTATATTTTTATCATTTTATTTGATGTTCAATTACAAGAGCTCTCTTTCAGGGGGTTTGATTAAAAAGTTACTGAAGCCTCAATAGTTCATTGTCTCAAGATTTATTTCCTTGATGTATGTTTATGTTATGAACCGCATTTTACTTTGAATGGTGTATTCAATACCCATGGATGTAATGTCCTGAAAATTCTATATATTTTTTTTTTAAAAAAATGGAATTATTCCAAGACCAGACGCTCTAACATCACCTGATTCCGAGACCCGATGATCCCGAAATAGAATTTTGAAATTCTGTAGTTGATTTTAATAAACATAATAGAGGGGTCTTTTAAAATTTAAACTGGTTCTCAAATATAAAATTTTAGGGCACCGTTGAACTCAGAATGAGGAGATTCTCCTAGAATGGACTTAACATTGACCGATGAGGGTTGATGGGAAAAGACAGTTATGGAATTTTCGGAAAATAATAAAATAACATAAAAAGTTATTTTATTTTTATTTCTCACTATTGAGTGGTGGTACAACAACACTTTGGTGCGGTGAAGAGGCGGAAACGATCGAATTTAATGAGACTCCTTAACGGAAGCAAAACAGATACATTTTTTCATTAATGAAACAGTGTAACGACGTGGAGACACAACGTAATAGAAATATTGCGAAGCATTTCTATGTTAATGAGATAACAAGTTGGGGAATCAAATTTGGAATTAATCTGATGAAACTGTGACAAAAAACCTCTCCTATGAAAAATGATGAATTCCAACAAATCGTTAGTGACATTAATTCACCTTGAATAACATGACTGGAGGGTGACGAATGCCGACAACTTCGAAGGGAACTTAAATGCTCACGGTAGGATCACTTCAACGAAGAACATCTTTAAGGCAGGGGTTTGTTTTTTTTAATTTCCCTCATTCTTTATTCTAAATTATGAATGTAGATAAACCCATGAATTAGTTGATTTGTAGATTGATCAATCATGCGGGAGTGTACTTCTCTTAGGGATTTCCACTTTGATTACTTGATTAAATTTTGATAGAACATAAAATCAATAGCCCATGTTTTCTAAACCTCTAACATAGAGGTAATGGTCTGACACGAACAAGGCACCATCCCCTCTTCCTAGTGTGTTTTGTTCATTCTTCATGACTGTGTCTTCGAAGTGGCAAAAAGGGGGATTCAAGTCCATCACATGGAAGATGGAATCCCTAGGAGGTTATAGGTGAAAGAAGTGCAAAGAACAAACCAATGGAGTGGGTGGACGCGGCCACCCAGCCATGTAAATGAACCATAGATGTGTCACCATACTGCATCACTCATAGAAGGTCACGGTCAAGTGACTGTGATAGAGGAGTTGGCCCTACGAACGACCCATGAAGCAGGGGGAGTGGACGTGGAATCCAGCCTCATCCTAGCTGGGGAAGAACCAGTCCGCCTATGATAGAAAGGGTGGGGCGCGGGCCACCCCAGTGGGCCGGACCCACCCCATCGAGTCGGGCGGGACCAGGTCAGACCCAATCCAGGCCTGGTCCGGGTCAGATCAGAAGACTCAGTTTGGGTCGGTCCAATTGGGTTAGACCGGACTCGAACCAAACTGGCCCCTTTTTAAAAAAATGCCAATATCTTTCAAATGTGCAACCGATTGAAGAGCCATTTGTGACATTGGAACTCTCGCAACGAGGAAGATCTTTTGGAATACTCTATGGAGGATTTCATGGAAGGTGAAATTCAACGATTTGTTTGAGGAGTAGTTCTCCGAGAATCATGCACACTACATGTGAAAACCATACAGTTGGATAAGAACTAACGACTAATGACAAGCGGCCCTATGTGGATCAGCTATGATGGCCTAGTGGGAAGCATCTCAATGTGACCTGACATGCCCATGGTGGGGACCAACTCTGTGTGACCCGACAGACCCGCGGTACTCGACCGGAGGAGTACGTTAGTATGTCCAAGGTGGGAAGCGGTTTATGTGGGACCCAACATGACTACAGTGGGGAGCGGATTCTGTGTGACCTAGAATACCCAAGGTACTCATCAGGGATTAGTACCACAATAATCCAATTTTAGTTGTACTTGACTTCTGTGTGACCCAACATGCCAGTTGTAATCATTATGGAGGAGTTCTCTAGTATCCTAAGGTGTTCAGTGATGTGATTGATAGTCTTAAATTCCATACTTTAGATTATACCTGGTGCAAGATATCTTGTTTCATAGTTTTCGTTGTGGATTACTTTGTGGTATTTCCTTTCTTGTTTTGGATCCTTACTATGTATATTGTTACTCACCACTGCATAGGCTTCGGTCTCACATGTTTTTTCTGGTGTATAAGACCACTGCCTTGATGGAGGACTTGGTGGCCCATGACCTAGTGGTGCCCAGTGAGACCAGGTAGGCGGGGAACACTTCTAGGGCTTCCAACAGATGCTCTACACATACCATTCAGATGGGGGGTTTTCAGTGGATGGCTTCCAAAGCTTCCTTGAACATTATTATTTTTAGTTCATCTTTTGTTGGGTTTGTATTTTGGCCCATTTGACCTATAGTTTTTACTTTTACTCAGTGGTTGTTTAGTGTCATGCATTCTTATCATTCAATCATTAGGACGTGGTTGCAGGCGCGTGCATACATGTACTCAGGTAAATGCCTCTCACTTGTAGGTTAACACCTTTGGCGCTAGTCTCCAACCCCTGGCCTTTAGGAGGAGGGCTTGGGAGATGGATTACACGTGCCCCAAGAGATGGATCGTGACAAAGTGGTATCATAGGTGGTCGGTTCAACCTCAAAGAATTGGAGTCTATTGTTTTATGTTTGTGAAATAGTGTTAAAATTTTCAAGTTCAACTTTCAGATTCGATGAGTCCTGTGTTTTTGCGGTGGCCAACATATCTATACACCATGACCTTGAATTCTACTTTTCAACTCTATACATAAAAAACATTGGTTGCATGTAGCATGTAGGAATTGAGTGTTTCCTCGTATTTTTCTTGAATTAGAGTTAGCTTACGAGGTATAATCTATTAACTATGGTACATCTTGATCTGTTTCAAGATGCCTCCATGCAAAAAACCAACTAGGATTCTGGTATGTTACTATGAGGACAGTCCACCTAGCGACGAGGCGTTGGTTCAATGGCCATTACTAGAGATGGCCCCGCCGGGTGGTGCACTAGTGATAACACAACCCGTTTATCAGCAGTTACTACTGGAATTACATGTATAGGATGGACGCATGCTTAGTGCCTTGCATGAGTTCTAGAGATAGAGACCTCCCAAGTTCAGTGGAGGATATCTCCTCATGCTGGTGAGGACAAGCTAGAAGCTATGGCAGGGGTCTTTTGCATAGTGTGTATGCCTCTTTTCCATATGGAAATCATAGCTACAAGCCTTCTTCAGGGCTCAACAGGAGATGGTGGAAACAGAATATTCATACTCATGATGAGGAAAACCTCTCTTTGGATGGCGTTGGTTGTGTTTTTCAAGAGGATTTCTTCCCCCAAAATTGAGCTCGGTGCGCTTACAGGAGATGCTTCACCTACATCAGGGAAGCATGTTGGTGGCCGAGTACTCTGTGAGGTTTATAGAACTCTCTCGCTACTCCACAGACATGGAGTAGGACCCTTTCTTAGGGGATTAGACCTTTGATCAGGGACTCAGACGGGAGATCCTGAAATCCATGGTGTCTCTCAGCATCCCCACTTAGGCTGGAGTGCTAGAGCGAGCCCTTCTTGTAGAGATCTTCCTGGCCGAGAAGGCACTGAAAAATGGAGCCACCTGTAGACACAAGGCGATAGAGTCTTCAGTGGTGAGAAGCAGGTAGTCGATTCGGGGACCTAAGGGGGTTAGATCGTTTAGGGGATGACCCCTGGACTTAGGGATGACAGTGTGGGGATCTTAGATTAGACGGAGTCAGTGGAGAGAAAAGTTGTACTTCACGTGAGGCGGGCATTGAAATATGGCTCGTGGCTAACCAACATACCATGTAGATAATCTATAGATGGTTAAGGTACCATCGAGAGGTGGAAGAGGTTTGACCTAGGAGGTTTTCATGGCAGTGGACGTGGCATGGGAGTAGGTCGAGCAGTAGGTGGTGGGTGACAGTTTGAGGTACAACTTCCACCACCCCCAGGTGGTCCAGCACAACCTCATGAAGCAGGTGGACATGTGTAAGATCAGCTTCAGGTAGTAGAGGCCTATGACCATGGAACTCTAGAGATGAATATAGGTATGATATGGGTCTTATCCACCTTAGCTACAGTTCTTATATACACAGGTTCCAATCACCGTTTACTTAACATATATCTCATTCTCAGCTCTGAGATTCAAGTGGAGCCATTAGCTTGACCCTTATGATTAGAGACTTCAATGGGAGGGGATTTGATGATTAAACACTGGTCCCGAAGAAGTGAGATTACTCTAGAGGTGAGAGATTTAGCTGGAATCTCCTAGTAGCGGCGTCGAATCATTAAATGTAATCTTGGGTATGAAATGTTTATCTACAATATATGCTCAGATCGAATGTATTAGGTACAAAGTGTGGTGTGTCCATGAGGATGGGACCACGTTTTTATTCATCAGTAAGAAGGGAACTATTTCATCATAGAAATGACTTTCTCGGAGGAGGGTGCATCCAATCGATCACCAATTAGATATCCTCACTCTCAGTGTGGTGGATGAGAGGAGTCCAAGATTTCTTGTCATGGTGGATGAGTATGAGGATGTCTTCCCTGGGGATGTTCCAAGACTTCCTCCTCATAGAGAGGTAGACTTATGCATCGATCTGTACCCTGGGATAGATCTAATATCCACACCAGCATATCAGATGGCTTCCATGGAGCTTTGTGAATTGAAGTTACAGGTGGAGGACTTGTAGGAGAAGGGCTTCGTGAGCCCAATGTTTCACCATGGAAAACCCTAGTGTTGTTTTCCAAAAGAGATATGGGAGCTTGAGGCTGTACGTGGACTTTTAGTGCCTGAACTAGGTGACTGTGAAGAAAACTTATCTACTACTGAGGATTAACGACCTCATTGATCAGCTGAATAGAGTGTGATAGTTCTTGAAGATAGAACTTAGATCAGGCTATCATCATCTTCAGGTATAGGATGAGGACGTACATAATACATCCATTAGATGTTGGTATAGCCACTATGAGTTTTTGGGGATGCCTTTTGGTGTGAGAAATTCCCCAGAAGTGTTCATGGGACACATGAACTGGATCTTCCATTCTTACCTTGATTGTTTTTTGGTGGCCTTCATTGGTGACATCTTAGTGTAGTTGACATCAGAAGAGGATTACATTATACACCTAAAGATAGTCCGGGATACATTCTGAGAGCACCGGATTTATGGGAAACTCTCCATGTGCCAGTTATGGATTTGGGAGGTACACTTTTTGGGACACATCATCAAAGAGGACGGAGTTGTAATGGAACTAGTGAAGATAGAGGTAGTGATTACTTTGGAGACACCTAGGAGCGTTATATAGGTAAAGAGTTTATTAGAGGTGGATGGATACTACTAGAGGTTTGTGCCTAAATTTTCTAGAGTGTCAGCACAATTATCAGCCATGACATGGAAGTCACAACCCCTCGCGTTGATGGAAAAGTACTAGCAGAGTTTCCAAGAGCTGAGGTGGAGACTGACGAGTGTCCCTATCTTGAGACTGCTAGAAGAGGGTGTTGGGTATGTAGTTTTCTGTGATGCATCAGAGACCAGACTGGGTTGTTTCTTGATGCAGGAGCGATCCGTGATTAGAAACGACTCATAGTAGTTGAGGAATCATGAGTATAACTATGCGACCCATGACTTGGAGTTAGCAGTAGTGGTTTTTTTCGTGAAGATGTGGTGGAACTACTTGATTGGTGAATGATTTACCGTCTACTCCAACTAAAATAGACTCAATTATATCTTATCATAGAATTACTTGAACTTAAGATAACCGTGATTGATGGATTTCCTTTGTGACTATGACTTTGAGATAGTCTATTCTCTTGGGAAGGGGAATGTGGTGCCAGGCACACTCAGTAGGATGTCTGGTCTATAGCTACTGAGCAAGGCGATAGAGAAGCTAGCCGCGATGCATATATCCTTTGTGAATGATGATAAAATGACGTAACTTTAGTTGATGATTATCACTCCTCCACTATTACAATGAGTTAGTGAGGCATAACTTGTGTATGTTTACTTCAAGGCTTGGGGTGCTCGGTTATCCTCAAAACAAGCTCTGGATGGAATTTAGATAGATGGGGAGAAAATCATCCTTTTCAGAGATCACATTGTAGTACTTGTGATGTTGGAGGAGGAGGTGTTGAGGGAGTTCCATTCTTCCCCTTTTGCGGTACATCATGGTGTGGAATAGATGTACTAGGATCTCTGACGTTAGTACTGGTGGATAGGGATGAGGAAAAAGGTGGGAGAGTTCATTTCATGATGCCTCACTTTCCATCAAGTGAAGGATGAGCATTAGGGTCTAGTAGGCTTGGGATAGATACTTGAGGTGCCCAAGTGGGAATGAGATGGTATCTTTATGGACTTCGTGACGGGGTTACCACGAACATCCACGGTCCACGATTCTATCTGGGTGATTGTTGAACGACTCACCAAGTCGGCTCACTTCCTACCCATCTATACGTAGGTATTGGTAGAGGGAATGGGATGCCTCTATGTCCAAGAGATAGTGTGGCTACACGAGGTGACTTTGATGATCATCGCAAACAGTGACACTCACTTTACATCAAGATCATGGAAAGGATTACATGAGATATTCGGGACTTTGCTGCGGTTGAGTACAACCATTTATCATGAGATAGATGGTCAGACAGAGCGGACCATATAGACCTTGGAGGACATTCATTGTTCTTTCCTCCTTGATTTAGGTCACAATTGAGAGGATGACCTACTACTGCTGGATTTCTCAAACAGCAACAGCTATCACTCCACCATTGTCATGGTACCATTTGAGGCCTTATACGAGTGGCTTTTCATATCAACTCTATGTTGGAAAAACCTAGAAGAGTCTGCACTCATGGGTCCAGAGTTGGTACAGTCTACCATTGGGAAGGTGAATATCATCTAGGAAAGGATTAGGACTACACATAGTAGAAACAAAATTTTAAATTGATAGTAGGTTGAGACCCTTGGAGTTCGAGGAGGGAGGCCATATTATTCTTCAAGTCTCACCTCGGTAAGGATTGTAGAGATTTGGTCGAGACTGCAAGTTATCTCTGCAGTTCATCAGACCTTTTAAAATTATGGGTATAGTTGGAATGGTGGAGTACCACCTAGATCTTCCCCCCATAGATGCACTGAGTGAATTATGTTTTTCATGTGTCGTAGTTGAGGAGGTATGTTCAAGATCTATCACACGTCATCGACTGGGGAAAGATGGACATTGACGATGGGGTGCTATTTTTGGAGTTTCTAGTAGAGATAGAGGATCAACATATGAGGGTCCTTCATGGATTGTTGATTCCTCTGGTGCATGTTCAATGGAAGGACAAGAATCTCCAAGAGAGCACATGGGATCAGGATGTTCAAATTTGTGCTCATTACCCCCCACTTGTTTGTTTATCCTTATTTTGGCCTACGAGGATGTTAATCCTAAGGGGGGGGGAACTAATGTCCCTGAAATTCGTTGTAATATTTTTTTTAAAAAAATATATCGAATTATTTCGAGACTAGACACTATAAAAACACCTGATTCTGAGGCTTGATGAGCCTAGAATAGAATTATTAATTTTTTTAGTTAATTTAAATTAATGTGCAATTTATTTTTTTTAAATTTTAAACCAGTACTCAGACCAAAAGTTTTAGGGCACCGTTGAAATCAGAATGAAAGATTTCACTAAGAATGGACTTAACATTGACCAGCGAGGGTCGACAAGAAAAGATTGTTTTTAGAATTTTTGGAAAATAATAAAATAACTTAAAAATTTATTTTATTTTATTTTCTCACCATTGAGGGGTGGCACGCCATCACTATAGTGCGACGACAAGGAAGCGACGAAACCCTTTAATGAGACTCCTTAATGGAAGTGAAACAGATATGTTGTTTCATTAATGAAAAATTTTAATGGCGTGGTGACATAGCATAACAAAAACACTACGAGGTGTTTCCCTATTAATGAGATAACACATTGGGGAGTAAATTGTGGAATTCCTCCGACACGCCTATGTAGGAAATCCTCTTGTATGACAAATGATGAACACTGTTGAATCTCTAGATATGTCAACAAAATTTGAAGAATAGTACCATAGGGAGACGAATGCTGACGACTTTGAACAAAACATGAATCCTCATGGGCGGATCACTTCAGTGATGAACACCTTTGAGGAAGGAGTTTGTTTTGGTTTATGTTCCCCCATTATTTTTTCTAAACGATGAATGCAGATCAACCCACAAACATGTTGATCCATGGATTTCTCATTATTGTGGGAGGGTACCTATCTTGGTTTTTGCACCGGGATTACATGATTAAATGGTGATAGAACATCAAATCATGATTCCATGTATTCAAAATGTCTAACGTAGAGGGTGCAGGATAATAGGAACAATGCCAAAGACCCTCCACCTTGGGTGTTTTATGTGTTCTTCGTAAAAGTGTGTTCAAAGTGGTGGAAAGGGGTATTTGATTCCATTTAATGGAAGATGGAATTTAATAGATTGTAGGTACTAGTGGCGTGAAGAAAGGACCATTGGAGAAGACCTGGTGGTCCGTAGAAGAACCTGGTGGTCCGCAAGAAGAAACCTCTAGCAACCCAAAAGAATATCGTGTCCAGATCAAGACACGACATCATGGAAGTAACTACTAGCCTCAGTGTCGGCCGCTGGTAGTAGGTGGACCTAACCACCCGACTGCGTCGATGCACCGCGGATGCGGCACCACACCGTATCGTGCGTGGCAGGTAGCAGTCAACCGACTGTGCTGGATACGATGGCCTCACAGACGACCCGCTGGGCAGGGGGAGCAGACGTAGCATCTAGTCACATCCTGGGTAGCTTAGAACCATTCATCCTATGTAATACTGGGTAGGGCCTGCCACAACGGGTTGGACCCAAACCCAACTAGCCCCTTTTTAGAAAAACGTCAATATCATTCAATCCGGGCGTCCGATTGATGATCAGTTTGCAGCATTCGAACCCTTGAAATGAGGAAGATATATTAAAATACTATAATGAGGATTTAATGGTAGTTGAAATTTGAAAAATCTCTTGAGGTGCGGTTCTCACCAAATCAAGCAAACTGCGTGTAGAAACCCTGCTGTTGGCTGAGACCTAAAGACATTTGACAAGCGACCATGTGTAGAATAGCTATGATGGACTCGTGGGAAGATGATATGTGTGACTCTCTAGGTCCATGGTGGGGAGTGGCTCTATGTGACCCGAAAAATCCATGATAGTCAATAGGAGGAGTACCTCAGTATGACCAAGGTGGGAAGCGGCTTTGGTGTGACCTGGAGTACCCAAAGTGGGGAACCGCTTCTGTGTGACCTTTCATACCCACAATACTATTTAGGGATGGGTAACACATCTTTCCATGTTATTGGTCTTTCCTTTTTGGTTTGGGGTCCCTACTATGTATATTGTTACTCAACCCTACACGAGGTTTTCCCGCACGTGTTGTGTCTAGTGCAGACGACCACCATCTTGATAGAGGACTAGGAACCGGTGGGACCTAGTGAGACCAGGAAGGAGAGGTGTGATTCTACATCTTCTAGAAACTACTATACATTTAACTATCAGATGGGGTTTTTCAGCGGACGACTTCCAAATATTCCATATACTTTCCCGTTTTCAGTTCATCTTTTGTTGGGTTTGTATTCCAGACCATTTGACCTTCAGTTTTTAATTTTACTTAGTGGGTTTTTAGTGGAATTCATATTTATATTTACATCTTTAGGATGTAGTTTCATGTGCGTGCATATAGTTACTCGGGAAAATTCATCCCACTTGCAGTTTGATGCCTTCAGCACTAGTCACCAACCCCTGGCCTTCAGGAGGTGGGCTCGGGGGATGTCACGACACAAGCCCTGAGGGATGGGTCATGACAAGGGATATATATATTTTTCATATATATATTAAAGGGAAATAGTATTCCAAATTAGTTCCTTTTTTTCAAATGTTTTTAAACTTAGTTTTTACCCTAGTTGGATGGTTTTTTGGTAGATAAATTTTCATTCATTGAGCTATGATCATATATATTGTAATTATTTCTCATACATTGGTTAAATTATACACTTTTATTATATTATGTGTTATTTTCTTTATTCTCATTCCTACCACATAAACCCCTTTTTCTAAATATTTTTTACTTCATTGATAATTTTTCCTATAAGGGATATTAATAACTCAAGTATCATTTCCTTAGTTTATATCATTTCATCATAAAATCTTTAATTCTAGGCTTGTGATATTCTAACCTAATATTTTATTATATGATAATTTATCTACCTCTATGATGAATTAATATAATTTTATATAAATGAATTTATCATTAATAAAAATGAATTTTGTAAATAATAAAAGGGGTTTTCATTTCACTTTCATATGTTTTGTCTTTCTCTCCTAATTTCTATAAGAAAAAAATTATGTATTTTCAAGGTTACATTCTTGGAGATTCTTTTTAAAATTAATGGATTTAAATGTATTTAAACACACTTATTGAAAAGTTACCTTAGAATGAAATATGTAAATTTTTATTTTATTTCAAAGTTAAACATGTTTTCTAAAAGATCTTTAAAATTTTTGATTCCACTTCCATTAAAATTTTTAGAATGATTTACCCTAACAGGTTTTATGTTTAATGATTTATACTCTAATATATATATTTATCATTTGGGAAAATAAAATCAAGTTATCAAACAATTTTATTCCTGATCCCTTCTTCTTTTTATAATGTTTTAGGCATTCATTTTGTGTGGGTGTTTTTCATTTATGCCAACACCCTTTAATGTTTCATTAATTGCACTTGGGATATGTTATTTTATTACCATCATCCTTAATTATCTAGATGTATTATGATCTTGTTATTCTAGAATTGAAATAACCATATGCTCATTAACCTGTATGTGGTGAACATCCTTATTAACAAAATTTATATTAGAGGATGTTCACCAAAAAAGAAATATTTTTAATTTTATTGGGAAGTATTAAAATTCATTATGATTATTTACAGCTAACATAGGTCAATTATGGATTGAAATTATATATTTTTCATTATATCAATAGCCTTGTTTTTATTTATCCATAAGTTATTTAGGTAATGGTATGAAATGTATTGTTGACTCTTATGGTGAATTCATTGGACTTAATTAGGTCATGGGTGGCCCTCGACATTATATAGCCCCTTGATGTATTGACAGGTTTAATTAGACAATATAACTGGGGTTTTGGTATATTTATATCCCAATATTATTATAGTATCTTGGTATATGTCCTTGAAAACATGTTTTGATGTCCATCATTTTGAATTCCATCAATATGCGATCAATAATTATTGATTCCCAGTATAATGACCTAGCCTTAAACATTGCATAATCTAGTTAATTCAACAAGAGTACACTCATTACATTCCCAAAGATATTTTTAGTTTAGAGCATTAGATAATTATGGCATATTACATATCAATCCAGAAGAATACAAATTGAATACTACTAAAATGCATCCATTTCATCCATAATAAAAATGTTTTTAATAAAACATGGGTTCCTTTCATGAAATATTTTCACGATGTTCAACTTGGATTATTATTTTCTCTTACCAATCCATAAACCATGTGATAACTTTTAAAAATGTGGGATGAGCACAAAAAGGATCAATAAGGGACATAAAAGTGAAAGGAACTGTTTGTACATGAATAATTATAAATATATGAAATCATTTCCACAAGATATGCTTCTCACCATTAAAGTATCATATAATTAATTTGAGAAAACATGAGATCTCTATACAACATAGAAACCAAAAATAAATCCATTTTGGTAACTCGGGTTATTACTTAATTAATATTTTAACCTTCGCAGATACCATATGATTTTTAACCCTCACAGACACCTTACAATGTAACCCTCACAGTTACCTTATGATGTAACCCTCATAAATACCTTATAGCGAAACCATCATAGTTACACTTGGAGTAACCATTAAGGTTGACCTCCAATATAAACATACCCAATGAATTGAATGGAGATATAGGCCCCACCCTTTATCCTAAACAATTTAATGCCCCGACCCAAGTTACCCAGAGTCAGTGCATTATTACATAACATTTGAATGATCATAAGGATATCATGTATCAAAAAACCGATCAGTTTAATATTATTAGAAACAAGATTCATACATATGTTCAACTTTATAACATGAAATGAAATACAACATGAATTTATCCCGTTAGAACTATCCAAGACTCCTAGATTATGCCTGCAAGTCACTCATAACTAACTACTTCATATCCTGAAAAAACGAAACATAAGAAAGGGGTAAGCTCAAATTCTCAGTAAGGGTAAGCAAGACAGTTGAAGATAACATAAATATTAAGCATTATGAATAATGGAAACCACGTGACTTTACCAATAAGAAACATGAATACTTTTATGGAATGGATATGAAAGGTGTAAATAATGCCACAATAAAACATAATCATGGGTACTCTACTAGTCTAATGACTACATGAACCATCAATATTATTTTCATAATGAGGGAATGTATAATACCAGACATTCTGAAACATTTTTTCAAGGCCTTGGCCAAGAAGTATAAAAATGATTTAGGCCTTGGACAAAACCATATATCAAAATAGGAAAGGCCTCAGACAATTTCATGTATAGTTTTCTCCTGAGACCTACTGATGCATCGAGGAGCTATAGCGGGCTCCACTGGTTACATAATAATTCCAATACATTCCTCATATGAAAAGGTTGAAATATAACATAAACATTGGTATTAAAACTAGAATAATAAATGTCAAACTTTAACCATAAACCATGAATGGTATAAAAATAGCACATCCACTGTCAAAAATATCACAAAACCTTCAATAAAATATAGATGTTTTGTATCAAAATAAATCAAATTCCAATAAACTTAAAATCCATCAAAGGATGTTGACATGGATTAAATAAAAACCTTTTTTTAGAGAAATATCTCTTTCTATATTGAAATCATAGAAGAGTCACATAATTATAAATAAAACATTAATTTTAAAATATTCTTATATTCTTATAAGGGAAGTTTCGATGATGTTATAACGACGGAAAATAGCTGCTCCCGCCATATAAGTTAAAAAAAATTCTTATCTTAATTTTGTCAAAAAGGTCATAAAGTACCTTCTTTGGAAAACGATAGAAAGATTACTTTCAAAACATATAAGGTTAAATAAGGTAATAAATTACTTTACCCCTGTATCTATAAAAAAAATTTTGAAATACATTTTTAAGAAACATAGATGTGGATAATAAAGAGGTTCCATTAGATACTTACATAAAAACAACCTCTGATAATAAAGCGATTGTAGAATTTAACCTTACCTTATACATTTCCTTGGTCGAGGGTAGGTTAAACTCATGTATAATGGTTAAATAATTGTTATTAAATTATACAAGAATCATATACATTAATATGATATCATATATGATCTTTTAACATTTGTTTGTTAATAATATCTTAGTATTATCATCATTTCGGGTGTTAACTAAATCATTTTCCATTATATCCTTTATTATGTAAGTAATTTTTGTTATGGATAGGATGTATATTATTAATATATAGAATTATATTAAGTATTTTAACATTATTTTTAATCATCTAATGAAAATTAGTCTTGAATGGATACGATGGGGAATGAATCTCATCGTGTTCGTGGAGACAGTAATCCGTACGTACGGACATATGGTGACATGTCATTAAATGGATTGATAGAATAATGAATATGGTTGTAAAATATATATAATAAAACCATAGTATATAGAGGATACTGGGTTTATTATTTTAGAATGGAAACAACAAGGAAAGAGGAAGTGGAAGAAGAAAGGAACTTGAAAGAGGTGATGAAATATTTACATTCTCTTCGAGTTATTCCTTTTGATTTGATTAAAATGGACCCTTAGGTTGGCTTTATGGCTAATTTAAGACCTCTAGGATAAAGGGAGGATAGTTTAGAGGGTTTTTGGGAAGGTTTTATCTGATAAAAATGGCTTTGAATGTGTCAATTAGGGATAATGGGAGGTGCCAATTTATAAGAGGGGTGAGGGGCACCTTAGGAAAATCTAGAAATATTATTTTATAATAAAATCATTTTCGGTTTATAATGGCTCAAAAATGAATTATTTAAAGGATAAGGTGGTTATGGTTTGAAAAAAAAATCAACCAACAGGTTTTATACAGGTTTTGGTCACTATATTTACATTATCTTTTAGATTTAACTCTTAGCTAAATAGTTTGACATTTACCATGGATCTTTGTATTTTTATATTATATGGTTAATAAATGTACTATATTCATCCAAGAGAACCCCAAGTGGTTCATTAATGATACAAATATTATTATATAAGTCCTTTAGACAAACCTTAGTTTTTTAGGAATATAATATCATTTAATAATATAATATTTGTTTTAAAAACTATTTTATGTCAATTTTGACAGTATTTTGTATGTTGTTTTTTCTAAATTCATAAAATAATAATTACTTCCAAACAAATTCATATAACCAACCATAATATGCAATATTAACCTATAAAATTATTTTAATTCATAAAAATTTTCAAATTACATTTATTTGGATATTTATAATATCAATTATTTTAATCTTTCATTAATACGGTAATTTCTTCATCATTATTGTGTCATAAAAATTTTAATTATTTAATGTCTAAAAAATGTAAATAAAATACCATTATATAGGAAATATATTTACCTTTCTAATGAATATTTATAGTCTAATTTATCTAATGTGTAACCCAATATTAAATATGGTTTAGCTTTTTATCTTTGAATTTAACACTTTTAACTCTTCTTTGAATTAAATAATAATAAGTGTTCTAATGGAATCCAAGTAGAACTAAAGGATCATATTTTATTCCCAAGGATGTTTTTCGTCTAATTGAACTTATCAAATAGAATTAGGTCATGTGTTAGGGTAATAATAATATCATTTTTACCCTTAATTACCCAATTTACTTTTCATCGTGGTAAATAAAAGTAAAATGTTACTATTCACCAAAAATTATTTTCATCTTATTGAACAACATTTTACTTACTGACATCAATCGTGTCTCTTGTATTTTTGAAATTCGACTCACAGAAGCGGTAAATTTTAGTTTTATGTAAATTTGCAAATGCTCCTAAGAGGTGGGTAAAAGACGGTAAAAAGTTAAATAAAAAATTTTAAATATCTAAAATTATTATAAACATACTCCAATGAATTAAATTGAACTTATATAGATATTATATATCTATTTTGACGTAAAAAATTAAATAAAAAACATAATTATTTAAATAAAAATTCTTTTTTAAACTACACCTTAGTGTTTTTCACTATTCATCAAAAATTAAATATTTTCATAAAAATACCAAAAATTTACCCTAAGATAATTTTGAAATTATGAATTCAAAAATTAATTCTATTTTACCAAATTCAACACATATAAGTTTAATTTATTAATTTAAAATTAATTCCCGTTGTTAAAACCAACAAACGTGTTTTTAAGAAATAATAACTAACAAAAGATTGATACTTGTTTTTGTTCAATTTCAAAGTGAAATTATTTATAATTAATAAAATTGGATTAAATGGTAAAAATATAATCCATTTATACTTCTAAACCATTAAAATTTATAATTTAACACTACAAATTTATTTGATTAAAAAGTTGTTTTCAGTTAAAACATAGTATTTTTCACTATTCACCCAAATATAATAGTTATCAAAAAAACACCAAAAATTTATTGAAACTAAATTAATATATCCTGATTATAAAAAAGAAGTTTATTTTTTCATATTGAATATATAAAAGCTTAAAATATTGGATTTAAAAATGGTTCCCCATTAAAAGGCGGTAAAATTGAATTTTTTTAAAAAATAATTATTTTTTCTCAAGAAAATGTATTTGTTTTTTATTATGTCTAAGAAAATCATAATATGGATTCTAAAATTATAAGGACTATATAAAGTTCATAATTTAGTTAATACTATTAATAACCTCTTTTGAACGGCTAGTTCGGTAAGTCATGGTGCACTTGAACTCTGTGTTGCGTGTAGTGCAAGTTATTGAATTACTATGAAGAAATAATTTACTATGAAATCATGGCGTGTTAAATTCTTCCCTCCTTCAATAAATCGCATCATCACAATTTGAAATTGTTCTTCGAAAATAAAAGGTTGAAAATAGAAAATTCATTTGTGGGAAAACCCACATCAGAAATTTGGTTAACAAAATTTATTATTAATAAGAGGAAAAGGGGAATAAAAAAGTCACCACCAAATTATGATCTCGATTAGGAGAAAATTGGTTGAAATTAGAGACACATAATTGGAGGAAACAATGTAAATATTTATATGGAGTGATTGAGGTCGTCACTCACAAACAATTGTAGAATTGATGGCCTCAAAACCATCTATCTATGATGATTTAAAATTTCATCGTTTCAACAAAACATAAAGTATTAGGATAAAACAATTTTATTTTTAAGATACTTTACCTAAAGTTTAAAAATTAACTTCTTTATAGAATTAGAGATGAAAAAATATATACTTAACAAGTAGAGTTCCATCCTTTTACTAATTTTTACCACAAATTCATCTTTCACTCAAAAAGATAATATAACTTAAAAAATATTCTATTTATCCTATTCATATAGGGTTCAAAAAAATGAATTTATAATTCATCTACCAGAACTTAAAAAAAGTACATTATTAAATCCAGTACATCATGTGGGCTAGTGGTTGGTGATACACCCTTGTCACCCTTCGGCTGCGGGTTCAAGTCTTGCGGCCTTCCCAGATGTGATGGGTTGCTGCCCGACCTCCAGGTTGTCTTTTTTATGGCAATCCAAAAATAATCTCAAACTAGACTTATCCCAAATACTTCTATCCAAACTCACAGTCCAAAATTTATAAAGAAGGTAAACAAAATGAAGATCATTTTTTCCATGCAATAACATGTGATTTCCTTCATCATGTATTCTTTTAAAACACTATAACATCCTAAATTACCATAAAACCTTATTGATTACATTCGTGCTCCCTTATTCCTTATAGAATACTAGATATACTCCTTCCATCCAAAAATGTTGTCAACTCCAACAATGATGGAATATACAAATCATAAATCAGTTTCATGGTAGTCAAGAATATACAATATAATTTATTCAAATAAATCATGTACTATTCCAAAATCCCTACATCAGTATCATAACCATATTATGGTTTATCTTTCTCTCAACCATATTTTTTACAAAAATTTAACCTACTATTGAGTCACTTTTCTTGGTTCCACACAATCTCAAGTCCTTAATGAAATAGTACTGAAATAAAATCCTTATAAACTCTATAATTTATATAACATGAACATCATTAATACAATACTCAAATGAAACAATACTTTAATAACAACACAATAAATATAATCATTTCTCTTCATCTTTGATAGTATCATAACTTTTTTCATTATCCAATAACCGCATTTGGGGTATACTCTGATGATTTGGACATTGATTCATGTAGTGTCCCAACTCCTTGTAGATGAATCATTGTACATTTGAAACATTTTTCTTACCATTGAAATCACGTACTTGGTGTCCTTTTTTTCCACACTTATAACAAACTCCCATTCCCTTCATGAATTTAGAAGGGTGATTCTTTCAATAGTGATCACATATGGGAAAATCCTTCTTTTCCCTCTTCCCTTTATCCATCTTTATTTCTTCCATCCTTTTATTTTCTTTCTTCCCTTAAAATCCATAGGACTCAGAGAATTATTTTCTTATCTTATCAACACATGATACTATTTCATCATATCTTGAGAATACATGGGTGACTGTTTCCCTTATAAATGTTGGATTAATACTGTGAAAGATATGATCCTGCTTACTCTTTGGATCATATGTATTATTGGAGTTCACATTCCTTCCTCTAGTCACCATTTCTATACAATGGCATGCACTCGGCCAGTTTATAAATTACAATGAATAATTACAAACTTGTAAAATACCTAACATAAATTGAACAATTTATGGATATAATCCATAATCATAAAAAATATTTTTCATGAGGAAGTATATAATCATAAACCCTTTATAATGGTTTGTAAAGAAAATGATAATTATCCTAAGAATATCCTCTAGGAGTTCCATAACCAAGAGTGAAGCAAGGCCTATAGTCGTGCAGTAGTTCCCATTCAAGTCTAGCTCAAATCGGTGTTTTCGGGTTTTACCCCTAGGTATATCTCTGCCCGAGACACCTCTACCTTCTCGTATCCAGACAGGGATGTATTTTGTAGAAAACTCACAAAATCTCTATCTTACCAAAAATCTATGAAGTTCTTCTATACTAATCCTCAAAGTCTATCTTAGGGTAATGTGCTCTTATCAGAGTTTATCTAAATCTAGTTTCCAAGGTTTGTACTAAAATTACATTGATACCAACTGTAACACCCGACCCTAGTTACCCATAGTCGGTGCATTATTACTTAACATTGTCATGATCACAAGGAAATCATGTCTCGAAAGACCGATCAGTTTAGTATTATTGGAATCAAGATTCATACATAAGTTCAACTTTACAACTTGAAAAGAAATGCAACATGAATTTATTCCATTAGAAACATCCAAGAATACTAGATTATTCTTGCAAGTCACTCATAACTAACATCTTCATATCCTGGGAAAATGAAACATAAAAAAGGGATGGGCTCAAACACTCAGTAAGGGTAAGCAATACAGCGGAAGATAACATAAATATTAAGCATGGTGAATAATTGAAACCACATGCCTTTACCAATAATAAACATGGATAATTTTATGGCAAAAATATGAGATGAGTAAATAATTACATAATAAAACAAAATCATGGGTATTCTACTAGTCAAATTACCACATGAACCATCAATATTATTTTCATAATGAGGGAATGTATAATGTAGGACATTCTGAAACATTTTGTCAAGGTGTCAGCCAAGTCGTCTAAAAATGATTAAGGCCCCGGCCAAAACCATATATTAAATTGGGAAAGGCCCCGACCAATTACATGTCCTGCTGTTTCATTAGACCTATTGATGTATCGAGGAGCTATTGTGGGCTCCACCCGTCACTTACTAAGTCCAATACATTCCTCATATAAAAAGGTTGAAATATAATATAAAAATTCGTATTAAAACTATCATATTGAATGCAAATATTTTAACCATAAACCATGAATGGTATAAAAATAGTACATCCATAGTCAAACATATCACAAAACCTTCATTACAATATGGATGTTTTGTATTATAATAAATCAATTTCAAATAAACATAAAATCCATCAAAGGATGTTGACATAGATGAAATCAAAACATTTTCTAGAGAAATATCTCTTTCTATTTTGAAATCATTTAAGAGTCACATAATTATAAAGAAAAAAATTATTTTTAAAATATTCTTATAATCTTGTAAGGGAATCTTAGAAGATGTTATAACATCAGAAAATAGCTGCACCCTCCATATATGTTAAAAAAACATTCTTATCTTAATTTTGTAGAAAAGGTCATAAAGTACCATGTTTGTAAAATGACTGAAATATTCTATTCAAAACATATAATGTTAAATAAGGTTATAAATTACTTTACCCTTTTATATAGTATAAAATGTTTTGAAATACATTTTTAATAAACATGGATGGGGATGATAAAGAGGTCCTAGTAGATACTTACGTAAAAACAAACTCGGATAATAAAGAGATTGTGTAATTAACCATTACCTTGTAATTTTCATGGGTCATGGGTAGGTAAACCTCCTGTATAATGTTGAAATAATTTTTATTAAATTATACAAGAATCATATACAATAATATTATATCATATATGATCTTTTAACATATATTTGTTAATAATATCTTAGTATTATCGTCATTTCTGGTGTTAACTGATTCGTTTTCTTTTATATTATTTGTTAGGTATGTAATGTTTGTTATGGATAGGATGTATATTATTCATATTCAGAATTATATCAAGTCTTTAAACATTTTTTTAATCATCTAATGAAAATTATACTTGAATGGATAGGATGGGGAATGAATCTCATCGCGTTCGTAGAGACGGTAATCCATACGTATGCACATATGGTGACATGTCATTCAAAGGATTGATAGAATAATGAATATGGTTGTACCATATTTATAATAACATCAAAGTATATAGAAGATATTGGAGTTATTATTTTAGAATGGAAACAACAAAGAAAGAGGAAGTGGAAGAAGAAAGGAACTTGAAAAAGGTGATGAAATATTTACCCCTTCTTTGAGTTCTTCCATCTGATTTGATCAAAAGGGATCCATAGGATGGATTTCTGACAAAAGGAAGGCCTCTAGGTTGAAGGGAGGATAGTTGAGAGGGTATTTGGGTAGGGTTTGGCCACGAAAAATGGCTTTGAATGTGTGAATTAGAGAGAATGGGAAGCGCCCTTTTATAAGAGGGGTGAGGGGAACTTTGTAAAAGGTAGAAATATTATTTTATAATATAATCATTTTCAGTTTCTAATGGCTCCATAATTAATTATTTAAAGGATAAGGTAGGGATGGATCTAAAACCACTCAACAAATAGGTTTTAGATAGGTTTGAGTAACTATATTAACCTTATCATTTATATTTAACTCTTAGTTAAATTGTTTGATATTTACAATGTCTCTTTGTATTTTTATATTATATGGTTAATAAACATACTATATACTTCCAAGAGAACCCCTAATGGTTCATTAATGATACACCTAACACTATATATGTCTTTTGGATGAAAAATAGATTTTTAGGAATAGAATATAAATTAATAATTTAATACTTGTTTTAAAAACTCTTTTTTGTCAATTTTGACACTATTTGGTATTTTGTATTTTCTAAATTCATAACAACATTATTACATCGAAAAAAACTCATCTAACAAACCCTGATATGTCATATTAACCCAGAAAATTAGTGGAATTCATAAAAAGTCTCAAATTACATTTATTAGGATATTTATAATATCAATTATTTTAATATTTCATTAATACTGTAATTACTACAACATCATTGTGTCATAAAAAATTTAATTATTTAATGTATAAAAAATATAAATAAAATATCATAATATAGGAAATATTTTTAGATTTATAATTAATATTTACAGTCAAATATATCTTATGTGTAACCCTATATTACAAATGGTTATGTAATTAAGCTTTGAATTTAACACTTTTAACTCTTCTTAGAATTAAATAATAATAAGTGTCCCAATCTAATCCAAGTTAACCTAAAGGATCATATTTTATTCCTAAATTTGTTTATAGTCGAATTACACTTTTAACTCTTCTTTGAATTAAATAATAATAAGTGTCCTAATCTAATCCAAGTGGACCTAAAGGATCATATTTTATTCATAAGGTTGTTTTTGGTCGAATTACACTTATCCAATAGAATTAGGACATGTGTTAGGGAAATAATAACATCATTTTTACCCTTAATTACCCTATTTAAATTTAACCCTTCTAAATATAAGTAAAAAGATACTATTCCACAAAAACTATTTTCATATTATTGAACCACATTTTACTTAATGATATCAATTCTGTCTCAGATTTCTGAAATTCAACTCACAGAAGAGGTAATATTATTTATGTAAATTTGCAAATGCTCATAGGAGGGGGGTAAAAGACGGTAACAAGTTCTATAAATTTTTTATATATCTAAAATTATTATAAAATAACTCAAATCAATTAAATTGAACTTATATAGGTATTATGTATCTATTTTTACCTAAAAAATTGATGTAAGATAAATAATTATTTAAATAAAAATTCGGTTTTAAATTATAACTCAGTGTTTTTTAGTATTCATCAAAAACTGAAAGTTTTCAAAAAAAAACCCAAATTTCACCCTAAGCTAATTTTGATATTCTGAATTAAAAAATGAAGACTATTTTACCAAATTCAAAACATAGAAGTTTCATTTATTAATTTAAAATTAATTCCAATAGTTAAAACCAAAAAGATGTTTTTATGAAATAATAACTAACAAAAGATTGATACTTGTTTTTGTTTGATTTCAAAGTGAAATTATTTGCAATGAATAACATTGGATTGAATGGTAAAAATATAATCTATTTATACTTACAAACCATTAAAATGTATAATTTAACACTACAAATTATTTTGATTAAAAAAGCTATTTTTAGTTAAAATATAGTATTTTTCATTATTCACCCAAATATGAAAGTTTTCAGAAAGACACCAAAATTTTTTTGAAACTAAATTCTTATGTCCCGATTCAAAATAAGAAGTTTATTTTTTCAAATTGAATATATAAAATTTTTAAATATTGGATTTAAAAAAGGTTCTCCATTAAAAGGTTGTAAAATTGATTTTTTTAAAATACTTCTTTAATCTGAAAACATAAATTTGATATTTCATTATGTCTAAGGAACTCATAATATGGATTATAAAATTATAAGGATTATATAAAGATCAAAATTTAGTTAATACTATTCTTAACCTATTTTAAGTGGAAAGTTTGGTAAGTCGTCGTGTGCTTGAACTCGATGTTGCGTGTAGTGCATGTTATTGAATTACTTTGAAGAAATAACGTACTATGAAATCATGGGGTGTGACAAACAATGTCCAAGAACCAAAAAGTAATGACACGACAAGAGTACTTGCATGAAAATTCCTTTTGAATTTTGTAAAAATAGGAATTTAAAAGAGTTCACTATAAAAAAAGGCATTTCTCGATGGTTTTTTTGACATTTAAAGGAGATTTAAACCGCCGCTAAATGATACATGATGCTTTTGGAAAGCATGATATATTTCTCTATAGCAAAGTGATTCACGATGTTTTTTAGGAGGTAGTTTTTATTTTGTGGAACTTTGTTCTGTGGTGGTTTCAACCGCTACTTAATATTTAGCAGCAATTTTTTTGTTTTCTATTTTTAATTTTTTTATTTATGTAATTAATTAATTAATTATTATTATTATTTATTATTTATTATTCACTATTTATAAATTATTTGTAATTTGTAATTTATTATTTATTTATTTACTTCTTAATATTATCTTATTATTTATTTAATAATAGTACTTGTTATTTATCCTACAATGCATCCATATTCCATGCATATCAAGCATGCCATGCATAAATTTGGAAAATATATGCGCTGAGAGACATTTGAACATCATGCCTCTTAGATATACTATAAAGACATTACCACTCCAGAAACCACCTTATCTGGTGAGTAAACTGTATGTAATATAATTATACATATACAAATAAAAAGAAAATAATGGTATTAAATAAAAATAAATAATAAATAAATAACAAATAAATTATAATTAAATAATAAATAACTCAATAAATATGTAATAAATAAAAATAAAAATAAATAAATAAATTATAATAAATAAGAAATAAATAAATTATCATAAATAATAAACCATAAACAATAAACAATAAATAATAAATAAATACTAAATTAAAATTAAATAAATAATAAATAATTAATTATTAATATTAAATAAATAATAATTAAATCATAAATACTTAATAAATAAATATTAAATAAATATTAAATAAATAATTAATAAATAAATAAATCAGAAAATAATCAATAAATAATAATAAAATAATAAATGTTAATAAATTATAAATAATAAATAAAAATATATATATATAATAAGTAGTAAATAATATATAATAAATAATAAATAATAAATAATAAATAAATAAAAAATAAATAAATAAATAATAAATAAATAAATAAATATTAAATAGGTAATGAATAAATAATAATATAATATTTAATAACTTAATAAATAATAAAAATTAGATAAATAAATAATATATAAATTTTCAATAAATATTAAAAAAATTAATAAATGAATAACAAATAATAATAAATTATAATAAATAATAAATAATAAAAAATAAATAAAATGTAAAAAATAAAAAATAAAAAATAAAAAATAAATAATTATAAATAATAAATAATAAATTAATATTATATAGTCGTTTGATAGTAAATTAATAATAAAAATAAATAAATAAATAAAGAATAAATAAAAATAGAAAAAATAGAAAAAAAACAAAAAACAAATAATAATAAATAATAAGTAGTAAATAATAAATAATAAAATAATAAAATAATAAAATAATAAATAGACATAAACATCTCTAAATATATATACTTTTAAAAATATTTACATAAATATAAATATAAACACACTCATATATATAATTATATATTAATATAAATATATATAAACACAAGTATATATAAATATCTATATATATATATCTACATATATATTATATAAAAATATATAAAGATAAGTATTTATAAATATTCACAATTGTATACAAATCGATAATTATTTATTTTAAATGAAATGAAAAAATATTTTCATTTCTATTTGTATTATGTACTTATAAATACATTTATATGTAAATATGTATTTATACAAGGGATTTATTATAAATAAATATTTGAAAATATGAATATGTTTAATTATAAATAAAAATACATTATGAAAAACACTAAAATTTGAAAACTATAATAACAATATGAATGTAATATCTGAGAATAAATTTAGTCCCCACTAAAAAGGGCAATAAGACCCCCTTAAACAGGGATGAAAATCCATCGAATGCTAAAAAAAAGGGTACCCTGACTAAAAACTCAGTTTTGGAGGCATTCTCATCCTTTTTGGGGATTAATAAATCATAAAAAAATAATTGAGCTCAGTCAAGACCTCTGTAGTGTAGATCTCATCGTGAGATTCGATTTGATATGTGGTAGAGCCCAAATAGACACCCGAATAAAAAGTTGTGCTCATTTTATGGTCAAGATTTATTTCTTACTATTATTGATATTTTAATACATTTTATTATTTTAATCACAAAAACATTTAAATCTAATGTGGTTTTAGTTCATTTAACAAGCTTTGATTTGACGAGTATTGGAGGTAAAATGGACTCCCTAATGAAAAATTATGATCAAATGATGATGAAGTCTAGTTTTCCACTTATTTATAATTTCATTTTTGTTTCAAATTATTATTTACTGAAAATTATAATTATTTATTAATTAACACATTATAATTCATTGAAATTATAAATAATAAAATATATATTATAGTAAATTAGATATATATATATATATAAATTTTTTCCCTTTAATTTAGTAGTTGTTTTATAAAAATACTACAATTTCCCAGTGTTTTTTTTGAATAACCAGCATTAAAAAATCCGATATTTTTTCTAAAAAATGACAAAAAATTAAAAATAGATATTTAAAAATATTTACCTGTGGTTTTAACAATTTTTTCTAAAAATAAAATTATAAATTTTTTTTAGGAAATCATTTAAGGATGGTTTTTGAAACCATCACGAATAAACCACTCTGAAAATACTATTTTTTGTAGTAGGATTTTTAAAGAAAATCCCCTTGCCTCAGGTTATTATTACTTAAAAATATTTCAATTTTTTTTTATAATGGCGTAAAGAGTGTTATAATTTATTTTAGAACTATATCAATGTTTATACTACCTTATATAGACATATTATAACAACTTACCTAAAATTTATTAATAATATATTTTTTATTTTCATTGTTTCATGTACATTTTTTTTCAGGATTTCTATTGTCGGATTGTTATGGATTTTCTAACAAAATGAAAGAAAACCTCTTGAAGTGGTAATAAATTGAAATATTATGTTTCTATAATTTTAAATAATTCCATATATCATTTATTTATGATACGAGGATGAATCATTAGATAAAACATGAATGAAAATGATTTTGTTTATTTAGGCGGTTTTTATGACCATCATGAACTTACATCATTTTATTTTATATCATGTTTATATAATTGTTCCATAACATTATATAACTTATAATATGTATAATAAAATATTATATAACCATAATAATGGTTTTATGACCATCGTTGATGGTAGTAATAGAAAATAAAATTATATCGTCCACGATGGCGGTAAATCGACACATCACGGATGATGTTCTCATTTTTAGAATAGAAATGATTGATGGAGTTTGATGATGATTTTTTTTCATAAACATGATAAAATTAAATTATATATAATATTATATAGTTTTCATTCCACTTGGATTAGGGGAGGTGAGTAGAGAATAAGAAAAGAAAATAAATTGAAAAGAAAATCAAAGAAAATCAAAGAGGATTTTACAACTTGAATTCTTCTCATTGAGAACCTCCTCAATGAACTCGCTTTTCGCCTTTTTCTGAGACCTGAAGGTATTGGATGTGTGGAAGATACTTATGAATGGAATTGGGAAGGAATTAAACAAAATAAAAGTATTTTAGGTGTTAGTAGAAGAGGTGGTGAGTGGTGGTATTTATAGTGGAGAAGAGAAGCGATTTTTTATTATTTTATTCTTTATTTTATTATTTTGGATCAAGATTATGAATAGTTTAAAAATTATCACTCTATATATTTAAATAATTATGTATATTTTGATATTATGGGATTACATAAACCATACATCATCCACGACTTAATAATTCATGTATTTACCTTATACTGTAAATTACTGTATTTCACTATAGACCAAAAATTCAAGTATTTTAAAAAAATACATAAAATTAAACCTAACAATTTTGTGATGTGTAAAATAAAAAAATGGACTCCATTTTATGGAAATAATTTGTTTAATATGAGAAATTTAATTTTTAATTAAAAACAAAATTTATTCAAAAAATATGAATTTTTAATCTATAAATCATTTTATAACACATTAAAAAATTAGTTAAGGTATAGTAAAATTATCTTTTAATCATAATACAACAAAATATTAATTTATGAATCTATTTCATGAAAATAATTTTCTTAAATATTTTAAAAAATAACATAATTTCATATAAACATTTATGTTTTTAAAAAATAACAACACTTAATTTGTCATTTTCAAAACATTTATTTACTTACTCCACGAAATAAATATATCATATTTTCACTTATAATATACATAAATTTTATTTATACTTTCATATATGGGGTTATTATTCTATTAATATAGATTACATAATTTCTATAAATTCCAATCTTTTCATTATACATTTATAATGAATTTAACTGTTTAATTTCCGAATGAAAAAAAAAATTATTTTACATGTAACACCCCAAGCTTCGATGGTACGCTTCTCTTGGAATAATGCTATAGCATGTGTTGTACGCAACATCGAGTTCTAACACACGTCAACCAATCAAACTAACCGTTATGAATAGTAATACCAACTTTTTGAAATTTATAAATTTTATTTTTCAAAATGGACTTCATTTTTGGATTTGAAATATCGAAATTAGCCTAGGGTGAATTTTTGGTAATTTTCTGAAAACATCATTTTTTGATGAATAGTGAAACCACTAAGTGGTAGTTAAAAAAACTGAATTTTCTATAAAACTTAATTTTACCGCTTCTGTGGGTGGAATTTCAAAAATCTGAGAGACACGGTTAATATCAAGGAGTAAAATTTGGTCCAATGAGATGAAAATAATTTTTGGTGAATAGTAACTTTTTACTTTTATTTACCACGGTTAAAAGTAAATAGGTTAATTAAGGGTTGAAATGATATTAATATTATCCTAACACATGTCCTAATTGTATTGTACTAGTGTGTCTCGACCAAAAACAACCTTAGGAATAAAATATTATCATTTAGGTCCACTTGGATTAGATTAGGACATTTATTATTATTTAATTCAAAGAAGAGTTAAAGAGTTAAAATCAATGATTATTTACTAAGACATTTTTAATATAGGGTTACACATAAGATAAATTAGATTATAAATTTTCATTATAAATCTAAAATAATTTCCTACATAATGATATTTTATTTATAATTTTTAGACATTGAATAATTTAATTTATTTATGACATAATGATGATGCATTAATTACCATAATAATGAAAAATTAAAATAATTGATATTATAAATACCCAAATATATATTATTTGAGACTTTTTTTGAATTAATCTAATTTCTAGGTTAATATGACATGTTGGGAATTATTTAATTAACTTTGTTCGAAGTAATAATTCTGATATGATTTTCACAAAAATCAATTTTCCAAATAGTGTCAACATTGACATAAAAGAGTTTTTAAAAGAAATTTTATATTATTAATTGATATTCAATTCCTAAAAATCTATGGTTTGGCCAAGAGACTTATATCATGATAGGGTATCATTAATGGACCACATGGGGGTATCTTGGAGGTATATTGTAAGATTATTAACTATATAATATAAAAATACAAAGTGACATGGTAAGTTTCAAACTAATTAACTAAGAGTTAAAACTATAAGATAAGGTTAATATAATGACCCAAAACTGTCTAAATTCTATTGGTTTAGTGGTTTTAGACCCATCCCTAGCTTAAACTGTAAATAATCTAATTTGGATCCATTAGAAACCGAATATGAATTTATTATAAAATAATATTTCTAGCTTTTCCAATGGTGCCCCTCACCCCTCTTATAAAAGGGCACTCCCCCTTCTCACTAATTCACACATTCAAATCCTTTTGCCTCAGCCAAACCCTATCCAAATACTCTCTCAACATCCCTCACTTCAACCTAGAGGCCTTAGTTTGATCAGAAAGCCAACCTAAAGATCCCTTTTGATCAAATCAAAAGGAAGAACCCGAAGAAGATGTAATGTTTTCACCACCCTCTTTCAAGTTCCTTTCTTCTTCATCTTCTTCTTTATTGGTTATTCCCATTCTAAAATAATGAATCCAGTATATCCTATATACTGTAATATTTTTATAAACATGGTACAACCGTATTTCATAATTCTATCCATCCTTTGAATGACATGTCACCATACATGCGTACGTACGGCTTACCGTCTCCACGTCGTGGTGTAATTGTTATTCAAAACATTATTATTTAGATGGGTATAATAATGATGTGTAATTCATGTAAATAATAAATATAACATGATAATTATTCTTTATATATGATATACCATCCAATTAAATATTATTTTAATATCAAAATAATGATATTGTCTCTCGTGCGTACGTACGGACTACCATCTCCACGAACACGATGAGATTTATTCTCCCTCGTATCCATTCAAGTATAATTATCATTTTATGATTTAAAAAAAATTTATAAGGACTTGATATCATTATTGATATGAATAAGATATAACCTATCCATAACAAACATGTCTTATTTAACAAAACATATAAAAGAAAATTCAGGAAGTTAACACCCGAAACGACGATAATTCTAAGATATTATTAACAAAGCAATGTTAAAAGATCATATATGATATCATATTAATGTATATGATTCTTGTGTAATTTTATAAAAAATATTTCACCATCATACAGGAGTTTAAACTACCCTCATCCAAGGAAAAGTACAAGGTAAGGGTTTATTTCACAATCTTGTCATTATTCGAGGTTGTTTATACGTGATTATCTATTGGGACTTCTTTATCATCCACATCCATATTTTTTAAAAATGTATTTCAAAACATTTTTTTACTATTTACTAGAATATGGGTTAATTAATTTATACCCTTGTTGACTTTTATAAGTGGTTTATAATGTAATCCTTCTGTGGTTTAACTTATACGGTGGGTGCAGCTATTTACCGCCATTATAAAATCGTCGAAGCTTCCCTTACAAGATTATAAGAATATTTTCAAAGATAATGTTTTATTTAATAGATATATGACCCATAAATGATTTCAAAATAGAAAGAGATATTTCTCTAAAAAGTGTTTTGATTTCATCTATGTCAACATCATTTGATAGGTTTTAAGCTTATTTGAAGTTGATTTATTATGATACAAAACATCTGTATTGTATTGATGTTTTTGTGATATGTTTGACTGTGGATGTGTTATTTTTATACCATTAATGGTTTATGGATGAAGTATTTACATTTCGTTTTCTAGTTATAATACGAATGTTTATGTTATTTTTAAACCTTTTCATATGGGAATGCATTAGACTTAATATGCGATGGGTGGAGCCCACTGTAGATCCTCGATGCATCAGTAGGTCTCAAGAGACAAACTAGTGTCTTGGCACAATGCCTTGAAAAAATATTATTTGTAGTCCTGGCACGAGGCCTTGGCTATGTGGTTATGATAGTCTGGAATTATGCATTCCATCATTATGAAAGTGGTTATTGATATTGCATGTGATTATTCGATTAGTAGAATATCCATGTGAATAAGTAAATGTCGTTATTTCATTTTATTTTTTCAATACTATGTTGAAGTTTATGTTTAAAAGGATTTTTTTTAGTTATAAATTTCCTTAAATGTTTATTCTTATTTATGAAAGTTTCCACTATATTGTTATCCTTACTGGGCATTTGAGCCGACCCCTTTTCTATGTTTTATTTTTCCCAGGATGTGAAGAAGTAATTTATGAATGACCTGCAGGGATAGTATGAGGGGATAAGATTGTGGACTGTGGAGACTATATTTTTGTAGTTTTCATTTTATGATGTAATGTAAACTTTATGAATGTATCTCGTTATTCCAAGGATACTATACTAATCAGTCTTTTGAGATATTATATTTCTTGTGATCATGCCAATGTTATGTAATAGTGCACCGACTCTGGGTAACTGGGGTCGGGGCGTTACATTACTAGTAACTTTGTTTTTACATTCTACCATCTTATATAAATTGTTTCCTCACAAATTTTTTATTCAATTTTTTAAAAAGTTAGGACACCTTTCACCCATATCATTTTCATATTCCCGTGTTGTTTCATCAACCATGTGGTTTCTCTAAAAAAACCTTAACTTGGTGAATTATTTTATTTCGAAATACATGCTCCCTATGATGAAGAATATGAACATCAATTTCTCTATAAGAAAGGATCTCTTTTAGCTGAAAAATTTCTAGGCTCAAAACATGATATGAATCAGGAACATACTTTCTCATTGTAGAAACATGAAAAAAAATTTGTACATGAGGTAAACTCATAGGAAAAGCTACTCAGTAGAAAACTGGTCTAATATTCTCTAGGATTTTATAGTTTCCAATGAGACATTGGATCAGATTTCCCTTCTTTTCAAATGAATCACACAGTTACAAGGATAAAATTTGAGAAATACATGATCACCTACCACTAAATAACAATCCTTACTCCAGTTGTTGGCATAAATTTTCTTCATTCTCAGAGTTTTCCTCATATGTTGTTGGATCATATTTACTTTCTCATACACATACTATACTAATTATGGTTCCATCTACTTCCTTTACCCAACTTCATCAAAAAATGATGGAGTTTGATACAAATTTTCAAAAAATTAAGCAAAAGTACTCTCTTTATACTAGAATAAAAATTGTTATTATAAGAAAACTCAACTGAATAAATATGTAGATCCAAAATTCCCTAAAAATATATTGAATAATCTCGAATAATATCCTCGAAATTCATACATTTTCATCTTACTATCAATAAGATTGACGACGAAACGTGATGCTAAAGTTTAATTTAGTTACAAATGACTTCATAAGGCCTTTCCAAAATTTAGAAGTTAATATGGGATTATGGATAGATACATTTGAGGGAGGAACTCTATGTAACCTAACTATCTCATTGAGGTAAAATCGCAGAAGATGGTCTAAAGATAGAGTATCTCAAATAAGAATAAAATGTGAAGATTTATCCACTCAATCAATAATAACAAAAATCAAATTATAAAACTGAGAAGTATTTGTTAGTCCCACCATGAAGTCCATTATTATATTTACCCATTTCCACTATAGCACTGGAAAAGGCTGAAGCACCCCCTCTAGTAGTTCTCACTCTTCATTAACCTGTTAAAAATTCAAACATTTTATGGTAAAATCAGAAATATCCTTTTCATTCCATTCGACCAATAAAAATCCCGAAGGTCCTTGTACATTTTAGTGTCTCCAGGATTAAATGAAGATATAGAACTAAGAGATTAACCTAATAATTTGTTCTTCAATTAAGAATCACAGGGAACACATAATATCTTTCCAAATCTCAAACAAAATCTTTATCAATTTCAAATTATAACAACATACCCGTTTCACCAATTATACATTTTTTTGTAACTCAAGGCATTCCTTCTGTACTTTCTTAATTCGGTCATAGAGAAACAACTACACTCACAGCTTGAACAAAATAGAGGAATTTCCAGCAGTAATAACTTTCAATCCAAAATTCATCAAATTATTAACCAAGGTGTCATGTTCTTGATGTAACATGGTTAATATATCTTGATATTTTTTACTCAAGGAATCCACCACTTTCTCAACATCTCCATGATGGTAATTGATCATGAAATCATAATTCTTTATCAGTTCAAACTATCTTATCATTCTCATGTTCAATTCCCTCTGAGTAAAAATAGTATTCAAACTATTTTTGTTAGTATATATTTTACATTTGGATCAAAATAAATTATTCCTCCAATTTTTTAAATAAAGAAATAACATCTAATTCCATTTCATGTATAGAATAATTTTAATCATGAGGTTTCAGTTTTATTGAATCATAAGAAATTATTTGATCATTCTGTATTAGAACACAACCAATTCCCTTTAATGAAGAATCAATATAGACAAAAAAATCATTGTTTCTGGAAGGAAGTGACAAAACTGGACCATTAACCAATATCATCTTCAGTTCGTAAAAATAGTGATCACATTATTCTATCAAAATAAATTTAACACATTTTGGTGTTAATTTAGTTTGCATGATAGATAACTATAAAAAGTTCTTAAAAACCCATTAGTAATGACCTTCTAATACATGAAAACTACAAATCTGAACAATATTTTTAGGTCCTGTCCATTCATTAAATACTTTTTTTTAAAGGAATAACGATAATTCCATCCTTATTTAAAATTTTCCTATGAAAAAAATATACTAAAACAAAAAATAACATTTCTTATGTTTTCCATATAACTTATTTTATTTTAGTGTTGGAATAAAAATCCTTAGATGTTTTTCATGATCCTCAAAACATTATTAAAGCACCAGAATATCATAAATAAAAACAGAAAAAAAACATATCCAAATATTCACAAAATACTCTATTCATAAATTCCATAAATACATAAGAAGAAATTTTTAAACCAAATGGTATAACAAAAAACTCATAATGCCCATATCTAGTTTGAAACAATTATTTCAAAATTTCATCCTTCTTTACCTTCAATAGATGGTACCCATATCTCAAGTAATTCTTGGAAAAATACGAATATCCCTATATCTCATCATGAAAATAATCGATATAAGGAAATTGAAACTTATTATAGACATTAATGTTATTCAAATATCTACAATCAAATAAAATCCTCATAGAACAATCTTTTTGTTAAAAAATAGGAGCACCCCATGGTGATGTTCTAGATCGAATGTAACCATTATCAAGAATATTCTACAACTGATTTTTCAATAATAGATGTTATACTTAATCAATTAGATAATGGGGTTTTGGAATTATCATAGCTTTAGGAACTAATTCAGTAGTAAATTAAACTTCTCAATCATTTATTACATTGGGAAACTCATTAGAAAAAATATCTTGGTATTCATTTACCACTGGCACATCATTAATCTAAAAAATTCCATTATTTTAAACAAGATGTGTAAGATAAATTTAATTTCTATATTGTAACAATTTCATAGTTTCTTGATATGTTATTAATTGTATAGTTTCATTATTGTATACAAACTGAAAATATTTCTGAAAAAAACTTATTTTTCTTTATAATAAATCATTCCATAATAAGAAGAAATCCATTCCATACATAGAATAACCTCAAAATATACTAAGGGTAAAAAGGTAATTTTTGGTAATTTATTGTCATAGTAATCAACAAGTAGGTTATTATAATTTAGTTTTTCCTTAATATTCCCCCTCATGTTTTAAACATAATCTCTTGTTTTATTTTGTATGGTTAGATTTCCAAATTTTTTTAAAAAAATTCAGAAATAAAGGAATTTGTAGACCCCATATCAAAAAAGGCATTATAAAAATCTAAGTAAAAAAACAATGTTCCTAATACCACTTCATTGGATAGACCAATATCTACTGAAGTAGCCATGAAGGATTTCACTACATCATTCTACTTATAGTCTTCCTGATTCCCTTCATTTAGATCATTCTTTGGGAATTTATTTGTATAATGACCCATCTCACGACATTTAAAATACGTTAATGTTTACTTATTTGAATTAAATATACAATCCCTAAGATATTTTTCATTTCAATATCTATCCATATGTACAAACATACCACATCAGAAACACATTTTGGATATGTTAAGTAATTCCCTAGGATTATTTTGGCCACACATCCCAAAAACTAGAAATTGTATTTTATTACTTTGAGATTTCATTTATAGGATCTTACCCGTAACTTTCTTTATTGAATTATTATTATCCTTACTTTAAAAGTACACATGATCATTGAAAAACCCTATTTCAATCCTCTCAACACATTGAAAAAGTTTCACATAACTTTAAAATTCACAGGATGCCAAATCCCTTAAATTTATTATCTGTAATACTAATTAAAATTATTTATTTTACTATCAAGATCTAGAATAATATTTGGATTATTACTTGAAAATCAAGAGAATTTTTCTTCACACATGTCCACTGAATATTCCTCATTTTGTTTCAATTCAAGGAATTGATTTTCTATCCTTATTCTAAACACATTAGGAAAATATTTTTCAAGGAAAGGATTCTAAAATTCATCCCATTCCAAGGAATCAATATTCGTTATATCTATGATATTCTTGACCACTGACCATCGCTGGTCAGCTTGAAATTCAAAATGGTAAATATAAATACTAACCTTTTGATTATCCAAACACTCTAAGACATCAAATTTATTTTTAGTGGATTTAATCCACCCTTCAGCCGCCACTGGGTCAAAAGATCCACTGAGAGTAAGATTGTGTTTCCTTATAAAATTTTCAACTATAAACATGTTCATTTGTGGTAGCTATGGATGTTATATCCAATGAATTATACCCCCATTTATATCTTACTTCAACTGACCCATCAATGTCACATACTACTCAGTTCCAATTCCTATAAATATTGGATTCAAATTCAGAAAGATGTCATCCTCTTGGTATCTTTCTAATCTAGTTTCCCTATTTATTTTGTGGAAAACCATTATAGACACACATATTATAGATTAAGAAACATGTAAATATTCGAATTCTATATAATTTAAAATTAACCATAGAATATTAATAATTTATGGTATTCTATTGACATCATACTAACCATTAAATTAATCTAAATTATGTTATGATACCAACTATAAGGACCTGACCTTAAACATTACATAATGTAGTTAATTCAACTTGAATACACTTATAAACAGGTGAAATTAATTAGACCAATAATAAATTTTTTTCCAAAAGAATTTAGTATCATGAGAAAAATATTACCATGATACTAGAAATTTACATTACAGATCGCATTAACCATATCGATTTCAACATAATATTTTCATGACCCCTGATTCTTTCTAGAGAATCATAACTACTTGATTTTAGGATTAAAATCATAAAACTCTCATATTCTACTGAATCACTAATCTGTATGAGTTATTTTAATTATACTCAATGTTGTGGGTTATAGTGAAATCTACTCATGTATCATAATTTACAAGATGGTTTTTGATCTATCAATGTGAACTCTCACATATAAATATTCATTTTGAAATTTTATTATCCTAGAATATATAAATCACTCAAGAGAGGGAACCATTTCATTATACTCATGAGTTGGGTTACCCTCAATTTTAGTGTCTAATAATTTAAAATTAATAAATTTTCCCTTAAAAGATCTTTATTATACTTAGAAATATCATCAATATGATCAATTTAGAAAAAGGGAAAGATCAACTTTTTATTTACTGAGTTTGGACTGAAGATGAAAATTTTATATTTTTTCAATATTTGGATAGATCAAGACACTTAGTGACCTGAAGGACCGTAAGAAGGTCAAAATTACCTAACACATTTGGGTTTAGAATTAATTTACCAATTTTTATAATCCCAGTACCAGAATAAAATAAAAAAATTTACATCATACATAACAATTACTGATGAGATATTATCATGGAATGAAAAAGTGAGTGAGTGATATATATATATATATATAATTTTTTTTTATAAAATTTAATTTTAATCAAGCATATTTGTTTAAATAATCCCCTCCCCTTATAATTATAGTTTAAATAATAAATATTATATGTATTTTTATATTTAAGATGACATACACAAACATCATATATCAACTCATCCCATATTTAGCGATTCTAGTATCACACCAATGAATTCTTAACACCACTACCCTTATCATTATTTAAAAAAATGTATAATGGGTTTCAAAGAGATAGTCAAAATCCACATTACTGCATCATTGTAATATTTTTACACAATCAATAATAGATTTAACTATTGAATTTAATAAATTTAAAAAATGATCTATCTTTAACCTTCCATCAGCAAAATTGAATCCCAGCTTCTGATATACTTGGATGTTCTACACTCAAAACATATCATTGTCCAAACTACTCTCCACTAAATGATACATCAATACTATATAATATTTATGCTTATCATCAATACATTCCCTATTTTTTCCAAGATGATTCACCACCAGACTACATATCATGTCATATTTTTTCTACCAATCACCAGTATCGTTTCCACTATTAAAAATATGAACTTATACCTTTACATAGATTAAACTCAACCACTATAAATAGAAATCTTATAGTCAATAATCTTACCCAGTTTCTAATCTGATGGCCCATACCATTGGATTTACATAAGGGTTCATCTCAAGCCACTAATTCCCAAAATATACCAATAACTTGTGACCCATATATTCTATTCTAAATCACACATGGCTATATCCATACCCCCTCAACAAAATATGAAAATCTATTTGACACCACTATCATATTGGTGTATTTTTATCATAGTAGTGTAGATATATCAAAATTTATTTGGTCATTAGAGGCCTCATTGAGTGATATTATAGAGGATTGGAGATGGGTATCCAAATACTCAACCACACTATTCCTATTTATACTTGGATGAATATAGAATAAAATAATAATTTAATTATAATATAATAATTTAGATTCAAGGTTTATAAATCCAACTATAAATTATGTCTAAACCAATGGTCTTAATTATTGTATTTTATATCAATTACATGTGAAAAAGTGTTTTGTGTGTGAATTGGTGATATCAATTAGGATTTATGATCAAGTATTGAAGAAGTAGTCAATAATGACTCTGTTAGATAGATAATTTCATTGAATACATGATAAAGGAGTGAACTTGAAAGAACTAACACTTTTATAGAAATAAAATTACACACATTGATATCCCTATATATGAAGTTCATGGTCATGGAAATGATAATGATGAAATTATATGTCTGAGGTTGAAAAAGGTTGATTGAGGACAAGAGATGAATGAATTTGGAAGAGTTATTGAAAATATTGAATGTTTTGATTTTGAAACAACATGGTAACATAATAAATACAAGAATCATGAAATAGAGGTACTTCATAATTTTCATGGGGGAATTTATAAGGTTTATAAAAGACATGATATTGATTTATCACTACAACTGGTCCATGATAAAGTAATGTACATATAAATATTTGGATATTTTCATTCCATGAGATCACCTGTCATGCTATGAAATGAGTTTGTAGAAGTTGTTTATATGAAATTCATAAGATATTTTACTTTTTAAAATTTTCCGATTCTCATAAAAACTATAGCACAATCATCCATGCCATGTAATTTTTTGGGTCAATTAAATTATAGAAGATTAATGGTTCTTGATCCATAAGAGGTATTATCTCCCTGAAAATAGAAATGTAAAAAATATTTTCTAGTAATGTAAGATAATTTCTATTTCGCTATTTAGATATGATTTTTCACTCCTCAATATAGTAGGTTACACTGTGAAGAAGAATAATATAATATCTATAACCACCCTAACCCCAATAACCTCAGCCCAATTTCTTCTTTATTACATTCTCTTAAAATAAATGGAATCACATATTGAGGGACCAAATAGTGTATCAGTTATAGTAAACTTGATACACACATGATTCCCATAATACATGTGAAAAAAAATCACAACATAATATTTTATCAAGAATAACATTATTACCTCTAGTTTATCCTTAAATATGAATCATAGTAAACTTCATGAAATCTAGAGAAAAGAAAGAAAATAAGTGTGGTCTCAATTGCTCAGTAAGGGATAAGTATAGTTGAAGTTATCATGAATCTATAAGAATAATAATGGGTAAATAAATAAATACTATTTCCATATAAAAAATTTCACCATCACAATAAATATGTCATGGTGAATTATTGAAAACATTCCATTTAATCAATAACATTATTATCCTAAATATATAAGGAATAGTCAATATAGAAATTTTAATAACTTAAAACACATACCATTTAATCAATAAGCTATTAATTAAATTTATCCAAAGATAATATCATTATGAAAATATGATTTATATTAATAACTAAATTCAAAATGATAGAAATTATTAATTATTGGACATCATGATAGTTGGTATCATGAAACCACTACTTTCAAGAGGTTTCTCAAAATAGTTTAAAACTGATGGGTATGTTTACACAAAAACCCCATTTAATTAATGATAGATAACTAATTTATCTCATGAGATTAATAACGCATCAAGGGTACATTTATTATCAGAGCCTCCCTCTATTTACATATCCAAATAATTCATTATATATTAAATAATAATTTTAATTCATGAACAATATTCCTTATCAACATATATTCATATCTGATAAAAAATACATATTAAAAAAAAATATAATACCATTGGAAAATATAATACCATTTTTAGAAATGATATATGGTTTAAAAAATAAAATCCAAGATAATTAATATGGTTAATTTTTGATAATTTAATGTTCAATACTCATAGGAAGATGAATAATTAAAGAGAAGTTAATGACTATAAAAACTAATCCACAAATTTAATGTCAATAATATCCTTGGTAAAAATAAAACCATAAAACACATAGATGAATAATAAGTATAATATAAATACAATGTATCCCCAACTGATTATATGTAAAATAAATGGGTGTAACTACTGATGAATAGAAGTACCATAAAAAAGACTTTATTAATTTTTGAAAATATATTTTTCATTTGGAAACAATCATTCAAAACTAAAAGTTTAATTTTTTTGAAAATGATTTTATTTTTAAATTACCTTTGAATCCTATAAATTAATCCTTAACCCATTTATTTCTCATGATGGTGGGAAATTATGTACATTCTGTACACGTTAAAATATATCTTTTTTTTATAATTTTCTATAAAATCAAAATGGGAATTTTTCAAAAAAGATAATAGGATTATTTTCAAAAAAATTTGTAAAATGTAAAATATGGATAAATTTTATTTCAATAAATCATTTGTATAATTTAGAAAATATATTTGAAAACATTTTCTAATAGCATGGTTTTGGATGAAGAAAATATTTTCTTATGAAGAGAGAAATGAAGTCGGACTATATTAAAAAAAATACCTCAACAATTTTAAGTAACAAAGAGAGTAAAAATGGTAAAATTACTTTAAAAATTAATGAATAACTATATTATAAGGAAAATAATTTTTTTATCTAATGATTCGATAATTATTATCTATTTAAATTCAGGCATAAATAATCCTGATTAAAATGAGATTGTAAAATAAACACTCACAAAGATCATAACATTAAAGTGGTAAATATAAATAAATTATGTGTATCAAATATAAATCCCTATAAAACATGTGAAGATAAAAATAATATAATAATAAGTATTTACATACATAATTGTGTAAATTCAAATACAATGAAGAATTAATATGACTCAATGAAATGAAATTGAGTTATTAAATTAATTACCATTGTAATTTTCAATTTGAATCTCCAAAGATAACTTATTTAAAATTTAAAACAATAATACCATGGATTATGATTTATTCATGTAATTTAAAAAAAAATATTCAGTATATACAACATATAAATGAAATTAGGTGCATAACATTACAATACACCTCATTGATGAGAAATTAAGAAGAATTCCAATAACTCATGCTTCATTTTGATTAATCCTAATTCAAACTTCCCAATAATTGGATTAATAATGTTAATAATTTTCACTAGAGGGAACTTCATATTTAAAATATAAAAAATGATTCTTTTATGTCATTTTACCACATAATTGTTAAATATATTTCAATATTTTCATTGTTTCAGGCATTAATTACTTGTTTTCTCATGCATGTTTTTCCATGAACATTCCATTTCTTGAAAATATAATATATTTACACGATTTAAATCATGATAATAATGTTATAAATATTAATTATTTTCATTATTAAAATATTTATAATAATTATTTAACATTAAAATGGAGAATGGATCACCTCACTTCATGGAGATGGTATGTCATAGACACACACGAGGGACATTATCATTTCTATAATGAGTGAATGGATAAGGAAGTGGTTGATATATTAATAATAAATAATAATTTTAATATCTTATATACCAAATATTTTAACTAAAAGTTTTTTTATTACTATTCATGTAAATATTAAGTGAAAAAAGAATTAGATCCCTTTACGAGCCGGTAGCCCACCTTACATAACAGTGACATTATCATAATTCAATAAATAAAGAAACTTAGAAGTTATATGTGATATTATAATTATATAATTACAATAATATAATATGTATCATATAAATGTGTTAAATCTGACATTATATCCATCCTTTAAATGTGGTGATGGAAAATAAATTAATCGGTTCGTGACATGGTAGTCCTCCCCACACACAATCTATAATTTCATTTCCCATTTGTTAGAAACAGATATGGATATATATGATTAACATAAAATAATTAAATATTAGTATATTTATGACTATTCTATTAATATATAATAATGTTTTAAAAATATTATATGGTTTTGGAAGAAGAAACAAAATTAAAATGCTCGTTTTGGAACTGTAATTATTTTTTGAACAAGTTCTTTAGGTTTTCACCCAAAGCATTCCATTGATATATTTATGATCCAAAAATGGATCTTAGAAATTTTTATGGGGTTAATTATGATATTTTTTAAGGTAATGGATGCATGAAATGTGTTTGGAAGTGCTAATAGGGGAGAAGAGGTGGTGGTCATTTATAGGTGGGGGAGATGACATAGAAGGAATTTTTGAAAATAATCAAGGAGAAAAATTATATTATCTTGCACAAAAAACTCCAAAATGTGTCATTATAAAAACCTATATGTTATAAAATCATAATATAATGATAAAATGGGATTTAGACAAGTGTTTAGGTCATTCCAACCCATTTATTTTTAGTTTAACGCCCGATAAATTTGTTTTTACATTAAATGTGGTAATTAATTTTTACTTACTTTGCAATTATTTTTTTGTCATAAATTAATATGACCATATAAGATAATATGAAATATGATGAATAAAAATATGGAGTCTATCATCTAAAATCAACTTATATAAGTGGAAACATTTAATTTAATATTAAACCCACATATATGATGAGAACAATAGTTTTCAAAGAGAAACTTTTCAAAAATTTAAAATGTTTTATATCCAAATTCAACATGAAAATGATTCAAATGAAATAAATTGAATTAATATATATATATATATATATATTTGAACACATGTAACTTTTAAAACCATAATAAATCAACATATAAGTTTTTAAATTCATTAAAATAATTGAAAAAGTCTTAATAAAAACCAATATTTTTCACTATTCAATGAAAAATTTATCTATCCAAAAAATTATCAAGAATTCAGCCGAAGATAATTTTTAAATTATTATTTTAAAAATTACGTATATTTTTTCAGATTAATTTGTTAAAATTGGAAGTAATTAATTTTAATATAACTGTGTAAAATCTGAGAAAACTATTTTCATTGGAAACAAATGTTTTTTATAAAAATATATTATTTTTCATTAAAATGATACTTACTTTTATTTCAAATCAATTAATATAAAATTTTCCCCTAATTTAGGTAGAACTAATAATTCCCAAAACATTTAATGCATAATTTATAATGGTAAACTATATCATTGTTCATTTAGACTCAGGGTTTCCTATTCTGTAGGATATCAAAGAGATTAAATAAGAGAAATATATATTTGTGTTGTTTAAAAATGGTGTTGTGTGTCACATAAACAAATGAATAAAAAAATTTATTTTAGAATTTTGGGGTGTTACATTATCTCAACCATTAATAAATTGTATCCTAAAATTTGATCATTGGCTCATAAATCCTGTGTTTGATATTTGTAAATTTTTTTGTTAAAAACCAAAATATTAAAAAGGGTTAATAAAATATCCTCTTAATAAGGGAGAAAGGGTATTAAAATGTTCATATGTAAATTCACATAACTAGATTTCTATGTAAGAGAACATTAGTGGAAGGTCAAGATATGGAATTGTAACAAAATCATAGATAATTATAGAGACTGATAGATGTAATTGATCATAATAATGTGAATGATGAATGTAAAGTAAAGATCCTCAAGACCATAAATTTATAATGATTTAAAAGAATATTAGATTAATAAGATATAAAGAAAACTTAATAATAGTTTTTTTTCAAGATCTTTTTACTAATGGTGTCTAATTATTGTCATGTATAATAATATAAGTAAGTATAATTACATGATACTTTTATGATTCATAAGAAAAATTTCATCGTTTGGCTGTGCTTTGATGAATTTCCAATTCATCACCTACTCCATGAAATGAATATCCAAAATTATTTTTATATAAAAAAGTAGAAAATTAAATTTTCACAAATCATAATATCCATAAAATAGTTACAAGTCATTCCATATATCTGTAACTATTTTTAAAAACCAATATGGTAACCATATATTATCCAGTATATTATATTAATATCTAAACCAATATTGTAACAACACTTGTTCATCAAAATTTTTAATGAAAAAATGACATATTCATTAGAAAATCACATAGGCTAGCAGTAGGTGCTTCACCATTACCATCCTTTGGTGGTGGGTTCAAGTCTTAAAACCTTCACCAGATGCAATGGGTTTTCACCAAGTATGTCGGGTAGTTATTTTTCAAAACCCATATTATTTTAATTATTACAATATTCCTAAATTAGGATGACCCATAGTTTCTACAACATTGAAGATAATATATTCCATAATGTTTTATAATACATTTTATCTGGAGTAAAAAAACATTTAGAGGAATTATTCCTCAAAAAAATATTTCTTATACTAGTCCAATGGGTTATATTCCTATAAATATTTCTTAACAAAATTCTTAGTCTTTGTAAGTTTACATCACATAAAACCTAAAAAATGTCAGTTTAATAATTTATCTTATGATCAACCTTAAACTCATAACCCATTATAGTATTCATAACTCTTATGTTAATCAAGACTTATATGATTCTAAAATTCTAAAAAATCCATAGATTTTTCATGATTATTATAACCAAAATTACATAAGTATAACAAAATACGTCAATAATTTAATTTTTTGAATACCAATACATAAATTCTTCATCCAATTTATTTCAACATATGCTCTTCATTATTCTAGAAGTAAAACATTATATGAGGTATTTGGCTCAGATAAGTCTCAGGTTCCACACATTGAAGATAATAAATTATAAATGGGTCCCTATGATGAAATTTATTTACTTCCATCACACTCTTCATTTTTGTCATTACTTCATTGATTTATGCCCTTCTTATCCATATGTATAACATTTTTCTTTTCCTTTGAGACACTTTCCAGTAAGTCACTTTATATAATTCCAATGTGAAGGAAACCAATAAGTAGTTTAATCTATGGTTTACCCCACTATATCTCTTAGAAAACTCCATCCTTATCCTATTTTGTGAGACTTAGTGTTGGTTAAGGTATAAGTTCTTAATCATTTTTCTCGATAACTGGTTATATATAATCACAACATATTTTACTCCGATCATCATACCATTTTTGTGATCATAGTAAACACATTTCCCTTCATATTATATATTGACATGATTCCACTAGGTTCCATCCATTCATTGAACCAAAAATCATAGTGTGATAAACAATAATCATAGTGAGAAAACAATATAATAATTTATAGGAATTCTAAATAACGACAACATATTTTCAATATAAGAATCCTTAGTTTTAACACAAGTAACCCATTGTCATAATATAGTCAAATAATTAATAATGTTATATAATGAAAAAGTTAATCATTATAAGAATTTCCCCCATGATTGGTGAACCAGGTGCACAGTAAGGCATGTTGTTGTGCACCAAGAGACAGCCGGGAGAAGCCCAATGTTCCCATTTTTGAGTTATTACCACTAGTTACATCAATTATAGAATTATGTATAATTTTATTATCTTGATAGGGATGAAAATCTAAGAAATCCATAGTATGTATACTTTATCTAAACTTTAGGTTGTTATTCTAGACTTATGCTCAATGTTTATCATTGGGTTTTCTTCCCTAATATATGTTTTCTTAAATATAGTTTCCATGGATTATACCAATATTCCTTTTAAACTTACTATAATAACCCTAAATAAGTATCCCATATATAGTTTTTAATTTATTACATTAGCATAAGATATATGGAATCAAATAAGAAATTATTTAAATGTTTAGTAGTATTGGTAAACTAGATACATACATGATTCCTACATTATATTTGACAACATAATTTTCAACATAATTTTTTTAAGGATATAATTATTACCATAGTATATCCTTATATGTCATTCATAAAAAAATTTATGGATTCTTGGGAAAGGAACTAAAATAAGGGTGAGATCAAATGCTCAGTAAAGATTTAATATAATGAAGGATATCATGAACCAGTAATCATAATAATAGCAAGAAAAATAACTAAACTCACATAAAAGTTAACAAATTTTACTAGAATAGTCAGTATAAAATGTTACATAACTTAAAAACACATGACATATAATCAATGAAATTAATTTCATAACTAGATAATGAATAATCAATACAGAAATGTAAACAACTGAAAACACATAACATTTAATCAATAAACCGTGAATGAATTATTTCAAGGGATAATATCATTATTAAAATATCTTGGATAATAATAGATAAATTCAAAATGATGTAAATACTTAATTATTGGATATAATTATGTAAGTAATAGTAATACCTCTACTGTAATGAACTTTCCAAAGATAGCTTAAAACTGATGGGTAAGTATACACTAGAAACACAACTAACTAAGGCCATACAAATGATTTGTCTAATGATAATATGGATGCATCAAGGGTATATCTATCACCAGTTTTCACCCATATTTCCATGTTCAAATCATTCCACACATATAAAATAATTGATTTAATTCATGAAAAATATTCCTTATCAATAAATATCCCTATTGAGTAAAGAATGCAGGTTAAAAATAATTTCCGTAGTAAATCATATAACATTAAAATTATAATACCATATATTTAAATGATATATGATTTAAAAAATAAACATATCAATGATAAATAACATGAATATTTATGGTAAATTGAATGTCCAATGATCATACAAACGTAAATAATACAAGGTAATGGTAATGACTACAAAAATGAATCAAGGAAGTGAATATCAATATTATCCTTGATAAAAACAACATTAAACCATATAATGAAATGATAAGGATAGCATAAATACAACATATCCCTAGTTTTGTATATTCAAAATAAAGTTCCATTGTCGTTGATGAATATAAATACCATAAAAAGGTCATTCAAGTCATTCTTTCATAAAATATACTTTTCATTATGGAAATCACAATTTAACACTATAAGTAGAAAAAATATTTTCAAAATTATATTATTTGAATATATCCTTTAACACTTATAAAATAAAATTTAAATAATCAATTGGTCATCAAGTCATGAAATTCCATACTTGTCTTAAATGTTAAAACGATAATTCTTTTAATATTTTTAGTAAAAGCCAAATGATCCCTATTTGGAAAATTACATAAAGAACAATTTCAATATGTTTTTTGTAAAAACTTAATCATTTGTATGAATGGATTTAATTAAATATTTGGATAATATTAAAAATAGTTTTGAAACATTTTATAAGAACATGAGTTTGGAATAAAATAGATTTTCAATTGATTATAGAAATAAAGGTAGGTTTCACTAAAAACATTTTCTTAGTAAATTTAAGTACTGAATAAAATAAAAATGGGACTATTAATTGAAAAACAAATGAATAAATATAGGACAATAAAATAAATGGGGTTTATTAGATAGGTATCAAATACTTTACTTCAATGTAAATTCATTCATAAATAATCCTTATTAAAATGAGATTTTGAAATTAACCCTTAAAAAGATCATAAGGTTAAAGTAAGAATTAATCAATGAATAGATTATGTGTTATAAATTTAAATCTACATAAAACAATTGAAAATATAATATAATATAATGAAAAGTTTTTATCTAGATAATCATATAATGCGAATGTAAATGAAAAATTAATATAACCCAATGAGAAATAATTGAGTTATGAAATTCTTTGCCACTTGGTGATTTTGAAGTGAAATACCATTATATTACATAATTAAAATTAAATTGTAAAATACTAGGATGTATGAGTTACTCTAGAATTTATACATAAATGGTATTTATATGAACCATATAATAGAAATTAGGTTCATAACATTTCAATATTACACAATTAAGATAAATTGAGGGGAAATTCATAACCTCATGATTCCTTTTGGTTGAACATGATTTAAAATCCTATATAATGGTTTAAATCATGTTATTAATTTAACCCAAAGCCTTATTCAAATTTATAATAACATATATGATCACCTTATAACTTTTTACCACCTGATTATTAATAATATTTAAATATTTTCATTGTTTCAGGTGTCAATTGGCTTATTTTATCACGCATGTATTGTTATGAATGTTCTAATTATTTAAAATATTATATAATTCCATCATCTTTAGAGTGATATTAGTGTTATATATAGAAATTATATTTATTATATATATCTTGAGAATCATTATTGAAATTGAACATGGACAATGGATCATATCACTTCATGGAGATGGTAGGTCGTACACACACATGTGTGACACTATCATTTTGTTAATAGGTGAAAGGGTAAGGAAAAGGGTAATATATAAATATTTAAGAATAATTATCATATAATATGTATCCAATATACTGATTAAATTCATCCTTATTACTTTCCCTATGAATTGTAAGTGAAAAATTCATCACATCGCTTCGCAGGGCAGTAGTCCATCATACACACGAGCAACATTATTTTATTTCAAACGACATGGAAAGTAAGATGGTAAATGAGATATTTTAATTAAATATTTATAATAATATAATAATTATCATATACACGTCTTAAAAAATCATTATATTAATGATTTAAAGGTGTTTATATAAAGTGAATTACACCAGTTCGTGAGGCAGTAGTCTTCCATACACATGATCGATGATTTTATTTCCCATTTGATGGAAGTGAAGATTGATATAGGTCATGATATTAACATAATGAATTATAATTTTATGGAATATAATTATTTTATTAATTGATAATTTTGGGATTATATTTCATCTAGGGTGTACGAATAAACATAAAAAAATGATCATTTCTGAATATTACTACTTCTTCATTCAACTTCTTTAGGTTTGAAAAAATACTTACTAGGTCTGATTTATGATAAAAAATGGGATTTAATATATTTTTAGGGGATTATAGAATTTATTTGGGTAGGTATTTGATGAAACAAATAGTGTTTGATTTGTGAAGAGGGGAGGAGAGTGGGTGACCTTTCATAAGTGGGGGAGATGGCTTACATTAAATTTTTAAAAATAATTAATTACACCATGTATTTATCCTTAAAAAATCATAATAAATGGATAATCATTGAATATTATAGGTTATAGGGTCTGATTATAGAGATAAAATGGATTTTAGACATTTTGGTAGGTTATTTTGACTGTTAACCTACTAGTTTAGCCCTTAGTAAATCGATTTTACCTTAACTGTGATAATTAATTTTTATTGTTTTAACTATAAACTATGGTAAAAAATATAGTCGAACTTATTATATAAAATAATTTATAATGATTCCAAATATTTAATCTATTTTCTAAATTTCAACAAATATAAGTGGAATAATTTTACTTAAAATTAGCACCTTAGATGAGATGAGGAAATGGGATTTCAAAGAGAAAATGTTCAAAAGTTAAATAAGTTTTTATCACAATTCAATATTAAATTGTTTCCAATGCCCGAAATTTAATAATTAAATAAATAAATAAATATATATATAATTTATATTAATTTAATTTTAAAACAATCAGAAAACATTTTTTTTATGTTTTTATGTTTATTAGAAGAAATGAAAATTCATAATAAGAACCAATATTTTTCACTATTAATCAACTTTTTTTCTATTCATAAAATATTAAAAGAAATACTCCAAGATAAATATAAAATTATGATTTCAATTATGAAGTTTATTTTTTCATATTAATTTCCTAAAATCATGAATATATAATTTTAATATAATTTCCGAATTGGAAATAAAATTATTTTCTTTGAAATTTTTTATTTTTTAGAAAAAAAATTATTTTCATTTGAAACAGTTTTTATTTAATTTATAATAAATATATATTCATTATTTTAATAATTTTTATATTATAATTTAAAACACCTAGTTTAAATTCATAGTTATAACAGTACACTATATTACATTTCAATAAGACTTGGGGTTGTGTGTTTTGTAAGCTATCAAAGATACTAAATTTAAATAAATATATTTAATGCATTTTAAAGATAATTATTGTGTGTCACAGAAGCCAGGAAATAAAATGTTCTTTTTTTTAAAGTTTTATGTTTTTACAATATTAGTGGTTCTAGAGTTACATGTCACATGTCATGACCAAAAGGATATTATTTAATGTTAGAGAGATAGATTTTAGTGAACTTGCTGTTGAGATACTCGCATCATAGAAAAGTAGGGCACGCCATTAAGGGATATTGCTTATATTTTTTTCATTTTAGAAGTTAAAATATCCCAATTTTTTAAAATATCTTTAAACCACGACCTATAAATAAAAAAATAAATAACATTAATTGAAATAGTAGAGACACAGTGATGAGCCATGAAAATTGAAGAGGTTGGAGAATCATTAAGTGATATTTAAATAGTTAAGGAGGAAATTTTTAAACTACATTTTTTAATACAATAGTTGATTGAAAACTATGTTGTGTATAATATGTACAAACCATAATGTATCTAGAGCTGAGGCATTTCAGCCTATGAAGAAATTAGTCAAACCATGAAAGAAATTGTTTCCATATGAACATGCATATTTAATTATAATTTTCAATGAAGACATCCCGTTTCAGATTTCATGGATTGAATAAGTTTAAATGATATATGTATCCTCACATGGAAGAAATAATTATTAAATATATTATATCATGGAAGAAACACATTGAAACATCATATTGAGGTGTTTATCTCACCAATAACTGTAGAAGAAGAGAATAATGGAGTGGAGATCTGTTGGGAATCAAACCAAAGACATGATTCTATAATATTCACATGATAAATAAAGATAAACGCACACATCCCGATATTTATAGAGAATACACATAATAATATAAACTCTACATTAATTTTAATAATGTAGGGTGTCGGTATATAAGATGTAGGAGTTCCCTTATATCAACAATGTTCCTTTCTAAAACCAATTATAACACATACAGTACATAGTGATAAATTTTGGTACACTGGAACAACACTAGGTGTATGCTCATTAGATTATCTCTTAGTGGTGAATCAAGTAAAATCACTATATTTTTCATGCTTGACAATCTACATATATTTTTGTAATTTGGGGAAAAATTACATAAGGGAATTAGAGAGTGAATATATCCCTATAATAATGGAAAAATATGTGTATGACCAATATGACCATTGAAAAGAATATTCTAAATATATCAACACCTCAATTCACCCCTCCATGGGTGTTATGGGTCAATATAGTCCCATAAAAGTATAATTAAATTAAATCAAATAATATTTACAAATAACATTGACATATAGGGTCCTAAATATAGATGATCGAGATTTAGGGGGGAAGAATTGATGAAATGTTGAACTCAAATGAAAATAAAAAATAAATAATAAAAAAATTAAAATTTTATGGTATTTTAGTTCATAAATATCTTACATCTACTCTTTAAAATCACATAATCCTTGATAAGAATGTCACAAACTAAAACAAATTTTCCTATTATGTTGAGCCACAATAATATTATAATCATCCTTTTCTAGTGGATTCGCTCTTACATAAAAAATTTGATTTTCAAGAGGATACAAAACCTAATTATAAACCCATATAATTTATGTATTTATATGAAATATAAAACTATATTTTTTATGGAAAATAATAAAGCAAATTATATTTATATCTCACTAGAAAGTATATGAGAAATATAATGGAAAATAAATAAAAACATATAGGGAATGATATAGTTAACTAGTAATAATAAATTAATTAGGATTTGAACAAAGAATATCATGTGGTAATTATTTTTCAATAATTATAATAGTAAATAGTTTATGATTTCAATTTCCTTGTGTTTATATCACATACTCCTAGTTTATCTCAATATCAATTTGTTAATAAATATTTAGATTATCTTATACTTATACTCACATATCCATTATAGAAATTTCCTTCTAAAATGTTTTTCATAAATAAATAGATTAATATTATAAAATTAGAAATTTAAATAATGAAAAAAATTACTGTTGACTAATAATTTATAATTATCATTAATTCCATTTAATTGGTTTGATATAAAATACAAAATAAGTAGTCTTTGAACTTTGAATGATCCTTGAAATATTGCTACAACAACTAAATTCTAAAATTAAAAACATTAATTTTGAATAACATTTCCCAAAATATCAAATGTATTCCAGATAATAATACATTAAATTTAATATAGACTCATAATATACCTTGAAATTTTGTTTTAATATTTAATAAAACATTGAAATTATTTTAATGATATGGTCAGGCATGCAATGTAGCATGCACATCTTCATGAAAATACCTTACACACTATAATATTATCATGTTAATACTCAAAAATATATTTCCTAAAATGTAGTATTTATAATCTATTATTAATTAAAATTTCCTATAATATAGTATCATAATGTCTATTTTCATCTTATTCATCCAATAACATATCCTCATTAAATATCTGGTTGTTATATTATATTAAATATTGTCTCAACATTCATTGAGTAATGATTGAAATTTATTACTAATAACTCATTAAATCATATAATAATCTCTTTTAAACCACATCAAATAAAAATTTCATATTATAAAATTATATAATAAATTATCCATTATAGATAAAAAATCATAATGATATATAGTAGATAAAAATATCAAAATATGAGAGAAATAGAATATCATAATGCCAATTATTTTGGTGTGAATTTGATTCCTAAAGTTGATACTCTAAAAGAAATGGAAATTATTATAACATCAAACTAAAATTTAAGAAACCAATTCATTAATATTATAATGGAATGATTCAACCTAAATTTCAATCTTCAAAAAAATTTAATTTAGAGGTTCACTTTGAGAATAAATTCTAAAGAATTATTACATGAGTAACATTCTACAATGTCTCATTTTTTTGATAATATGTAAATGTAATATTTGAAAAAAAATTGAATTGTTCAAATGTAATATATAATCTTTAATACTTAATATTGATTAAATTGACCAAATTTTTATATCTCAACATATATAAGTGTAAGATCATAAAAATGTAAGAGTAATGACTTATCGATGTTTCCTACTAAAATTCACACATAATAATCAATTATATGAAAAATTATAAACTCTGATTCCAAATAACTCAATAAATCAAAAAAATATTTTGGAAAGAATAATCAATAGTAAATAGAACATTTTACATACTTAGTAATTATTTTAACTATAGTTAAATTAGTATCATTTATATCATCCTAAAATCTTGAACACATGTATACGCTGAACATCAAAATATGTATACTCTTAGTTAAATATAAAAAATCCCAACAATTTGTATGAATTTTTATGATATACTTTATTACCAATAGAATTTTTTTCTATTATACATGTAGCACTCATATGTGTACTCATACTTTTACAAGAATCTAATATGAACCTATAGAAACCATGACTCATGTAACTCAGATCCAATGTTTTCTTTATTAAATGGGATAAAGATAAAATAAATAATATCTCAAATGACCAAATATTTTAGTATTCTTGGTAAACTAGATATACACATGAGTATTTCATTACATTTGAAAAAAAATCCAAAAATAGTATTTTTCTTTGAGAATTACATCATTCCCTTGAGAATATCCTTACACATCATTCATATTACACTTTATGGAATCCTAGGGAATGGAAAAAATAATGACTATTTGAAATGCACATTAAGGTTAATGTGTTATGGAAGAAATCATGAATCAATACACATAATAAATATAAAATGGTGAACAACTAAAAACACATGACATGATATCAATAAAATGAGAAATAAGTCCTTCCAAAGATTATATCAATGCATAAATCTCATGGATAATAATCAATAAATAATATTAGACAAATAAAAACACATCATTTAGTCAATAATATGTATATACCAATTTTATAAGGAATAAACAATATGGGAAGTTAAATAACTAAAAACATTCCATTTAATCAATAACTAATAATAAAATGTATTCAAAGAAAATATCATTTCCATAATGTCATATATAATAATATCTATATTCAAAATGAATAAAATGCATAATTATTAGACATCATGTATATCAGATCAAGATACCACTACAATCAAGACCGTCTACAAGATAGTTTAAAATTACTAGGTAAACAGTACTTTGTCTTGGCCAACTGCTTTTATGCTAGCCTACTAATTTTATACGCGAGACAATAGAAAAATCAAGGGGATTTATATAAAGAGTCCCCTACCATGAATTTATTTCCAAATCATTCCGCATATATCGAATAATCGATTTAATTTGTGAACAATGTTCTATATCATTAAATATTCATATTGACTAAGGAATAATTTTTTTAGTATTTACCCAGATAAAAAATAAATTTTTAATATAGAAACCATATGTATAATTGAAATAAATTTCAAGGAATAAACATATCTATGATAAATAATATGGATATTTAATAGAAATTTAATGTCTACATCAAATTGAATAATTCATGGGAAAGTCATTGAAAAAAAATAAAAATCATGTAATGTAAATACATTCCTTAGTCAAAATGATCATAAAACATCCATAGGAATAATAAGGATCATATCAATACAACATATGACCATAGATGTATGAATAAAAGTTTCTTGTCATTGATGAATCAAAATACCATAAAAATATATTAAAAAACCATATTGAGGAAAATATTATTTTAATTTTGGAAAAAACCTTTTTAAAAATTATTTAAAAAACACTTAGAAAATAATTTTCATTTAAAATAATAATTAAAACTTCTAAAGGAATATTTAAAACAATTAATTGGTCAAGGTGGTTGGAAAATTTTTTCATGTCCTACACTTTAAAAAAATGATTCCTTTCATTTTTTTCGGTAAAATCAAAATAAGATTTTTTTTGAAAATTACATGAATATTCATTTAAAATAATTTTCTAAAAACATGAAAATGTTTAACAAATTATTTAAAAAATCATTTGGAAGATATTAAAATCATTTTTCAAATAATGTTTTGATAACATGGTTTTCGAAGAAAAATTATTTTCGAATGAAGAGAGAAATGACATTCGATTTTCTTAAAAATAATTTCCAAAATATTTTAATTACTAGAGAGTGGAAAAATTGAACTATTAAATATAAATATAATGAATAAAAAGGGGTGAAAAAATTATATGGTTTTATTAGAAAATTATTAAATATTTTCCATCAATTGAAACTTAAGTATAAACAATCTTAATGAGATTGAGATTGTGAAATAATCCATCATAATGATTATAACGTTCATGTGAGAATTATAAAAATAATAGATTATGTGTATCAATTATAAATACACATAAAATAAGATAAAAAAATACAATTAAAATTAATTACACACATAATCTTATAATATCAAAAATCAATAATAAGTAATATAACCAAATCAAAAGTAAATGAGTTATGAAATTACCTACCACTGGAAAACCCAAAATTAAAATCCATTTGGATGAAATAATCCAAAATTAATCTTAAAGTACGATTAATTAATTATAAATCATTATATTACCTGTTAAAGGGATAGTATATACACCATATAAAATAAATTAAGTTCAAAACATTACAATATGCCTAAATGACGAGAAATTGTGAGGAAGTCCCTTACCTCACTATTCATTTTGGTTGAAAAATATTTAACCTAATGTATAGGGGTTATAAAAATGTTATTATCATATAATAAAACAATATTAACATTTATAATATTATATATAATCCTTTTATAACATAATATCACCTATTTGTTAATTATCTGTCATTATTTTCATTATTTAGGGGTTTAATTGCCTTGTTTTCTCATGACTGTTCCACAGTGAATGTTCAGGTTCATAAGAATAATATATAGTCACATTATATAAATAATAATAATAATAATTAAATAATTATCTTATTTGTACATAAATTATACTTTCATAAACTATCATGAGATATTGTTATGAACCCTGAACTATGTTTCAATCATGGATATTGTAGGCTGTATGTACGTATGATTAATGTTTCCATCTTTCAAAAATAATAATGGAGAGGAAGTTAGTAATATTTATTATTACCATAATCATAATGAGATCATTAATAACTTTTTATTTCATTAAATATATTTATATATATCATCTATGTGGTGTAGTTATGAAAATAGTGTCCCATCATTTCATCAAGGAGGGAATCCATACATACCAAAATGATGTTATTTTCATTAAGTGAGAAAAAGGTAAGAAATAAAATGATATATTATATTTAAAGATGATATATATTCCATTAACATCAGAATTATTTCATTTATATCACACATATTCATTAACTCTGTCAGTATTACCTATCATGTAAAGAGATAGTTAAAAACAAATCACATTGTTTTGTGAGGCGGTAGTCTGTTGTACACATGAGTAGCCTTATTGTATCCCATAAGGAATGAAATGTAAAAATGTTAAATTGGATATAATGAATTCATAGGTGTATTTTTTTAAATATCATTTATATACTTTTTATCTACCATCATACTAAACTGTGAGAGGTGGTAATACAAAATGAATGACATTGGTTCATGAGGTGGTAATCTACTATACTCACGAATGATGATTTCATAACACATTTTATGGAAGTGGAAATGATTATAAGTAATTACAAATACATTAAAAAATACAAGTATATGGTATATAATAAATTTATTATATCATCATTTTTTATAATAAATGAAGGAGGTGGTGGATGAAATAAAATAATTATCTTTTTAAAGAACGTTTCCTATTCTTGGAGTAAACATCAATGGTTTCCAAAAAAGTTCCTTCTTGGTTTTATATCAAACCAAACTAAGGATTTTATTATTTTTAATTTATTTGATGAAAAAAGTGTTTGAAGGTGTGAAAAATATAAGAGAGGGGTGGCTTTTTATAAGTGAGTTGAGTGTCACACTTATAATTTATGAATAGAAATTGGTTTACCCACATTTCTCACATGCCACAAGGGTCTAAAATGAAATATTCCTGCGAAATAGACATTATATGGACTAAGAATAACCATGAAATATATTTTAGACTGGTTTTAGTTAATTTTTACAATTATATTGTCTGGTTAACCCCTGGTAAATCCATTTTTCCTAAACCACATTAATTAATTTTTACTGCTTTCACTATTCATTGTGGTCAAAAAATAAGTTTTTATAATTAAAAAAAATAAATTATACTGATTCTGAATATTGAATCATTTTTTACAAATTCCATTAACATAATTAAAGAATTTTAATTTAAAATTAAACCTACAGACATGATGAGAAAGCGAGTTTTTAATGTGTAGATTCTCAACAATTTTAAAATATTATATCTAGAAATTAAATATGAATATTGATTAAATAACCAAAATATAATTAATAAATATATAATTGAACTTATATTACTTTAAAAATGACTAAAAATACAATTTTAATTTATATATAATTTAAATTAAAATGATGTTTACAAATAATTTGTTTTTATTTTTTAATATTACATGAAAGATGATATATTTTAGAAAAATAAAAATAGTCATCCTAATATATTTTGGAAATAATAATTTCAAAAATGAAGGTAATTTTAGAAACGTTTTTCAAAAACAATAAAAATTATTTTTAATTTATTTGTAAAGAGAGTGATTAAACCACCATTTAGAAGAATATAGTTGTTTAGAAAACATTTTTTTCTTTAAAATGAATCATATCATTTTCATAATAAATATATAAACATAATTCTCACAAATTATTTAGTAATATTTACAACTCCCAATTTAATGACAATATATAGTATATTTCTATTCACATCGACTATGGATTTCATGTTTTGAAATCTATCGAAGAGGTTAAATTTTAAGAAATATATATCATTGATTTTATAAGCTCAATGTTACATGTCAAATTCAAAATTTAATTCAATGTAATTATTTCATAATTTTTTTGGTGTTAAATTATACCCAAATTAAAAGAATTTCATTCTCAGATTTTAAAAAAAGATCTCGATAATCAAGGGTTTGATATTTAAAAATTGTTTGTTGAAAATACACATTGAAGAAATAGTTAATAAAAAACCTCTTAATAATAATGAAAGTGAAGTATAAAGGACATATATAATAAGACATAACTTGGTTTCTATGTAGGATAAAATTGGTGGAATGTGAAGATATAAACATTTATGAAAAGTGTAAAAAACTGAAGAGATTGATTGTGGTCAATGACCATGATGAAGTGAATGATTAAAAAAATTCTAACGACCTCAAAAACATAAATGTATAACGATTCAAAAAACAATCTGTTTTATTCGATATAAATTAAATATGATAAAATGTTTTTTTCAAGACCATTTCCCTAATTTTGATGAATTCATTTACTTTCCCAGAATATAATGATATATAATTTCTGGATATATTTCTATTTCATAATCATTATTTCATCATTTGGTTATCCTTCAATCAATTCAAAATTCATCCCTCATCCCAAGAAATGTATATCCAAATAATTAATTTTAAATTCCTATAGTAGTAAAATTATGTTTTATTAGATAATAAGATCTATAAAAGTGTGTTGATTTTTTCCTTCTATCTATAACAATTTTTCCAAACCCATATGGCCAGCACAAGTTATCCAAAATGAAACATCAATATCTAAACCTTAACCGGAACACCACTATTTCATCATTAATATTTATTTTTCACATTATTTAACTAATGACATATGAACAAAGACATCATATAGAAGAGTGGTAGGAATTAAACTCCTATCGTCCTTTCATCATGGGGTCAAGGAACATGGTCTTTCCAGACGTGACAGGTTATCACCCAACATGTGGTTTTTCCTTTTTCTAACATATATTAATATAAATCCCATAACACTAAGAATAAAATATGATAGAAATACTTTAAATAAAATTAATCATTTAATAAACTTTTTTACTAAGGTTTTTAATACAAGTTTTCTTTGCAATGTCTAATAATAATATTCCATTATTATTAAAATGTCATTAATTAACATATTAACCCTAAAGGTTTTCAATACCTCTAAAATAATTACTATAAAATGTAAAAGAATTATTCCTCAAATAAATTTTCAAATAAAATAAATTGTTTCTATAAATTTCAATGAAAATATACATAATATATGTAGAATCCCATCACATATACCCCAAAAAAGAGGTTTATAAGTTGTTGATAGTATGATCAATACTTAACTCATGAACACATGATAGTGTCTATAAATCTAAATGTAGTAAATACATATATTCTTCTAAAATTTAATGGAATCTTTAACTTATTCTAAATTATTATACAAACAACACCCTTGGTAAAAATAATTCTATGATATAATTATGGAATCCTAATAAACACTTCAACCATTTTATTTCAAAATAGGTCCCTAATTGGTCTAGGCATTAACGATTAGATGATAGAATTGACTCATATAATTCCTTGGTTTTTAATATTTAAGATAATTAAGTAAAAATGAATCCCTAGGTCGATATTTATTTACTTTTTTCGTATTTTTCATAAAACATAAGAAAATATTTTTTTATTCCCTTCATTTGAATACACAAGGAATTTCACAATTCAATTGAGAAACATTCGTGGGTGTCTCTTCCACATGTTTAACATGATGGAAATTGAGCCTTCATTCCTCTATGGTCCCCACTATGTTTTCTTTTATAGAAATCCATACTTCTCTTATTTGTATAGTTCAAGAGTTAGTTAAGTTATATGTTGTTTATATTTTTTTTTTGATAACTGATTAGAAATAATCATGACATATTTTACTCATATCATCACCCCATTTGGTTTCTTATAGTCACCAAATTTTCCTTTGTGTTCAACATAAACATGATTCCTTCAGGTTCCATCCATTGAATAAAAGAACAAAATCATGTTGTGATGACCAATAACCATAGAGGAAAAAGCATAGAATCATTTATAGGATGTCTAAATCATAACATATTATTTTAAAAATAAGAAACATTATGTTTAACATAGTTCATTCATTATCATAAAATATTGAAATCTTTACTAATTGTTTGTAAAAAAAAATCTGATTTATCCTAAGAATATCCTATAGTAGTGTTAAAATAGGTGCACATTAAGGCCCATTGTCATGCACTAGGTGACAATCAGGTGTTAAAAAATTCACCCTTTTTAGAGTTATTACCCCTTGGTACAACTATTATAGAACCACATCCACATGAATTATCTCGGAGTTATGAATTTCAAGGAAAAACCACACAATCTTTACGTCTAAAAACATTAAGATATTCTCATATTCTTATCCTTAATGTATATCACACGTTAATATTCCTTATTATTTTTTCCTAAGTATATTTCCTATTGTATCAACTAGTCTTTCTATAATACCAAATACAGTAAAACCAACTCAATTTACCTAGATCCAATGTCTCTATTATTAAATTGGAATAAGATAAATGGAATAGATTCCCAAATTCTTTAATAGTTTAGTAGTCTTGGTAAACTAGATACATACTCGAGTCTTGCATTAAATTTGGAAAAAACATTACAATATAATTTTTTTTGAGAATAAAATTATTCTCTATATTATATGATTGCAGATCAATCAAATTATACTTCATGGAATCCAAGGGAAAGGAAAAAAATAAGTGTGATATAAAATTTTCATTAAGTGTTATGTATGGTGGAATCATTCATGAATAAATAACCATAATAGACATGGAAAGGTAAATAAATGGACTCGCATACCACGTAATCAATAAAATTAGAAATAAGTGCATCTGATGATAATATCAATCAAAGATATTATGGTCGATAATCAATATTGAAAGGTAGATAACTTAAACCACATTCCATTTAATTAGTAACATGACTATCATAATGTGATCAAGCATAATAAATATAGAAATGTAAATAACTGATAACACATACCATTTAATAAATAACTAAGAATGAAATTAATCAAGAGATTGTATCATTAAAATAATCTCATAGATAAAAAAAATGAATTATTAATAAAGGAAATAATTAATCATTGGATGTCATGTACTCATGATCATTATAACTCTACCATCAAGACATTTCACAAGTTTATTTGAAAATACTTTGTACAAAGTCATTTGGTTTTGCACACTAATTTTATGTGAGCTGACTGATTCATCTCACAAGACTACTGATGCATTTAAGGGATATCTATAATCCTAACCCACTCATGTCCCCATGTCCAAATCCTTCCTCATATATTGAATAATTAATTTAATTCATAAAAAATGTGCTCTATCATCTAATATGATTATTTAGAAATGAATACCTATTTATTAATATTCCCCAAGGAAAAAAATAATTTTCAGTGTAGAGAGAAATTTATAGAAATTATAAACAATTTTGCAAATAAACATATCCATTACAATTAAAATGGGTATTTAGGGAATATTTAATGTTTGCAGGAATGTGAATAATTTAAGGAAATTTAATGACGGAAAAAAACGAATAGACGAAACAAATTTTAATATTTTCCTTGTTAAAAATGATCATAAAACATACAAGGGAAGAATAAAGATGTTATTAACAAATAATATACCGATTATAGTAAAAATGAAGCATTTTTTATTGATGAGTACAAATTCAATAAAAAGATATTTAGAAATAATATTACATAAAATACACTATTCATGTTGAAAATAAAATTTTAAAACTAAAAGTTCAGAAAACATTTCAGAAATAATTTTATATTAAAAGAATATTTGAATCATATAATGTATGATTTTAAATTTTGATTGGTTTTAATGGCTATAAATTCCATTTATTCCATACACATTAATGGAATTATTCCTTAGATTTTTTTTGGAAAAATCGTAATGGGAATTGTTTTCTAAATGACATGAATATTTCTTTTAATCTTTTTTAGAAATAATAAATTGGTAAATATTTATTTTATAAATAAATTTTAAAAGGTAATGATTTTTTTTTGAAAACATGGTTTTGGAAGAAAAAAATTTTCAAATAAAAGAGAGAAATGAAGTTGATTTTTGATAAAATAGTTTTAGTTTTTTCAAGTAAAAAAGAGTGAAAAAAATCACTATTTATTTAAAATATAATGAATAAATAAAGGATTACAAAACGTTAAAGGTTTATTAGACCATTATCAAATAATTTCATTTAATTAAAATTCAAGTATAAACCATATCAATGAGAATGAGATTGTAAATACACCCCTAGAATGATCATAACATTAAAGTGAGAATTATTCAGTGAATCAATTACATTTATTGACTATAATTAAAAATAAAACAAGTGGAAAAATATAATAAAATTAAAATTAATTACCCAGAAAAAAATATTATATCAAATAATACAAAACAGTAATATTATGCAATGAAATGAAATTCATTTATGAAATTATTTACCACATGGTAAAATATAATTCATCTCCCCTTAGATGAAATAAAAAAAATTAAAACATAAAATACAATAATTTATTAATTAATTATGACATTAAAATTTAAACTGGTAGTATTTACCCAAAACAAAATAAATTAGGTTCACAACATTATAATATGCCTCAATGAAGTGAATTTGAGATGATGTCCCTTACCTCAAATTTCCATTTATTTGAATATGTTTTAATATCACATATAATTATTTTAATCATTTAATTTGCCTATAATAGAACCATATTAATATTTATAATATCATATATGTTCTTATTATAACATTTTTTCACCTATTTTTTAATTATCATTCACTAATTTCATCGTTTCAGGTGTTAATTGCCTATTTTCTCATTTATATTTCTTCATAAAAGATCTAGTTATTTTTCATAATATATATTATAATAATCTCCATTATTATAAAAATGATATAATTAAAATATTAACACATAAATTATACTTTTAAAACCAATCATGGAATATGGTAATGAAAAATGAACTATGTAAAAATCATGGAGACAGTACGCCACACATATGCATGAGCAACGTTTCCATTTTTCAATGATAATTATGAAAAGGTGTTAAGTAATATTTATTATTTATAGATTTACAATGATATCATATATATCATATTAATTATTCTAATATAACAATGTATATATCATCCTTGTATTGTGTTGATGAAAAGAGGGTTACATCGATTCATGAAGGTTGTAGTCCACACATACATGAACGATGTTATCATATTTTAGTGAGTGAAAAGGTAATAAATAAAATGATATATTATCCTTAAATAATGATAAGTATGACATTAATATTATAATTATTTCATTTATATCACATGTATTCATTAAATGTATCCATATTAGCTTCTATGTGATTTGTTAGTGAAAGAGGAATCACATTGCTCCGCGAGGCGGTAGTCCCCTGTACACACGAGTGACATTAGCGTACCCCCTACGTAATGGAATTTAAAATTTTATATATTATATAATTAACCCAAAGGTATAATTAATTTATATATATCATATATATACATTATATCCATCATCATACCTTACCGTGAGTTGTGGTAATGGAAAAATGAATGAAATCGGTTCTTGAGGTGATAGTCTTCCGTACATACAGATCATGATTTCATAACCCATTTGATGGAAGTGGAGATGGTTTTTGGTCTTGATATTAACCTAAAATCATCTCATTATATGTAATATTTTTTTTTATCAAGATATCTAAATAATAATTTTAGTAGGTGGAGGAAGAAATAATTTTAAGATGCTCATCGATGAACATTACACCTTCTTCGGGTAAACTATTTAGATTGGAACCCAATGTAAAAAAAAATAAGGATTAATATATGAGATAATATAATTTTAAAAGTTATTTTTTCAGGTATTTTTATAAATTAATGGGTTTTGAGGTATGAAAATAAGAGGCGAGGGAGTGGAATTTTATAGGTGAGGTGAGTGGAACACATGTAATTTTTAAAAAGAAAATGGTGTAGCCAAAATTTTCAAATGAAAAAAGGACCATAAATGGAGTATTATATTTCCTTATACATTATAGGGTCTAAATATGGACATATAATTAATATTATCTACGTTTAGAGTCCATTTGTATCCTTATAGTTTTAGTTTAACTACTAGTAAATCTATTTTTTCCATAACCATAATAATTAATTTTTACTGATTTCAATATTAATTTTGGACCAAATTTAAGAAGAACTTGTTATAAAATAAATAATATTACTATTTGAAACATTTAATCCATGTTTCCAAATTCCATTCAAATAATTGTACATGATTAATTTTAAATTAACCTCGTAGAGGTGATGAGAAACTAGGTCTCGTAAAAGGAAATGTCCAAAAGTTTACAACGTTTTTATATTAAAATTCATGATGAAAATTATTAAAATGAACTAAATTAAATTAATTTACATATAATTTAAATAATATAACTTTAAGAATAATTTAAAACATAATTTAACTTTATATAGAGTTTAATCAAAAATAAAATTTTCAATTAAAATTGATTATTTTTCATTATTCATCAAACATATTTTTTTTAAAAGTCCAAAAAATTCATTATAATATAATTTTGATATTATAATTTCCTTAATAAATTTAAATTTTAATAATAACTTTTCTAAAATATTTAAAACAAATTTTAAATTAAGTGCAAAAAGGTGACTAAAATGTATTTTAGGAAAATATAGTTTTTTAAAAAACAATTTTTTCTTTAAATGATGAATATTTTATTTATAAAATATATATAAACATAAATTTCATAATTTAGTTATTAATATTCATACCCAAAAAATTAACATATAGTTAAACTATATGATAGTTCACATCGACTTGGGGATTCGTGTTCAGTAAGTTTTCAAAGAGATTAAATTTTTTAACAAATATATTTCATATCTTATTTAATATAACTTTTCCTTGTCTCATTGGATATAGAATAAAATTTTATTTTTTTATAATTTATGGGCGTTACAAAAGATATTCACTAATTATTTTGAAAACTTACCTTAATTTATCAAAATTACACCATCTGTTTGAAAAATTTGAAATCCCAAATACAACTTGTGTTCTCCCATAAAACTCTTGTTAAAATCATAGGTCATCAAATATAAAAATTAATTATAAAAAAATTATTTATATTAATGAAATTAATTATCATAAAAATAAATATAAAAAATAAATATTTCATAGTAATACCTTTTAACAGACAAAGTTAGATCATATTTACCTTAAAAAACAATTTTTTAAACTAAATTGTGATAATATTTCTTAATAAGCTCGCAATTCCCTTTTCAAATTAAAAAGATATTTTGAAAGATAAAACACATGATTTCAATTTTTCTCATATTTAAATATTGGTTTATGTCTATGGTATAATTTCTCAAAAATAAATCCCTTAAAAAATTACCTTACACATCCATTTTCTGTATTATGAAACTAAGATGTGTAACATATTATAATAATATCCTAATAATTTATAATATTGAAATAGGTGTGAAATTTTCAACATAGTTAATGCCTCTTCTTGATTATAACCTTGATCAACCAATATGTCTATATTCCTTATAATCTGTCTTGATTCATTATGTGTATTTATAAAAATCCATTTATCTCCAATAACATAATGATCTTCGGGTAACTAAACTAATTCCAAAACATCATTACATCAAAACTATTTATTATCCTCTTGTATTTATAAAACCTAATTTTTTTATTTGAATTATTTCATGGCTTCATTCAGAAATTTTTTTGAAATAAAAATACAATGTTCATAAAAATTGATTACAAAACACCATGTTAGTATACCTAAATCAATATTAATAATCACTTTTTCAATAGAGCGATATCTATGAGTATTTCAATTCATTTATGATCTAATTGTTTCTTCCCCTAATGTGGTGTATTAACCAACCATTATAATATTTCAGTGTACTAAAATATCACAAAAATATTCCTTTATATAATTTTTCATCAAATTTATCCAAACAATAATAAATATTGAGAATAAATAATTTACATTGAAAAACTCTTAAATAACAAACATTTAAATTCTTTTTTAGACTTCAAGTGATATTTTATTTAGAATAGGTAGTTAAAAAGTTTATTATAAATATAAAAATCATTATGAATAGTTTTTTATATAAAATATTTAGGTAAACCATACTCACTTTCCATACACATTACTCTTTAGTGATGTTTTTTATTGTTCCTTTTAATAAATTAATTTTAATGTGGAGTCCTGAGTGATGCTAATTTTTGATAATAACAATTATTTTTGAAGAATTTAATTTACAAGAATCTAAAATTCTATACCTATATCAATAAGTAAATATAAAATCTTCATCTAAAATAATAAATTCATAATTCATTCTTATAATTTTGAAAGACTGTGTAGGTCCAAAAAAATGGAGACCAACGAAATGAAGTTGCCTAAGAATGGTTATATTCTTGATTTGACTAAATGAATCTTTGTACCATTTTATTTTCATAAAAGCAGTATAATCAAGACACCTTTTCAATGATAAGATATATAAATCATTGTACTATTTTATGTTAAAGACACTCTGGGATATTTTTGAAACAAGTTTTTTTATTGGATGAAAACATATTTTGGGGAGAGTTTTTTTCTTAATATGTGATAAAGAGTTTCTGAATGATGATTAGAGTTTATTTCTTATAATGGTTGTAACTCCCTGACCCCAGTTGCCAAGTGCCTATGCATTATTTGAATACATTGGAATGATTATAAGGAATCAAGACCAGGAGGACCGATCAGTTTAGCAGTCTTGGAAAATATATTACATACATTAACTTTACACTACAATTTTAAACATAAAACATAGAATAGATAGTTCAATGAGAATTCGTTTATTCTATTCAGCTTAACCCTTTATATCAATCATAATACACTTTTTGAAATCCTGGGAAAATAAAACATAAGAAAGGGGTGAGCTTAGATGCCCAGTAAGGGTAAATAATTTAGCAGAAGCTATAAAAATTTAAAGAAAGATGTGTGATCAAACAACAACCTTTTTAAACATAAACTTGAACATAATATGAAAAATATAAATCATGAATTACCATATAAACATGCACATGGATGTTCTACTAGTCGAATAATCACATGTAATAACTAATTTCATAATGAGGGAATGTATAATACTATACATTAATTTCTGTGTCAAGGCCTCGTGCCAGGACCTATGGGAAAACTATAACCGAACCCAATCCTGAAGATCCTATGGAATCAGACTCTATCCCGGAGAGCCTCTAAAATGGGAATCCAACCTTGAGAGCCTCTATAACCGGAATCCATCCCAAAGTGCCTCTGTAACCGGACTCCATCCTGGAGAGCCTCTGCAATCATACTCCAACCTAGAGGGTCTACTGTAACAGGACCCCAACACGGAGGGCTTACTTTTACTGGCCCCCAACCCGGAACATACTAGTTCAACACATTTATCATATGAAGATGTTGAAATATAACATAAACATTCGTATTAAAACTATAAAACGAAATATCAATACTTTAACCAGAAACCAAGAATGGAATACGAATAACACATCCATAGTCAAACATATCACAAAAAATTCAATAAAATATGGAAGTTTTGTAGCATAAAAAATCAACTTCCAATAAACTTAAAATCCATCAAAGGATGTTGACATAGATGATATAAAAACCTTTTTTAGATAAATATCTCTTTATATTTTGAAATCATTTAAGAGTCACATAATTATAGAGAACACATTTATTTTGAAAATATTATATAATATTATAAGTGAAGCTTAGACGATTTTATAATGGTGGAAAATAGCCACGCCTGCCTTAAAAGTTAAAAATGACATTCTTACCTTAATTTTGTCAAAAAGGATAAAAAGGCTGTTGTTTGGAAAATGACGGAAAGATTCATTTATAAACATCTTATAAAAAGTAAAACAAGGGTATAAATGAATTTAACCCATAGTCTATAAAATAATAATAATGTTTTGAAATAATTTTTTAAGAAACATGGATGTGGATGATAAATAAGTCCCCGTAGATAATTATGTATAAACAGCCTCGGATAATGAAGAGATTTTGAAATTAACCCTTACCTTGTTGTAATCAATCAAGTCAAACGAATAATAGTTAATAACCACCAAATTAATCACAAAATATCATGAGTATAAAAAATCATGATAATATATATCAAATTGGAGTACAAAATACACCACCAGCAATAAATAAGCGGTGATCAATGGAAATCATACGGAATTAAAAGTGAGATAAGAAACCCCTTACCTCGTGTTCGACTGGACCCGTTCGTTCTTTAATATCCTGAACAATTCACTAAAGTTAATTTATACTCGCTTAAGAACTATTTTCGAGTTCATTATTCCTTTTATATCACTTATCACCATGTTATAAACATTATGTAATCATTTATGTTAAGAATGTTCATTTTGTTGATATTTGGCACTTGAGTCAAAAATGAAAACCTTATAGTTATAAGTTCTTCAAATGGTCAAAATTTCATTATATACATGAAGATATTCATGATTTTGATATCATATATATCATATATGTCATGAACCTCCTTCACCATGATGACGGATGGGAAAAAAGACTGCTAGACCCTTCCTTCTTCAAGTTGAAGGAGAGATAATGACCCCAGAGACCCGCCTTCAATAGGTCCCAGAGTGGCGACTAGAACCAAGGGTATAAAATCACACACTAAATGGAAGGCATTACCGTTTTTCATTTAATAGGATCGAGAGATAAGATAGTAAATCCCACAACACCAAAACTGAAAGTGCAAGTACGGCTGAAAGTAAACCATTCCCATATGCATGTTGAAAGGTAAAAGATACAAGCCACAAAACTCCAAAAGTAAAAAGATACCAAGAAAAGGAAATCAACAACAGCAAATGCCCCAAAGGTCCGAGCTAGTACGGTCCCGCATGATCCTGTATGTCCTCCTAGAAACGAAAAAGTAGTTTTATTTACGTAGGGTGAGCATAAAAGTATACTCAGTATGGAAAACCAAAGACTCTCATTTACAAGTGAGGAGACATTATAATGTCTCGTGGAAAAAAAGATAACCAAACACCCAACAAGGAAAAGCTATCCACCCAACCCTCACTAAGGCATGCTCCTCCAATAATGAAAGTCAAGTAATGTATAGTAATCACACATCAATATTTGGGTACCCCCCGCCACTTTCCCACTGGTTATTGAATAGATCCTACACATCGAACCAATCTCGCCATTCTTACCGCAGTCCCACTACCAATCCCCGCCCGCACACACCTGGGCCATAACCTCACTATAGTCCCACTACCAAACCCCGCCCACACACACAGCTGGGCCACAACCACCATGCGTAACCACACCCACAAACACCTGGCTCAGAACAACTACTACCACGCCCGATGACACCTGGGCCTCATCCCGAAGACACTTGGGAAACAAGATACCCACAAACACCTGGGCCAACTGCCACAACTGCCCTACCTGAAGATTTTTGGGCCGATAATGGACTTCAGGCCATCACTACCTACCCGAAGAGTCTTGGGATATTCGGTAAAGGGATTAGAAAAGGAGTTAATAACCAGCCATTCATAGGAGTGTTGGGAAAAACACCCTCCCTATGAAATGGGGTGTTCAGCACTAATTTCTCATATTGGGTGGGGCGCGAATAAGAAACATAAAATCTACAGATATATGTATAAGTAACAAAAACTCATCCCAACCTAGGGGTTCCTAAACCTAAGCACAAACACCCTCATTACTACTCATTCATCAAAGAACAACACGACACTCACGACCAAGCCACAAGTCATTCCCAAAACCAATTCCCATTTAACATGTTCCTGTTTTCATGTTCAAGAAACCCCATTTTGTTGAATTATACACTATTGGGAAATTAACAGGCAAAACCCCAAGCTAGAGAAAGAAGACAGTCAAACAACAACTTAAACATTCAGACCCGGTTTTCTTGTAATGTCACAACAACAAAGGGATAAGTGATATCACTCAATGTACTGGAACCAAAGAAAACCCTGATACACAACCCCATGTCCCCAAAATCTAGGAGCCAACGATTTCTCAACAACAGAGGATTCCACCCCAATTCGTGATATAAGCAGAGTAACCACACATCCTCAAATTCACAACTAGAGAAAGTATAAAAACTGGGGATCCCATCCCCCCCATATCACCCCAGCAATCTATACCCCCATCCAAGAAAACCCTAAAGTCACCCGCAATCAGCTTGTGAAAGAAAACAACCAAACCACTACCACCAACACAAGGCATTTCCATACAGGTATTTTCAGATTTGAAAGATTTAACACACTCCATGGTTTCAATTCTACTGTGCTTTAACTAGGGTTATCACAGAAAAGGGTTGATCCTGGTGCTTTCAATTTATTTAACCGAGTATACGTAATTAACCAATTCCATGTTATGGTTATTTAAACATCCAGGAGCACTGATGTTCATTAGTGCATAGAGAATGACCACCAACGGCCATGATTTTTAGTGAGCATAGGCCCGTAAAATTCACAACACATATCCACATAAAAGAGTACAACAGAACATCGATCACACCCCCTTTCATTATTTAAAGGTCTGTTCATTATCATCATTATGTTCAGCTTCATCAATTTACACAGAGACAAAAGCATGCCCACCCCATAAGATACACAGAAAAGTGAGATGAAGGATGACATCCCTACCTGATTGATCAAGGATCGGCGTTTTTCTCCACCTACCATGAACATGGGATGCACGATTTTCTAGGGAGGGACGTCTGGAACTCCAAGGACGAGCAGACGACTCGAGCGCAGGTGCAACACAAGTCTCGAGAATGGGGGGGGATTCCACGCGCACGAGGGAGAAGGAGAGGAGTCAGCCAAAAGGAAGAAGTGAAAGAAGAACTTCTTATGCGATATATATAGATAAAATCCCGTTGTTATGGGATATGAGGATTTTGAATGCCTTCAAAGTCGTATCATGGTTTACCATGTGGTTTGGGAAGTTACACACTATGGTATTAAGTCGTTATTTAATATCCCCCATCAGGGATATTTCTCAAGATTTTTAGGTATTAATTATGGGCTTTAATAAGGGTAAAAAATTAATTTACTGCGGGAGCAGAAAGGTCGAGAACTGGAAAAGAATGAAGAGGACACGTTGCCACCGTCCCGGTGTCACCGTCACGTTGCCACTGTCCCGGTGTCACCCTCACACTACCACCGTCCCAGTGTCACCCTCATGGTGGAATCGTCATGGTTCCACCGTGACCGGTGCCACCACCCCAGTGCCACTGTTTTGGTGGAGCCTCACTTTTGGAAAAATAATGGGCGAGGAGGGTCTGGGCCATTACATTAGATACCTCTAAAACTATTCTCACCCTCGAGAATCAAAACCAACCAGAAGAGAAGAGAGGGTCCGAACAAACACCTCTAAAGATACCTATCAGGAGTGAACCTCATCATTATCTAGAAACACCTCCCTCTCAATAACCAAGCAACATACCAGGGTCAAACTTCCCAGTCCTATGGGTTGGGGAGTCTCTTCCCCCATGTCAAGATACTATCTGCTTTGGAAGGCACTGACTCATCTGCACAGGTTTAATCACATCCTCCTTAATGCGTCTTGATTAGGGATCAGGTCCTCCCCTCTCCATAGCCAGGAATTTTCACACACATTCAAAGAATAAAGAGGACCACACATTCCATAGTCAACAAGGTGAAGCGTTCCATCCCAAACGAGTATAAACAGAACAACAAAAAACTAAAAACAACTTTGGGTACTGGGCACACATATGGGCTTCCCATTCCTAGGTAATCTCCACAATCCCACCATGCTTCCCCAAATATCAAACTAAAGGAATGGTTCACCCACGAAGCACCTTTTATTCACGATCCTCGATCCTCACTGGTTTTTCCACAAAGGACACGTTTTCCAAGATATCTAGCTCTCCCCAGTAGAGGACGTGTGAATCATCATGTAGATACCGACAGATCTGGGACACATGGAAAACATCATGTATCCTCAGTAGCGGCGGTGGTAGTACTAGCTGGTAAGCCACATCACTGACCTGCTGCAACACTACGAAGGGTCCGATGAATCAGAGAGAAAGATTACTCCCTCTACTGAACCTCCACTGTCCACAACGATGGGAGACCTTCCAGAACACATGGTATCCAACCTCAAACTCCAAAGGCCTCCTCCTGGTATCGGCATATGACTTCTGTTGGTTCTAGGCCACCTTCATCCTTTCTGGTATAAGCTGAACATTCTATGTCGTGCTCTGCACCACCTCTGGGCTAAGAATGCTCATTTCCCAAACCTCAGTCCAGCACACCGGTGAGGGACACGACCTTCCATATTGTGCTTCAAACGGAGCCATGATAATGGTAGAGTGATCACTATTACTATAGGTAAAATCTACCAGTGGCAAGTGTCGCACCCATGATCCTCTTGAGTCCAGAACACATGCCCACAACATATCCTGCAAGCTCTGGATGGTGCGCTCTGTCTGTCCATCTGTATGGGGATGGAAAGTAGTGCTAAGACATATCTAGGTGCCAAAAGCATGTTGCAATCCTTTATAGACTCATGAGGTAAACCGTGCATCCCTATTCAAGACTATGGATATCAGATCACCATGAAACCACACCACCTTATCCACGTACCTTAGTGCTAAGGCATCCACTATACCTGACTCCTTGATCGCCAGAAAGTGAGCCGACTTCGTCAACCGGTCCTCCACTATCCAAATAGTGTTGCATCCTCTTTGAGCCTTAGGTATCCCCGTGATTAAATCCATCGAGATATCATCCCACATCTACTCAGGAACATCGAGAGGCTGCAACAAACCGCCTGGAACACGGTGTTCAGCCTTCACCTGCTGACACACCAAGCATTTGGCCACGATCTCTACCACCGCCCGCATCACCCCAGACCACCAGAACTGACCTCTCAAGCACCGGTACATCTTGGAAACTCTCGGGTGCACTTCTAGGGGTGAGTTGTGGAACTCACTAATAACTCTCTCACGCATCACCTCCGGAATAAACAGCTTTACTCAGAAAATCACCTGATACTGACCATCCTTTGTCCACCCTTTCGGAGCATCACCTTGGTTAACCTGCTCACGCATCACCTCATTTTCTGAGTCTCCCTATTGGGACTCTTATACCTGCCACAATAGAGTTGATTACACTGTCATCTGATACATGAAACCTCTACCACCTTCCATCCTTGCATATAGGTGCAGGGCAGCCAACTCCTCCATTGCATTCCAAATATCTGCTGACTCTCGGACTGCATCCTTCCACCAATTCCTGCTCAAAACATCAACCACCACATTCCCCTTTCCAGAGGTGTAGGAAATATTGAAGTCGTAGTCTTGAAGGAATTCCATCCACCTTCGCTGTCGTAAGTTCATGTCCCGATGGGAGATGAAGTACTTCGAGCTCTTGTGGTCGGTGAAGACCATGAAGCACTCCCCAACAAGGTAGTGCTGCCACAACTTTAGTGTGAATACAACTTCTGTTGTACCTCTCGTACCCATCATGGTTTAATTTTCATGATCAAAATCACTCTCTTATTTATCTAATCTTGTTTTAAGTGTTTTTGGATGATAGGCATGATTTCAGGTTGCCAAGGAATTGGGCCAAGAAGGCCAGAAGGCAAAAAGTGGACTGATTTCAGTCCATCGGCCAGCCGATGGAGTCTTGATAGAAGGCATCCTTTCTGTCCAGACCACCGGCCAACCGGTGTCCCATCACTGGCCAGCCGGTGGAACCCAGACAAAAGAGACAGCGACTGTCTCCTCACCGGCCAACCGGTGGCCTCCTCACCGGCCAGCCGATGGTGCCTGAGCCCGTGGCCTCTCCATTTTTCAAAGCACCGGCCAACCGGTGGCCAAGCACCGGTCAGCCGGTGGAGCCAGTCAAACTAGCTGTTGGGCTTTGACCAGACTTGTCCACTTGACTCCCAACGGCTCTGAAAGCCTCTCAAACGGCTCCGAAGACCCCCAAAGGCCATATGAGGATTCCCCCTCTATAAATAAAGGACTAGGAAGCCCCGGAAACGTACGGAAGCCCACGGGAATATTTTTCATCATTTGGAAAACCTCCGGCGCATTCCTCCAAGGAACCCCCACTTGCTCCAACCCATTTCCACATCCAAGGAGGATCCCCATAGAAGCTTGGGAGCGCTCTTCATCAACTCCAATCAATCCATTGGTGCCCAAGACTTCTATACATTACGGTTTTTCTTGTTTTATTATTTTGAGCATCAATTTGGGTTTGTGCCTACAAACCCCTCTTTCTGCCATCCTCTCTTTGTTTGGGTTTTCACACCACCTTCAAGGTGTGAAGAGGTTAGTCATGCCTTCCCTTTAAAAGGATTGAGTCATAGGTGAGCTAGCCTTCACCTGTAAGAAGGCTAGTGGGTTCTTGTTCAACCATTAAAAGCAAGTGGCTTCTTTCTCAACCCTTAAAAGCAAGCTGTAATAGGTTCTAGACTACCTTAAAGTCTAGTGGGTTTCTTGCTAAAACCATTAAAAAGAAAGCGGTAGTAAATCTCTCAATGGTTGAGTTGGGAGCGGAGACGTAGTCTTTGGTTTAAGCCGAACTCCGTTATCAAGTTTTGTGTCTTGCCTCTTCTATTTCCACTGCACTTTGATAATTGTTTTAAATTGTTAATTAATTTTTAAAAGGCAATTCACCCCCCTCTTTCCTTCACTCTCCGCCCAACATTTGGTATCAGAGGGAAAATTTGAGTAATACCCTAACCGGTTTCAAATTCAAGATCCTTTGTGATGGCTTTAACTTCTTTCGCCCCCGAAGGCTATTCTTTGGGTCGTGCTCCATTCTTTGATGGAACCGACTATACTTATTGGAAAACCCACATGACCACTTTTCTTAGAAGTATTGGTTATCCTATTTATAAAATTGTCATGCATGGTTATTCTCTTTCTTCTCCCGATGAATCCAAATGGACTCAAGCCGATATTAAAAATTTCGACCTTGATGGAAAAGCCATGAACGCTCTTCATTGAGGCCTTGATCATAATGAATTCAATCGAGTTTCCACATGCACTTCATCTCATGAAATCTGGAAACTTTTGGAAGTTACCCATGAGGGGACCAACAAAGTTAAGGATACTCGATTGGATATGTACTGTCAAGATTTTGAGTCTTTTACCATGCATCCATCTGAAAATATTTCTGAAATGTTCACTCGTTTTACTGACATTTGCAATGGAAGAAAATCTCTTGGTGATGATGTTTCTGCAGAAACGATGGTCAAGAAGATCCTTCGGATCTTACCAAGCACATGGGCACCGAAAGTCATGGCAATTCAAGAAGAAAAAGACAACAATAACATGCCGGTCGAAGAACTCATTGGATCACTTATGACCTATGAGATTACCATGAGGAGGCAAGCTGAAAAGGAAGGCAAACTGATCAAAGTTCCAAAGAACATCGCCTTCAAAGTTCAAAAAAAGAAAGCTCCTCATCCTCATCGTCTTTCTCTTCATGCGGCGATTCAGAAATGGAGAATCTTGCCCGCAAAATGCACAAATTCATGAAGAAGCACAAGAAGTAGAAATCCCGCAAGGCTCAACCCAACGAAAAATCCGAGCCCGAGGTAACATGTTACGGGTGTGGCAAGAAAGGCCATTACAAGCCTGATTGTCCACTCAACAAGAAAAAGGCCAAGAAAAAGGAGAAGAAGAAGGCATTCAAGGCCACATGGAGTGATAGCTCCACATCCTCCTCCTCCTCCTCCTCTAGTGACAACGGTAAAAAATGCATAATGGCATTTCATGAGGTAACCTCTTCCGACTCCTCTTCCTCTAGTTCTTCAAATTCTTTCAATCATATTTCTTATGAGGATCTCCAACATGCAAGAGATCAATTACAGGAAGGTTTTCACGAACATACCTCTAAATTTTTGTCCTTAAAAAAGAAACACAAAATTCTAATTTCTGAAAAAGATCAACTTCTCAAAAAGAATGAGGAACTTGCCCTTAAGGTCCAAGATATTCCAAATGTTGATTCTTTGAATTCAACTATTGAATATTTAAGGGAATCTCTTGCCAAGTTCTCCCAAGGTGAACAAAATTTGACCAAATTGCTTGGTTCCCAATGCATATCTAGAACCACCCAAGGGCTTGGCAATTCCAAGAAAGCTTCCTCTTCCCATGCTCCTACTATTTTTGTAAGGGGGAGCTCCCAATATAAATTTTGCAATTATTGTAAAAGACCCGGGCACTTAATTTATGAGTGCGATTGCAAAAATGCCCGGTATGGAAGGCCCAAAACCATTTCTTTTAATGATGAATTTTTTAGGAGAAGACCCACCACTAGACAAGTTTGGATTGAAAAACCCCTTTTAGCGAGTCTCTCCGGGCAAAAATTTGTCTCGGTTTCAAAAACCTCTCCCCAGTGATTTTTTGTTTTTATTTAGGGGGAGTTAGGATCGTTTAAGCCTTTTTGATTTTTTTCAAAACCTTCAATTCAAAACTTTCAATTTAAAAACTTTCAATTCAAATTTCAAAAATTTCAATTGGTTTAAAATCTCTATCTTGTTTTTCAACCATTCCCTCAATCATGTTTTATGCCCCGTGCTATTTTGATAATCACAAAGGGGGAGAAATTCTTGGTTGATTGGGGGAGAAATCTATTTCTCTCATGCTTTGCTTTTCTTTTCAATTTATCCTTTAAAGCATGCCTCTCATTTCAATCTTTTACATTTCTTGTTTTGGTGATTGTGATCATCAAAATAGGGGGAGATTGTTGTACCTCTTGTACCCCTCATGGATTAATTTTCATGATCACAATCACTCTCTTATTTATCTAATCTTGTTTTAAGTGTTTTTGGATGATAGGAATGATTTCAGGTTGCCAAGGAATTGGGCCAAGAAGGCCAGAAGGAAAAAAGTGGACTGATTTCAGTCCACCGGCCAACTGGTGGATGACCACCGGCCAGCCGATGGAGTCTTGACAGAAGGCATCCTTTCTGTCCAGACCACCGGCCAACCGGTGTCCCATCACCGGCCAGCCGGTGGAACCCAGACAGAAGAGACAGCTACTGTCTCCTCACCGGCCAACCGGTGGCCTCCTCACCGGCCAGCCGGTGGTGCCTGAGCCCATGGCCTCTCCATTTTTCAATGCACCGGCCAACCGGTGGCCAAGCACCGGTCAGCCGGTGGAGCCAGTCAAACTAGCCGTTGGGCTTTGACCAGACTTGTCCACTTGACTCCCAACGGCTCCGAAGGCCTCTCCAACGGCTCCGAAGACCCCCAAAGGCCATATGAGGGTTCCCCCTCTATAAATAAAGGACTAGAAATCCCCGGAAACGTACGGAAGCCCACAGGAACATTTTTCATCATTTGCCAAACCTCCGATGCATTCCTCCAAGGAACCCCCACTTTCTCCAACCCATTTCCACATCCAAGGAGCATCACCATAGAAGCTTGGGAGCGCTCTTCATCAACTCCAATCAATCCATTGGAGCCCAAGACTTCTCTACATTACGGTTTTTCTTGTTTTATTATTTTGAGCATCAATTTGGGTTTGTTCCTACAAACCCCTCTTTCTCTCATCCTCTCTTTGTTTGGGTTTTCACACCACCTTCAAGGTGTGAAGAGGTTAGTCAAGCCTTCCCTTTAAAAGGCTTGAGTCATAGGTGAGCTAGCCTTCACCTGTAAGAAGGCTAGTGGGTTCTTGCTCAACCATTAAAAGAAAGTGGGTTCTTGTTCAACCATTAAAAGCAAGCTGTAATAGGTTCTAGACTACCTTAAAGTCTAGTGGGTTTCTTGCTAAAACCATTAAAAAGAAAGCGGTAGTAAATCTCTCAACGGTTGAGTTGGGAGCGGAGACGTAGGCTTGGTTTAATCCGAACTCCGTTATCAAGTTTTGTGTCTTGCCTCTTTTATTTCCGCTGCACTTTGATAATTGTTTTAAATTGTTAATTAATTTTTAAAAGGCAATTCACCCCCTCTTGCCATCACTCTCCGCCCAACAACTTCCGCAAGCTATAGATCATGGGTGGAATAGTTATGCTCATGGGGAAATAACTACCTAGACTCATAGGAGATCACCCTTTGCCGCTGCATCAATACACATCTGAGGCCTTTCCCCAAAGCGTCACACAACACCTCATATGATGCCCCTTCTTCTGGAAACCTCAGCACTGGGGCACTAAACAACATCTCCTTCAGATAGATGGAGGCTGCCTCACATTGCTCGTTTCACATGAAATTCTGGTTCTTCTTGGTCAAGGATGTCAATGGTGCCGCAAATCAAAAGAATTTGGGCACAAACCTCTGGTAGTAACCTGCCAGCCCGAGGAAACTACAAATCTCTTCCACATTCTTGGGTGATGCCCAAGAAACAACCACCTCGACCTATGATGGGTCCACTACTATCCCCTACTCAGACACCGCGTGCCCAAGAAAATACACTTCTCACATCCAGAACATTCACTTGCACAGTTTCCCATAGAGCTGGTGCCATCAGAGGACCTCTAAAACCGTCCTCAGGAGCTCTACGTGATCCCCCTTTGAGCATGAGTAGATCATAATGTCGTCAATAAACATGACCATGGACCGGTCCTGATATTTCTGAAAGATGGGGTTCATGATCCCCATGAACACAACTGGTGCATTCCTAACGCCAAACAGAATGACTTCAAACTCAAAGTTCCCATATCTGCACCTAAAGGAAGTCTTCGAGATGTCACCCTCTTTCACCTTCTCTTGGTGATATCCAGACCGCAGATCGATATTTAAGAACCAACCCGATCCCCTCATCTTGTTGAAGAGATCATCTATCCTTAGGAGAGGGTAGCGATTCTTGACCATCACCTGATTCAATATCATGTAGTCTATGCACAGCCTTAGACCACCATCCACCTTCTTCACAAACAACACAGGAGCACCCCATGGTGACACACTTGGCCGAACCAAACCCTTATTCATCAGATCGTCAATCTGGATCTGTAACTCCCGTAGCTCAGAAGGTGTTATCCGAAGGGAGCCATCAAAATAGGAAGAGCACCAGGTTGCAAGTCTATCCCAAACTAAACATCCGGTCGAGGGGGTATAGTCACCACCCTCTCAGGAAAGATGTCCATAAAATCATTGATGATTCCTGGGACCTCCACCATTTTTGCATCTACTGATTCCACTGATCGTTCGGCCAACAAGGAAAGGAGGGGCTCCTCTCGTCCATTGCTTCTCTGACAACCCTGCTTGCTGATGAACGTTACATGTTGACCGCCCAAATCTGAAAACACAACCCTTCCTCGGAAGCAGTCAATGATGGCACCCATAGAGAACAACCAGTCAATGCCTAGGATGACATCGTATGGATGTATCTGCAACAATAGCAGATCCCTGGTAGATTGATGCGGCCCTATCATCATTCTACACCCTCGGTAAACATATGATAAGTCAGTCTGACCACCGACTGGCGTGATCAGCACCAAAGGTGTTGAATGTATCTCGACATCTAAACCCAAAGAATGGGCTAGACCGGGTGTAACAAAAGAGTGTGAATCTCCGGCATCAAACAAGGCATAGGCAAGAGTACTAAACAAGTTGATCGTACCTCAAACGACATCTGGCCTTGCTCGAACTGATCCCTCTATGGAATGAAAATTCCCACACATAGCTCTTCTGCCTCTCTGCTATCCGCCACCTCCCCATCCATGCCCGGGTTGAGGTCCCTAAAGAGCACACTGAGGTCAGCCTCCTCCTGCAACATCTTCCCTCAAAGGGGCGAGAGCATGCTGCCCCTACTGCTGCTGCTGGAAGGGCCTGGTTGGAAAATGTTGTGGTTGAGGTGGGTGCTGAACCTGTCCACCCCCGTTGTACTACACTCTGTCTGGGAACTGATTCCAAAGATGTCCATGGCTCCCACAGATGAAGCACCTCGGTCTTGGTCCTGAAAGAAAAGGGCGAGGACCGGGGGATCGGAACAGGAACTGCTGAGGCCTGCTTTCTGTCGGTCGAAACCTAGAGGGACCTGATGCCGGAGGCCTACTACTGATGAAATTCCCCTTTGATGGGACCAACTAGATCCCCTCTCTTGACACACCTCCCAGCATGTGGATCCTCTCCACCACTTCAGCCTTCTTCTGCACCTCCAGGTATGTCGGTATGGAAAAGGGAACAACAACATACTAAAGAGAAGGTCGAAGTGGCTCCTCTAGGCGTCTTTCCCAAGACTCCACATCCGAAAAGAGGTGCGGATAAAAGTGAAGGAGATCCTTGAACTTGATCGCCAACTATCTCACTGACACACTCCCCTGCTGGAGGGAGAGTAGCTCCTGTCTCTTCTCAGCCTTCATCGTGGAAGAGAGGAATTCCGCCTGGAACTCCTTCTCGAAGTCAACCCACGCAACCTCAGTCTACCTCCTCTCTCCAAGATAAAGCTTCCACCACTGGCGCACTGCTACCCGCATCTAGCTGACGGCCAGAGGGACCCAGTACTATATTGGAGCCCGAATCAAGCCGAAAGCTATCACTAGCTCTTCGAGCCGGCTCTATTTTTCCACGTCTGAGATGCTGCCCTCGTACTTCCTGAGGGTCTATCGCTGAAAAGATCGAAGCATCTTATTCCAATGGTCATCCACCTCCTCTCGGTCAATCCTTTTTCGATTGTCCAAGTCATCCTACTAGTCCTCGATCGTCCGTACTAATCGTGGTCACCTCCCAGGTGCTATAGCTGCAAAGTAAACAAGGAATACCTAATCCCGAGTAGTGTATAATATTGTTATTAAATTTTCTTAGACTTATTCATTTATTTTTAATCCCCTTGACTCCCATGAACCACGAGAACACAAGTCATTATGATTCATGTACCTTTCCAGGGGTCTCTACCCTACAATCAGTGTGGACTCACTTGGTTGTTCGGTATGTCCAGAGTCCTTGCATCAGATCACGGTGGGCCCTAAAATCCCATGTCCTAGTCGGTCTTCCATGGCCTAATTCACTCACCAAGGTCACCCAACACGGTTTCCCTACCATACCATGAATTCCTTACTATGCCTAACTCCAGACTCCATCATATCTCTCAAACCTCCCCCCTATGATACCATTCTCTCACGACCCGCCTTCACCAAGATGAGGGAAGGGACAACCGATTGCCAGACCCTTCCTTATTCAAGTTGAAGGAGAGATAAAGACCCACGAGACCTGCCTTCAATAGGTCCCGGAGTGGCAACTAGCACCAAGGGTATAAAAACACACACTAAATGGAAGAAATTACCCTTTTTCTTTTAATAGGATTTGGAGATAAGATAGTAAATCCCACAACACCAAAACTGAAAGTTCACGTACGACTGAAAGTAAACCATTCCCATATGCATGTTCAAAGGTAAAATATACAAGCCAAAAAACTCTAAACATAAAAAGATACCAAGAAAAGAAAATCAACAACAGCAAATGCCCCAAAGGTCCGAGCTAGTATGGTCCCGAACGATCCCGCAAGTCCTCCTGGAAACCTAAAAGTAGTTTCTATATGTAGGGTGAGCATACAAGTATACTCAGTAGGGAAAACCAAAGACACTCATGTACAAATGAGGAGACATTCTAATGTACTATGGAAAAAGTGATTACCAAACAACCATCAAGGAATAGCTATCCACCCAACCCTCACCAAGGCACGCTCCCCAAATAACGCAAGTCAAGTAATGTATAGTAATAGCACATCTATATTTGTGTACTCCTCACCACTTTCCCACTGGTTATTGAAGACATCCTACACATTGAACCAATCCCACCATTCTCACCACAGTCCCACTGCCAAACCCCGCCCACACACACCTGGGCCATAACCTCACCACAGTTGAACTGCCAAACCCCACCCGCACACACCTGGGACACAACCACCACGCATAACCACACCTACAAACACCTGGGTCAGAACAACTACTACCACGCCCGAAGACTCTTGGGCCTCATCCCGAATACACTTGGGAAACAACCTGCCCGCAAACACCTGGGCCAAATGCCACAACTGCCCTGCCCGAAGATTCTTGGGCCGATAATGGACTTCAGGCCATCACAGCCTACCTGATGTGTCTTGGTCTATTTGTGAAAGGGAGCAGAAAAAGATCTAATAACAAGCCACTCATAGGAGTGTTGAAAAAAACACTCTCCCCATGAAATGGGGTGCTCAGAACTAAGTGATCAATTTGGGTGGGGAGCGAATAAGAAACATAAAAGCTACAGATATATGTATAGGTAAAAAACACTCATCCCAACCTAGGGGTTCCAAAACCTAAGCACAAACACCCTCATTACTACTCATTCATGAAAGAACAACACCACACTCATGGCCAAGCCACAAATAATTCCCAAAACCAATTCCCTTTTAAACTGTTCCTGTTTTCATGTTCAAGTAACCCCATTTAGGTGAATTCTACACTACTGGGAAATTAACAGGCAAAACCACAAGCCAGAGAAATAAGACAGTCAAAAAACAACTTAAAAATTCACACCCAGTTCTCTTGAAAAGTAACAATAACAAAGGGATAAGTGTGATCCCTCAAAGTACAGGAACCAAAGAAAACCCTGAGACACAGCCCCATGTCCCAAAAATCCAAGAAGCCAATGGTTTCTCAACAACAAAGGATTCCACCCCAATTCATGATATAAGCAGAGTAACCACACAGCCTCAGATTCACAACCACCGAAAGTATTACAACATGGGTTCCCATCCCCACCCATATCACCCCATCAATCTAAGCCCCCATCCATGAAAACCATAAAGTCACCCGTAATCGGCCCGTGAAAGAAAACAACCAAACCACTACCACCAACTCAAGGCAGACCCATGCATGTATTTTCAGATTTAAAATATTTAACACACTCCATGGTTTCAATTCCACTATGCTTTAAACGGGGTTATCACAGAAAAGGGTTGATCCTGGTGCTTTCAATTTATTTAACCAAGTATACGTAATTAACCAATTCCATGTTACAGTTATTTAAACATCCAAGAGAACCAAGGTTAATTAGTGCATAGAGAAACACCACCAACGACCATGATTTTCAGTGAGCATAGGGCCATACAATTCACAACACATATCAACATAAAAGAGTACATCAGAAAATAGATCATACACCCTTTAATTATTTAAAGGTCCATTCATTATCTTCATTAACTTCAGTTTCATCAATTTCCACTAAGACAAAAGAATGCATACCACACATGATACACAGAAAAGAGAGACGATAGAGAAAATACCGACCTGATTGATCAAGGATCAACATTTTTCTCCACACGCCAATAACATGGGATGCATGATTTATGGGGGAGGGACGTCGGGAACTCCAAGGACAAGAAGACGACTCGAGTTTAGGCTCACCACAAGTCTTCGGAATGGAGGGGGGGGGGACTCCAGGCGCACCGGGGAGAATGAGTGGAGTTGGACAAAATAAATAAGATAATGAATAAATTCTTCTGCGATAGATATAGATAAAATCCCGTTGTTATGGGATATGGAGATTTTGAACGCCTTCAAAGTCGGATCATGGTTTCCCACATGGTTTGGGCAGTTATACACGATGGTATTATGTTTTTATTTAATATCCCCCATTGGAGATATTTCTTGGGATTTTTAGGTATTCATTATGGGATTTAATAAGAGTAAAAGAATTAATTTACTGCGGGAGTAGAAAGGCCGGGAAATGGAAATTAATGAAGTGGAAACGATGCCACAGTCATGGTGTCACTCTCATAGTGCCACCATCACGGTGTCACCCTCACAGTGCCAATGTCACGCTTCCTCCGTGACTAATGCCACCGTCACAATTCCACCGTGACATGTGCCACTGTCGTGGTGCCACCATGAAAGATGCCATCGTCACGGTGACACCGTGACCTGTGCCACCATCCTGGTGCCACCATGACCGGTGCTACCGTCATGGTTCCATCATGACCGGTGCCACCTTATCTGTGACACCGTGACCAGTGCCACCGTCTCGGTGCCACCACCACGGTGCCACTGTTTTGGTGGATCCTCACTTTTGGAAAAGTAATGGGTCTGGAGGGTTTGGTCCATTACTATATATTTATAGTATATACATGTATTTATAATAGTACATATCATTTTGGGGTCAGAAATTAAATGCACCGTTCATGGAAACGGTAAGCCATACGTACGCAAGAACGCTACATTCATTTCTATTTCTTATTTTAATAGAATTAAAACATAATGATACATAGGTATATTATAATTCCAGTATAATATCATGTATAATATCATTAACTCAATCCTTTATATGTCCCACATATGGTATTAAAGAGTCATATCACGTTGAGGGGGCCATAGTCCGCACATCGTCAAATGAAATTATTGCGTTTACCCATATTGGAAAACCATTAGGGTATGCTATAAAAGAAAAATACAAAAGCATGAAGAAAACATAAACATAATATATATCATATATAAATACAGTTCCATCATAATGGCCACCATGAGAGGAGGTAGGGGGTAATTGAACAGTCATTGTTTCATGAGGCTTAGTTTTCCATCCAAAGAAACATAATGTTATTTACCAATTAGATGAAGGTGTGTGTAAGTTTAGTTCAAATCCTAATCATAACAAAATCCTAGTATATTTAGGATACTGTTGTTGTTATAAAATAAAGTAATAAAAAGAGTTTAGTGGGTGGAGAAGTAAAATAAAATAAAAGAAGATAAGAAAAACTTTTACCTTTAATTTGGGTAAATTTATTTGGTTTGAACCAAAAAGACTTATTAAAGTTCCTTCTACCTAAGTTTAGGCTTCTAGGAGGAGAATAGGGATGTAGATAGCTTAAGTTGGTAGAGTTTGGACGAGCCTAAAGGCTTGATAGGTGTGAATTTGAGAGAAGGGGAAGTCCCCTTTTTAAGAGGGGTGAGGGGAACCTTAGAAAAAACATAATGTATTATTGTATAATAAATTCATTTTTGGTTTATAATGGAACTGAAATGAATTATTTGAAATATAAGGTGGGGATGGGTCGAACACAACTCAACAAATAGGTTTTAGACATGCTTAGGTTACCATATTAACCTTAACTTTTAGATTTAGCTCTTAGTTAAATAATTTGACAATTACCATGTCTCTTTGTATTTTTATAATATATGGTTAATAAACATATTATAAAATGCTAATCGAACTGAAATTGGTAAATTAATATCATATATATTATTATATAAGTCTTTTGGCCGAAACAATGATTTTTAAGACTATTATATCAATTAATAATATAATATTTGTTTTAAAAAATTATTTTATGTCAATTTTGACACTCTTCGGTATTTGTTTTTTGATAAAATAATAACATCAAGATTACTTAAAAAAATACATTGAATCAATCCTAAAATGTCATATTCCCCTAGAAATTTCGTGGTTTTCATAAAAACATTCAAATTATATTTATTTTAATATCTATAATACCATTTATTTGATTCAATCATTAATAAGGCAATTACTACATCATCATTGTGTCATTAATAAATTTAATTTTTAGTCTCTAAAAATAATTAATAAAATACCATTATTTAGGAAATATTGTTATCTTTCGAATGAATATTTATAGTCGAATTTATCTTATGTATAACCCTATATTAAAAATGGTTCAGTTATTAAACATTTATTTTAACTCTTTAAACCTTTAATAAAATAAAATAATAATAAATGTCTTAATCTAATCCAAGTGGACCTAATTGTGATATTTTATTCCTAAGTTTGTTTTTGGTCGAATTAAATTTATCCAATCGAATTAGGACATGTGTTAGGGTAATAATAATATCATTTTTACCCTTAATTACAATATTTACTTTTAACCATGGTAAATAAAAGTAAAAAGTCACTATTCACCAAAAATTATAATTATCTTATTGAACCAAATTTTACACCTTAATATTAACCATATCTTTCGGATTTTTGAAATTCAACTCATATAAGCGGAAAAATTATGTTTTATGTAAATTTGCAAATTCTCTTAGGAGGTGGGTAAAAGACGGTAAAAAGTTCTATAAAATTTTCATATATCTAAAAATATTATAAACTAACTCCAATGAATTACATTGAATTTATATAGGTATTATGTATCTATTTCGACCTAAAATAAATTTAAATAAAATAAATAATTATTGAAATAAAAAGTCGGTTTTAAACAATAACTCAGTGTTTTTACACTATTAATCAAAAATTGAATGTTTTCAGAAAAATAGCAATAATTAACCATAAGCTAATTTTGATATTCAGAATTCAAAAATGAATTCTATTTTACCAATTTAAAAACATAGAAGTTTCATTAATAAATTTAAAATTAATTCTCGTTGTCAAAACCAAGAAGCGTATTTTTAAGAAATAATAACTATCAAATGATTAACACTTATTTATGTCCAATTTCAAAGTGAAATTAATTACAATGACAATCATTGGATTAAATGGTAGAAATATTATCTAATTATACTTCCAAACCATTAAAATTTACAATTCAACACTCTAAATTATTTTTATTAAAAAATTTGTTTTCAGTTAAAATATAGTATTTTCACTATTCACCGAAATATGAAAGTTATCAGAAAAACATCAAAAATTTATTAAAACTAAATTATTATGTCCCGATTCTAAAGAAGAAGTTTATTTTGTCAAATTTAATATTTAAAAGTTTCAAATGTTAGATTTAAAATAGGGTTCTACATTAAAAGGCGGTAAAATTGCATTTAAAAAAAATACTTCTTTTATCTGAAAAAATGTATTTGTTATTAAATTATATCTAAGAAACTCATAATATGGATTCTAAAATTATAAGGATTATATAAATTTCAAAATTAAGTTAATACTATTCATAACTGCTTTTGAATGGTTAGTTTGGTGTGTTGTGGGGCGCTTGAACTCAGTGTTGCATGTAATTCAAGTTATTGAATAACTTTGAAGAAATAACGTACTATGAAATCTTGGGGTGTTACATTCTTCTCTCCTTTAATAAATTGTGTCCTCGTAATTTGAAATAGTTCTTTGAAAATAAAAGGTTGAAAATAGAATATACCTTTGTGGGAAAACCCACATCGAAAACTGGGTTAATAAAATTTAGTCATTATAAGAGAAAAAAAATTATATATATATATATATAATTGAAAAGTAGAGTTTAATCCTTCAACTAATTCCTACCACAAACTCATCTTTCACTCTAAATGATTTAAATAAAATATTCTTTTTATCCAAATCGTATATAGTTCCAAAAATAATGAATTTAGAATTCATTTTTCAGACTATTAAAAAAACAAAATTATACAAACCAGTACATCACGTAGTTCAGTCGTAGGTGATGTAGCTTTTTTTCTCTTTGGTTTCAAGTTCAAGTCTCACGGCCTTTCCGGACACGACTAGTAATCACCCGACCTATGGGTTGTCTTTTTTAAAAAATCCAAAACATAACCTTAACAATAGTATCCAATTTCAAACATAATCCATTCCAACCTTTAGACTTTTCCAAAATACTTATATCCAAACTCTCAGTCCAAAATTTATAAGGAAGTTAAACACAATGAAGTCATTTTTTCCAAGTAATAACATGTGAACACCTTCATAATTTATTCTATTAAAACACCGCAACATCCTGAATTACTATAAAACCTTATTGATTAAATTCATTCTCCATTATTCCTTATAGAATATTGGATAAACTCCTTCTATCAATTTTTTTTAAACTCCAACAATGATGGAATATACAAATCATTAATAAGTTTCAAGGATGTCAAGAATATTCAATATAATTTATCCAAATCAACCATCTCTTATTCCAAAATCACTACCTCATTATCAGGACCATATTAATGATTACCTTTCCATCAACCAAGTATTTTCCAAAAAGTGCAGCTTTCTATTAAGTAAATTTTCTTAGAACCATATAATTTCAAATCCTCAATAAAATAGTACTATAGTAAAATCCTTATTTATCTCCATAATTCATGTAACCAGTATACTGTTGATATAACACTCAAATGAAATAATTCTATAACAATAATATAAAAACACTAGTCATTCTTCTTCATCTGAGGTTGTATCATAACATGATTATTATCCAATAAAATCATTTTTGGTATACTCTTATGAATGGGACATTGATTCGCTTAGTGTCTCAATGCCTTAGAGATGAATCATTTTACAATTGAAAACTTTTTCTTACCCTTGCAATCACGTACTTGGTGTCCTTTTTCTCCACACTTATAAAAAATTCCCATTCCATTCAAGAATTTACCATGGTGATTCTTTCCACATTTATCACATATGGGAAAATACTTCATTTCCCCCTTCCCTTTATCTATCTTTTTCTCTTCCATCCTTTTCTTTTCTTGCTTCCCTTCAAAGCCATATGACTCAGAGAATTCTTTACTTATCTTATTAACACCTGATACTATTTCGTCATATATTAATAATACATGGGATATTATTTCCCTTATAAATGTTGGATTAATACTGTGAAAGATATGATACTTCTTACTCTTTGGATCATACGTATTGCTGGAGTTCACATTCCTTCTACTGGGTGCCATTTCTATAAAATGGCATAAACTAGATTAGTTTATGAATCAAAATACATTATTCCAAACTTGTAAAATAGTTAACATAAATTTAACAATTTATGGATATAATCCATAATTATAAAAATGTTTTCTTTGAGGAAGTATATACTCAAAAACCATTCATAATAATTTGTAATGAAAATTAGAATTATCCTAAGCATATCCCCCGGGAGTGTCGTAACCAAGAGTGTAGTAAGGTCCGTTGTCATGCACCCGTTTCTGTTCGAGTCTAGCTCAAAGTAATGTTTTCGGGTTTTACCCCTAGGTATATATGTGTTAGAGCCGCCTCTAACTGCTCATATTCATACAGGGGTGTATTTTCTTGGAAAGCTCACAAAATCTATACATTACCAAAATTATAGGAAGTTTTTCCATACTAATACACAATGTCTATATTAGGGATATGTGTTCTAATCAGAGTTTATCTAAATCTAGATTCCAAGGTTATTTCTAAACTTCCTCTGATACCAACTGTAACACCCCAGCCCCAGTTACCTAGACCCGGTGCATTATTTTAATACATTGGCATGATTAAAAGGAATCAAGATCCGAAGGACCGATCAATTTAGAAATCTTGGAAAATATGTTACATACAATAACTTTACATTACAATTTCTAACATAAAACACATCATAGATAGTTCTTTGATAATTCCATTATTCCCTTTAGCTTAACCCTACATATCAATCAAAATACACTTCTTGGAATCCTGGGAAAATAAAACATAAGAAATGGGTGAGCTCAGATGCCCAGTAAGGGTAAATAATTTAGTGAATTATATAAAATTTTAAGGCAAGATGTGTGATAAAACAAAAACATTTTTAAACATAAAAATGAACATAAAAGGAAAAAAAATAAAACATTACCATATAAACATGCACATTGATATTCTACTAGTCGAATAATCACATGTAATAACTAATTTCATAATGATGGCATGTATAATACCAGACATTAATTTCTGTGTTAAGGCCTCATGCCATAACCTATGGGCTAACTGTAACCGGACCAAAACCTAGAGAGCCTATGTAACCGAACTCCATCCGCGAGAGCCTCTATAACCTGACTCCAACCCAGAGAGCCTCTGTAACTAGACTCCATCCTGGAGATCCTATGTAACCAGACTCCATACCGGAGAACATCTGTAACTGGAATCTTACCCGGAGGGTCTGTTGTAACCAGACCCTAACCCGGAGGGCTTACATTTACCGGTCCTCAACCCAGAACATACTAGTCCAACACATTCATCTTAAGAAGAGGTTGAAATATAACATAAACATTAGTATTAAAAATAGAAAACGAAATGTCAATACTTTAACCATAAACCATGAATGGAATACAAATTGAACAATCATTGTCAAACATATCACAAAACCTTCAATACAATATGAAAGTTTTGTATCATAATAATTCAACTTCAAATAAACTTAAAATCCATCAATGGATGTTGACATATATTAAATCAAAACCATTTTTAGAGAAATATATCTTTCTATTTTGAAATAATTTAAGAGTCACATAATTATAAAGAAAACATTTATTTTGAAAATATTTTTATAAGCTTGTAAGGAATGCTTCGACGATTTTATAATGGCAGAAAATAGCTCCTCCTGCCATATAAGTTAAAAAAGACATTCTTACCTGATTTTTGTCGAAAAGGTTAAAATGACCTTGTTTGGAAAACGATGGAAAGATACCTTTATAAACATCTTATAAAAAGTAAAACAAGTGTATAAATGAAATTAAACCATAGTGTGTAAAATAGTAAGAATGCTTTGAAATACATTTTTAAAAACATGGATGTGGATGATAAAGTGGTCCCAGTACATAGTTATGTATAAACAACCTCAGATAACGAAGAGATTGTCAAATTAACCCTTACCACATTGTAATCAGTAAAGTCTTATAAATGATATTCAATAACCAAAAAATGAATAACAGAATATCATTAATATAATGAGAATCATGATAATATATATCAAATTGTAGTAAAAAATACAGGACATGCAATAAATAAGTGGTGAACAATGGAAATCTCACGGAATTAAAAGTTAGATAAGAAACCCCTTACCATGTGTCCGACTTGACCCGTTCATTATTTAATATCATGAATAATAAAATAAAGTAAATTTCTACTTGCTTAAGAACATTTTTCAAGTTTATTATTCCTTTTATATCACTTATCACCATGTTATAAACATTATGTAATCATTTAAGTTAATAACATTTGTTTTGTCGATATCTGGCACTTGAGTCAACAATGAACACCTTATAGTTACAAGTTTTTCACATGGTCAAAAGTTAATTATATCCCGAAAGATATTAATGATATAGATATCATATATATCATATATATCCAGTATATACATGTCATGACCCATCCCCGGGGCCCGTGTCGTGACTACCCCAAGCCCGCCTTCCATAGGCCAGGGGCTGACGACTAGCACCAAAGGCGTAAAACCTGATAACTGGAAGGCATTGCCATTATAAAAGTAAACAAAACAACACAGAGTACAAGCGGAAGCAAAACACTAAGTACAAAAGAAAGTTCTGAAAAGTAAGTGGGTTAGAATACAAACCCAAATGAAAGTAAAACTACAACTGAACAAGGCACAACAGCTGGAAGAACGGAAACGACTCCTGGGTCATCCTCCTAGGATCCTACCTGAAGGGTAGGTTCAGATAGGCTCCACAACGCTCTCGCCCGTCAACCTCCTCCGAGTGTCGTCTCGCCGTGAAGTCCACCTCCGGGTACTGACTCGTCGTGTAGTCCACCTCCGGGTACTGTCCAGTCCTCGAACACTCGGCCTCCGTCAGCACTTTTCGTCGTCTGCAACCAACACAACGAGGTGCGGGCATATCCCGTGCAGGGGGGAGTATAACGATACTCAGTAGGGACCCCGAGACCCTCAAGGTCTCACTAAAACCAACAAGTATAACCACAAAAAAGATCTCCACAGATAACCTCTACTTAGGTATATGACCATACATATACCTAAGTTATCAAGTAACACATCTCAATCATGAGGAAACACAAGGATTATGAAATCAACGGATAACCACTACCCAGGTATATGCCCATTCATATACCTATGTTATCAAGTAACCCATCTCAATCATGAGGAAACACAAAGGTCATAGACTCAGCTCAAACCGGGATTTTCATTATCGAAAACGTAACTGCTGAAGAGCCCCGTCTCTAGAGTGTACAGTGGTCCTGTCACGACTCCGAGGTACTTCTCACTAACCTAATACTGCTGAGGTACACCTCCTGTCGAGTGCCGTGGGTCTGCGGCCAACTACCGGGTGCTCCGTCTGCTGTGGGTCTGTTGCCAAATACCGGTCGCTCCCCCTAATAGCCTACAGAGGTACTCCTCCTGTCGAGTACCGAGGGTTTGCGGCCAATTACCGGGCACTCCGTCCGCCGTGGGTCTGTCGCCAAATACCGGGCACTCCGTCCACTGGGCTAGTCGACTCACTCCATGTCAAGTCGATCAAACAGTCGTCAGGTCATAGACGGTTACACGGTCTTCGTACTCCGTACGATCGTTTCTGGTATGGTCCGCTTCACGAGGTATAGGTCAATACTCCAAGTATCACAAAGTCCCACGAAGAAGTATCTCAAAGGACAGTATCATCATAGGGGTCTCAACGCAACAGACGGCGCGTCAATGCGACGCCCGGTCTGTGAGTTATTAGCCTTTTCGTCCCAGGGGCCCGGTTGGTTTCGAGTGCGAACCAACCCGACCGTATCTCAACTGTACCCCGAACTCACATAGGGTATACTCATAGGGACCGTTTCTCAACGTGATCACCAACGCTGCTGACGGTTCATCAAACAGACGTTCGGTCTGAAGATATCAGCTTTTCCGTTCCAGGGGCCCGGTTGGATTTCGGGTACAATCCAACCCGCACACTATCCAAATGCATCCAAAACTCGGGCGAAGTATTCCAAATGTTCCGTCTCATCAAGAGGAAATCTACGAGACAGACGGCGCGTCAATCGGACGCCCGGTCTGTGAGTTATTGGCTTTTTTGTTCCAGGGGCCCGGTTGGTTTCATGAGCGAACCAACCCGAACGCACTCCGACGACATCCAAACCTCGAGAGAAGTAAGCCAAATGTTCCATCTCACTTAGAGGAATCCAACAAAGTCGACGGCACGCCATTCGGACGTCCAGAGCTCAAGATATAAGCGTTTCCGCTCCGAGGGCCCGATTGGTTTCGTATCAGAACCAACCCGGCCGAACACAATGTATTCCTAAACCATGAGTGCGATATACCGAAATGACCGTCCCATTCCAAGGATCGCTAGGTAACTGATGGTGCGTCTATCGGAGGTCCGTAGCTCACGATATGGGAAAATGACCAAAGACGGTCCGAAATCGGGGGGTCTGGGCCCGGACCGACCCGGCCTGACCCCCCCTGAGTCTGCCCGGCCCTGCCGGCTCGGTCTGGCCCAACCAACCAGATGTGGTTCAGCCAGCGTGGCCGAGCCGAAGCCGTGGGCGCGGTGCGCGGCTTCCCCACCCTCGACTCTAATTGAGGCCGGCGGAAACCACCGCCGCCACCGCCTTCCGCGGACCACCGGACGTGCTCCGGTGGTCCATTTCTCCTGCCGTCTTCGCCAACGGTCCTCCTGGGACCCGACCTTCACTGTGAAGGGATTCAAATTCCATAGCGACCTGCTTCGTCATCGTCCGTTGATCAGAACATCGATAAACAAGCTGCGGAGGGTTGTCGGGCCATGTTTGTTTGGCCCACATCCTCCGCGTTAGGTGTTTTCAATTGGAAAATAATAAACACATGATTTTATTCATTGATGAAGGTATAATTTATCAAAAATAAATTATACGAACACCTTGCAATAAAAAAAAGCCACGCAAGAGTGTTTAAAATTTCAATGCGTTGCGTGACGATGTCGCGCATACTTGCCGCTCGATCCCGTGCGGCGTGATGATGTCGCGCATCCTTGTCGTTCGATCCAACGCGGCGTGGCGATGTCGCGTCAATTTCTTTCAATCCACAACAACAAGAAAAACAAAAGGGAGGGGGACGGCCATGTTTTTGTGGTCCGACCTCCTCCCGTTAACTGATATCATGCGGTCCAAAAAGACGCAGATAAAAGACAGAAGAGAATCACGTATAGAAAACACGTAAACCCCCTACCTCGGTTCCAAGAGCGGAGTCGCGGAAAGAGGATTTGAAGACGACATCGGGGTGCGTTTGAGGAGGAAGCGGCATCTCCTCATGTGTTATGGTGAGGAAGGAAGGCACGTCGTCGTTCTTCATGGAAGGACGATGTTCTTCGTCGGACACCGATTCGTTCTTCACGTTCTTTGTCGTTGAAGAAGATGTTCTTCAAGCCTCCCCAAATCCTCCCAAGCAACAAAGGAACTAACCCAAAATAAATTAAGCCACACTTAATTTATTAACTCAACTTGGCTTTTGAAATTCAAGTGTTTGAATTTCAAATACTTACATTAAACTCACTCCATTAATGTCATAAGTTATTAACTTATGTTAACAATATTAATGTTGAGTTGAGGGGGTTAGAGGATATGAAGGGGTGGGGTTAGTGTGGGCCCCACTACCCTCATAACCTCCCAAGGGAGGTTGGGTAGTTACCCAACTTGCTTCCAAAGGATTAAACACTTAGAGTAAAATAAAAATTGTAGAATAATTATAAAATAAACTTCCAAAATTTTTATCATCAACTCTCGTGAAAACGCAACTCCGGAATAGGTGTTCCTAAGCATTTATTGGCGTTGCGGTTCCATCGGTGCCCTCAGAATTAGATTCCGAGCAATGGTTCAAAAGATAGGAATTCCCGCTCGTTCGTTTACTGAACGTACCCAAGATAAACTTCGGAAAATGATTCCAGGAACACCGGGCCTCGGAATCAGGCGCCGTCAGAAACTGCGTTCTTGTAAAATTTCAAAGAAAATTAAGAAAAAAATTTCCTTGAAATTTCCGGGTCTTTACATTACTCCGACCTCAGGGCTTTACATCCCCGTAAAGCTTCAACACAAACTAGGGTTACAAAAGTGGCATTGAGAACGCACCCGAGCCTTCCGCTCCCATGTGCTCACCTGGAGGTTCTCGTACTACCAGAGAAAGTGCACCCGAGGAATCGATCGTCCTCTTGGGATCTGATCCTGTAGATCCTCGATCCCCACTGGAACCTCTGTGAAAGACACCCCATCTCCATCATCCAGCTCCTCATGGTCGATGATATGCGAAGGGTCGAGCATGTATCTTCTCAGTTGAGATACGTGGAAGTCGTCGTGCACCTGGTGCAACTGCGGTGGATGGGTCAAGCGGTAAACCACCCCGCCTACCCAGATGAGGACCTAGAAGGGTCCGTTGAAACTCAGAGATAACTTTTCGGCTTGGCCACATCTCCGTAAACAGCGTTGAGGTGAGACCTGTATAAGGACATGATCGTCATCCTCGAACACTAGAGGCCTCCAAGTCCTGTCATCATAAGGCTTCTGTCGGCCCTATGCTGTCCTCATCCGCTCATGGATGACTTGGACCTTCTCTAGTCTCACAAGAGCTGCTATGATTTCTTCTTTGCTGATAAGAGAAATCCGGTCTCATCTCCTGGATGAACCACATTCATTGCCTAATACAGTCACTCCTGACATGAATTATGCATTCATGCCATGGATGACGTCGTAAGGCCTCGACGTAACTACCAAGAGATCCAACTGTCACTCTCGCATCTAAGGGTCGAGTCACACTGTCGGCATCAGTGTGAGGTCACCAGGTCTCCTCTAGTAGAAATCTCGAAAGTGAGGGTCAAGTCAACAGTTTAAACCGGGACCACTCAGTATCAACCAAACAAAATGACATGAAAGCAAACATCACAAAGATAAGTGTCTTTTTAATATTGCAGCTCATAGTACAAAGACACGAAGCAACTACAAACAAACATCAACAAAACTAGAAGCAACAGGATCAATAGCCTCCAGGTCTAGAGCTAGTCCTGCTCCTGTCCATCTGCTTCCAGAGCTCCATGACCATAGGCCTCAGCTGCCTGAAGCTGAGCTCTCCCATATCCTCCTGTCCCCTGCGGTCTACCTTGATCAAACCTCTGCCTCTGGCTGGGAGGTTCTTCATTTAAATGCTAGTCATCTGCATGGCAGGTCGGACAGTCACGTGCCATGTGACCAATTCCGCCGTAGGAGTAACACTGTCCACTCTCGGCACGTCTGGCTTTGACTCCACCCCGGTTTCCGCGCACAACTGAACCTGAGTCGTGCAGTCGGCCACCAGTAGGTCTGGTCATCATGGACCTCTGCATCATCTGTATACTGCCTGCTGCAGAAGACTCTGCCACAAGCCAGCTAGTGGTGGGTCCTACTGCTGGAGACTTCTCAGCAGGGAAACTATCCACTAAGAGGTCTCTCTCCAACACCCCTGTCTGCGTCGGAATGCTATGAGAAACAACAGAAGCTCTAATATCTCACCTGATCCCCTGCTCGATGGTTCGGGCCCTGAAGAACGGGTCCCGTACCATATATGTGGAGTAGCGCGAGAGGTCTGTGAACCTCGCTGAATACTTTGCCACTGTCATGCTGCCCTACCGTAGCTGAAGTAGCTCTTGTATACGCACCACTCAAAGGGTGGATGGTACAAACTCTTCTCGTAACGGGCTCTCGAAGTCTTCCCAAAGAAGTGTCGCCTTGTCATGCATCTGGAGCATCAGGCTCCACCATCTTCCTGCTACTGCCTAAAGAAGGCGGGCAGCAAGGATCACCATGAAGTCTGCCGGTGTCCCCACTAGCCTGAAGACTCTCACCACAGCCTCCAGCCAATCCTCAGCCGCCTGTGGGTCCGTCTCTCCCCGGAACATGGGTGGCCTCTAGCGCTGGAACTCATGCAGTGCGCTCAAGAGACGTGCACCCTCTGCTGCTGGGGCTGGTGGAATCGGTGGCCCAACGGGTAGTAGTACCGCTGGTGCCTCATTTGGAATAGAGCCCTATAATGAGGCCACGTCACTCGGTGGGCTGTCAGTACGAACAAATCTCAGGGATCTAGCTGGTCATCTGCGGGGAGGCATCCTAAAATAAACAACGTGACTTGGTCAAACGATTATACCTGGTGAGCTGACCTTGTTTGAGCTGATATTTAAATAAAACTTTTGGAAACACACATGCAATCAGTGTTTTCATGCACAAAGTCATAATTCAGTTGTCAGGGTCCTGGTGTTGGGATACGTCGGCCGCCTGCACCAACACTGGATTCCCTGAACTAAAGACCACACTCGGTACCCTTAAAACTATTGCTTCATAGAGAGAAAATATCATAGTTATAAGTTCTGCAGTAGAACCAACTCCTCTGTTACCAATTTGTCATGAACCGTCCTCCGGCCCTGTGCCTTGACTACCCCAATACCGCCTTCCATAGGCCAGGGGATGGCGACTGGCACCAAAGGCGTAAAACCCGATAACTGGAAGGCATTGCCTTTATAAAAGTAAACAAAACACCACAGAGTACAAGCGGAAGCAAAACACTAAGTACAAAAGAATGTGCTGAAATGTATGTGGGCCAGAATACAACTCCAAATGAAAGTACAACTACAACTGAACAAGTTACAACAACTGGAAGAACGGAAACGGCTCCTGGGTCATCCACCTCAGATCCTACCTAAAGGGTAGGTACAGATAGCCTTCACAACGCTCTCGCCCATCAACCTCCTCTGAGTGTCATCTCGCCGTGAAGTCCACCTCCGTTTACTGACTCATCGTGTAGTCCACCTCCGGGTACCATCCAGTCCTCGAACACCCGGCCTCCGTCAGCACTGTCTGTCGTCTACAACCATCACAACAAGGTGCGGGCATAGCCCGTGTAGGGGTGAGTATAACGATACTCAGTAGGGACACCTGATACCCTCAAGGTCTCACTAAAACAAACAAGGATAACCACAAAGAAGATCTCCAAAGATGACCTCTACTTAGGTATATGCCCATACATATACCTAAGTTATCAAGTAACCCATCTCAATCATGAGGAAACACAAGGATTATGAAATCAACAGATAACCACTACCTAGGTATATGCCCATACATTTACCTATGTTATCAAGTAACCTATCTCAATCATGAGGAAACACAATGGTCATAGACTCAGTTGCAACCAAGATTTTCATTATCGAAAACGTAACTGCTGAGAGCCCCATCTCTAGAGTGTACAGTGGTCCTGTCATGACTCCGAGGTACTACTCGCTAACCTAAGACTGCGGAGGTACTCCTCCTGTCGAGTACCGCAGGTCTGCGGCCAACTACCGGGCACTCCGTCCGCTGTGGGTCTGTCGCCAAATATCGGGCGCTCCCCTTAATAGCCTACAGAGGTACTCCTCCTGTCGAGTACCGCGGGTCTGCGGCCAACTACCGGGCGCTCCGTCCGCCGTGGGTCTGTCTCCAAATACCGGGCGCTACGTCCATTAGGCTAGTTGACTCACTCCAAGTTGAGTCGGTCAAGCAGTCGTCAGGTCTCAGCCGGTTACACAGTCTCCGTACTTCGTACGCTCGTCTCTGGGAGGGTCCGCTCCATGAGCTACAGGTTGATACTCCAAGTATCACAAAGTCCCATGAAGATGTATCTCAAAGGACCGCCTCGTCATAGGGGTCTCAACCCAACAGACGGCGCGTCAATCAGACGCAGGGTCTGTGAGTTATTAGCCTTTTCATCCCAGGGGCCCGGTTGGTTTCGAGTGCGAACCAACCCGGCCATATCTCAACTGTACCCCGAACTCACATAGGGTATACTCATAGGGACCGTTTATCAACGTGATCACCAACGCTGCTGACGGTTCGTCAAACGAACGTCCGGTATGAAGATATCAGATTTTCCGTTCAGGGGCCCGGTTGGATTTCAGGTACAATCCAACCAGGCCACTATCCAACTACATCCGAAACTCGGGCGATGTATTCCAAATGTTCCGTCTCATCAAGAGGAAATCAACGAGATAGACGGCGCGTCAATCGGACGCCCGGTCTGTGAGTTATTGGCTTTTTCGTTCCAGGGGCCCGGTCGGTTTCGTGAGCGAACCAACCCAACCACACTCTGATGGCATCCAAACCTCGAGCGGAGTAAGCCAAATGATCCGTCTCACTTAGAGGAATCCAAAAAAGTCGACGGCACGTCATTCGGACGTCTGGAACTCAAGATATAAGCATTTCCGCTCCAAGGGCCCGGTTGGTTTCGTATCCGAACCAACTCGGCCGAACCCAAAGTATTCAGAAACCATGAGTGCGATATACCGAAAAGACCGCCTCGTTCCATGGATTTCTACGCAAGTTACGGTGCATCGATCGGAGCTCCGTAGCTCAGGATATGGGCAAAAGAACAAAGATTGTCCGAAATTGGGGGGTCCGGGCCCGGACCGACCCCGCCCGAACTGGGTCGAACCGACCCCGCGCGGCCCGACCTGCCAGCCGCGGCTCGGCCAGCGCAGGCGAGCGGAAGCCGCAGGCGGGGTGCGCAGCTCCCCCACCCTCGCAACTAATTGAGGCCGGAAGCAACCGCCGCCGCCAGCCCTCCGGCGGCGCGCCGCCGGGCCGGTGCGGCGCGCCGCCCCCGGCTTCCGCGGACCACCAGACGCGCTCCGGTGGTCCGTTTCTCCTACCATCTTCGCCAATGGTCCTCCTGGGACCCGAAATTTACTGTGAAGGGATTCAAACACCATAACGGCCTGCTTCATCGTCATCTGTTGATCTGCACATCGATAAACAAGCTGCGGAGGGTTGTCGGGCCGTGTTTGTTCCGCCCGCGTCCTCCGCGTTAGGTGTTTTCAATTGGCAAATAATAAACACATGATTTTAATCATTGAAGAGGGTATAATTTTTCCAAAATAAATTATGCGAACAACTTGCAAACAAAAAAAACCAGGCACGAGAGATTAAAATTTGAATGCGTGGCGTGACGATGTCGCGCATACTTGCCGCTCGATCCCGCGCGGCGTGACGATGTCGAGCATTTTTTCTGTTCGATCCGGTGCGGCGTGACGATGTCGCGTCAATTTCCTTCGATCCACAACAACAAGAAAAAAAAAGGGAGGGGGACAGCCGTGTTTGTGCGGTATGACCTCCTCTCGTTAACTGATATCATGCGGTCCAGAAAGACGCGGATAAAAGACGGAAGAAAATCACGTATAGAAAACACGTAAACCCCTACCTCGGTTCCAAGAGCGGAGTCATGGAAAGAGGAATTGAAGACGACGTCGGGGTGCGTCTGAGGAGGAAGCGGCGTCTCCTCACGTGTTGCGGTGAAGAGGAAGGAAGGCATGTCGTCGTTCTTCGTGGAAGGATGATGTTCTTCGTCGGAGACTGATTCGTTCTTCACGTTCTTCATCATTGAAGAAGATGTTCTTCAAGCATCCCCAAATCCTCCCAAACAACAAAGGAACTAACCCAAAATAAATTAAGCCATACTTAATTTATTAACTCAACTTTGCTTTTGAAATTCAAGTGTTTGAATTTCAAAGACTTACATTAAACTCACTACATTAATGTCATAAGTTATTAACTTAAGTTAACAATATTAATGGTGAGTTGAGGGGGTTAAAGGTTATGAAGGGGTGGGGTTAGTGTGGGCCCCACCACCCTCATAACCTCCCAAGGGAGGTTGGGTAGTTACCGAACTTCCTTCCAAAGGATTAAATACTTAGAGTAAAATAAAAACTGTAGAATAATTATAAAATAAACTTCCAAAATTTTTATCATCAACTCTCGTTAAAACGCAACTCCGGAACAGGTGTTACTAAGAAATTACCGACGTTGCAGTTCCATCGTTGCCCTCAGAATTCGATTCCGAGCTCTGGTTCAAAAGATAGGAATTCCTGCTTGTTCGTTTACTGAACGTACCCAAGCTAAACTTCAGAAAATGATTCCGGGCAGACCGGGCCTCGGAATCAGGCGCCGTCAGAAACTGCGTTCTTGTAAATTTCAAAGAAAATTAATAAAAAAATTCCATGAAATTTCTGGGTCTTTACAATACATGTATTTATAATAGTACATATCATTTTGGGGTAATAAATGAAATACACCGTTCAGGGAGACGGTAAGCCGTACGTACGTATGAACACTACTTTCTTTTATATTTCTTATTTTAGTGGAATTAATACATAATGATACATAGGTATATTATAATTACAGTATAATATCATATATAATATCATTAACACCATCCTTTATATGTCCCATATATGGTATTAATGAGTCATATAACTTTTAGGGGGTCGTAGTCCACACTTTTCAAATGAAATTATCACGTTTACCCATAATGGAATCCATTAAGGTATGTTATAAAAGAAAAATACAGAAGCATGTAGAATACATAAACATAATATATATAATATTTAAATACTATTCCATAATAATGGCCACCATGAGAGGCGGTAGAAGGTAATTGAACAATCATCATTTCGTGAGTCGTTAGTTTTCCATCCAGAGAAACATTATGTTCTTCACCCATTAGATGGAGGTGTGTGTAGGTTTAGTTATAATCCTTATAATAACAAAATCCTAGTATATTTAGGATAAAAGTGTTTTTTTAATGAAAGTAATAAAAAGAGTTTAGGGGTTGGAGAAGTATAATCAAACAAAAGAAGTTAAGAGAAACTATTAACTTTAATTTGGGTAACTTCCTTTGGTTTGAAACAAAAGGACTTCTTGAAGTGCCTTATGCATAAGGTAAGGCTCCTTCAAGAAGGAGAGGGATGTAGGGAGCTTAATTTTCGAGAATCTGGATGAGGCTAAATGCTTGAGAGGTGTGAATTTGAGATAAGGGGAAGTGCCCTTTTATAAGAGCGGTGAGGGGATCCTTAGAAAAAACTAAAAAATTTATTCTATAATAAATTCATTTTGGGTTTCTAAGTGCTCGAAAATGAATTATTTAAAATATAAGGTGGGGATGGATCTAAAAAAGCTCAACCAATAGGTTTTATAAAGTTTTAGGTTACCATATTAACCTTAACATTTAGATTTATCTCTTAGTTAAATAGTTTGAAATTTACCATGTCTCTTTGTATTTTTATATTATATGGTTAATAAACTTACAATAAAATGCCAATTGAACCCCAATTGGTTAATTAATGTCATATATATTATAATATAAGTATTTTGGCCAAACCATAGATTTTTATGACTATTATATCAATTAATAATATAATATAAAAAAATGATTTTATGTCAATTTTGACAATCTTTGGTATTTGTTTTTTGATAAAATAATAACCACATGATTACTTCAGAAAAATAAATCGAATCAATCATAAAATGACATATTCCCCATGAAATTTACTGTATGTCATAAAAACATTTAAATTATATTTATTTTAATATTTATAATAACATTTATTTGATTCTTTCATAAATAAGGTAATTACTGCATCATCATTATGTCATTTATAAATTTATTTATTTAATGTATAAAAATAATAAATAAAATACTATTATGTAGGAAATATTTTTTTATTTCTAATGAATATTTATAGACTAATTTATCTTTTCTATTACCCTATATTAAAAATGGTTCAGTTATTAAACATTGATTTTAACTCTTTTATCTCTTCTTTAAATAAAATAATAATAAATGTCTTAATCTAATCCATGTGGACTTAAAGGGACATATTTTATTCCTATGATTGTTTTTGGTCGAATTACACTTATACAATAGAATTAAGACATGTGTTAGGGTAATAATAATATCCCATTTCCCTTAATTACACTATTTACTTTTAACCGTGGAAAATAAAAGTAAAAAGTTACTATTCACCAAGAATTATTTTTATCTTATTAAACCAAATTTAACTCCTTGATATTAACCGTGTCTCTCGGATTTGAGAAATTAAACTCACAGAAGTGGAAAAATCATGTTTTATGCAAATTTGCAAATGCTCCTAGGAGGTGGGTAAAATACGGTAAAAAGTTTGATAAAAGTTTTGTATATCTAAAATTATTATAAAATGAATCCAATAAATTAAATTGAATTTATATAGCTATTATGTATCTATTTTTACCTAAAATAAATTTATATAAAATAAATACTTATTGAAATAAAATGTCAGTTCTAAACATTAACTCACTGTTTTTTCACTATTCATCAAAAATTGAAAGTTTCTAGAAAAATACCAAAAATTCACCGTAAGGTAATTTTGATATTATGAATTCAAATCTTAATTATATTTTATAAAATGAAAAACATATACGTTTAATTAATTAATTTAAAATTAATCCCCGTTGTTAAAACCAAGAAGCGTATTTTTATGAAATAATAACTATCAAAAGATTGACACTTGTTTATGTCCAATTTCAAAGTGAAATTACATACAATGACCATCATTGGATAAAATGGTAAAAATATAATCTAATTATACTCCCAATCCATTAAAATGTATAATTTAACACTATAAATTATTTTGATTAAAAAAGTTGTGTTCAGTTTAAATATAGTATTTTCAACTATTCACCCAAATATGAAATTTATCAGAAAAACATCAAAAATTTATTGAAACTAAATTATTATGACCCGATTATAAAGAAGAAGTTTATTTTGTCAAATTGAAAACATAAAAGTTTCAAATATTGTATTTAAAAAGGGTTCCCCATTAAATGGCGGTGAAATTGCATTTTTTGAAAAATACTTCTTTTATCTGAAAAAATATAGTTGTTCCTACATTATGTCTAAGAAACTAATAATATGGATTCTAAAATTATAAGTATTATATAAAGATCGACATTCAGTTAATACTATTGATAAACTCTTTTGAACGGTTAGTTTGTTAAGTCGTGGTGCTCATGAACTCAGTGTTGCATGTAGTGCATGTTATAGAATTACATTGAAGAAATAACATACTATGAAATATTGGGGTGTTACAACGGTTCATAAAATTTCATAATGAGTCACTATAGGAGTTGAAAGATTTCTTTTCATTAATTATGTTCGGAAAACATTCCCAAAGACAACAGATTCTAATTTGTTCTCAATGTTGTAAAACACTATGAATAATTTCATGATTCGAGTTGAAGGTTATAATTTGTTTGAAAGGGTGAAAATTCAAAACTGAAGTTAATAAGAAAAAAATCCCAAGACACATTCCATTATATGCATACCACTAGTCATATTTTCCATCTGATGATTTGTGAGAAGTTTTCTCAATTTCAATATATAGGAAAAACCCATTACATAATGGTAAAACACAACAAGTTTCATAAGGGTACATGATGAATTGTGGGGAAAATATAATAGAAAATTGAATTTTTCTTTACCAATGTAATGGTTATAGAGGAACTATGTAAGGTTAGTATGAATAATATGTAAATTTATCTTTATGTCTAGTAGCTGATGAAACTGATCATAGAAACTAGATGGAACAAAGTTGATGTCATCCTATAATAAATTAATTGTAAGAAGTATGTGTTCGTATGTTCATAAATTTTGTTACATACTATAAGAATTTCAATGGGAGAGAACTTATAAATTCCAAATAAGAATTTATTTGATGTATTTTATAGTTGAAGAGACAATGATGATTAGAAAAATATGTTGTGAAATGTTATGAGATTAAGATAAAGGGGGAAAGGCTATCATGAAAAAAGTATCTAAATGATTCAACAATGTTATCCAAAAAAGGATCAATATTACCAGATAGTGGATGATGATGTTTTCAAATATATATATTTTTTGGTTCAAGTGGAAAGGTTTTTGTAACAGGATTCATGATGTTCACAGTTTTGGAACTCATGAAGTGATTTGATGAAAGAGGACCATTGGATTGAGTCCATCAGAAAAAGATCCATCACATGAATGTCCATCAGATGAATGGAAATTATAAAAAAATAATTATTTGATCAGAAGAATTATTTTAAGATTCTTGTTTCTCATAGAGTTTGAGTGAGTTAGGATGGTCATTCAGATGGACGATACAGAAGATATGGAAAACAATGTTCTGAATGAAGGCATCGAACAAACATATTCCAGATGAAACTTTCATGGATCTTTATATAAATATGTAAAACTAATTAAATTGTATGATGCTATGATAATCTATCAATGTTTAATTATCTAGTAGATTTAAGGCTAAGGAAGTTATAGGATTTTTGGAAATGATGAGTTTTCATAGAGTTTCATGTTTGTTCATGAATATTATAGAATACTCTTAAAGGCTTGATACCATTTTTTTCTAATTGATATTGGTAGGGGAAATTAATTATTTCCACCCTTTCGCATATGAGGTATCCTATAAAAGGTTGTGTAATTATAATCATAAGAACATTTTATAAAAGTTAAAAAAGTTGACTTTATATTTTTTTTAGAGATGTATGAGTTTTTAAGTAGGTTAAGATCGGTTTAATGTTATAGAAAACTGGAAATAGGTGTTGTGAAAAGATTTTTCAAATAGATTTTCTAATTAGTGTTATAAAAAATATATTTCAATAACTGAAACTAGAAAAATATTTCAATTAGTATTATTAGACATAGATTTTATGAAGTGATATTGGATAGAGTCATGAGAACAAGTACAATAGAATGATAATAGAGATTTCATTAGAAAAATACTTCAAATACGTTGTGAGACACTTTAGTTTCATGAAATGGACATAACACAGAACTAAATAACAAATCATGAGGTAGAGTAGATGGAGTACACCAAATGAATTCTGGGCACATTGAAAGAAAACTTATCAAATAAATAAAATTAGGCAGAAAATTTCTCGATAATAATTTAAGGGAATATTTCAAAGTTTCTCATAAATGTGTTAGATTAGTATTTAAGTGAAAAAAATATAACTTATGGGAGTTAGTATAATAATACCTATTAGGATATAGAAGTATTCTAATGGGATTTGGATTATTGAAATCAATTTTTTATTATAAAAAATTTACATTGATCAACAAGATATTCTAGGAAAAAGATGTAATCACCTACACTTGGGGTGAACATTGTAAATCTTGTGTACCATTCTATATGTTATTATTATTTAATTCATGTAATATTTTAATTATCGTTTAATAAGGATAATAACTATAATAATTTTAAGGGGTTAATTTCAGATAATTGGAGTATTAAAATGGTAACCGCTGATTCGACCCCCCTTCTCAGTGGTTCTCATGATCCTAAGAACTTAAAATTGTATCTGATCCAAGGTTCCCCTATTTAATACATAATGTGAAAAATATCAACTTAGTGAGAAATAATGGTCTTCCAAACATTGAAGAAAATTTTTTAATTTTTAAAAGAATATAATGACACCCTTATTTTTTCTCTTATCCTAGATGAAATTTATGCAACAAAAGGTGGTTTTACACCTGTTGAGAAAAACACCCCTATGACATTTTCTTGAATAATAAATACTAAGATAGATGTAGAAGGTATAAATTATATTATTGAATCATTTTAACATATTTTTTATAAAAAGTTGATGGGTCTCATGGAATATAGAGAACTTAGAAAATAATTGAGAGTTTATTTGATGAAAATACCAAAGAAGGATGGAATATTAATTATATTGTAAAAAAATTAGAATGATATCAAAATGGGAGATAATGAATCTATTGATGAGTACATAAATATAGTTAATGATATTATGAAAAACATTATAGGATTAAGATATTACATGTAATATAATACCATTTTTATGAAACCAATGAGAATCTTTTGAGATGGGTTTGAATATAAAATTTTATTGATAGAAGATAAAGATGATTTATCTTTGAAGAGGCCAAGTGATTTGGTGACTTTGAAAATGTTATCTATAGATTGATAATATGAAAAATTCAATGAGTACTATATCAAATGTTTATAGAGCTTGTCTGTAAGTTCAAAATACACATGTCATTGATTGAATTGGGTTGGAACATTGTTTATAATAATGATTCTAATAAGAAATTTAACATGTCATGAAAAAATGATCTATTTTGCATGAAGAGGTTTGGAAAGTGGTTTTGGAATTTATTAGAGGAGGAATTTATATTTCGTATGTTACAGGGAATTATTATTAGGACATGGTCCTATAAAAAATATATCCAACATGCCAGACATCCAAGGGAAACGATATGCCCCAATGTGGTGATCAAGCTTAACCCCCCAGCCAGCCAACTACATGGTGCATGTAGGTTCATGCCCATAGGGTGCATGTGGAACCGTCGATGGAGCAACCAACATGTGGGTGGCACTATGGAAGAGGTGGGTGTAGAATCTCACCAGTAGAGAATCGATATAGGGAGGTAAGAGAGAGGGGGATGATAATATATTGAGCGGTGGTTGATGCATCGAGTATTATATGAAGGTGGTGAAACATGAGTAGTTTCGATGTGGGATCATAATTTTTAGCAGTCAATGAATCTACACCATTTGATATTTTCTATTAAATATCATGTTTATCTGATCATAAAATCCATAATTCAGTCATACGATCAACTCCATCTTAAATATGTTTCGTTCGATCTTCATGCGATTTCGTGTACTTCCCTGAACGAACCTAAGATCACCTATTCACCGGGATTTCCATAGAAGCATCAACCAAAGTTCCTTCCAGGATCTGTCATTATCATTTCATAGTTCTGACGATCTGAGGATGAAAATTATAATTTATTCATGTTCATTTTTATAATATAAGGATTAAAAAACCTAAGACTCTACTATGTGCAGAAGATTTAAATTTTTTAGATGGTGATTCTAGAAACCAAAAAAAAGATGTAGTGATTGAGCCGATGAGGAAAGATGATATATCTATGATTATAGAATCATCTGTGATTTGGTTTATTGCCTATAAATATAGTATTCTAAGCTCATTTCTGTGCTGCATTTATCTCAAATCTGAGAGCTTTGTTTTGAGAGAGAAATAGTGCGGTGAATCATCTGGTATGATAAGGTTTCCACAATACAACTATTTTCATGAGGAATAAGAATATCCAGGATTTTTTGATATGTTCCTATCACACTCGAACAACCTCATGATGGATTGAGTTCTGTGTAGCTCACTATTTTCACAATCATTTTTGAGATACAACCATGGACAGTGTATACTTACACTGCATTACATAAACAATAACTTGCATGCATAATATTCATTTCGGGTTCTACATACATTGTACACTGAGTGATTGGTGTTGCATATGTAGGAAGAAAATATATTACCTATTGCTTGATAGAGTAGTGTACAGAAGGTTTTTTATTGTATAACTGATAACATGCAACTTGGGAAGTAGAACATGCATGCATACACTATTAGGAGTAATGAGTGGACATCCAAATGTTCATATCATTAGTGTGGTATTGTTTGAGATTTCGTGGAATAATTATAAGGGAATTGCATATATGAATTCTTATTCACACATAATTGTAAGATGAATAATTGTAAACATACATTCATACATAAGGTGAGTAGGCAAGACATTGAGAAGAGTATGTGGTTGTGTGTATGTAATGTGGATAATTTTTGTGAAAAGAATGATACAAGGCAATTGAAATGAACATGAAATAATGTCTGCATACATGAAAACATGTTCATGCATGGAGTTTGAAGAATTTCACATGACATTTATGTCAATTGATTATTGTGTAGTGTTTGAGACTAACGATGAGACATTTTCACTATCTGTGATTTAAAATGATTCAGTTTTAGAGTTTTCATTATTTAATTAGGATAATTATTTAGTAGGAGAACAAATATCCCAAGAAGTGTTGAAATAAGGCAGATGAACATTACAGGTGATTAGTTTTTTGTGTGAAATTCCAACCGTTATTTATAATAATACATTATATATACTTGAAATATAACATGTCCAACATATCACTACAACACAAGTCATCAAAAGTTTAGGACCTATTTATGAGATATATTATTTGAAGAACTGGAGTGATTACAGTATAAAGAACAAAAGTTTTTTGAGAGACAACTCCACTAGAGGGAGTCTGAAAAAAGAACACTGGTGGGATGCCTGTATAAATATCCTATCTTGAGATAGTCCTTAGTTGTCTGTAGTGATAATTCATTATGGGAGTTTTTCTGTCATACATTTTGGGTGATCGACTATATTTGTAATCACATTTCATAATATTAGTAGATATTAAATGTCTCTGATTATCCTCAAACCATCAAGGATGTAGTCACCCATATCGGGGGATAAACATATAAAATTACTGTGTGTTGTGCTTCATTTACATTTTTTATTGCATGTGGTATAATTGTGTTTGTAAATAGGGAATATCTACAGACTCTAACATGTCAATAGGTTCGAGTAAGAAAGGGGTAAGATAAAAGAAAAGAAAAACTGGTAAAACATGTGTAGAATAATTCAACCTCCCTCTTAGTGTACCTTCAGGATCTACATGGCACTTTAATTGGAATTAGAGCACTGGTTACCCCTATGATCAGATCTGTCTTGTTGTCCTAGCAATTTGTATCTAACATATATAAAGTGCAGATTTGATTTTGAAGAAGAAAAAAAGCTGGGTTAAATGGAATGTTCATTTCTTATCTCTCTCAGTGTCAACAAGATGTTTTCTACAAAAACAATGAAAAATAGATATATAAAGAGGTATGAAATCATAGAATGAATTTAAATAAAATAAGAGGATTTATCAAAATCTAGATATAGTTATAATGGTCGTCTATCGACATTATTTTTTAAATATGTTGATAAAGATCCATTTGATAAGTACTATTCAAGAAATGATGAAGAATAGTTTATTGAACCACTTTGTGATTTTTATTCCGAAATACAAAGTTATCCGAAGAATGTTCCAATTGAAGTTGTCACTTACATATTTTAATTTTTTATGGGAATATGTGATTAAATTTAATAGATTGAAAAGGGATACGAGGATATAAAACAAGCCCTAGAAAAGTGTTTTAAAATATATAAACAACTGTAATAACTTATTTGTTTTATAGAAGAAAATATATCACTTTGGAATGAACATTTATCTTATCTTGAAGAACAATTCTAAAGAAATGTGTGTGAGAAAGAAGTTACTAGGAACATTATTATTGAGATTATTCACACACTTGAAGAGTCATAAAGCTACCATGAATATTAAGGATTCTTAGTTGAAAATTAATGACAAGGATGAGACATTCATCCTGGTATTAGAATAAAAATAATGGTATATATTGCACTATAATTAAAAATTAACTTTGATTGAAGTTGAATTAAAATGGACTATTTGTGCGAAGGATGTGGTTATGATAGTTTATAAAGAAGTGATCTAAGCATTGGATAAACTACACATAACCTCTATGAAAGTTAAATAATGTCATATATATTTTAAAAAAATAGTATAAATGAAATGAATAATTAACTACTAGAGGGAACTCAAATGCATTATGATCAATTTCATAAACTGGAGAGTCACTAGGAAAAACCTGAATGTTTTTTAAGATGAGAAAAGTTTCCTTAACTTGAAGTGTCATGAAATGGAAGTAAATTAGAAAAATTAGAAGGAAGAATAATTAAAGACTACCCAAAAGAGTGTGATGATATATAGAAATCATGTGAAGATCATAATACTTCAATGAATCTAAAATATCTTTATTTGGCGGTCATGTTCAACAATATTGAGAACATTTGGGCCAAATATTCAAAAGTAGTTGAGATAAAAAAATCTGCAAAGAGTAATTTTGAAAATAGTCTTACTTCTAAAAAAAAACTCATTCAAGTGGAAAGAATAGATTCAGATTATCTAAATATAAATAATAAGCAATCCCATTGAATTAGGCAATCCATGATTTAGAATATTTTCTTTTTTACTAATACTGTTTCATTTACAAGTACATGTTCAAAAATGAATTCTAGAAAAACTTGTATGAGGAATACTAATGATAAATATACTAAGTTATCAAAGGTGTACATGATGAGAAATACAAATTCTTGTTCCCCATAAATATCTTAGATGAGTAATAATATTATGAGAAACAAAAAATATGTCAAAACTAGTCAAGTTACATCATAGAGGATGAAATCATGATTTTTTGTCTATTGTTAGTGATGTTGAAAATTTGGGCATCAAGATATTGAATTTTGGCATAATATTTATATCCAACACAATTAATGAAGGTCATATTTTTAGGTGAGTAGATCATATGTGAAGAAAAATACTATAGAATTGAAGCATAAATTATAGTTTAAGAAGAATATGTCTATCATGAATAGATTTCAGTGTTTTGAAGACTTTTGTTATTATTACAATATATGTTCACATATATAATGAGTGTTAGTATGTACTAAACATGCACTATGAATATGTTGATATAGAGAAGAGATCAATTCAAATATAGTGGAAAATAATAAATGCGGATAAACCATTCATAGAATGTGAGGAAAATAAGTAATCTAGGACAACTATGAACACAGATAAATCATGGAGGAATGATGATATGAATGTCACACCAATGAAAATATGATTCTACTATCGAAGAAAAGGTCATATAATGGACTTTTCAAATTGGTTATAAACACCAATTCTAGTAGAATCAATCTGAAGCAGAAAAAGAAATTAATTCGAGAATCAAATGTACTAGATGATTTGGTGCATGAAATTCTAGATGTAAAAATCAAATATCATGAGATGTTTTCTAAAAAGGATAATCCTTTTATTACTATGGATTTATATTAATTGTGAGAAACTTCAGGGAATATTTCTGATAAATTCAAGCCATGGTTTCTTGAACAATATAACTACTGGAGAACAAAATAGAATCACCAATGGATTCTTATGTTAAAAATGCTACTATGAAGAATATATATACAAACAAGATGAATTCTGAGAATATTCCAAAATAGTGCTTAATCATATGGACAGAGCAGCTGGAATTGGTCAGAAATTTGGAATAGAAATAGATGAATGAAAGTGTACTACTTGTTAATGAAAAGAATCATATTCCATATAATTTGAATGATGAAGAAATCAAGAAGAAAATTCTTCCTTTAAATGATAACCCATGGAAAGTAAAAAGAGCAATCCAGATGAAATTTTGTGAATCAAAGGAAAAAATTAAACGAGTCTGTGGGTTGAGAGATAAATATTATCCATATTTCTCTAACTGAGGAGCATTAAAGAGCCACATGTTTCCCATATATTTTTTGTTTGTTTTTCATGCAGGGAATTGAAGGTAATGTATATATTAAGGCGGAGACATGAATTTATAAAACTATGAATATTTTATGACTTTTAAGATGTCCATTATCGAATATTTTTGGCATCATGTCATTTCTTTACAACATATTAAATAATATAAGATGTTACTAAGAGTTTATTTTTTAATAAGACAATTCATAATGATAAAAACTTGAATGGATATCTTAAGGGGGGTTACAGAAGATCATCTATCAGATATTACTATCCCAATTTATTTCAAATGAATATTAGAAGTTCTGGTGAGGTATGAATCTGGTAATTCTGAAATTGGCAGGAAATTGAAATCTTTCATCATTGAGGTATTTCGAATATGTTATTTCATTTTCACAATGAAAAATATGTTTAATTAAAAGAGAGATCCTGATTACTTGATGATAAAAGGAAAAATAATTTGAAAGGGGAAATAAATTCATGCATTTGAATATTTTTAATCTGTTTGTTGAGATGTATGCTGTAGATGTTTTGGAAATCCTTTGAACAACCCTTGATAATAGGTTTCAGTTATCGATGTCAAATTATTGATGTTTAATGATGTTATTGATGTTAATTTCGATAACTCTTATTTTTTAAAATATAGAATTGATTGTGTAGACTTAGAGGTGATTGATTTTAGCTCTTTGGTCAGTTTGTAGTGATTCTATCTTTCTCATATGTAAATTAGATAATATATGTCAAAAGATATGAAGATATTTATATAATTTGATATTCGGAAATGATATTTAATTCCCATACTTATAACATTGACATTATTTCCAATATAGGGGGTATTTCATTGAAATTCAAAATGAATTAGTTATTGAAAAAAATACAAAGGGGGATATTGAAGAGGCTAGGTGATTTGGTGAAGTTGAAATTTCTGTCAATAGATTGAGAATATGAAAAATTCAATGAGTGATAAATCAGATGATTTCCGAACAGGTATTTATATTCAAAAGACATGTGTCATTGATTGAATTGGGTTGTAACATTTTGTTTAATAGTGATTTGAAGAATAAACAGAATGTGTAATGCAAAAAGGATCTATTTTTCATGAATATGTTTTGGAAAGTGATTTTGGAATTTATTTGAAGAGGAATTTATATTTTGTATGTTACATGGAATTTTTCTATGTATATCTTCTTTTAAAAAATATAGCCAGAATGCAAGACATCAAAGGGAAGCACCACTCACCAATGTGGGTATCCAAGATTAACCCTCATCCAGCCAACTGCGAGGCAAGATGGTGCACATAGGTTCATTCATAGAGGGGTTCTTGTTGAAGCAGCGGTGGAGAAACCATCGTGCGGGGTGACACAATGGTAGAGGAGGGAATAAAAGATCACTGGAAAAGAACTAGTACAAGGTGGTACTAGATATTATGGAGAGATGTTATTAAGCGATGGTTGATGCGTCAATTATTATATGAAGGTGGATAAATTTAAACCATTTTGATGTGGGATCATAATTTTTAGCAGTGAATAAATATCCACCGTTGGATCTGTTTTCTCAAATTTCATGTCTCTTTGATCATTCTAGCTGTAATTCAGCTGCATGATCAACATGATCTTAAATCTGATCCATATGATCTCCATGCAGTGTCATCTTTTTCCCCAAATAAACTTGAGAGTACCTATTCACCAGGATCTCCATGGAAGCATCGACCGAAGCTCTATCCATTATCTCCTATCATCATTTCATAGTTTTTAAGATACGAGGTTGATAGAAATAATTTATTCAAATTCATTTTTATAACATAAGGAAGAAAAATCCATGACTCCACTATATACATGAGATATAAATTTTGGTGACAATGAATCTTGAAATAGTGGAATAGAAGTTGTGTTTGAGCCAATGAGGAAATAAGTCTTCTCTATGATTCTAGAAAGTTTTGAGTTGTGGTTTTTTGCCTATAAATATGGGGTACTAAGATCATTTTTGTGTTTCATTTTAATCATGTCATAGAGCTTAATTCTGATAGAGAAATATTATCATGAATCATCTCATTCGTGAAGTTTCTATTCTATTAATATTTTCATGAGGGAGAACAATATATACGACTATTCAATATGTTCCTTTCACACTCGGATAGACTTGTGATGAACTCAGTTCTTTGTAACTTGCTGTTTGTGGAAATGTTTTTGAGATACAATAATGGAGAGTTTATACTTATAATATATTAATTGAGGAAGAAATTACACACATAATACCTATTCAGGTTTGTACATGAATTATACAGTAATGGTTTGGAGCTGTGCATATTGGAAGTGTACTTCATATATGTTACTCGAAAGAGTAGTATAAAAAATGATGTGCTGTGTATAACCAATAACTTGAAACATATGATGACAAACTTGCATGTACACACTATTTGGAGTAAACATTGGACATCCAATTGTGCATGTGGTTAGTGTGATGCTGTTTGGGTTTTTAAAATGGAATTAGAAGGGCAATACATGTATTCATTATTATTCATACATAAGTATAAAAATAATAAGTGCACACATACATGCATACATTAGGTGAGTCCACATTAAAGTGAGTAGTGTATGTGATTGTGTGTATGAAAATTGGACTGTCTATGTGAAAATAATGATACAATACAATTGAAATGCACATGAAATAATAAATGAATAAATTGCGAAATGCATGAAAACATGTTCATGAATTATTTCTGAAGAAGTTAAAGTTCAATTTATGTCAATTCATTAGTGTGTAGTGTTTGAGTCTAAAGCTTAGAAAGATTGAATATCAGTGATTCAGAATATTTTTGTTTCCATGAATTCAGTGTTTAGTGAGTATGGATCCTCATGAGAGGAAGGAATAGCCCGAATAGTGTTGGACTGAGGAATATAACCATTTACAAGTGATCAATTTTAATGTGATAAAGGCTAACCATTAATTAGAAGATTACACTATGTGGACTTGAAATAGAACAAGGACAATATATCAATGCATCAGATGTTAGTGGAAGTTGAAGACCTATTCACGATAAGTATTATTTGAAGAAATGGAGGTATTCGAGTATAAAAAACATTAGATTTTTTTTTATATCTCAACTGGACAAAGTCTGTATAAAGAAAATTGTTGGGATGCCCATCTAAAGATCCTCTGAGGAGACAATCCATTGTAATCAGTTGTGATCAGGAATTACTGGAGTTTTTTTTGTTATAAATTTTTGAATATTGTCTGTATTTGTAATCAAATTATATATTACTAGTATAAATTCTATGTATCAAATTACACCTAACATAGTAAGGACGTGGTCACCCATATCAGGGGTGAACCTTGTAAAAATACTGTATTCTATACTTCATTTACTTTTAGTCTTACATGTGGTATAATTTTGTCTGTAAAAATGGGATATCTAATCAATCAAACAAGTGATGAGGTTAATTTTTAAAATGGGTAAGATAAAAGAAATGAAAAATTGGTAAAAAGTTTGTACACTAATTCACTCCCTCTCAGTGTACCAACATGATTCACTAGGAACTTCAATCTCTTGATAATTTACATCGTATTCTTATTTTATATGTTTCATGGAATACTCTATAATTCAAAAATAATATCAAGGTCAAAATAAAATTTTAATATATTGGAAATAATAAAATATAGGATGATTAAATTCTTGAAATTAGTGATTGAGAAGATTAGAAGGGAGATAAAATGAAAGAAAAAAATCATGACTCTTATCAAAAAAAATTACTGAATATGTGGAGGAAAGTATTTATGAAAAATCCAAATTAAATATTTTGAGTGAATCAAAATTTATCATTTTTCTATTTATTTTCTAATTGAAAAAGTATTATTATATGAATATTATTTTGAATGGAAAAATCATGGAATAAATTGGAACAAAAATTATATGGAAGATAAGAAATCCCCTAGTGGTAAGAAAATTTCAGTTGAAAAAAAAATAATTATATTGAGTATGACTCTACGAGAAAAATCATTAAAATATGAAAATCCAAATAAATTTAAATTTTTTTTTTTTGATATTTTGAAAAAATGAAGTTTCTTTAAATTATGATAAATAATATTAAGGTGAATAAAAATACAAAAAATATTAAATGTGATCAACATTTTTGGTATATCTTGAAAAAAATTCAAAGATCAAAAAATAAATAAGATTCATGAAGAAATACTTTTTGAAAAATAATGTTGGGAATGCATATATTCTTAAAAATTATGTTGTATGCAAAAAATAGATTAATAAATGCAATATAAAATTTTCCAAAGAACAAAATATGGTCGAAGTTCTTAATAATAAACTGACTACTAAGGAAGATGGGGTTTGTAACAATAAATCACGTTTTCATGATGTTGAAAGTAACTAAATGAATATGAGAAAAAATTTCCATATATCTGAAGATATAAAAGATGAAACATCTCAATCATCATAGAAAAATCATTCTAAAATTTAGATGAAACCTAATCCTACTAAATTGAAAAGTTTATTTGATTTTAAATATCATGAAAGAGTTAAAAGAAATGTTTAAAAAATATATTGAGAAGAAATGCGAGAAATACCTCACATTTAAACATGTGGGAAATAATTTAAATGAATAATATTCCACATTCCTGAGAAAGACAAATCCTGAAAAAACATATTTTTTATCACATAAATTTCTACAGGGAAATATCATACATTTACTGAATATCTTAATTTAGTTGATAATTATTTTCAATAGTATATATGGGAGTAATGTATATATCTATTGGTATAACATGTATCTCTCTATATATAGTCAAAAAAGGGATAGAAATAATGGAAGAAAAGAGAGAAACATTCTGAAGTTGTTGGAAGAATAAAAGGAAAAATCATCTGAGGATTGAAAGATTCTAGTACAGAACTGATTTTATTATATAGAGGATGATTTTTAAAGATTTATAGAATCTATTACATTTTTTTAATAATGTTTGAAAACTCTTACCATAAAATTTTCATATCCATGGAAATAAAATGATATTTTAATGAATAATGTTGAGGACACAAATTTTATTGTCTAGATAGTTCTAAAGGATCTAAAAATGAACGAAACATGGGTTCTGGAAATGGGGTTTTCATTAAAAAGTATAAGAGATATAAATATACTGAAATATATTGAATAATATAAAGTTAGAGAAGTTAATTTAAAACATTATAGCAATATAAAAATTAGAACAATTGAGATTTAAGGTCCAAAATTGAAATCAAAAGAATTTTTGTATATTGATGGGTTCAAAAAAATAAGTTTTAGATATTATTGTGATGATGGTAAGTAAGTGATCATTAGGAAATATACATGTATCATAATAATCCCAAAATATGAAAAAAAAATATTTTAAAAATGGGGAAGGAACAAGTGAAAATACTTTTAATATTGGAGATCTTTCTTACTCATATTACTTAAGTGATGGGGATAAAAAAAATTTCAGAATTGAATACTTTGGAATCATGTATAGGACAATATTATCACATATTCTAATGAAAATTTTGTTTGAATCCTACCACACACGAAGAGGAAAGATGATGATTTTTTATAATGTGTCAAAATTTGGATGATGGTTAGTGGAAAACATATGAATACTGAAATTCCATCCAATAGACCTATTGATCAAATTCACTAAAATATTTTTGGGATAATGTGACATAAATAAAAAAAATTATCATTATTTCATTACATTAATTGAAAAATAGACTTGGATGAACACCATAATGTTCATGAAACATAAATTAGTGGTTGTAGAGATTTTTATTTATCTTAGAAGATAATTTGAAAGAAATATGGGTGTTTATATAGTAAATATGAGAACTAAAAATGGAAAAGTCTATATGAGAAATTCTATTGAACTCTATCTAATGAAAAATTTAATCACAATTCAATAAAATACTTTAGACACTCCTAAAAAAAGGAGTTACAGAAATGAAAAATAGATGTTTAGTCGAAATGTGAAGTATTATGATGGATAAATATTAAAATTATAATTTTTTCTAAATAGAAGAGTTTATTACTAATATTCATGTCCAATTTAGATGTTAGTTTTAGAAAGAATCTAAAATCATTCCCTATCAGATATGGTGTAGTAAATAATCTTCAGTGGAATCTTTAATGGTTTTTTTGGATTCCATGCCTTTATAAGAAAAAAAATATGGATCATGGAAGAAATAATTGAGGAATGAATTTTCATTTGATATTTATCAAATGTAAGAAGTTACATTTGTTGGAATAAAAGTATACAAAAGTTTTTGGATTATTTTCATTTGAAATTTTTTGAAAATAAATATTCCTTAATTAAAGTTGTTGATGATGTTATAGATGTCTGAGAAAAAACTTCCAACAATAGTTTTAAAAATGATTTTTAATTTGAGCCAAAACATGTAATAATTGATTCACATTAGTCTGTTGATATATAAAATTAAATAGGAATAAAATTTAAAAAAAATTCAACTTTACATAAATAAGTTGAATCGCAAAACATAATTAAAAAAACCTTCATTGTAGACTAGAAAGAAGTTAAAAATTCATAATTCGAAATCACTTATCTCACAGGTAGAATTCAAATCAATTTCAGAGGTGGATAAATATAAGTAATGGGTACAATTGATGAATGAGGAGTTAGATAATTTTGATAATAATGACACCTAGGGTCTTGTTAAAGGACTAGAATTAAATAATATTGTAGGTAAAATATATGTCAAGAAAAAAACTAAAAAAACATGGATATAATTCATAAAATAAAGAATGTCTCTTAATAAATGTTTATTCATAGGTGTAAGGTCTTTGTATTGGAGAAACGTTTTCTCCTATTGTACAACATGAAACTAAAACAATGTTCTTGGTGGTTATAACACATTATTATGACAAGGTTTAGTTTTATGTATGCTAAGTTGAATTTATTAAATAGATAAATTTAAGAAGATGTTTACATTGAGAAAACTATAAGGTTATTACTTGTTAAAAATGGAAATATGGTGTATAAGATGAAGAAATAAGTATATTGTTTGAAATAGCCCCCCCATGGAATAAATCTCCAAACCTGATAGTTTCATGAAGAAATTGATATTTTCTTATGGAAAAGTTTATAGTAACCAATATATTAAGAAAATGATCATAGGTACCCATATTATAATTATCTAAATTGATGGTATAATTTTCTCAGAGGATAAGGATAATGATTGTATAGAGTTTTCTAATGAAATGATGAAAAACAATGAAATGTTAATGATTTGTGAGTTATGTTTTTTTGACATATAAGTTCAAAAAAATGAATAATGTATCTTTTTATCACAAGATAGAAATGACAAGATGTTAAACGGAAAGTTTTTATGGTGGTTTGTAATGAACTTTCTACTACCATTTCTATTGGTATGAATATGAGTAAAGATGAATCTGGGAAAATTTTGAATCAAAAGAACTTATGAGAGATGAAAAAAATCATTCATTATCAAATAGATTCATGGGAAGGCATTTTATATGTTGTTACATAGATGAATGATATCAGTGTGATCCAAAGGAATCATATATGTTGGAAGAAAAAATAATACTCATGATTGTTAAAGGGACATTATCTTATAGAATATTGTATAAAAGAAGTTGTCACATTAACTATCTCGGATTCACCAATACTGATTGGGATTGATATTTTTGTTATAAAAAGACAAAATCAAGAGGAAAATTTTCCTATAAATAATTTCATGTGATCTTTTATAGTAAGAAATGATGTTTTATAATTATGAATACTGCTTAAAAATAATACTTTTCAATCACCGATTATTGTATGCAAATGTTATGTATAAATGTTTATCTAGGAAATTTAATAGTAGATGTTTGAAAAAATTAATTTTTTTTTATAATTATAGTTTCACTGACCTTCAAGAATATCACATACAACTTTAGTGATCAAGGAAAATTGATATTATGTATCATTTCATAGAAGATAAATTTACTGGTAGAGATATTATGGTTGATTATATTTTTAAATAATTTTCAAATTACTTCTATTTCCACCAAATTTGTTCTCAGGGAAATATTTGTGGAATTGAGACTATAAATACATGTTCATCCTCATCAAATAACTTTATAAAGACCATTATAATGTCCCCCACCATGCTTTAGATTATGTTGAAAAAATTGGTGAGTAAGGATAGTTTCATAAAAATAAGTAGAATTATTTCTATATGAATTTAAAGCTATTTTTATCATAATATAGGGGATAATATAAAATTTATGGGGAGTTTATATTATCAATTACAAAACATTACTTTTCACCAAGGGATAGAATTCATTAAAAATCAGTTTTTATTCAGTTGTGTGGTTATAGGGAATTCTCTATGAGAAAGGTTGTGATTTGATAAAAGTTGAGAAAAATTGAGAAAAGAGTTTCTTTAAAAAATATATGTTGAATGTTGTTGTGAATTTTTACAAAAAAAATATAAAGTGGGATATTGAAAATCCTTTGGGAAGTTGTTATAACATGTTTTGTATTTGTTGACAACATATTTTTTAGAATATTTTTGTTTAAAATTTGAGAAATATTTGATTAATGATATTAAGAAACATTACCCTAAAAAGGATGAGAAACTTTTATAATAATTTTATAAAGTGGGTAAAGGATTGTTTACCTTAATAAAGCTATGAAAAACTTTAATATAGTTAGATGATGCTAATATATTCTCAAATTTACAAAACATCATGAATAAATTTAGGATCAAAGATAATGTTTATTCACTTTTGTACAAAGGGATAAAACCATGAATGAATTTATTAAAAAAAATCACTAGACACATATCACCAAATGTAGACCACTAGAAAAAGACCAATGGAAAAAAAAATTAAATAAATATTTGTAAGACGTTTTCACAATGTCAATTTATAGAAAATACCATTACGTAAGGGTAAAATTTTATCAGTTTCATAAGGGTATTCTTTGAATAGTGGAAGATACCTAATGTTAAAATTCATTTTTCATTAACTACTTAAAGGAAACACATATGAAATGTAAGGGTAGAATGACCATTGAATTATTGTAATTGATGTATAGTCCATAAAGTAAGCTGATAGAAATACTAGATAGATTATAGTTGATGTTACAAGATGAAAATTTTTATGAAGTAGGAATGTTTTAGTTTGAAAAATGCTGTATAAGTTATAAGAATCCTTAAGGAAAAAATAGAACAAATATGTGATAAGATTGTTATTTGAGTGGATTTATAGAGTTTAAACGACCATGATGATAGAATAAACATTCTAAAAAAAGTTACTAGATAGAGAAAATGGGAAATGTAATTGTTGTGACCTAACCCCCAAAGCCTAGATCTGGTGTCTACTACTATTAAATTTTCATGATTACAAGGAAAAAATCCTGATAGACTGAAGGGTTTTGTATTCATACTAAACTGGATAAATACACGTGTCTTATATTAAAAATAAACACACTAATTACAACATGTTTTTCAAGGATAATAAATTTATATCATTTAGCATATCCTTGCATATATTTATCAGTATACTTATTAAATTTATAAGTAAAGGAAAAAACAAGGGTGAGATTAAATTACCAATAAGGGTTAAGCATAGTAGAAGCAGTAATGATTTAATGATAATAGTAAATATAGAAATTCAAATAAATAACAAAACATTCCATTCAAATAACTTTATTAGGAGTAATCAATATAGAAAGATAAGAAACTATAACATGTGATATTTTATCAATAAAATTATAATTAAATACATCAATAGATATTTGGATAGAATAATATCATTGATAATAATAATAAATGAATTCTCAATAAAACAAATTCTCAATTATTGGATTTTTTTCCTATGAAAATGATACTTGTATAGTCAAGATCTATTCTCAAGATAGTTAAAATATATGTCTAAAAACCCATATATTCTTCTCAGAAATAAACTCGAATGGTTATATCCAAGTAATTTTGTCTCATGAGACTACCAATGCACCATGTGGTTTACAATAAACATTCCCCATCTCATAGGTCTTTCCGTAATAGGTCCCCAACCCTAGGGCTTGCATTAACTGGTCCCCAACCTGTATAGTGTATGTCCAAATCATTCCATGTATATCGAATAATTTATTTAAAGAAATAATGTTCCTTATCAAATATCCGTTTTGACCAAGGGATACAAATTTATCAATATTTCCATAATCAATCAAATAACTATCAGGGTAATTACTATTTGTGAAAATGGTAAATGATTCAGGAACTGAACATAACCATGATAAATCATATAGATAATTAAGTAAAATTAAATGTTTAATGATCACCGGAAATTGAATATTTTAAGGGGACACAAAAATGAATATAGGATATGAATGAAAATACTATCCCTATCAAAAGAAATCATAAAACAACCAATGAATGAATAAGCATGGTATTAATAAAACATATCCCATATAGAGTAAAATTAATGGATTCTCTTATTGATTAATTTAAATGCTATTAAAAGATCATTTAAAAAAATTAAGGTGAAAAGAAATTTTTTTTTAAAAAACAATTTCTATATAAATCACTTTTCAATTTTTTTTTAAAAAAATTTATCCATTTCATATTTCAAAGAAATATTCAATGAAGGGATTTTAGTTAAATCCATACATTTCATACATTGTTAAAAGTGTATTCATTTGGCAGAGTAAAAAGGCCATAGAAATTTATTATTAAAAAGTCAAGAAGAAGATTAATTTGAAAACATTAGTAAAAAAAGGGAAAAATTTTCTTTAAGGAATAATTTTGTAAATGTTAAATTATTTATAAAACCTTCTCCTAATACATTATTTTTAGAGGAAACTATTCTCTCTAACTAATGAGAGAAATAAATTTTGGTTTTCTTAAAAAAAAATCTAAAATCATTTTATTAAAAAAGAGTGGAAAATTGTAATATTACTTGAAAAAGTCCATGAATAAACATACTTATATAAAATTAAAAAGTTTATTGAAAAATGATATATTAATTTCATCTCATGGATATTCAAGAATAAATAATCTCAAACAAAATGAGACTGTGATGTCAACCCTTGAAAAGACATTAACATTGATGTGAGAATCAATCAATAAATAGATTATGATTGTCAAGTTTAAATCCACATAAAACATTTGGAAAAAAATAATATGTAGTAAAAATTTATTACACAAATAATCTTATAATATTAATTATAATGAAGATGTAATATAACCCAAAGAAAAGATATTGGGTTATAAAATTCCGTAGCACTTAGTAATTTTTAATTTAAATCCCCATCGAAGAAATAATTAAAAATGAACCTAAAAATACCATGAATATAAAATGATTCAAGATTTAATATATCAAAATGGGAAGTAGATACACCCAAAAAAATAAACAAGTAGTTAATACGACATTTATATCACAATTGAAAAAAGGGAGATGAAAATCCCCTAAATTGCATGTCCTTTTGGGTGAAATTCCATTAACGTAATGTTTAAGGGGTTTAAACATGTTACTAACATGTTGAAGAACTATATTAATATTTATTACATTATATATGATCATCTAATAATATCATATTACTAATTTTTTAGTAGTATTATATTATTTTCAATATTTCGGGTGTTAATTGCCTAATATCCCAATTATGTTTTTACTTGTTACTTGTTGTTACTATTAATTAGATTATGATTTCATCATATATAGAATGTAAACCATTAGTTAATTATCATAAATATTCATAATGTATTTTTTTATAATAATTCATTATGTTTGGAGATAAGAAATGAAATGAACCATTCATGGAGATAGTGGACCAAACGTACGTATGAATGCTACATCCATTAATTTATTATATTAAAATAATGAAAGTAAAATGATATATATGTATATTATATGTCCATGTTTATATATATGATATATATTTCACATAGGCTTAAAAAACCAATCTTTTATATGATCCATGTGTAGTGTTAACAAACCACATCGCATTGAGGGGGAAGTAATCCACACTTCTACAAATGATGTTATCATATTTACATAAAATAAAAAATATAACGGTATATGTTATATAAAAAATTACCAGAGAGTAAAGAAATTATTAATATCATATATAAATATTTTGCCCATCATAATTCCAAACCATGATAGGTGGTCAAGGAAAAAATAATGACATCATTTTTCAAGGTAGCATTTCACTGTACACATATACAGTAAGTTTATTACCCATTATATGGAAGAGTGTGTAAGTGTAGGTAAAACTCATAGAATAAAAATATATATGTTTATTTATTATATTTATTCTATTATATAAACAATATAAAAAAATAATTTGATGGATTGAGAAGCAAATGAATAAAAAGTGATCATTGGAAAACATTACCTCTTAATCGAGAAACTACTTTTAGTTTTCACCAATATGGATTTAGAGGTGTAGGGAACTAGGAGGGGTGAGTGACTTTTTATTGTGGAGGAGGAGTGGGATTCTTATAATTTTTTAAAAGGGAATTCCAACCATGATTTTACAATGTCATGTGGCTCTAATAAGGGACCGAATTCTAGAAATGAGAGGATAGGGTCAAAATATATCTAGACTATAGATTTTGGAAAATTGTATAGGTCATTTGGTCCCTTAAGTTTATGTTTGAACCCGTTTTGAAGATAATTTTACTCGTAATCATTTTAATTAATTTTTAACTATATTCAATATTTTTTTTGAAAAAAACTATGTTAACCATATTAGAAATTATAAATAATGAGTATTAAAAACATGGAATACATTTTTTTAAATTTAAATCATAGAAGTGGAATAAATTAATTTAAATTTAATCTCACAGATGGGATTACAAAGCGAGTTTTTAAATTAAATTATTCCAAAGTATGTTATATTTTATATATTCAATTTTAATGTGAAAATGAATTTAATAAACTAAATTAGATTAATTGATATATAAGTGATATAATTTTAATTTACAATCAATTTAAAATAAAATTTTACCTTATTAAAAAATTAGATGAGAATGATGTTTGGAATTAATATTCAGTAATTTTGTCTATTCATTAAAAAAATTAAACTCAAAAAAATACAAAATAATCAAACTAAGGTAATTTTAAAATTTCTATTAAAAAATGATGTTTATTTTTAAATATAATATTTAAAATAGTGCAATGAATTTTATTTAATATCAATTCTCCACTAAAAAGAGGTTAAATTGGATTTTTTAATAAAATTACATTTTAAGTGTAAAACACAACTTATTATTATGTTATGGATATAAAATAAATTGGATTAATATAAAAATATTATATTGAATATATAACACATATATTTTATTAATATCATTAAATAGTTGTAATTATATTAATTTATTAGGATAAATCACCTTTGTGACCAAAATATATTTCATTATATTCAATTGGTTTTTATATTCATTTATTATTAATTCATAACATTGGAATGCATTTTATTTTTATATAAACATATATTATTATAATATACATAATATTATTCCAAATATCTAATTTAATGGCTAGGTTATATATTAATATATTAAATAATAATGTTTTCTTATTTTATTGTTGTTTGGTTAAAATCGATCTTTCATGGAACACATATTATTCAAGAAACTCATTTTTGGGTGAGATGCATGTTAACTTAGTATTTCATGCATTAAAGGATATATAATGGGTTAATTTTATTAAGTTTATTAAATATCTTATAAATTTTCCAGATATTACATTCCCTTATGTGCTTAGTGTTGTTTGTCACACATGTTATTGAATGCAATGCTCCAAATTTTAATTTCAGGGTGTTACATTCTCCCATCATTTATTAAATTGCATCCCAAAAATTTAATCATGATATTGGAACTAATTTTTTTTATATTTCATACATTTAAATCCCTCATCATAATAATATTTATTAAAACATCCTCTAGAAAAGAGAGAATGGGATGTACAAAGGTCACATGGAGTAACAAATAACTAGGTCTCTAAGTAGAAGAAAATTAGTTTCAAGTAGAGATACATACATGGTGGAAAAGAATAAAAATTAAAAAGGAGTGATTTGGGTCATCAATAAAAAACAAGTCAATAATCAATGGAGTGTTTAGAGTCTCAAATCCATAAATCTATGAAGATTCAAAATACCATCGGTTCAACAAAAAATAAGGTGTTAGGATTACATTTTATTTCCTGATAATTTTCCGAATGTTAGGTAATTCATTCAATGCCTAAGGATATGTAGAAGTACATTTACTTAACCCACACACACACAGATATATATATATAAACACACTTATCATAATATTTTGTTCTTTAATCAATTTATTATTCAACTATTACTTAAAGAAATGGATATCCAATAAATAAATTTGATTCCTAATGCACTAAAATAAAATTTTAAGGGGCCATAAGGAAAATAAAACATGTATTTATGTTTGCCTTTAACTATTCTACAAAACTAATATGGTTAATAAATTAATCTATAAACCTTAAAATCAAAACTATTAATTTATCATTAATATTTAATTGTCTAACTGATTAACTAAAAACAATGACATAATAAACTGTAGATTTTGTAAGTCAGTGGTTTTCTATAAACTCAAATCATCCTTCAGTATTGGGTACAACTCCCACGACCATTACCGATTTGATATGTCATCACCTAAAATACAAGATGAAACTTTCAATGACTATATTAATAAATATTTTGGAAATACATGAAATTTAATCATTAAATAACCTTTTAACTAATTTTTTCAATAAAACCTCAATACACAAATAATTCATCCATTTATTTATACGTAGGTCCTTCCTTGGACTATAATTTATCTTTTAGAAGACATAATTTCATAAAAAAACCATAGTGATAACATCAATTATCATATTGTAAACACCATATACAAATTTTAGGATTCCTAAATATTAACACATTATATTAAATATAAGACACCTTAGGTTTAAAATGTACTTTTCATTGTTGTTATTTATTAAAATCCTTTAGAATGGTTTGTAAAAAAAAGTTAATTATCCTAAGCATATCCCCTAGGATTTTCAAACGAGGTGTGTGGTAATGTCTGTGTTGTGTACTAGGTTATTGTTAAGTTAGTCCTGATGTACCTTGTCAGAGTTATTACCTATAGGTATATCTAGGCTGAATCTATGTCCACTTGAAGTATCTATACAATGATATATTTCGAGTAAATCATATAATCTCTATCAAACTGAAACATTACAATGTTATTATCTATTTATCCTCAAATTATATCATATGGTCATATTATCCAATATATTTTTCTTAATTATAGTTCCAATTTTTTCTATTAAACATCATCCAAAACCAACTGTAGTGACCCTACCTCAGTAAGCCTTGAGCTGGTGGCTACAACCATTAAATTTGCATGATTAAAAGGAATCGAATCCCGAAGGAAAAAAGTGTTTAATAGTCTTGGTAAAAAAGATACTTACATGAGTACTGTATTACAAATAAATACAATAATTACATCATATCTTTTTTATTTTAAGGATAATTACTATATTACACCTAGTTTATCCTTGAATATTTTTCATAGTATACTTCTTGGATTCCCAGGGAAAGGGAAAAAAATAAGGGTGAGCTAAAATGATCAGTAAAGGTTATGAATAGTGTAAGTAATAATGAATCAATGCGAATAATAAATATTTGAAGGTAAATAATTGAAATAAAATTCCATTAAAATGATAATATATGGTGTAATCAATATGGAAAGGTATTAAATAGAAACACATTCCATTTAATCAATAAAATGATAATGAAATGCATCCATAGATATTTCATTACAATAATCTGTGGGATAATAATAATCAATGAACTATCAATTTCAGAGGATGTTTTGAAAAAATAATGGTGGGTAAATCCACTCATTCCCTACATAGTAAAAAGAGCATTCCTTTATCATTGTAAAAATCGTAAAAAATGTATTTTTTGAAGGGTGATAAGAAGATTCATTTGAATAAATACGTAAAATACAAAAAGAGTAAGCATTTATTTAAGAAATCATTTAGGAAAGGTTAAATTATTTTTTGGATTTTTTTCTTTAGAAAATATGGTTTTTAGAAGAACCTGTCTTCTTGACTAAAGATTGAAATGAAGTTGGGATATCTGAAAAAAATTCCTAAAAAATATTCAGTACCATAGAGTGGAAATTGCTACTATTAATTATAAATGGTCACAAATAACCAAAGTAGAATAAAATTAATGGTTTTATTGAACAATGATATAATAATTTTATCAAATGGAAATTAATGTATAAATAATCCTAATAAAATGAGATTTTGAGGTAAACCCTTGAAATGACCACAATGTTGGTGTGAGAATAAATCAATTAATATATCATGTGTGTGAAATGTAAATCCACAAAACGAAATTAAATAAAAAAATAGATATTAAAAATGGATTACATGCATAATTGTAGAATATTAACAACAATTATGAAGTTATATAACCTAAAGAAAAGAAATTAGGTTATGATAGTAATTACAACTTGGTAAATTTTAATTGAAATCCATTTAGAAGAAATAATTATAATTGAAACTGAAAATTCTATGAAGGAAAAATAATTCAGGATATAATATATCAAGATAGGTAGTATATACACCACCGAAAAGAATTAAGTGGCGAATTTAAAATTCTCACAGATGTAAAAAGTGAGTTAAAAATTCATTATCTTACATTTACTTTCAGGTGAACATCCTTTAATATCATATATAAGGGATTTATACATGTTACTAACTTATTATAGAACCATATTAAATTTTATTTTACCCTATATTATTTTCTTATAATGTCAAATTTCTCATTTGTTAATTTTTTAGATAGGTAGAGATGAATCCCTATTTTTTTTATCAAAATTCAGAGAACAAAGTAATGAATGGAAAGGTTATTACAAGGAATTGATTCATTAATTGAGGAGTCCCATGTTTTTCCATGAACTTATCATAAATATTGTGTTATTCTTTATGGAATTATATCTAATGAGTTCCTCACCTATGCCCTCAGCCTTGACCCCTAGAGAAATGATCAAGTATTGTTGAACTTGCTTGAGTAAAATTACAATGTCAAAATCATCCGATCTCAGATCTTATAACTGATTCTACTCCTTCTTAGAATTCCAATAATCTTGTCTGTATACCCGTCTTTGAATTCAAGGATGATTTCCCAATTTCAATGATTTGGTTTCTTAATAAGAATCCAATGAATCATATTATTCTATAGTAGAATTGTGTTTCACCTTTGGAGTAATTCCCTAAAATCTGGCTCGTCCTGATCTCTATATTGTATCATTGGATATTGAACCATTTATTCTAGATGTTTCAGATTTTCTATGGTGTGCACTTCAAGGACATTAAATAATTATGGAGAATTTACTTGAATTTCGCTTGAATAATCCAGTTTTTTTATGGAATCAAAAAATAGAATACTAATATTTATAAGAACAGTATCTTCAATTTGAGATAGACATGAAATAGGAGACTTGGAATTATTTTAAAGAACCATTCGGAATCCTTCCTTGTCAACATATGCCTTGGTTGTAGATTTATTCTTTATTTCATGGATTTTACCTTCATCTAAGAAATACTTTGGTCACATAGTTGTCCCTTACTTTAGAGAGTAATATCCTTAAATAAATTGTGGTTTACTTACATCATCATTAGATTTGGAAGATATAGATTCCAAATACCATGAAAGTATAGGCGGTGAATCTTGCTTAATAGCGCAATGTCTGGCAGAAACAATCTGATCAAACAAATTATATCTAGATTCCATAAAAGGCACCTGATACATAATCAATTTTTTACCTTGTATGGGATTCAGAATATTACATTTTTTACCTTCACACTATCTATAAAAAATTCCTTATTCTAGAAAAATCATTGGATTAACAAAATTTTTAACAGTTTCTTCTTCTACGAGTTGAGTATTATCCGGACTATCAATCTACGTGACATTAATACTATGTGATGCATTACCAATCTGAGAGGAGACATCAAATATTTCTTTATGATTTTCTATAGCCTTACTGGAGGGCTTAATAGACACTAATAACATATCAATGTAATAGGGGAAACCCTTTCACCCATACATTTAATGTCTCATACTTCGGAGAATATATGATCCTCATCCAATTGAGTGGGAACATCCTTGGAAATATCCTCCCATGATTTTCTATTAAAATGCACTTCATATGTCCACATATCATCAGATTCTCAATTAATTTTTTAGAAGTAGAATAGTGGAAATCCATTGGATTATCATTCAATGATCTTCTAGTCTTCACTTCTTTCATTCATCTACAATTTTTATATTCATGCCCCTTCCGGATACAAAAGTCCCAACAAGTATCTTGCTGGTAATTCTCTAGATTGTACCTAATGATTTTCAATGACTACAAAATAATGGATGATTCTAAAATCCAATAGATAACTCAATGTTGTAATACAATGTGTACATAGTCACATGATCCACTGGTGTTAAATTATGATCAATTCTAACTAGAAAATGGGTAAAGAGGCCAATGTGAGCATCCTCTTCTACTAAGTCTAGTTTAATTATTAAACCGATTATTAAAAAAACATAGAATAAAATTTGAGGATTCAATAGATCTAAAATTAACCATATATCCAAATCAAGACTAGGGCCTTGAACATCAAAAAAATATTGAGGCTTTTATTCCATTTTTAAGGCTATTCAGTCCATATTTGAGATATATTGGTCTGATCCCCCTCAATTTTTGATTTAGTTTTTATGAAAGAAATAAGATGTGAAAAAATCCATGCCATATGGGAATACACTTCCAACCATGGAAGCCCAAAGCATAAGAAAACCTTACAATAACATCATCTGTTTTCCATGATTTATGACCTAATAGAAGAACCATTCATTTACGATCAAATATTCAATGTTCATGATCCTATTGAGAACATGGTCTTTATTAGAATGGATTAGGGTACAATTACATTGTTTAAATATTCATTCAAAAACCCAAACAATTTCAAAGTTAAAATAATAAGAAAATACATTCTCAACCTTCCCTGATTTCATCTTTCTCTGACAATGAAGTGATGATGTCGAGGACCAATCTCTTTCAGCTATAGCTTTATGAGAGTTGAATCTACCTTGTAAAAGAAAAAATTCATCCATTTGATATTATATGATCATATTCATGGATGAATACCCAAAATTCCATCAAAAACCCTAAAGAATAGATCTTGAAGCCTCCCCACCCATTCTTTATTATCTTACTCATTTTTTAGTAATCCTTTATTATTTTCACTATTTTAGTTGTCGATTGACTAGTTTCTCAAGTATGTTTTCACTTGTTACTTGTTATTTCAATTAAATAGATCATTATTTAATAATTTAATGAAATTAAACCATGATTTAATTATCATATATATATTCATTATATATGTATTTATAATAATTCATTTATGTTTGGAGATAATAAATTAAACTTACTATTCATGGAGATGGTAAACTGCACATATATATGAACACTACATTCATTTATTTTTCATATTAAAGCAATGGAAAGAAATTTATATATATGTATATAATAATTCTAGTATTATATATATGTCATATATTTCATCGAGGTTTTATAAAATGATCGTATATATGTTCTTTGTATTTTTTGAAGGAATCACATCTCTTTGAGGGGGCGTTAGTCCACACATCCACAAAAATTTAATATCATATTCATACAAATTGAAATGAATAACGGTATGTGTCATATAAAACTTACAGAATCATAATGAAATTATAAATATTATATATATCATATATAAAAAGTGTGTTCATCATAATTCTCAACTATTAGAGGTGGTATATGAAATATAAAGGACATCGTTTTTCGAAGAGACAGTTCAATGTAAATAAAAACAATAAGTTTATTACCCATTATATGGAAGTGATTTTAATTATAGATATATATATTATAATAAAAATATCTTAGTATATTATAGATAACTATTTTATTATATAATAATGATATCTAAAAAAAATAAGAATTTTAGAATTGAATGAAAAGTGATTATTGGAAAAAAATACCTCTTAATCAAGTAATGAATTTTTGTTTGAAGTAAAGGGTTTCCTTAGATGGATATTTTACCAGTGTTAGGTTTATAGGAATATTTTAGTTATGTTTAGTAGTTATTTTTAAATATCTTGGTCTAGCATAAGTGTTTTGATAGGTGTGAGGAATTGGGAGGGTTGAGTGCCTTTTTATAGTGGAAGAGGAGTGGAATTCTTGTAAAATTTTGAAATGGAATTAAACCCATGTTTTCCCTATGTAAAGTGGATCCAATAATGAACTACATTAAATTTGAGGTATTATAGGGTCTAAATATGGTCATCTAATTGGATTTTTACAAGTGTCTTGGTCATTTTGTCCCTTATTTGAAGGTTTATTCCAAAGTTAAGCTAACTTTCCTCTTAATCGATGTATTTAACCTTAATTAAATTCAATAACATTTTTTTTCAAGAAAAAAGTTGACCTTTTTTGAAATTATACATTATTCTGATACCACATATGTAATCAATTTTTTTTTTAAATTTCAATAATGGATGTTGTAGAAATTAATTTAAATTTAATCTATTAGACAGGAGGAGAAAACATGTTTTTAAAGTAAAATGTTCAAATGTTTTCTATGTTTTTTATATTTAATTTCAATCATTAATTTAATAAAATGAAATAAATTGGATTAAATTATATATAAGTGATATATTTTGAGTTTAAAAACAATTTAAAATATTATTTTACCATATTAATAAATATGAAGAAAAAAAAATACTTTTGAATTAAAATATAGTATTTTTCACTATTCATAAAAAAATAAAACTCCTCCTAAAAAATCACCCTAAGATAATAATAATGTTCTTATTTCAATTATTAAAGTGTACATTGACATAAATGATTCAAATTTTTTACTAAAATTGGTTTTAAAATAGGTTCTCCATTAAAAGGCTGTAAAATTGACTTTTGAGAAAATTACCATTTTAAGCATAAAAGTAGATTTATTAATATGTTATACCTATCAAATATTTTGTATTAATATAATTCTTTTTATTGAATATATAAAATTTATGTTTCATTAATATCATTCACTAATTGTAATTAATTTAATATTTTAGGATAAAAAACCATTGTGTTCATAAAAGGATTTCCATTATATTATATTGTTTTTATATTCACTTCTAACTAATTGGAAACCTATGAATTCATTTTTTATTTTTATAAAGCATATATTTTAAAATTTTAGTTAATAACATTCATATAATATAATTTGACATTATGTTAATGTCTTATTATAGTAAATAATAATGTTTCATGATTTTTTTTGGTAAGACTCAGTATTGCATATAACGCAAGTCCTTAAAGAAATTCATTATTGAGTGTGATGCACACTAACTCAATATCATGTGCATTGAAAGATATATAATGGGTTGATTTAATTAATATAGTAATTGTGTTATAATGTTAGAGTATATTTTATTCCCTTATGTGATTGATGTTGCATGTCAAACATGCTATTGAATACAATGTTCTTAATTTATAATTTTGCGGTATTACAATGCTCATTAAGAGAAGTATTTAAAAGACAGAATAGTTTAATTCAATATATATTTATTTAGTTTATTGGGTAGTGGGTGATTATGGTCATAGATATATACATTGTATGTTTTTCTAAAGTAAATGTTTTTGTTACAGGCTATGCGAGTTTTGAGGTATAAAATTTATGAAATGAGCTGATAAAGGAGGAATATTGGATCGATTCCATAAGATAAATATCCATTGGATGAATATGAATTAGTAGAAAATATATCAGACATATAAGCATAATAACATAATAATGTCATCATACATATGATTTTGAGATTCTTTTTGAAGAGTATCAGTGTGGCAGGCTGATTAGGAAGAAGGAAGAAAGAGCAAAGACATATAGAATGTTCTCAATAAAGTCCTCAAAAAAGTGTTTTATATAGATATTTTTATGACCTATAAATAAATTTATAAATCCACTAAACATGGATGATACTATACTTATCTATCAATGTATTATTATCTATATATGATATGAAATATTGCATATTTTTATTAACACTTTGTTTAAGGAATTTTGAGGAAGTTTGGAAAGGTCATGTTTTTATGAAGTTTTATGTTTGTTCTAGAATATTTTAGAACACTCTCAATGGCTTGGGAATCTTTCAATGAATTGATATTGAGTGTGAAATTAATTTTAATTCTTTAAATTTATCAAATAAGGGTATACATAAAAAGGGTGTTAAATTATATCAATAATAGAACTATTTATTTGTAATAAAATATTAAAAGACGATGTTTTTAGAGAAGTATGAGTTTCCAACTAGGTTAAGAAATAGTTTAACTTGTAGAAAAAATAACAGTGATTTAGGGGAATTTGTTAATGGATAGATGTTCCTATTTTTATTAATGGATATAGTTATTGAGGTGTGAAATTGGTTAGAGGGTACTTATTGGTATTTTGGGATAGATATTTAGAGAAATATATCAGGTAGAGTCATCATACAGATTATAACAAATAGACAATAATTTTTTATCAAATAGAGACTCTAAAAAATATGTGAGTTAAAGTATTTTTTACGATATAAAAAACATAGAAGAGAATAAAAATTTGGGATTTGAATCATATAGAGTATAATGGATGAATGTAGGACACACTCGATGGACACTCAAAATATGAGGTAAATTAAATGTACAATTTAAAGATGGTATCTTTGGGAGTAGGTTACAATGTTTCTTATATTCTTTTATCTCATTAATAATATGAAAACCATTATAACTTATGGGATTAAATATAGTCCTACCTTTAAGGAGATATAAAGAGTCTAATTGAAGTGGTCACATTGTATTCTGTATTAAATTATAGTTATTTTTGATGGAGTAATTGGTGTTTCCAAGGAAAGTATGCAATCACCCATATAAGGTGAGAACCTTGTAAATCATTAATACCTTAATTTAATTTATTATTATTTGAGGATTGATATATTATTATAAATAGTTAATATAGTTAATATCTCAAATATTTTTCAAGGGATAATTTACGAGAATTGATTTTTTAAAAACATAAACACTGATTTACCCCTTCCCCTTTTCAAGGGGTCTCATGATCCTATGTAACATATGATGAATTTAATTTTTTTATAAAAACCTAAATTTTTTCGGTTTGAGTCTCATATTCTAAATAGTAATAACTATCCACATAATTTTTAAAAACATTACATGTTGAATTGTTAGCACAACAAAGGTTAGTAGAGTAAAAATTATCATTTTTTGTAATCATAAAATAATATAAAATCACCTTTAAAAATAATAAATTTATCAATATAAAATATAAAATTTATGTAAGCATCACATAAATGATAAATTAAAATAATTTTTTTTATAATACTTAAGGATATAACACATTCTTAATTGTAGCATAATTTTAAATACCAATTTCAAAAAAACCTTTAACCATTCCTTTGTAATTGTGTCGAAACGTGACAGTGTCTCCATAACATATATTTTATGGAATTTAATTTTATGGGTCTCCTATAATATTTTAAGATAACACATTTTACATATACTATTCATATTTCATGAAATTACAAAGTAATATTTCTTGAAAAATAACATTGTAGATATTTTTTGTACCCTTGAAACATTGTTCTAACAAGATCAACAAATAAATTTTTAGGTATGCATATAGATATTAGACAGTTATAAATTAGAATTACAAGAGATAAATATATATGAATATATTACCTAGTATGTCTAAATGTTTATTTTAATATAATATATCATTCATTACAATATTTTCTTTTATCATTACTAGGAAACAAATAACTGCTATTATAATATTTTTTAATCTTTTTAAAAATAAATTCCTGTACATCTATGAAAATTGGATATCATAGCCAACACCATTTTTCATTCTATTTGTCTTGTCCAATGACATTATATTTTCATAAATTTCTATTCCATTGGAAAAAATTTTAAATGATTAATTAAAACATTAAATCTCTTTCTTTAGATTTCCATTCAACTTATAAAAATAATTCAAAGTCCTCAACATGTTTTTCACTAAAACAAGAAATAGTTTTCTTTATATTATCATAATTATGAGAAATAATCATGTTTTACTCAACTTGTTTCTTATTATGTCATTTCATATCCTTATAAAACTAATATATTTTAACAATATATTTTTTTAGTTGTTTAATATTCTTATTCATCACTTCAATATTATTTTTATAAACATTAGATTCAATATTTGAATAAAATTCAGAATCCAAATAAGAATTACTATTATTAGTTATATATTCAATTAAACACAAGTTATAAAATTCCTTCTTAGTTTTTAGTTTTTTCACTTAAATCAGATTCTTTGGTGAAACTTTATCCAATAGGCAATTTTTTTCTATCTCCTTGAATGTTTTATCAGTTTATTCATCTTTTAATATCAGACATTATGACTTGATAGAGAATTTTATCTTATATTCACAACATGTGAGATCTCATGTATTATAATTTGCACAATATTTCTTATTTTCTTTATGAAAATACCTTCAAGAGTATTTTCTAAATATTATATTGAATCCTTTCTTTCTTTTCATATTTCTATAGAATCCTTTAAAAAGTTGAGAAAAATGATATTTTTTACTTCCTTATAAATCAAAATCATATGATTCTGATGAAAAATTATGTAATTTTTTTTAATTTAACACCTTCATTCTTGGTATTTTATTTTTAAAACATGTCCTTCATCTCCAATTAATATCGCAATAGTGAACCAATGAGGTTATCAAATGTGTATTTCTTGATGTTCTTTCTCTCATCAATAACTCCCTTTATGGAATTTCAATTCTTTGTAAGTGGTCTTAGAACTATTTAAACCATAGTATAATTTTTTAATGATTAATCAACTACAATCATACCATTCAAAAATGTAATTAATAATGATTTTACTATATTATTTTTTATTTTAATAAAAAATTTCCTGATAGAATGTTTCTTATGAAAAAATGATCTAAAATGAGCCATGAAATATTTGATAAATATATTTATAAAAATTTATGACTAATAAAACATCCTATAAATAATAACCTTTTAATCAATTATAAATTCATACAAAATAGGATAAGAAAATGTAATGTTTTAATGGTATTTTTTTAATATATATATATATATATTAATTTATTTCCATTTAAATGATAAATTTCTAAATGATAAATTTTTTATTTTAGAAAATTATCTTTATTTTATAAATAATCATTTGAAAATTTACTTGTTATTAATTTTAGGAATTTATTTGAGATATGTGATTAGATGATTAGTGAAAAAACTTTTTTTTTGAATTTTTTTATTACTTTATAATTATATAATAATGACCTATGATTTAATAAAAAAATAATTATTCAAATATGTATTTAAAAAAAATTATTAATTTGAAAGATATTTTTTAAAAAATTCATAAAATCTATATTTATCCTTATAAAATAAAAGTAATATTTTAATTATAATAATTTTTTTTTTAATTTTTTCTGTTAATTAAGAAATTTAAAGGAAAAAATATGATTTGAATTTTTAAAAAAATAAATAACTATTTTTATTTGTTTATAATAAACTAATTATTTTAGAAAATTGATAAATTTGATAACTATGGATTCCACAAATGTTTTAATCTTAAAAATAAAATTCACTTATATTTTTTAACATATTAAGTGTGTTCATTTTAAAATTATTGTTTTAAACTATTAGAAGTTTTATTTCGTAAAATTATTTTAATTTTTTTAATCAGACGGTTCAAATCGGGTTAAAATACCAATTTTATTTTTTCTATTAAAATTAACTACCATAGTCGAAATTTAACTACCCCATTAAAATTAAAAATACTAAAAATAGATTCTATAAGAGGAAATGACAAAAAACAGGTTTCTAAATGTATATTTGTGATGTGTATGATCCAAAAATCACCCAAATACTCTTTTTTCTCTTTTCAAACCTTTTATTTTGGAATATTAACTTTATATTATTGAAAATGAATAGTATGGTTCTAACTTTGCTTTCCACAATACTTATAAATGGTGATCCTTCTTCCAATTCATGTTATACCTTTTCATTTGAAATTATTTCTAAATCTCTCCAAATTTATTCCAAATAAAACCTTATCCAACTTCCTCAATGATTTATTTACCACTGGTTTACTTATTTCATATATTTACAAGGTGTTTTTTAGAAAACAGTCACCTCTCATCGTAAGTATTGCCTCATTATTAATATTTTATTCTTAAAATCATCTTCTAAACCGTTTATATCCAAATTAATATACTGAAATAATTTTAATTAATATAAAAAAGTGTTATTATAATATTTTAACAAAACTTTTTTATTTATTTCAATATATTGTGAAAAATAATGGAACTTTGATAATGCCTATGTTTTCACTACCGCCTCCACGAAGCAACATGTTTTGTTTTTTAACACCATCTCTATTCCCTAGTTATAAGGATATTATTGATGAATAAATTTTAATTATATAATATAATAATTAATATTAAGAGTAAAATTACAATCCACCTCCATTTCTTCTCATTATTTAATAAATGAAAATATTAACTGTTCATTGGGAGGACTATTACTTCCATCAAGTAAGTTTTTTCATTTTTCATAATAATTAACATTATCTACAAGAAAGATATAAAATATGATTAAAAACATAAACCTTATAAATAATATCATTATAAATAATGTATTGTTATATTATTTCAGAATAAATATTTTTGTGACTGTACTTAACCATAAGATTATGGTATGCTCATGTTTTGGTCGGCGTAAAGAAATACTTGAAAAATACTATAAAAATATGTTATATATCAGTATAATAACATAAATAATAAAAAAATCTATAATTAAATAATAAAATAGTTTTTCTTATTTTTTTAATTTTTATATTAATCATTTAAATTTCCTTTAAAACACCACCTTCATTTACTAAAATTATAAAAATAATCCAACACCGATTAAATTATCACAAAAAATAATAATCATAAGTCAATACTATGTAGGGAATAAATAGAGTTTGATCACAAATGGTATTGATTAAATTAAATATATATTATAGATTTTTCAAATAAGGTATTTAATAAGCTTAATCAGATTATTCTGGATGTTAGCTTCACACATAGAATGAATTAAGACTATGGTAAACGGTTTTTCGGTCAAATTTAATTTATTGAGACATATTTATAATTGTGCACCATTACATCCTTAATATGTTTTGATTATGACCTAAGGAATGTATTTTACCATATTAATTTAATTTTGTGCATCTTAATTTTTGTATAATTTTCATTATATTAACAGCTATTGATTTAAATGATATCATTGTTTTAAGTGTTTTCGCTATCTTAATTTCCTACATTTGAGTTACAAGAATTCATATCAAACAATATTATTTCAAGATTAATTTTTTATAAATAATGAATATATCAGAACTTATTTAATAATAAATTTCTAGGGTTTTATAATTATTCATTATAACCTCTTCATCAAATAAATCTTTCCATAAGTATTGTGTTATTAATAAGTGTTTCTTGGTTTTAATTCAGATTTATTGAGACATATTTGTTGTTATGAACCAATTTAAATTAATATAGTGTATGTAGTCTGTATTTTTATATAATATCATGAAATATAATTGTCTCATGGAATTTCAGAATCACATTTAATCACTTCATCCTTGATCTTTTTTATTTGAATGTTACCTATTTTGCAGAGTTTATTTTCCCTACCCCATTTTAAAATCAAGGTATATAAATTGGAATAAACCATTCCAGGAATTTTTATTGTATCATTTTACAATATAAAAATCATTTTATTCTCCTTTATTTATAAATTATGTGCCTTTTTCCCTTTTTATAAGATTTGAAATTTTAATTTCTATAAAGTATTTAAGTAAGGCAGTTTTCAACATTGGTATTTTTAACATAAAAAATTCATTTCAAATATTATTCTTTCAATGGATTTAAATTTTTTAATATCGATTTTTATTTATAAAAATATATTTTTTATTTTCAATAACCTTTTATTTATTTCAAAAAATTGAAAATGAAATAATTATAACGTTTTTCATATTTGTTGTTTTCGAAATAAGAACCACTTTTATAATTTTCTTGTGGTAAAATAGTTTTGATACATTTTCCATTTTATATGACACATTCAATAAACATTTTCATGGTTTCTAAATTAAATAATTTTTATAATAGTTTCATAAACATTTTTTAAAAATTTAGATCAAAAGTAAATGTATATTTATTATTCCAAATGATATTTTTATAAAACTCATAAGACGTGTTCTTAATCAACGGTATTGTGCTTTGAAATATATTATCATTGCTATAGGATATCAATAGAATAATATGATCCACCTTATTTATCTATATGGATTATTTAATTTTATTTTATACAAAATAAATGATCCATCGCCATGTTTTTCTGGGTTCATCTTATTTTGTGCCCAACTATAATTTCTATTCCAATTCCATTCATATGGAAACACTATATTTTGATTCCATTAAATAAATGGTGTTCATTGTGATACCATACATTTATTTATTTTGGAAAATATTTACATAAACATATAGCCTATATATATATTATGAAAATAACATATTCATTATTATCTTGATTGAATGGTTTTTATCTAGAACACAACTCAATATTTTGGATAATCATTTATTTTCCATGGATTTATCATACAATGATTATTGGTGTAAGAAAAAACTTTTATCAATGGAAAATTGAATAATTTTATTCATTTCACATAGTATAAATCACATAAAATCACATATATATCAAAACAACAATTTTAAAAAGGAATAATAAATTAAATAAGAAGTATTTATAGAAATTAAGAAACTTAAAGCAATGGAATAGTAACATGACCTATGGAATATGAATAAAACCCTTAAGAATAGTAACCCATCCAATAGAAAAGTAACCAAAACTGTGAAATAATAAATAATAATTTTTGATCTTATAAAAGAAAAAATTACATATTTATATCTTAATATATGTTAATAAATGTTATGAAAATGATAAATTTAATGTTGTTATTTTTATAAAACACAAATTTTTATTTCCAATTTCACAATTAATATAATTATTTAAAAGGAATTTTATTTACATAAAATAGATTCATAAATTTATATTCAATTATCTTATGATTATAATGTTATTTTATGAGAGCTTACTTTAATTTTCAATGTGTTTTAAAAATAGTTATAATTTTAAATCTAACATTTCATGAGTAAATGATGATGTAAAATAATAATTACAATTCTCATATTTATAAAATTATTTTCCTAAAATGGAGTCCATTTTTAAATTCTACACATATAAAATTTTTTATGGTGAATTCTTTTTTATTTTTCTAAAATAGTTGATTTTTTTGAATACAGAAATATGGTAATTTGGGGTATATGGTATGTAAAGAAATTTTTGAGTCATGCTTGAGTTATATATTATGTAATCTAATATTGGTTCGAACTTACAAGAATTAGTTACTTTATTTAGTCATTAAAATCCACACTATTCATAGTCTTGAGCCAAAATAATAAACTAATGAAAAAAATAATCAAAACATCCCCTCTCCTCTAATATAAATACCACCTCTCACCACATATTCTCCCCACACCTCTAAAGCCTTGAATCTTATCCAAATTATAGCCAAACCTCTTACCAAGTCTCTCCCGTACATCCAAGATCCTTTGATCTAATTAAATGTCCAAAATGATGTTCTTTAATGAATTTATAAATGATAATAATTCAAGAGATAAAAACATCTTTCCTTTTCTTTTAATTTCATTAAAATTTACATTGTTTTATTGTTGTCACCTAAAATCCCCTTTTCTAGGTGGCCTGGAAACTCCAAAATATCACATAAAATGTATTTTTTCCTTTTAATGGAATATTATGGGATCATTTTATTCCCATCCCCTTTTCTTTCTAAAAATGAAAACACCATCCGTGATATGTTAATTTTTCACATTCAAGGATTATGAGTTTTCAGTTTCTTTTACCAGCTTCAATTATTGTCAAAAAACCACTTTTCTAGTTAAAATTTATTATAATATATTTATTATATCTTATTTAGTGTTTTTAATGAATAATATACCTATAAAATTAAATGATAGCTCATAACTAGTTCGTGATGATCAAAATACCACCAAATTAATCAAAATGATTATTATCAACATTTTATCTAATGATTCATCCGCATACCATATAACTAAATGATATATAAGAAAACAAACTTCTATAAGTTCATTAAGGACATATAATTTCAATTATAGACAACTATTACAATTCTATAGAATCTTTTATACATGTATACAAATGAACCGATCATGAAATCCAATGAAACAAACACTCCCGAACGATAAAATTATGTTTTATAACTCATTAAAAAATGACATAAGTGAGATTAATAAAATTATACTAAATAAAATACAAGTGTTAAATTATTTTATTTAATTAATTTATGGATTTTATTTTATTATCCATGACATTATGTTCAAATGAACAACACTTACATACATAGGGTAAGAGATTCTTTCTGAACATCCATTTTTTCCTTCAGATTATTCTTTCTGTCTCATTATCCTGATGTAATTCTTAAATATTCTTATTTAATCCTCCGAAATTTTGAGTGTATGTTCCAAAAATATGTTCATATCCATATTATCCTCTATTTTATGAAAAAAACATGTTTTTAAGGTTTAATTCTCAATTATTCCGAAAAAAATCCAGATTAATTAGATCTTCCCAATTTCATGCCCAATTTCATGGGCATTGCATAAAATATTTTAATCCAAAATTATTTTTATCCAATCACTCATTTTAACATGAAAAAATATATAGGTTCATTTCTTATTTTATATATGCAATTAAACCACATCTGTTTTAAAAAATCCAGAAAATTTTCTCTTAAACCGCACTTAAATGTTTTATTTCTGAAGCTCCATAAACATTGTTTTTATATGTTTAAACTTCATTTTCATATCAATTATAATTATATATTTATATTTCACCTTATTAATTTCCATTTATCATTTTAATACTTCTTTCATGGACACCATTATGATATTTCATTTTGATATTCCTTTTGACATTACTACGATACCCAATTGAATCCATGAGTAATGGGTATGTTTATATTAGATTAATTAATTATGATCAATTATGTGGAAAAAATATGTATTAACATGTTATGATGAGGGTTCCTAGATAGTTATCCAATTTATTTTGAAATGTTTAGTCTCGCGAGACATCATTATAAATGGTCTTAGTGGTTAGCCTTGACTCTTGTTCCATGTGATGTAGTCTTTGTGGTTATCCTTGACTCATGATCCTCCATTTTTAATGAGCCATGATTCATGCATAATTCATGTTTTATGTTTCTTCTACAGTAATATATTTACATTATTACAATAATCCTGGTTTTTATGTTATACATCCATATGTTTATTCATGTTTCATTCCATTTTTGTGATCATGTTGTGCCTTCTAAGACTTGAATTATTCATTATTGTTATATATATTACCTTAATTTGATTTTGAGATCATACTGTTGTTAATTTATTCCCTAGGTTATCCTATTTATATGTTAGGGCTAAAAGGTTGTTATGAGATCATTAGTAATATTAAGTGAAATTTTGTTTATTTTGGTTTCATGCTTTCTAATTACGTATCTAATCTTCTAAATACACTACACATTGTGATCATTGATTTTTTTATTTAAAGGATAATTATTCTTAAAATCATCTAAGAATATATGTAAAAGTCTAGGTCTATTATAGTTACTATCAAATCATGGTCTATTTTCTTATGGATGTTAGGACTATAAAATGTTAGTAATAAACCTATGGATAATTCTATCAGAATGGATAAACTAAATTAAATATCAGGGAACCAAAAGTAATAATATACTTTTCATTTTCAAGTTTATCCTTATATGTTATATTCTTCTATTTTATATTATTGTTAAATAATTATTTAATACCCCTGATTATAATTTTATGTTCATTGTTAATGTCCTGAACTAGGAGAACCCTTTCCAATAATCAATGTGATAAGCAATGAGATAATTTTACAAATTAAATGAATAATATTATGAGAATAGATTCTAAAAACATCATTAAAATATTTTTTCAACTGGATCATGTTATAAATAATAACATTAATCATGTATAATTCCCTCAGCCTCCAAGGAATGAGAAATTTGTAGTCGAATCCTTTATGGGACAAGGGAATACCATGTTTTGTGGATATTCTAATCCTCTCCTCACAGAATAGTGGATTTAGTATATTGAAAATATATTCTCTATCATTTCGTGCTCATAAAAGGAGAATGTTTTTTTGGAGGTCTATCATTTTTAAGGTAATTTGATCAATTGTGTACACGGATGATGAACAAGAATTGTAAGGAGGAAATTGATTCCATGGAATGGGAATTTTTCAAGAAAATAATTTATAAAAAATATTCTTCCTACAATGTCCATTTTAATACACAGAGGGAGTTCCATAGTATGATTAAAATAGGTAGATGAGTCTATTAGGTCATATTAATAAGACTTCGTAATACTTGCATGATATACCTTTAGATTTTTCATGAACACCAAAATCTATATAGATCAATTTTTTGGCATAATAAATCCAATTATTTGAAAAGAATTGGTGATTCAGGACCTTGAAAAATATGAAAAAAAAATTCATTGTTCTGTGAAGGTAAAAATAAAGATAGGATACTCTTAGTGGTGTTGTGGGCCCTAAGATAGAATGTGGAAAATGGATTTTTATATGCGTGGATCGATTGATAAATCTCGTTATAGAAATAAATCCAAATATCCCACTAGAAAAAATTATGGGAAGAATATTCATGGGAACTATCTTAAGGGAACCATATAATGCTTCAAATGTGGAATAATGGGGCATATAGATAATCAATGCTGAAGGGTTGTGAAGAATACCACTAATGTGGAAGAAGAAGGGAAGGTTAAGATCAAATGTCAGCATGTAGTGCAGTGTTTCAACTACAAAGAACATGGTAATTACGTGAACTATTTCCCTATAATAAGGGATGTTATAGGAACACTAGTGGAAATGTAGGGTTTTTCAAATGATTTTATACCAACAGTTTGAACAAATCATTGGTATAATGTCAAAACAAAAACCTTTCCCAACAGGTTGATGAAACCGTTGGCATTATGTATTTAGAATGAATATTTTCAAATGGTTTACTCAAACCGTTTGGAAATATTTAATTTATCTAATGTATACCAATAGTTTTTTAAAACTGTTGTTAAAGAATAGATTTCCCAATGGTTTTTTAAAACTGTTAAGAAAGGTTTCCTCTAAATACACAGCAGCCCAGCTCCCCCGTCTGTGCGATTGCATGCCCTAATTTGAAGCTATCCTGAAGCTATCTCTTTACCCTAGGCTATGAAACTCCATCCACCAGATAGATTCATCTTCAATCAAGAAAATTTTTATTTCAAAACATCAAATTATTAAGTTATACCTTTGTTTTATTGTTATTCATCTATTTCTGGTTTGTTTTTTGTTTCGATTTGGCCTAAACCAGTGTTCGGTGCGGTCTATGGCATGGTATACTGAACACTTTGATTTGTTTTCTATTTTTTTTCTACACTTAAAGTGTCATGATTGTGTGAATCACTTTTATTTGAAGTCTTCCTAGCCACTCCATCTGTGTAGTGTTCATGAAATGTATAAACTAATGGGTCCTGGTGAGATGTATCCCCACTCAAAGATTGTAAAGGGTAATGGATATTAGGATGGTCCATGTGAAGGTATTGTGGATAGTTAGGGTAGTGGTGTATGTGGTTTTCCATTTTTTAGTGGGGGTGATATGGTAATTTCTATTGACTTTAGATTAGTTGAGAATTTTATTTGGATTTTTTTATTTATAGTTTTTGATCAAGGAATAATAGGAAGGGAAGTGATATTGAGGGCAATTGGTTGTTGTTTGGGAGATGGATTAGACTTGTGATATTGGTTGGATTGGTTATAGTTAATTTTCAAGGTATTATATGGGTATTGCCTCCCCTGAACACCCCCACCCCACCCCCTGGACACTCCCCCATTGGACATCCCCCACCCCCTGCACACCCCCACCACCTGGACATCACCACCCCCTGGACACCCCCACCACCTTGGACAACCCAAAGACACCCCTCACCCTCATGGAAACCCCCCACCCCTGGAAACCTCCACCCCCTGGATACCCCCACCCCTGGACAACCCCCACCCCTGGACACCCACCATAGGACATCCCCCCACCCCTGCACACCCAACCCCCCTTGGACAGCCCCCAACACATAGACACCCCACCACCTTGGATGGCCCCCACCCCGGGAAACCCCACCCCCGGACACCCCTCACCCTCTTGGACAACCCCACCTGGGACACCCTCTATCCCCTAGACACCCCACCCCCTAGACAGCCCCCCACCGCCCGGACACCCCCACCACCTGGACACCCCCACCCCCTTGGACAACCCCCACCCCTTGGACAACCCCCATGTACACCACCCCACCTCCTGGACCCCACCCCATCTCTTATGTTCTTGGAACAGTTTTTAAATTTGAATTACCCATGTAGGTGATTTCCCCTTTCCCCAGTGACATTTCCTATGTGACCCATATGGCCATATAAATTTTATTAGTCATATTTTGAAAATTTTAATTGGTAGTTTTAAATGAAATGGGTAATGAATGATGGTTTTACTTTCTTAATTAATAAAATGGTTTTAAATAAAATTACCGTAAGCAGGGCTACAGGGGGGTTGGTGTGGATGTCCAGGTCGGGGGGGACAGTCTAGTTGGGGGGGGGGGGGTTGTCCATAGGGTAGTGGACTGCAGGGGTGTAGGGTGGGCTATAAGGTTGTGGATAACAGGATGTGGGCTGTCAAAGAAGGGGTGTGGGCTGTCAGGGGGGTGGGGTGGGGTCAGGGTGTGATGTCGAGGTGGGGGAGTGGGTGTGCGATGTCCAGGGGGAGGGGGTGAACTTTCCAGGTATGGGAGGTAGGGTGTGGGCTATCCAGGGGGTGGGGGGGGGGTTGATCTATCCAGGTGCGGGAGGGGGATGTGGGCTATCCAGGGGGTGTATTGTCTAGGAGGGGGATGTCTAGGTGGGGGGTGTGCTGTCCAGGGGGGGCTGCAGGGTTGTGGGGAGGGGTGTGGCCTGTCAAGGGAGGGGGTGGGATATTAGGGGGATTTCTAGGTTGGGTAGCGGGTGTGGCTTTTCTATGGGGGGGGGTCTCCAAGTGGGGGTGGGGGTGGTCTATCAAGGTGGTGTGGGGGGATATCAAAGAGGGGGGGAGGAGGGGGCTGTCCTCTTTGATTCTCAACAAAAAATTGGAATCACATATAACCAATGTATAGTTTCTTTCACATGTTTAGACTTTTCTTGAAGTTCTATACCAACAATCACTCTTAACCTTCAAAGAAGAAGTTATATCTACAATGAAATCTCACTCAGGTTCTTATACACTATCCATATTGATCTCCAAAAAATTTATCATTTGTACAACTCCATATCATCTAATGATATAACAAGGCTCATACTCCCCATGAGTAGTGTCCCATCAAAACATGGACCATATTCCTAAAAAACATACATAGGGATCATTTTAGACACACACACAAAATATTAAACATAGAAAATACTACATTAACACCTTGTATCATAACCTGGAATTAGCTCTCAACTAGCATCTCAAGGATTCAATAAGACACATACCTACAACAAAATTTAGAGGTGAGTTTACAATTAGGTGTGTTTTTTTAAAATTCATGTATGATATTTACATTAGAAGATAAAATCTGATCCACATATGATATTTGGAGGAGTTTTTTACAATTAGGTGTGTTGTAATTTTTATGTATGATATTCATGGTTTAAACCAATAGTCTTGTGGACAATATATAATAGGATTTAAGTCAGGCTACAATTGGAAAGAGATTGGATTCTATAACCCTAGTTTGGGGTAGACACCCCACCCCCTTCGACAACCCCCACCCCCACCCCCCCCCCCCTCACCCACACCCCCACCCCCCCTAGACACCCCCACCCCTCGGACACCCCGCACCCCTCTTGTACACTCCCACCCCCAAAGACAACCCCCCTAGACAGCCCCCACCCCCCTGGACACCCCACCCCGGCTGAATAGCCCCCCACCCCCTGGACAGCCCCCCATGGAGACCACCCTATCCCCTGGACACCCTCACCCCCTAGACAGCCCCCCACCCCTGGACACTACCACCCCCTAGAGAGCCCCCCTAGACACCACCCAACCCCTTGGACACCCCATCCCTAGACAACCCCACCCCCTATACAACCCCTCACCCCTCGGGACAACCCCCAACCCCTGGACACCCCACCCTCCTTGGACACCCCACCCCCTTGGGCAGTGTATGTGATCCCTTAAATAATCTACTAAAATATAAAATTCCTTTGATCTATAATTTACTTAACTACTGAATAATTATCCTCCACAGGTATACATAATCTTGTAGACTCATGTATAGTTCTTCAAAGATATGTTTTTATAAATATAATAATTTTTTCCTTTAATATTATGATTCTAATATAGAATATTGTGTTAGTTATGGTTTCATATAATGTTGACAATTCTCATTTACTTAAATATATTTCGATGAGGCTTCAATCTTATTGAATTGATTTTGAAAAAATGACTTATAATTTTTTTATAAAATGGATATAAGTTTGATGTATGAAACTGATTGGATCTCAAGATAATTTCAAAACAGTTTGGAGAGCCTTTTAGATTTTATATTTCACAATGCTTTAGATAGTGGTCACATAGACTTCCTTGTTACAATTGTGTTGGAAGACCATGATTGATCCATGAAGAAGTCTTCTACCACATAACCAAATATTTTTTTTCAAGAAAAATACTATGTGAGGTATCAAAATAGGGAGAAAATCAAACATCAAATTGTTGATGATCCAAAGGAGAGGACTGGATTAGAGAATTTATTATATGACTGGTTTCTGTATATTTTTCATCATGAACGAGAAAGGATTCCGAACCTAGAAGACATTGATATGAGCACACATTATGCATCTAATGAAAATGATTATGTTGTTAAGGGGTCAAATTGAATGATTCTTCCATGACTCTAGTATATCAACAATGCGGTAAAATGAAAAAGCTGTAATTTTTAATCCAATTGTTTCATGGGAAAAATATGTATGGGTTTTTTAATAATTCCATAAATTACATTATTACCTTCTTGAAATAAATAATTCTAGATGATGCAGATATTCCCCCAAACAACTATATGGCATGTAAGTTAGTTGAGGAACATGGATATTCAAGAAATAAATTTTATGCTTTCCCGAAATATTGTAGATTATTATGGGAGGAAACTTCTAAATGAAATGATTTTATAAAATGTGGAACATCTCACTGGAATCCAAAAGATGATGAAACACTTTCTCATGTTCCATATAAATTAATTTGTCACTTTCCATTGATCCCCAAACTCCATAATCTTTTTATGTCTGATGAAATATGAATAAAAATGTGACGACATGATACCGAGAGAAAGAAGACTAATGATGAGTTGGTTCACACTACAAATGGATTTTCATGGCAGTGATTTGATGCTCGATATCCTGATTTTGTAGCTGATGTGCATAATGTGAGGATTTGTCTTTCATGTGACTACATTAATACATTTGGGAAGATGCTTACCTTTCACATCACATGGCCAGTTTTTGTACATATTTATATCCTTCCCCCATGGTTGTGTATGAAAAACCTTTCCATTTAATTATTATACTCATATCTGGCCCTTTTGATCATGAAAATTATATAGACATACACCTGAAACCTCTAATAAAAGGGTTGAAACATCATTGGGATGTGGGTGTGAGCACGTATGATTATTGTTCAAAATAAATATTTCAGATGTTTGATGCGCTTATGTGGATGATCAATGATTTTCCTACTTATGTAATAATGTCTAGATAGAGAATGAAGGGAAAACTATAATTTCTTATTTGTATGAAGAATACATGATTCAAAAGACTGAAACATCAATTTAGTTTCAGTTTTATGGGACATCGATGATTCTTGTCAATGGAACATACATATAGAAATAATAGTCATTTATTTTACAATACCTTAGAGGTTGATGATCCACCTCAGCATATATCTGGAACTGATGTACTTAAGGAATTGATGGATTTCAATTTTTATTTGGGAAGGGTCAAACAAAATCTAGAAAGAGAAATAATGTTCCCACTAAAACCTATCACAATTGGAATAAGAGAAGTATGTTATTCGATTTTCCTTATTGGTCAACCAATTTTTTACGACATTTCATAGACATAATTCACATTGAAAAAATATATTTGGAATGTTGATTTCAATTCTTCTAAATGGTAAGGGAAAGACAAAAGATGATTTATGGCATTTTCGTGACTTAGTGGATTGAGGAATCAGACTAGAATTGCATCTTTTTTGTATCAGGGAAAATAAATGGCTAGTTACTTGTACTTCATATGTGATGAAACCAATAGAAAAAAAATCAATTTTTGGACATACTAGAGATTATTAATGTTTCTTATGGATATTTATGAAACATATCTAAATGGGTAAATAGAAGATATTTGAATCTAAAATATTTTAAGACTCATAATTATCACATCCTTCTACATGAATTGATTCTAATAGAAATATTTCATATTTTTTCCAATAATGTAATAGTGGTTGTTATTCGGTTGTGAAATATGATTAGTGATATTTGTGCTAAGATGTTGTCCAAGTCTTTCTGGAAGAACATGTTTGTAGATGCCCCATTAATTTTGTGTGAGTTAGAGAAAATATTTACTCCATCAATTTTCACTTTCCTGATGCATATGACCATCTATATTCCAACCTAAATACTTTTCAGAGCACATATTTCCTTTAGTTGGATGTATCCAACTGAAATAAATATGTACATATTAAAGTCTTATGTCTGAAACAGAAATCATCCCGAAGGATCTAACATGAACGGTTAATTGGCTCAAGAATGTATGGATTTCAGCACTATGTATTTGTTTGATCATACTAAAAGAATGAATAGTCTAATGAGAAACAAAGAAGAACAGTACAAGAAAATTTAACATCGTTTTCCATCACTTCCGCAAATAGGATGAATTCCTGGATCATTTACAGTGACGACATTAAGCTTAGAAGAGCGGGAGATGGCACATTGCACAATTTTGTTCAATTTTCATTTGTTTGATGACTATATCAGGTATGTAAATTGAATATTTGTATATCTTACATATATATTTTTTAATCTATTCCTATTTTTATATACAATGAACATAAAGCAATGATAAATAAAAAGCTTCTTTCTTTATCTTTGATAAAGAGGTAGACTTTTCATAGCGAAGAGTTTTCTTGTTGGTTAAAATTGAATGTAAAAATATTACTATTTAAAAAAATTAAATAAATATTTAATTAAGTTTAATATTCATTTATATTTCAGGTATTGAGTTTTCCTATAGAATCTGTCTCTGAGGAAATAGTTGCTTTGAATTTTGGTCCTAATACAGTGGTTTTTGATTATAAATCAATTATTATCAATGGGTACAGATTTATTATCACTGAATAAGTAAAGAACATGAGAACACAACATTATGGTGTTATGGTTACTACCACAAAATAATGTTATGCCAGTGCATCATATAGTAGATCACAATTTGAAAATGTAGGTTATTATGGAGTCGTTGAAAAAATAATAATAATGGATTATTATACTGTTGGATGAGTCTCGATGATGAAATGTTAGAGGTTTGATTTGATGATGAGGCAGGGCACATTTATTGGTAATTCTCTATTTCGAGTAATTGATATGACTCGCACTCTTTCCACCGATGAACAATACGTATTGGAATAAATTGTAAAACATGTTTCTTGATGTTAAAGAACATCTTCAACCTTAATTTTGTGTCATTATTGAAGTAATTCCATGAAATATTTTTGAAGATGGTGATGGTGAATTTGAAACCATCCCTACATCCAATGGAGATGATCCATTTATTACTTTTGATGACTCCAATAGCTTGATTGTATGAGTTGACTGTATACCCAAAGTTGTGGTGGGAAATATAAAAAATCATCCATCCATGTTCTCAAATATATTTTTAGCTCAATGTGCTTTTTTAAGGTTGGTACTATTCAATTTCATTTAATATTGATTAAACATATGTTGTATCTGACTTGACCGTTATGTGAATTTTCATTGTTTATTTGTTGCAATTTTATTTGATTTTCATTTTATCATTTGGAATTTAACTCTATTCAAACCTACAAAACCAACATTTCTAACATGGTGAACATTTCAATTATTTTTTGACTATGTTTAAAATTAATATAACTATAAGACATCCATTTAACATTTCACCAGATAATGAACATGACGTTTTTTCTTCTTCTACAAAGTAGGTAAAGAAACCTGCAACATCTACGTGGGAAAAAGAAAATAAAATTTCACTTAATTTTGAGAAGTGTGTTACCCATTTTGAACATAATGGTTTGTATTGTTAGTAAATAACCATCCAACTAAAAATTAAATTTATTTATTACATCTTGCAATATTCATTGAATTCATTATATATCTATTCAAGCTCACTTAAAACAATGGATAGTTAAATTATCCATGGAACCCCCTATTCCCTCTCATATATTCTGTTTTCTGGGTTACACAGTAGTTATCCTATTCTAATTACTTCCATATTTGTTTTCAAATGCAGGAAATGAAACCAATTGATGAGAGGAGATGGAAAAAAGATGATGGAAGATAATCGTTGTCGCATGGATGAGATGGGCATTCCACCACTAGTTCCTATAGGGGTTAATTTATTTCATTTATATATATTTAGATACTATATGATGTCATGTGATTAATTTTTCTTTTATCATTTTTAGTTATCCACCTCTTAGGAAAAAATATTTTTATAAGAATCCTAATAGTGGTCATAGTACTCAAGGTGTTCGTACGGGGGGGGGGGGGGGGGTATGAGAGGTAGCCGATCGAGTCGGCGTACCTGATTAGACCATCCCCCTCCCACCAAAATACCATCTATCCGAAATTCGGATCTCAGAGTGTCATTAGAGACACATGAGATATTTAGGCCTCCCATGTTTTCACCACCCTTTACATTTGAGCCTCTTTTCCCATCTTTACCATATCTTATGATGATTCCCACTCCACATCCTTCATTCGGCCTGTTATTCAGGCAATCTTATTTTACTTCTACTTGTATTTATCAGAGCTTCTATATTCCTTCTTCTTCGACTCCTGATCCACTAGAGTTTGTCCCTGCAGATCATACATTGGGTCCCACTCCACCTACATTGGGTGTTCCATCAGTTTCTATGGATCCAGTGGTGCCCATTAATCAGACTGCTGCATGTGTATTTGTAGAAAGCTAACAAATATTTATACCATTATTTGTTTTCATTATTACATGTGTTGATAAAATATTATTTTTTATTTCATAACAGATACATATAATGATATGAGGTGAGGGTGGGGGCGTACATGTAAGCGTGTGGCGTGGAACTACCACACACTATTGATATTGGTCTACAATGAAGACAGGAAAATGATTAATAAAATAGGGTAGAAATGTCATAGTTTTTTGGTGACACTTTCCAAATACTCCAACATCATTCCTTTGAGCCCGCTCTCATAGTGATAGTTTCCAAATTAAGTCAAGGATAATTATTGGGTAGAGATATGGGTAAAAAAATCAGTTGAATTTAATGAATTTGTTTTATTTATATGAATTAATATTTTGGTGTCAACTTCAGTTTAATTTCCCTGATGGTGAGGGTGCACGACCAACCTGTCTTAAGAATTTAGGTGAGATTTGGAGAGAATATAAGCATAAGTTATGTTGGATGGCATTCTAGAGTTGGCCCAGAGTTAGAGATAGTCCTTTTCATTGATGACTGTCCAATATAATAGTATCAGCAGATGATTACTCATTAGACGATTACCCAATTTAAGGTATTAATAACATTTGAGGACTTTAGATGAAAATTTTCATATTTTTTGATAATACTATCTTTTTTGTTGTTGAATTTTATTTAGAAATCATTTGGAAGAAATAAAAAAGCATTCTTGCTAGTAAATACCTTTACACATAGAGACGTACTACGATTCCATATCATTAGAGGAAGCAGGTATGATAGTTGTTTTTAATTTTTCTTTACAAATTTAACTTTCTATTGTATCCTCCATAATTTATTTGATTGGTAAAGTTGTTATCCAATTTTACTTATGAAAATAATTATTGGTAAATTGTTTTTAATTATTTTTTCCAATATTCAATTTCATTATATGTTAAAAAATTATATATTAATGATAGGATTCATTGATCAAAACTGTTTTCCTTGAGTCGAAGGAAGAAAGACAGAAGTTCAGTTAATGAACTGACTCAGCACCAGATTGTATGTTTTACTTTGCTGATTTCAAATTTTAATATCTTATTTTTATCTTAATAATATATTTATATTTGTAACAAGATTATTTAGAGGTCCTTGATGCCCATGAACATGACAATTTTGCGCTAAATGATCACTTACCTTAGGTGTTGGGAGATTAGCACCCTGGTAGAGTATGTTGTTGACCTAGGAAGTGTATAGTCTCAATGAGGTATTAGAAATCCTTAGGTATGAGTTGTAGTTCCACCGAGTTCTAGAATGTTAATTCATAGGAAAAACATTCTCAAAAAGGGCTATATAGATGGCATACCTGTCATCTAGGTAAAACACTGCATTTAGGAAATTGATGGATGTTTTTCATCCAACACTTCCACCAGAAGCCAACACAGCTTGCGATAAATATATGTTATCGATGAGTTCACTATATAATGCACAAGGTGGTAGTTATAGTGGCGGTCAACACAATGGTGATGAGGACACCGAGTCATAGTAGGAGGAGGTTGAGGAGGAGGCTGAGTTGGAGGAGGTGGGTGAGGAGGATGTCGAGGATGAGTACAAGGGTGAGGAGGAGGGAGTTGAGGAGGGTATGGATGATGATGGGGATGAAAATGAGGATGAGGGTGAGGATAATGATGATGGTGATGATAGTGATGGTGATGAAGGATAGATTGATTTGTTACATTTTTTACTGATATTACTAAAATTTTATGTTTGATGATTTGTTGTGGATAAATATAGGTGTGACTAGGTAGGTCATGTTATCTTTATTTCTTTATCTATAAATAATAAAACTTGACTTTATGATTTTCTATGACTGATTCAACCCTCCTCTAGACACCCCCACCCACTAGACCCCCACCCCATTGACACCCCACCCCCTTGGATATCCCCCACACGCCTTGGACATGCCCCACCATCTGACACCCACACCCCCTAGAGAACCCCTCTACCCCCTTGGACTGCCACCCAACCCCCTAGAAAGCCCCCCCAGACACCCGCACCCATGGACACCCACTACCCCTGTGGAAAGACCCCACCAAACCCCTTGGACAACCCCCAAACCTATGGATAGCCCCCACCCCCCTAGACACCACCACACCCCCTGGAAACCCCCACCCCATAGACACCCCCTCCCCCATGGACATCCCCCACCCCTAGACATCCCCACCCCATAGACAACCCGACCATGGACATCCCCCCACCCCTAGACTCCCATACAATATTGGATAGCCACCAACACCCTAGATATCCCCTCCAACCCCCTAGAAACCCCCTACCCCCTTGGACATCCCTCGCACCCCTTGGGCAGCCCCCAACCCCCTAGATAGTGCCCACCCCTTGGACACCCCCACCCCAGACAGCCCCTCTAGATGCTCCCACCCCCTAGACACCCCCTACCCCCTTGGATAGCCCCCAACCCCCTGGACAACCCCCAACCCTCTGGAAACCCCTACCCCTTGGACAACCCACCCCTTGGACAACACCCCACCACCTAGACACCCCCTCCACAAGACACCCCCCATGGATAGCCCCCACCGCCAAGACAGCCCCAACCCTTGGACACCCCACCCCCTGGACACCCCCTACCCCCTTGGACAGACCCCCAACCCCCTGGACAGACCCCAACCCCAGACACCACCACACCACCTAGACACACCTACCCCCATGGACAGCCCCCAACCCCCTTGGACATCCCCAAGCCCCTCTGGACACCACCCACCCCCTGAACACCCCCACCCCTGGACACCCCCACCCACTGGACACCCCCACCCCTAGACACCCCCTCCCCCCAGGACACCCCAACCCCCTAGATAGCCCCCATCCCCCGGGATAGCCCCCACCCTCTGGACGGCCCCCACCCTAGACAGCCGCCCACCCCATATACATCCCACCCCCTAGAAACCCCCCAACCCCTTGTATATTCCCCCAACCCCCTGGACAACCCCAACCCCCAGACACCCCTACCCCTAGACAACCCACCCCCTGGATAGCCCCCCAACCCCCTAAACAACCCCTCCCCACCTAGACAGCCCCACCCCCTGGATACCCCCTCACCCTGGACACCCCCACCCACTGGACTCCCCCACCCCTGGACACCCATACACCCTTTTATAGCCCCCAACCCCCTGGATAGCCCCTCCAACCTCCTGGACACCCCCTACCCCCTTGGAATGCCGCCACCCCCTAGACACAACCCCACCACCTAACCCCCCGGGACACCCCGACCCCCTTAGACAACCCACAAACCCCTTGGAAACCACCACCACACCCCCTTAGACCACCCCTACCCCCTTGATAACCCCCACCCTTAAACACTGCCCCATCACCAGGACACCCCTACCCCAGGACACCCCACCCCCATGGATATCCCCCACCCCCTGGATAGCCCCGCACCCCCACTAGACACCTCCACCCCCTGGACACACCTACCCCCATAGACAACACCCCCAAACACTCGGACAACCCCACCCCCTAGACACCACCCCATCCCCTACAAACCCCCACCCCCTGGACACCACCACCCCCATGGACATCCCCCCTCCCTGAACAACCCCCTCCCTAGACACCCTCTTTGTTCCACTCTTACATGAAAAATGGGGGAGTCTGAACCAAAAATGGATATTATTCCCCTATCTAAATAACTACTTATGTTAAAAATGTAGAGTGAGTGTATCTAAGTGTCATGTGGAAATACTTGGACACCCCCACCCCTTGGATCAAATTCTCTAGTGTTGTGTTTATAGAGATGTTTGTTTTCAGGGTGTTCTAGTTTAAAGTGGTGTGTTTTATTGGGTGTATTGGGGTTATTCTGAATTATATACAGTGTAATACAATTGAATTGGTTTTATTCTCATGGAATACTATTTGGATCATATCTATCTTCATTGGTGTTATATTGAATTATGTAAAGAGTATTGCAATTGCAGGTAATTAAAAAAGTAATTACACACTAGTTTGTTATTATTGGAGGTAATTAATTCCGATTTATGTAAAGGTTTTTTAATTCTGAATTCTATTTAAAATTAATTTTTAATTAGAATTCATTATAAATTATAATTAAATATGAAATATATAATTTTGTATAGAATTAATTCTTAATTCTATATTGAATTAATTCTGAATTCTATAATTGCAGGGTAATTCTGAATTATGTAATTGTAGGAGAGTCGGGTCGTGCTTTTGGAGTTGTAACAACTATATGCCAAAAATTTTAAAACCATTGGTATAAATGGGAAAATCCATTATATACCAATGGTCTTATCAAACCGTTGGGAAAATTTTATACGAACGATTTACAAACCATTGGTATAGACTTTTTAACTGAAAATTTTCCAATGGTTTCTTCAAACCTTTAGTAATATTATATACCAATGGCTCCGAAAACTATTGGTATAGATATAAACTGAGTTTTTTTGGAGATGTTGTAAAACAATTGGTACAAATTTATACCAATAGTTATAGAAAACCACTGGAATAATGTGTTGAAACATGACATATCCCAACAGTTTAGGAATAACCGTTGGGATATGTCTATCCCCACCACTTAATTTACAACGTTTTGGGCAATCATTGGTATATATTATTCCAACTGTTATCTAGCCTATAACAAAAGTTTTAAACCGTTGGAATATCATAGATTTCCAGTAGTGGAAATTATTAACAACAACCTATAAGGAATCAAGGAAAGAAATATTGTATAACTACCACGAAGGTGGCTCTAAAAAATAATGAGGTGAATAGTATAATGAATATCAATTCATAAATAGAAAACATACAATTTGAGTTTGGTTCTACACATTCATCCATATCTAGATAATTTAGTAGAACTATTCAAACACCACCATAAAATATGGATGTTGGTTGATCTATGAGAATAGAAAATGGGGAAATTATAGAATCTAATGTATATAAATCCCCCTGATAAATTTATGTGGGTTGAACCTCCCAAAAAAATACTATTTTAATTTCTTTGGTGTTATTTGATGCTATATTAGGTATGGATTGGTTATATTTATAAAAAGGAAACATCGAATGTCAGGAAAGGGAGATCACTCTTCACATCCCGAGGCATCCTCCAATTCAGTACATGAGTATGGAGGAGGTTTAATTTCAATTCGAATCATTATCTCAATTTAGGGATTTTTTTATTTATAAGAAAGAATATATAGCTCAAATTATTGAGAAGAAGGTGAGAATCATGCTTGAATACAAGCCAATTGTGAGGGACTACACTGATGTGTTCTTCAAAGATTTATACGGTCTTCCACCAAATTGAAAGGTTGAGTTATCAGTTGAACATATTCCATGATCTCTACCTATATCAAAGAAATCTCATAGAATGTCCACTTTTGATCTAGATAAATTGAAGAAGGAAATATTGGATAATCAGGACAAGGGTTTTATATGCCCAAGTGAATCACCATGGAGAACACTTGTCCTTTTCATCAAGAAGAAGGATGGAAAAATTCTACTCTATATTGAATAAAACGACCTTAATAAAACCATCATAACGAATAATCTTCCACTACCATTGATATATGACTTCATCGATCAACTATGTGGGGTTGAGAATTTACCTAAGGAGCACCTTTGGTTTGGATATCACCAACTAAAGGTGAGTAATGAATATATTATGAAGACTCCCATTAAAATGAGGTATGGATAGTAATAGTTCATAGTGATTCCATTTGGAACAATATATTCTACAAAAAATTTCATGGATTTAATGAAAATAGTATTTAGAGATTACCTCAAAAAAAATTTGATAGTATTTAAGGATGCTATTCTGATATAGTCTAAGAGGAAGGAGGAACACAATGCAAATTTGTATATTGTGCTAATGAATTTTATAAAAGACAAACTATATATAAATTACAGAAAATGTGACTATATGGTGGAGGAAGTATCATTCTTGGGGAATGTAATCACTAACAAAGGGATATTAGTGGAACCTTCAAAGACAATGATAATTGAAGAGTCACCCCGGCCAACATCAATAACTATGATATATAGTTTTCATGTTTTAGATATGTATTAATGGTGATTTTTGAAGAATATATCTTTATTTTCAAAACCATATAACAAGATGACTTAGAAGGGATAATATTATATCTAGACTAATGAATGTGAATAATACTTTAAAGAGCTGAAATAGAGGATTATCACTATACCAGTTCTCAGATTACCAATAAGTGGGGACCTCTTTATGGTGTATAATAGTGCTTAAAAGAATGGATTAGGCTGTTTACATTTGAAAAATGATAAATTTATATCCAACAACTCTTCAAAATTGAAATTTTATGAGAATTCATATCCCATGTATGATCTGAAGCTGGCCGCTGTGATATTTGCATTGAAAATATAGATTCATTATTTTTATGGGGAGAAGTGTCAGATATATACTAATCAAAAGATAATAAAATATATATTCAGACATAAAGAGATTAATATGTGCTAATGAATATGGTTAGAGCACATCAAGGATTATAACTACTCAACCCACTACCATCTTGGTGAGGAAAATAAGGTGGAAGATGATCTTAGTAGAAAGGATCCTAAATTATTACCAATAATAAAAATTGGAAAGGATCCCATCTTCTTAGAATTTTAAAGGATGAAAATGTTATTGTTATGGAATTAAAATCATCAATAATTTCTCAAATTATTTTTCATCTACCCCTTAGGGAGGAAATAAATGATTATCAATGAAATGATATGGGAATTTAGAAAAAGGTGAAAGCTACCTGAAATGGGAAATCCTCAGAGTCCCAAATGGATGAGGATGGAGTTGTGTGATTTTGGACCTGACTATGTGTACCATCAAATCTAGAGGTAACAAATGAGCTTCTGAATGACACACCTAGATCAACCTTCTCTATTCACCTAAGGAGTACAAAGATCTATCGAGATCTCAGAGAAAAGTATTTGTGGGATGATATGAAGAATAATATAACTAAATATACATCAATGTTCCTAGTATGTCAACAAGTGAATCCTAAATAGAAAAATTATTAAGGGATGATACAACGATTACCCACACAGACATGGAAATGGGAAAATATCCCCATATATTTTGTCAACGGACTTCAAAATATATCCATAAGAAATAATTCTATATTCTTTGTTAAGGATCTTCATAAAAATAAAACTCAAATTATTGAAATTTGAGAGAATTTATCCCAAGATAAACATGCATAGATATATATAAGAGAAGCGGTACGGCTAAATGGTGTACCATAATTTATTGTATTTGATAGAGATTTGAGATTCATGTCTATGTTCTAGAAAAGTCTCCAACATTCTATAAACACTGAGTTCAAATTATGTATGCCCAATCATCCTTAAACGGATTTCAAATTTGAGTGGAATACTCTAAAACTAGAAGACATGATGAGAGATTGTTTTATGGACATTAAGGGAGTATTGAACCAACGTATGACTCTGTCCGAGTTCCACTTCTATAATATTTTCCACTCAAGAATCTAAATGGCTATATATAAAACCAATTTTGGGAAAATATGTAGAAAACTGTCATGTTGGAAAAAAGTTGGTGAACGTCAGATGCTAGTACCTGAAATGATTGAAGAAATGGTAGATTTGGTGAAAACCAATGAGCATCATATATGAGAATCCCAAAGTCGATAGAAGAGTTATGCAGACAATCGTTGACAAGATATTGAGTTTAAGGTTAGAGACATGGTATTATTCTACACATCTCAATGGAAGAGGATCGTGAGAGGTGGGAATAAGTGAATGTTGAGTCCCAAGCATATAAGCCCCTTTGAGATTTCTGATCATGTTGAAGCTTTGGCCTATAAAATAAAAAATTCACTAACCTTGTCTCAAGTACATGATATATTCTACCTATCCATCTTGAGGAATTATATACTGGACCCCCCAAATGTACTGCATTTAATGGTGGAACAATTAGAGAATGATCTCTCTTAGGAGGATAGGATAGTAAAGATCATCGATTATAGAGATAAATATATGCACAATAAGATGACTCAACTAGTAAAAGCACCATAGTAGAACCATAAGTATAATGCGGTGACATGGAAACCAGGGGAAGAAAATAAAATGATTTACCATCAACTATTTTCCCCATAGTTTTTAAATTAAATTTCGAGGGAGAAATATCATACGTGGGAAAAATGTAACGAACCAAAATTTTATCAACGGAAAATTCCTTTATTATTTTTATTTCAAATAGTATAAATCATAATAAATCACATAGAGATAAAAATGATTTTTTTTAAAGGAAAATAGAATGAAATAAGAAGTATTTATATACATTAAGGAACCTAAACTAATTGAATAGTAACATGACCTATGTCATAGTAATGTGATTCATACGAATAGTAACATGAACAATAGTATAGTAACCTCACCCATGAATGTATAAATAAAATTTATCCATGTTATAAATGAAAATATGTTATAATTATATCATAGTATAAGTAATTAATTTTTTTGAAAAATATAAATTAAGTGTTGCTACTTTTATAAAAGAAAAATGTATATTTACAATATTATAAATAATATAACGATTCAAAATGAAATTTATTTTATTAAAATATATTCATAATTTAATATTTTTTCTCATTATTATAAAATAATCTTATGATACATTTATTAATTATTAAAGGTGTTATAAAAAATAATATAATTTTAAAATCAGTATTTTTTGAGTGAATGATGATTTTAATTAAAAATTAAAAGTTTCATATTCATAAAAATGAGTGAATTTCATAATTATACATGTAAGAAATGGTTAGGTTAATTAATTTGGATTTTTCTAAAATAGATTATTTTTTTAAAATAGTGTAATATTGTAATTTATGGTATAAGGTAAATAAATGCATTTTTGAGTCATGCTTGAGCCATAAATGATGTAACTGGCCATTGTTTCAAACTAACATGTATTAGATACAATATTTAGTAATATGAATTCATAATATTCATACTCTTTATTGAAAATAATAAACCAATGATTAAAATAATAAAGAACACCCTCTCCTATACTATAATTCCCACACCTCACCACCTCTTCTAATCACACCTCTAAAGCCTTGATTTTTTCCACATTATCCAAAATAAATTATCCATGTATCTCTACACATTTATAATCCTTTGGTATAAATGAAATAATAAATTGAAGTGGGGTTATGATGTTCTCATGGAGAATAATTCAAGAGGTAAAAACTTTTTTCCTTTTCTTTTAATTTCATTCAAATTTCCATTATTTTAATATTATATCCTCAGCTACCATTATCCTAGTGGAATGGTAACTCCATTATCCTATATACACTAAAATTTTATTACTATAATGTAATATTCTTTATTTATTTCTTTCCCCTCCACTAATTTTTCTAAAAATGAAAACATCATCCGGGATGTGTAAATTTACCATATTCAAGGATGACATGTTTTCAATTTCATTTACCACATTAAAAGATGGGAATAAAATAAATATTATTGTTAAAAATATTTTAATATATGTATTACATATTATTTAATGTTCTAAAATAATTATATATACATAATATTAAAAAATAAAACAAAACTAGTTTGTGATGATCATGAAACCACCCAATTAATCTAAATGATTGTCAATAATGTTTTCAATAATTAATCAACATAATACCATATAAAAAATTATATATTATATAAAAAAAATTATATAACTTCATTAATAACATATAAATTTAGTTTTTTACAACTATTCCCATTCTACAAGATCATTTATACACAAATACAAAAAAACTGATCATGAAAATCAAGGACACAAACACTCTCGAATGATGGAAATATATCTTATAACTCATAAAAAAGGCCATAAATGAACATAATAAAATTAAAATAAATAAAATAAATGTATAAAAGGTTATTAATTAATTGATTGATTTTTTTATCAAGGAAAATATGTTCATGTTCATAACACTTTGAGACATAAGGTAAGAGATACTTTCTGAACCTCAAATTTTCCTTCGGATTACAATTTCTCGCTTTATCCTAATTTAATTCTTAATTATTCTTATGTAATCATTAAAAATTAAATATTTTTGTTCCATGAATTTGTTCTTATTCCTATTCATCATTATGTTTCAGAAAAAATCATGTTTATGAGGTTCCCTTCTCAACTCTTCCTAATAAGCTAGCCTGATTAAAGGGATCTTCCCGCTTGTATAACTATTTTAATGTGCAACCAATAATCTGTTATAATACACCACTATTTTTATAAAATCACCCATTTTATCATTAACAAATATCTTGGTTCATTTATTATTTTATATTGACAACTATTCATTTTTTGTTTTAAAGAATCATCAAAATATTCCGTCAAACCCCACTAAAATGTTTTATTTATGAAGTTTCTTAAGCACTCTTATAAATATTTGTAACTTTAGTTAGAAAACAATTATCATTATATATGTATAGTTTCAATTATGAATGTCATTTTTGATTTTAATACAATCATTATTGGACATCATTATGATATTCTCTTTTTATTTTCATTTTGATATGATTATAATACCAAATTCCTTCATTGGGTAACCTTTATGTTTAAGTTTGATTCCTTATATATGATCCTTTATGTGGAACATATATTCATTAAAATGTTACTATGAATGATACTAGATATAACTCTAATGTATTGGTTAATGTTTATCCTCACGACATGTCCTGTGGTACAGTCTTGGTGGTCAGCCTTCAATCGTGCTCCTCCATGTGCAATGTGACTTGAATCAGGATTACGTCATGTTTTATATTTCTTCCACATTACTACGAATTCATCATTAAATTATCCCATGTTCCGTATGTTATGCCTCCATATGATTATTCATGTTTAATTCCTTTTCATGTAATCATGTTATGCCTTTTAAACCTTGTGTTATGATTTATTCTTATATTTATTACCTTAATGGTATTTTAGCTCATATATTTGTTGATGTATTCTACTATTCATCCTATTCATATGTATTTGATTAAATTTTTTTAGGCTCTCATTATGATGATTAAATAAAATATTTTTTTAGTTTCATGCTTTCTAATTATGTATCTAATCCTCCAAAGACACTATAATTTATGACCAGTGGTTTATATCTAAAGGATAATTTTGATTAAATTAATTTTATAACACGAGTAAAATTATTGTTCCATTTTAATTGTCGTAATAATGAATCATTTATTTTATGTGATTCCATTTTAAAAGGATATGAACCCCTTTTTCTTGATATAGGTTTTTTGTGACAAGTGAATGATTTTTCAATTGGCACAACTAAGTATGGATTAATAAATGGTGGGGTCCTATATCACAAACTAATACATTGTTTTATATTTATATCTCATTATATATATATATATACATGAGAAAAATTAGTTTTTCATCAGTATGGGATAAAGTATGTGACTCTCAAATTTGATGTATACATGGGTACTATTATGTTTTCACTCAAGTATGGGTGACAGTGTGTGACTCATGAAGGTAATTTTTTATCATCCTAATGTTTTTTACATAGATGAAAAATTTTATGCATTGTGGTCTTATGATTTCCTGATTCAAGGTTTATATTAAATATTTCAATCCATATTATAGATATTATTTTTTTCGAAATATAATTTTTATTCCATATTCGAAATATGTCACCACTTATTCATATTCTTATGAATACTCTATGTTCTCATGGGTTGTTATAATTGAATCATCTCTCTACAAAATATTTATTCATATATTATGAAATAACATGATTTATGATCTATGGTTTACTCGGTATAGATTTATTATGTATCTTAGTTATACCCATATTCTAATCTTATGTTAACTTATGACACTTTATAAATATCACTTATTTTTACCCTTAATGAGCTCCCAACATCACTTATTTATTATGGTTCAATTTCACCAATTTTTAATGAAAATTAATATTTAATATTTTTTCAGAATATTATCTTATGTAGAGGATTTTTGGGCGATTATTATGTATTGTTATAGACAAATTTGTTTCTTATATAGTGTAAAAAAATCATTTGATACAAATAACATCGTTTCTTCTAGTTAAATAATTGTCTTTATTTTCAAAAAATCAAACAAAAAAATTCATTCCGTTTTAATTATTGTACTATATTATAATTATGGGTTTGAATCAAGGACAAAGTGTATATGTTATGTATTTAAACTAATATATTATCATTGAAACCATATTTTATTGATAGAACTATATTTGGCCCAAAAATTAAAAAAGATAATTTCCAAATACCTTGGATTTCTTTCCAATTGTTTTAAATGAAAATTTTTCAACAGTTTTCATATGGTTCATTTTTGAAAAAGAATCTATTTTTAGTGTTTCCTTATGAACATTTAATTCAACCATATTTATGGATATATAAAAAACTTTCCCTATATGATTTATTGGTTTCCAAAAGAAATTATATTCTCATATTATATAATTTTTTTATGATTATTTGAATAGAACATGGTTATTTCATAATTTCAATGTAATTTTTCTAAAACACATATTATTTGTACTTCATTGAAGGAATTATACTTTGACATATCCTATACTTAATCTAGGTTATTTATCGAATGATACCATCAACATCCATTCATTGGATGTCTTATATAATTTTATTTTCTATCATGTAAATGATCAATCACTAAATTTTTATTTCTAAATCATATTTGGTGTTTATCCATAATGAAACATCTAATGTCTTTCCTCTAGGAATACCCAATTTTTTATTTCCTTCATTGAAAGTTGATAACCTAGATTCCATATATTGATTAATTTGGGAAATTCTTAATATAACAATACACCCTTTATCTATATGATGTAAATAAAATTTTCATTATTATCTAGATTGAATGGTATTTAAATTTAATGTTACTCAATATTTCGGATACCAATTTATATTCTCTGGGATTATAATTCAATTATGACTAAAAGAATTATTAATTATTTCTTTATGTGATTCCATTTTAATAGGATAGGAAACTCATTTTTTTCTATGTGTTCTATTTGATAAGTGTATTATTTTTCAAGTGGAATATGTATGTAAGGATTAATTATAGTTGGGGTTATTTATAACTATCTAATGAATTTGTTAAATGTTCAAATATCGTGATATTTGTATATATTTGAAAAATTTATTTATTCACAATTTTGGGTGAAAGTGTGATACTCTTAAAGGTGTTGTATATATAAGTGTAATTAAGTTATCTTTATATTATGGGAGAAAATGTATGACTCACGAATGTAATGTTTATCTATTCTAATGTTTCTTCTATAGTTGATATATGTTATAGATTGTGATCTTATTATATCATGATTCATATTTTCTATTAATTGTATCATGTCCATGTAATGAATATTATTTTTCCTTATTGGAATGTTTGGGACATATTCAAAAGGTGTTATATTTTTATTATTATTCTCATGAATATGTCATATTATCATAGATTATGTTTATTACTATATTTAGATTCATTTATTATTATATTCCATGATTTATGATATATTATTTATTAAGTATAACAATAATTTGTATATTGATTATACAAATATTCTAATCATATTCTCACATGTGATATTTTATTATTTTCACTTATGTTTACACTTACTAGGAAGATAAGATAACCCCTTCTAATATGTTTCCATTTCCCCAGGTTAGCACGTTAAGTAATATGTATGAATTATCTAGAAGGATTTCTTTTTTGGGGGTTTTTTTTGAGAAATTAAAGGATTTCTAATTATTAAGTAGATTCTTATATAGAGGAAAACATTTTCTTCTAATACAAAGACCATGGGTTTTACTAGTGAAATAATTATATGAATTCTCTAAAACTATAAACCTAAGAAGTACATTATAATGTAAATGATACATTATATTTTAATTATGGATGTATATAAAATCCATTTTGTATAAGAAATGTGTTTTATATACTATATCTAAGAGTATAAGTTTGGGGGGCCTCAACAATGCTGGTGAATTTTTGTAACATTTGATTAATAGTTTCATTTGCTCATAATTTGATGTCTTTGAACACAACCAACACATTACTAGATTTTTTCATTTTAGGTTTAGCTATACTAGAATGATTAATTTAAAAAATTATTCAAATCTAAATAGTAGTTTTACATAAATATACGTGAATAAAAAAATTTATACCAATACCACATTGAAAACATTCACGATTTAATAATTTAGAATATACATAGAGATATAATTACCATTAAGATCATAATGAAATATTTCTATAATTTTATAAGGTTTTACCATGTAGGCCCCTATTTTTAATACATACTTTATTGAGGTAGACTCCTATTGTAGATTTTTAGTATCCATCATTATTTCATTCAATAATGTGTGGTTCTGAGGAATCAAATTGTTATTTGAACCTTTATCTTCCATATTTAATTATCTTCCCCTTAGACTAATTTTTAGGAAATGGTTAGAAATTCATATATATCCAAAACAAAAAATTCATTGATACCAAATTTTGGGTCCCATATATATATTTTTAAGTGTAAATATGGTTAGGGGGTTAATTGATATAATTTTAAACAAAAAAGAAAATAATGAAACTAAATAAGAATACAAGTTATTTTTATAGAGGTTTAGATCACAAGGACATAATGATTAAACATCATAGTCCTCTACTAATTGAGTGGTATGGTACACACTAAAACTATGTGAATTTTGATTTGGAGTTGTAACCATATTACAAACCTCCTTTTTATGGATGCACAACCACTACCCAAACTGGATTTTGAAAGGGAGTCATAATCTAATTACAGACCTATTCATTTTATATAGGTTTAGTCAATATAGAATAATATTTTGTGATGAAAAAGTATAAAAAATTAAAATTATATCTTAGTTTAATAGATAAGATAAATATAATGAAGAACATAAAACCAATTTACGATAGATAAATTGAATCTTCTTTTCCAGAATTTGAACAATGAATCGAGTATGATGAAACCTTTTTAATAAATTTTTCAATAAACATCATATTATCTCAAAGTTCATGTGTTCACATAAACCCCTCCTTGTATTTCATGATCTCTATTTATAGAGATATGATATGGTAATATTCTCTTTAAATTATCATAACCATTATAGAAATAATTTCCTAAATGCATGAAACTTTACATCAACCACTACTTTATATAAAATTGACGAATGATGTATTATCACATTACCACTTGGAAGAAAATTTCTTAAAACAGAATCCTATTTTTATGTTCTTTATATTACATTTTCTCTCACATAGTGTTGTATTGAACATTTATAATTTGTCTATCCTAAAACATATTCTCATAAAAATTTTAAAGATTTTATTTGTTTGAACATTTTTTTAACATTCTTAGAATAATAATAACAATTTCTATCAAATAAATCACTCAATATGGTGATAAACACTTAAAAAATAATTCAAAAAACATTTCTAGAATATACAAAATATTTAAACAATTATATACCTAATAAAAGAAACCATGACAGCTTATAGTGGATATAAACATCAAATTGATATATAAATTGATTATCAAAATTCCAATTATGATGTCATGATTTAGCATCCTTAGGTTGATAATCAGTAATATGTTTACATTATTAAAACATGATGTCCCAAAATAAGAAATCATTCTACAAATATTGTAATACTAGTCTTTACTATAATTTCTAGTATTTTTAAAAATGAAATAGAGAGTTACACATTGATTATTTGTTCTATATGAATCATAGTGTGAGAAAAAAGTTGCATCATCCAAATAATATGATAATATTTATAAATTATTTTTCATAAAATTAAATTTAAAATTTAAATTCCTAAAATATATGAATAATTACATTAATAAAATCTATATTGGTGGAAGTGCTTAAGAGTAAGAAATTAAAAACATAAGACTAATGAGCTAGTAATGATTCCAAAAAAACATCATATGTAATATCCAATTCTAGTAAACATTTTAATTCATAAGGATAATGAATTTTTAAAATTCAGAAGTGTAAGATTAAACTTATCCAATAATATAATTAAATTTCATCCTTCCCTATAACCAACATATAAAAAAATTTACAGTCACGATATGTATGTCTAAAAATTTTAATTCATAGAATTAATTAAAATAATTTCTATATTCTATATTTTCTATATAAATATGAACTATAAAAAAATATTCAATATAAAATTTAAAAAAAATAGAAAAAAATTTATTTTTTGAGATCAAATAATAAAAATGAACAATACATAATAATAGTTAATAATTGATATTAGTATATAAAATATCTATTTATTTAAATAAAGAATAAATTAAAATAAAAAGAGGGATATGTAATTATAAAAATATAAATAGTCTTAAATAAGATAAAATGAAGAGGATCCACTCAACATGATAAGGGTGATTGATCACACTTCATGAGAATTTATTATTTATCTATTAAATAAGAAAATAAATGTTATGCCTATCGAGAACTTGGCATACCGAAACCAATGAACTAGTCTCTCAACAAGCATTTTAAGAAAATCCACTAGCCACCCAATGGCTAGACCCTGATCAATCTGAACCATTGATCTCAAAATACTACTTGGTGTTATAAGACCACTTAACAAATGGCCTATTACCACCACCTTCATCCACTTTTCAAACATCCAATCACCTATAATTTCATATAAGGGTCCTCTTAATTAAATTAACACATCATAAAAATTATTTTAATCTTTTATATGTTTTCTACAAACCATAATTTATGATATAAAATCAAGAAGTCCAAATAAACTACATTATACTACCCTTAGAACCTAGGTTTTCTCCATATTTAAGGAGACATGATGGTGCATTCCAATAAATTAGAATTACATAAATAATATTTAGTGGACATTTCATACAACCTATACTCAAACAGTGTCTCTAAAATAATTTGTATATTCCACTAATTATGCTTTTATAACATCAAATAAATAAATAATTCATCCATAGATACCACTATAATATAATATAAATATATATAGAGAATTATATTCATAAAATCCATGAAAAGTTAGGGTTAATTAATAACTCTAAAAGGAGTGAACATGAGTTCATGGTGTCCATATCAAAAATAGAAATATAGTTTCAGAATATCCTCTTCTATCATCCTTAACATACAGTAACCGGGTCTAAATATCAACATAGAAAACCATTAGGATCCCTTTAATTAGTCAAATAGATAATAAATTAAATTTAATGGATGTTTGATTATTTAAATCTCTTAGTTCATATTTAAATAATAAAAAACATGTCCTTAGTCTACCACTAAACTTGGTGTAAAATAAAATAATTTCTCCATATGTGGAAACTCTAAATTGAGTGAATCCCCTTTTCACTGGCAGAAGAAGAAACACCTTCAAAACCTATAACCCTTATAGTTCCATGAGGTAATATTTTAATGAAATTATTTTCATACTAATAATAATGTGAACGGAGAATTATATATTCCACTTTGTATGTAAACCAATAATGTAATCAAATAAAACTTCGGTATATCGACCTACCACCCTATGAAATAGAGGTGGATTCTTCCCATCCATGGACCCGTGTAGTACATATTCCAATAGAGTAACACACTAAAATTTAATGGTAAAATTTATTATAGATTTATAATAACCAAAATATATTTTATAATATTGTGGTTATTTATTAGAGGTGTTGGAAATTAGGTATAAAAATTCAAGGCTGTATAATCCTTGACTAACCCCATAGAAGCTGTTATTGGACCATAATCTCAGTGGTCCATACCCACAAGCTAGCCTATGGATTTTATAGATGATCTACACCTTTTTAGATCCCTAAGGACACTCTGGTTTAGATTTAGAAGCCTCATGATCCAATAAAAATATTTTATCCATCCATGGGCCATCTATCGACTGACAGGTGGGCCAATAATATTTTTGTATGGGGGTCCCATATTTTCACCTTGTATAACATATTTGATATCTCTTTCATGTTGATCATCCCTAATTTGTCTATAATTAATGGAGAGGATCGTCAATGGTTAATTTTTATCAATTTCCCTCATATATTCACCATTTTAAGATCCAATCAATCAGTTGGATTCCATAGGGCAATTCTAAGATGATCTAACCAAAAATCTTTTTTTTTTCATGAAATTAATCATATATTTGGGTAGTTATTGAAAATTATATCTAATTTTAATTGATATAATATTTTATTTTTATAACATTGATGAATGATTTCCAAAATCTATTAAGAATTTATTTCACTCTCTGGATTGGTTATAGATTCATTGGTGATAGTGGATCTCATTGGGGGATTTTTGGTGTATAGTTCAGATCTGGGTGGTAATTATTTGATGTGGTCATTGATAATACCGAGATAATATTTCCTTACTATTCGATGGAATTTATATAATAATTTTGTGACACGTAATTATTTTTCATGTATTTTTAGCCCATGATACCATAATTTATATGGAATTCTTATGCCTTACTATGTTTTAATTTCTTATTCGACACTTTCTATTGGTTCTTGAATCAGAGTGATGATGTTATTTCTTTTCCATGTATTTCCTCTTTACAAAGCCAGGCAACCTCTATAATCATGGTTGATGAAATTATCTCCTTAAATTGAACAAGATGATAGGATTCCGGTTACTCTTCCATGGATTCCTCCTTATAGTTCCTAGTCTAAGTCTCCCAAATAGATTTTAGACATGTTCATAAATCAAATTATAGGCTCCATCTCAAGGTGGAAACTAGTTAATTACACTTCTTGATATCATGATATGAAACTTACCTATAATCATAGTTTATCATGTCATTGTTTATATCTATGAATCTATGGATTTTGGGTGTGCTAGGAATCTATAAAGTCTTCCTTATTCAGTGTTGAGGGAATATTATATTTTATGTATCTAAGGGGAAGATCCAAAGGCATCCCATTTATGATATGGAGAAAGTTACATAACGGGAGTAATGAATACAAGGATAGTTACATCATATATATCATTATCATAACATGAGGTATAGGTTCCTATGTATTATGATCGGTGATAAGTATATTTAATATAGGGATGTGGTAATAGCATTACAGTTTTGTGGGTAAATGTACATATGATTAATGTTTTGTGGGGACTTGGCCACATGTTTAATGTCTTATTGGGATTCTTCACATGTATTCTCATCATGTATTAGTCTGAATCTATATTATCATCACACAGTGATGTTGATGTCCAATGTGAACCTCAACATGGGATATTAAAGGGGTCGAGTGTGCCCTCAGGGGGGGGGGATCACCCATGGGGGTTGTCACCTCATAGGGATAGAATAAATTGATTTGTGATGGTGTCAATATTGAACTACTAGGAGGCGTCCTATGCACCCCATTAGAATAAAATGATAAAAACACAGATAGTTTGTGTGAATAGTTTAAGGCCACAAAGAAGGACCAGTCCATGATGTTTAATGTAATGGGGTAAGGATTCTTGTGTCAGTAAAGGAGTTAAAATAAGGGATAGTGTGGGTATTATGTGTAGAAGCTTCCCAAAAGATGGGGGATCATCTAATTATTATAACATGATCCATCCAATGTCTACTATTTTGGGCAGGAGTACAATTTAATTTCATTTTATGAGGATATTGGAAAGTAATTTAGTATCACATGAATAAGATATTTTAATATTGTTTAATGTAGTGGGAGTAGGATGTGGATTCAATGCATTTTAAAGTCATACTTCTGTAATGATGTTTGCAATTACACATTAGGAATCCAAATTTTTAAATAGGGAAGGAATAGATGAGGATACAAAACTATCCCTCAAGAAAGGGAAAAGGTTGTTTAAATTGATTACGTGACTATTTTGGCTTAAATGTCTATCAAACAACTATTTTTTATAACTATTATCATAAAGATTGACAAGTTAAGCTGAAAAACCATTTCCTATTGTTAATATGCGTATGCTTAGAATAAAGATATGTTTATTTTTTTAGAAAAATTAATAATGATATGGAAATTGACACGAGGGATGATGATATTGGTCAGGTAGATGGTTAGGTCATGAATGAACCAAACATGGATAAGAAGAAGGCATATGAGAAATCTATATTCATGAAGCTCTGCCTTATAAAACGAGACATCTTGATGAATAATTGGATGTGATATTCATAAAATCTAGGGGTTTAATAAAGGCGGGGATTATGAGGATGAGGAATTCGTGAAACATGGAATCCCTACCTAGGGGTCTTTATCAGGTTCTTATGGGGTTGGTTTCATGAAATATATATGTTTTGTGGAACCCTATTGGGAATTTAAATTTTTATTCTAGTGTGAATGTTGTGATATACTTTGAAATTCATCGCCACCAAGGCCATAGGGTGTATTTTTCTCATGGGGGGATGTTTGTGAAAGAATGATACCAATAAAAATCCATTTCACCAGTAACTCATAAAGGATGATGTTTTTTGAATTTAGAGCATATGTTGCAAGTCCAATGTTTTCCATCCTTTTAAATGAAGGAATAATGAGGTATTTATAGCTACCATGGTGTTTGATACATATATTTTATGATGGGTTATTGTATTCAAATAAGATGGAGTTTCACAGTGCAATGATATCCTTTGAGAATCCATTCTCTTTCATGAAGTATTTGTCTATAAAAAATATAACCCCTTAGTTGAATTTTGAGCCCATTTAAACTTGTATTTTCTTTGAATTATTCATGAACTCTTAGATATACCACTTAACTGTTTTCTAAAAGGTAAAAAATTTCCACCCATACAGTGTGGGATCCTACATGGGAGTGGAGGATTTCGTTATGATTCCAAAATGACATAATCACATGCTAAGAGAAGCCTAGTTCATGAAACATGGCCCACTGACTAACTATAAATAACGGGATGTGTCCCTATAGGGACAATGTGATCATTATTGAATATTGGATGATAATCTATTTTCACGAAACACATATATTTATTTATAATTATGTTACTAAATTCTTTAGAGCCCCTGTTACTTCCCACATAAAAACACATTGACAATACCATTTTTAAGAGTAGTCTTGAAAGAGATAAATCATTTTTAATTTCTAATGATTCATAAAAAATAAATCAGGAACCAGAATTAAATAAATTTCAAATCCAATTATATATATCTAGAGGGTAATAAATATACCATAGCTTAAAAGATATATATGAATGTGAAAATTCTAATCGGGGAGAGATTACAAATTTTGTCAGATCCTGATATTCTCATCGAGATACTAACATGTGAATAAAATAATTTCCCACTATAACAAAGGAAATCATTGAATGGTTTGGACTAATGGATTATGTGGCAATCCCTAGTGTCAACCATGGCACCCCTTCATATTAGTTCATAAGAACTCCATATGTATATTAGATGAATAGATCCACAAATTTACATTGATCTAATTACCATGCTTCAATTATTGTTCACTCTCTTTGGAACCCCTTTAATACAAACAATAGAGTGGATATTGGTAATAGAAAATCGCCCCCACAATATGAAAGCAAATTCAATGTAGGACTAGTATTCTGCCATTAAGGATAGACTAAGGAGTGAAATTTTTACTAGCCTAACAAATTCAATGATGATTGGCCCCAAGCATACTGGGTATTCTTATCATGTGATGAGTGTGGGGGGGGGGAACAACCTTGGGATGTATAAAAGATCAGTTAATTCTAAAATATATATCTTACAACACATGTCTATCAAGAATGAGTTTCTAAGGTTATTGTTTCCATGGAATAACAATTTTCAACCGCACCATGGGGAGTTCAACATCAATAAGATGGAAATTTTCCTTGTTGGTGGGATCATAATTTTGGGGGAGATATAAGATGAATTCCAACATACTAAGAATATATTTGGTGACCAAGAGATGATGCCGGAATTGGATCCACTAGAAATGGTGTAGGGAGGAAGGTGAATATTTTTTTGGATGAAGGATATACCATTAATGAAATGGTTTATGATATTATTGAATGAACCTATATAGAGGATAATAGAGAGACCCTGATAGTGTCTAAGGGCATCCTGGAGTAAGAAATACCACTCGTACTTGGTGAACATGGAGGTGATCTAGTTTTTTATATGGGGGTATAGTGTGAAGGAACATTCTCTTGATGTCAGAATAGAAGAGTAAATAGTGAAATTTTAATATAGAAGAAAACTCTCAGTATATTATGTGCACATGGGGGTAAAACTGAGAATGTTCATCATTGTAGTATCACTATAGATTGGAAACAAAATAACATTGTGGTGATAGTAGTAGGGAATATGTATAAGGTGATAAGGCACATCATAATGTAGAAGACCCATTCTCAAAGTCTGGCCAAATTAATTTTCTTGTATTGCCGATTCAATTAATACATGTGATTTTATGAGTATCTGAACCCCATATTATCTCACAATTACAATATATTGCCTTCATTTATAATCACTATCGGGAGTCTCCCTCTTCAAATGGTGATGGTCAGGGTCCTCAAGAATGATGGGTTGTTTGATCAGTTTAGGTTTCATCCACTCCCTTGCCCAATGGAGACCATCTTGGATTATGGAATGGGGATGAATGATAAATGTTCATACTTAAAAACCATTTAATGTTGGGTATTGGAGAAATGGGTAGACTGTAAGGTGGTCTATGTTCCCATGCCCCATACCAATTCAATCAAAAATTCTGGTTTCTCTAGAGGCTCGCATTGAAGGTATACATAGTGCTTCAATCACAATACCACTTAATGATTTTGTAGTAGCTATGAATTATGATTGCATGGGAGGTCAGTGGAAATAATGTACAGCCTCCAGGAAGTGATTCTCTTTATGGTATATTCCACAATTATGTATAGAATTGAGAGAGATGATACACTAAAGACATGTTGGGGAATATTATCATCCTGTTAGAATGAAAGTATAACCCAAAAACACTCATTGTTGGGTATGATATAATGGGGGGGGTATAGAAAAGATGAAGGTATTTACCAATTAGAGGAGTAGAAACTACAGTTCTAATGGTTTCCATCCGAGCACAGGGTGTTGCTCCTGAGGGAGTAGTAGTGGAATGTCCAAGGATACTGGGAATGTAACTAAGGTACCAAAGAGAACCTTTTAGGGGTTTTATAATGGAATATTTCACGAATTTAATGAATATTTTTCTCAAGTAATATGTTCCTAACAATGTGGAATTTCATATTGTATAGAGATTTTGGGAGAATATTTTAAAATTCAATGCCCTCTATGTGGCAGGGATAAAACTCTAGAGCGAGGGGATATTTTTTACGATGTTGGTACATGTAAACGATATATTCCAAAGTCTATAGTTAAAGTAGACACACTAAATATAGGATCTCTAGTATGTGGTGCACTCATGTACCATGTTGTGTCCTTTGATCTACTAGGTGAGGACGTTGCTAGTCATTTCCTACCCTGGTGAACTCTTATGGGGTCAATCGATTGAAGGTGTATCCAAGGATGATGGAATGGTCAAAGTGGAGTAATGGGGGTTTGATAAATTCCTCGACTACATTGAGGAAGAATAATCTGATGTTGATCATGTAAATATTGACATTTTTTATGGTTTGGAGTTATTTATGAATATTATTTGTTTTCTATCTTTTTTTTACATGATCCGTGTAGGGATCAGATAGAGCAATGGAGGGAAATATTCATTATGAATATATTAGGGAGGATAAAAATCACAGAAAACATTATATGGAAGGTTTGACACTTTCCTCTAACTCAATGATCATATTATTATATCCACCCATCATCAATATGTATCCTATGGATGAAGTTTTGAAGTAACTACTCGACGGGAACTGAGTAACTTCTGATCCTCTCCATTTTCTACCAAATATTTATATTTGTTTCTTGATTACTATGTGTACTTTATTTATTTAAATAACATGATCCACATATAATAGAGTGGATGGATTATTTTACATTGGAATTAGATAGAAGTAATCACATACTTAGGGGCTGAATAGGTTAGTAGTCTTTGAAAACTAGATACACATATGAAACTCACATTATGATTGAAAAATTAAAATCAACATATAATTTTCGTTGATAACCCCATTATTTAAAAAAAATATTCTCTATATATCTATCAAAATAACCATAATGGAATAATGGGGAATGGATACATAAGAAAGTGGTGATCTCATATTCTCATTAAAGATACATGTACAACAGAACCCGTCGGGAATAGGTAAATCATAACCAGTATGTCATAGTAAATATATAAAAACACATTCCACTTAAAAAACATGATCCTAAAGAACACTGTCATAGGGATAAATAATGATCATATAATTCCATATAAATAATCAAATCAATTAGAAACTTTTTCATGAATATTATAACTAGTAAAATAATCATATGGACATATATCACTAATCATATGATGATGGAATGGATAATGCTAGAATATATAAACATACCCTCTAGGAATCTTCCAATACATATTATATAAAAAGGTAATGCCTCAGCCAAATACCAAAGAGTGTTTCCATCATGAGACATATGAATTCACTGAGTGGATATAGTAGTTCCCACTAATCACATACCAAGTATAATGAATTACTCATGTGAAATATGTGATATATAATTAGTGTAAAATTTCATATTGAAATAATATAATGAATTTTTTTAATAATTACCCCATTAAATAAATAGAATCATAATCCAACAAGTGTAATATGGAGAATCATATCAAAATAGTACACACACATTCAAACTAATCATTAACCATCTAGATAAATAATTAAGATGATATCATTAAAAAATATTCCCAAAATAGAATAAGTGAAACAAATGTTTTTTTATGAATATATATACAATAAAATTTTCAGTCAAAACAATCTTTCAGAAAAAACACATTTTTAGTTTGAAAATCAATTTTAAAAAACAGTAATTATCATAATATTAGATTTTTTTCGTAAAAATAATCATATAATCTTGTAAATATCACTTTAAAGCATCGAGTTTTAATTATTTTGGGACAACTCCATTTATATTGAGTATGTGAAAACATTGATTTTATTCACCTCTTTGATAAAATAACAAAATAAAATTCATGATGAAAATGAAAATAATATTACATTTTACCCATATTATTAAAATAAACAAATAGTTAAGAATGTATTTAAAAACTAATTAGATAATATTATAAAAATTTATGATTTGTTTTATAAAACATTGATATTGAATAAAATTTATTTTCAACCAAAGATAGAAATAAATCATCTTTTCTTTAGAAACATTCTCACCCATTTTACGTTAAAAAGGGAGTAAAATGGTACCATCAGTTGAACATTTCACGAATAACCATAGTATAATAAATGATATTTTTTTTTCTAATATTGAAATATCCTATTATTCCCCCAATATAATGGTAAACATAAAAAATCGAAATGAATGATTATATTATGCAATAAACCCTTACAATTGTGGAAACTTTTGAATCCAATCTATGATGATTGAAATAAATTCAAATGTAAATGTAAATAAAATGAATATAATTATATTAATTAAATAAAATTTAATGGTGTAGGTATATAAACCCGAAAAATTAAATAAGTGGAGAATATGGAATATGTCTCAAGGTAGTAAAAGATTGACGATAAACTCTTACCTCAGGTCGAATTTCATTAATAAGTGTTAAAACCTCTTATAAAATAAACATAATTTTATTATATATCTATTCGAAACTATATTAATATATATATATATAATAAAATATATGATTTAATTATAATGTTTTATCACAATTTTTTTTAACAATTATTTATTAAAATCTATATTATAGGCTATAATTGTTTTTTTCATGTATTTTTTCATTATATAGTTTGTTAATTTGTAATTTAATAATGTTAAAAAAATATATTAAAATAAAATAATGATATAAAAATCATATATATTTAGTTTTGTATTTATATATAATAATTCATTAAATATAGGCATAAAAATTGAATTAGACCATTCATGAAGATGGTAGGTCGTACTTACTTATTATCATTGTTTCTATTTTTTAATAAATGGAATGAAGTAAAGGTAAATAATTATTGACCATTATTGAATTATTATTTTAATATATATATATATATATGTTATTCATAAAATGTATCTTTATTAACATCCATGTAAAAATGAAACAAAAAACGAATCGTATAGATTTTTTGAGGTGGAAGTCGACACATACACATGAGTGAAATTATCATTTTTGAATAAATAATAAGGTAACAAGGTATATGTGGTATTATGATTAAATAATTTTAATTACAGAATAATGATCATATATAATATTTAACACCATCATGAACACCTTCCATGAAATAAGGTGGTCGCAAATGAATTGCATCACTACAAAGACACAGTAATCCATGGGAATGAATGAGCGATACTTTCACTTGCCATTTAATAGGGTAAGTGAGAGGATAATTGTTATTTAATAATAATAATAAAATTAATTATATTTTTTAAGTGATGTTTCTATTTTATTATAAACACCATAGATTTATAGTGGGTAAATATGAAGTAAAATTAAGTGACCGGTTAAGTTGTTTACCTCGCCTTTGAAAGAAATCATTCATATATTCTCTTAAGGATTCTAGGGTTGGTACATTGGAATAAAGAAATCTCGAATATGTTTAAGGATTTTTAAAATATATTTTTGAAGGTTATGGTCATGATATAAGGATCAAAATGTGTGAAAAAGTGAAGAGAGGAGGTTCTATTTTATAGTTTAGTTGAGGGTTCTTTTTGGGAGCTCATAAAAGATTAGATTATAATAAAATAATTTGTCAAGAAAAATGTTTCAAAATAGCCATAGATTCTACGACAAGGTTTGATTCCATTTTAATCACATCATGTAATAGAATTCGGAATGGTTTATGTGGTGTTTTAAACCTTATATTTTTGTTTAACCCTGTAGTTAACCATTTTTAACATTAACAATGGTAACACCATTTTCACTCATAAAGGGTTATAATTTTAATTATAAGGTTACTATTGATTGATAAATATAAAAATGATTAATTTTGATTCTATTTATAATCCAAATTTTTTTATTTCATTATTTCTTATAGATTTTAATAAAATATCATTTTGATAAAATATCATTAATGCCAATTTGGACATTATTAAATTAATTTGACTAAAAATTCATAAAGATAAAGTTATAATTTAAATATAATCATTTAATACAAAGAGATATGTCTTATTTGTGAGTAAAACAATAGAACACTATAAATAAGTCCAATTATATTACTTTTATTATTTTTAAAATGATTAATTTTATTTTTATAAATATTGAATAAATACTATATTCGCATAGCACAAGAAATTAAGGTAATTATTTTATTACTAAAGATTATAAATAAATCTCCATGATGAATATAATATAGTTATTAACAAAATATAAATTTATATTCATTCATAAATTTATTTTGTTCTTATGTGAACATATCAGAGATATTTAAAACAAATAGAGTGATACTTGTCAACATTCATTGATTCAAATATTATATATGACACCTTCATGGGAAATTGTAGAATAAATAGATAAAATTTGAGCCTATGGTTGTAGAGACCCGAAGCCTGACGTACATAGACTTTACATTACTTTTGCGGAATACTTATTACATAAACAAAACACACACACAAGGATCGTAATAGTTTAGTGTCTTTGGAAACTCGGAATAAAATCTTCTAATCGTGGTGAAAGATCTTCAACATCTCCCATAAAGATCTTCCTTTTTTTTACCTAAAACCTTTCTTTATATCCTGGGGAAAAGAAAACATAAAAGGGTGAGCTCAAATGCTCAGCAAGGGAAAATAATGGAAATAAAAATCATATCATATCTTTTTGAAAATCATATCCTGCAAAAGAGATCATAATATATTAACATGGAATAAATCATATAAGTGAAAATGAGATCCCCATAATCATAACATAAAACTTGAAACTTTGTGGCATGCACACATAGTCATGGAAAATCATTTCTTGTTAGTCATGACTCATCGCCAAGACTATCTTAGTGGACAAAGCCCCTTTCTGAACCGAGTTCACTCCTCGTTTCAGTCTTGTATCACTGAACCGAAATAACCTTCGGTTCCAGCCATGTCTATCTCATGAGATATAAAATCTTTACCCAATGCATTGGAGGGAGATATAGGTCCCACCCATCTTATAATGAATCCTTTCTTATGTGTGCCACATAATCATAAATCATAATTCATCGCATAACCCATGTAATAAAAATGGAATTCTTAAACAACATGACATCATAAAACAATTCATATAAGATAAAGGAATTCATAAAAATGTTTCCATCACAACATAATCAAATCCATGTAATAATAGGGATAAAAACAGAACCCTTTTATTATCTTAGATGGAAAATAATTTTGATAAAATACTTGAACTTCATTCTTGAGGAAAATATCCTTTCTACTTCAAAAATAATTTTCCTTTCTTAATATTCCATACAATTTTAAACTAAAAGAAGTTGATTAAAAATAAACTTGAAAACTTGTAAAGGAAGCTTCTTGGAAATACTGTTTTAAAAATCCATTCTTTCCGTATAAGTTAAAAAAACATTCTTCGTACTTTTGTCGGAAAAGTCAAAAAGTACCTCGTACGAAAAACGACAAAAGATTCCTTTCATACATATTACTAAAAACTCACCGAAGGGTAAAAATGGATTTAAAAAATTGTAGGTGGATGGAAATAATATTACATATTTATGAAACATGGATGTGGATGATAAAATACACCCCAGTAAATACTTACGAATAAACAATCTCGGATAAAAATGAGATTGTGATATTTCCCTTACCTTATGTCCGACTTGCTTTGTAAGTGTCCAAACCTCCTGTATAATGATTTAAATCATGTTATTGACTTATTCCAGAATCATATTCATTGTTATGATATCATATATGGTTCACTTATGACATTATATTACCCGTTCTTTTGTAAATTCCATGTTAAAGAAGCGTTTTGGGTACAATCGTTTCATTTATATTAGGTGTTTTGACTTGTTGTTCTTGAAATCATTATTACTTATATCATGATTTACTTACTTCCAGAATTTAAAATATGATTTATATATCATATATATTCAGTATATATATATATAATAGATAAATAAATAAAATGAAAAACATCGTTCATAGAGACGGTAGTCCGTACATACGCATGAACGCTGTTTTACTTTCCTTATTGTCTTGAAATGGAAGTAAGTAGATGACATACATATATATATATACATAAATCCAGTAGCTTTATAATGTCATATATTTCATTATTATTTCTTATATATACTTTATAATCATTCTTAAATGGTTAACATGGAGAATGAATCTCATCGCGTCGTGGAGACGGTAGTCCGTACGTACGCACGAGCGATGATATCATTTCCATAAATATTGAACTGAATTGAAGTGGATTATACAATATATAAGAATCAATATGATGTTGTAATAACTATGTATAGTTATTCTTTACACCATTATACCCATCCATGTAAGGTGGTGGTGGAAAATAGATTACACCACGGCGTGGAGACGGTATTCCGTAGGTACGCACGCGCGGTGATTTCTTTTTCCGTAGGACGGATAGATAGTGAAATAGGGTTGTTTAATACTTATAATAAAATATCAGTATATGAGTGATACTGATGTTATTACTTCATAATGAAACAACCTAAGAAGAAGAAGTGGAAGAAGAAATAAAGATGAAAGAATTGGTAACGGTAATTACCTCTTCTTTGAAGCGCCTCTTTGAGACCTCCTCTTAGGGCACTAAAATTGGTCTTTGAGGAAGACCAGAACCTCTAGGATGTTTCTAGGGATGTGGAGAAGAGATTTTGGCAGGGGTTGGCCGAGCTTGAGTGCTCAAATTGGTGTGAAGAGGAGGGGGAGGAGGTGTCCTTTTATAAGGCAGGAGAGGGGCACCTTAGGAATATCTCAAAATACTTTTTTATATTAAAGTCAAAATCGGTTTATAATGGTTCCAAAGGGTCTTATTTCGAAGATAAAGTGGGGAAGGGTCGAAATCCTATCAACCAATAAGATTTAGACAAGTTTAGGGTATTATTTTAACCTTATCAATTAGATTTAACTCTAAGTTAAATAATTTAACTTTTACCGTGTCTTTTTGTTTTCTTTCACTATATGGTTAATACACTTTCTATAACATGCCAAAAGAACCCCAAATTGTATATTATTAATAAATATATCCTTATCTAAGTCATTTGGCCTAACCTTAGATTTTTAGGAATAAAATAACAATTAATAATATAATATTTTATTTAAAAACTATTTTGTGTCAATTTTGACACTATTTGATATATGATTTTTTTGAAAGTCATAACAGAATTATATGTTCGAAACAAGTTAATTAAATCAACACTAATACATCATAGTAACCTAGAAAATTATTTTAATTCATAAAAAGTCTTAAATTACATTCATTTGAGCATTTATAACATCAATTATGTTAATATTTCCTTAAAAGGGTAATTACTGCATCATCGTTGTTTCAAAAATAAATTAATTTATTGAAAGTCTAAAAATTATAAATAAAATATCATTATGTAGGAAATCTTTTTAGATTTCTAATGAATATTTATAGTCGAATTTATCTTATGTAAAACCCCATATTAAAAATGTTTTAGTAAATAAACTTTGATTTTAACTCTTTTAACTCTTCTTTGAATTAAATTTTAAAAAATGTCCTAATCTAATCCAAGTGGGCCTAAATGGTCATATTATATTCATAAGGTTGTTTTTGGCCGAATTACACTTATCCAATAGAATTAGGACATGTGTTATGGTAATATTAATATAATATTTACCCTTAGTTACCCTATTTACTATTAACCGTGGTAAAAAAAAAGTAAAAAGTTACTATTCACCAAAAATTATTTTCATCTCATTGAACCACATTTTAGTCCTTGATATTAATCGTGTCTGTCGGATTTTCGAAATTCCATTCACAGAAGTGGTAAAATTAAGTTTTATGCAAAATTCAGTTTTTAACCTACCACTTAGTAGTTTCACTATTCATCAAAAATTGATGTTTTTCAGAACAATGCCAAAATTTCATCCTAAGATATATTTCATATTCCGAATTCAAAAATGAAGTCTATTTTACCATATTCATAACATAGATGTTGCATTAATTAATTTTATAATTAAATCCCGCTGTTAAAACAAATAGCGTGTTTTTAAGAAACAATATCTATCAAAAGATTGACACTTGTTTATGTCTGGTTTAAATGTGAAATTACATCCAATGACCAACATTGTATTAAATTGTAAAAATATATTCTAAATATATTTTAAAACCACTCAAATTAATAATTTATCACTATTAAATATTTCGATTAAAAAAAGTTGTTTTTAATTATAATTTAGTAATTTTCACTATTCATCAGAATATGAAAGTTATCCGAAAAGTACCAAAATTTCACCTTAGGCTAAATTCGATACTCCGAATCCAAAAAATAAAGTTCATTTTGAAAAATAAGATTTACTGGATTTCAAAAAGTGGTTATTACTATTCATAACGGCTAGTTTTAATAATATTTTTATAGCATATCGTTGTTTAGTGAAACTCGGTACTGCGTATTACACACGCTATCGAGGAAGGTCGTGATTGCGTGTAATGCAAAGCAAGTCAAGGATGCGTGTTGTGCAAGCTCCTTTTTGTGTTGCGTACAACACAAGACATTAGTGAAATTAAAAAGAATATTTTTCATAAAATCTTGTGCTGTTACATTCTACCCCCCTTAAAATGAATTTCGCCCTCGAAATTCGTCGGGGTTATAAATGGTTTACTACTTGAAAGTTTCTTTAATAGAAACCAACATCGTAAAAAGGAATACCAAAACTTTGCTTTAAAAACTAAAGTATGAAATGTAATGATTACCCAAATAAACTAATCACTGGGTATCCACATAGGTGAAAATATGGATAGGGAAGAGAAATCTAACCATCATGTTCTGATGGAGAGTGGTAGAGAACATGGCTATGGAAAATCCAACAATCACAAATCCATAAATTTGTGATGATCTAAGGTACCATCTGATTAATCAGATATAAGAGCACTAGGACAACATTTTTGGTTTTCAAGATCATTTCCCTAAAGTTGAAAATTTGAATTAGAATAAATACTTCCTTTATTTTGGTACAATCTCACTGTTGTTCATGCCTTGAACATTTTCCACTTCATATCTTAAATAAATGAAGTTAAATTTGTTATTCGTGAAGTGTTAGCAGATCATGTGATAGAATGACAGGTCATTCCATCTGTCTCAAACAAAAGGTTAGCAAAAATTATATACATAAGTCGATCTATAGTGAGATTAATCATATATGGTTCTTAAAATAGACTTATACTTCATATATCATACTTCTTAATATAGTAAAACTAGTTTCTACTTAAACAGGGACTTCCTGTAGGTCAGTGGTAAGCGATAAAGGCCAGTCGCACTTCGGTTGTGGGTTCGATTCCCATAGCCTTGTCCGACGCGATGGGCTGTCGCCCGTCCTGCAGGTTGTCCTTTTTCTAAAACTATATTACTATAACATCCCATAATATCGAAAAAAAAACTTCTATCCTTAAACAATACTAACTTATGTCCAACATAATCCATTCCAATCTTTAGTCCTATCCATAATACTGCAGTCCATTCTCATAACATAGTGAAAACGATTACCAGAGATTTAATACCATTGTTGATCCCCATATATCATAAGATATATCTTGTTGGACACATTCCAAACATTCAAAGGCCTTAATCTTGTACTCTCTTGAATACCCATTGAACCTTAGTGAAAACTTGAATGCAGTTAAAAGTTAACACTTTCCACATACCAAAATCCTCAAAATTCTATATACTCAAACCATGATATCACTTGGTCCTTATATCAATCATAAGCTCATGAATACTGTCAAATATTTCATTTTCTCATTTTCCCTTCATTATGCGCATATCATCTTTTTTTCCAAAAATACCTCAATCACTTAGAATACCACATTAGACCAATACATAAATATTCCAATACACCATAAAAGTACCTCAACAACATTATTCTTGAATACCAATACATAAACACTTCAGTCCATCCACTTCAATGACTGTCCTAGAATAAGTCCTTCCTTGATTTAGAAGTATCTTTTTAGGTCAGGGCATTGAATTGGGTAATGCCCATGTTCTCCACAAATAAGACATTGAACTCCATAACAATCTGTCACTCTATGACCCTTTTCTCCACACCGATAACATCGGTCCCTCCATTTGAGGTATTCCTCAAGGTTCTTCTTCCCTTCTTTAGAAATCTCAATCTTCCTTTCTTTATGCTCCTCAACATGCGAACATGCATAATAGTTTATCTTCCTCTTCTTTGATGAATTAGTCATACCACTAAATTTCACCTTGTTAATCATATATCGCGATGACTGATTCGGCATAATCACAATATCTTTATCTCTAGGCATCAAACAATTTTGTTGCTCATAGTCACCAATTTGTCCATTGTATTCAATGTTAACCGAATTCCTTCTGGTTCCCTCCATTAACTAAAACACAAAAAGAATTTTGTGAGAGGCTAAATCATTCTAGGGAAGACAACATAGTAAAGGGGGAGCACCCTCAATATCTAACATCTTAGGTTAAATTCTAAGATCGTTACCGTAGTTCTAGGACTATATTCTATACGTATACTTATCCTTAGGGACATCCTTAGACATACCTTAGAAATATCTCTAGGGATCTCACTAACGTTTTCGCATCCTAGTTTCCAAAGGTTGACTAAACCTTTCCTCTGATACCAACTATAGAGACCCGAATCCTGACGTACATAGACTTTACATTACTTTTGCGGAATACTTATTACATAAACAAAACACACACACAAGGATCGTAATAGTTTAGTGTCTTTGGAAACTCGGAATAAAATCTTCTAATCGTGGTGAAAGATCTTCAACATCTCCCATAAAGATCTTCCTTTTTTTTACCTAAAACCTTTCTTTATATCCTGGGGAAAAGAAAACATAAAAGGGTGAGCTCAAATGCTCAGCAAGGGAAAATAATGGAAATAAAAATCATATCATATCTTTTTGAAAATCATATCCTGCAAAAGAGATCATAATATATTAACATGGAATAAATCATAGAAGTGAAAATGAGATCCCCATAATCATAACATAAAACTTGAAACTTTGTGGCATGCACACATAATCATGGAAAATCATTTCTTGTTAGTCATGACTCATCGCCAAGACTATCTTAGTGGACAAAGCCCCTTTCTGAACTGAGTTCACTCCTCGTTTCAGTCTTGTATCACTGAACCGAAATAACCTTCCGTTCCAGCCATGTCTATCTCATGAGATATAAAATCTTTACCCAATGCATTGGAGGGAGATATAGGTCCCACCCATCTTATAATGAATCCTTTCTTATGTGTGCCACATAATCATAAATCATAATTCATCGCATAACCCATGTAATAAAAATGGGATTCTTAAACAACATGACATCATAAAACAATTCATATAAGATAAAGGAATTCATAAAAATGTTTCCATCACAACATAATCAAATCCATGTAATAATAGGGATAAAAACAGAACCCTTTTATTATCTTAGATGGAAAATAATTTTGATAAAATACTTGAACTTCATTCTTGAGGAAAATATCCTTTCTACTTCAAAAATAATTTTCCTTTCTTAACATTCAATACAATTTTAAACTAAAAGAAGTTGATTAAAAATAAACTTGAAAACTTGTAAAGGAAGCTTCTTGGAAATACTGTTTTAAAAATCCATTCTTTCCGTATATGTTAAAAAAAACATTCTTCGTACTTTTGTCGGAAAAGTCAAAAAGTACCTCGTACGAAAAACGACAAAAGATTCCTTTCATACATATTACTAAAAACTCACCGAAGGGTAAAAATGGATTTAAAAAATTGTAGGTGGATGGAAATAATATTACATATTTATGAAACATGGATGTGGATGATAAAATACACCCCAGTAAATACTTACGAATAAACAATCTCGGATAAAAATGAGATTGTGATATTTCCCTTACCTTATGTCCGACTTGCTTTGTAAGTGTCCAAACCTCCTATATAATGATTTAAATCATGTTATTGACTTATTCCAGAATCATATTCATTGTTATGATATCATATATGGTTCACTTATGACATTATATTACCCGTTCTTTTGTAAATTCCATGTTAAAGAAGCGTTTTGGGTAAAATCGTTTCATTTATCTTAGGTGTTTTGACTTGTTGTTCTTGACATCGTTATTACTTATATCATGATTTACTTACTTCCAGAATATAAAATATGATTTATATATCATATATATTCAGTATATATATATATAATAGATAGATAAATAAAATGAAAAACACCGTTCATGGAGACGGTAGTCCGTACGTACGCATGAACGCTGTTTTACTTTCCTTATTGTCTTGAAATGGAAGTAAGTAGATGACATACATATATATATATACATAAATCCAGTAGCTTTATAATGTGATATATTTAATTATTATTTCTTATATATACTTTATAATCATTCTTAAATGGTTAACATGGAGAATGAATCTCATCGCGTCGTGGAGACGGTAGTCAGTACGTACGCACGAGCGATGATATCATTTACATAAATATTGAACTGAATTGAAGTGGATTATACAATATATCAGAATCAATATGATGTTGTAATAACTATGTATAGTTATTCTTTACACCATTATACCCATCCATGTAAGGTGGTGGTGGAAAATAGATTACACCACGGCGTGGAGACGGTATTCCGTACGTACGCACGCGCGGTGATTTCTTTTTCCGTAGGATGGATAGATAGTGAAATAGGGTTGTTTCATACTTATAATAACATATCAGTATATGAGTGATACTGATGTTATTACTTCATAATGAAACAACCTAAGAAGAAGAAGTGGAAGAAGAAATAAAGATGAAAGAATTGGTAACGGTAATTACCTCTTCTTTGAAGCGCCTCTTTGAGACCTCCTCTTAGGGCACTAAAATTGGTCTTTGAGGAATACCAGAACCTCTAGGATGTTTCTAGGGAAGTGGAGAAGAGATTTTGGCAGGGGTTGGCCGAGCTTGAGTGCTCAAATTGGTGTGAAGAGGAGGGGGAGGAGGTGTCCTTTTATAAGGGAGGAGAGGGGCACCTTAGGAATATCTCAAAATATTTTTTTATATTAAAGTCAAAATCGGTTTATAATGGTTCCAAAGGGTCTTATTTCGAAGATAAAGTGGGGAAGGGTCGAAATCCTATCAACGAATAAGATTTAGACAAGTTTAGGGTATTATTTTAACCTTATCAATTAGATTTAACTCTAAGTTAAATAATTTATCTTTTACCGTGTCTTTTTGTTTTCTTTCACTATATGGTTAATACACTTACTATAACATGCCAAACGAACCCCAAATTGTATATTATTATTAAATATATCCTTATCTAAGTCATTTGGCCGACCCTTAGATTTTTAGGAATAAAATAACAATTAATAATATAATATTTGATTTAAAAACTATTTTGTGTCAATTTTGACACTATTTGATATATGATTTTTGTGAAAGTCATAACAGAATTATATGTTCGAACCAAGTTAATTAAATCAACACTAATACATCATAGTAACCTATAAAATTAGTTTAATTCATAAAAAGTCTTAAATTACATTCATTTGAGCATTTATAACATCAATTATATTAATATTTCCTTAAAAGGGTAATTACTGCATCATCGTTGTGTCAAAAATAAATTAATTTATTTAAAGTCTAAAAATTATAAATAAAATATAATTATGTAGGAAATCTTTTTAGCTTTCTAATTAATATTTATAGTCGAATTTATCTTATGTACAACTCCATATTAAAAATGTTTTAGTAAATAAACTTTGATTTTAACTCTTTTAACTCTTCTTTGAATTAAATAATAAAAAATGTCCTAATCTAATCCAAGTGGGCCTAAATGGTCATATTATATTCATAAGGTTGTTTTTGGCTGAATTACACTTATCCAATAGAATTAGGACATGTGTTAGGGTTATAGTAATATCATATTTACCCTTAGTTGCCCTATTTACTATTAACCGTGGTAAAAAAAAGTAAAAAGTTACTATTCACCAAAAATTATTTTCATCTCATTGAACCACATTTTAGTCCTTGATATTAACCGTGTCTGTCGGATTTTCGAAATTCCATTCACAGAAGTGGTAAAATTAAGTTTTATGCAAAATTCAGTTTTTAACCTACCACTTAGTAGTTTCACTATTCATCAAAAATCGATGTTTTTCAGAACAATGCCAAAATTTCATCCTAAGATATATTTCATATTCCGAATTCAAAAATGAAGTCTATTTTACCATATTCATAACATAGATGTTGCATTAATTAATTTTATAATTAAATCCCGCTGTTAAAACAAATAGCGTGTTTTTAAGAAACAATATCTATCAAAAGATTGACACTTGTTTATGTCTGGTTTAAATGTGAAATTACATCCAATGACCAACATTGTATTAAATTGTAAAAATATATTCTAAATATATTTTAAAACCGCTCAAATTAATAATTTATCACTATTAATTATTTCGATTAAAAAAAGTTGTTTTTAATAATAATTTAGTAATTTTCACTATTCATCAGAATATGAAAGTTATCCGAAAAGTACCAAAATTTCACCTTAGGCTAAATTCGATACTCTGAATCCAAAAATGAAGTTCATTTTGAAAAATAAGATTTACTGGATTTCAAAAAGTGGTTATTACTATTCATAACGGCTAGTTTTAATAATATTTTTATAGCATATCGTTGTTTAGTGAAACTCGGTACTGCGTATTACACACGCTATCGAGGAAGGCCGTGATTGCGTGTAATGCAAAGCAAGTCAAGGATGCGTGTTGTGCAAGCTCCTTTTTGTGTTGCGTACAACACAAGACATTAGTGAAATTAAAAAGAATATTTTTCATAAAATCTTGGGCTGTTACAATGGTTATAAGGATAAAATTACCATATTATGGTAATAATTATGGATGAATATTACGGCCTTAAAACATTGTTTTATCTGACATTAACCTGATTTACCCCTTACTGGGGGGAAATATTTACTAGAGATTCTATTTTTACTGACCTAAAGTAAAAGGGGAATTAATAAAAAATCCAACATACTAATTAAAATTATTTAATCCATTTTATCAAATTCAATACCCATAATTGGAAGAATTTAATTTTAAAATTAATCTCTCAAAATGCTATGAAAATAACCATTTTGAAAAGTAAATTTTTAACAATAAAACATTGATTAATATTATCTAATGATTATTAAAATATTAAATTAACGTTATAAAATTTTATTGAATATATAATATATAAGTTTAATTATTATTAATTCATCAATAGTGATTTAATTAATTTATCAAGAAAAAAAATTGTGTTTATAGAAAAACTTTTTAGAAAAACATTTCATTTTTACAATAAAATATTTTTTATTTTCATTTATAACCAATTGATAACCAATGATTTTTTATTCATCTATAAACCATATAATGTTTATAATTGTTTTAGTTATAATCATACCCACTGATTTGAAATCTATTTTATAATAGCCATATATAAATAATAAATTTCAGGGGTTGTTGAAGATTGGTGTTGAGTGTTGTATACAATATCAAATCTACTGTTATTATTTAAAAATATCAGGTAGTTACACTTGTATTATTTACATAGGGAAATAATATCAAGTTTAAGAGTGACTTATAGTGGTTAAAGAAACAATTGTTGAAGTGTCACTATCCTCGGTGGGGAATTTAGTAAACATGATGGATCTATTAGTCATCCTTAACACTATCTGTATGTATTTTTCCAATCGTTCATAATTTTTTTCATTGATTTGTTAGGACACATAGACAATTAATTTCAATGACAGTACTTTCAAGTTCGGGGACCCAACTAGTGGTGTAGATGCTAGGGTAGTTAGAGACTACATCTCAGGATATGATGACCAGAGACATGGCCTCGAGGGGGGTGGGTAAGGAGGCTATAATAGTTGAGCCTTGTCTTACCATTTTGTAAGAGGACACCAAGGATTTTGGTATGTGAAAGATATCCAAACCCTGGATATAAATCCTAGTCCATCTAAAAGGAAGTCTACTGATGATCCTACTACCGATGCACATGCAGTATTCCCACTGTATGATCCCTCACCAGCTGAAGATCTCGATGACTCCAATTCTAATGTTACTATGGAGAAACAAGGGCTTAGACATAGGTCCTAGAGTAGCATTTGAATCTTAGTCACCTATATCCCATGGTATGACTTGGTATGATGAATGGGATCTCTCCACCACTGTTCAGTGAGTATGGGGACTGATAGAGTAGATTATCATAGCCTCTATATACTAGATTGGGACTTCCATAATGAGAGGGAATGAGCGATGTAGATGGTGTTTAATATCTTACAACATAATCATATCGTTGAAGGGATTAAATCACTTAGGGTTGATTAACAAGATATTGATCAGATAGAGGGTGAAGCATAAAAACATGAATATTTCACTAATTCGAAAAAATAGATCATCATATCGCAGAGGGCACAAAATATTTTCATGGATGAAGTATTTGAAATTAAATTCTTAGTAGAATATTCAGCGGGCCATGTATGGTCTGGTGAAAATCATGGAAGATGCGGTTTAGTATACAATTAAGGAGGAAAAATTAGTGCTCACTAGATGGTTGAAAAACCTCAAGGCTACCAGGTAAGGGATGGATGAGCTATGCTGATCCTTTTCCCATAAGAAGATGTATGGTTATTTTTTTAACAATTGGAAATGTCATTCTTATGGATTCCACTTATTTTTAAAGATATTAGTTTATTTAATTCACATTTTTTTTCATCTTGGTCACATTTAAAATACAAACATCTATTGAACTATAATTCCACAAAAGTCATGGTCGGTGTGAGAAAAAAGTGGTAAATAGAATATTTCTTTATAATATGAGAGTACCAGATTAATAATAAAATATTCGAGTCTAATTATCCATAAGAAACTATGAATATATTGAATTTGATGTTCTTTTCCAGAGAGAGAGACTCTTCAAAACTTTGTTTCTGTCCCAATGTGCATATGTGCATAAGTTGTGAAATGTAGGCGGTGTTGAAAACTACCTAATAAAAGATGAAGATGAAGGACCTAAATAGAGACTTATAGGAGTTAGAATCCATATAGGGGAATATGGATGAATGAGGATGGATAATGACCATGTTTGAAATGAAATTTCAATAGTTTCACTGCCAAGAGTGGGGACATACAAATTACGGTTGACTATTGACTATGTTCAAAATGAAGGAATCATTAATTTTTCTTAGAAGTATAGCTAACATGATTTTTTTTTAATTACAGTGAATTATATTTGACATAAGTAATAGTTAATACAAAATACGTATTGAAAATATCTAGTGTCTCTAGAAGACTGGGTTCATAATACGTCAAATGGAGAAAAATTGAATCTTTTTTTATTCTCAATAATGATATCCAAAATCCACCTGTTTCCCTAAAACTAAATATGATATCCATGGGAATACATAAAAGAAAGGGTTGATCTAAAAATCCCAGTAAGTTAATAAACATGATATAGAAACATAACATATGGTTCAATGGTAAGACAAGATATCAAAAAAGATAAAGCTAATGAGTAATCACATGGGAAGAAAAAATAAACAACATGGTGTCATAAGATAATAAAAATATTAGAAATATGGTAGAAACATATAACATGAAATACACCATGAGTCAAAGATAACTTCCTAGATAATATCACATACTCGACAAAGTCCCATAATGGATTAGTCTTACTACCCAATCTCGTATGTAATGTTTAATGAGTCTAATGATTTACCAAATTCATTGAAGCATAATATGGGTGAACCCATTATAATGTGTTCATGATTTACATGTTCCAAAAAATGGAAATCCATCATAAGGTGTAAACAAAATGATTATAGAATCAAATAAAAGGGGTAGCGTAATATTTCCTCATATCACGATCAAAGGTAATTTGATAATAAAGGTATTTGAGAAATTAACATAAGGAATGTATTAACCCATCAAAGGAAGGGATATTTAGCATGGTATATATATATGAGAGAGAAAAATATATAATTTATTAGCATTATATAACTTTAAAAGGTGGATAAAAATTGTCTTAGATGGATAATTTCCATAATATGGAGAAAATGATGGTTTATAGATACCCCATACCTCGATCCCGGCTTCTTAGGTTCATTTCTTATATTCTTGAATAATAAAATAATGTTATATATTAAATTCATTTAGTATCATTTTAGGCTTATTATTCCGTCTATAATATTTGTAACCATGTCAAATTAATTCCCTCAATCAATTAATTTCACATCTGGCATTTTGATAATATTCAACTCATCGGTGCAAAATGAATTTGGTAATTTGACTACGGTTAAAGACGAATTTATTAAATTATCAAAAAATTAATAATAATGAAATAATTATCATTTTCATAAATAAATGATACTTTTAAAACCATTAATGAAATATGGCTAGGAAAAAATAACTACATTAAGATCATGGAGACGGTAAGATGTTTGTACACATGAATAATGTTTCCATTTTTCTACTATCATGATGGAAGGAAGTTAAGTATTATATTATTTTAATAAAATTAAAATTATACCATAAATATAATATAATTTATTTATGTAAACATATTTATACCATCTATGTTATGTGGTAATGAAAACCAAATCACATCACTTCGTAGAGGTGGTAATCCACATGTATGTACAAATGAACTTATCATTATTCAATGAATTGTACCGTGAGAAAATATATGATATATTAATTTTTATAAGATATAATTATTTAATGAATGCCATAAATATAAATAAAAAACATTATCATATATATCAAATATAGGTGATGATATAAAATGATTACATCAGTTCAAGATGTGGTAGTTTTCCAAACACACGAATACTGGTTTGGTTTACCATTAAATGGAAGGGGAGAAAGATGTATGTTATTAAAATTAACATTTTAAAATATCTATATATGTTATGAACATATTTTATCATATTATAATGTTTGACTTATATTTTAATGAGGTCATGGGTGAAATAGAACAAAATGATCGGCTAAAAACGATACCTCTTCTTCATATAACATCTATAGAATTTCACTAAAATAATTCCTTGGAGGGTGTCATAACCAAATGAAGGATTATAATATGTTGGGAAGAAGTTAATTAATGTATCTGGGTATTTATTGGATGAAGAAATATCTTTTTATGTTTGAATTTATGATTATAGGAGGTCCGCTTTTTCAATTAGGTGAGTTACACACTTGTAATTTTTAATAGTTTTAAAATAATCCCATGTCAAATTCTTGGAAAAATGGCTAAAAAATGGACCATTAGAAAAAAAATATATGATATAAGGTCAAAATTTGGAAATGAGATATATATTTGAAATGTTTTAGATCATTTTAACCGTTATCTTACTAGTTTAACCCCCACAGTAAACTGATTTTAAAATTATACTTGAGAACATTCTTTTACTGTTTTTACTATTCTTTATGACAAAAAAGTAATCTAAACATATTGTATAATATTAATTATCTTGATTATAAATATTTAATCCATATTACCATATCTATTTATTTTAAGTGAAAAAATTTAATTCAAAATGAACCTTGAAAAACACTATGAAATACAATTTTCTAGAAAAATGAGTTTTTCAAGCAATAATGATCTTATATTAAATCAATCAAAAGTATTAAAAATTATATGAATAAAAATTCATATAGATAGATATATAATATTTAAATTTAATTTAAATATTTCTTCATTAGTTGTAAATTTAATTAAATGAAATGGATAATTTTGATGAACATAAATATAGTTTACAGAAAGTATTGTTTTAAGTATAAAAATATTCTTATTCCAAAATCACTAAATTTGTTGAATGAAATGAAATTAATTATATTATTCTATTTAAAATTGTTAATGTGTAACTTTATGATAAAATTAATACTGTAATTTTAATTTTAAATGAATTGATTCAATGTAAGAAAGTGACAGTATTTCAAAAATCCACAATTTTCAATATCCAATAAAAATCAATTATTTCGGAAAAACACCAAAATTTCACCCTAATAAAATAATTATTTTATAATTTAAAGAACGAAGTTAATTCTATAAAATATCATTTCTAAAATTTCCCAAAATTAATTATAATATATTATCAAAAATTCAATAAAAATTATTTTTGAATAAAACATTATTTTTTAAGAATAAATTTTCATTTATTAAAAATTTGGGTCTCATTTAAAAAAAAGTATAAATACTTTTATATTAAGTAGAAAAATTATATATATTTATTAAATTATTTATTATATTTGTACCTACCAATTTAACAGCTTTTTTATAATGGTCATATATAAATAATATAGTATTTTTAGATTGGTGTTGTGTTTCATATATGCTATCAAACATCATTTTTATTTTTTAAAAGAAAAAGGGCTGTTGGATTTTTCTATAACTAAGGAATTTCACCCTTGAAATATTATATTACATACTAAGGAGAAATTATGTGAGGGTGTGTCTAAATCATGGTTTACTTCACTTACCAGATAGCCAATTCATATTTACAGTTCTCCTATAGTACTTTAACAAAGTGTGTTTTCTTTTTGTAAAGAAATTTATTTATATATTCCAAGATATTCACTAGTAACTCCTAAAAAGATACATCATTATCCAACTATACCACATGTGAATCTAGTACATGTGAGGGATATAATATGTATTTTTTCAATAGTGATAATTCTATCGCATCGTTTACATGCGAAAGGGTTGGTTAGAGTGGTAGTTGATAATCCAAAGATCTGATGTGATGGATAATATAAAAGTTTCTAATGTTCATGTTTCTTAATATTCACTTCCTACAAAATCTCATGACCCTATTACATGAAGATATTCATATAATCACTTTATCCCCAACCACAAACTCTAGGTCTTATTGATAATGGTTAGCATAGAAATTCAATCGGCACTAAGTAGTACTAATGTCCTTCTGAGTGTTATTGAACATTTCAACCACTTCATCATCCTTATCAGGTCCCAATATCTTTCATTTACAAATATTATCCCAACACATAGTTTTTTTACATAATTTCCCTTAAAGGGCTTTACAAGGATTCATTTGGATGATATAGTGGAAACTATAATTTTATGAGAACTTTAAAATGGAATATATAGATCCCATCTTCATTTAAAGTCCATAAAACATGATCTTAACATTTATTATTGTCTTAATAGTTCACTTATATTGGAAATCATTTTTGGGGGTGATAAGATGTAAAAAAAATTAACGTAGAACAAAGAGCATAATAGAGGTTCTTCTACAACCTGGTGGCAAATCTCTAATCTCATTCAGATATAATCAATAGTGGTCTTCCATATATCCTCACCATCAATATTATGTGTATCCTTTTAAGATGACTGATTGAGAAGTCCACTCTAATTACAAGAAAGTGACTAGTATTTTTAATATGATACACCATAACAAATATGTAATTATTATCACTTTATGTATTTATAATAGTAGTAAAAATGTACATGGTGTTGTTTTCACATTTACATATAGGTATGGGTAATGGTTACATCATACGCTTATAATTTTTCAATTATACCCTAACTTCCTAACATAACAGAAACATTCATGTATATTTCGTGATCTCATTCTTGATATTGTCTCACCAATAGTTCTCTTGGAGAACATAATACATATTCGCCCCACATAAAAGGAGGAAGAAGTTTGAGCTACCTATGTCATTCAACAAATATTTCATTATCTCATTATTTTATGGTTCACATAGTCATGCATCGAATATGAAATCTCATTCTTCATCAAATCCAGACTATAAAGATATCCCTTTTATTATTACATCCATCTTCTTTTGAATTTCTACATCACCACATTGAGAATCCTTTATCTTCTATAGAAGAGATATTTGAGAAATCATTTGAGAAAGGAATGATGATGTTAGTTACTTTACAATTCCCATATCCATCATTTTCAATTCTTAGAATATTTTATCTTTCCCAATTCTCATCACTTATAATATTTTTGATTCATTTCTACTTAGAAAATCTACAAATTTATTTTCATTCCAAAGACAGTAGTGGATTGAGCATTCGTAGTCCCTAATCATCTCTAACCATATTTTTAGGTTCATATTAATCTATTTATATGTGAATATATTTTTTACACTCTTATGATCTGTATATATTTTACACCCAGAAAAAAATAATGTCTCTGTATTCTCATTTAAAATATCACAAAATCAATCTTTAAATTATGATTTTCAGAGTTATTATCACGATTATTCCTCTTACTTGAGGAATAGGATATCAATTTATCATTATGTAATAATACACAACCCAAAACCTTATTTGAAGCATCACTGTATACCACAAAATTCCCCCACATGAGGTTAATACATGTTTTAGTACTATGATAAACCTCATTTTCAATTCATTAAATATCTCTTCGCATTTACTAGTCCATAAAAACATTACTCTTATTTGAGTTATATTGGAATTTAGGTTTAAAAATCATATGAAGATTCTAAAAATTCATCAAAAATACCTATCTAGTCAATGAATGATTTAGATATCCATTAATGATGTTATTCTAGGCCAGTTATCAACTACATTTGTTTTATAAGGGTCTATAGATATCCCATTTCTTGTGAAAATATTCCTCATTGATGATAATTTCTTTATCCATAACTCATATTTTCTGTAATTTTTATATATTTTCTCATTTTTATCATTTTTAAGCACAATATTCAATTGATCCTCATGCTCCTCTAGGCTATTGTATTATATCATAATATTATCAATACATAATACCATAAATTATTCTTGGTAATATCTAATGACTATATTCATCAATTATATTAAGATTAATGGAGAATCAGTGAGTCAAAAAGGAATAACTATGAACTCATAGTGTCCATTCTTTGTTAGAAATACAGTTTTGAGAATATCACCCTTCTTTATCCTTAATTTTTGGAATCCCAAACGAAGGCCCCCTAGAGAAATACTGATCCCCAAATAGTTTATCAAAAAATTCATCTATCCATGGAAGGGGATACTTGTTCTTTTTCGAGATTTTGTTTAGTTAAAAATAATATATAAATAGGCACTATGAACTATCCATATTTCTAATTAAGAAGACGCACACAACCCAGAGTGATGAAATCAAACATATGAAACCCATTTATAAAATTTATTGTTAATAATTGTTCAAATCCATCAACTCAATGGTGGTCATTTTTTAAGGGGTATTTGATACAGGTTATATCCTGATATAATATATATTGATAACTCAAAATTTTGTTTAGGAGGAAGACCAAAAATCTCATCGGGGAATACATAAGTATAATCCATCACAAGGGGATACCACTATGAATTCTTCTCTATTTTTTCTCAATCATTTGTGCTAGATATGATTTATTATATGTCATTAATATCCATGAATAAAAAATTATTATAGGGGAGGCTAACCCTCCCCCTTACATATTTTCTAATTATGAGGATGAATTGAGACATGAAGAGGCATCTTCCTCTCTCGATAGTTGAGGTTTTCATTATAGAGAGAATGTAATTCCACGCCCAAAATAATACCAAACTCAACTAAAATAGGTAATATAAGATTATATAAAATATTTAGTCCTCAAAAATTGACCAGGGATGGGTTATATATTTGGGATGAAATAATATCTTCCCTAATAGATCTCACATTTACCGAAAACCCCATTTTTTGAGGTGGTGATTGAATAGTTCTACAAAACCTAAAATGTATAAAAGAATTGGAAGAACATGAATAAAAAGGAATTTTTGATATCCTTGAATGAATTAATATCATACCTATTACAACATTTTTATTATTATCCACCTCTATAGTAGTGATAAAGAATTACATTTAATTATCTATAAGCCTTGGGGTTTTTTTATTGTATTAAAAAAAAGATGGCTTATAAAACTGGTTTTATAAATTATAGTTTTCATTGTAGTTAAATCACTACACCCCAAGTTTTTTGTTGATCTATACCTTGTTTTTTTATTCCAAAATGGTGGGTTTCTTCATTTCCCTTTGCCACTAATTATCCAAATTCCCCTATTTTTCCCATTTGAAAAATACTTCATTTTCAATCAGATAGTTTCTAGGATGCTTCTTCCTGCACATTTGACAAGTGGAATATTCTAATTTCACTAGCCCCTGGTATTTATCTTTTAATGTACCCAATGAAAAACTTCTTTATTTATTTTTTTCTCTGATCCCATTAGATCATTCAGAGTCACCAATATCAATCTCAACATTTGGGGTAAAATGGGTAGTATATTCATTGCTACCATGTTCTTGTATCACTAATCATTTTCATAGAATCCTATTTAACCCACTAAAGTATTGGTCAACATTAATTAAAATATAAAAATAAATATGGAGTTTTTCCATGAATGATTGGTGATTTTTCCTCAGATGAACCAATATAATCATTTTCCATTCTTCCTTAGTCTAAGAAACTCCTTCTTGATTTTAGGATGGGTATTTTTCTGAAATCATTTATTGATAAACATTTTCTTAAATAATTCCCCTTTCTTGAAATAAATATATGTAGAGACCCGAAACTTGACGTACATGGAAATTACATTACTTTTTCAGAATACTTAATACATAAAAAACAGACACACAAGGACCGTAATAGTTTAGTGTCTTTGGAAACATGGAACGTAATCCTCTAATCATGGTGAAAGATCATCAACATCTCCCATAAAGATCTTCCCATTTATATTCTTACCTAAAACCTTTCTTTATATCCTGGTAAAAGAAAACATAAAAAGGGTGAGCTCAAATGCCAATTAAGGGTAAGAATAGATAAAATAAAACATACCATATACATTTGAACTTAAAAAAACATGAACATTAAAAATCTTGAGCAACGAAATAAAACATGGAAGTACATAAGGCATAGATCATAATGGAACAAAAATCATGAAAAAATAGCATGGGAATAAAAAATGTAATTATGGAATCCATTAAGCACATGTAATGATTTCCATAGTAGCCAATGCATTTCTGCCAAGACCATCTTAGTGGACAAAGTCCCCTTCTGAATCGAGTTCACTCATCATTTCAGTCCTGTTTAACTGAACCGGTTTAACCTGCCATTCCATCCATGTCTATCTCATGAGATATAAATCTTTACCCAATGCATTGGAGGGAGATATAGGTCCCACCCATCTCATATTGAAATCATTCTTACTTGTGCCACAAAATAAACATACATCATTCATAATAACCCAACGAATAAAATGGGTTTCATAAACATCATCCCATCATCACATAATCCATATAAAAGAAATGGTTATCATTTCATAATAATAAAAGTGAAACCATGTAAATCATAGAGACATTACACTTGAAACATACACATATGAAATAATTTCATCTTAGATAGAAAATGTTTTTGATAAAACACTTGAAATGAATTCCTGAGGAAAATATCCTTTCTTCTTCAAAATCAATTTCTTTTCACAAAAAGTCATGAAATTTTAAAAGAAAGAGATTATGTTGAAAATAGTCATGAAATATTTTGGAGGAAGCTTCATGAAAATAAGGCTTTATAAAACCGTAAAAATCCATTTGTGCAGTATAAGTTAAAAAAACATTCTTTTCGTACTTTTGCCGGAAAAGTCAAAAAGTACCTCGTAACGTAAACAAAAGAAAGATTCCTTACATACCATGTAGTAAAAGTAAAAAATGGCTAAAAAGGTCTTTAAACACACATTAAAACACTTTTCTAAATCATGGACATGGATGATAGAAAAAACACCAGTAAATACTTACGAATATGCAATCTCGGATAAAAATGAGATTTGCAAAATTATCCCTTACCTTAGATCCGATTTTCTTCGTAAGTGTTCGAACCTCCTGTATAATGATTTAAATAATGATATTGACTTATTACAGAATCATATTAATTGTCATGATATCATATATGGTTCACTTATGACTTTATATTACCCGTTATTTTGTAAATTCCATGTTAAAGAGCGTTTTGGGTAAAATCGTTTCATTTGTCATCCGTGTTTTGACTTGTAATTATTCATATGATTACATAGATCATGACTACTTACATCCATAATGTAAAACATGATTTATATATAATATATATTCAGAATATACATATATATAAGAGATCGATAAATGGAAAGAAATACACCATTCATGGAGATGGTAGGCCGTACGTACGCATGAACGTTGTTTTCGTTTCCTCATTGAATTGAATGGAATTAATTGGATGAAATACATAAATATATATATATACATAAATCCAGTATTATTATGTTATATATTTCATGATTAATTCTTATATATACTTTATAATCATTCATGAATGGTTAATCATTGAGAATGAATCTCATCGCGTCGTGAAGACGGTATTCCGTACGTACGCATGAGCGATGATATCGTTCCCATGATCGTAGAATTTTATTGTAGTGTATGTATACTATTACAGAATCAATATAAATTTATAATAATCATATATAGTTATTATTTACACCATTATACCCATCCAAGTAAGGTTGTTGTGGAAAATAGATTACACCACGGCGTGGAGACGGTATTCCGTACGTACGCACACGCGGTGATTTCTTTTTCCGTAGGATGGATAGATGGTGAAATAGGGATTTTTCATACATATAATAACATATCAGTATATGAGTGATACTGATGTTATTACTTTATAATGAAAAAACCTAAGAAGAAGAAATGGAAGAAGAAATAAAGTTGAAATAATCGGTAACGGACATTACCTCTTCTTTGAAGCGCCTCTTTGAGACCTCCTCTCAGGGAACTAAAATTGGTCTTTAAAGAAGAACAGGACATCTAGGATATTTCTAAGGAATTTTAGAAGAGAATTGGTCAGGGGTTGGCCGATATTGAAGGCTCAAAGTGGTGTGTGGAAGAGAGGGAGGAGGTGCCTTTTTATAAGGGAGGAGAGGGGCACCTTTGGAATTCTTAAAAATATTAATTTATAATAAATCTAAACCCACTTAAAAACCTCCAAAAACGACTCATATTTTAATATTAGATGAGATAGGGTTGTAATCTCATCAAAAAAATCAAATTTAGACATGTTTGGATCTTATTTTAAACCTTATAATTTTGATTTATCCTTATTTAATCAATTTAAGTTTATTTGTGGTAATAAAATTCTAAATTTAAAATTATAACAAATAATTACTTATTTGTTGTGAATTTTCCATAATTGTATATTTTATAACATTATAGACCATATAAATATAAATTTATAATTTTTAAATATTTTGGTTATTTTTAAACAATTTTATAATATGATATTTTTATAATATAACAATAGTGTCAATTTTGACACTATTCATTTATTTGAATTTAAATAAAATATATACAGAAGATATGTTCGAACTAAAATCTTTAATAGATTCATTAAAGGTCATATGTATCTATAAAATTAGTGGATCTCATTAAATAGTTCATATAATATTTAGTTTATTATTTTTAAAACCATTTATTTGGGTTATATCTTAATAAAATAATTACTACAACATTTTTGTATAATTATTTAATATACTGATTTGTTGCATAAAAATTAAAAATAAAATCCTATAATGAAGATACATATATTAACTTTCACAATAATACTTTTACTCTAATTTATCATCTTAAAATTACAATATTTAAATTGTTATATTTATTAAATTATGAAGGTGATAACTTTGGCATCATTTAAAATAATATAATATAAGTGTCATAATCACTTTTATAAGACTCCAAACGAGTATTTATTAGGTAATTGGATGCTTAATGTGTATATATACACTACCAATAAGTTTTGGTCAGGTTTTGGGTCCTTTTAATGGGTATTATTATTTAAATAAAAACTATATTACTTATTTTCTACTTAATAAATAATTTCTGTATAATTAATGTATCACCATTAATGACAATTATTTAATCCCTAAAAATTCTAAATAAATTATCATGATGTAGATAATTTTATTATCTTTCTGGATACTATTAATTTTCGAAGTTTTATGATGTTTATCACTAAATTAAAATTATTAGACTTATAAGATTTAAGAGAGTGACATGTTGTCACTTTCTTTGGTTTTAATAATAATTAAATTATTTTCATGGTCAAAAGTCCATAAAATGAATCTAATCTGACCGTTAGGATATATGGGTCTACTTTTATCCATCCAATAGAATTTTTGGCATGTGTTAGGGTACTTTTATAATATTATATTTATCCTCAATTACCCGATTTTTCTTTAACTACGGTAAATAAAATTTACTGTAGTTACTATTCATAATTCCCAAAAAATGAAAAGTAGCTTATTAAAATATTTTATACCCACTGCTTCCAAATATTTAATCCATTTTTCCAAATTCAATACACAAAAGTTGCATAAATTAAATTAAAATTAATCCCGTTATCGAAAGAAAACGTGTTTTTCTTTAAAACATTGCAAAAGATTCAATTGATTTAACCTACGAATTTAATGTAAAATCAATGATAATGACGTACATTATATTAAATGGTAAAAATATATTATATTTATACTTTAAAACCATTCAATATTATAATTTAACCATATAAATTATTACGATGAAAAAAAGTTGTTTTTTATTAAAATATAGTGTGTTTTTACTATTCATCATAATATGAAAGTTACCAGAATAATATGAAAAATTTATCCAAAGTAAATTTTTATTTATTGATTCTAAATAAGAATTTTATTTTGTCAAATTGAACTTATAAACATGTCAAAACTATATTTAAAGTTTGTGCACCATCAAAAGGCAGCAAAACTGCATTTTTTTAAAAATACTTATTTTACCCGAAAAATTTATTTTGTTCTTATACCATGTTCTAGAAAATTTGTAAGATGAATAATAATGTTATAAAATTAAAAATTTGGTTAATACTATTCATAACGGCTAGTTCATAACAATATTATAATAATATATCATTGTTTTGTAAAACCCGGTATTGCGTACAACATATGCTATCGAGGAAGGTCACGATTGCGTGTAATGCAAGCCATGTCAGGGTTGCGTGTTGCGCAAGAATCCTTCATTGTTTCGTATAATATAATCCAACCATATTTCATTTATACATTGAATATATATATATATATACTCAATGTTGCGTAGAATAACTATTTTCAAAATTTTGTGTAACACGATCCAAGAATAGTGTTGCGTATACTGCAATCTAATACAGTGTTGCGTATAGCGCAAGGTAATCTTGGTGTAACATAAAACACAAGACATTAATGAAATTAAAAGAATATTTTTCATAAAATCTCGGGGTGTTTCATTCTACCCCCCTTAAAATGAATTTCTCCCTCGAAATTTGTTGGGGTTATAAATGGTTTACTACTTGAAAGTTTGTTTAATAGAAACCCACATCGTAAAAAGGAATACCAAAACATGGATTTTAAAAACTAAAGTATGAAATGTAACGGTTACCCAAATTAACTCATCACGGGGTTTCCACGTAGGAGAACATAGGTGAAAATATGGATATGGAAGAAAAATCTAACCATCAAGTTCTGATGGAGAGTGGTAGAGAACATGGCTATGAAAAAGCCAACAATCATAAAGCTATTGATTTGTGATGATCTAAGGTACCATCTGATTAATCAGATATAAGGGAACTAGGAAAACATTTTTGGTTTTCAAGATCATTTCCCTAAAGTTGATGAATTAAAAGAAATACTTGCATGATTTTGGTAAAATCTCACTATTGTTCGTGAATTGAACAATTTCCACTTCATCCCTTAAAGAAATGAAGTTGAATTTGTTATTCGTGATGTGTTAGAAGATCATGTGATAGAATGATGGGTCATTCCATCTCTTTCAAACAAAAATTTAGCAGAAGTTATAAGTCCATATTATGGTTATATTAATTGTATATGGTTCCAAAAATTAAATTATACTTCATATATCATACCGCTTAACAAAATAAAACTAGTTTCTACTAACCAGGGACTTCCTGTAGGCCAGTGGTAGGCGATAAAGGCCAGTCGAACTTCGGTTGTGGGTTCGATTCCCACAACCTTGTCCGACGCGATGGGATGTCGCTCGTCCTAAAGGTTGCCCTTTTTCTAAAACTATATTACTATAAAATCCCATCAATAATATCGAAAAAAATTCTATCCTTAAACAATACTAACTTATGTCCAACATAATCCATTCCAATCTTTAGGCTTATCCATAATACTGCATTCCATTCTCATAATATACTGAAAACAATTACTAGAGATTTAATACCATAGTTGATCCCCATATATAATAATATAAGTCTTGTTGGTCACATTCCAAAAATTTGAAGGCCTTAATCATGCATTCTCTTGAAAAATGAATACCCATTGAACCTTAGTGAAAACATGAATGCAATTAAAAGTTAACACTTTCCACATACCAAAATCCTCAAAATTCTATATACTCAAACCATGATATCACTTAGTCCTTATATCAATCATGAGCTCGTGAATACAATCAAACATCTCATTATCTTCTTATTCCTTCATTATGCGCATATCATCTACTTTACAAAAATATATTAATAACCATCCATGGTTACTAGTACCATTCAACATATACTTTCAAATACTTTTAGGGAAAAAAATAGTGTAACAATCCTTAGATGATTCTTTATTCCATAGTACCATTAACTATACAACATAACTCTCGATAAATATACAATCATTTCACTACCTTCTAAAACAACCGAATGAGCTTCAACACTTCTTTCAGCTCATATATCATTTCTAGTCTCCTCATCATCATCCACATTAATACTACCCAAATTACCATGCTGATTCTCTTCATGAGATTTTCTATTAGGGCATTGGTTTGCATAATGCTCGTACATTCCACATTTAAAACATCTAATCATTGTTGATGTCACAACAATACCATTATCCTTGTCCATGGTGTTAACTGAACCTTTTCCTTTGCACTTACTGGCTGTAGAGACCCGAAGCCTAACGTACATGGACATTACATTACTTTTGCGGAATACGTAGTACATAACAAAAAACACACACACAAGGATCGTAATAGTTTAGTGTCTTTGGAAACTTGGAACGTAATCTTCTAATCGCGGTGAAAGATATTCAACATCTCCCATAAAGATCTTCCCTTTTTTCGTACCTAAAACCTTTCTTTATATCCTGGGGAAAAGAAAACATAAAAGGGTGAGCTCAAATGCTCAGTAAGGGTAAACAAAAGAAATATCAATCACATCATATACATAAGAACATAACTTTTGGAAATCTTAACCTGCAAAAGAGAGAATAATTTCATAACATGGGATAAATCATGGCAGTGAAATGTAATCACAATAATCATAACTTAAAACATTAAACTATGTGGCATACACACATAATCATAGACAATCATTTCTTGTTAGTCAAGACTCATTGCCAAGACTATCTTAGTGGACAAAGTCCCTTTCTGAACCGAGTCACCCTCGTTTCAGTCCTGTTTCACTGAACCGGTATAACCTACCGTTCTAGCAATGTCTATCTTATGAGATATAAAATCTTTACCCAATTCATTGGAGGGAGATATAGGTCCCACCCATCTCATAATGATACCATTCTTATGTGTGCCAGAAATTCATAAATCATACATCATTGCATAACCCATGTAATAAAAATGGGATTCTTAAACAACATGACATCATAAAAAAATTCATATAAGATAAAGGAATTCATAAAAATATTTCCATCACAACATAATCAAATCAATGTAATAATAGGGATAAAAACAGAACCCTTCATTATCTTAGATGGAAAATAATTTTGATAAAACACTTGAACTCCATTCTTGAGGAAAATATCCTTTCTACTTCAAAAACATTTATCCTTTCATAACATGTCATACAATTTTAAACTAAAAGAAGTTGATTAAAAATAAACTTGAAAAATTTTAAAGGAAGATTCTTGGAAATAATGTTTTAAAAATCCATTCATTCCGTATAAGTTAAATAAAACATTCTTCGTACTTTTGTCAGAAAAGTCAAAAAGTACGTCGTACGAAAAACGACAAAAGTTTCCTTTCATATATTTTACAAAAAACTTACCGAAGGGTAAAATTGGATATAAACTATTGTAGAAGGATGGAAATAATATTACATATTGAGGGAACATGGATCTTAATGATAAAATACACCCGAGTAATTAACAAAGTAAAAAACAATCTCGGATAAAAGTGAGATTGTGATATTTCCCTTACCTTAGGTCCGATTTGCTTCGTAAGTGTCCGAACCTCCTGTATAATGATTTAAATCATGTTATTGACTTATTCCAGAATCATATTAATTGTTATTATATCATATATGGTCCAATTATGACTTTATATTACCCGTTCTTTTGTAAATTCATGTTAAAGTAGCGTTTTGGGTAAAATCGTCTCATTTGTCGTTCGTGTTTTTAACTTGTAATTATTAATATGATTACTTGGATCATGATTACTTATATTCAGAATGTAAAACATTATTTATATATAATATATATTCATAATATATATATATATATATAATATATCGATAAATGGAATGAAATACACCGTTCATGGAGATGGTAGTCCGTACGTACGCATGAACGCTGTTTTCGTTTCCTTATTGAATTGAATGGAATTAAGTAGATGACATACATATAAATATACATAAATCCAGTATCATTATTATTTCATATATTTCATTAGTACTTATTATATATACTTTATAATAATTCATGAATGGTTAATCATTGAGAATGAATCTCATCGCGTCGTGGAGATGGTAGTCCGTACGTACGCACGAGCGATGATATCATTCCCATGGTCGTGGAATTGTGTTTAAGTGTATGTATACTATTTCAGTATCAATATCACTTTATAATAATCATATATAGTTACTCATTACACCATTATACTCATCCAATTAAGGTGGTGGCGGAAAATAGATTACACCACGGCGTGGAGACGGTATTTCGCACGTACGCACGCACGATGATTTCCTTTTTCCGTAGGATGGATAGAAGGTTAATTAGAGTTGTTTAATATTTATAATAACATATCATTATATAATAAATACTGATGTTATTAATTTATCATGAAACAACCAAATAAGAAGAAGTTGAAGAAGAAAGAAATTGAAAATGATCGGTAATGGATATTACCTCTTTTTGACACGCCTTCACTTAACCTCCACTTAAAGAACTATGGATGGTCTTTGAATAAGACCAGGACCTCTAGGATGATACTAGGGAAGTGGAGAAGAGATTTTGGCAGGGTTTTGTCGAGCTTGAAAGCTCAAATTGGTGTGAGGAGGAGAGGGAGGAGGTGCCCTTTTATAAGGGAGGAGAGGGGCATCTTAGGAAAATCTCAAAATATTATTTTATATTAAGGTCAAATTCGGTTTATAATGGTTCAAAATGGTTTTATTTAGAAGCTAAAGTGGGTATGGGTCGAAATACTCTCATCCAATAGGATTTAGACAAGTTTAGGTTATTATTTTAACTTTATCAATTAGATTTAACTCTAAGTTACATAATTTAACTTTTACCGTGTCTTTTTGTTTTCTTACACTATATAGTTAATAAACTTACTATATCAAGCCAAAATAACCACAGGTTGTTTATTATTAATATATCTATCCTTATATAAGTCATTTGGCCGAGCCTTAGATATTTAGGAATTAAATAACAATTAATAATATAATATTTGTTTTGAAAACTAATTTATGTCAATTTTGACACTATTTGGTACATGATTTTTATGAAATTTTTAACAGAATGATAAGTTCAAACCAAGTTACTTAAATCAACAATGACATGTCATATTAACCTAGAAAATTAGTTTAAGTCATAAAAAGTCTCAAATTACATTTATTTGGGCATTTATAACATCAATTATGTTAATATTTTCTTAAAAAGGTAATTACAGCATCATCGTTGTGTCATAAATAAATTAAATTATTTGAAGTATAAAAATTACAAATAAAATACCATTATGTAGGAAATCCTTTTATCTTTCTAATGAATATTTATAGTAAGAATTATATTATGTATAACCCTATATTAAAAATGTTTTAGTAAATAAACATTGATTTTAACTCTTTTAACTCTTCTTTGAATTAAATAATAATAAATGTCCTAATCTAATCCAAGTAAGCCTAAATGATAATATTTTACACTTAAGGTTGTTTTTGGTCGAGATACACTTGTCCAATAGGATTAGGACATGTGTTAGGGTAATATTAATATCATTTTTACCCTTAATTACACTATTTACTTTTAACCGTGGTAAATAAAAGTAAAAAGTTACTATTCACCAAAAATTATTTTCATCTCATTGAACCACATTTTACATACTGACATCAACCGTGTCTTTTGGATTTTTAAAATTCCATTCACAGAAGCGGTAAAATTAAAAAATAATTTTTTTAACTACACTTAGTAGTTTCACTATTCATAAAAAATTGAAGTTTTTTCAGAAAAATGCCAAAATTTCACCCTAAGCTATAATTGATATTCCGAATTCAAAAATGATTTCTATTTTACAAAATTCCCAACATATGAGTTGCATTAATTAATTTTATAATTAATTTCCGCTTTCACAACAAATAGCGTGTTTTTAAGAGATAATAACTATCAAAAGATTAACACTTGTTTATGTATGGTGTAAATGTGAAATTACATCTAATGACCAAAATTGTATTGAATTGTAAAAATATATTCTAAATATACTTTAAAACCACTCAAATTAATAATTTATCACTATTAATTATTTTGATTAAAAAAGTTGTTTTTAATTAAAATTTAGTAATTTTTACTATTCCTCAGAATATGAAAGTTATCCAAAAAGTACCAAAATTTCACCTTAGGCTAAATTCGATACTCCAAATCCAAAAATGAAGTCCATTTTGAGAGATAAAATTTCTAAAATTTTAAAAGGTGGTTATTACTATTCATAACGGCTAGTTTTAATAATATTTTAATAGCATATCGTTGTTTAGTGAAACTTGGTATTGCGTACTACACACGCTATCGAGGAAGGTCACAATTGCGTGTAATACAAGGCAAGTCAAGGATGCGTGTTGTGCAAGATCCTTTTGGTGTAGCGTACGACAGAAGACATTAGTGAAATTAAAAAGAATATTTTTCATATAATTTCGGGGTGTTACATTCTACCCCGCTTAAAATGAATTTCGCCCTCGAAATTCGTCGGGGTTATAAATGGTTTACTATTCGAAAGTTTCTTTAATAGAAACCCACATCGTAAAAAGGAATAACAAAACCAATCTTTAAAAACAAAGGTATGAAACGTAACGGTTACCCAAATAAACTAATCATTGGGTTTCCACATAGGTGAAAATATGGATATGGAAGAGAAATCTAACCATCATGTTCTGATGGAGAGTGGTAGAGAACATGGCTATGGAAAAGCCAGTAATCACAAATCCATAGATCTGTGATGATATAAGGTACCATCTGATTCACCAGGTATTAGATCACTAGGACAACATTTTTGCTTTTCAAGATCATTTCCCTAAAGTTTAAAATTTGAATTAAAATAAATACTTACTTTATTTTGGTACAATCTCACTGTTGTTCGTGCCTTGAACAATTTCCACTTCATCTCATAAATAAATGAAGTTGAATTTGTTATTCGTGAAGTGTTAGTAGATCAGGTGATAGAATGATGGGTCATTCCATCTGTCTCAAACAAAAGGTTAGAAAAAATTATATACATAAGTCGATCTATAGTGAGATTAATCATATATGGTTCCTAAAATGGACTTATACTTCATATATCATACTGCTTAATATAATAAAACTAGTTTCTACTAAACAGGAACTTCCTGTAGGCCCATGGTAGGCGATAAATGCCAGTCGCACTTTGGTTGTGGGTTCGATTTCCACAGCCTTGTTCGACGCGATGGGCTGTCTCCCGTCCTGTAGGTTGTCCTTTTTCTAAAACTATATTACAATAACATCCCATCAATAATATCGAAAAAACTTCTATCCTTAAACAATACTTACTTATGTCCAACATAATCCATTCCAATTTTTAGGCTTATCCATAATACTGCAGTCCACTCTCATAACAAAGTGAAAACGATTACCAGGGATTTAACACCGTCGTCGATACCCATATATCATAAGATATGTTTTGTTGGTCACATTCCAAACATTCAATGTCCTTAATCATGTATTCTCTTGAATACCTTAGTGAAAACATGAATGCAGTTAAAAGTTAACACCTTCCACATACCAAAATCCTCAAAATTCTATATACTCAAATCATGATATCACTTAGTCATTATATCAATCATGAGCTCATGAATACTGTCAAACATTTCATTTTCTCCTTATCCCTTCATTATGGGAATATTATCTACTTTCCAAAATATATGAATCACTTTTCATGGTTACCGGTACCTTAAAATTATTGAAGACCACAATAGACTAATACATAAATATTTCAATACACCATAAAAGTACCTCAACAACATTATTCTTGAATACCAATACATAAACACTTCAGTCCATCCACTTCAATGATTGTCCTGGAAGAAGTCCTTCCTTGATTTAGAAGTAACTTTTTAGGTAAGGGCATTGAGTTGGGTAATGCCCATGTTCTCCAGAAATAAGACATTGAACTGCATAACAGTCTGTCACTCTATGACCCTTTTCTCCACACAGATAACATCGGTCCCTCCATTTGAGGTATTCCTCAAGGTTCTTCTTCCCTTCTTTAGAAATCTCAATCTTCCTTTGTTTATGCTCCTCAACATGCGAACATGCATAATAGTTTATCTTCCTCTTCTTTGATGAATTAGGCATACCACTAAATTTCACCTTGTTAATCATATATCGCGATGACTGATTTGGAATAATCACAAGATCGTTATCTCTAGGAATTACACAATTTTTTTCCTCATTGTCACCAATTTGTCCATTGGATTCAATGATAACCGAATTCCTTCTGGTTCCCTCCATTAACTAAAACACAAAAAGAATCTTGTGAGAGGCAAAAATCATCCTAGGGAAAACAACATAGAAAAGGGGGAGTACCCTTAATATCTAACATCTTAGGTTAAATTCTAAGATCGTTACCGTAGTTCTAGGACCGTATCTTATACGTATACTTATACTTAGGGATATCCCTAGACATACCTTAGAAATATCTATAGGGATCTCACTAACGCTTTCGCATCCTAGTTTCCAAAGGTTGACTAAACCTTTCCACTGATACCAACTGTAGCGGCCTGGAATTACTTCCAGTGGACTATAATTGATACCTATCAGGGCACTCCATGGGCGGCTACACCCCCTGGGCGGGACACACCACCATCCCCAGTGGTAGCCATTTCCCCATGAAGCCCTTGGGCGGGGAGCCATGCTTCGTCCAACGCTCACATGTGAGAGTTCCCAAGGATCAGATACATTCCTACCTCCTTTTCCTCTGATACCAACTGTAGATACCCGAAGCCTGACGTACATGGAAATTACATTACTTTTGCGGAATACTTAGTACATAACAAAAACACACACACAAGGATCGTAATAGTTTAGTGTCTTTGGAAACTCGGAACGTAATCTTCTAATCGTGGTGAAAGATCTTCAACATCTCCCATAAAGATCTTCCCTTTTTTTCTTACCTAAAACCTTTCTTTATATCCTGGGGAAAAGAAAACATAAAAGGGTGAGCTCAAATGCTCAGTAAGGGTATACAAAAGAAATATCAATCTCATCATATACATAAGAACATAACTTTTGGAAATCTTAACCTGCAAAAGAGATCATAATTTCATAACATGGGATAAATTATGGCAGTGAAATGTAATCACAATAATCATAACTTAAAACATAAAACTTTGTGGCATACACACATAATCATAGAGAATCATTTCTTGTTAGTCAAGACTCATTTCCAAGACTATCTTAGTGGACAAAGTCCCTTTCTGAACCGAGTCACCCTCGTTTCAGTCCTGTTTCACTGAACCGGTATAACCTACCGTTCCAGCCTTGTCTATCTCATGAGATATAAAATCTTTACCCAATGCATTGGAGGGAGATATAGGTCCCACCAATCTCATAATGATACCTTTCTTATGTGTGCCACAAATTCATAAATCATACATCATTGCATAACCCATGTAATAAAAATGGGATTCTTAAACAACATGACATCATAAAACAATTCATATAAGATAAAGGAATTCAAAAAAATATTCCCATCACAACATAATAAAATCAATGTAATAATAGGGATAAAAACAGAACCCTTTATTATCTTGGATGGAAAATAATTTTGATAAACCACTTGAACTCCATTCTTGAGGAAAATATCCTTTCTACTTCAAAAACATTTATCCTTTCATAACATGTCATAAAATTTTAAAATGAAAGAAGTTGATTAAAAATAAACTTGAAAACTTTTAAAGGAAGATTCTTGGAAATAATGTTTTAAAAATCCATTCATGCCGTATAAGTTAAATAAAACATTCTTCGTACTTTTGTCGGAAAATCCAAAAAGTACCTCGTACGAAAAATGACAAAAGATTCCTTTCATATCATTTACAAAAAACTTACCGAAGTGTAAAATTGGATATAAACTATTTTATAAGGATGGAAATAATATTACATATTGAGGGAACATGTAAGTGGATGATAAAATACACCCCAGTAATTACCAAAGTAAAAACAATCTCGGATAAAAGTGAGATTGTGATATTTCCCTTACCTTAGGTCCGATTTGCTTCATAAGTGTCTGAACCTCCTGTATAATGATTTAAATCATGTTATTGACTTATTCCAGAATCATATTCATTGTTATTATATCATATATGGTCCACTTATGACTTTATATTACACGTTCTTTTGTAAATTCATGTTAAAGTATCGTTTTGGGTAAAATCGTCTCATTTGTCGTTCGTGTTTTTATCTTGTAATTATTAATATGATTACTTGGATCATGATTACTTATATCCAGAATTTAAAACATAATTTATATATAATATATATTCATAATATATATATATATATATATATAATATATCGATAAATGTAATGAAATACACCGTTCATGGAGACGGTAGTCCGTACGTACGCATGATCACTGTTTTCGTTTCCTTATTGAATTGAATGGAATTAAGTAGATGACATACATATAAATATACATAAATCCAGTATCATTATTATTTCATATATTTCATTAGTACTTATTTAATATACTTTATAATCATTCATGAATGGTTAATCATTGAGAATGAATCTCATCGGGTCGTGGAGACGGTAGCCCGTACGTACGCACGAGCGATGATATCGTTCCCATGGTCGTGGAATTGTGTTGAAGTGTATGTATACTATTTCAGTATCAATATAACTTTATAAAAATCATATATAGTTACTCATTACACCATTATACTCATCCAATTAAGGTGGTGGCGGAAAATAGATTACACCACGGCGTGGAGACGGTATTCCGTACGTACGCACGCGCGATGATTTCCTTTTTCCGTAGGATGGATAGAAGGTTAATTAGAGTTGTTTCATATTTATAATAACATATCAGTATATAAGAAATACTTATGTTATTAATTTATCATGAAACAACCAAAGAAGAAGAATTTGAAGAAGAAAGAAATTGAAAAAGATCGGTAATGGATATTACCTCTTTTTGACGCGCCTTCACTTAACTTCCACTTAAAGAACTATGGATGGTCTTTGAATAAGACCAGGACCTCTAGGATGATACTAGGGAAGTGGAGGAGAGATTTTGGCAGGGTTTGGGTGAGCTTGAATGCTCAAATTGGTGTGAGGAGGAGAGGGAGGAGGTGCCCTTTTATAAGGGAGGAGAGGGGCATCTTAGGAAAATCTCAAAATATTATTTTATATTAAGGTCAAATTCGGTTTATAATGGTTCCAAATGGTCATATTTCGAATCTAAATTGGGGATGGGTCGCAATCCTCTCATCCAATAGGATTTATACAAGTTTAGGTTATTATTGTAACCTTATCAATTAGATTTAACTCTAAGTTAAATAATTTAACTTTTACCATGTCTTTTTGTTTTTTACACTATATGGTTAATAAACATACTATATCAAGCCAATCGAACCCCAAGTTGTTTATTATTAATATATCTATCCTTATCTAAGTCATTTGGCAGAACCGTAGATTTTTAGGAATTAAATACCAATTAATAATATAATATTTGTTTTAAAAACTAATTTATGTCTATTTTGACACTATTTGGTACATGATTTTTATGAAATTTTTAACAGAATGATAAGTTCAAACCAAGTTACTTAAATAAACAATAACATGTCATATTAACCTATAAAATTAGTTTAATTCATAAAAAGTCTCAAATTACATTTATTTGGGCATTTATAACATCAATTATGTTAATATTTTCTTAAAAAGGTAATTAATGCATCATCGTTGTGTCATAAATAAATTAAATCATTTAATGTATTAAAATTACAAATAAAATACAATTATGTAGGAAATAGTTTTAGCTTTTTAATGAATATTTATAGTCGGAATTATATTATATATAACCCAATATTAAAAATGTTTTAGTAAATAAACTTTGATTTTAACTCTTTTAACTCATCTTTGAATTAAATAATAATAAATGTCCTAATCTAATCCAAGTGGGCCTAAATGATAATATTTTACACTTAAGGTTGTTTTTGGTCGAGATACACATGTCCAATAGGATTAGGACATGTGTTAGGGTAATATTAATATCATTTTTACCCTTAATTACCCTATTTACTTTTAACTGTGGTAAATAAAAGTAAAAAGTTACTATTCACCAAAAATTATTTTCATCTCATTGAACAACATTTTACTTACTGACATCAACCGTGTCTCTCAAATTTTTGAAATTCCATTCACAGAAGCGGTAAAATTAAAAAATAATTTTTTTAACTACCAATTAGTAGTTTCATTATTCATCAAAAATTGAAGTTTTTCAGAAAAATGCCAAAATTTCACCATAAGCTATAATTGATATTCCGAATTAAAAAATGATTTCTATTTTAAAAAATTCCCAACATATGAGTTGCATTAATTAATTTTATAATTAATTTCCACTGTCACAACAAATAGCGTGTTTTTAAGAGATAATAACTATCAAAAGATTAACACTTGTTTATGTCTGGTGTAAATGTGAAATTATATCTAATGACCAACACTGTATTGAATTGTAAAAATATATTCTAAATATACTTTAAAACCACTCAAATTAATAATTTATCACTATTAATTATTTCTATTAAAAAAGTTGTTTTTAATTTAAATTTTGTAATTTTCACTATTCATCAGAATATGAAAGTTATCTGAAAAGTACCAAAATTTCACCTTAGGCTAATTTCGATACTCCAAATCCAAAAATGAAGTCCATTTTGAGAGATAAAATTTCTAAAATTTTAAAAGGTGGTTATTACTATTCATAACAGCTAGTTTTAATAATATTTTAATAGCATATCGTTGTTTAGTGAAACTCGGTATTGCGTACTACACACGCTATCGAGGAAGGTCGTGATTGCGTGTAATACAAGGCAAGTGAAGGATGCATGTTGTGCAAGCTCCTTTTGGTGTAGCGTACAACACAAGACATTAGTGAAATTAAAAAGAATATTTTTCATAAAATTTTGGGGTGTTACACTGGCTTTGTGTCCTTCTTTTCCACACCCAAAGCATCTTCCATTTCCTTTGAAACCATATCCCCGATGCCTCTTCCCACATGATTTACATGAGGGAAATTGAACTTTATTTCCTCTATGATCATCATGAAACTCCATCTTTCTCTTATTATCTGAGTCGGGAAACTTACAAAAGTTGAGATTATTGATCATATTATTAGATTACTGATTAGGCATAATAATGATGTTTGGACTTCCAGATCTCGTTTCATTTGGTTTCTCATGAAGAAAATCATTCCATTGTCTATCATATCCTCCATTATCGTGAATCCTCCTCTTTCCAGCCATTTTCTAAAACCCAAAAAGAATAGTGTGAGAGGCAAAAATCATGCTAGGGAAAACAACATAGTAAAGGGTGAGTACACTCAATATCTAACATCATAGGTTAAATTCTAAGATCGTTACCGTAGTTCTAGGACAATATCCTATACGTATACTTATCCTTAGGGACATCCATAGACATACCTTAGAAATATTTCTAGGGATCTCACTAACGTTTTCGCATCCTAGTTTCCAAAGGTTAACTAAACCTTTCCTCTGATACCAACTGTAGAGACCTGAAACTTGACGTACGTGGACATTACATTACTTTTGCAGAATACTTAATACAAAAAAAAACAGACACACAAGGACCGTAATAGTTTAGTGTCTTTGGAAACATGGAACGTAATCCTCTAATTGTGGTGAAATATCTTCAACATCTCTCATAAAGATATTCCCTTTTTTTCTTACATAAAACCTTTCATTATATCCTAGGAAAAGAAAACATAAAAAGGGGGAGCTCAAATGCTCAGTAAGGGTAAGCATAGATAAAATAAAACATACCATATACATTTGAACTTAAAAAACAAGAACAATAAAAATCTTGAGCAACGACATGGAACATGGAAGTACATAATGGATAGATCATAATGGAACATAAATCATGATAAAATAGCATGGGAATAAAACATGTAATTATGGAATTAATTAAGCACATGTAATGATTTCCATAGTAGCCAAGGCATTGCTGCCAAGACCATCTTAGTGGACAAAGTCCCTTTCTGAATCAAGTTCACTCCTCGTTTCAGTCCTGTTTTACTGAACCGGTTTAACCTTCCATTCCAGCCATGTCTATCTCATGAGATATAAATCTTTACCCAATGAATTGGAGGGAGATATAGGTCCCACCCATCTCATAATGAAATCATTCTTACTTGCGCCACAAAATAAACATACATCATTCATAATAACCCAACGAATAAAATGGGTTTCATAAACATCATCCCATCATCACATAATCCATATAAAAGAAATGGATATCATTTCATAATAAGAAAAGTGAAACCATGTAAATAATATATACATTACAATTGAAACATACACATATGAAATAATTTCATCTTAGATGGAAAATGGTTTTGATAAAACACTTGAAATGAATTCTTGAGGAAAATATCCTTTCTTCTTCAAAATCAATTTCTTTTCACTAAACGTCCTGAAATTTTAAAAGAAATATATTTTGTTGAAAATAATCATGATATCTTATGGAGGAATCTTCATGAAAATAAGGCTTTATAATACCGTAAAAATCTGTTCGTGCCGTATAAGTTAAAAAAACATTCTTTTCGTACTTTTGACAGAAAAGTCAAAAAGTACCTCGTAACGTAAATAAAATAAAGATTCCTTACATACCATGTAGTAAAAGGCAAAAATGGGAAAAAGGACTTTAAACATACATGAAAACAATTTTATAAAACATGGACATGGATGATAGAAATAACCCCAGTAAATACTTACCAATATGCAATCTCGGATAAAAATGAGATTTGCAAAATTATCCCTTACCTGAGGTCCAATTTTCTTCGTAAGTGTCCGAAACTCCTGTATAATGATTTAAATAATGTTATTGACTTATTAAAGAATCATATTAATTGTTATGATATCATATATGGTTCACTTATGACTTTATATTACCCGTTCTTTTGTAAATTCCATGTTAAAGAGCGTTTTGGGTAAAATCGTTTCATTTGTCATCCGTGTTTTGACTTGTAATTATTCATATGATTACTTAGATCATGATTAATTACATCCAGAATGTAAAACAAGATTTATATATAATATATATTCAGAATATACATATATATAATAGATCGATAAATGGAAATAAATACACCATTCATGGAGACGGTAGGCCGTACATACGCATGAACGTTGTTTTCGTTTTCCTCATTGAATTGAATGGAATTAATTGGATGACATACACATATATATACATAAATACAGTATTATTATTTCATATATTTCATGGTTACTTATTATATATACTTTATAATCATTTATGAATGGTTAATCATTGAGAATGAATCTCATCGCGTCGTGAAGACGGTATTCCGTATGTACGCACGAGCGATGATATCGTTCCCATGATCGTCGAATTTTATTGTAGTGTATGTATACTATTACAGAATCAATATCACTTTATAATAATCATATATAGTTATTATTTACACCATTATACCCATCCAAGTAAGGTGGTGGTGGAAAATAGATTACACCACGACGTGGAGACGGTATTCCGTACGTACGCACGCGAAGTGATTTCTTTTTCGGTAGGATGGATAGATGGTGAAATAGGGTTTTTTCATCTATATAATAACATTTCAGTATATGATTGATACTGATGTTATTACTTTATAATGAAACAACCTAAGAAGAAGAAATAATGTTGAAAGAATCGGTAACAGACATTACCTCTTCTTTGAAGCGCCTCTTTGAGACCTCCTCTTAGGGCACTAAAATTGGTCTTTGAAGAAGACCGGGAACTCTAGGAAGTTTCTAGGGAATTGGAGAAGAGAATTGGGCAGGTTTTGGCCTAGATTTAAGTCTCAAAGTGGTGTGTGGAAGAGAGAGAGGAGGTGCCTTTTTATAAGGGAGGAGAGGGACACCTTTGGAATTCTAAAAAATATAAATTTATAATAAATCTAACCCCACTTAAAAACCTCCAAAAACGACTGATATTCAAAGATTAGATGATATAGGGTTGTAATATCATCAACCAATCAAATTTATACATGTTTGGACCTTATTTTAAACCTTATCATATTAACCTATCCTTATTTAATCTATTTAAGTTTTTTTGTGGTAATAAAATTCTAAATTTAAAATTATAACAAATAATTACTTATTTTTGTGAATTTTCCATAATTGTTTACTTTATGACATTATAGACCATATATATTTAAATTTATAATTTTTAAATTTTTTTGTGATTTTTATACAATTTTATAATATGTTATTTTTATAAAATAACAATAGTGTCAATTTTGACACTATTCACTTATTTGAATGTAAATAAAATATATACAGAAGATATGTTCGAACTAAAAGAATTAATAGATTAATAAAAGGTCATATGTATCTATAAAATTAGTTGATCACATTAAATAGTTCATAAAATATGTATTTTATTATTTTTAAATCCATTTATATGGTTTATCTCTTAATAAAATAATTACTACAACATTTTAGTATAATTATTTAATATACTGATTTGTTCCATAAAAATTAAAAATAAAATCCTATGATTAAGAAAAATATATTAAGTTTCACAATAATACTTTTACTAGAATTTATCAACTTAAAATAATAATATTAAAATTGTTATATTTATTAAATTATGAAGGTGACAACTTTGGCATCATTTAAAATAAAATAATATAAGTGTCTTAATCACTTTTATAAGGCTCAAAACGGTTATATATTAGGTACTGGGATTCTTAAGGTGTAGATATACACTACCAATAAGTTTTGGTCAGGTTTTTGGTCCTTTTAATGGGTATTATTTTTTCAATAAAAACTATATTACTTATTTTCCTCTTAATAAATAATTTCTGTATCATTAATGTATCACCATTAATTACAATTATTTAATCCCTAAAAATTTGAAATAAATTATCATGATGTCGATAATTTAATTATATTTCTGGAGACTATTCATGTTTGATGTTTTATGATTTTTATCACTAAATTAAAATTATTATACTTATAAGATTTAAGAGAGTGACATGTTGTCACTTTCTTTGGTTTTAATAATAATTAAATTATTTTCATGGTCAAAAGTCCATAAAAAAAATCTAATCCGACCGGTAGGTTATATGGGTCAACTTTTAGCCATCCAATAGAATTTTGGAATGTGTTAGGGTAATTTTATAATATTTTATTTATCAATAATTACCCGATTTACCTTTAACTATGGTAAATAAAATTTACCGTAGTTACTATTCATAATTCCCAAAAATGAAAAGTAGCTTATTAACATAATTTGGACCCACTGATTCCAAATATGGAATCAATTTTTCCAAATTCAAAACAAAAATGTTTCATAAATTAAATTAAAATTAATCCAGTTGTCGAAAGAAAACGAGTTTTTCTTTAAAACATTGCAAAAGATTGAATTGATTTAACCTACGAATTTAATGTAAAATCAATGCTAATGACATACATTATATTACATGGTAAAAATATATTATATTTATACTTTAAAACCATTCAATATTATAATTTAACCATATAAATTATTGCGATGAAAAAAAGTTGTTTTTAATTAAAATATAGCGGGTTTTTACTATTTATCAAAATATGAAAGTTACCAGAATAATATAAAAAATTTATCCAATGTAAATTTTTATTTCTTGATTCGAAAGAAGAATTTTATTTTCTTAAATAGAACTTATAAACATGTCAAAAACTAGATTTAATGTTGGTGCGCCATCAAAAGGCGACAAAACTGCATTTTTTGAAAAATACTTATTTTACCCGAAAAATTTATTTTGTTCTTATACCATGTTCTAGAAAATTTGTAAAATGAATAATAATGTTATAAAATTAAAAATTCAGTTAATACTATTCATAATAGCTAGTTCATAATAATATTATAATAATATATCGTTGTTTAGTAAAACCCGGTATTCCGTACAATACATGCTATCGAGGAAGGTCGCGATTGCGTGTAATGCAAGCCAAGCCAGGGTTGCGTGTTGCACAAGAATCCTTCATTGTTTCGTATAACAGAATCCAACCATATTTCATTTATACATTGAATATATATATATACATACTCAATGTTGCGTAGAATAACTATTATCAAAATTGTGTGTAACACGATCCAATAATTGTGTTGCGTATACTGCAAGCTAATACAGTGTTGCGTATAGCGCAAGGTAATCTTGGTGTAGCATACAACACAAGACATTAATGAAATTAAAAGAATATTTTTCATAAAATCTCGGGGTGTTACAATATATTATTTGGACATTGTTTTATTGATCAGAGTACACAATTGATAGTAATCCCCTATAATATGATAAAATGTCAACATAAATTTCTAATACTCTATGAAATAGACGAAAAAAATATCATTTAAATGGTTTTAATCTATTGTTCCAATATAATGGGATGAGAAGACCCATTAATGGTAGGTGACCTTTGTCTCAAAAAATGCTTGAAAATAACTTTCTCTTTCATAGGAGGGTCATCCACATGATTAAATTTATAATTAAAAACAAAATCTAGTAGACCCAATACTTTTATTAAATTGTTAAATCCCACTTCAAAAGCAAGTTATTCATATCAGTAGGTAAATTATTGTGTAAATCATCATATCCCATATCATAATTGTTGGTAAAGAATTTTCTATTTTCATCCTTTAACTAATAAAAAGAAAAAAAAAGATGAGAATATATTAAATAATAAAAACAAAAAATGAAAACTTATAATCAAAAGAGGAATAAATTATAATGTATAGGTATATCCTAATGCATGAGTCTCTAGGTTTCAATCCAAGATATCCTTGGTAACATTCTGTATTATGTTTTCTCACATAAAAATATAATCAAACCCCTCATAATGTTTCTTAATGAGTTTATAAATTTGTAAAACAAATCCCCTAAGATCGTAAATCTAATTGATCATCAATAGAAATTTTCTTGCACTAGGTGATGATTGATCCAAATCAAAATGCACCATTTTAGATGTTTTTACCCATAGGTACAAAAATTACAAATCGAAATCAACTTGAGTATCTTGAAAACAATGTAATTTCAGGGATCCCAATCACTCAATACTCCACCATATTTCGAAGATATTTTCATATACTTATAATTTTCTCTCAAGTTCTAACTTAATTATTCTAGTAATAACCCCCAATAATAACAAGACCATACATTGATACATACTATAGTGAACCAATCCATTTTACACATATTATTTTGTGATGTTTAACATAAATAACCATTAATACAAAACAAGTATCAAAAATCCCAAATATATTTTTAAGAATATGTTTATAATACTTCCAAAGGAAGAAAACATGAAATTATTATTTTATTATCTATATTGATTTCCTAAATATTTTTTAGACCATAAATCTACATACGATAACCTAGGTAATACATAAAAGAATGGGTTGAGATATTAATACTAGTAAGGTAATAAATGTTAGAATGAATCCTAACATGTAGGTGAAAGATATAAAATGATATCATAAAAGAGAATGATAATTAGTGATAACATGGGAGTATAAAACAAAGAACAAGGAATCATAAGATATTATCTATATATTTAATGTGGTAGATACATATATGTAACGACACAAACTTTTATAAATGAAAATTCTTATTAATCTAATTAAATATCTTATTATGTAAAATAGTTATATAATATATGAACTTCTTTGGTTTTATGATTTTGGATTTTAAAATACCGTTTAGAATTGTGACCTTTGTTAATATAGCCTTTTAAACAATGAAAACATGATTAGTATAAATATAGGTATTTAACAAAACCAATTTACTCAGACAAAGGAAGTGACGGTCTTAACCAGTAGAGTTGATATGTATGAGGCATATTTGTCAGAGCTCAGAAAGGAGGTGGTGTCACTCGGATTCACTATTGACCAAGCACAAGCCGAGATTCAATACGTGAAGCTTGAACATAAATGCCTGAGAGAGAAGTTGAAGTTAATAGAAATTACCAATTAAGCATTGTTCTCTGAGAAACCTCAAGAGTATGTCCCCATCGCACACCGTACCCTTCAGTCTTATGCATGTGTTATAATGTTTTATGTAACAAGACCCTAGAACTATGATTATGTGCATTATTTTTTTATAAAATAGATAATGTACATTCATTTTATTATTATTACTTTGTAAATGGTATTCAAAACACAAATTGTATTTTTAGTTAATATTCAATTAAGAAATCTATTTTGATGAATTAATTTATTTTTTAATTCAATAATATTTTAATAAAATATTTTTACTAAATTAATTTTTATAAAATATAAATGATCGTCTAATTTTTATGAATACAATTTTGATTTTTGTTAAGGTTTGAAATTTGTTTATGTCAAAACCCATGAATTTTCGATAAATGTCAGTTTTTTTTAAAAGTAAAAATTTACATATTTATAAAATTATTTAGATAAAATTTATATTATTTTGGGAATCAGGATGTCAGAATTATCCAATGGTGAATTTTGCACAATTTTCCGAGATAGTCAAATTTATGTGTACAAATTAAATATCGTTTGAATATATAATGTGTTTTATGACATCATAATGACCCAATAGTATTGTAATAAAATAGTATAAAAATTAATTTCTTCTAATATATTTTTTAACCTTAAAACATTGTGATTAAGGTCTATTTTATTTATTTAACAGTGACTTAGTGAACCCTCTAAGACTTATAAAATATTTAAATTTTTTAAATTGATTTCCTAGAGAGCATGACCCACCTCCACATATGCATCCTTATTTAATTAAAACGTTTGGACCTTGGAATTTTAAAATATTGTCTTCCACTCCCATTGGGAAACAACCATGGGAAAAAACACTGGGTTGGTTGTGGTTTTGATTAGTTTAATTCGTGGTGTCCCAAAACTAAATAATAAAGAATTCCCTCTCCTTTCCTATATAAACCCACCCATGATCCCACATCCTATTCACTCAAATCCTTTTCATCTAAACCAACCTATGACCTACTCTCTCTATAATCCACCCAAGGTTCCCCAATCTCTCAAGAAGCCTCACTAATGCCTCTCCCAAGCCTTTGGGATCACACTAACAATTAAGGGATTTCTTCCTTTCTCATTTTACCGAAGTTTCTTAATATTGTTATGCCATTTTATTTTCAATTATAATCATTTAGGTATGAGTTCACACCTCACCTGTACTTCCATCATTTTGTTTGAATTATTAGATACCCCTTTATCTCTTATTAATTTCTCCCATGTACACCCATTACCATGCCGAAATTCCGTAAGGAATTTGTCCCTCCTCATTTACATTCAAAAAATTATTTTTCCATTACATTTTTTGGGATATATATATATATATGAACCACTTACTATGCAATTCGTGCTCACATGATGAGACACCCATTTCTCTCTCATCAAACATTTTTTTGAATTATTATGTCACTGCGTTATGCTGCCGAAATTGCACGGATATTTTCCAATACAAAGTCCTTGTGTAGTTAATACCATAACCATTTATCTATTAAGGGTATTCACCTTTATTAACATTTACTTAATGATTATGGGGTTTAATGTAAAAATTAAAAATTCCTTTATCGTGGAATAAATGATGATGTTTTGTGAATCAATGTAATATGATCCATGTGGCACACTTATGCATGGTGTGAAATGTTTAAGAAGGGTGCGCCCTAATAGTGCCCCAATGCATTGGGAAATGATTATTATCCTGACACATCAAGTAAAACGAGGGTTTAATCATGCTAATTCTAGTGAAATGAGTGTTTACTCTAGCTCCTTGTTAAATGATCATTGGCTCCTGATAATACCATGTTAAGTGTCGTCGCCACATTTCCATGTTATGATAATCATGCTATATAATGCCTTTATGTTCATGTTTCTTTTATGCACCATTGATATGCCTATTTCCTAACATGTATTTTATTATTTATGTTATTCCATGTTTATTCCATTACTGGGCTTTATAGATCACCCTTTTCATATGCATATCCTCAAGCTATCTCATGAAATGCTAAGTACGAAGGAATATAGTGGTCATGTAAAGGACATTTTCAAAATAGATGTTATATTTCATGTTTTAAGTCATTTTGTAATCTTACTAATCCCTAAATACACTAGGACTCTTGATATTATATGTTATACCAAGTTAATATTTTATGTAATAAATCATGTTTAAGTGTGTAATAAAGAGAAGGGTTGTTATAGTTGGTCTAATTTGATATGATTAGTTATTTCCGAGATTAGGATTAGAAAACCCTAGTAAATCCTTAGAGATTAGACTATGTATTATAAATACATCGCAAAATTTTGGTGAGTATTGATTAAGTGGCTTATCAATCAAATACATCCCTGTAAGGATACGAGATGGTAGAGGTGGCTTTGGCATAGATGTACGTAGGAGTGAAAACGCTGACAAGGAGTTTTGGGCTTGACCTGGGGAATCCTGGTACATGATAACTTTTCTTGATGCACTCTTGGTTATGAAACTCTTGGGGATATGATTTGGTAAATTCACAAGCTTAGCATGAACCATTGTTAAGGGAATAAAAAATATTCCCCTAAGAATATTTGTTTGGAAGTAGATAATGGATACCATAGATTTAAGCCTACAAATTCAAAAGTTATGGAAATAAAAGTTATTTATAAGTCACTCATTTTGGTTATTGGATTACACTTTAGGTGTTACCCCTAAATTTTCTTTCATTCCATCCAATGGGGGATAATTGGAGGACTCAGGCTAACAACCAATGTGAAGATCAATGTGAGGAATGTTTTAATGAGAGTTCAAATCCAATGGGAGCATGAATTGATAACTTTAACTCAATAAACTCTCAGTTAACTCAAGATTTGAATAGAAACATGGGCCAAGAGGATCATTCAACTCCCTTAAGAAATAAGAAGTCACGATCTTCAAGAGATAAAGGCCTCTTACTTTTAATGGATAATCTGATCCCTCAATTTTGGAACAATGGATCAACTCCATTGAAAAGATCTTCTCCATACTTCAATGTTCTGGACAAGAGAAGGTTATTCTAGATGATTATTGTATGGAGGGTGAAGCCGATAAAAGGTGGAAATTGATCAAAAATATGAAGCCTAAGGAGGAGATCAAGACGTTGGAATGGAATGATTTCTAGAAAATGTTTTTCCATAAATATTTTTGCACACCCTCTTACATAAGATGGAATGGGCCTTCCTTTACCTCAAGAAAAACGATGATGAATCCATCGGAGAATACGAGGAAAACTTTACAAGTCTTGTACGATATTCCTTCATCTTTTTTGTTACCCCTGAATGTAAGTATTCCCACTTCTTTGGTGGGATAAAACCTAGCTTATGGAAATAATTGGTGATCTGTGACTTTGATAGTTGTGAAGAAATTGTTCTATTTGTCCTCATGGTCGAAATGGCGATCAGAGAATCTCAGGGGTATCATGGGTATAAGAAGAATAAGGTGGACCTTAATTTTAGAGGTCTGATGGATAAATCTAATGGTGCTTAGAAAATCCAGCACCCCACTTTCCAAAGGTTCAGAAAGAAGCACCCCATAAATTTCATGAAGGGGACGAGGAAATGATTTAGGTGTGGAAGAGAAGGGGACCTAGCCGTTAACTACCAAGAAGAAACCTCATGGCTATGACAGAGGATAGAAACACTCTACTAAACCCTTTACAGATTGTTCATTACATCAACTGCCAAGAACCATGGCACTTTTCAAGTCAATTCCCTAATCCAAGGGTTTTCGAAGGCAACAAACAACCTCCAAGGCAGAAAGGGAAAGATTTTTCCATCACTACTCCAGAAGTGAACCCTGAAAATGATGTGGTGATAGGTATTCTAGTTATTCATTCAAGAATAGTGAGCATATACTTTTGATTCTGGTTCTACACATTCTTTTGTATCCCGAATATTTAGTAGAACAATCCCAACACCACCACAAATCATAGAAGTAAAGATGTTAGTGAGTACATAAAATGGAGAAATAATCGAATTCCATGAATATATCTCCTCCATAGTCACAATCTGTGGAATGAACTTCCAGTGAACCCCATAAAACACTTTCTGGTGGAATTTGATACAATTCTCATCATGGATCAGTTTTCCTTATATAGAGCCAACATAAATTTCCATTACAGGGAAATCACTATCCTAATAGAGAATTGACCCTTGATTATATACAAGTTCATGGAGGGAGATGAATCTTATTTAGAACCATCATATCAAGTGTGGATATTAATACCCTATGATAATGAATATATGGATCAGATGATTATGTATCAGGAAGAAACCATCCTTTAAGACATGCATATTGTGATGGAATTTAATGAAGTGTTTCCCTAGTAATTGCCAAGTATTCCTTCTAGAAGAGATGTTGAATTCTCAATTGACCTTATACTTGGGGAAATTACAATATCCAATACTCTGAATAGAATTTCTATTTAGGAGCTTGAGGAACTAAAGAAACAAATATAGTAGAATCTGGATAAAGGGTTTATACGCCCATGCGCTTCACCATGGGCTGCACCAGTCCTCTTCATCAAGAATAAGGATGGGTCAATGCACCTTTTCATTGATTATCGTGAGCTAAAAAAATCATAATAATAAATAAAAACTATTCTATACCATGAATTGATGACTTATTCAATCAGCTATGTGGAGCACAATAATTCTCCAAGGTGTATTTGATGTCGGGATATTACCAAGTAAGGGTGAAGAAGGAAGATATCCCCAAGACTACATTTCGTACAAGGTACGAGATCTAAGCATTCATAGTAATTCCTTTCATACTCACTAATTATCTATCAATCTTTATGGACTTGATGAATAGAGTCTTTATATGTTACCTCAAAAAAATTTGTTGTAGTATTTATAGATGATATTCTAATATACTCCAAAGTGGACCATGAGGAGCATCTAAGAACTATAATAGAGATATTGAGAAAATAGAAGCTCTATAAAAATTATCTAAAGTGTGAGTTCTGGTTGAAGGAGGTATCATTCATGGGTCATATCATCACAAGCAATGGGATATATGTGGATCCCTTTAAGACCACAGTAATTGAGGGATAGTCGAGTTCAACATTAGTTATGGATATTCGTAGCTTCTTGGGGTTATCTAGATATTGTCACTGATTTGAGAGAAATTTATCACAATTTTAAAACCTTCTTACCAAGCTAACTCCGAAGGGTGTAATGTTTTCTTGGATTGTTGAATGTAAAGAGGGCTTTAAGGAGCAGAAAAAGAGGCTTATCACTGTGCCTGTGATAAAATTACACACAAATTGATAAATATTTGTGGTATTTAGTTATTCTTTGAAGAAGGGCATGGGTTGTGTGTTGATGAAAAATGACAAAGTCACTACTTATTCTTCAAGGAGATTTAAAGTTCATGAGAAAAAATATCCAACACATGATCTAGAGTTGGTTGTAGTAATCTTTGATTTTAAAATTTGGCGGTATTACCTCTTTGTGGAGAAGTGTTAAATATATATGGATCAGAAATGCCTCAAGAATATATTCACACAGAATGAGTTGATCATATTCCAATAAAGATGGTTAGAGCTGATCAAAGACTATGACTGCTCAATCCATTACCACCTTGGGAAAAAAAACAAGGCAACCAATGCTCTAAGTATAAATTACCCAATGATTTAATAATTGATGAGAATTTAAAAGGATCCAATCTTCTTAGATTTAATGAAGATATACATGGGAATCGCAAATAAGGTAAAATCATAAATCCTTTCAGAAATGATTGCTCAACCCTCTCTTTGGGAAAGATAAAAGGATGCTCAGAAAGATAATGTCAGAATTCAGAAGAAGGTGTAAACTATCAAAAAAGGAAAATCCTCAGTGTTCAATCTCATTGAAGACAAAATTGGGATATTTGGGTCAGGACTATGTGTTCCATCGAATCTAGAGTTATGGAATGAAATTTTGGATGATGAACATTGTTCAAATTTCACCATTCACCCAGGAAACAAAATTTTTTATCGAGATCTCTGAGATAATTATTAGTGGGATAACATGATGAAGGAGATCACTGAATATATATCTACGTGCCTATTATGTCAGCTAGTGAAGGCTGAGAGGAAGGTGTCTAAGGGGATCATGTAACCATTACCCATACCATCATGGGAATGTGAGAACATCACCATGGACTTTGTCACCGGACTTTTGAACAAATCCAAAGGAATCAATTATTTATAGGTTGTTGTGGATCTTCTTACAAAGACTTAACACATCCTTGAAATTTGGGAAGATTTATAACTAAATCAACTAGCACAGATAAACATTTGATACATGGTATGGTTGCATGGAGTACCACTATAGATTATATCCGATCAAGATCCAAGATTCACCTCTATGTTTTGGAAGAGTCTTCAACATGCTCTGGATACTGAGATGAACTTCAGTACAACTTATCAGCCTCAAAATGATGGCCAATTTGAGCGAACTATCCAAAAACATGAGGACATATTGAGAGCATGATCAATGGATTTTACAGATGGATGAGATCAACATCTTCTGCTAGTGATTTCTCTTAGAATTACATTTTCCACTCAAGCATCAAAATGGATCATTAAGAAGACCTGTATGGGAAGAGGTGTAAAACACCAGCATGTTGGGATAAAGTTTGGGAGATAAAAATCCTAGGTCCGGAAATTGTCAAAGAAATGGTGAGAAGGATAAGACCATCCATCAGTACATTAAAGCTGCTCAGAGTTGACAAAAGGGATATGATGATAATCATCTATGAGATATAGAGTTTGATGTTAGAGACATGGTATTCCTCCGTATATCACCATGTAAGAGAGTTATGAGATTTGGGAAGAAGGGAAATCTTACACCATGGTGCATCATCTCTTTTGAGATCCTTGATTGCGTTGGAGCAATGGCATAAAGACTAGATCTCCCACCAAACTTATCTAAAGTACATGATGTATTCCATGTATCACACTTGAGAAAGTAAATACCTGACCCATCGCATGTACTCAATCAAGAGGTGGTACTATTGGATAATGACCTCTCATATAAATAGAAGCTAGTAAAGATCATAGATTTTTGGGAAAATATCTACAAAACAAGGCAATGCCCCCTCGTGAAAGTGTTGTTGAGAAACCACAAGTTTTAGGAAACAACATGGGAATCAGAGAGAGTAATGAATTAGAGTTACCCGCATCAGTTTTAGTGTGGGAAAATGACATTTTAAGGGTGAAATATCTTAATGGGGAAATTGTAACGACCCAGACTTTTATCAATGAAAATTACTCAAAATCTAATTAAATGTCTTATTATGTAAAATGGTTATATAAAATATAAAATTATTCAGTGTTATGATTTGGATTTTAAAATACCATTATGAACTATGATGGTTGCTAATACAGCCATTAAACAATGATCACATGATTAGTATAAATATACGGAATTAACAAATCCAATTTACTCAGTAAAAGGAAGTGATGACATCATCCAGTATTATTTCTCCAAACAAGGCCCATTTTTCGGAGCTCAAAAAGGAGGTGGCATAACCAGACTTCACTCTTGACCAAGAACAAGCTGAGCTTTAACACGTGAATCTTTAACGGGGCTTCCTGCAGGCGAAGTGAAAGTTAATAGAGATTACCACTCGGGCGATGTTATCTGAGTCACCCCAAGAGTCTGTCACCATCGAACACCTTAACCTTTTCACTTATACGAGTTCTATAATGTTTTTTGTAATAAGAACCAAAAATTATGATTAGGTGAATTATTTTTGTATAAAATAAAGAATATACATTTATTTTATTATTATTACATTGTAAATGGTTTTTAAAGCCCAAATAGTATTTTAGTTAATATTCAATTAAGAAATATATTTTGATGAATTAATGGATTTTTGAATTAAATAATATTTTGATAGAATATTATTACAAAATTAATTTTTATCAAATATAAATTATCATATAATTTTTATGAATACAATTGTGATTTTTTTTAAGTTTTTGATGTTGTTGTTGTCAAAACCCATGATTTTTTGATAATTGTCAGTTTTTATTTTAAAAGAAAAAAATATAATATTTAGAAATTTATTTTGAGAAACTGAATATTATTTTTTGAATCAGGATTTTGAAATTATCCAACGGTGAATGTTTCATAATTTTTTGAGACAGTCATATTTTTGGGTAAAAATTAAATACCATTTGAATATATAATGTGTTTATGACATCATAATGACCCAATAGTGATGTAATAAAATAATATAAATATTATTTTTGGATAATATATGTTTTAGATTTTAAATAATGTGATTTTAGATATATTTGATTTATTTTACAAAGCCTTAGTGGACCCTCCAAGACTTATAAAACATTTTAACTTTTTAAATTGATTTCCTTGATAGTGTGACTCACCTCCACATAAGAAACCTGATTATTTTAAGAAGTTAGGCCATTGGCCATATAAATTAAAATTTGTCACTCCCATTTGGAAAAAACCATGGGAAAAACCATGGTTTGGTTTTTGGTTTTATTAGTTTAATGTGTGGTGTCCCAAACCTAAATAATAAATAATTCCCTTTATTTTCCTATATAATCCCACCCAAGCTCCCACTTACATTCCAATAAAATTCTTTGGATATCGACCAAACTCTTCCCTAATCTCTTTATAATCCTCCCAAGGTGCCCCAAAATCCCATGAATTCTCTCTCAGGCCTCTCCCAAGCCTTTGGTATCACACTTCCAAGTAAGGGATTCCTTCCTTTCCCATTTTATCCAAGTTTCTTAATATTGTTATTCCATTTTATTTTAAATTATAAATGTTGAGGAATGATTTTGTACCCCCCCATACTGAACTCCTTATGTTTTAATGATGAGATAGCCCTTTCTCTCTCATTAATGCCTCTCATGTACACCCATTACCACGCTAAAATTCCGTAAGGACTTTATCTCTTCTAATTTACATTCATGAAATTGTTTTCCATTACATATGTTGGGACATGTATCCATATGACACAAATACTATCCATTTTATTTAAATATGATTAGAAACCGATTTCTCTCTCATTAACAATTTTTATTAATTCTTATGTCATGTCGTTATGCTTCCGAAATTGCACCTTAATTTTCCAAACCAAAGTCATTGTGTAGTAAACACCATTACCATTTCTCTATCAAGGGTATTCACCTTTATGCACATTTAATTATTGATTATAGGGTTTCATGTATGAATTACACAATCATTTATCATGGAATAAATGATTAAATTTTATTAATCTATGTTATATGATCCATGTGGCACACTTATGACTGAAATGAAATGATTAAGAAGGGTGCACCCTAATAGCGCTCCAATGCATTGGGTAAATTTTAGTATCATTATACATCAAGTGAAACTAGGATTTACTCATACTAATTCAAGTTAAATGAGGGTTTACACATGATTCTTGTGCAATTATCCTTGGATCATGATAATACCATGTTAAGTGTTGTCACCACATTTCCATATTATGATAATCATGCTATATCATGCCTTTATGTTAATGTTTATTTTATTCACCATTGATATACCTATTGCCTAACATGTATTGTATTATTCATATTATGCCTTGTTTACTCCATTAATGGGATTTATAGCTCAAAAATTTTTTATTCATGTCCTCAGGTTATCCCATGCAATGCTAAGTACGATTGAATGTTGTGGTCATGTAAAGAAATTATTCCATAAAGATGATGTGTTTGATGTTTTAAGTCATTATGTAATGTTCCTAAGCACCAAAGACTCTAGAACTCTCGATCTTAAATGTTATATCATGTGAATATTTTATGTAATAAATCATGTTTATCTGTTTAATAAATAATAAGGTTGTTATAATATAACATAAAATAAACATGATTAAATACTTAGGCATAGAAAATATGAAATGGTTTATAATATCCTATAATTGATTAAGTTTACTCCCAAATCCCACACATAACATCTCATGATACAAAAATATTACACAATTCATTAGAGTGATATCTCAGAAGAAACATCATAAAATATTAATGATTTATTTGTTCCAAAAAAATAAATCAATCATAATAAAAAAAATAAGAACCACTAATTGGAAAAATGGTTTACTTAATGTTTCCTCAAATAATAATTAATTTAGACTTCATAATGAAGGCATTTGAAAATTGTACATAAGGAATGTATTACCCTATAAAATCAAGGAACAATTAGATAGGTATTTATATTTTAGATAATTATATAAATAATTTAGAGTAATTTAATAACTTTTAAACAGATATACAAAGATTGTTAGAGACTTAATTCCCATTACATGAAGAAAAGGATTGTTAAATAGATCCCTTGATATTAGCCCAAATCATCTTGTGCGTTACTTATATTCCATAATAAAAATACAATTTTAATTATTTAAAATCATGATAACATATTTAATGCTTATTATTAACTTTATTTTATTTTTTGACAATGTAATATCAATAAATTTCACATTGAACATTTTGAGGATATTAGAATCATATGTCCTAAATAAATTTTGTTGGTTAACTACTTAAAAGGAAGCCATCGTTCCAATATATGTAGAAAAATCATAATGAGATAATTATAGTCATAGGTAATAAATTATAATATTAAAATCAGTCATGAAGGATGGTTATGAAAAAATACGTTATGATCACGGGAAAAACAATCCGTACATATACATTCTTACCATCTTCATTTTTTAATTATCACAATGGAAATAAGTTGTGTTATTAATTATAAATAAATAATTTCATTTTAATAATAAATATCATACTATTTATTTACATACACATATAGATACCACCCGTATGATGTGTTAATAAAAAAAGAATCAGATCGCTTCATGGAGGGTGTAATTGACACGTACACACAAAAACGTTGTCATTATTCAATGAATGGAAAGGTGAAGAAAAAATATGATTTATTAATTTTAAAGAAATTTTAGTATTTAGTGAATATAATAAATATACATTAAATCCACCATCAAATATTTCATGATAGGTGATGATGTAAAATGAATTACACTGGTTTGTGAGGTAGTAGTTTGTCGTACACAAGGATGATTATTTCATTTACCAGTTGATGTAAGAGGAGATGGATGTAGGTTATGTAATTTTATAAATAATATATAAGTAAATATTATAAATATATGTTATCATATCATAATGTTTGAATAATATTCGAAGGAGGTGTGTGAATAAATAAAACAATACTCACAGTTAAGAATGATACCTCTTCTATGGACAACCTATTTAGGTTTTCACAAAAAGCCTTCCTTTGAGGTATCTATAATTAAAAAAGTATTCTAAAACATGGGGATTTATTGAAGTATTTTATTTTAAAAGGTATTATTCAGAAAATGATTTTGAATTGTGTGGATAAGAGGATAAGGGGTTCCCATTAATAATTGAGGTGAGTTACACCCATGTAACATTTCAAAGCATTCAAATAATATTGCGTCACTTTCATAGAAAAAGAGGCTCAAAAAATGGAACATTCAAGAATTATAGAAGATACATGGTCAAATTATTTCTAGAAAATATAAATTATAAAATTTTTGGGTCATTTTATCCCTTGTCTCTTTAGTTTAACTCATGGTAAACTATTTTTAATAGTAACTATGGTAATGGATTTGTATTGTTTTTAAAATTTATTTTGAAAAAATGTAAGTAAAAATTATTATACAATATGAATGTACAAGATTAAAATTATTTAATCCATTTTACCAAATTAAATTCATATATTATGGTGAATTTAATTATAAATTAATCCCGCAAAACACGATGAAAAATGATTCATTCAGAAAAATGCGGTTTTCATGAAATAGATTATCTCATATTAACTATATGAATAGTGATCATTTATATATGAATTAAAATTAAAATTAATATATATATTTATATATATTATATAAAATTACCTTAAATATTTTCTTATTATTGGTTACTTTAATTAATTATAATATAAAACTTTATGCATATAAAAACAGTTTGTTGGAAATCACGTTTTAAAGTATAGAAATAAAATTATACCAAAAATATTGAAAATTAATGATTCAAATAAAATAAATTATATTATTATAAATAAAATAGTTTATATTTCACATTAATATAAAATACCAAATATAATTGGGATTTTATATTACATTATTTAATTGAATGAAATGATGGAATTTGAAAAATCAGTAATATTCATTATTCACTAAATAATACATCATTTTAGAAAAATAAAACAATTTTGGTAACATCCCAAGCTTAATCGGTACGCTTCTCTTGGAATAATACAGTAGCGTTTGTTGTACGGAACTTCGAGTTCTAACACACCACAACCATCAAACTAGCCGTTATGAATCGTAATACCCACTTTTTCAAATTTTATAAATTTTATCATTCAAAATGGACTTCATTTTTGGATTTGGAATATCGAAATTATCTTAGGGTTAATTTTTGGTACTTTTTGATAACTTTTATATTTTGATGAATTGTTAAAATTACTAAATTTTAATTAAAAACAACTTTTTTAATTGAAATAATTAATAGCGATAAATTATGAATTTGAGTGATTTTAATGTATAATTAGATTATATTTCAGTATTTAATCCAATGTTGGACATTGGACATAATTTCAAATTTAAACTGGACATAAGCTACTGCCAATCTTTTGATAGTTATTATTTTTCTTAAAAACACGCTTTTTGTTTTGACAACAGGAATTAATTTTAAATTAATTTCTTCCACTTCTGTGTTTTAAATTTAGAAAAATGGATTCCATAATTGTAATAAGGATTTCCAAATTTTTTATATAGGTGACTTTTATTGTTAGTGATTTTGAATATTTACATCGGTAAATTATTTATTTACCATGGTTAAAGGGTAAATCCTGTAAATAAGGGTAAAAATAATATTATAATAATATTAAATTACCCTAAAACTTGTCCAAACCCTATTGGTTGATACCTGTCTGACCATGGGCATATTTGGGTCTATTTGGGGACCCCATGGAGCAACCTGTAAGTGATAATGACACTTTATATTAATTTAGTTATATTAAATACAAAAATGACCAAAGCATATATCTTTTAGAAAAACAATTTTTACATAGGGTAGTATTTGTTATCCTTTCAACTATAAGTATTCATTATAAATCTAAAAATATTTCTTAAATAATGGTAATTTATTTAGAATGTTTACACATTGAATAATAAAATTTATTTATAACACAATAATGATGTATTATTTTCCTTATTAATGAAAGAATCAAATAGTTGGTATTATAAATGTTAAAATAAATATAATTTCAATTTTTTGATGACATCCAAGAATATTATTGATTAATATTACATGTTATAATTTCTGAAATGATTTTTTATCGAATTAATAATGTTTTTAATACTTTAACAAAAATCAATTATTAAATGGTGTCAAAATTGACATAAAATAGTTTTTAAAACAAATATTATATTATAAATTGATATTATCTTCCTAAAAATATAATGCTCGACCAAAAGACTTATATAATGATAGGTGTTTCATTAATTAACCACTTGGGGATCTCTTGGTTGTTTATTGTAAGTTTATTAACCATATAATATAAAAATACAAATAGACATTGTAAATGTCAAAGTAATTAACTAAGAGTTAAAATTAAATGATAAGGTTAATTAAGTGACCCATACCTGTCTAAAACCTATTGGTTGAGTTTTTTTCGACCCATACCCACCTTATCCATGAAATAAATCAGTTTGGAGCCATTAAAAACCGAATATGTATTTATTATAAAATAATATTTCTTGCTTTTCCTAAGGTGCCCCTCGCCCCTCTTATAAAAGGTCACTTCCCATTCTATCTAATTCAAACCTTCAAACCATTTGACTCAGACAAACCTACCCAAATAACCTCCCAAAATCCCTCAATTCATTCTAGATGCCTTCTTTTAGTCAGAAAGCCAACTTAAGAAGCCCTTTTGATCAAATCAAAATGAAGAACCCAAAGAAGAGGTAATGATTTCACCACCCTCTTTCAAGTTCCTTTCTTCTTCCACTTATTATTTATTTGTTATTTCCTTTATAAAATAATAAATCTAGTATCTTCTATATACTATGATGTTATTATAAATATGGTACAACCATATTCAGTAATCTATCCACCCTTTGAATGACATTTCACCATATGTGCGTACGTACGGCTTTCCGTCTCCACGTTGTGGTGTAATTGTTATTCAAAACATTATTATTTGTATGGGTATGATAATGATGTGTAATTGATGTAAATAATAAATATAACATGATAAAGATTCTATATATATTATATACCATCCAATTATATATTATTTTAATATCATAAGAATGATATGGTTGCTCGTGGGTACGTACGGACTGCCGTCTCCATGAACACGATGAGATTCATTCCGCATCATATCAATTCAAGTATAATTCTCATTTGATGATTAAAAATAATGTTTATGGACATGATATAATTCTTGATATGAATAAGATAAAATCTATCTATAACAATCATGGTTTATGTAACAAAACATATAAAATAAAATGAGTAAGTTAACACCCAAAACGATGATAATACTAAGATATTATTAACAAAGCAATGTGAAAATAAAATATATGATATCATATTAATGTATATGATTCATGTTTAATTTAATAACAGTTATTTCACTATTATACAGCAGGTTAACCTACCTTCTACCAAGGAAATGTACACGGTAAGGGTTTATTTCACAGTCTCTTCATTATCTGAGGTTGTTTATACGTAATTATCTACTGGGACCTCTTTATCATCCACATCCATGTTTCCTAAAAATTTATTTCAAATCATTATTAACATTTTATAGACTGTGGGTTAAAGTCATTTATACCCTTAATGTATTTTATAAGACTTTTATAAATTAATGTTTCCATCATTTTCCAAACGAGGTCCTTTTTAACCTTTTCGACATAACTAATTAATAAATGTATTTTTTATCTTATACGGCGGATGCAGCTATTTTCCGCCATTATAAAATCGTCGAAGCTTATATTAAAAGATTATAAGAATGTTTTCAAAGTAAATGTTTTCTTTTATAATTATGTTACTTTTAAATGATTTTAAAAAAATGAGATATTTCTCTCAAATAGTCTTTATTTCATCTATGTCCACAAGCTTTGATGTATTTTATGCTTATTTGAAGTTGACTTGTTATGATAACAAAACATAAATATTGTATTGAAGGTTTTGTGATATGTTTGACTATGGATGTGTTATTTTTAGTCCATTCATGTTTTATTAAGAAAGTATTGACATTTCATATGCTAGTTTTAATACAAATATTTATGTTATGTTTTAACCTGTTCATATGAAGAATGAATTAGAATTAATAAGTGATGGGTGGAGCCTGCAATAGCTCCTCAATGCATCAGTAGGTATAATGAGAAAAACTAGTTTATTGGCACAAGGACTTGAGTAAATCTTATTTGTAGTCTTGACACATGGCCTTGACTATGTGGTTATGATAGTCTAGCATGATGAATTCCGTCATTATGAAAGTAGTTATACATATTTCATGTGATTATTAGACTAGTATGATATCCATGAGAATAAGTAAATGGAATTATTTCATTTTATATCTACCGTATTATGCTGTAGTTCATGTTTAAAATTCTTTTGTTTTAGTTATACATTGCCTTAAATGTTTATGATTATTTAAGAATGTGTCCGCTATATATTGTTATCCTTACTAGGAATCTGTGGTCACCCCTTTCTTCGTTTTATTTTTCCCAAGATGTGAAGAAATATTTTATGAATGACCTACGAGGATAGTATGAGTGGATATGAGTGTGGTCTATGCATACAATATGTTGTTGTAGTTTTTCATTTTCTGATGTAATGTAAGACATATGAATATATCTAGTGTTTCTAGGGATACTAAACTAATCAGTCTTTTGATATTTGATCTTTTGTGATCATGCTAATGATACATAATAATTCACCAACTCTTGGTAACTGGGGTCGGGGCGTTACAACTGGTATCAGATAAAGTTTAGCACAAACCATAGAAGCTAGATTTAGATAAACTCTGAGTAGAACTCATTGACCTAAGATGGAATTTGAGGATTATTATAGAAGAACTTCCTAGAATTTTGTTATTGTAGAGATTTTGTGAGTTTTTCGAGTAATACATACCTGTCTGGATATGAGCAGATAGATGTGTCTCTGGTACAGATGTACCTAGGGGTAAAACCTGAAAACACAGCTTTGAGCTAGACTCGAATAGGAACTGGTGCACGACAACGGGGCTTGCTGCTCTCTTGCTTATGACACTCCTGGGGGATATTCTTAGGATAATTCTCATTTTCCTTACATACCATTATGAAGAGTTTATGAGTATTTAATTCCTCAAAGAAAACATTTTTATGATTATGGATTATATCAATAAACGGTTCAATTCATGTTAAGTGTTTTACAATATTGGATTTATGTATTGAGATTCATATACTAATCTAGTCTATTCCATTGTTTAGAAATGGCACCTAGTGGAAGGAATTGAAACTGTATCAATGCACACACTCCATATAGGGATTTCCCTCCTGCTCAAGATAATTATAGCGGATCTAGTGATGAAACTGGTGCTGATCAGCTAATCACCATACTGGGACAACTCACTCAGGTTTTGAATAATAACCTTACCCATATAGAGCACCCTGATCCATAGCGTGGAGGATAAATGTTAGACCACTTCATGAGGAAACAACCACCAACATTCAACGGGGGTACAAATCCAATAGTATATGAGAAATGGATAAATTTCTTAGACAAAATATTCCATGCCTTGGGGAGTAGTGAAAGGGAAAATGATATCATGGAAGTTTACCGCCTCACTGGAGATGCTGACCAATAGTGATCATTGATTCAAAACACAAAGGAGGATGATGAAGTATCAAATATGTAATGAAGGGAGTTTAATGATCTTTTATTAGAAAAATAATTTCCTCATGGCCATCAAGCAGATATGGAAAGGCAATTTCTGTGTCTGAGACAAAAGGAGGATGAGAATGTATCAAAGTATGAGGTTAACTTTATAAGGTTAGCGACACATGGAGAAGATTATATACTTACCCCAAGGAGTAATATTGATCATTTATTTGATGGGTTAAAACCATTTCTCTATTGAGAAATAGTCTCACAATCCTTCTCTTCGTACGAAGATATTGTCTCATGTGCTATCGGGACAGAAAATGAATTCTCTAAGTCTTATGACTTTAAAGAAAAGCAAGAGAAGAAGAGATATTCCAATCACTATAGGACTAGAAATAATGGAAGAAGGGAAAAGTTGAATATCCATCCTGCAGTAAATATGGGAATAAACACCCTGGTACTTTCTTGAAGAGAATGAGAGTCTGTTACAAGTGTGGTGAAATAGGCCACCAAACTCGTGATTACAAGGGGAATAAAGAAGGTACCGATGTTCAATGCTATAATTTCAGGGAGATGGGACATTATGAAAATGAATTTCCTAAGCATCAGGGGAACTTACCTCAAAAAAGGCCATGGAATCAATGCCAAGCTTATGCTATCACTACTTCTGAGGTAGAAGCTCTGAAAGACATAGTGGCAGGTAATTTAATGGTTTTCTCAAGGTTATCAAATGCTTTATTTGATTCTGGATCATCACATTGTTTCATATCTTCCTAGTTTTCTAAGAAAATTAGATATTTCCAATTTTATTTAACAAGGGAGTTGTCAGTCAAAACTCATAAGGCAGGTATCATTGCAACAATGTTTTGTGAATCAGTCCCCATTAGAGCACCTAAATGATCTTTATCTGCTGATCTCGTCATCATAACCATGATTAAATTTGATATAATCCTTTGGATGGATTGGCTTTTAGACCATGATACAAAGATTTATTGTACGAAGAAGGAGGATATGATTTTTGATGATGATGATATAAAACACATTATCTTTAGATCATATTCATCACCACCTGATTCTTATCTAAATACACCCCCAGTAGCTCAACTAAATTCAATTATCTGGGAGGAAGATAATGAAATAACTATGGGTGAGGAAAGGAATGTACAAATGGAGGATATAACTATTGTGAATGAATATGAAGATTTTTTTCTGAAAATTAACCTGGACATCCTCCAGAATGAGAAATTAAGTTTTCCATTGATTTATTTCCTAGTTCAAGGCCTATATCAAAGACCCCTTATAGATTGGATAATGTGGAATTAGTTGAACTAAAGAAACAACTAGAGGAATTGAGTAATAAGGGATTTATTCACCCTAGTGTTTCTCCTTGGGGAGCCCCTATCCTTTTTGTAAAGAAGAAAGATGGATCTATGAGGTTATGTATCGACTACAGGGAAATCAATGCAATAAAAATAAAGAACAAGTATCCCCGACCTCGCATTGATGATTTATTTGACCAACTTCATGGAGATCAATACTTTTAAAAGATTGAACTTCGATCTGGATACCATAAATTGTGTGTGAATAAGGAAGAGATTCCATAGACACAACTTCGATCCAGGTACGGGCATTGCGATTATACAGTATTGCCTTTTGGATTGACTAATGAACCCTCTATGTTCATGGATCCAATGAACAGTGTTTTCAAAGAATATCTTGATAATTATTTAGTGGTATTTGTTGATGATGACTTGGTATACTCGAAAAGCTATGAAGATCATGAAAATCACAAGTGCATTATCATGAAGACTCTTAGAAGATATGAATTATATGGGAAGTTTAGCAAGTGTGAATTCTGGCTTCAGGAGATTTCTTTTCTTGTCCATATTGTCTCTAAATATGGAATCTCCATTGATCCTTCTAAGACAAGAGAAATCCCTGAATGGCCAGTACTGAAGAGTATAACTGAGGTACACAGTTTTATTTCTTTAGCAGGTTATTATCTGTGTTTCATCCAGAATTTTTTCTGATCGGCTATCCTAGTAATGAAGATGACATGTACCGGGGTTAAATTTGTTTGTAAAAAAGAGTGTGAAGAATGTTTTGAAGAACTGAAGATAAGATTATACAATGCTCCTATATGGAATCTACCATCAGGGAATGATGGATTTTTTATTTATAGTGATGCTTCAAAGAAAGGACATGGTTGTGTCCTTATGAAGAATGATAGAGTTATTTCCTATGCATCACGACAGCTGAAAATTCATGAGCAAAACTATCATACTCAGGATCTTGAGTTAGATGCCGTAATATTTTTGTTGATTATATAGAGACATTATCTTTATTTTAAAAAATGTGAGATTTATACTGATCCCAAGTTTTGAATTATATTTTCTCACAGAATGAGCTCAACATGAGGCAATGGAGATGGATTGAACTATTCAATGATTATGATTTCATGATACACTACCACATGTGGAAGGCAAATAAGGTGGCATATGATTTGAGTAGAAAGGATCATGGAGTTTTGATCGAAATGAGATTTCAAAGGGATCCAATTTTCATGGATCTAGTAATGTTGGATATGGGAATAACCATTGAAGGTGAAACATCGATACTTTTTTCAAATGGTTTCCAAAAGATCATTACTAGAAAGGATTAAAAGTTCTCAGACCGATGATGAAGAATTTCAAAAAAAGTTTGAAGCTTTGAATGATGGGAGATTGAGTGAATTTGTGTATGAAGAAGGAATTTTGAAATTTGGGAAGAGACTTTGCGTACCTAATATACCTGATTTAAAGAGGGATTTGTTAGATGATGCTCATAGTTCCAATTTCTCTATACACCCTGGGAGCACCAATATGTATTGAGATTTGAAGGATCATATTTTGTGGGAGAACATGAAGAGGGAGATTGATGATTTTGTATCAAGATGTATGGTTTTTCAATAAGTGAAAGCTGGAAGACAACAACCTGGAAGAGTCATGCAAACTCTTCCCATACCTGAGTGGAAATGGGATAATATCATGATGAAATTTTTCATGGGACTACCAAAGACTCCTAGAAGGAACGATGCAATATGGGTCATTGTTAATTGTCTTACCAAGTCAGGAAACGTTCTTACTATATGGGAGGATTTACCACTTAAAGGTCTATCAAGACTATATATTAATGAAGTTATGAGTCTTAATGGAGTACCCATATTGATTGTTTCTGATCATGATCCACATTTTACATCAAAATTCTAGAAAAGTCTTCAGAAAGCCCTGCATACTGAAATTAATTTGAGCACTGCCTACCACCCCCAAATTGATAGACAATCAGAATGGACTATTCAAACCATAGAAGGCAAGTTGAGATCATTCCCACATGACATTCAAGGTATGTGGGGTCAATATTTACCTATGGTAGAAGTTTCCTATAATAATAGCTTCCATTCAATTATTCATATGGCACCATATGAAGAATTATATGGAAAGAGATGTAACACACCAACTGCTGCGATGATGTTGGTGAAAGAGAACTTGTAGGCCCAGAACATGTGGAGGAAATGATGGAAAATGAAAAGGTAATCCAAAGCCACATCAAAGCATCTCAAAGATGGCAGAAGAGCTATGCTGATAACCAAATAAAGGATTTGAAATTTCAGGTAGGAGATCATGTTTTTTTGAAGGTATCTCCATGAAAGGGAGTTATAAGTTTTGGTAAGAATGGTAAATTGAGTCCCAAGTACGTGTGACCTTTCAAAATTCTACAACAAATTGGGGCTGTAGCTTACTGTTTGGAAATGCCACCAAGTCTCTCCAATGTTCAAGATGTGTTCCACGTATCACTATTAAGAAAATACATGCCTGACCAGACGCATGTAATCACTTATGAGGAATTAGAACTGGAACTCGATATGACTTATTGCAAAGAGCCCATCAGGAATCTTGATACCAGAGAACAAGTGCTGAGAAACCGAACGACTCATCTGGTAAAATTTCTATGGAGAAACTATAAGACGGATGAGGCAACGTGGGAACCTGAGGAACTTATGATGAAGAACCACCCAATTCTTTTCATGTGGTAGTTTTCTATAAATTTAGAGGATGAAATTATTTGAAAGAGGGGATAATGTAACACCCCAAGCTTCCACGGTACACTTCTCTTTGAATAATACAGTAGCGTGTGTTGCACGCAACTTCGAGTTCTATCACACCACAACCAATCAAACTAGTCGTTATGAAAATTAATACCAATATTTTGAAATTTAATAAATTTTATCTTTCAAAATGGACTTCATTTTTGGATTTGGAAAATAAAAATTATCTTAGGGTGAATTTTTAGTACTTTTCTGATAACTTTCATATTTTGATGAATAGTAAAAATTACTAAATTTTAATTCAAAACAACTTTTTTAATCAAAATAATTAATAGTGATAAATTATGAATCTAAATGGTTTTAAAGTATAATTAGATTATATTTTTACCATTTAATCCAATGTGGGTTATTGGACATAATTTCACATTTAAACTGGACATAAGAAAGTGAGAATCTTTTTATAGTTATTATTTCTTGAAAACACACTTTCTGTTTTAAAAACGGGAATTAATTTTAAAGTAATTTCTACCACTTCTGTGGTTTGAATTTATAAAAATGGATTCCATATATAGAATCATGAGGTCCAAATTGTGTAAATAGTTAACTTTAATTTTTAGAAATTTTGAATAATTACTTCGGTAAATATTTTATTTACCATGGATAAAGGGTAAATCCGGTAAATAAGCGTAAAAAAATAATATTAAAATGATATAAAATTACCCTAAAACGTGTCGTGGACATATATTTTGATACATGTCCGACCATGGGCATATTTGGGTTGATTTGGGGACCCCATGGAGCCACTTGTAAGTGATAATTTCATTTTTTATTAATTATGTTAATGTAAATACAAAAATGAAAAAAGGATATATCTTTTAGGCAAATTTTTTTTACATAGGGTTATATATGTTATATTTTCGACTATAAAAATTTATTTTAAATCTAAATATATTTCCAACATAATGGTGTTTTATTTATAACTTTTATACATTGAATAAGGAAATTTATTTATGACACAATAATGATGCAGTGTTTTGCTTATTAATGGAAGAATAAAATAATTATTATTATAAATGATAAAATAAATATAATTTTAAAGTTTTGATGACATCCACTAATTGTATTGATTAATATTACATGTTAGTATTGAATAAATATTTTTTTTTCAAATTGATAAATTTGTTAAAACTAACAAAAATCAATTATTATATAGTGTCAAAATTGATATAAAAGAGTTTTTAAAACAAATATTATATTATAAATTGATATTCTATTCTTAAAAATATTTTTGGCAGAGATACTTATATAATGATAGGTGTATCATTAGTTAACATCTTTGGGATCTCTAAGAAGTTTATAGTAATTTTATTAACCATATAATATTAAAATACAAAGATACATGGTAAATGTCAAACTAATTAACTAAGAGTTAAAACTAGAAGATAAGGTCAATAAAGTGACCAAACAAGTCTGAAACCTCTTGGTTGAGTTTTGTTTTCCACCCATCCCCACCTTATCGGCGAAATAAATTAGTTTGTAGCCATTATAAACTGAATATTAATTTATTATAAAATAATATTTCTAGCTTTTCCTAAGGTGCCACCCACCCCTCTTATAAAAGGGCACTTCCCCTTCTCTCTGATTCAAACCTTCGAATCCATTTGGCTCGGCCAACCCATGCCAAAATATCCTCCCAACTTTCATAAATTCATCCTATAGGCCTTTATTTATTCATAACACCAATGAATAGAGCCATTTTGATCAAATCAAAATTAAGAACCCGAAGAAGAGGTAATGATTTCACCACCATCTTTCAAGTTCCTTTCTTCTTCCACTTCTTATTAATTTGTTATTTCCATTCTAAAATAATATATCCAGTATATACAATATAATGTGATGTTATTATAAATATGGTACAACCATATTCAGTATTCTATCCACCATTTGAATGACATGTCACCGTACGTGCGTACGTACGGCTTACCGTCTCCACGTCATGGTGTAATTGTTATTCAAAACATTATTATTTGGATGGGTACGATAATGATGTGTAATTTATATAAATAATAAATATAACATGATAATTATTCTGTATATATGATATACCATCCAATTATATATATGTTTAATATCCAACAAATGATATTGTTACTCGTGCGTACGTACAGACTGCAGCCTCCACGAACGCGATGAGATTCATTGCCCATCATATCCATTCAAGTATAATTCTAATTTGATGATTAAAAATAATGTTTATGTACTTGATACCATTCTTTATATGAATAAGATAAAACCTATCCATAAATAACACGACTTATGTTACAAAACATATAATAGAAAATGAGTAAGTTAACACCTGAAACGACGATAATACTAATCTATTATTAACAAAGCAAAATTAAAAGATCATATATGATATAATAATAATTTATATGATTCTTTTATAATTTAATACAAATTATTTCACCATTATAAAAGAGTTTAACCTACCTTCAACCAAGGAAAAGAACAAAGGAAGGGTTTATTTCACAATCTCTTCATTATCTGAGGTTGTCTATACGTAATTATCTACTCGGACCTCTTTATCATCCACATCCATGTTTCTTAATAATGTATTTCAAATAATTATTAAAATTTAATACACTATGGGTTGAAGTCATTTGTATGCTTTTTGACTTTTTATAAGATGTTTATAAAGGAATCTTTCTATCATTTTCCAAACTAGGTACTTTTTATCCTTTTCGACAAAATTTCGGTAAGAATGTATTTTTTAACTTATACGGTGGGTGCAGATATTTTCCGCCATTATAAAATCGTCGAATCATCCCTTAAAATCTTATAAGAATATTTTAAAAGTAAATGTTTTCATTTATAATTATGTGACTTTTAAATGATATCAAAAAAAGAGATATTTCTATCAAATAGTTTTGATTTCATCTATGTCAACATGCTTTGATGGATTTAAAGATTATATGAAGTTGATTTATTATGATAACAAAAATTCCATATTTTATTGTAGGTTTTATGATACATTTGATTATAGATGTGTTATTTTTATAACATTCATGATTTATGGGGAATGTATTGACATTTCATATGCTAGTTTTAATACGTATGTTAACATTATGTTTAAACCTATTCATATGAGGAATGAAATGGACATAATATGTGACGGGTAGAGCCTGCTATAGCTCATCGATGCATCGGTTTGCCTCATGAGACAAACTAGTGTCTTGGCACAATGCCTTGAAAAAATTATATTTGTTGTCTTGGAACGAGGCCTTGACATTGTGGTTATGATAGTCTGGCATTATGCATTCCATAATTATGAAAGTGGTTATTGATATTGCATGTGATTATTAGACTACTAGAATATCCTTTTGAATAAGTAAATGGAATTATTTCAATATATTTCGGCCATATTATGCTAAAGTTCATGTTTAAAAGGTTTTTGTTTTAGTCATACATTTCCTTAATTGTTTATTCTTATTTAAGAAAGTTTCTACTATATTGTTATCCTTAATGGGCATCAGAGCTCACCACTTTCTATGTTTTATTTTTCCTAGGATGTGAAGAAATATTTTATGAATGACCTGCAGGGATAGTATGAGGGGATATGAGTGTGGCATATGGAGACATGATGTTGTTGTAGTGTTTCATTTTATGATGTAATGCAAGACTTATGAATTTATCTAGTGTTCCCAAGGTTACTAAACTAATCGGTCTTTCTAGATTCGATATTTTGTGATGATTCCAATGATACGTGATATTGCACTGATTTTGGGTAACTGGGGTCAGGGCGTTACAATTTCACCCTAACATAATATTCAAATTATATTTTAAAATCTAAATTTTATTTTATAAAATAATATTTATAAAAGTTACATAATAATTTTTTTGTATTTTCTCACAAAATATAAATAAAAAAAATTGTGAAGAAAACATATTATTTGAAGAATAAAATGTTTTTATTAATAATTGTGTACAAATAATTTATGAACATATAAATAAATTTATATTATGTATAACCTTTTTATATATTTCATAATGTAGTTAATCCTATTCAGACAAGACAATTTAATGTCTAGTTTATAATGTTCACATATAAATAATCATAGTTTAATCTGGCATGGTGTTCCGTATCATATATGCTATTAAAAATATTTTTTGATAAACTAAGGTGATTCAAGAATTCTGTATTGGAATGTTTGTGTGTGATATTTTTCATTAATAACACTTAAATTTATAATTTCCCCTTGAGAATAAAATATAGTGAATTCTTAGGGTTTATATCTCAAGGATTCCACTCACAACCACATAATTTCTACCATAACTATTTAAAAACAATCCTATAAAAAGGTAAATGTAATAATATAATATTTAGGGGTTTTCAAAATTCATTATATATATATATATGGATGAAATATTCCATTAAAGAAAAAAATGAAGTTAGTAGGATTTAGTTTCCATTCACAGGAGATTATAGTGAAGTAAATCATTATTCATTAAAATATTAATTCCTAAAATTCAATCTAATATAGAGATCAAAAAAATAACAATAAACCCTCTATTAGAAATTTTTTTAACCCACATTAAACATATGAATGTATTATAATCATCCTCACATCATCACTATTTTGTTACACTAACCCTTTGCATGAAACATTATAATAATGATATAAAAAATATAGATGAATGGTATAAATAAACCAATAGTCAAAAAAATTGGTAAAATCACACACCAAATGGTTTAATAACTAATATAATTGTTAAAATAAAATAATTAGAATCATTTAATCCCAGTGAACTTCCACATCTACTACTAAGCCAATTGAATAAGAAATGATATTATTTATCCATTTTCAGAAAGTTGGAAAGGTGAATAGAGGGGGAAATAAAATTGAAAAGAAAGAAAATAAAAAAATAGTGTAAGAACACACAAAAACACACATATTGAAAATGATTTAAAATCTCATAGTACGAAATATAAAATATTTCACCAGGAAAATGACTCTATAGTAAATTCCTTCTGAAGACGGAGAGGAGATATAAATATATGGAAAACAAAGATTGCTAGATTTGGATCCAAATTAGTCCTCTAAATGATTGTGCATATGTCATCTAGTAAATGGTAGAATATGAAATTATTTTTTTCATTAATGTTTCTCAAAATACATATTTCTAATTCTCTATCAAAATTTCATCCCCACTGGATGCCTATTAAAGACGTTATGATTGGATTATGAGTGAAAATATTTCCTTCCAAACACACTGCCCATATTCAATGTACCAAATATCCACATTTTTTAGATACATTATTTTTAGAATATTAGAATATGGGTTTCAATGAAATTCTTCCCTGATTTATTTTGTATCTACCATTTATATTTCATCCATTCTAAAAAATTTATGAATGATTTGTTGTTGAATCATTTATGATAATAGTTACATCATGGTATATGCTTCAGATTCCCACAAATCAACTTCAAATGAGATTTTGACAATGATAATGTGTGAAACTGATGTTCCTCCAGTTTGATGATATGACGAAAATAAATTCCTCTAACATATATAAAAATTTAAATCCAATCCAGCTAATGAAAAAAATTCTTATAGATGAATAGTTTGGTGGGGCCCAGCCATAATAACCACATTAACATTGACTTCATGGAAAATTCTCACCTAAAAATAGTGGATCCATTTGAATTAACAAAAATAAAAATATTGTTATATTAGTTTTTAATAGACCTATAAATTTTAATCAATAAAAATAATCATTACAAATTACATTTGATGATAAAAATAATATGGTCGGATTAAAAATGTATAAAAATATTTTTTCATGAAATTAAAAAATTCAACCCAAATTACATAAAAATCTAAAATATTTTAATTAACATAAATGATTCAAATTATAGGATTATAAAGATTAATTATCAACTAAATTATATGAAATTATGAGTCTCATCATTCCCACACACTGAAATATTTCACCACTAGGAAATCATAAATGATATGGTCTAATGAATCTTATGAGGGTTTAAATGACAACACAACTCATACATAACTTTAAAATAAAATATCACACCTTATACATGGATCCCAATTCATTAATTCTTGAAGTGATCATAAAATTCTATTCAATCTTCTGCTAGTCCTCATGTGCATGTTGTACATGTATCGCTAGAAATTCATTTCCCTCTCACTAAAGGATATTTATTTTATAAAATTATTATTTTATCATTCTCAAGAATATGGGTGATATCTATTGGGTTGTGAAATTATTGTTGAAAGTGGGTTCCCTAGACCCACCTTGTGTTTCAATTTGATTACCACTTCATGTATGCATTTGTTTATATATACACATGTTTTCTTGCCATAATAGTATAGATACTTATGTGTGCACCATGTTTATGGAAATGTCCATAGATTACAAGTCTTATAAAAGGGTTATAGAAGATCCAAGGCTATAATAAGAACCCCAAGATTCCATGACAGTAATCTTAAAGTATTATCTTATGGTCCAATTATATCATTCTGAAAGGACATAGATGATGTGAGGTTATCAGGTGATAGGGGCTCCTAAGCATTGACACTTATTCTCATGAAGTTTGTACATGGGGATATCTAGTAGTTGAGATCATGAGGACTAACCCACATAATATGAATACCACATGTTTCAGATGTCATTGGTCATTCCTTTATATGAACATGTGTAATGGTCTTCATACTTGAGTTCATTATCAATGTAAGTCATTTAATTTCATACATTAATGCAAGGAAAAACCATGGCAATGAAGTCCTAGTGAGGTAGTTTGTGATGGGTACATCATTGGTGACATGACATTGATTGAATGATCAATATAATATTTTTTTTTCCTCTGAGTTGAGGAAGAGATATCTCATGCCTGTTTCATTAGGATGGTTTCGCCATCATTAAATCCATGGCCATGGAAAAGGTAGGTAAGTCCGTCCGAACAGATCAATAAATAAAATAAAGGAAGATAAAGGATGAGGAGAGTAGTGTGCATTCTGCTTCATTGAGATATCGATGACAATGAGATTATATTACATATACCATGTTAATAAGAGGGTAGTATTTTCTTTTTCTTTAAATTATCTCTATAGGGGCCTTGATGTATTGCTAGACCCCTCTCTTGGTCGGTGAATAGTACTCTCTACTATTGAGATAAGGCCCTAAAGGGCCACACACTATAGCGCTTTGAGAATATACCATATTCTATGGAATAAGGATATAGAATTTGGTGGCCCCACCATGGGGTCCGAGTATTATCCACGTTCTATAGATCACCAATTAATAAATAAATTCCTTAATTATTCAAGATTGAAATAATTTTTTGAATTTATTTATAACATGTTTTTACAATGATTAAGTAAATAATAAGATTAAATATTATTCCAACATATTTAAATATCATGGGATTATTTAATATATTCAGGAGGCGTGAGTTGAGTTATAGATTCAATATTATCATCCAATATATATTTAATATATATTATAGTTAGTGATAAAATTATAAATATTATTAATGGAAAAATTTAATTTTTTATCAATAAATAATTATAATCCTTATACTGTGAATATCTATTACATCAGGGATGGGAACCGATACAGGGTATTTTAGATATTCCCTATATAAGTAAGAGAGAGGCTCTACCCATATAAATATTCATGTGTTTGAATTGAGAGCCTCCCTCTCTTCCTGAATTCTAGAGATAGAATCTCTCAAGGAAGGAAGATCTTCAAGTCCCTTATTCTTGGATCAAAGACTCTTGCTTGCGGTGATCATTATTGCGTCAAAGAGGACGTTGGTTTAACGGGCTTGCACCTGGATTCCGAAGAACAATCCATGAGTAGATTTAAGAGGCATGTGGGGATGGTCTAGAGGGATTAGACATCAGAGTCGTCGAGCAATGGTCACCGACATCATGTGATGGACTTACACACATTAGATCTGAACAAGGTACTAGTTCGAATATTATTTTGTGCCCTTTCAAATCCATGTGTGGTCCTCGGACCGTACCGAGATGAGATCACAGGAGTCGAAGTTGTTACATCACTCCAGTGAGGCCAAAAAATTTAATTTCTCTTCTCATCATCTTCCGCTGCCTATCTCAGTACCTAAGAGTGGTATTATATGGATGCATGGTCTCTCATAGTTAAAAAAATTTAAATTTCACTAAATTTAAGTACGAGGTATTAAATTGGTTCCAACGGATCCCGCCATACGTCGATCTATTTTCGAATGGCCATGTTAAGACCATTGGAAAATTATAATGGGATCGACGTCATCAGTTTTAAATTTTTCAAATAATTATTTTTTTGAATAACGCATTTTAATTTATTTTTTTGTTCATAAAGGAACTGAAATTCAACCACTTTTTGGCCAGAATCCGGTCGCCGGAATTTTTTCAGTGGGATAATTTATAGGAGTTAAATAAAATATATTCTAACATAACTTTATTTTATTTTTATCAAATAAAAAAATAAGAATGTATTTTATACGTTTTAGTTAGGTTATAATTTTCTATTAAAGTCTTTAGACGTTATTTTTTTATTAAAAAAAGGGAGAGAGAACAAGACCCAATTGGATATTCTCTTCAAAAAATGGGGTGGGCATGGTGTTGTCTATAGACAAAACAATAAAAGGGGGGGAGAAGAAGACCCATAGGTCTTCTTCCATGCACATTTCTCCACACAAACCCTGGAACCCTAGTAGCCTCCTATCACTGGCATCCCTCACTTCGCGTCTCTCCAGACGGAGCAGCGCACCACCCTCCCTCCCTTTGCACATCGTCAGAACTGAGCCCCATGCCTCCCTTCGAGCTCGCTGCTGCCACCACTTCTAGCTACGCCAACTCCAACATTCCATCTCGGTTTGATGGTGCCCTCTTGGAGGACCATACGCTACTGTCTTGACTGGACCACACTACCCAACCTGCCTCAGTGTTGCACTAGACCTTGCCATAGCTTCCCTCGCGGCTCACCTGAGTAGTAGGCTGGCACCCTCATGGATCTTCAGAACAATAGGCTGCCACCCTCATGGCTCCCCAGAGCAGCAAGTTGCCATCCTCGTGGCTCACTAGAGCAGTGTGCTGCTGCCCTCATGCCTTGATAGAGGATTTCGCCTCCTTTCTTGTCTTGTTGCGACTCGATGGAGGCTGCTGCCCCTGCATGGGTGTTGTTGGACCAGGCAAACACGCCACTGTCAAGCCGTGGTCATTCCATGGTCAAGCCGAAGTCTCTCTTTGTTCATCCGACTGTCACACTGTGGTAACTCCGTGGTCACACCATGATTTTTTCCTACTCTTGTAATACACCCTCACGGTAGTTCATAGTCCTTTCATACATCTTCCCTAGAAAGAGGTAACCTCTATAATTATATTTAATTATTTTAGTTTTTAAAATTAAATTAATTATAATTAATTTGGGGTTGAATTTTAAGTATAAGTCCAAAACATTAATTTAATTAATATTCAAATTAAATTAATAGTTTAATGAATTTTTTAAAATGAAAATTAAATTAAACAATTGGAATTGATAAATAAATTAATTGAATTTATTATATTTATTTAATTTATTTGATCTCCCTTTAACTATTTAAATTTATTTCAGTTTAATTTTAATTGATCATTATTTATACCGACTAGTCTTTAGCAAACAACCAAACCCTGAATTCCTGGTTTTATTTAATTAATTATTTACTCAATGAGCGCAATGATTGTAATAATTAATTATATAAATGATGGTCTCTGAATCATATTTTAATTCAAATATTTGTAAAGGCATGCACTTCCAAAATACTAGTTGTATTTTGTACCCCTACACCCCCTCACCTACCTGTGAGTATATTTCGAATTACACGATGATGATCCGAGACACAGACACCATCATGTCGAGGCGGTAATCCAGACAGGAGCTGAGCACTTTGCACTGGGGCTAGCAACAACATGATTGAGGAGTCAACTCAGGTATGGATGCCCCTAGGTGAATATTGATCTGTTATGGATCGATCATAATAGAATACTCAAGACCAGTCAGATTTCATGATTTACCTTTATGAATTTATCATCGCATTATTGTAGTGTATGATTATTTCTTGATCACATAGAATAATAAACTAGATAAGAATTCATAAAGACGCGATGATTGTATTTCTATTATATGTACAGTTCTGAGCGCTAAAATCTAGTTTGAACATATAAATAGGAAAATATTATATTCGTTAATTAATATAAAAATCCATCAAGAGATATATTACATCAAAATTCCCTCCATTACACACATTTGAAAAAAAAATCATGTCTTTTGGGTGCTTGTCATTAATATTAGGGAGTGACTCTTACTACCAGAGTGTTTTCATGAGAGAACTGGGTCTACTTAACAAAATTGAGTAGTCAAGGATTAGCCATAGCGAACTTTCTATCAATCTAGAAGAATGATGTTGTGAGAATTAGGTCCGGATTCCAAAAGATGGGAATTTTATCAACAATACAAGGAAATACGAGTAAAGTGGTTGGTTAGCCTTGTGCCTACATTGAAACCCTCCGAGTAGTGGCGTATAAATAACTTGTAGACTATTAGGGAGGTTTTGAGGATCCATTCCAATAGATTACTTAAGTGACAGAGTATTACAAATCTAATAGTGATGGATATTAAGGTTCCCTAATATAGTGAGAGACATTAAAATGATATAATAATTTAGTAATCATAAATTTAAAAAAGTAATCAAGAAAAATTACTAGTTTCTATTGTTTATCTGATGTAGATTGAAAATGGATATCACCAACAGCAGAAGTACTTTATCATTTTGATCAATTCTGGACAATAAAAATATCCTAACAAGAAATAACTTCAAAGAGTAGTACATGTTCTTGAGTATACTACTACAACAAGAAAGGAAGTTATATGTGCTAGAATCCTTTGTTCAATTTGAGCCTCCATAAGGAGCATGTAATGCAAAAAAAGATAAATTGAAAAATCAGATAGAGGATGAACTTGATGTTCAATGCATCATGTTGACATCCATGTCAATCCAATTGCAGAAAATTCCTGAGGATTAGGACACCTACAAGATGCTTTCAGATATCCAAGAATTATATAATGGGAGGGAAAGGTGAGAAAGTTATGAGATCTCAAGTTCCCTATATAAGTGCATGCTAACAGAAGGGCACCACGTTGGTCATCACGTACTCAAGATGATTGGGTATATTGACAGGCTTAAAGCCCTTGGGTTAAAATTTAACCATGAACTAGAATTAGATCTCACTTTTCCTCTTTACCACCAATATTTTTGACTTTCATTGTAAATTTCAACATGAATGATATGAAAAAGTCACTCCCAAACCTTTTGGAATTAATTCTCCAAGATGAAAAGGATATGAAAAATACCAATTCATCTGTCCTTATGGTGAATAAAAGAAATAAAGGATAGGAAAAGGGGTCTAATGAAACATAAAGGAAAAATACACCAATGCACAATCCTACAATGTATCCAAAAATTCAGAGGTAGAGTAATGAGTAGGAAGCTGTCTGCTTTGGATGTGGCAAGAAAGTCCACTGGAAGAATAATTGAAGAGATGGGAAGAAGAACCAAACTGATGAGTATACTTCAGCTATTTTTTCATTTAATAAAATATATCTTTGTCTATATGTTGGATATTGGATATCGCATGTGTCTCAAAAACTTGTTTTCATATACAGGGAACAAGTAGGTTCAAGCAGATTGAAAAAGGTGAAGTGGATCTCCGAGTTGCAAATGGTGTAAATTGGGTATCCTTGGTAGTGGGATACCATCACCTAACCTTTCTTAGTGGTTTGGTTGTAGTCTTAAATTTTTTTATTATGTACCTTATGTAACTAGGAAAATTATCTTTTAGTCATGTTTAGACACTATTGTAATTTATTTCAATATTGGACATAAATGTTGTCTCTTTTATAGGTATAATATCTATTATGGTATGGAACATCTTTACAATGGTTTATACATGTTGGAACTTGAGAACCCTTTAATAGAAATCAATGAAAAAACCTGCCAACATGACCTATATATCACCCTCCAATGTAACTTCAGGATTGGTCATGTAAACGAGAAGAGATTACGAAAATTACATCTAGGTGGGTATTTAGACATGATATAGTTAGAACCCTTGGATGGATGTTACACTTGTTTATAAGAATAAATGACCATGGAAGATTTCTCAGCAAAGGGAGGAAGAGACAATGCAATACTGGAATAGATATATACTGATGTATATGGTCAATTTCTAGTAGAGACAAGTGGTGGTTTTTCATACATCATTACTTTTATCGATGACTATAGTAGTTATGGATATATCTACTTAATGTGATATAAGTATGATTCCTTTATGATATTTATGGAATACCAAAATGAAGTAGAAAACCAACTTGGTAAGAAGATAAAAGCACTCCGCTCAGAGTGAGGTATAGAATATCTTAACCAAGCTTTCATTGATCACATGAAGGAGTGTGGGATAGAATCCCAACTCACTCCTCCTTATACACCACAATGGAATAGTTTTAGTGAACGGAGGAATAAGAACATTCATGACATGTTGAGATCAATGATGAGTCATGAAACTCTTCCATTATCCTTTTGGGGATATACATTGTAGAAATCATCATATACCCTTAACTAAGTGCCAACTAATGATGCAGATGAGATTATATATGAGTTTTGGTATGGAATGAAACCCAATCTGACACACATACGTGTATAGGGGCTCATGGAATTTTTCATGACATTAAGAACTGAAAAATTAGCATCTAGAAGCACAAAGTGCATATTTATATGTTATCTAAAGTAAACTAAAGGATATTAACTACATAAGCCTTTAGATAGTAATTTTTTGTGGAAATACATGCCATATTTCTATAAAGGGAACACATTTATATTGAAAATAGTTGGAGAAAGATTTACTTCCATGAAGTTAATGCTCTAGATGCACAATAGTTGGTAGAGGGACAATCTCCCCATGATTAGGTGGAAGAAGAAGTTCTTCATGAGACAAAGTTACTGCGTAGGTCTACATGAGAGGATTGAGAACTGGTGCATTATGGTTATTCTTTTCACTGAGTCATGTGACACATTATGCCTTTAGGATGATGAACCTCTATCCTACAAGGAAGTAGTAGAAGGCAAAGAAGATTTTAAATTGAATGAATACATGCATCTTGAGATGGATTCCATGTAACAAAATCAAGTTTGGATTTCGGTAGACCCTCCAAATCATGTAAAGACCATTTGATGAAAATGGGTATTCAAAAAGAAGATGGACATGGATAGTAAGGTTAATAACTTTAAATAAAGACTGGTTGCAAAGGGTTTCAGGCAATGTCAAGGCATCTATAATGATGAAACCTTCTCACCAATAGCAATGCATAAATGCATCAAAATATTAAATAGAATAATGTCCATTCATGATTATGAAAATTTGAAAATATATTTCAAAAATACTTTTCTAAATGAGAAGTTGGCTGAAGATATCTACATGACTGAACCCAAAGGGTTTTCATGTCAAAGAACGCCAATAATGTATGAAATCTACAAAGATAAATTTACATGTTGGAGAAGACATCACAGTCATAGAATGATCATTTTTATGAGTCCATAAGAGAATTCGGTTTTGTCAAAAACAAAATCTATCCTTGTTTATATAAATAGGATGAAGGGAATTCCATCATTTTCCTAGTATTATATGATTATGAAATATTTTTTATAGGAAACAAGGTGGAAGTCTTACAGTTAGTTATGATTTGTTTATATGAATGCTTCTCCATGAAAGACATAGGAGAAGAAGCTTACATTATAGGGATCAAGATCTACCGAGATAGATCTCAATGGATTCTTGGGCTAAGTAAAAGTACATATATTGACAACGTACTCAAATGGTACAATATAGAATAGTAGAAGAGTGAATTTTTTCGTATATCACATGGTATTAATCCCTCTAAAAAATTTCTCCACAAACACAGGAGGAGATTGACAGAATGAGTAGAATCTCTAATGCCTCAGTAGTGGGTTCTATCATGTATTCCATGATATATACTAGGTTTGATGATTCCTTTTCTTTAAGCTTGTTAGGTAGATATCAAGACAATCCTAGAAATCTACATTGGGTATATGTTAAAACCATCCTAAAGTACCTGAGTCGTACAGAGGATATGTTCCTAGGGTATAGAGGAGATGAGGAACTAGTAGTGAGAGGATACACTGATGCTAGTTTCTATAAGGATCATGATGATCTGCAATCACAGTCATGATATATATATATTTTGAATGGTTGTACAGTGAGATGGAGAATCTCGAAGAATATTGTGGTTTCCAATTCTACAATAGAGTCCAAAAATATTGTTGATTATGATGCAGAAAAGGAAGTAGTCTGGATTCATAGATTTATATTATACATTGGTGTTGTGCCTTGTAGTACAGACCCTATTTCAGAATATTTAAATAATACTATTGTAGTGGTACTTGCCAAGGAGTCCAGGTCTCACCAATGGACAAAGCATATTCTTTTGATGTTTCATATCTTGAGGGATTTTACTAAAAAAGGTGATGTCATAGTTAGCAGAGTAGCCACAAAGGAAAACATGGTAGACCCCCTGACTAAGCCATTTTTTAGTAGAAACATGATTCTCATGTGAGATCTAGAGGATTGATACTTGTTAGCAGTTGGATCTAGTGCAAGTGGTAGTGTTGAAAGTTGGTTCCGTAGACCCAAATTGTGTTATACATTTATTTCCACTACATGTATACAGTTTGTTATATATACATGTGTTTATCTTACTTTAATTGTATAGATACTTCTGCATCCACTTTGTTTATGGAAAATTCCTTAGATTACATGTCATATAAAAGGGTTATATCAAATCATAGGCTATAATGAGAACCCTGAGATGCCATAATAGTAATATTAGTGTAATGTCCTGTGGTCTAGTTACATCATTCTGAAAAGACATAGATGATGTGCGACTATCAGGTGCTGGTGGCTCATAAGCATTAATGATTATTCTCATGATGTTATCACTTGATGATCATTAGTATTTGAGATCATGAGGTCTGACATATATAATAAGAAAACCACATGTTTCAGGTGTCATTGTTAATTCCTATCTATGGATATGTGTAATGGTCCCCAGACATGACATCATTATCAAATAATGTCATTTAATTGCATACTTCAGTGCAAGGAGAAAACCATGGGAATGAATTTGTGGCGAGGTAGTTTTTATTGTGTACGTCATTGTTGACATGACAGTTATTGAATGATCAAGATAGGATTTGTCACTTCTGAGTTGAGGAAGAGATATCTCAGGCCCAGTTGATTAGGATGGTTGAAGGATCATTAAATCCATTGCAATGGTAGTGGATGATAGGACCATCCAGACAGATCAAAAAATAAAATAATGAAAGATAAAGGATGATGACACCATTGTGCATTCTGTATTATTGAGATATCAATTATGAAGAGATTATATTATACATACCATGTTTGTAGGAATATAGTCATTTATTTGACATTACCTTATCTCTATAGGGGCTTTGATGGGTTTCTAGAACCCATTCCTGGTGAGTGAATATTAGTCCCTACTATTGAGATAAGGGCCTAGACTATCACAGACTATAGTGATTTAGGAATCTTCCATATTCTATGGAATAGGAATATAGAACTTGGTGAGGCCTTCCATGGGTCCGAGTATTATCCATGTTCTATGGATCACAAAGTAAAAAACTAAATTCATCAATTATTCATGTTTGGAATAATTCATTGAATTTAATTATAACATGTATTTACAAGGGATTAAGTAAATTCAAAGATAAAATATTATTCGAAAAAATTTAAATCTCTCAGGTCTATTTAATATTTTCAAGAGATGTGAGTTGAGTTTTAGACTCAAGATTATCACACAATATATATTTAATGTATATTGTAGTTGTGATAAAATTTTAAATATAATTTATAGAATAATTTAATTATTCATATATAATTATTTATAATAATTATACTATGAATATCTGTTACATGGGGCTCATGAACCCATACTAGTTATTTTAGATATTCCCTATATAAGTAAAATAGAGGCTATTACCATATAACAATTCATGTGTTGGAATTGAGATCCTCTCTCTCCTCTTGAATTTTAGAGAGTTTATCTCTCAAGAAAAAATATCTTCAAGTCCCTTCTTTTTGGATCAAAGACTCTTGCTTGCGGTGATCACTGTTGTGTAGAAGAGGTCATTGGTGTACTGCACTAGCACCTGAATTCTGATGAATGATGTGTGCACATTTTTCAGAGGTTTGTGGGGATGATCTAGAGGGATTCGACATCATAATCTTCAAGAAACAGATACCTTGATCTTGTGATGTACTTACACACATTAGATCCAAAGAAGGTATTAGTTGAAATTTTATTTTTTTCTCTATCAAATATACGCATGGTACTCATTCCATACCAGGGTGAGATCACCAGAGTTGAAATTGTTACATCACTCCAGTGATGCAAAAAAAATTTAATTTCTAGGACCATCGACTTCCGATTCCCATCCCAATACCTAACAATTATAATATCTCTAATTAATGAGACATAAAAAAGAATCAGTCTTGTAGAATTTTACCTAGGTTATACTATTACCATTTTCTTATCGTTAAGTTCATGTCAATAATTCAATGTTACAAATAAGAGGTTGATCTCTTACATACCATGAATTGATATTCAAATGAAAACAAAACATGATATCTACTTAATTTCCATTAAAAATATAAAACTACATAATTTATTTAAATCATATGGAACATGTGTAAAAAAAGTGAATATGGTGAATATTTCATCAAAATTCTATGGTTTCCACTTTTTTAGTTTTTTTAAGTTTTCAAATGACTCACATTGAAAAAATCTATAATCCACCACAATACAACATATGATATTAATACTAGATGTCTAATAATGAAGATTTTTGATAGACCTAAGATACGACACATGTTTTTTATTTTCTTCCTTGAATATTGGGAAGATACAAATTAAATACTATGAATATTGAATCATGTTTATTTTTCATTATCCACTATAAAAAATAATGACACAAACCCAAAAATTAATTTCCACCCAATGAAAAAACACCAAAAAACCATCCTTTATACTAATAAATGATATATCCATGAATTTTAAATATATAAGGTAGTTAAGTGAAAATTAGAATTTAATAGGGATTACCACTTTAAGTAAATTGATAGATTAGAAGGGATACCATGGACTAATATAAAATGTAATTCATAAGTTATATATATATATATATTTCAATAGAAATACCCTAATAAAATAAGAAATAGTTCATGAACTCTAAATATTTTAAAGGGAGAAATAAAAATTTATTTATCACACAACAAGAATCAAGACTCTCAAGAAAAATAAAAATGTAATGAAGAGGTAAATATTTTGTAGAAAGATCTTAGGTTATGAAAAATATCCATTTTTTAGTACTAGTTACAATTAGTTTAACAATCAATTAAACTTTTCTAAATATCCAGTTCAAAAATCTAGAAAAACCCAATTTATAAAGAATTTAAATCCTTAAACACTCGAATAAAATAGTATACTAAAACTCTATTATAATTTTAATTTCTAGATTTATTTAATAAATATGAAGAAATAAAAAAATAAAAAAAAACAATAATAATTATATAAATAGAATATAAACATTTGTTTCAAAGATATAGGTTTATATCCCCCAACAATTATGATCAAAATCCCCATTCATTTCATCCTAATGCACACAATGAAAAGGGAAGTAAAAGCCAAGATAAGAAATGATATAACCTGAGTTTATTTTTATAGTGTCAACCTTGAGTTATAATCATAGATGATCCCTCTCTAAAACTAAAATAAAGAAATAAAAAACAAATGAAATTTATTAAATGAAAATAAACTAAAATAAATGATATATGGGAAAAATAATATGGTTAAAACATGGTTTGGAACCATATGTGGGTATTGGATTATGATTTGTTCCAGTTGGATATTCATACTCTCAACCAAATATATAATGTGGATATGGTGTTTTTGAATTAAACCACAACATCCTCTTCCTTCGAAAGAACAGTCAATGATATTGGTTATATTAATTTCCATGAATAGTTTATTATAGTTCAATTCACATAGATATTTATTGTATTTTCCAAGGTGGGTAGGAGAATGAATCAGTCCTCCAATTTGAATATAGACACAACTTTTATGATCTCTATAAATCATTCATTTAGGGATTTTTACATTATTTGAGTATATATGAAAATAATAAGTAAAATATTTTAATAATACTATAGAGTCTGGTGTTTTTGAACTAGACAAAAATCCATGAAATATTGAACTTTTGAATTTATTAATCATTATTTTTAAAAAATGATATTTGGAACTTAATTTTGAGAGTTGTAACCCTTAAAAGTAATGTTTTTGGTCTTGGGTGAAGGATCAGAAAATATATCAGGTGTCTCATTGAGTTTTGTGAGAGTTAGGGATGTGAATTTTATGTTTTATAATTCTTAATAGGATGCTTGATTTGTCCGAAACAATGCATCCTCAGCAGGATACCGTGTGGCCTTATACAGGTGGGGCAGAGACTTTTCACATGGACTGCGCACAATTTTCCAAACCATGTACCTAGCTCACATAGTGGGAACCTTTGGATAGTGTTTTGACACTTTTCACCGTATTGTTTCGGCACATTTTGGATAACCGTACGACCCAAACCATGTAGTGTGTTATGTATAATTAAATTAAATTACATAAAAAATAAAATGGAAAATATGGAAAATAAGGAAATGTTTTTCTATGAATATTAATAGCTATTATAATGGTTATTAATATTAATATTATGATTATTATTATTAGGTTATGTGTTAAGAGAACCCAAGAGGGTTCTCCCTCTCCCCTAATGTGTGGCACCCCTAGGCCAAAACCCCCTCTCACATGACGCACCACCCTATATGGAATCTCTATCTGATATTTTATTCTATGGGTTTTCTTGATGATTCTTGTCCAATGATTTGAGGTAAGTTCTCAGGTTATCTCCTCTTCCCTTTTTGGTCCAATTTCTGGTCATCCCCTTTCCCTAGTTCTTTCGTCTGATACCCTGGTATTTTTGTCTGACCTAATATTGTGTTTATTCCTTTGATAGGGATCGCGAATGGTCTCTAGTCCCATGATCATGTGTATTCTAACTACCACTACTGAAGGTGAAGCTTTTTTGGTTGTTTTAGATCATTTTATCCATATGAGGTAATGTTTTACACTAGCTGTTTGGTTTCTACCTTAGTATATTGCATTTTTTGGCAGTTTTAGTATTTCTAATAATTAATTTTAGTGTGTTGGAGCCTTAAATGTGGTTTTGTGTTTCCGAGACCAAGGATACTGGCCTAGGTATTTTTAGGTAAGTATATATATATATATATAGGTTCCACTGTTTTGTGTATATTTATCCATGGTAGTGAATATACAAGTATGGGGCTAGATGTGCCTATGTATATATATAAATGCATAAGTATGTTAGATTAGACTAGTATGTGCATATAAAGAAAATATATATATATATATATAAGGACCCCCTTGAACGTGTTCATGGCCATGCTGATGTGTGCAAATGGGCTAGTTGTCCTTATGTGTATGAGGAGGTGCATATTCTCTATGGTGGAAGCATTATCTTTGAGTTAGAAAGAGTCAAGAGTTGAAGTGTTCGACTTGGATACTCCTTGAGGTATGGTCTCTAACCTTTCCCTTTTATTTAAGAACACCTTAATTGTTTATTGAATTATTCTTAAATAATTTGACTTGAAATTCTATAATAAAAATCCTAATTGTGATAATTGATATGTTTGAGAAACAAAGTGATGATTTTATAAAAAAACCCTCCAATGGAGGTGCGCTCTATACAAACTAAAAAATTATTTATTTAACTTATATTCTTACTTGCCCTGTTGTACTGAAAATTCATTATATATTAATATTATGTTTGAAATATGGAATGTTTAATACATGTCCACTAATTACATTTGAAAAATGGAGTTTCCGTTTTAAATTATTAAAGAACCAAGGCATCATCTTAGTGCTTGGCCCAGTTTTTAGATTGAAATTCCCCATGAAAGTGATTGAATATTCCCATTGACTCCTCCTAAGTGACCCATGGATCCTTATAAATACAATTGACATGTTTTATTAAGTTTAATTATTAGAATTAAATAAAATGGTTAATGCATGATGAATACTCTTTTCATTAATTTATTAAACTCTCTTTGAATGTATTAAAGGACATTAACAACATGGGTGATACATGTATTCCCAAGTAGGAATTCCATGGATAGACTCAATGGTTTATTTTATTAATTCCCTAGATTATACTTCAATTTCTAAATTGTAATTTCATGGATTAAATCAGTGATTTATTATATTAATAACCTAGAAGATACATGTATTCTGAAGTATGAATTCCATGGACGTACTCATTGGTTTATCATATTAATACCTAGGATGATGCAAGAATTACCAATTAGGGATTCCATGGACATACTTAATGGTTTATCATATTAACACATTGGTTGATACGTGGATTCCCATGTAGGAATTCCATGGACAGACTTAATGGTTTATTATATTAAAACCCCAGATGATACATGGATTCCAAAGTAGGAATTCCTTGGGATTCCTTGGCCCTTTCTACCCCTTAGATCCAAAATTATGGGATTTATGTAGGAAACATCAACATACATAGTGCTAGGACTCCAACCAGTGCCTTTACTATGTTTCCATCAAATCACTCATGGGACTCAATGAGGATTCCATGGTCATCTAAACACTATATACTACCTATAGTGGTATGACACTTTCATTATAAGGTAAGTCCATGATTGCATTTTTACTCATATACTATATGGGTGCCGGGATTAATACACCACATTTCATGATTGGGGTGTTTCTTGGTGGCCCACTAACTGCCCCAAGTTTTGTAGAATGTAGCCTCCAACTCATACGAATGTAGAGCATGTAACCTATCCACTAGTGGTTAATATATATATATATATATATACATTGTGACTGATCAAACTTAATCCTACTATGAGACAAAGCTGGTATAGCCATCAGGTGTCCCTTTGGATCCTAGAAAAGTGTTTATTTACTTATTAATTTATTTTTATTAAATTCCCTATACCTTCACACTATTTAATCAATATTATACTGTCTGAATTAGGCTAGACACTATGCGTGCTAACCTACTATGATTTTATCTCACACCTTGCTTGTGTACCCTTGGTACCTGTGTGGACATTATATTTTTAGGATCTAGGTTGATTGTTTTATTTATTTTATCGAGGAATTAGAAGAAAAGGATTGATCTGGCGCTTGGTATGCTCATGGAGATCACCCTTGAGGATTTTTTTCCTTTCTTTATTTGAGTCTTGTATTATTACATACATAAGATAATGTTGTAATGTTTACTACTTTCAGTTTTTCATCATTACCATGTCATGCATTATCTAATTGTATAAACTTGAATTGAACAATTTTGTGAAATTTTTATAAATACCTTTCCACTAAATTTTATGTTATTATAGATTACTACTTCCTCTGTTGATTTTAATTTACTTTGTAATAGTGTTGTGAATATCTGATAAGAGGGTATAGTCTCTCTACTGTCACTTCTTGAGACCCTAAAGACTAGTCAGTATACTCTAGTGTATGGGGAGAGACAATTGAGACCATGTGTCCCACCCGTCTAGCTAGCAGTTCGATGTTAAACTAGCTCGAGATGTTACACAATGCCATCTCAGGTAAATTTTTTCCTTCATGTAACTATTTTTATTTATTAGAAAAAAGAATAGAAATGTGTTGATGCCAGGTTAATATTCAATCTTGGGACCGATAAACACACATATGGGAAATGACTTAGGTGTCAGGGTTGAGATTTTTTGTTCTTTTTTTGGATACTATATTTGATATGATTTCACCATGACTGACTGGTGTAATTTTTCTTGATCATGGGTTTGTGAGATTGTTGAATTTTTTACCCTTGGATTGGTTCGGTAAGGTTGTTTTATTGCATGCTTCATATAAGTCACATTAAAATTTACACGTCATGCATATTCCACGTCATGTAGTTATGTTTATATGCTTCATATAGATTGGATTTTTTCCTTGAGTGTCGTGCCATTTTTAGCTTTATACCTCTTTAGGTAATTCATTATCATGAATTCTATGTTTATAGCTCATTATAGCTTGTTATTTGTGATTAAAATTCCATGTTTATATGATTTCATTGTGTATATCTATTTTGACTACTTATAGTGAAATCATAGCTTTCTTTGATATGTAAATGGTTTCTTTTGTTATATTAAATGGTTTCAATTATGAAGAGATCCAATTTTTAGTTTTAAGGTGTATGGGATTTTTATAACTAAAAAAAGGTAACTCGTGTATTTGAAAAATCATAATAGGATCTTAAAATTTAAATGAAATGGTAAATAGGTTAGTTAATAGGGGCCAAATTCCAAACATAAAATGTATGAGGTCTTTATAAGTTGTTAGATGGACACCCATATAACAGGACCGTTTTATGTGACCATGCTAAATGTTGAAATGAGTTTTGTTTTGATTAGTAGGGGTCAATTTTTAGTCCATGAAGTGTATGGGTGCTTCATGAATTGGGAAATTGAATCTCATATTAAATATTAATGCATGATTTATTGTGATAAGGTAATAAATTTAAAGGTTTGTTTAATTTTGATTCGAATGAAATTTCCTAGCTTTTAAATTGTGCAATTGGACCCAAGTTGGTCAGTTGGGACATGTAACTTATGAGATGAATTGTAATGGGTGTTTAAAATATTAAAAGATGAGAAACTGATCACTGGTTGATTTCTACAGAACTCTGGTTGGATTAGGGGGACCCTTATAGGTCACCTTATCTTTTGAAAAGAATTTATCTGATAAATTTCTTAATTAATGATGGATGTAAAAAGAAGGAAAATTCTTTAAAAAGAATTTTTTTTGTGAATTACCTATACATCATTGATGTATTATTTATATCACTGAAATGGTTAAAAGATTAATAGTTATTAATTATAAAGGTCTTGGAAATGGAACCTATATTGGTGTAATCTATTTATAACCCTTGGGTAAGGATATATTGATAATCTATTTGAGAGTCTAGGGAACATAAGAGTGATTTCTTTTCATAAGAAATATTTTACTTTTAGAAATTTCTTAGATTGTCAGATTTTAAGCATTGTGACTGTTGTTTGATGTGGCCAAGTGTAAATATCGATGCTTGTGATTCGTAAGGGGATAACCCATTGTATGTAGGACCCTTAGACTTTGAATTCATTTCTAGTGTCCTCATCTTTTTGATGTTTTGTGGAATTCGAGTTCCATTGTCCCTAGTAGGACTTCCAGTTTGCAATGAAATCCTTATTCAGATGTGTGGTCATGGTTTCTTTGGCCTTGTTATGGGTTTGATCAGTGAGTGATGCTCCTTTTGAATAGTTTATACATTCATCAAGGATGACCAACTACTCCATAGGTAGTTTTACCCTTTAGTTTTCTTAGTAATTGAACAATGTTCATGGTGTCATCCATGATAATGGTCACATGAGGAAATGAAACTTTGAAATGAATCTACTGTGGTGTTAAGTACATTCTCGAGTCATATCCAAGTAGAGAGACATAGGGATAAGGAATAAATTTCATCCCAATTATTGGTATGGAGTTTCAATAGACTCATGTGCTTATATAATCTCATCTCACTGGTTTGGATTTTTTAGTATTCTTTGACATACATGAGCATGGCTCAGAGAAGTAACACACTTATGGTTAAGGTGTTTTTGCATTAGCGTGATTGTGAGAATCTATAATATCTTCTTGTAATTTAACAATTGGGAAACTCCTAATATGGTGAGTTTCTATTAGGTTCTAGTAAATGTATTCTTTCTAAGTAAAAGTAACAGAATACAAGAGGACCACTGAAAATGGATTCTTCTTCTCATAATCCCTTGGGGATGTCTAGGTCTGTGAATGTCGGTGCATGATTAGAAACAGGACAATGATATGGTTTATAGTGTATGCATCCTATGGAAAACAACATTGGTCATTGATGACATCAATGTTTAAATAATTAGCGATCCAAGAAATCGTTGCTTGGTAAAGGCTTTTGATTATCTATAATGATGTGTTGGCCGGTGAAACTGAGTTTCCCCATAAAAGTAGAACAGTTGTGGTTCAAATTATATCATTTATATTAGTTAGGTACATTTGATTGGAAGCTGTGTAAATCCTATTAGTTCAGTTTTCTTAGTGATGATAATTTCTTCTATAATGACAACATCCCAGATGCTCTAAGAGAGTTTTGGTCTTACGCCACGCTAAATCTTTAAGCTGTTGAGCTTGTTGGGTGTGTTTTCTCGAGTTTTCTTGGTGAAAGATGGTTCTTATTGAGTCTTGGAAAGTCTTTAGTGATTCCTGGGTTCCCATGTAGGAATGAACTAGTTGGACTCACATACACCATCTGTTACATTTGACTTGACCCCCAGTCAAATGCCACACTGGGCTCAAATGTTGTTCAAATTAGGACATTTTGGGCTTATACCAACATCTTCTTTGTAAAGTAGAGTTTGAAATACATTTTAATAGTTCCCTCGACTCTATATAAATTTATGGGTGATAGTTTGAACAGATAATCATTACCTGGAGTCAGGTATGTGCTTTGATGAATGTGCTCATTGTAAATGCAAGATGCCTTAGAGGAAGGCATTACAGTTCAGTTTAAAATGTGCCAGCTATCTAAGCCAGAAATCTTTGAGATAAGTCATCCTCATGGTTCAAATCATTCTCTCTTTATTTAACTCAATTTTTATGGTTGTTTGGAAATTTTTTAAAGCAAATTTCTTGGTTAAGGAATGGGGTTTTTAAAGGATAGTAGTGCCTTCTAAGAAAGCTTGTGTGACTAGTTTCTGTTAGTTTGATCCGGATTCGACCATTAATTTTTAATGAAATCATCCCAGGAGAGTCGTTAGGATTATTATATGTGTGATTTGAATGGAAATTCCGATGGTGGAGGTATCATGTCTTGGAATTGGCCCCTTTTATAACACACATTGTTCTAATGGACCTTTTTTCATTAATATATTACATTTTCATTTATTTTATTCAATGAACTAAGTAAAAAATTCCTTTCACATGACACACAATTGGAATACATTAAAGAACCCCAAATCGGTGTACATTACATTGAAAAAACACAGTATATGTTACATTGACCATCAACTCGGCGTATGTTACATGCTACATAGACTTGGGGTATGTTACACACAACACTAATGTTTCTACGAATCATCATTTTTTTGTTATAATTATTTAGATGAGATAAATATAACCTATACATTAAAAAATAAATTTTAATAATAATATATAATATAAAAATATTTTTTATAATTTTTTTAAATAAATAAAACATATTGATAATGAAAGATATGATTTTTGGTAAAGTCCTTTTATGTTTTAAAATACCATTTTCTATAATGAACCGAATTTATTATAATATTAATTTTAGTCATATTTAAAAATATAATTTCATAAAATACACTTTATTTTTGAATTTGAAATGTCTAAAATATATTAGGGTAATGTTTTTTAATTTTTTCAGGGAAACATCATTTTTGTTTGAATAGTGAATATTCTCGAATTCTAATTCAAAACTACTTCTCCATTTATTCTATTTATAAAGATAAATTTTATTTTAAATTAGATTAAAAAATTAACTGGATTATATATTTATCAATTAATTAAATTTTTTAATTATAACCAATTTAAAAATGAAATTGGATATAAAAACCTACCAAACTTTTGATCATTTTTACTTTAAAAAACCCGCATTTTCGACCCGACTACGACACTAATTTTAAATTAATTTTTTGTAATTATATGATTGGAATTTGGAGAAATGGTTTCCATTTTTGGAATCATAATATTTTATCATGTTTTATAAGGTGAAATTATCTTTTACTAAAAAGATTAGTGAATGTGATTAAAATTAATTACATCGAATAAGGTTAAATTGATCATAATAAGGGACTAAACCATCGCCTTAAGGCCCAAAATGACCTCTACACATGTCCAAAATCGATTGGATGTCCATATTTCGAATATATCCTCACTTTTGTTTTATTTGTATCATTATTATATCAACTATTAATAATAAAACGTTGGTGGAATTCTCCCGTAAATTATTTCCAAGAGTGCCACTCCTTCATCCCTATAAAAGGACACCATCTCTCCCTCTTCATCACAACTCTAAAAACAATTTATTTCATCCAATATCTACCCAATACACTTCAAAACATTACTATTTTCTTCTTATAAGCCTCCAATTTGGTAAAAAACAATCCAAGGAAGCCTTTTGGAAAAAACCTAAAGGATTTACACGATTAAGACCTAATGTCTTCTCTCAAGTCATTTCTTTTTTTTTTCTATTTCCAACCCATAAACATTATTTTTTCCATTATTTTTTAGAAAAAAATATAATCAATAAAATATTATATATAGGATATTTTTTGAACCTAAACATACATGCACCTCCATCTAATTGGTAACGAACAAGCTGTTTATGTGTACGAAAAAATACCGCCTCACGAAATAATGATTGTTTAGTCTTTCATTACTGCCTATCATGGTGGGAATTATGATGGAAAATATTTTAATATATGTTATATATTATATTTATTATTTCTATATGCTTTTTTATTCATTTTAAAACACACATATTTTTTAATTTCCATTTGGTGTTAATAAGATAATTTTGTTTGAGGAAGTGTGGACTACCTCCCCCTCAAAGCAATATGATTTGTTCATACAATACATGGATTATATTAAGGATGGTTTTAGTTAATATATACTACAAATCTAATATAATAAATCTACTATAATAATAATATATACATATATATATATATATAAATATTCCTTTTACTTTTAATCCTTGAGCGTGACAGTTGAATGGAAATAACATTCATGCATACGTACGACCTACAGTCTGTTTGAATGTTGTGTTCTGTTTCATATTTATTAATTCTATAGATTATAGAAATTCGCATATAATGTATATACATGATATTTTTTTTCAGGTATTAAATTCTTAAAATCACTATATAAATTATAAATACAAAGGATATAACAAATTAAGACAAATACAAAGAATAATGTGAATATTACATGAAGTAAAACCTTAACATTGGATTTTTAACAAGTTCTTAACATTTTTTCATAATAATACCGTATATTGTATTATAGGTAATAATATGGGTTTTTAAATCATTTATAATGAATTTAGATTTATTATATAGGTGGTTTGAATGAGTACCACAAGATTCATGACACAAGGTATGTGGATTTCATCTCACTTTTTATTTCCATGAGATACATGCTATGTTTGAAACTCTTTCATTTTGTGTGGTGTATATAGTTCCCAAGATTTAATTGTATATATATTATAATTAAATTCATGGGTATTTATATTTCCATATTATGATATTTCATTAATGGGGTTTTGGTTTCAAAATTTATAAAATTGATAAAATTGTTTGGTCTCAATTTACCTTATTTGAGACTCATCTTTTGTAATGCCCATAAATTACACTTCAATTTGTATAAAATTCCATTATACATGTTATATCATGAATTTACTTTAATTAATGATATTTTAAGATTCCCATAATTTCCTTTTCTTAAAATAAGAATGTGATCCCATGTTTCCAAGTTATAAGAGTTTATTTAAACAATGTCATCACTTTTTGAGATTGTTTATATTTATGCTTCCATTGATAAACTCTTATGATATATCTCTCAAGAAAATTAATTAGTGTCCTTATCCTATATTTATTCATTATATATCCATTTATTAATACCATTTTTACACTCTGGTACTTATGATTACATTTTTAAGTAAAATATTAATATATACATATATATGAAGTCATAAATCTATTGTATTCAAATACCATGGGTTAAAAAATGATTTCAATTTTTATAAAAGATATTTGAAACAAATTTTAAAGGAAAAATATTTTAAAAATATTTTATTATTTTCAAAGCTTCCATTATAGTTTTTCAAAGCTACTTTTAGTGAAAAGTGTTTTCAAAATGTTTTATATTTTAAAAATTATTTTCAATATCTAAAGGATATTATCCTCAATAAAGGATTTTAAAAGATATTTCCAAATTATTTTTTAGATAAGATAACATCCATTGTTGTTACTCATTACTTTTTTGGGAAATTATTCAATGTTTTCATTCATATTATTTCTATGAATGGATTTTGTTTTTATTTCAGGATGTTTATGAAACCCTTTACTCTTTCATGGTTAATATGATTTTAAAGCCCCAATTAATTTCATAGGTTATTCCTATTATTTTGTTATTATAAAAAATTTCTATTTACATAGGTTAGGATATGACTACATGTTTATGACACGAATTTTATATCATGGGTTATGATACGATTGATCATGATTTTGTGGAACATGTATGAATGGTGTCATTATGAGACAGGTGGGATATATGTCACCCTCTAATGAATTGGGTAATGATTTATATCTCATGAGATTTATTATGATGGTCTTTGTAATGAACCTTGACTACTAAGATGACCATGGGAGTGAACCATTACTACCAAGATGGTATGATGAGTGAATTCATACTACCATGACGACCATGGGAGTGAACCTTGACTACCGTGATGGTATGGGGAGTGAAACTATACTACCAAGATGGTCTTGGAAGTGATTTTTTTGGATACTATGGAAATAATATTATATTCCTATGTATCTTCCACAATTCCATGTTCTGTTGCTATGTTATTGTTTCTTGGATTATGTCCTTTATCTCATTCTAATTCATGTCTTGTGAACTACCAGGCTTTATGAAATTATTAATGTTTATTATCTTTTATATGAATGATATGATCTTATATTTTCATGATCATGTCATCATACCCTTATAATCATGAATATCCATACATATATGTATTTTTTACCCTTACAAAGCATTTGTGATCACACCTTATTATGTTTCCTTCCCCAGGATATGAGGATATGTATTACGTTAGAAGTGTATAAGAAGTGTTCTAGTCAATAAATCCCAGCTGCGAGATAATATATCTCGCTTATGTATTAGTGTTTATGATTCCATGTTTCCAAAGGCTCTAGAATAGTATGGTCTTTGGGAGTCTATTTTTATACTGTATTACGTATTCCTCAAAAGTTATTTAATTTTAATGTATGAAAATTGAGGGTCATTATACCTTTCCTAGGTTTACCCCTACGGTGGGGAGAACCATCGGTCAAATGTATGGAAATAAGACATGATCATGTCTCTCTCTTAACGGGCTCTTGTGAGCTTCATTTCAGTGTTATAGATGGAAATATTGCAATGGATTTGGTTATAATGGCTTATGTGTGGAATGATTATGATGTAATCAAAGGTGTATTGGGCATCAGAAACAGAATGTGATAGTTTGAATGAATCTTCACAACCCTAGTAGTATGGGTGAATTTTGGATTGTTTTCTGAAGTATTCATTGGGATGATATGTTCTATGATGGAAATATTATAAGGTACCACGATTTTGAACCAGACAAAAATCCAAGTAATTTTGAACTTTTGTGTCTATTGATCGGGATGTTTTTAAAACAAGACATAATAACTTAATTCCAAGAGTTTTAACCCTTTAATGTAATGTTCTTGGACTTGGTTGAATGACCAACAAATTTAATGGGTGTCTAGATGTATTTTTGGAGCACCAGGGCTATAAATTCAATGTTTTAAAATTCGTCACTGGTTGCATGGTTTATCTAAAACTGTGTGGCCCTTGCAGGAAATTGGGAAACCTTATACAGGCGGGGAAGAGATATTTTTCATGGGCTCAACACATTTTCAAAAAACATAAACCTAGCCCACTCAGTATTCACTTTTGGAAAGTGTGCTATAACTTTTCCTCATACGAGTGGTGTGTGGTTTGGATAACCGTGTGACCCAAACCATGCGGTTTGTTATGTTTAATTCAATTTAATTAAATTAAAAAAATAAAAGGGGAAAAAATAAAAATAAAGAAAATATTTAATTATAGCCATAATAATAGTAGTTATTATTATTATTATTAGATTAAATGTTAAGATATCCCAAAAAGGGTTCTCCCCCTAGCATGCGACCCCCTGGAAAAATTCCCCTCTTGCATGATGCACCACACTCCACAACCTCTCTCTCAGATCCTTGATTCTCCAATTTTTCATGAAAATTCTTATCCAAATTTTTAATATAAGATATCATGTTTTCTAACCATCCTTTTTTGGGTGGATTTATGGTTTTCCTCTTTCCCTTACTTGTTCGGCCAAAACCATAGAACTTGGGGTTTTTATATTTTTATGTTTCTTCCATAGAAAGGGAATACGAATGGCCTCTTGGGCTGTGTCCATGTGTATTCCAACTTCCACCACTTTAGGAAAAGAGGTTTGGCTTGTTTTGGTTCACCACTACCATTAGAGGTAATGATATATACTAGATATTTGGTTTCTCCTTTGGTATATTTCATCATTTGGGTGTTTTAATATTTCTATTAATTAATTTTTAGTGCGTTGGACCCTGCCGTGTGGTTTCAAATCACAGAGTCTAAGAAAATTTTCTTATGTATGCATAAGTAAGTGAATATATATATAAGTTCCCCAATTATGTGTATATTCATCCATGGTAGTAAATATAGATCTATGGGTCTATTTGTTCCTATGTATATGTATGAAAATGAATACGTGTGAGTGGAGATGATTATTTTCATATATGAAGATATATATATATATATATATATATATATAAGAATCCACTTGCACGTGTTCATGGAAATGCAGATGTGTCCATAGGTGATGGGTTTCCTTATGTCTATGGGAAGGTGAATATGCTCTAGGGGAAAGATGTAGCATTGCGTTATAATGTTCCTAGAGCTAAAGTGTTCGCCTTGGTTTCACGTTGACTAAAAATTACCATTCAAACACTTTTAAGGAAAAACTGAGAAACCTAAAAGTTCAACCACACAAATAAATAACATATCCAATAAAATAATGTTTAATCCCACCATATTTAGTCATCCAAAATAACTTTAAAGATGTATTGTTTTCCTAGGAGTAATATTCATCCAATATGAGATATAGGAACTGAAACACCAGATTTTTCCATTACTTGATATACTCCTCATGGTCGATCTTCCCATTGTTGAATCCCCCAAAAAGAATCAGATCCTTCTTGTCGGTCTTGGTATACTTCACCTCATTGAGAGTCACCCTCAATGACCTCCCCATCATTTTGGTGGGTTCTTCTTCAGTGAAAATAAGCATCAGAACCTCTTCACGCACTTCTTCTTCTAATATCACATGTAGTCCCAACGAGTGATCAAGCACTTGAAATGGTTTCCTCTGCTACCAAGAATCCTTGGGGGGGGGGGGGGTGGAAAACACCATGCATCTTTTTATCTTTGAACTTCTCCACAGATCATGTCTTTATTGGATGTGGAAAAATTGATTATTCATTATGTTTTTTTTCGATGCCTTTTCGGCTTCTACTTCTCCTTAGCCTTGGGAGATTACCACCCTCAACTACATACTCTAATTCACATAAATATGATTAATCATGGGTTAATTAAGATAATTTATTTTTTGGGGAAACAATGTCATGAATTTATAATGAAACCCCTCCAATGGAGGTGCGATGTCTTAAATCTAAAAATTATTGAGTAGAATTATATTATTATTCTGCCAATTATGAAGATAATTAATTATGTTGTAATATTATGTATGAAATTTGTAATTTTTAAGAAAAGGCACCAAATGGAATTAGAAAAAAGGTGTTCCCCTTTTTAAATTATTAATGACCAAAGGCACCATCTAAGTGCTTGCCCTAGTTTTTAGATTGGAATTACATGTATAGGTGATTTTCTTTTGCCATTGAATCCTCCTAAGTGTCCCATGGAGCATTATAAATGAAATTGAAATGTTTTGGTAAATTTAATGACTAGAATTAAATAAAATGGATTATTCATGATTATTATCCTCCGAATAAATTTATTAAGTTATTTTTGAATGTATTCAAGGATATTAATATCATGGTGGATACATGGATTCCTATGTAAGAATGTTGTGGATAGACTCAATGGTTTATTATATTAATAACCAAGATGATACATGTATTACCCAGTTGGAATTCCATGGATAGACTCAATGGATTATTAAATTAATACCCTATATGAGACATGGATTCCCAAGTCCAAATTCCATGGACAGACTCAATGGTTTATTATGTTAATACCCTGGATAATACATGGATTCCCACATTGGAATTCCATGGATATACATAATGGTTTTTTATATTAATACCTTGGGTGATACATCAATGCCCACGTTGGAATTCCATGGATGAACTCAATGATTTATTATATTAATACACTAGATTATTCATGGATTCCCATGTAGTAATTCCATGGGATGCCTCGAGACTTTCTACCCCATAGATCAGGATTTCTTGGAATCACATAGGAAAAGTCGGTAAACATGATCCAAGGACTCCAACCAGTGTGTTAACAAAGATTCCATGAAACCCTCATGGGACTCAATGATGATTACTTTGTCTTATAAACCATTTACCTGACCATTCATGGTTTTATACATTCATTACATAGAAATACTGTGATTATATTGTTACCCTAATATTTTATGGCACTGGGATTTATGAGCCACGTTCCTTGATTAGGGTGTTTTCTCGTGGCCCACTAGACATCCTGAAAGTTATATCATGGTGTCTCTCACACTATAGAGATAAATGGAATGTACCCTATCCATGATTTGTTACTATATATATATATACATGGTGACTAATCAGACTTATTTCGGCTATGAGTTGAAGCTGGTATAGCCGTTAGGTGTCTGTTAAGAAACTTGATAGCTATTTATTTATTTTTATAGTTATGTTTATTAAATAATCTGTACCTGAACAATGTTTAATTTATAATGTACTATTTGAATTGGTCTAGACACAATAGGTTATAGCCTACATTGATTTTATCTCACAACCTTCTCGGGTGCCCTTAGTACCCGATTAGACTTTATATCTGTAGGTTATAGGTTGATTGTTGTACTTCTTATACCTGAGAGTTAGGAGAAAAGGACCGAGCTGGAGCTCGAGATGCTCATGGAGAATTCCCAAGTGGATTTTTTATTTCCTTATTTGAATATTGTATTGTGATTCAATGAAATGGATATTATATTTTTTTACTCATTTTAGATTGGTATCATTAAAATTTCCATAATTATTATTTTGTTTAAAATAATGTTTGTCACTATTATTAAATTTTATGAATAGTCTTCTGAATCTTGTAATTTATTTTTTTTATTATTTCTTAAACTGTTGATTATTATTTAATATGCAATACCACTGTGCATATTTGATAAGAGGGTATAGTATCCCCACTATCACCTCATGATACCCTCGCTGCTAGTAGGAAGCCTCCAGAATATGAGGAGATTCTCTAGAGGCTATGTGACCCATCGGTCCAACTACCAGTTCAATGGTAAGCCGTGTTGACATGTTACATTTAATTTTTCATAAATATTAAAATTAGAATTATTGAATTATTCACGATCTACCTTAATATAATCATCTTACAAGTTAGATTTCATATCACCAAGAAAATATATATTTGAACTCCAATAAAACATTATCCTAAAAAGTGGTCACATAATCTTTATCATCATTACTCTCTCAGGCATGAATAATTATTGACTCTAAAAAATAAAAACAGGGTAAATTAATTCGGTTTGACAGTAACGTAAAATATAAAATAAGGGAATCTGAGGAAAATTCCACTACCTTTAACTGAACATCTTCTGGTGTTGGTACATCTTAAAAATTTAGTAATAGAATTATAGAATTTTATTAGAGAGACTTTTTATCTATATTAGTTTCCACATTTCTATTTCATATGAAAATTTTTATGGGATTAGTTCTTTCTGTTCCCCAACCACATCTTGATGGAATTACATAAAGTAGTGTGGGGATTCATTGAGATCCTCAGTCAAGTATACTAAAATTGGATCCTTGAGGTCTTTCTTGACTTCCCTAATGAATATTTAATTATATACACCATAATATTATAGTTGTTAAACTCTTTTATTTTTTTACAAAGTTAAATAGTTTTACATTAAGAAATAGAGTGTTTATCTTCAACAGATTTAATTTTTTAATTTATTGTTTTATTTATGATTTATTTCTTGTTTATTAATAAAAAAAATTTGTGAATGTGATGTTCCTCCAAAAAAATGGCACAAAATTGAGGAATTATTTTATACACCAATCCAACTTCGTGAAATTAAAATTTTTCTAGGAATATAATAGAGTGAAACCCTATGGTTGATCTCTCAAGGAGGCCACTCACACAAGCCTAATTCTTATTATCCCTGTTGAAAAACTAACTGTCATAAAGATAAATGTAATACTATTATTGTTATAGGGTTTAAAAATTCATTTGATATATATATATATGAAATATAAAATGAAAAAAATAATAGAAGATTATGGGAAGTAGTTGGCATTCATATAAGTTCACAGGGATGAAAATAATTATTTTTAAAATAATATTTCCCAAAATATCATTAAATATATAGATCAACCCAATCCCTATATAACCTAACGTTTAAAATTTTATTACCCTAATCCAACACAATGAATAAAGGATAATACCCCTCACATAATCACTATAATATTATAATGACTCTCTTTATAAATAATTATAATAACGAAAAAGATGAATATAAATTCACTAGAAGAGGAACCCCATGGTAGAAAAAGAGGGTTGACCTCACAAAATAAATGTATTATAAAATACTATAATAAATAGAAAAAATTATGTAGATGAATTTATGACTAATGAACTTAAGCATTCACCGGTACCCCTCTCAAAATGGTTACATGGTTATTTCATTATTTTCATGGATTTGAGATGGTGCATGGTGGATTAAAGAGAACATAGAAAATAAAATAAAATAAAATATTTAAATAAAACAAATATATATTAAAAATTATAAAAACTATTATGGAATAAATTTTACACTTTATACCATAGAAAATTACTCTATAAAAATTCCCCCTGAAGATAGAGATGAAATAAAAATATATAGATAACTAAGGTTTCCAGACCGGAATACAAATTCATCCTCCAAATGTTTTTACATGTTGGGGATATTAAATTGAATTATATGGAAATTGGTTATCTATTATTGTTATTCATAAACATGTTGCATTTACACTATCAAAATTTAATCTCCATTGGCTAGATATTGAAGATATTATGACCATATTATTAACGAACACATTTCATCCCAAATAGATTATCCTGATTCTATGAACCAAATATACAATCATATTTGGATAAATTAATGGCATAATATTATAATTTGAACATTAAAAATTGTTTTTGTGATGTGTTTCTGTAACGACCCGAAATTTTAAATAAATCTTGTTTCCTAATTTTTTGTGTTATTTTATTTTATTTTTATACTCAACAAAAATGTTTCATTTGATAACATGAGTATAATTAAAATGAGACTATTGGGTTTTGACTGTTATTTGACCATTGGTCAATATGACCGCTGGAAACTAAACATTTTGACTATTGTCTCTAAATACAAGCAATCTTGGTTAATTAATATAGAAAGAAGATTCGATGGCCTCACCGAGTAGTCTTGGACCAATCGAAGCCCACCTAACAGAACTTGGGAAGGAGGTAGCACCACTGGGCTTTGCTCTAGACCAAAACCAAGCTGAACTTCATCATGTGAAGCTAGAACGGGATCGCCTTCGCGAGAAGTTCAAACTGATAGAAATTACTACTCGTGCGATGTTGGCCGAGCCTCCCTCAGATTCTCTCACCTTAGCACACCTTACACTTAGGTCCTATGCTGGTGTGATAAGGGGCTATGTAAGGAGACCGTAACTACCTTGTGTAATCCTTTTTTTTAAATAAAAAATGGGATTTCTTCTTATGATGAAGTTTATGAATTTTCAAATGACCGGATAAATATAGTATGCATATTTTTGATGAATTTTAGAGAAAGGATATTTTAAAAATGTTTATGTAAACCTTAAATAAATAAAAATGTGTAATGATTTCCAGAAAATGGTCTTCTACAAATATGTTCAGTACGGAATTTAGAGTTTAATAAGATAAACTTAATTTATGATGAATTACAAATTATGAATAGTGATTTTATTCTTAGGATTAGTAATGTGACAAAATGGATTAGTAATATCACTTAATGGAAGTATTAATATAATCTAGGCACCTTGATTAAGTAATGTGATTCAATAAAATGGTTAAAAAAACGGTTTCATAGATTATTATTCAGTGTTATTTTTTTCATGTGAATAGTGATTTTTAATTAAAAATTAAATTAAAAATATTTAGAAAATTATTTTTATAAAATGGATTCATTTTTTATCTCAGATCATCGATATTATGTTGAGGTAATTTTTGGGGATTTTTCAAAAAAATTGAATTTTCGGTGTATAGTGTATTTATTTAAAAAATAAATTAAAAATATTTAGAAAATTATTTTTATAAAATGGAGTTCATTTTTGAAATTAGAGCATTGATATTTGGTTAAGGTGAAATTTTGGGATTTTTCTAAGAAAGTTGAATTTTCAGTGAATAGTAAAAATACAGTTTTAGGGTTTCGGTATGTTTAATGACATCATAACTGTGTCATGATGATGTCATGAGATATTTTAAAGGATGTTCGACTAAAGAGGATGAATTATTTTGTGGGGGTCCCCATGTGGCCTAACTCTATGGGAAGTACCATGGGAGGGCCCAAGCTTTTGAGAAAACCACTTTTGAGGTGTCCCTTGGCCATTAATGCCTTGTCCCCTCACTTTCTCTATAAATACCAATCCCTCCTCTCATCTTTTCGACTCCAAAACCATCCTCAACGAAGTTCCGGTCTCCTTACCTCCCAAGGAGTCCTCCCAAGGTTCCTCCAAGCCTTCAAGGTCCCAACTTTTTAGTTTTAAGAGTTACGTTTTAAGGTAAGGGATCCGACCCCTCTCTTTCATTTCAAGTGATCTCTTTTATGTCATTATTTTATGCGCCATGTTCTTATGTTGGAGGAGGTTCTTTTATATTAATTAAACTGTCCTTTTTATGTTCATATGATTAGAGACCCCCTCTTACTCTCATCATTTCGTTTTAAGAATGTTTAAGTGGCGTCGTTAGGCTGCCGAATTTTCAAGGGATTCGTTCACCTTTCTCATTTTTTAAAGTTCTACTTTCATGTCAAGTATTTCATGTTCCTTTTTATTATGTTGGGGTATGATCTCCATATTTGTCATACTGATATTTTATGATCATATTATGAGAGACCCCATTTTATCTCTTCAATTCAGTATTTTGAAGTTTTAAGTGGCGTCGTTAGGCTGCCGAATTTTTAAGTGGTTCTTTCACCCTTTTCATTTTTCAAAGTTCTAATTCCATGTCAAGTCTTGAAAGTTTCTTTTTTATTATGTTGGGGTATGATCTCTATATCTATCATACTGAACTTTTATGTTCTTATGATGAGAGACCCTATTTTATCTCATCAATTCATTTTTGTTGAAGTTATGTGACGCCGTTAGGATGCCGAATTTTTAAGTTGTTCTTTCACCCTTCTCATTTTCAAGTTATATTTTCTTGTCATGTCATTCAAGTTAATTTATTTTGGGGTATGATATATATATATCTATCATATTTATCATCTATGTTAATATGTTGAGATACCCTTTTTGATCTCGTCAATTCATTTTTGTTGATGTTTAAGTAGTGCCGTTAGGCTGCCGAATTTTCATAAGAGAAATATTTTTTTTTCTTCCATTCATGTTCTTCATTTCATATGGTATATTTTCAAATTTAATTACCATGTTCTTAAATCCCTTATATTCGGCCACTATACTGTTTTATGGGTCATTTATGAATGTTTGACCCATGAACCCTCTCTTTTAAATGTTTTCTAAAACCCCAAAACATAGCTGTTATGCTGCAGAATTTTCTTCTCAAAATGCCTCTCACTTTTCTCAAAATTATTTTATGTTATAATGTGAATACTATAAGATCTTATTTATACTGGGGTATTCACATATATACCACAATGTTCTATTTTAAATTCTGGGATTTACATACATGAAACCCACTCTCCCCTTTCATGGGATTAAAGTGACGTAAAGATCATGTCTTTAAAGCAGTTTTTAAAACATTATGATTATGAAATGAAACCCATTTATTTTATTCTATATGGGTTGTTTATGAAATGATTTATGATGATATATGTGGATCACATGATTATAAAGGCATGTTTAAGGGTGCTCCCTGATAGCTCTTCAATGCATTGGGTAATGATGTAACCACCATAGATTACAATTTTCACGATACCTTGGTGAATAACCTTGGTAATTTTCAAATGACACCTTGGGGATGGACCTTGGTGATTTTTTCATGATTGTCTATGTTAAATTATGTAGCCACATCATCAAGTTATGAAAAATGTTATTTTTATTATGATATGCCACAAGATTTCTTTCTCATGCCTTACAGTTCTTTTCATGACATTGTTGATGTATCTCAAGTTCACATGTTAAATGATTCCCCTTGTTTCCCTTACTGGGCCTTCTGCTCACCCTTTCATTTGATGTATGTCCCCAGGTTATGAGATGCAGTAATGAACATAGGATGAACATAAGGAGAATCCTTTCAAGTGTTTAAGAAGAATGTTTTTTTTCTTGTATTAAGTTCCTGGTTTCCAAGACACTAAACCATAAAGATCCTCGGTTTTGTAAAATGTAATAAAAGTTTATACGATAAAAAGGTGGGATGCTATAGTTGGTATCAAAGGATGGTTTAGTTATTTTTTGAAATTGGATATGAAAACATTAGGAAGAACCCTATAGAAAATTTTAAATATTGGAAATCTTCCTGGTATTTTGGTGAGTATTGAGTAAGGGGTTTCCAAGAAAATACATCCCTGTCTGGATACGAGCAGGTAGAGGTGGCTCTGGCACAGATGTACATAGGGGTAAAACCCGAAAACATCTCTTTGAGCTAGACTCGAACGGGAACTGGTACACGAAAACGGGCCTTGCTCCACTCTTGGTTACGACACTCCCGTGGGATATGCTTTGGTAAATTCATAAGCTTAGTATGAACCATTATTAAGGGAACAAATATAAAATAAAATAAAGATTCACATAAGAGTATACGATCATGGATAACCTATATTGGAACTTTGGGGATCGAATGTTAGGATATACTTTTATTCTACAAGTTTATCCTATTATGCTTAAAGTTTCCTTTTCATGATTATTGGCGAAGTATATAAGCCCCTAATTATACTTTATCTTCTTAGTTAATGGTGGTAAATGGAAGAACATGTCCCAACAATCAATGTGATAGGAAATATGATGATTGTCATATTAATATGACAGAGATGATTAGGGGATTAAAAGATGGTTATTATTTTGGAAGACATTCACTATTTTGGGGACCCTATATGATCGAGGTAAATAGATTACTACGGTATTTTCATTGAGGAGCAAGGTTGACTTATATTTTGAAGAATCGATGAATTTAAGGCGAACATATAGTAATTTAGGTTACTTATGTAAATGATTAACCTATCTTGGGGTAAATATGTTTACGTTAGTTACTTTTGTTATAAGATGTTAGGAGTGGTTGATGTTGTTTGGAGATGAATGATAAAGTTTATCTTGGAAGTCTATTTTATCAAATCCTTATTGTCTTTGGGTTTCAGTCTTAGTTTGGTTTATTTTGAGGATTTTTAAGGACAGTTATTTACGGAATGGTATATGATGAACTCTGGGTAGTACCATGGAACTTTGAATTTTTAAAAGTTGTTTCCATTCCTATAGGATTATTTTCTTTTTGAAGAGTTGTTTTACCTTACCCTTTCTGTTTTTGGGATAATGTTTAAAAATAGATGAAATATATAGTTAATCTTTTGTGAATTATGTGATTCTCTAGAAGATTATTCTTGTGTTTTGATGAGGCCAAGTGTTTTTGAATGCTCATCGTTTGGAGAAAAGATTATTTTGTGTAGAAACTTTTTAAAGGATGAAACTCTACATGAAGGTAGGTATATTTTCTTATGTTTTTATTCTATGTAGTAAATGAATTCCTCAAAATTATGAAAAGAAACGTTAAACAAATATGTTGTTGGTTTACGTTTCCTATTAGGTAATCAAAGACCGTTTACACACATCATAAGTTTGGGATTTTATTATGGTTAACTTTCTCTTAATCATGTTTTCTATCACTCTGCCTCAGAACTTGACCCTTTTTTTTCTCCTCCATGTCCATGTTTTCCTACACGGAATCCTAGTGTGGGTTAACTCGGGTGACCTTTATACTTCCCTTTATTTCTTTTAACGTAATAGTTTTACTGACTCCTTTTCCGATGTGGGACTTTCAATGAAATTTCAAAACACAATATTAAAAATTGCGAGGACGCAATTTCTTATGGGGGGAAGATTGTAATGACCCAAAATTTTCAATAAAACTTTTTTCTTAATTTTATGTGTTATTTTATTTTTTTATACTCAACAAAAATGTTTCATTTGATAACATGAGTATAATTAAAATGATACTGTTGGGTTTTGACTGTTATTTGACCATTGGTCAATATGACTGTTGGAAACTAAACGTTTTGACTATTACCTCTAAATACAATCAATCTTGGTTAATTAATATAGAAAGAAGATTCGATGGCCTCACCCAGTAGTCTTGGACCGATCGAAGCCCACCTAACAGAACTTGTGAAGGAGGTAGCACCACTGGGCATTGCTCTGGACCAAACCCAAGCTGAACTTCATCGTGTGAAGCTAGAACGGGATCGCCTTCGCGAGAAGTTCAAACTGATAGAAATTACTACTCATGCGATGTTGGCCGAGCCTCCCTCGAATTCTCTCACCTTAACACACCTTACACTTAGGTCATATGCTGGTGCGATAAGGGGCTTTGTAAGGAGACCGTAACTGCCTTGTGTAATCTTTTGTTTTAAATAAAAACTGGGATTTCTTCTTATGATGAATTTTATGAATTTTAAAATGTCTGGATAAATATAGTATACATATTTTTGATGAATTTTAGAGAAAGGATATTTTAAAAATGTTTATGTAAACCTTAAATAAATAAAAATGTGTAATGATTTCTAAAAAATGGTCTTCAAAAAATATGTTCAGTATGGAATTTAGAGTCTAACAAGATCAACATAATTTTTTATGAATAGTAAAGTATGAATAGTGATTTAATGCTTAGGATTAGTAATGTGACCAAATGGATTAGTAATCTCACTTAAATAAAGTGTTAATATAATCTAGGCACCTTGATTAAGTAAGATGATTCAATAAAATGGTTAAAAAAATGGTTTCATAGATTATTATTCAAGTATTAGATTTTTCGGGTGAATAGTGTTTTTTAATTTAAAATTAATTTTAAAAATATTTAGAAATATATTTTTATAAAATGGATTTCATTTTTGAACTCAGAGCATCGATATTATGTTAAGGTAATTTTTGGGGATTTTTATAAAAAAATGAATTTTCAGTGAATAGTGTATTTATTTGAAAAATAAATTAAAAATATTTAGAAAAATATTTTTTTAAAATGGAGTTCATTTTTGAAATTTGAGCATTGTTATTTGGTTAAGGTGAAATTTTGGGATTTTTCTGAGAAAGTTGAATTTTTATTGAATAGTAAAAATACAGTTTAAAGGTTTCGGTATGTTTGATGACATCATAACTGTGTCATGATGATGTCATGAGATATTTCAAAGGATGTTCGACTAAAGATCATGAATTATTGTGTGGGGGTCTCCATGTGGCCTAACTCTGTGGGAAGTACCATGGGAGGGCCCATGCTTTTGAGAAAACCACTTTTGAGGTGTCCCTTGGCCATTAATGCCTTGTCCCCTCACTTTCCCTATAAATACCAAGCCCTCCTCTCATCTTTTTGACTCCAAAACCATCCTCAACGAAGTTCCGGTCTCCTTAACTCCCAAGGAGTCCTCCCAAGGTGCCACCAAGCCCTCAAGGTCCCAACCTTTGAGTTTTAAGAGTTATGTTTTAAGGTAAGGGATCCCACCACTCTCTTTCTTTTCATGTGATCTCTTTTATGTCATTCTTTTATGCCCCATGTTATTATGTTGGAGGAAGTTATATTATATTCATTATAATTTCCTTTTTATGTTCATATGATGATAGACCCCCTCTTACTCTCATCATTTCTTTTTGAGAATATTTAAGTGGCGCCATTAGGCTGCCGAATTTTCAAGGGATTCGTTCAACTTTCTCATTTTTTTAAATTTATACTTTCATGTCAAGTCTTTCAAGTTTATTTTTATTATTTTGGGGTATGATATCTATATTTATCATACCGGTCTTTTATGATCATATGATGAGAGACCCCATTTGATCTCTTCAATTCAGTATTTTGATGTTTTAAGTGACGCCGTTAGGCTGCCGAATTTTTAAGTGGTTCTTTCACCCTTCTCATTTTAAAAGTTCTAATTCCATGTCAAATATTGAAAGTTCCTTTTTATTATGTTGGGGTATTATCTCTATATGAATCATATTTAAATTTTATGTTCTTATGATTAGAGACCCTATTTGATCTCATCAATTCATTTTTTTGAAGTTTAAGTGACGTCGTTAGGCTGCCGAATTTTTACGTGGATCTTTCACCCTTCTCATTTTCACCTTCTATTTTATTGTCCAGTATTTCAAGCTAATTTATTTTGGGGTATGATCTATATATATATCATACTGATCATTTATGTTCATATGATGAGAGATCCTTTTTGATCTCGTCAATTCATTTTTGTTGAAGTTTAAGTGGCGCCGTTAGGCTGCCGAATTTTCATAAGAGAAATCTTATTTTTTTCTTCCTTTAATGTTCTTCATTTCATATGTTATATTTTAAAAATTCATTACCATGTTCTTAAATCCCTTATATTCTGTCCCTCTACTGTTTTATGGGTCATTAATTAATGTTTGACCCATGTCCCCTCTCTTTTCAATGTTTTCATAAACCCCAAAACATAGCTGTTATGCTGCAGAATTTTCATCTCAAAATGCCTCTCTATTTTCTCAAAATTATTTTATGTTATAAAGTGAATACTAAAAGCTCTTATTTCTACAGGGGTATTCACATATATACCAAAATCTTCTATTTTAAATTCTGGGATTTACATACATGAAACCCACTCTCCCCTTTCATGGGATTAAAGTGACGTAAAGATTATGTCTTTAAAGTAGTTTTTAAAACGTTATGATTATGAAATGAAACCCATTTATTTTATGCTATATGGGTTGTTTATGAAATTATTTATGATGATATATGTGGCTCACATGATAATAAACGAAAATTTAAAGGTGCGCCCTGATAGCGCTCTAATGCATTGGGTAATGATGTAACCACCAGAGATTACAATTTTCACGATACCTTGGTGAATAACCTTGGTAATTTTCAAATGAAACATTGGGGATGAACCTTGGTGATATGTTCATGATTGTCTATGTCAAATTATGTAGCCACATCTTATGTTATGAAAAATGTTATTTTTATTATGATATTCCACATGATTTCTTTCTCACGCCTTAAAGTTCTTTTCATGACATTGTTGATGTATCTCAAGTTCTCATGTTAAATGATTCCCCTTGTTTCCCTTACCAGGCCTTCTGCTCGCCCTTTCTTTTGATGTATGTCCCCAGGTTATGAGATGAAGTAATGAACCTAGGATGATCATAAGGAGAATCCTTTCAAGTGTTTAAGAAGAATGTTTTTTTGTTTCATGTATTAAGTTCCTGGTTTCCAAGACACTAAACATTAAAGATCCTCGGTTTTATAAAATGTAATGAATGTTTATGTTATAAAAAGGTGGGATGCTATAGTTTCTAATCCACAAAATAACATGAATCCCATATAAAATAATTTTATAGGAGTTATGGTCAAAAAATTATCATAATATTTCAATCTTGATGGATTAATTGAATTTATGTGCATTGATTTCACACAAATTTTTGACAATGATAAATTTAAAATAAGTGTTCAATCGGTTATATGAAATGATCTACAAAATTCCTTATAAAATATTTAAGAAATTTAATCCAATCCATTAATGGGGTAAATTTTCTTAACTGAATTATTTTAGTGGGACCCATCCTCTTAGGTCCACAATAGTGTTGAAATAATTTCCAATTATCACACTTAAAATGGCCAATAAAGATTTAATTATCTTCATTAAAAATGAATATATATTAGTTTCTAATATACCTAGGATGGAATATGTTTTTTCCTTTCCTGAAGTAATATTTTGTGATAAAAGTACTACGATGGTCTTAAAAACATGTAAACATTGTTTCATTTAATTCAAAAAATAAACTCAAATTATTTTAAAAACCTAAAAATATGTTATTTAACACTAAAATATTAAAATTTTGTCATTATACAATTTAATTTGAGAATAAAATATATTAAAAATAGGAGTTTCATCGTGGGTCCCCTTGATAAGAGGTAAACTAGTATTTCCAGGATCCATCAAGGTTAGGGGATCCTTTTTAGACATGAAAGATGATGGGGATAAGATATAGGAATGATGTGAAGTGTGGGGTGAACTGAGGAAATTTTAAAATGGAGACCAATTATCTTGGAATTACTCTACAATGTATTTGAGAACATTGAGTTTTCTTATCAGTCTGAGAAAAACCCAGTACAACCATCCAAATGGAGCATTGTCTTGGTTTCCATGTGAATATCAATTAACTCTAGTAGAATGGTAGGTGACCGACAATGAACTGGGGGGGTTCTGTAAGTGAGGGAATAAAAAATTCAAAACTTTTATTGGAGATGATGATGATAAGCATCAAATATAACATCATGAGGGATGGATCTTGAAAGTGTATTTTAACACCATATCATGGGGATGGTACATCATCCAATTTGATATTACGTGATTGGGATGCGTGTTTTCACAATATTGAATTTTATGACATGGAAACATGTTTCAACATAAACAATAAACACTCTTCGAACGTAGTGAGGAAGAATAAATGGGGATCAAAGAAGGTGGTATGAAAAGGATGACCTCTTGAATGGGGTGGAAATGATAGGAATGATCGGGATCTCAATTTTTCCATAACAAAAGGGTCTAGAAATAATAGTTATGTTTTTTCTTGGTCTTAGTGGTGAGTCCAATAAGATTTTATCCATTTAAATTTTCACCCACATTTCATACCATGTTGCATGGAAATTTTTTTTGGTGAACACCTAACCATTAATCAGACATTAAATTTACTGGACTTCAACTTTATAGGAATTTATGCAAATGCCTTGGTTAGTTTAGGATCAAGCTATCTGAATCTGATGGTCAAAAATATATAGTCTTACTCATGTGTGATTGAACATATATTATGTTCATGATTCATGGTCCATGGATGCTGGTTTATATTCATAGATATTGGACCCATAAAATTGGATTTTTAGAGAGGTTTGTATGGCATGGGAGAGAGCATGAATCATATGTAAAAAGTGTCCTAAAGAGGCGTCACACTTAAAAAACATCAAAAAGCAAGATGAAAGTATTTTATGGTCATAATTGTTCAAAAAAACATCTAGTATATGGTTTTTCATCTTTTATTATTGGTATTTTTTTTGTGAAATAGAATTTATTGTAAACTTAATGTTATAAGAGGGACATGGAGGCCTAGTGCCCCATACTTTTACACAGATTTTGTTTTAATAATTATTGGACCATCTTTATATGAGTACCAAAATTCCATGAATTGAATAAAGGCACTAAGATATGAAGTGGGATTAGGGGTACACAAAAAAGTGTATGTGATGAGAAGGTTTTGTAGCTGGGACCATGATATGTGATCCAGACATCACTACATATCCCACTTAATGGTGTATCCATCCACACATAGTTCTAGAATGTGGTATGGTATAAGAGAAGCACCATAATAGTTAGTCTTCTTAATAAAGGTTTTAAGGAAAAGGGGGAATTATTCTGATGAAACAGTAGTAGTGGAACAAATTAGATATATGTTGTGCAAATATTTTAAGTCAACGATTGGTGTACCAAATGGGATTATGGTAGTTTAATGTCATATATCTTGGAATTATATAAGAGGATTATAGAATGTATTTTTTTAATGGAGAGTTTTAATAGTGACTTTATGATAGGTAAAAATATATGTTGTACATAACATACACCTCCAGGGTGAGCTACACACAATGTATGATTACGAATCCTAGACTATTAGTGATGGTGAAACAATTTCTGTAGACTGTATTAATGAACAAATCAAGAACAGAGTGGTGGGGGTCCAAATTCTAGAAAATATAAAATAACATGATGGAGGTATTTTGGGTTAGGCCTGAGAGAGTTTGTTATGCATCAATATATATCCCATCGATCATGGAATATAGTCAATCAATGTTTATTAACATGGTGTGGTAGAAGACCATCACCAGGGGTATATTCTCAGCGGAGGATGAAGGTCAATTCAATATTTTAATAGATAGTATAAAATTATTCTATCTATGTAGTATTTTTTCAGGTGTTAAGTACCGTGTTTGTTATATAGTTTAATATCATTTTATAATTATATCATGTTTTTTTAACATTATGTGTATAATATTTTGGGTGGTATAGTTTATAGTTGTATAACATTGAATGAAATTTCTCACAATCATTATAGATGCAGTGCTCAAGTTTAAATGGGTTGATTCTAAGATCATAGATATTATATTGTAGGGAATGTTTTATTGGGGATGTTATTGTAGAACCATAGAGTTGAATCCTATTGTGAAGAGAGGAATATGTTGTCCCAACTCCACATGGAATATCTTCAAGACAAGTTACAAACAGTTTAATTTCAGGATTCTTGAACCAATAGCTTTCTACATGTATAAAACAATATATATTTGACAGGGGGAGGGTAACATTACATTTTTGAATGTATATAAAACTCAACCATGATTGGGGAGATTATTTCATTAGTCCCAATCACACATGAGCCATGACCGATATGAGAAAAAAAAGTAGTGATGAGTTCCTCTTATTAGAAGGGAGTGCACAATAAGGGAAAAAGAAGATATCTTGTGAAGTTTTCAACAATGAAAAAATTATTAGTAAATATGAATAAATTTAGGGAATTATGAAACAAAGTGTGTTGAAAATCGACAATAGAAAAGGTAGGTATAAAATAGGAAAATCACGGTTGAGAAGATTTGGTTAAAAAATGGAGGAGACCAATGGGTATGGAGCGACTGTTGATTATGTTCGAAACATAGGTTCTACAATAACATCAATAAAGGATGGGAACTTTTTTTGGGATCGATTGTTGACAATTTTCAAGACAAGAGAAACCATATATGATTCGATGGATCCTTTCAGACCTATTCCCAAGATTGGTGGTGACCCAGTTCGACCATGCACCATTAGCATTAGGGTGTATTTTTGGTTTATGAGGGTGATAAGAATCAAAGCAGATGAGGTCATGAAATATGGAAGTGAAAATTTTGGGATGTTTTGAGTCATGTTAAAAACTCTTAGAGATATTCCTCCATGTTATTGAATTTGATGGATGTGTTATATCTAAAAGTAAGAATAGAACATTTTCCCAATGGGTAGATCCTTAAAATAGGTAGTATTTTGTTTTGTACATAGGATAAGAGGCTCTATAATCACTACACATCCCATTTTATATATGAATAAATACATCCAAAGTTCTATATAGTGATGTGGTTGGATACCAACAACAGATGTGGGATATCCTTTCTAGTGAGGACCTAATGTATCACTCATTATCACATCATGTGATAAGTACATGGAATATCCAGTTTAATTTTTTTAATTGAAAAAGAACACATAATTGTTTGTTCTATGAAATGTATGAGGTTTTTTAAAAGTTGATTCTTTGTTACTAGGAGTTTTTATCATAGTTCAATATAATGTGACTGAGATAAAATCATTCAACATTATATCACATGGAACCAAAAATGGTGAAGTGTCACTCTACGAACTTCTTGAGGAACGTGGTGCCTATGGTATATGAAATGAAATCCCCATATGTGGTGATAAATTAATATTCACCACTGGAGAATATAATTTGAATGATTTGAAGTCATTCCAATTTGGGATGCATCATCATATGGTTATTCCCTTGTATTATTGGAATCATTAGAGCAAAAACAATATTTCATTGATATAATAAGGGAATGTGATCTGTTTTTTTAATTTCACATGACACATGATGTTGGTTTCTTTCTATGATATGCATAATGTTGAGAATATCTTCCATGTCAGATTATAGCTTGGTCAGACATACTTAAGCACACTTTTATAATGACTATTGATAATGAATGACCATTTTAAATAATGATAATTGAACTTATATTGGTAGAACTATTTCTATCCCATACACTAGGGAGTATGGAGTCATCTTGGAGGAATTTTGAGTTATTTTCTGATATTCCCATATGGAATTGGAGAGCATATTAGCAAAAATACTCTTTTTATAGATTAATATATTATGCATGATATTAGAGAGGGTTTGGTTGAATTACTCAATTCTCCCGTTATCATATTCATTATTGAGAAAGGTGTGGGTTGACAAGATGTTGTAGTTAACATACAATCTCATTATCTTGGAAACATAAAAATTAGCATCATTATTCATGAAAAATTGTCTTAGTAATCCCAAATCGATGGATGATGTGTGATTTCACAAACACAATCACTGAAAAGGTATTGAATTATTTTAGATGGATGGATTATTACCACCTTGAGAAGAATTTTATGGTTGTACGAATAAACCCGTACTCCCATCTTATCACTAGAGGGTAGGGTGCCATAATGACGAGTCCCGATATATAAAAGATATGGGAGTAATTAGTGGCATGCAGAAGCTTTATTGGCTAATTAATGAAGTAGACAAGCGTATGAAATGCATGAAACATCATACTTAACTCAATGTAGCTATGAACCATAGTGGGACAAAAGAAACCCAATCTCCAGATATGTTGATAGAGGACCATTATAACTTGATGGACCCTAGAAAACCTGAAAAAAACGTCTGGAATAACCTAAGGAATCTCTTTACCTTGGATGAAAATGAGGATTATTCCCTCAAAACCAGACCTGTAGAGTGTCTACTCTATGTAATGGCTATACCAAAGGGTAAAATACACTACTTGCTGAAGGATTATCTCACACTAATCTTGATATGGTGGTAGATTCCCATTTAGTGGATACATAATGATAAGATCCATCCATTTAGGTGATTCTTAAACTCTCATGATGTTTGAAGACCTACTTCAAAAGTTTTAGTAGTAAAATTGTTTAGACATCATTCCATATCATCATAAGTGGTGAGGGAGATAACCCTCAATTGTTACACATGAATGACCTAGTTATCTTGACCGTTATTCTCATGGGATGTGTCTTGGAATTCTATGGAGTCAAAATGGTTATTCTACGATCAGGGGTCATGAGACATGTTTTTTTAGGTAAGGAATTAGGGAATAATTTTAATTGTCTCATAAGGTAACAAGATGATTTATTTAGTTTTAAGGACACAATAACCATTGATCTATTTTATGAATAGATTAAAGTCCCTATACACCGAAATCTAAGGGACATTAATTTTGAAATCAAAGTCGTTGCTGGTGATATGATCCTAATACATATCTTCATTGATGGTTCAATTTTTTTCATTAAGAATGAGTCTTGAGTGGTTTCATATGTATGGGTGAGGAAGAAAATCTCATGTCCCACCCATTTTAGTTTCGAGTTGGTGAGACTTATCCCATTCATGATATAGAAGGAACCAATTAAGTTAATTTGAAATCATGGTGTATTATGATCCATTGAAAAGATGACCGCATATGGGAAATATGAATCAAGGGGAATTTCATCTGGGGTCAGATATATGAATAATAAATATTCCAGTTCTCATTCCTTCAATGATTTTTTTGAGAAAAACATGATGTTGAAATAATATAGAACTATAACCCAATTTGAAAATCACATAGTTTGAATGGAGTGATTGAGGATGTACATCCGTGGATCAATATGGGAAATTATATGTGTCTGTTTGTTTAATTGGTAGTTTAACAACTTATGAACCATGAATACTACAATAAGACAACTGTTCTCAAAATAAGAATATATGGTCTCTATTTCAAGTAAAATTAAGCTTAGGGAGTGTGGTTTTACCCCTACCTTGTTGTTATTATGAGATAAGATGAAAAAGAATTATTGTTCTAGGGTAATCACATAGAAGAAAAAAATTATTTCCTTGGATGATGGATATCAGGAATGAATGATATAGTAGATACTACTTAATATCCTCAAATGTGGTTTGGAAGTCTTCTGTCCAACAGATAAATGATTACTTTATTCATGATCATATAAAATAGATTATATCTCCCAAAATTAATGAAAAGGAATCATAAAATGACGGAAATATGGCCCCAGAGGCCTCATAACTCAAGGAGGTTGTGGATATAGGAATATGGATGATATCATTGATATTATTTGGGTAAATTCCAATACCTATGTACCTAAAAACAAAGACAAGGTACATTCCATAAGTAACCCTGAACAAATATATTTTAGGTTTTATATTTTTGTGATGTTAGGGAAGGAATTCAAACATTTTTTAAATTTATTTGTTATGATCCTGGTCTTGGGTGGATATAACCATAAATTCTTCCACATATTCATATACCAAGATGTCGAGGATCCAACTGAAGATGCGTTGTATGGAACACTAGTAGCTAGAACCACCATTATTCGAACTAGACAACATCACCACGTAAAAAAAGGATCCATGAGGTGCCTTAAAATATATGGATTATTTATCCATAGAGGATATTCTAATCCAATTATATACAGCATGACCATCCATGAAAGATAGGGCCTGGAAACTGGTGGTCATGTCGATGAGAAGATTTGTCACCAAAAGAGAAAACACAACATTTGGAAAGTAGTGATTTTAGTCCAAGAAGTCAATGTGAGATGTGATCTTACCTACCCTGAACAAGCTATTAAATTTTTTCCACTAATATAGGGTACTGGTCTTCAGTGATGATGTTAACCCTGATAATATTGTCAAATTTGAGTTTAACCATGGAACAATGGGAAGGTTTCATCTTCCAGGGAGGCTATTTAAACCCACAATGGATAACCAAGAGTCCAAGAAGGTGAAAAAAGAATGGTGATTGAGCCAAGAAACATAATATTTGATCTAGGAAAACACTTTGGGGTGATCTTTTAATAATTACAATTATTTCCACTTTTCTTATAGATATTTGGATTAATTAGTCATCATCAACCTCAGATCTTTGTCATTAATTGGATTCACCTGGGTCTACTCATCAACAATGATCGAAAGAAAAACAATCACAGTTTGGTGGGATTTATCAAAACCCTCATGGTCATTAGGAATAGGAGTATGATAGGATGGATGGAACTCCCATGGAGCTAAAGACTCTAGGGTATCACTTGTTTCTACATCAGTTGGGGTATAACCTTAGTGAGATATTACTTCATTGTGGAGAACATAAAAAAAAGAAGATGAACCAATGTAATGAGGGTTTCAATTGTGGGATTCACCTTTAATATCAAAATAATGAGGATGAGTCAAAATTCATAGAGTTTACCATGCCATCTAAAAGACCTGGTACTATCATAGATCACCAGCCAATGTGTGAATCTCTCGATAAAATATATGAGTTGAGGTTTATAGCATCAAATTTTCCCTCCCCCATAAGAATATAACATGATATGTGAGTATTACTTCTTCTTAGGGGATATGAAAAAGATCCTTAGATATCGGGGTTTGGTTCTAACTGGTCAATTAGTGGATGGAGTTATCTTTCAAATCCTCCTAGGGATACACTGTGGTCTCTAACAGTACATTTGGGGAACTAATATGCACAAACCCATCCGCCTTAAGCTATTTTACCTCCCTTTGGTAGTACCAAACATCTCTATAGAAGAAATAATAGAAGTTTATGGGAGAAAAATCACCATGAAGTTACCCTACCTACTAATTGAGTAAGAGTTTTAGGCACTAGGGATATGAATAGGGGACTAATTCAAGAAGATAGATTGAGGGACTCCAAAATAGGGAATTCTTGGTAGTATCCTATGAGACAACCCTAAACTCATTTCCAAATGCTAGGTTATTTATTCAGTCTCCAAATGAATATTATCATGTGAAATCCCCTTACAATTATCCTTCCCAGGAATTTTCAGGTTGGAGGGGGTCAAATTTTCTTCTATGATCCCTAGGTTGTGTATTGTTTGAGTTATCATGAGATTGACCCTAGAGTCAGTATCCACTAGGAAATTATTGATTTCACACCCATTAAACAATCTTGTGACACAAAAATGCATTTTTTCATTGAATAGTGGAACCCTCATCCTGTTCGGATAAGTAAATGGTGTATTGCAATTATTCCTGATCAAATTCATATACACGATAGGCCCCAACAGAAGCTTGATCATTCTAAAACTCGAGAGGGATCATTGTGGCATACAAAAGGGACTTTCATTACTCCTTTTTTAGGTCGATCACATTATGGATCGGGAGAATATATGATATAAAATAAATATACTTCAGCAAAACATGCATCTTGGTATGGGGCATTTTTTATAGAGAGAGTGTCTCTTTAATATGGATCATGGTGGGTGCCACTGGCTAAGGCACTTAAGCAAGGAAGGTACTCATTGTGTCTCGATATGATTTGGAGAGTTTAGTCTGAGCACAAGATTTCTGATATTAGAACATGGATAGCTATGGCTGGTCACTAGGATACTCCTTTTGATCCACAAGATCAACCAATCTAGTTGATTGTGAAGGTGTACCTGATAAAGGATCCCAAGAGGACTCTTTATACTACACCCTATGAGATTCTTATTGTATGGTCTCATTAGCATGAACTATCCTTTATTGAGTACTATATTGGATATCTTGCTTGCTAATATAAATCCTGCCCCTCTTTTAATTTCATCATCTAGAGGTTCTTGAGTGGTCTATATGGGGTTTTTCATTACCAGGCATTGCATAACGATCTACCAGCTTAGCTACATTTAAAGAAGAATACTCATTTTCCCTGTTAGTGGAATATTCAAGGACATGATGGATATTGTGGGATTATATGAATTTACGGGGTATAAAGTCATCGAGTGTGATTGATGGTTTTTCTATATCTGAAGGACTTTGATTTCTTTATAATCATCACTATATATGTAAGTTCCCAGTCAGTGAAATTGCATCACTAATAGGGGGATGGGTTGAATCAATGGTATTTTTCTCTATTTTTTGTTTCAATGAAAATGAAACAACCTTTATCTCCTGTTAAATAATTCAATAAACTACTGAAAAAATCAAACACACATCCATATGAAGATAATAATTTACATGGTTCACTATTCAATAAGTATAGATACGTCCATGGTAGGGTTTAAAAATAATACACTACCACAAAAAGTACATGAGAACAATCCTTGGATTGCAATGAGTAGAATATGTCCATTAACTGATGTAGTACAATAAAGACAAAAAAAATGTAAGTGTGTACCCTATTATCACAAATAGGGTAACAGAAAGTTTTTCTAACAACTCACATTATCTATGATTTTTTTTAATTTAAAAAAATTTATTATAAGGAAAAATGATACTCAATTTCTTACCCAAAAGACGGTAAAAAATTCTTTGTTTTCATTAGGCACTACCCAATCCAATTTTCCCAGTATGTTTCCCTAGTCCAATTCTACCAAGTATAATTTTACCCAATAAAATTCTACTCTTTTTTATTCTCCCCAGTGTTATAATTCCTGTTTGATTCTTTTTAAAACTTCATATTCTCTTAGTATGATTATTATCATGTCTAAACTGGTCAATACAAATAGATATAGAACTGGCTAGGTACAATTTGAGATAATTCATAAATCCTCCTTCCCCAGTATGGAAATCATTAGATGGAAATCCCTGTATAATTATCCTACCTAATATGATGATCATCCCAATATGATTGACATGTTGAATACGTTAAACAACTAAATTCTATAATCATTAAGTATGATAATAATCTAAATATAATGTTGCGATCTAATCTCTTATCTATTCACTTCTTTCGTTGAAACTTCCTCAACAAAGGCTCAGTATGAAAACTTTGTCGTATCTCTAAAAATGGGGAGCTTCTATCTCTTCTTTGGAGAATAGTATATAGGTCATCAAAAAAAATGATTTACTTTTTGCCTTTTATAGGTGACCCATAAGTGATTTGTTGGGAATCCCAAAACCTTTCTACTCCAAAAAATTCACCAAAATCATAATTTTCCCCAAAATCCATGGTGCATTTATGACTTATTCAATAGTTCTAGATTATTCTTCCATATTATTCAATCTTTATCTCTTCTTCGTAAAATTCCAATTTCATCAAAACAAATCACTGTATCAATTGAATATAAATGTGTGAAGAAATGTATACCATTCAGATTGATGAATACACTACTCTTTATTAATTGAATACAATCATTCATTTGAATGTCAAGCTCCCCCTTGAAAAAAAATTGAGAAAACTCCTTCATATCTAATCTCAAATCACATTTAATTTTTCAACTTTTATCCTGACCCACTTTACAATTCAATTTAAAAGAGAAAAAAATATTTCAACTCATTTGGAATCGTTGACTACATTGTTGATCGGTTTTTGTCATTACGATTTACATCATCCTCAAATAATATTTAGCAACATCATTCATTAAAAAAATTTCTTATATAATGACTTCGTTTATGACTTTAAATTCATTTAATAATTAAGTTTTCATCATCATATTTCAATTAGAAATTATTGTAACTTTCCATTCAATCTATCTTCTTTATTTTCTTCTCATCAAGAGTATGATATTTTCTCAATACAACTAACCTGGATATGATCATCTTGATAATGATCATCCTATATTTGATCATTCTAGGTATGATCTTCAGTGTCCATATTCTTTTCTACCACAATGATATGATAATACTAGGTACAATTCCTTTCAAATTGGAAACATCCCTTTCTTCTCTTAGACCCACATACAATAAATATGTGTAAAATTTGGAATAAATATTTTCAATTATTTTTTGGTCCAATCAATATTAAAACAATTGGCCGCATTTCTTTAAATCCCCCTTTATTTCATAAATATTAATCATATGCTTTACTTCATACTTATGAATTATGTGAATAAAAAATTAGAAAATCATAATCCCATTTAATTTCTTCTATTCCAAATCCAGAGTGAATCTGATTAACCACATACATCCAACATGATTCATTCCCAAAAAATCGACCCATTCGATTGAAAAATATTATTCTCGATATGATGGTATTTCATAAAAAATGTTAGTTTGATCTTTCTAAAAACAAATTTTGAGTCATGTTTTTCATAGTACGATGATTAATTTTGGTGTGTGAAAAAAGTGAGGTGATTCCTTTTCTTAAAAAAATTCCGTTGAAAACAAAAGGAAACACATTAAAATCACCAACTTCATCAACATCTTGGTCGTAACAATATACCCCTTTGGATTTTGTTTTCAACCATGTTTCATAAATCAATGACATTGAATCCTCAAGAAATAGATCACTTGTCAACAATTCTAAGCCTATGTGACTTAACTCATTGTAGGAAACAAGAACTACTAACTGAAAAACATAGTGTCCAAATGTAGTGATTATGAAACTTCTTTATCTTCCTCATATTTTCTTCCTTCGTATAAAATACCACAATTTGTTTCCAAAAACTACTCCAACAAGAAGTTAGAACAGTTCACTCAAAATACAATACTAAATTCATAGATTACTAACAAATCCCTCTTTGTTCATGCATAAAACAGATTGATTTATGGAATAATTTGTTATCCCCCTTGAAAATACTATCCAATGATAATATGAGATACGGGAAAAAGACATGTACTTCAACCTCGATGAGAAAGAGGTTGAAAATCCATTTTAACCTCTATTTAGAAAAATAGTATTTTGGTAATGGTTTTATGAAATTTTAATGAACTAGTTATGATGTTGTAACATATTATATCTTCAATTCATTCTTCTACACATGATCGTTGATGAAATGATATTTGATATCAATATATGTTGAATGAGAATGTTGAACTAGATTCATGGTGACATTGATTTTAATTCGATTATCACAGCCCAATAGAAAGGGTAACATCACTTCATCAAGTAAATATTCCAATTTATTTTTCATCCACATAAGTTGAATAATTGATTGAGTAGTAGAAATATACTAATCATCATCTGTATTGAGAGATACTGAATTTTATTTCTTTGAATTACATCAATTGCAAATCATTCTGTGAAAGAATACTGCACTAGATGTGGATCTTCTATCATCATCATTTCCTTCCCAATCAGTATCTGAATTCCCAAAAAATTCAATAATATCTAATATTTCATACCTAATTCCAAAATTATTTGTGCCTTTGATGTATCTAAGAACTATTTTTCCCACAAGTAAATTTGATTATTTTGTGGCACTATTAAATCTTTCACATAGAGAAACGACATAATACTTTTAGATATTGATGTAGTCAAATATAACAAACTTCCTACTTGATTTAAAAATTATTTCTAATAAACTTATTTTTATTCTCAACCTTTAGATAGATTTTTTTAATACTGATATCAATGTAGAAACAAGTTTTTATTTTTCCATGCAAAACCTTTTAAGATGTTCCTTAGCATACTTTTCTTGAGAACGAAAAATGTATTCCTCCCTTTGTGGAATTTGTATTCGAAGAATGTATTTCATTTCCCATAGTATGGATATTCCAAATACAATTCTAATTTTGTTCAAAAAAATTTCACAAATTATTTCTTCATTCCTAGTAAATATAATTTCATTAACATAATGAATTACTAAGAGTGAAAACTGTTGACTTTTTCTGATGTATAGATTGTTATCCACTACTAGTTTCTTAAATATCATCTTCCTTAAGAACGAATCAAATTTGGAATACCATTACCTCAGAGAATTACATATCACCTACAAGGTTTTCTTCAATATACACAAAAAACATTTATATTTCCAAAAAACTAAGCCACAAGGTTTTTCAATGTAAACTTACACTTCAAGATAAAAATTCTAGAATGCAGAGTTGACTTCCTTTTGAATGATATTTTATCCTCATTGTGATGTAATATAAATAAATATTATATCTATTTAAAACCATGAAATGGGGTCAAAGGCTTCATCAAAATCAATACCTTCAATCTATGAATTCCCTTTTTACACTAATACTTGTTTGTTTCATATAACTTCACCTTATTCTTATAGCTTCTTCCAGAAAACCCCCTTTGCTCCAATATGGTTATTGTTTTCTAGAATGGGTATGAGTTCTCATTTACCATTCATTTCAATCTCATCCAACACTTCATTATGGCCTAAACACATTCTAGATACTAAAATGATTCTTTAACATCATTTGGCTCCACTTTTGAATAAAAATAAGTATGTGTAATGGAATTGGTTGTCCTTCTTGTTTGAACATTCTAATGTCAATCACCAAAATTTTTCTAAGATTCCACTTGCTTCCTTATCATAGGATGATATTTTCATGTATCCTCCCCACCAATAGAAATGTCTCAGTCAAATTCTTCTTCTTGTGATGGATTATAATTCTCTTTAACCTTATTAGATTTTTTAAAACCTTCTTGATCAACTTTATCATTTTCCTAAACATTGTTATCTAACTCTACCTTTTGAATTACTTTTACATCAACTAAATTAACAATTATTCATATTTCTATGTTGAAACATCTATATACTCTTTTTTCTAGAGAGTAGCCAAGACATATTTCATCATCACCTTTCTTATCAATCATTCCATATTATACACCATTATTATTTATAACACATGGAATCCCAAAAATTTTAAAGCTTTTCAGACATAGATTTTTTCCTTTAAAAAATTGATATGGATTAATATCCGAATGAGGCCTATAGAAACAACAGTTCTGAATATAAATTAAATCACTAATGGCTTGCCTCCAAAAATAATGATAAAGGCCATGATCATGTTATATGGTTCTTCCCATTTCCACCAAACTTATATTATTTATTTTAGAAACCCCATTTTTTGTAGGAGTGTAGGGGGAACAATTCTCATGAAGAGTTATAATCTTCTATATATAACATTCAAATTATTCACTTATGTATTCACCACCATTGTCAGTTCCGTACTTCTTCAGAAAATTCTCACATTCCATTTCACCATTCCTTCTAATGATTTTAAACATTTTCAATGCGTCTGATTTATATTTCATATACATAACAAATGTTCTTCTTGTAAAATCATTAATTATGGTGATGAAATAATTATCTCAATTTTTTTAGGTTTACTCATTAGACCAAAAATATCAAAATGAATCAAATCGAGGGTTTTTTGATCAAATATAACAAATCTTATGTAATAAATTTTCAATATTTCTTATTTCAAAAATATTAGAACACTAATATCTTATTGTTGGAAAATCAAGAATTTCTCGAAGACTATATCTCTTTAATAACATGGTCATGTTTCTTTGACACCTATGACCCATCCTTTTATGCCACAATTGATTCTCTTTTACCACGTCTATTATAAAAATCATTCAATATTATTCCCTTATAAAAGAAATCTATATTTTCTAAAGATAAATCTGTGACCCTCATCAAAAAATTTTGTAATAGTTTGATAATTTTGTTTCAAACCATTAACATATAGATCTTTCTGGGGTTTTATATTTTCCTTCCTAATGATGGTTGATACAATGCTGTTGATTTCAAAGGATTATTCGTTTCCATATGTCATTGTTTCTTATTTAAAATATTTAAAATTCAATGACAATATAAAATCTCCTATCATATGAGAAGAATACCCACTATCAAGAATCTATGGTTGTTATCCTTTTATAGATTTCAATATGGTTTCGATAATAAGTTATTTTTATTCCTTTTGATTCTTCATATTTGGCAACTAAGAATCATTAATAATTATTTTTTGTGTCAGTAACTAAACATGAAATACTTTTACATGATTTCAATGTTTTCCACATCTTTCACAAATAGTTCCGAGAGGTTGTAACCAATTTTTAATATTTACACCAACCCTTTCAATCTTCTTCAAAACAATCTTCTCCGAATTCTTCTTTTAAGGGAATTTTCTCCCTCTCAAACATTTCCTTTTATAACCTCTTGAATATTTACAACATTGTTGGTTAAACCAACATAAATTTTTCCTATGTCTAAATCCACCACAATACCAATATTTTCCATAAAATGATTATTTCCTTATGAAACTTCCATAATAGCCTGATTGTGAAAATGTTTCTCATCCAGCTTTTATTATTTATTTTCTAAGACACAATAAGTTCTATTATAAATTAAATTATTCCTTTTATTTTATAATTTATCTGAACCATAAGTATTTTATGATTTTCCATATTTATATTGTTTCAAAACATTTTATAACTCATTGATCTTTGAGACTTCTGAATTCCCAACATTGCTTGTCTTGGACACATATATAACTTTCCCAGATTTCATATTTTTTGAATCAGTTCCATCATTATTTTCAATTGTTGAAGGTAACTTTTGTTAAACCTTTTAAGGAGTCACAATACGAGAAACTTCACCAACATTAGTAATAGAATCTTTGAAACATTTATTTCTCTATTCATATTTTGAATGTTTATTTGAAAAATTTCCAACTCTTATTCTTTCGCCTTCATCTTTTCCTCTAGATACTCATTATGATACTTTTATTCTTATAGAAATTTATTCAAATCATAATCTGAATTTAAAAGTATTTCTTTGTCATCTTGAATATATTCTTGATTATATCATTCAAAATATTCATCTTTGAACTTCTTGTTTTCCTTCTAATGTCTTCTAATCTTCCACAGACATTATTTCAACACTTCTTTCAAATAATAATTATATTGATATTATTATTCTTATTGGAAAATACTTTTTCCAAACTCTTTATCATTAAATGTTATAATGAAGGTATATTCAATGCCAAAATCAATAGTTTTTTCAGATTTAACATCACTACCTTTTTATTATTCATCTTTTGAAAAGTAACTTCTTCTTTTGGATTGTAATAATTTTCTATATTTCCCTATGGAATAAAAATATACTTTACCTCCTAGTTTCTTCCATGACTATGATTTCTTTCTTTCCTCTTCATAACTATCCTCTTCTTTATTTATTTGAGCAAAAGTATCCAAAACATTTCCAATCACACCACATTCAAAACATTTCAATGGATGTTTCCCTTTGTTTTTACATTTACCACTTTTGATATTTTAATAAAAAAGGATAAAATTTCATCAATATTTTTAAACACCTCATTTTTAAAATCTGATTCACTAACTTCATCTTCAATTAGAATATTATTTGACTATTCTTTCTTTGAAATGTTGAAAGACATTTCTCTATCAACCTTTATTTTTATTTTCTTATATTACTCCTTTACCATTTAATAAGTAATGAGAGTTCTATGAAAATCATCAATTGATAATGTTTTAGTATATCTATCTTTCAAAGAAGATAATTTTGCATCAAATTTTCTGGGAAGGATTATGAAAATATTTTCAACAACTGTAGAATAATATAACTTTTCACCAAGTCATTCGATAGAAATAAAAGTTTTATTTACACAGGTAATGAAGTCCCCAAAATAATTTTAGTCACCCATATTTATGTGTTCATACTAGAAATATTTATATATTATGTTTTTCCTTATTTATTTTTGTATTTACTTTGTATATTTTTTCTAATTCGTCTCATATACCTTTGTCTATGGAAAGAGAGGTCAACCATAGGAATTTACTTTCTGAAAGTGGTGACAATATAGAATAATTGTCCCATCCAAAATTCTACATATTCTTCTTACAAAAAGATGTAAGGAAATCTTTAAAATTAATCTAAGGAAACCCATCTGTTTCAGCTTTAGGAACAATATATCCAATAGTAATTAGATAAGGAAACATTATATCTTAACAGATAAGATAATTATTTCCATCAAATTTTCGAATACATTTACTATTCAAACAATTTAAATTATCCACCACCAATGAATAAGTGAGGGAAACCTATGCTATCATAACACCTGTAAGTTCTTAGTCAGTGCAATTATTTCACTGAGAGGGGTAGGGGTGAATCATTGATAATTATTCTTGAATGTTTCTTTAAATGTGAAACAACATTCACATCCTATTATAGATTTCAATTCCCTTCTAAAAAAATCAAACACACATGCATAGGAAGACTATAATTTACAAGGATCACTATGAAATATGAATAGGTACATCATTGGTATGGTTAAGAAAAGATCCAATACCCCACAATCCACTAGAAAAAAATTCTTTGATTACAATTAGTATGATATTCTATTTCTATCATGCCGTAATTTGAAGACAATCGAAATGTATGTGTTCACCCTCATAGCACAAATAAGGTAATATGAAGTTTGTGTAACAACTCATTCTACCTATGATTATTTTTAATTTCTTTAAATGTATGAATTGGAAATAAATTTAATTTTTTCCCAAAATATGGTAAGTACATGTTGGAATATTTCATGGAAAACGTAGTATAATTTTCACAGTATGTTTTTTCCAGTCTGATTCTACCGTATACAATTCTCCTCAATAAAAATATTCTTGGTTTGATTCTCCTCAGTATGATTCTTCCTATCTGATTATTTTTCACCAGTATGATTCTCCCAATCCGATTCATTCCATGTCGGAATAGATCAATACAAAATTATGGAGAACTAATTGGGTATTATTTGAGACAATTCAGAACCCCTCCTTCCTCATTTCGAAAATTCCAATACAGAAATCATGATATTATTATCCATCATAATATGGTGATCATCCAAATATGATTGACCAGATACATATTGTAAAAAAACTAAGACTATAAACACTGATTATGATTATCAGATGAATGAAATTTTTTGATCATGTCTTATTTTATTTCACTTCTTTCTTCAAAAAATCCACAATAAAGGATTAGCAAAAAAACATACTCTTATCTATAAAAAATCAAAGCACCTCTATATTCTGTGGATAAAAATACACCAACAATTAGAAAATTATGTTATACTTTTATCCTTTTATAGGTGACCAATAAGCAATTTTGGTTGGAATCTAAAATCCTTTCCTGCTCGACAAAATTCGACCAAATCTAAATTTCCACTGAAATATCATGTTCATTTATGAAATCATTAATTCTTATCAATTATTCTTTATTATACATCAATATTCATCTATTATTCATATCAATATTATTTATTCCAAACAAAGAACTATATCAATTTAATATAAATATATGAATAAATGGATACCGTTTTGGTTTCTGAATTCAATGCTCTATATTAATTGAATACAATCATTATTTTGAATTTCAATCTCCCCCTTAACATAACATTTATCCAAGTCATTCATATATTCCATAAAATAAATTTTAATTCTTCATTTTTTCACTTGAACCTTATGATAATTCCTTTGAAATGCAAACAAATTAATTCAACACCTTTTGAATGGTAGACTACGCTATTCATTAGTTTTTGTCATACAATTTTTATCACACTTAGTTCATCTTCAGTATCTTCCCTCATGAAGAAACATGTTCTTGTCTCACGACTTCCTTTATAACATTAAATTAAATTGAGAATAGAATCAACATCATTATATTTTAATTTTAAAGTATCACAACCTTCAATTCATTATAGATGATTTATTTTCTTCTCAGACCGAGTGTGATCTTTTATGAATATGAATGGCCGAGATATGATCATCCTAACAAAGATTATCATGAATATGATCATTCTAGGTACAATATTTAGAATCCTTCTTCTTATCTTCCAACTAAATACAATTATACCGTGTACTATTCCTCTTCGATCATCAACATCCATTTATTTTCTTCCACCCGTATATGTTAAATCTGGGCATGATTTTGAAAACCTAGTTTTATTTCATTCTATGTCTGTTGAATCTTAAAAAAATTTGCACATATATTTTAATCCCCCTTTATTTCATCAAAAAATCATCATATTTTTCACAACATACGTATGATTTATGATAATTAAAAATCAACACATAATCATAACATTTAATTTATCATATTCATGCAGACTCTGATTATCCTATTATGATCACTTCTTCCATTTTGGATCTAGAGTGAATCGGATTGACCATTTACTTCCGTCATGATTTATTATCAAAAAAATTCAACCATTTTCACTCAAACAACATCATCTCAATATGATGTACTTTCATAAACAAAGTGATTCATATTTTTTCTAAAAAAAGTAGTGAGTCTTATTTTTCTAAGTACGATGGTCAAAACAACCATCAACAAATACATTGTGAGGTGATTCCCATTCATCAAAAACATCACTTAACAAAAAAAGACAACACTTGAAAACAACCACCTTCATCATAAGTTTTGTCCTAAAAACATATTCATCTTATACATGGAAGGATGTGATTCCAATGGAATGTCTCGAGGAGACGTGGAGACCGTACAAATTTATTATGTTCTTAACGGGTAACATATAAATATGTGGGTGTGAGCCACCACCTTATGAGAGAAAAATTCATTAAAAATATATGTTCCTTGGTTAGGAACCTACATTAATACATAAGAATCATTAATGTCACTATTGGTGGTGGTAGGGACATATTTCACGTATGTCGGTACATCCACCAACTAGACTAGGACATGGCCTGCCTAGTCATAGAGCCAATATTTGAAGAGGGAAATATCATATATTTTCTATCAAAATATCCCTTATTATAAAAGGATGTTGGAATGATTTGTGAGTCTACCCTCTTGGGTTCTCCTATATTGAGAGTGGATATCGCATCTTCATGGTGATTATTGGTACTCACCAATGTTTTGACAGACATGTCAGCTTGAGATATGAATTGAATTTGGTTATATGGTAGGATTTCACACTACCTCGATGGTGTAGGAATGTCATATCATGGTTTTTTCAAGATCCAATGACCTCAACTATGATTTTATGTGTAGGAACACCGACCTGGATCCTAGGTGTCTAACGAAGAAGGTCTATATTTTTATCTTGAGGAGGTGTAGGTTCCCCATATAGATTATATAACTCTGGGTGTTGTTTGAATATTCGTATGATGATAATGCTCTTAATAACCTCAAGAAGTTATTGAATATAGGCCCTCCAATAATATGAATTGGCTTCTTCCATATCCTTGGATGGAATGATAAGATCAAAAACTCTATTTCCTTTATTAGTATATTGATGTGTAGAAGGCAATGCCTTAGTTGGGGGACTTCTAAGTCCCAATATCTGTATCTTATTGTGAGTTTGGATTCCCATCATAATATTGCCATGATAATTTGTCTCCGACTTTGAAATATTTTTTTTCATCATTCCCCATGTCATCTATGAGGTTTCTCTAATGTTACTAGGGATTGATTATGATTATAATCATTACAATGGTGGTTAGAGGGGAACTTTCACAATTAGTTAGTGGGATAAAATTAGATTCATAATGTAAAAATAGAAGGTTTTTTTAGGGAAGTTTACTACCCCATACTCTGATCCATGCATAGAGAGACACCTCTTTCATGACATGTTGTGGTATAATGAGGATCCTAACACAACTCTATAGAGAAATTTACTGATACCCTTATGAGTCATAACACTCGGCCACCAGATGTGTTGTTATGTTACCATTTAGAAAATATTGAGGGATGTAATATACATGTTTTTGAAATAATAAATATAAAAAATCATTTTCTAAAAGGTATTTAAATGGTCCTAAGACATTTTGGTGGAGTAAGGATATAAGGTCCTTGATGATGAACTATGAGATAACAAAATGAAGGGAAGAAGGAATCAAAAACCTTAATAATAACTATTAAGTGGTTAATTTCACCCGCATTTATTCATCCAACTCATTATCTTCGGTTTCATCTTAATTTTGCATAGATCATGATAAAATTTTCAATTATCAAGAAACTAGAGATGTCAGTGATGATGAACAGCTCTGTTTTTTGGTTATCTAGAACAGGGGGCATCATAAAGGATAATCATCCCTAGAATGTCAAAGTGTATTTCATAGGTGGGGATAGCTTCATGACACTGTCTATATAGGATTATGTATCCATGGACTCTTATAGAATACATTATTCCTTTTCTTCTTAGTAGAGTGTTCAATGTCATTTGATAGTGCAAATAATGTCCCTAACATGTCCCCAAATTCGAATTTTGAGGTAGATAGGACAGAAGTGGAGGACTCATGAGATTATTTTACATAGAGAAACTGAATGAAATTCATGATTTCCCCAACATAAAGGTACCTATAGAGAAATTTGATGAACTTATAGGCCTTTTATATATGGATGGTATGTCTTAATCGAGGGGAACATTCCCACAGATCTGGTAGTGTGGGATAAGGTGTTTCCATTAATTCATTCATCCACTTGAATTTCAATAAGTCGACGGTAACACTATGATTCTCACTTTCTGCCCCCTCTTCTGTGGGAGTTTCTGATCATGAGTATCTAAGTACCATAGGGATTTCATCGATGCACGTTATGGTCGATTCAACAGTGTAGGGCCCCCATGATAGATTTCTGTTCTTCTATCCTAGGATAGATCTTTAGGGCAGGTGAAGCCGTAATCATGGGGTGGACCTCCTTGTTGGTTGTTAGTATTCGGTGGAAGACCAATATTGTGAAATTTTTTCTATTATATTGTCCATGATTGTTTCTGTTGGCTCCAAGGATAAGGATAATCAACCTTGCCTTCATAGTTATAAACTAGTGTCTTTATTCTAAACATACAATGATATTAACCCTTCAGATAAATGATGGATACCTCCTAGTTTTATCCTGGGAAGTGGTCATTAAAGGTGCAACCCTACATTTATTAAATCCTAGGTTTATAAGAGTTAGATGTTAATATATTCTAGGGAGAGCCTCCTGAAATAGTTCTTTATTATGGCTAGTAGTTTTCCCCCACGTAGACCCTGTGGATGGAGATGTTGTCACGATTCTACATAATCCAAATCCTATTGGGATATGTCGCTAGTCTAAATGACTCCATCCCATTTATAGCGATGAACTAGGTTATTGATGATACTCTATTGGATGAATGTAGCAGGTGAAACAAGGTGATAGAACCTGGTATGTCTAGATTATATGGCCTTCATTGTAGGACTTTGTTTTGTTTCTCTCGCATTGTCCCCCTCCCCAATTTCCTTTATTCCTCCCCTGACATCCCCTCCCCTATTTCACTCTCTTCTTATAAATCCCGTTCATTTATTACCCCATTCTTTCTCTCTTATGTATTTATTTTTGACTCCCTATTGAATCTGGTCAGTGATTCCTCAACTCATCATTTCAAGTTACCGTGTTTCCAACCCCACTATGGTATGGTGTACTGGTTTTCTCAGGGAGGTCTGGGATGTATAGGTTGAATCGTGACAGTTTCTTAAGAGCTTGGCTACATTCACAGTGGATTACAAAATCAGGGGTGGTGGTTTCATGTGAGGGAAAACTTATTTTCAGAGGCCCCACTACTTTAAACATTGCTCTGGATTGTTTCTCCCTCTTCACTCTTCCTGTCCATCTATTGTAATGGATTTAAGAGGCCTTGGGATGTTATATTTGTTCGGTCAATGATTTTATAGAGGTGAGACCTTCTTCATCTTCGATCTATGTGGTAGCTATTTCAGATTTGTTTTTCAATTCATATCATTGTAATGGATTTTTTCAATGTTGGAGGTTCTAGTTTTTGTACTTCGGTTCAATTCGAAGGATAATTTGTGATTTGATGATGGCATAGTTTTTTAGTTTCTCTATGGATGATTGTTTGAATTTGGTACTCTATGATGTTAAATTCGACACTTCCTATGTTGATGATGGCGTGAGTGTTATCTCTGGTGGGTTTTTCACCGGTGTGGTGACCAAGGAGGGGATGGATCGACATTTGGTGTGGACAGCGACAACATGATGATGACGACGATGCTATAATAATGCGACGATGCACATTTACAGGGAAGCTGCATGATTTGTAGGATTTTCATGTTTTTGAATTTCAAATATGGGACCTGGTTTGAATTTTCAATTTTCAGGGTGTGATCTGTTTTGTACTATTACCAATTTTCCCAAAATGTGGATTTTTCATGAAAATAACAAAAAATTGATTTTGGGGCAGTACCCATGGATTGATTCTGATAAGATACATGGGGGATACCATTAGTACAGCTCTGATGAAGGTGATTCCCAACATTCCTAATGCTCTCTCCATGGGAAATAAAGGATCTACAACAATGATTCCTTAGATTGGGGAATAAAAAAGTTACTCATTGACCCCTAGTTATAGGAAATTTCATTCACATAGAGTTCACCATTTTTTGATGATTTATTCCATTGTATACATCATGGTTATGATGTCATTTTATTTCTTCATATTCCCACTATCCAAATGTAGCTGAACTCTATCACCGTGTTTGATTATATGGTCTCCTTGATCAGAATGAGATTATGGTATGTTAGTTCCACATTACATGGATTCCTCTTTGGAGTTTGTCTCCTAGTTTGAATATTCCTCATATATTGGATACATATTCATGAATTTAATTCCTCATTCCATATCAAGTTAAATACTAGTTAATTACACTACATGATGTGGAAATAAAGAAGATACTTACATTCCAAGTTGATGGATTCATTAGAAATTTCTAGATATCTTTGGATATTCGGTGTGCTGGGAATCAATAAAGTATTCATCATTCATATCTAGGGGGATCTCACATATGTTTAATATTAGGGGTACATTATAAAGTCTCTAGTTTCTACTATGGGAAAACTTACACCAATGGAATAATGAATATAAGGCCCATTACCACAAACATCTCATGATTATCACATGAGGTAGAGGTTCTGACATATTAAAAAGGGTCATATGTTTAATTTATTATTTGAAATGGTAATATGATTAAAGTTATATGAGGACACCATCACAACATTAAAATATTTTAGGTATGAGGTTATAAGATTATTTTCATAGTGAGATTATTCCCAAGTATGCTCCTCCCGAACTAGGATAAATTTTGTTTATTGTCACATGGATATGTTGAGGTCAACTAAGGGACATTAGTAGGGATTATAAATGGGTTGAGGCTTTCTACATGAGTGGGGATGTGAGAGTATGATATTGTTTTGGGGTTTTAACCACCAAGGGAGATTATAAGCAAATTTATTATGGTTTTAGGACTGAACCTTATAGAGGTGTCTTATATACCCGGTCAGAAGATATGTATCAAAATTGACATAGGTTATCTGTATAGTTTAAGGTCATTTAGTGGGATCTTTCCATGATATTGAATGAAATGTTGTAAGCATTCTTAGGTCATGAAATAATTTGAAATAATAGATAATGTTGGATTACTTGTAAATGCTTCCCAGAAGATGGGTAGCATCTTGCACTTATCACATGTGGAATCCTATATTAGTTATATATGGTAAGGCTGTAATTTAACATCATGTCTTTAAGATGTTGTTGTGATGTTTAATATCTAATGACTATGATATTTACACAAAATTTAATATCATTGGACTAATATGTACATGTAATCAAATTTTACGACCTATAGCCTATACATCCTTATGACTTATTCAAAGGGAATACCATTACTATCAAGGGTAGCAGGAAAAGAGGATACAAGACTATCCCTCGTCATGTGGGAAAAGTTTATTCCCTTGATATGTGACCACATGGGCTTATGTGTCCAACTCAAGAGTGATTTTAGATAGAAACATGAATATAAAATACATGGTTTAAGAGGAATACATGTGTATTTATATTGGGGTGTTTATGGTTATAGGAAAAAGCATATTATACTGCCCAAACCCTTCTTGGAGAAAGGTAACCAACATGAGGTTTGATGATACTGATTGTGTAGATGATTGAGGCATGAGTGAACTCAACATCGATAGGAATGAGGAAAAATAGAAATAAACATTCATGAATCTATGTATATGGAAATGATGCATGTTGAAACTGATTTGGAGGGGATTTTCGTATAGGTTAGGGGTTCATAAAGTCCATTTTCGTGAGGTTGGGGTCTTCCACAAAAAATGTATTCCCTGCATAGGGATGTATCCCTAGTTTTTATGGATTGGGTTTTATGAAAGATAAAAGATTCATGAAACCCAATTGGGAGTGTATAATTTTCTTCCATAATGATGTTGTGATCCTGCATGAAATTTATCATTACTAGGATATTAGTTTCTAAAGTACTCATGGGTGGATATTCATGAAATATAGATACCTGTAAGAATCTATTTACCCTTTAACAAGTGAAGGATAATGTTTTTAATATTCAAATATTCTTCTACAATTACAAAGGTATTCCTTTATTTAATTGAAAGTTGAATTTGGTATTTATTATCACCACATAGTTTTGGAAATATTTTTCTTGAAGGATTACAATATTTTTGTAATATAGTGTTTTACAGTGCTCTGAAACCCTTAACGAAGACCTTCTCTTTCATGAAGGATGAATCCTTCACGAATCCAACCCCTTTGGTTTATTTTGAGACCGTTTCAATAGATTTTCACCTTTAATTATCCATGAATTCAAAAACTTCCCTCTTAACATATATTTTTTATCATTGAATACATTATATGTCGATGTGAGAACTGCATGTGAAACAATTGTTCTTCCCTTCATTAACATGTGTCTTATTAACCCTCTAAGGATCAATTATTCTCTTATAGGGGGACCATGTGTGATTTTATTGATGAATATTATGGTGGATAAATGAATGTTATAGGGGCTATAATTATGGTTTTGAGGCCTCAACTAAAATTGGACAGTGGGGCATGATGACCATGTGGCCCGACCAGAGACAGACAACGAGGTATGATAATGTTATGATTGGAAAAAAGGCATGATGGACTTGCCATTTTCTTGAATCTTATGTTATACTAATGGCCTATGTTGAGTTTCACTCAGTTATAAATAACTTAACTCACAGAATGAATACACAAAAATTAAATTTGGGGTTAGCGCATGCAAACATGACATATGAATGATTACTTTCACATTAACCTATTTTTCAAGTTCTACACTTATATATATTGTTATAATTATGTTAATGATTAATTGATCGTGTATTATTGGGATTATATTAAAACCATAAAAGGGAATCCCAATATGTGTTTAGAATTTATTTTCATTGATATATATAAGCGAAAGGTCCCCTCATTGGGAAAATTATTAGGTGGAACTTGGAGGATATGGGAAATGTTAGAGTAGAATCTAGATATTACTATTGTTTATTTAATTTATTTATTCCCATCTTCATATATTTGTTGATCTACAAAATTGGTGGTCCTTGGGATTATCATATATAAAAATTATACCATTTTATACTATATGTTGTCAATATTTTAGTTTCTTTTGTCCTGTTTTATGGGTCATTAATCTATGTTTTATTATTTTTATGTTGTATGGATATTGTTACTAAGGGAATAGTTTATGTATAATACCCTGCAATCCCTTTCTTATAGTTGATAACCTCTTTCATATTTTGTTCCACACTTGAGGTCATGAAAAAATCCATCTAGGATTCAGGGATTCAAAATGTAGTATTAAAAAGTGGTATCAGAGGTGGTATTATCATATTTTCATCATGATTGTGTTTGGGGTATTGAAAAATCGATATATCCTTTTAGTAAATTTTTTAGGGGATTTACATATGTTCCTGGATAGTGTTTATGTAATGTTATTCTATGTTACATGTGATAGGATTGACTTTATCAGTTTTGATTTCATAGCCTCATGCAGATTTTGAGTGTTATTATACAACTATTATTTATGGGGTTTGGGTAAATTCATGCATCATGACTAGGAATAATGTTTCACAAGTCATATGAATAACTTATTTTCATTCATACAATTTCAATTAATTAACTCTCATTATAAATATGTGTTTTTTGTTTCTATGATATATATTTTCTAACATTTAAATTACACGAACATGAGATTGATAATTTTAGTCATATGTATAAGTATATGACTAATTTTAAGGTAAAAAAGACTTATCATAGGCCATGGGTAATTCTAAGGGGTTTATTCCATATAGATGTTTATAAACTCTTAGTATGAGTCTTCATGTATTGATATTATTAGTATTTCTGCAAAAATGTTTTAGTAGTTATCCTAACAATATATTATAGGAATTTATAATGGGTTGTCATAAAATTTTAGATAATTCCATGTTGATATTGTCTTATGGGAGCACATAGTGAAGTGGTCTAGAATTATCCCAAAAGGGAGGTTGTTACTATAGTTATCCTACACATGGAAGATGATGTATATATGAAAGATCTAGAAGTCTTTATTTTGATCCAGGTAGTGGCACCACTTCAGGATGAAGTCTTTCAGCTAGTGCCGGTATAGACTGAAGGAGGCCATGTGGGTGGGCCGACTACGATCAATATTCTAAAGACATACTACTTCATAATAACATAGAATTCTACTGTATTATAGTCTATTAGGATTCTGAGGACTGATATAAATAATCAAAGGAATATTTGACATGTTGGATACTCCAAATGACCATCGTGTGGAATTATATATGATTATGCTTTAAGGACTTACTCAGAAGTGGAAGAGCTTGACGAATCGAGATGGAAGGAGGAAGGGATTTACTTAGGAGACATTAGAGGACATTTTTTAAGGATTATTCTCCAATATGATGAAGATAGACCACACACATTAGTTCAAGGAGCTTAAATAGTGAAAAATGTTAGTGTCTTCCTATTCTACTCATTTTACGAAGCCTCTTCATTTTCACCTCTTTGGGATGATAATGATGTTTAGAAGCCCTAAATGTTTGATAATGTACTTAAGAATATATATGATATTAAAAATCAGATGTTTGAACCCCTAAAACAATATGATGTTCTTCACAACTCTCTAAAAAAATATAAAGGATTAGAGGAGGTTAAAGTAGTAGGCCTTCTTACAACTCTTAGTGGACGGAGGAGTGGAATTATTAGAAATATTGATGGTATAATTTTTAGTAGTAGGAGTTGTATGTCATAAGACATGTAACATGGTAGAATGTTACAACTATAGTAGAGTTAGTCATATTTATCTCCCATTTTTAGATGATATTATCACATGTTCTTTAACTATGGGAAGATAGGAAACTGTCCAATATTATGTCCAAATAATTCAAGGAATTTTCATTGGAGTGATAATATGAGAAATATGAGGTGTTTTTATTTTGTAATTTCATGGTTGAGTTAATGTGGGAATTCCAAAAAGACATAGACTCCCAGGGAATGGCTATTTGAACCTCTTATAATTAGTTAGGACACTATAAGATGGTCAGAGAATCCATTGAACTAGGGACTACAAGGGTAGGGCCACAAATTGGATTCTACAAGACTTCATAATGTGGAATAGGTCCAAGATGATGGTGGGGATGTACCATTGATTATTATAGGTCTGTTTTTGATTAAATCAATTCTATATATTGTTTATTTGATATAAGATCGTCTCATTATTTAATTCCAACTCAAGTTGTTTATGGGATTGAATTTTAATTTATGTTCTCATTTGAATTGGTATCAAGTGTTACACTATAGATAAAGAACGTAGATCATATCTAGTTGTGTATAGATTGTCTAATTGTAGTATCTAACTATAAAAATATATATGATCCCATATTCCTAGAAATAACTAACTTTGTAGTGAATTTTGATATGTATTTTTTGAATATATTACCATAAAATTTAAAAACAATAAAACATTGTTCAATATCTAATACGACATGAAACATCAAGCCTAAATAAACAATGATTATTTTAAAAAAGCATTATCACTATGAAATCAAATTACTGGGTATAAATATGATTAATTGAGTTATGTATATATATATAAAGAAAAAAATTAATATAAATGTGTTGATAAATTCATGGAAAATTAGGACTCAATATTTTAATAAGGACATTTCAATCATAAAAAATCATTTTCTGAAATTATAATTTTGATTTATTTTTTTGAGGAAAAATTATAATTAATTTCAAAAATTATATAATTTTTTATAGAAATAAAATCAGTTACTATATTATTATATCAACGTTATCTTTGGGTGAATTTATTGGATTTTTTTTCATGATTTATTTTTAGAGAATAATAAAAAATAATGACTGTTGTAAAAAAATCATTTCATTTCAATAAATAATCTCATATAAAATTATCATTATATGAAAAAATTTAAATTAATTTTATACATGAAAATTTTAAATTAGAATAATATAATTTTTATTAGAAATTTTAATGATTTATGTGTAAGTCTATTTTTTTGCAAAAAAAAGGTTTTCTGCAAACAATTTTTATGTTCATAAATTCTATCCTTTTTAATTAATTAAAATAACCCATAATAAAGAGTGATTTAAATTAAAATTATTGATAATATATCCATTTATATGAATTTAAATTCATATAGTGATTATTATTAGTTATATAGTTACTATGAGACTATCTTATTCTTGAAAAATGCATTTCATGAACAAAAATGTTTTAAAACATCTTGGAGGTTTATTTCTAAATTAAAAATTCCCACTTATGTGAATTTAATTTTATAAAATGGATTTCATATTTAGAGGAAGGGTAATTAATATTTTGTAATATGGACAACCATTTCTCTGTTCAAAATTATTATTGAGAATAATAAGAATTAATTTCCACAGTTAAGGTTAAAATCTAGTTTTTCACGTAACATTCACTTGTGCTTAAATTAATTTTCCAGAAAAATAAGATTTTTATATGATAACATATATTTCATATTTCTTACTAGTGAATAAATGTTATATAATAAGTCTCATTTTATTTTCACAATTATATAATATAACTTCTAGAAAAATATTTTGTTACCATGCTGAAAAATAAAATGGTAAGAGCGAGTAACCTTAGAAGTAAAAGAAATTAATTTTTTAAAACATGTTCATTTATCAATTAATAGGTGTTTATAGACCTTATATTCCCTTTAATACATTATTTATCAATTAGAGAGGCAATTTTTTTGATATTTACTTCCCATTATTGAATGGTGTTTAGTATTTACAAAAATGACACTCCAAATAGAATACATATTTTGATTATAAAACCCCCTAATGATGTATTTGGTGCAAATCTAATGATGTTTTCTTAAAAATACGTATCCACCATAACAGGGAATTTTGTTATATTTCTTCCTCCACCTCCATTAAATATTATTCTAAATTGATGATATAAAATCATCAGTATCTTCCATATAATGATATAATATTATTTTAATGGAATATCTTAAATATATATTCTTTTTTCAATAAATATGAAAAAAAAAATCTTCATTCATTTTTATAAAGTACTACTACCTTCCAATCTGTTGTAATTTTATTTACATCATTTCTCATATCTATTCTTTTGATGATAGAATTATTAATATATATAATGTTAAATAAAAATTTATCATCATTTAAATTTAATGTATTATGTATTTTCTTAAATTTCCATTCACTGAAAAAAGATATCATCATTCTTATATATGTGTTTATTACCACCTTCATGAAGTGATGTAAATTGTTTTTTATCACCATATCTCATATATGGTTAATATAAGTATATTTCAATGAATAATATTTACCTTCATTCCATCATGATCGTTGAATAATGTAAACGTTACTCATGTGTATGTACGATCTGTCGCCACTATGATGGAACCATTGTTCAATGTTCAAATATATCCTTAACAGATTGTTTTAAAATAAAAAAAGATATATTAAATTGATATTTATATCATCAAAATTATTATTATTTATATTATTTTTAATTTTATGTTTTTACTATGGTCATCCTACTGACTTTACCTTGGACATACGAATAGAATATAAACAAAATTTATGAAGTGAACATTATTGATTAAGTTAATAAATATAAAAAGTTAATAAATAAAATATAATGACTAATAAAATTGGCAAATGTTCTTCATCACATAAATAATTAACATGATTTTCTTATTTTGGAGGATTTAGTGCATACATGATGAATTAAACTTGAGGTAATGAATTTAACCCCAATATCCCTTCATTGAGGTATATTTTAATGTTATTCAATAAAAATCTTTTCATGGTGTCTATTCTGACCATTTAACATATTATATCCTGATTAATTTATAATTTCTTATATTTTAAGATACAATTCATATTAATTCATGCTAGTGGATTTTATTTTAATGTTACCAAATCTGTAATGGCTTTATGTTGCAATCTCATTTCTTTAGAGATTTATTGTGTTCAACGTCCCATTGGGGTGATCATATATAACTATTTTCCTAAACCACATATCTTTTATTATACTCTGTTCATGAATGTATTTTAGATTTTTGGTATTCATTTCCTCCCTTATTTAATAATGAATGATTAAGAAATTAGTTTGTAAGTGATACCAATATTGTATCATCTTGAAGATCTACAATATTTAACTTCAATATCTAAATTTTCCTTAGAATAATTTAGATAATTTTTTTCTATTATCCATCGATTGAGTAAATATATTTTTACCCAAGTATGACATTTCAAAAATATGTTTACAATGAATTATTCTATAATTTTCTAATCAGGATTTTTTTTTAAAATTTTAATAAAAGTTTGAAAGGACTTTTTTCTTTTAACTTATACGACCTGAACATTATTTCCCACCACCATAACCAATCAATGATTTGAAAATTATATTACAGTGTTCCATTATATTTCCTAAGAAATTGTTTTATATAATATTATATAAATTTTTATATTTTTGAGAATTCATTTTAATTTGAAAAGTGTATTTTCATGAAGAAATATTACATGTGATTATTTAAAGTCATTTTCATATAAAAATAAATCATTTTATGATATATAATATTTCATAATTATATATATATATATATTAATCATAGATATATAATTATATCATCCTACCACAATTTAATTGGGAAATACATTCCTTATAATCATTTATCTAATGCATTCTATTGGAAATCTGTTATGATTCTGATATGGGAAAAGATTATGTAACCCATTTTCATTCCAGGGGTAATTACTATATTTACAACATATTATTGATTTCATTATTGTGGAACACATAATCCAGAACATATTATTATGGATGTATCCATATAGAGTTCTAATTCAGTTGGTAAATCTTTTGTTTAATGATACATTATGAATGTGATAATGGATTAAACCTCTTCAATTATGGACATTTTTTCACCTTGTGATATCGTCTATGAAATTATACTTGACTCATGTTTAGGTCATATTATATGTTTCCACCATGTTATGTATTTTTTATGAACTTATGATACCTTCTTATTTATGTTATACTTACAGGTGATTAATCATATCCATTCTCTTTTATGATATCATGAAAATCCTTTTACTCACACATTATGTTTCCCTATCATTTTTATTCCCTTCCAAGGATTTTTAGCTCAACCATTATATATATATATATATATATATATATATTCCATTGGATATCCTATAATTTTTATGAGCTTAAATAAATTTATGTTCTTAATAAGGATAAAACAATTGTTATATTATTTTTTTCCTTTGATGTTTTATGTACCTAGTCTTCTAGAGACACTAGGCCTCATGATCCTTAACCTTTATTAAAGGGTATTTATATTAAAAACCATGAAATTATATGTTTAAAAGTATTGGTCATATATATTTACTGTCATATGATATATTTAGTCACCATTTGGAGATTAGGACTTTGAGAACCTTGTTGAAAAATATACATAAATTTTATGTATATGATATCTTCCTAAATTTTTTTGAAAAGAAGATATTTTTTGGTTTTCATATAAATAATTCTATTTATGAATACTATAACTTGACTAGTTTTTGGAAAAAATCCATCTATGAGTAATAATACTAAAAATAGTTTGACACATATATCCCAACCATCGTTTAGATGCATGGTGCATGGATCCTTTCTACACACATGGTTTGATACTCCTAGAGGATATTTTTTGGTCAATTTAAATTCTCTCTAGAAAACATCTTATGGAATTAGAGAAAAGAATATATGGATACCTATAATATTCCTTTAAAATATGTGATAATACTAAAGTCAGTTGAGTAATAAGTCTAACTTCAATCATAATTATAATGGATTATTCCAAAATTTTGAGGTTTTACATGATTGGAATATAAGATGATTACTGATATTTTTGGAACAAATTTATGGTAATAATACTCATTGGTTTAATTGATTTTTTAGTAACATGATGCATAATTATTTTATATATTCTTGGAAATTATTATAAAGGTATTGACAGCTTTTAGGGTAAGTTTGATCCTTAATGATAAAGTAATAATATTAAATTAAGATTATTTTATTTCATTGAAAAATAAGTTTTATAAAATACCATATTGTTGACAGATTATTTTATGGTTAATTTTATTTTGAGGATAGAAATCATATTTTTTTGGAACATTATAATAAATATATTAATAATGTTTTAGAAAAAAATATGGTATGCTGTGTGAAAAGTTCTCATTTCAAGAAAGGATGTGGGGCTTAAACATAGAATCAACGTGAGGAAAGGGTGCATCGACTAAAAAACGCCTTTGTGATATCCTAGTTAGTTTGAAATTGTTTAACATAAACCATTTGGTCATTAAATATGATGATGATTTTGGGAAACATATTGTAGGATCAAATATTTTTCTTTTTTTAGGAATTTGAAGTGATTAATGATATTTTCTGAAATGATTCATTGGGTTGATGTATATATAACCCTTTTGTATAACATGTTATTTAGAATAACATATTACTTAAACATTTTTTTTGAAATTTTCATGTTATCTGGGAAGCCTGGTTATTTATTTTTAGAATGATATAGGTTGAACATTGGTTATAGAGATTAATATAAAGGTTTATACATTTTGTATATTATTTTAACTTATAGAAACCAATTTAGTTTTTTTAATATTTAAATATATGATAAATAGATTTATATCTTTTTTTGGGTTATTTTATATATAGGGAGTTTATTTTAGTTCTTTAGGAATGAAAAATTCATCTTGAATATACATCATTTTGAGAAAGAAATGGTATTGTTGTTAAAATTAATAAAAGTATGAAACAATACATAAATAGTAATTAGAGTTTTGTATGTTATTAGTCTAGATAGTATGTAATTATTAATATATAGGGAAATGAAATTTGAATTTTTTTTTATCATATTACATTCATTTCTGATGCATCGATGTTCATTTTGATACCACCAGTATTTTGGTCATTAACATTTTCATGATCATTAATTTTCTTATGAAAAATGATATTTTTCACCATATATTTTTATTTATGAATTACTATTATCTTCCATGTTCATATTTTCACTTCAAACCAATTTTTTCCTACATATAGAATTAGTTATGTGTTATTTCAGTTGACCATAGTTTTTTAAATTCTCTCTTATCAAGAGGATGTTTTGTTTACCCCCTTTAGGATGAGGGGTTTCAAACAAGGTATTCTCAAATGTAATACCATTGATTTATGAGATCATTTTCAAATTAATAGGATTATACTTTTTTAAGGGGGTTAGAATCTAACACCATGAGATTTTTGGAAAAATAAAACTATGTTTTATACCATATAGATCATGCAACACTGTTCTTAAACGATCTATGTTTATATATATATAATTATTTTAGTATACATATTAAATTTCAAGGTATTAAAAGGATTAAAAATATTTATGATATATATATGCATAAAATTATAATAATATATATAAATTTATTGATAAAATTTTAGTAAATAAAAAATCTATATTTTGAAGAGAAATTTTATTCTTCAAAAAATATTTTTCCTTCAATTTTTTTTTATTTTATTTCACTAAAAAATATATTCAATTTTTTTTAACATTTAGATATTTTATTTCATAAAATTATATTATTAATTATTTATAATTATATCAAAATTAACTAAATGTAATTTTTTTTGATTCTTCTTAAAATATTTATTTTTATTGAGTGGTAAAAAATAACTACTTTTCTATAACAACCATTTATTTTAATTAAATAATAAAATTTTAATGTTAAATTATATTTTTATTTTTTAATAAATTGGTATATGGAATGATTTATTTATAATAATCTAATTTGAATTATAAATTTTCATGATTTTGGTATACATTTATTTTTATGCATAAATAGAGAGTTTTCTTCAAGATGTGTCATTTATAATTAATTAAAATAACACATAATAAAGAAATATAAAAAATATATTTATATTTAACATGTATATTTATTTTAATTTAAATTCATTTTAGGATAATTAATATTCATGTAGTTTATGTGAGCTGTTCTTATACTTGAAAAATGAATTTTTTTATATAAACTATTTTTAAAATCATTTATGGGTTTCTTGAAAAATAAGAAATTTCCATTTCTGTGAATTGAATTTTATAAATTTCATTACATATTTTGAATCATAAAAATTAATATTAATTAATAATGTAAAAATATATTTTTTATAATTATTTGTTAAAATAGTAAGAATTATTTTACACAATTATGGTTTAAACGCGTTTTTTCACAATAAATGAAGTTTTTAAAAAATTAATGTTGCATACACATATGATTTTTATTTTATAAATTGGAGATAATATTTAAAAAACTGTGTCTAATTTATCTAATTACTCTCAATTTTTTGGCTTAAATGATACATTACCTCTGTAAAAATCTTGTTAGTGTGGTTAAAAATATAATAATAAAAGTGAGTAACCATAAACGTAAGTGGAAAAAATTTTATTTTTAGTGGATAAGATTCATATACACCTTATAATCCGTATAATCAATGATTTCTAAACATAGGAGACACTTTTCATGAGAGTTAATTCACATTATTGATCTTTTTTGGTATTTACAAGAAGGAAACTCCTGTTATCTTATAAAATTGAATCTTCTTCCTATTTTATTCACACATAAAAAGCCTTTAGCTTGGTACAAGAACTTCTTAAATACCTTAATTATTTCCGTCAAAATTTATATGAATAAGGTTTCAATTATAAAACTATACAAGAAAAGATTTTGGTGTAATCATAATGAGGAAGTTTGAAGGAGAGGTATCGTTCTTAACATAGCGTTTTGTTTTATTTCTTCTTAAATCTCATTAAAATATTATTCAACCATGATTATATAATATAATAATTATTTATAAAATACTAATATGATAATATGTTAATTTCACAAAATAAATCCACATCCTCTTACAACAAATGTGAAATAAAACCATCATTTGTGGGTAAGACGGACTACCACCTCATGAACTAATGTAATTTGTTTTCAATTGTCACCTCTCATGGATATTTGGGATGATGTATTTAAAATATATATATATATATATATTATAATTATGTATTATTTATAATTATTTGAAATTAGTTTATAATATATATTTGTACATTTCCATTCATTTAAAATGAAATCATCGTTCATGGGTACGAGTGGATTACCACCTCCACAAACCGATGTCATAAATTTTCAATCAGCAAATAACATGGATGATATATATAAGTGTATATTATGAAGTAATATGTTATTAGTGACATAATTTTAATTTTTAAGATAAAATTACAATTAAATTCTTTTCCACAGGATTTCTCTAAAAATAGAAAAGTTATTCATCTGTACGTATAACCTGCTATCTCCACCAGTGTAACATAGTTAATTTTTCATTAAAATATTTATTTTTTCATAAAAATATTTAATTTTTGGTTTAAAATTAACAATTTATGCATAAAACTAATATTTATTTCATGATTATTATTTTGGGTATGATGTATCAAAGAATTATTTTACTATAGCCAACCTACCGAAACCATTTTGTATATATGACAAAATATCTTCAAAACACCTGATGAAAACATAATTTATTACATAAATAAATATAAAATTGAAATAAATAAAACTACATGAATAATAAAATTAAATTTTTTAAGATAATAAATAATTAACATAATTTTATTCTTTTTGAAAATTAAGTACGTAAAAGATGAGTCAAACATCAGTTAAGGAATTTCATCTCAATTTCCATTCATTAAGGCATATTTTAATGTTATGATCCAACTTTATGTTAAATAGTGTATATGTTAATGATTTTTAATATTATATCGTGAATCCTTAATAATTAAACCTATTTTATACTACAATTTATTTTCATTTATCCAAGTGGATTTGATTCAACGGTTAAAAATATGACAAAGGCTTTATGTTACAATCTCGTTTATTCTGAGAGTGGTTATGTTCAAATTTACTTTATTCGAAAAAGAATAAAAATATTTCCATTAACCAAATATATTTTATTCAACTCCAATAGTGAGTTTAGTTTAAATGAATATTTTTTATTTTCCCCCTTATTTAATCATCAAACAATAATAATGTTGTTTGAAAGTGAAACTGATATTGTGTCTTATTTTAGAATGGGAATATTTCCCTTCCATGTCAATATATTACATAAAATATTTTTTAGAATTTTTTTAATATAATCAAATGATTTATTAAATTCTTTTTTACTAGTGTTTGAATTTTTTCAAAGTGTTTTATATTCAATATTTCTGTAATTTTCTAATGATGCAACTTTTTGACTTTTTTACAACAGTGTGAAAGGAATGTTTTATTTTAATGTATATGGTTTCAATGGAATTCACATCCTCAAAAAAAAATTATTTGAATCATCCATTACAAGATTCCATGATTATTTTCAATGAAAATACATTATATAATATTTTTTATATTTTTTTAAATTTTTTGATGTGATTTCAAAGTGAAAGGATATTTTCCTTAATAAATATTCCATGTGATTGTTAAAAGAACTTTTTATCGATGATGAGGCAATTTAATGTTATGGAATGTTTCTAAATTATATATATATTTCTTTTACATATATAAATAGCTTATCATCCCTTCCATGGATGGGGTACTAATTTCATTATGAGAATTTCTAAGCATCCTTCTGTAAGAAATCACTTTGGAATATGATACATGACAAGATTATGAAACCCATTTTATTTCCATGGGTAATTATTATGTTCACCCATGATGATTGATTTCGTTTTATGGAATAGATAATCATGAACATGTTATAATGTTTACACAAAAATACTACTTTAGTTAATTGTGTATTTTTTACCATTATATGATATGTATGGGTTTAGTGAGTAAACCCAATCCATTATGGGTATTTTTCCACCATTTGATATTTTTTAGGACGTTAGCCTTGACTCGTGCTTATTTATTGTCATATCATTCCACCACATACACTATGTTTCTATAAACATATGATAATTTTTTTTGATTCCATGTTATTACTCACAAGACGTCACTTTTAGGATATCATGTCATACATCATTACCACATGAAATGTTTCCTTTGTTTATTACCTTACTAGGTTTTTATCTTGGACGTTTCTTTTAATTATTCTATAGGTTATCTTATGACACATTAGGATCTCAATGAAATGTATGATCTCTCCAAAGAGAATAAAATTAAATATGTTTTTTTTTATTTTTTTTATGATTTATGAACCAAGACATTCAAACACACTATGAATCATGAAATATATTTTTAATTGATGGATATTTATGTAAACAATTTTTCAATGATATATGTAAAAGAATTGGGTTGATATATTGACTAGTTTCTTGGATCCTATAAATTATTAATAAAGATAAGTGAACTTTACCCCTCATAAGGGAGAAGATTATTTCTTCATGGAATAATGGGGTTTAGGAATAGGAAGAGTGTAACTATATATAATAATTTAGAGCTATATAAAAAAAGTGGTGAGTATGTTTTTTACAGATGAAGATGAATCATTTTTGTACTCTATTTTTCTCATAATGGATGTTTATCTTGACTTTTTTTCCAATGTATTATTAAATATTCATCCTCATTTGGAAATTGAGTTTGGAATGGAACTCATAACTGGTTCAAAATCTATATCGATTCCCCCCAAAACAAATGGAATTGACTGATTTGAATGACCTAAAACTATTAACAATATTTTTTTATGAGAAGATATATATTTGACCAAGCACTTATCCTTAGGTTTTCCCCAGTTTTTTTTCTAAGAATATCGGTGGTATCCTTTATATTTTTCTAGATTAATGAAATATTAATCAAGTCGAGGTAAAGAATGGATATAAATAACCATGTTTTATGACTAGTTTGATCAATTTAGGGGAGCTTAGTGGTCCTTTATGTTCAGAATGCCTTATAGATATCTCAGAAATTGTTCCAAGGATAATGATATGTGTTATAAATAGTTTAAGATTATATATGGGGTATAATAATGTCAATTTATTCCCTTTGAGATGAAACATTCTCCATAATTGTTCACGTCACCCATGAATTGGATCAGTCACTAATACATAAACACTTTTTTTATTTAATTCATTAATGATATTTAGATATGTTTGAAAAAATAAGAGTTTTATGCTAGACACATTGAGATCATGTTGAGTATTGTTTGATCACATAAGATTTAAGCCAATATTTTAAAGTGTTTGTTCTAGATCCAATGTATACATTTCAAGGGATAATTAATTTTAACATGGGAATCACTGTTGATAGAGAGAAGGTATATGTAGTTAAGTATTGGGAATGACCTAGGAATGTGTACGAGATTTTGAGATTACCTTGTTTGGTGGAACAATATAGAAGGTTCATACAATGATTATTTTGTTTGTTATCACCTATGATTAATACTACCAAAAAGGGAGATAATTTTGAATATATATACCCATACAAAGGAGATATCCAAGATATAAATTTAAGGTTGAAATTTTCTCCAATTTTTTCCTGATAGTAGGATATGTTTTGATGAGTTATTAAATTATTAATCTATTGTATTAGGATCTATTTTGATGTATAAATATCAGGTTATCACCTATGAGTTTTATTATCTCTGACCCCATGAGTGAAAATACACTACTCATGATCTTGTGTTAGATGTGGTGGTTCATGCATTTAAATTTTAGTGAAACTATGTTTTTTGGGAGATATTTGTCATTTATATAGACCAAAAGTGCTTACAGTATATATTCTATTAAAGAGACTTGGAAATTCAATATATGATTTGGATATGTACCTTAAAAATATTTATTTTCATATGTGTTATGTTCATTGAAAATTTATTGTTTTTATAGATTCTTTTACTAAGAAGGCATAATATCTATGAGAGAGGTCATCAGAAGATGAGTGTAATTTGGTGATCTTGTTAGTGGGTTGGTAAATGGGTCTATATGAGGAACCAAGTGTGGTGAATGAAAATCTATTAAGTCATCACTTCTACCTCAGTGGACCAAGTTAAATATATCCAAGAGACTTCTCCTAAATGATTAGAAATAACATAATTATTGGTGTGGAATGACCATGTTTTTAGATGGGTGTTATTAGTGAATGATTTTATTTTGTTCATGAAAGGTCAATGGTCCCTACATCAATGAGAGAATATTTGAAAAGAGAATCTCATGAGTTATAGTGGGTATTTCACACATGATCCACAAAGATATACCTTGATATCATATAACATTTCTGGATGCTGGGTATGAAGAGGTTTATTATAGGTTTGGTCTCTCATTGTCTGACCTATAAAAGGATTAAGTTTAAGAATCTGTCACCTGGTGTATGTCTTTATCCTCTTCTGATGTCTATGTGGAAGTAGGATGATGTGATGAAGGACTCTATTATGGAGTTACCTAGGAACAAAAGGAGGTCAAGACACTATATGAGTTTATGTTGATAAATGGCGATAATGGAATATTTCATGTCCATATGAGAGACTAATTTAAAGGATGAGTTAGAAATTATCTATCTATGAGAGATAGTGAATCTATAAGGAATTTATATGAGGGAAGTATCTAACTAAGATTCACATTCCAGGTTGCAATTCTAAAACATAGTGTATAAAGAAATACGGACTCGATGTCAAGTACGACATGTCATCCAATGACTAATGGAAAATTCAATGGGAAGATCCAAATTCTAGTAGATATGCCTATGTTGTGGATTATTAATTTCATAAGATCTTCAGATGACCATCCAGACATGTTAGATTTTACATATAATAAAGGTTTATATTATTTGATTAAGATGGATTTGTTTGAGGATCTCTATTGTAAAAACATTCATTAATCTCTGTGTTAGGATTATGTGGGTGAGTCACCAGTGTTTGGGATGAGTTTCATATTGGATAACTCAAATTTGGTGTAATTAATTTACAATTGGATTATAAAAACCTAGAGAAGGATTTTTTTATTCTGAATGGTGGAAATGAATCTTGTATTTCTCTATGGGGTATTATGTTTTCTTTCAAGAATCTCATTGGTTTGAAAATTATAGATTTATGGAATAAAAATTATTGGTGTTGTGAATTGTGTGACCGTTCAAGATCAGAAAACAAATTATGATAATGGTTTAATGACAACATATTACTATAAAATATTTATGTACACGCATTAGGTTCTTATTTTAACAAATTTTGAGGCTTGTGTCTGATTATGTGCTTGTGATGGAAAATAAGGATATTGAGTTGGAATAAAATCCATTATTTTTTGAGTGACTAAATAATATTGTATAGTAGAGATAGAAAGTCTAATAATGGAATGTGGAACCAGTTATTTTATTTTTTTGGTTGCATGGGTCAATCAAGGAGGAAACTATGTAGAAATAGTGAAATTTTTAGGCTCAATGACTTGTGTTATTTGAGAATAACTCAAGAAAAACTTATGAAGGTTCATATTTTGTTTGATAGGGATTATTGTGACAACATTGAATGTCAAGGTATTATATATTATTATTTTTTCCAATATTTATAGGAATTTTTCCTAATGAGGAGGTCTATTTGTGTTTTTTATGATCAACTAATGGAATTACAAGAAGAAGAATTCTGGACCAACAATATAGAAGCTATTGGAGAGTTATTGGCTAGATTGTCAAGCACCACCACCTAGCTTGTTGAATGACTGAAGGATTTGTACCTATACAAATCCAAATGAATATATGGTGAAAATACTCTAGAAATTTAATCGTAGGGAAAATATCCCTAGCCTTTACCTAGACCTACAATGTAGGTGGCAGTTATCCACCAGTTATTTGGGGGCCCCATGCGGCTTTTTAAGTAGGGGACACCCGATTTTTTCTCTCCATAGCCCCTATTTGATATAACCTTCACATAGATCAACCCTATTTAATACCTAAAACATGGATATGATTCATTATGGTGAATTTGGATACATTCCCCTTATCTATTCACCATTTGATGATCTTATAGATCCAGTGGGTTCCATATCATGTGTCTAAGATGATCTATTGAAAACCACTTATTTTTATTTGGATGAATCATTTATATGGTTTGTTTTGTCAATATATATGTTTTATTATATGTTTTGATAGTTAATTATTTTATCATTGAATAATTAGTGTCCATATGTGCTAAGGATCACATTCCCTCTATGTTACGTATATATATCCATTACAAATAATGGTTCTCATTGGGGATCATTAGTTCATAGTCATGAATCAGATAGAAATTTATGCTGTTGGTAATTGATACTATTGAGGTAGAATGTAATTATGATTTTATGGTCTTTACATATTATTTTTATGAAAATATATTCCTTTTAGTGTGTGTGGTATATGAGACCATGCTTGATACGACATACCTTTTTCTTTCTATGTTTGTAATGTATGTGGATGTTAGCATTTGTTGTTGAAACCCTAATTTCTCTAGTTCTTAAAAAATGATTGGATAAACCTTTATGAATAAAATAATACCATTGTGGGGTATCATGAATGATATGATAGATTATTTTTGAGGTTGATTGTTGAAGGATAGACATAAGGTCATGGTGGACTTGAGGTCTGACATGGTATTGGGCTGTAGGGAATGAAAACCTTGTGGATAAACCTTAGAATGTTGGTAGGGAATGCTAGTATTGTAACCTGAATTATGACATGATGGTGTTGTGGTATATTATGATAATTATATAATCTTTGTGACCTATTATTAGGTCTATTCAGGCATATGTAACTTCTATTCTGGCATAGAGTGGAATCAGGTAGAGTTAGGGTTTGTGGAAGCCTCGTTAGTGTATGATGACTCGTAACATGAGTGTTTATTTAAGAATTTTCTTCTTTGTATTTTAAAAATATTATATATATTTTAAATTATGTCATGTAAAAAATAGTGTTTTCCAACTACTTTTACACTCAAACCTTTCATTGGAATATGGATGGATGTGCAGATTATATGGTTAGGGATCTAGCTATGGGAAAGGGCCCTATATCCGGCAACTAAAAAGATAGATTTTGGAGGATATATGATATTTTTCGATGGAATTCAATCTATTTATATAGTGTATTTAATTTATTTATTTCTACTATAATAAATATTATGAACCACCAGATTGGGGGTCCTTTAGTTTATATTTTTTTAATTTACTACCATTTGTTACATCATGATTTTATTATTTTAGTTTTACCTGTGAAATTGTTTGGTAATTTTTATATATTTTAATATGTTTATAATGTATATATATTGTTACTGATGGAATAATATTCCCATGAAATAATTAATATTATCATTTCTAGTTGGAGACCACTTGTGTATCATGAGGCACACATGAGATCACATTACACTCCATCACATACTTAATGATTTAGGTTGGGGTTGTAAAAATGTCATTATAAGTGTCAGAAATATCCCACCAACATAACCTTTGCACTCACATAAATATAACAATCACCCATATAATAGTTGATAGGTATATATGGGGATATATATAGAAATCATAGAGTATTGTCATTTAATTTTTCCATAAATTGAATATACCAATCCATCCTTAAGATAAAATTATATACCTTCATATAAAGTAACAAAAAGCCTCCTGAGATTTCTTATTTTGTAATCATGATTTATTATGTTAGATAACTAAATACATTATCTTATAATTAACTAACTGAGTATGAATTCAAACTGAATGTGGAATTAATTGCATAAGAAACCATCATCAATCAACCAAATATTTATGTTTTTACAGAAAATGAAAACAAAAAATGTAATGGTTGAATATTATTTTCTAGATGTTTCAGATAAGGAGTGGTGGGAAGAAATATTTATTGGAAGGAAGGAAAAAAATATCAATTTGAATGTATCTTATAAGATTTTTATTGAGAAATAATTCCCATATGAGTAAATAAATTATATAAATTTTGAGATCTCCTAGACCTATAGTACAAGAACATGTACTTTATAAAGTACGTATAAAAACATTTAGAGCTTAAAAAGTGATTGTTGAATATAGTGATGAATAAAAGGATAAGGGTATATAGATATGAGATATGTAAATAACAATAAATTTATTCATGGATTATTATACTAAAGGATATTAACTATGATGTGGTGGTTCGTATCTAAGATCTAGTGGAGGAAGATATATCAGACTCGTTAATTACTAGTTATTTTCATCTTTTTTAGGAGGAGGTAGAAAATTTGTTAATAAGACATAAGAGGCATTGTAAGGACATGCTAGAAATAGAATAAGGAATCTCATTAGGTTTTAAATGGGAAGTAATCACTTTTTAATCAAGTATAAGAGTGGTAAACATGAAGTCTAGATATCAGAATCCTACCTCCATTAATTATTAATATAGAAAGTTGTTTTACCATAAAATGTTTTTAATAATTTATCATGTGCAATTGGTGATGGGAAATCCAATAAAGTTATATAATCAATGATGTTGGTGGATATAATAACATAGGTTATCATTGGGATTTATTCCAGAGTGGGAAGGCCTATGAAAACGTGAAAAATATGCTTTAATTCCAAAACCCGATCTAGGGTTCCACATAGTATCATGTACATCCCCTGATCACTAGAGCCTACTTATAATTATTGATGTATAATATAATACATGGACAATTATTTTCCCTAAAAGTTATAACAAAATTCAATTCATGTCATTGTAAAAAAATTTGGGAAAAATGATTAAAATGATTTAAATAGTGGAAAGTTATATGATTTAAAAAATAACCACAAAACCAATGTATGAAATAAAATTGACAAGAAGGAATGAAACATTAAAAAATTTCATAACAACTAAGTCACCAAATCCTATTACATATCACCAAACTGGCTCAATTATTCACAATTAGTAAAAAAATGATATCTTCTTTTACATACATCACATCTAAATATGTCACCATATAAACTAAAGTAAAAATATAATTATTAGTGTATAATTGATTGTATTTCCATTATTAAACCTCGAATATTCCATTAATAAGTAACATTAAAATTAAATATCATTAAAAAATAATGAATAATTAAAAATTCAGCCAAAAAATTTAACTTATGGGAATTCTTCAAAAACCAAACACTCTTTTACAAAAAATTGTATAATATTTAGAAAATATAGAATCTATGAATATTTATAACTCATTCCAAATTTTTTTATTTTTCCTTAAAAATTATTATATCAAAAACACTACTTTATCAATTCAATAAAAAATCATCATTCTCAAGATAATGAAAAATTTTTATTTTCAATAATTTGAAGGAAAATCACCATTTTCCCCTAAAAATGAAATTCCCCTTACTAAATAAATGTTGATAATAATCAAATGGAAAATACATTTTTTACATATTTACATTACAACCTTTCTTTACTAACATATGAATCCCCATTCATTTGTGAAAAACTAAAATCATAGTGATTGTAAAAATTCATTCTTGGTTATCCCAACCAATTATTTTGAAAATGAACACTACATAAGTTATGAAATCCCCATAAATGACACATAATTGAAAAAAAGGCCACAAAAAACATATTTATAATACATGATCACACCACATTTAACAAATTCAAAAAATATCACAAATAAAAAAATCACATTCTCTGGTACGTACATGAAAATTATTATTTAGAAATATTTCAAATTATTTTCAAAAGAGGTCATTATCGCAAATACCAGTAATTTTTTCAATAAAAGACACAATTTTATAAAGACTACAAATAAATAATGAAAATAATTTTAAAAAATATTATTTAGTAAAAAAAATATGAAATGAGGAAAGAAGTTTTTAATTTTTAATTTTATTAAAAAAATGGATGTGTATCTCTATTTTTTGGTAAATCCTATATATTTTAAAAATAATTATTTTCACAAATAGTTGCAATTTAAGATTGAATATAAAATATTAATCATAGAAAAGTCACAGTAAACCGAAAATGATTAGTAAATTTTCCAATCCCATGAAATTTAATAGAGCTAACCTCCATGTCATGTCATTATTGAAAATTATCTGAATCCATGTTCAAAAATCATAATAATGGGATGAATAAAAATATCTACCAAGATGATTGATAATAATGAATCCATGAACATTAATTCAATGATCCAACAACCATGTGTCTATATTTGAGTGGGATAATAAGATAAAATTGGAGGTATTATTTATGTACGGGTCTTACATAAAAATTAAATGATAACATAATGGTCCACCATCATAATCAATTGAAGAGAGCCTGAGTATTTTCCAAAAACACCCTATATCATCTATGAAATTATCTCAAGAACATCCCCAATTGAATAGAGGTTTTTATAAAGTGGAAAGGGAGAAAATAAATCATGAAGAAAAATATATCCTCAAGAATATAAATAAAAATGAAACATGGAAATGTAAAATAAATTTATATAAAAACTAATAAAACAATCTAAACATCATAAGAAAACCTATTTTTTAAAACCAACACAAAACCAATATATATGAAAAATAGAATAGAAAAATTGCTAATATTATCATTGTGCATGATACATGAGCCAAAAAATCTTTATCCATAGCACCAATGTGGATCATTGACTCGTTATCTATGAATAACGACATTTTCTCTTTATTTACATCATGTCTAATCATATCTATATTTCTGTGAAACAACACATATAATAGGTAATTTAAAATGAAAATTATTTTTCTAATTAATCTTATATATTTCCATGTACAATTTATTTCAAAATTCAATATCAATAATAAATGGTAAATCAGATAATATTTTAAAGAAAAAAATTAATTTTATGAAAACATTCCAAAACCAACAATTTTTTAAAATAGAAATATCAATCCATTTGAAAATATTAAATAAAAGAAAAATTCCAATATACTCAAAAACAATATTTTCTCCATGAAAAATAATTTCCCCAAAACACCATTTTACCCAATTCCATGAAACACCCCAATTTCCCCTTGTTAATGAAAATTATCTATATTCCAAATTTTGAAGTAAATACTACATTTCTGCAAAATTAAATTCCATGGGATACGGAATTAATATGAATAACAAATCAAAGATCACCATTTTACATAATAAAATCACTAACAATAATTAACATTGAATAAATCCTTATCTATAAATAAAAAACTCACAAAATAGTTGGTGTCATATATTATCATTAATTTTACAAAAACATTCATACATTAACACATTCCCACCATTGGTCAGAATTGATATGAAAAAAGGGGGAGGATTTTCTTTTAAAAACATATTAGAAATTAAAAGAATAAAATTAAGTTGAAAGAATTAATTAGATAATAATATTTAAGAATAATAATGAAAATCATGATTAAAAGAGATTAAATAACAGAGATAGAATGTTAGAAATAAAAATAATGAACACAAGAGAGTTTGGTAATGATGTTCAGAAAACACCCATGAATGGTTCATGTAATGTCCCTGACCTGGGAGCCAATAAACTGGTGCTTTGAGATAGGTAGTTACATGTCATTAAGCATTCCTCCCCGTATGCTAGAGGTTTCCGACTAGCAGTAAGGGTCCAATTGGTCATATGGGGATACTATACTCTCAATACCAATGTAAGAAACAATATATAATAATTTAAATAGCGTAAACAAAAGTGATAAATACATAAGATGCATAAATAACCAAATCCAAAAATTGGGTATAACCATTAACAACAATAAATATGTCATGCCATGCTGTAGTGTCAAGTGGACAAAACCCAAAACAATGAAAATAGTAGAATACTCAAAAAGTTCAAGACTTCATGTCTGGAACCTCACCCAAACATATCCCATGTCCAACTCATCTCCCTAGCATAGGGAATTTTCCCTTTTCCTAACCTGCAAGCATGAAATCTGCTCAGGTACCTAATGGTAGCTCGAACAGTGTGTGAATATAACTCAGTAGGCCACCATCACCTGTGTCTACAAAATATCCAACAAGGTAGATACTACACGAAAATGATAAATAAATGCAAGTTATGTTAATCATTTCAATATTATATATTTATTTATGTCCCTTTAAGTTACCTTACTTATTAACCCTTGTTTATTACTAATACATTTCATTTATCATGTCACTCTTTCATGTGTTCAATGTATTAGGTGTGATCAACATTTTCAACATGTGGGAATTTAACAAGTCTTATCTCACTAGGCATCATTTTTCAATAATTACCAATATCCACACCTCGAAGCCTCAGTCTGGGTGGGATGAAACTATTAGAGGATTCGAACTCCATCCCCTTCCCTAACCCATGCTTTTTGTGGGGGAAGTAGAATCTCAGTCCAGCTCGACCTGTGGAGGTTGAACCTCAAGTCGGTACCCCACTCTACCAAACCATGTGCACATTTTTATTTATCATTCACCACAAAACCCATATCACAACAACATAGACAACATAATTTACAACATCAATATAATGTCATTAAATACGAAATTAAATGTCTCCTTAGTCCATTAACACATTAATTATTCTATTTACTTAACCCCTTTAGCCACATTCCTATTTTCCATGCCTATCTCCCTAAGCCTATTCTAGTATCATGATAATCCCTATGATTTTCCCATGTATCCTTTTAACCCATTTTCATTCCAATTAAACAAACTCTTAGTTAATTACCCAACCTATACGCTTTATTAAACACTTATTTCCCATCACATAAGCATATTAACATTTTTGTCATGGTCCCATTGTTTTCGCACAACGTCCTACACTTACTTAGATAGATCTCTGTCTGGGGAATATTAACACGCCCTCAAGTGTCCCTAATTTGGTTGAGTCATCCTACTTGCATCCTAATGGGATAAATAGGGGTTCAATTAACCATTTGGATCACATTACATCACATCATGCCAAAGGCACCGAGAACTCTTTCGAAAAGAGCAAGAATGAAAACCCTGCCTGAAAAAATCTAAAAAAACCCAAGGGATATAACTTATAGACCACCTCCCTTGAATCTGTTGATGAATACCCTCTCAAATAGGGCCTTATATCCGAATCCAACACACATTTGGAGCCTCGACCTAGATCTCACAGAAAAATAAAGGTTTGAGAGTTGTGAATGGAGATCGCCCAAAATACAAGACCTAAACCAGAAAAGAGAGTGGGAGAAGATCAAATACACTCAGATATTTGATTCGCATCCAACGGTACTCAAAACGACTAATAAAAAAAGGATATTGATCCTTGGGAGCTCTCAGTCTCGTTGGATCCTTCCTAGGTTTCCAAGGGAGGAGGAGAAGGAAAATCCTAAGCGAGATATAAAATCATGAAGTGGAATTATTGTAATTTTGTAATCGTTTCTAGGTCGCATGGTTTATTCACATGGTTTTCCAAACTGTGCGGAATCCAATGTCCAAAAATCCACCTCCTTCATGGTTTACTTTAGATGCCCGCACGATTATCACTAATCGTGCACAGACTGTGTGGCTAGCCCGTAAAACTACTTCCCACTTTTTATTGTCTTGAGCCCCTGTAACACCCATGATCATCCTTAATGGCATTGGAAGGAACTTAATTAACTAAAATAAAGGGCCTAAACTAAAACATTAGTAAAAAATACATTACAGAGAAATATGGTATCTTACAACCTCCCCACCTTATAACAGCTCGTCCCTAAGCCACTCTTCCTGAGCATCAATCAGATTCTAAAGAAAAGAGATTGGGCTATTGGACCCGCATATCAGATTCCTACTCCCATGATTCATCAAGAACATTTACTTGGTTCCATAGAACATGAACCAAGGGCACAACCTTTCCCCAAGAAATATTCTTGATGTGATCTAAATTTCGAACTGGGTGCTCCTCAAAGCACGAATCTGCCTCGAGCTCAACATCCCCACCATTTATCACATGATGTGGGTTAGGGTGATACGATTGGAGTTGTGAAATATGGAAAAAATTATGCATCCCAATATACCACTGTGGAAGATCCAATTGGTTAGCCACTGTTCCAATCCTCTCTACAATCTCAAATGGCCCCACATATCTAGGCACTAACTTGACATGTTTTCAAATTTGACAGTGAACCAACCTTGGTGACACAAGAAGAAACACAATATCACCCACTATGAACTCAAGTGGTATATGACATTGATGTACATATGAATTCTACCTACTCTGAGCTGTTACCATAAGATTTTGAATCAAGAGAACATTTCTGACGTCTCCTGTATAAGACACAGCCCTAACAACTCAGACTCTCCAGCCTCTAACCAAAAAAACAATGATCTAAATGTTCTCCCATTAAAGTGACCCAAAAGTTCTATCTGAACAGTATCATGAAAATTGTTTTTATAAGAAAACTCAACAAGAAACAATTTCTTTTCTCACAACCACCAAAATCCAGAACCCATGATCTCATCATGTCTTCTAATACCTGAATTTTATGATACGACTGCCTATTAGTCTACGGGTGGTAAGACATACTCAGAAACACTTGGGTACCAAGTGCCTTCTATAGTACCTTCCAGATGTGTGAGGTGAAATGGAAATCACGTTATGAAACTACGGTTCTCGACACACAATGAAATAGTACTATTTCCAAAACATACAACTCTCGTAACAGGTGAACTGCATAGGTCTCTTGAATCAGCAATAAATGGGACACTTTGGTCAGCTAATCTACCACCACCCAAATGGAATCATTCTTCTAAGGTGTCCTTAGAAGACCCACTATGAAGTCCATCATGACATCATTCCACTTCCACTCTGGAATATAAAATGATGGAAAAAACCCACCTAGGTGCTGATGTTTAGCCTTAACCCACTGACAAGAAAGGCATCATTCCATAAAACTCACCACTTCATTATTCATTACCAGCCACCAAAACTGCCTATGTAGGTCATAGTACATCTTAGTTAGACCCGGATGCACTGAACAGTTTGATGCGTGGACCTTGCGCATCAACTCTTCCTGTAAATCTTCTGAAACCACAACACGACCTTGAACATAAAAAACTCCCTTAGTGCTGAGGGTCTAACTAGAAGGTGACTCCACACCTTTATGTATTTCCTTCATAGAAAAAATCTATGGATCTACCAACGAACTCTCTATAACTTAGCTCAAAAGCACAGACTCAACTGCAATAGATGCAATGGACATCTACCTGTGCCCCTCCTGTACCACCAAATGCATCTATATAGACATGGTCATTATCACCCACTCTAAAATGGATTATTGAACTAATTGATTCTAAGTCTTTTGGCTCAGATAATCATCGACACTATTCCATATACCTGGAGTGTACAACAACAAAAAATAAAAAACTGCAGGTACTCGACCCACCGTCACTATAGATGATTCAAATCTCGCTCAGAGAAGATGCATTTGAGACTTTTATGGACATTAAACACTGTAATGGGTTCTCCCAAAAAATAATGCCTCCAACACATTAAGTCATTAACCAAAAAATATATCTCCCGATCATGAGTATGATAATTTCTTTCATGTGGCCTCAACTACCTCGACCCATAAGCCACAACCCGATCATCATGCATGAACACTGCGCCAAGTCTAACACGGGATGCATCGCAGAAAAAGGTCTACCTCTTACCAGGTTTGAGTAAGATCAAAGTTGGTGTAGTGGTCAACCTCTTCTTCAGTTACTAGAAATAATTCTCCCAAGACTATGACTAATCAAACATAACCTCCTTCTTGGTTAGGCATGTGAACGACACTACCAAATGAGAGAAATCTCTATAGACCTTTGGTAATAACTAGCCAAACCAATAAAACACATAATATCAAAGATGTTATTGGGAAACTTATAAGACACCACATCCTGTACCTTTTTTTGATCCACAGATATGCCTGAATATGATATGATATCTCTGAAAAATTTCACCTCATAAATACAGAACTGACATTTTGATAGCTTGGCATAATGCCTATGCTCTCTTAGTGTACCCAAGATGATTCCAATATGTTTTTCATGATCCTCATGAGTTATGGAGTACACCAAGATTTCATCAATGAAAACAACTACAAAATGATCCAAAATACGGGTTGAATATCCAGTTCATCAAGGTTATGAACATAGTTGGTGCATTGGTCAAAATAAATGGCATTACGAAGTATTTTTACAACCCGTAACTACCTCAAAAAGTCGTCTGGGGTTTGTCTGAAGGTATCACCCTCAACTGATGGAATCCCGATATCAAATAAATCTTGGAAAACACTGAGTCACCTCAGAGCTGATCAAACAAGTCCTCAATTCTTGGAAGAGGATATCTATTCTTAACTGTCAACTGGTTCAACTTATTATAATCGACACATAGCCTTAGTGATTTGTCCTCCTTCAAAGCAAACAATATAGGAGTTCCTAAGGTGATGTAATAGGATGTATTAACCCCTTAAAAATGAATTCCACTAACAAAACAGTCAGTTCTTGGAGATCTATTGGTGCCATTTAGTATGGTGGAATGGAAATTGGCTCCGCTCCTGGTGAAAATTTGATCAAAACTCAACATCTATCTCGGGTGGTAACCCTGAGCAGTCCTTAGGGACCACGTCCTAAAACTGGTCCATAACAAAAGGGAAGGCTGGATGTCCATTCTCCCCACAATGTATCCTAAGGCATGCCACTTGGGATGTGAGATCCCCCATCTAATGGTGTAGCGGCTCTACGTGGCCTGCTCGAGTATCCCACTCCCCACGAAGGGAATGAGTGATCCCATAGAGAGATGTGAATGTTACCCAACATCGGTAATAGTTTATATGGGCTTGATATAACACCAACCAATCCATTCCTAAGATTAGGTCAAAACATGACATCTCTAGGACAAATAGATCCCACAGGAAATGATACCCACCAACATCCAGAGCACAACTCTTACACTACCTGATGTCCTCGACTCGTTCCCCTAGGAAAGTATCAAGCGACATTACCCCACTTGTAGTCTCTACAGTTAATCCCAACACAACTAAAAACTATAATGAAATAAAGGAATGTGTAGAACCTGTATCAAATAAAGCATGAGAAAATGTGGAAGCTACAAGAATCGTACCACACACAGTAGACAGACCTTCCCCAACACCTTCAGGTGTAGCCTAAACTATATGGAGATAACCTGTCCGTTTACCCTAGGCTATAGCCTGAGTACCCTGCACTACACTGCTATGTTGTTAATGGTGATGTCCCAACAGAGTTCTATGTTCACTTCCCCTACCAGTACGACCCGTGGAGCTACAAATTCCTACTAGATTAGGGGAAACCACCCCTACCTACACTAGGAATCTACCTCTGACCTCCATCATTCCCCGACTATTGTGGGTTCCTACCAAATATCTGCCCATGTCCTAGACTGCCGCATGCTGGAAACTCAATCGGTGGGGGGGGGGGGGAAATTGGTCACGCTTATGCCCCAGACTACCACATACAAAAAATAATACCTGGTCACCACTCTGAGAATCCATACCCTCTACTGACAATTCTGTGTGCTTCCACCCTACTGGAAGTTTTCAAAGTGGCACTTCTTAATATTAGAATCCTGCCCACTTTCTCACCCAGTATGCAACATATGTTCGCTATCGGAAGATCCCTTCCTGTTTTCGTCTGAGATAAGGTCTTCATCCTCTACTTCATTTAACCATTTTGGATGAAATATATTCACATGAGTCCTAATATCGTTTCAAATCCCATACCGGAACCATTTTTCCAAATCTACCTCATCTCCTGCCAACATCGGAATGAAGCATCTCAAATCGGTGAAACAACTAGCATAGTTCATCACTGACATTATCACTTGATTCAACCTCATAAAATCTACAGCCTTCTCTCGCCTCATGTTTTCTGGGTAGAAGTGGTAATGAAAATTCTCCTAAAAATACTTCAACATCATTCTTTCAACCTACTATGTCTAAACCATAATGTCCCACCAACGTTTTTCCTACCCCTATGTATATACACCACTAACATGACTCTATTCTTGAGATAAGTATCTATATGGTCATGAATAGTTTGGATGGACTCTATCCAGAACTCTACTTCTTTAGGAACACCCTCTCTGGTAAAGGTCCGAAGGTGCTGCAGCTGAAACTCCCTCATAAGCTCAAACATGCTCGGTGTAACCCTCCCTAGGTTTATTTCTGTTAACTACATAAAATAAGAAAAGTTATCAAGAATCTAATCTTCCCTATCTCCTAGGACCACCATTTTTCATACTCCACTACTAGAAGAGCGTTGTCAACAACGTCTTCATGTCTCCCAACTGGCGCACGTCTTTGATGTGGAATTTCTTTAAATTGACAAACACATGGTGAAGAGTGAAGCTATATTTCTTTTATGAAAAGGAAGAGATATTGATAGGATTCTCACAAGTAATAACCAAACCAGTACTCATACACAAACCAAAAGATCTCACTGACAACCAGTTCACTACCCACATCCATCTTCTTATCTCTATAGTCAACACGATATCTAATTATCATGGTTACAAGGCTTATCTTTTACTCTCATTCAATCCATTTTTATATTCCAATTTACCCTTACAAAAAATTATTCCAATTTTACATCATTATCATGAACCATTTTATAATTACTACTCGACATTTAAACTTTTATCTTTTACTCATTCATAACTTCCTATTAGGCATTATTCGTTAAATTTAAGAGAAGATATGCATCCTAACCTTCACATCTCGCACACCCGTACCATGTGTGTGCCTTTAATGATGCATATAACCTTTCCATATACGTTCCTAGAATGATGCATGAATGCACAACATCATACCTTTCAAGCCACACGAGAAATATTTCAAATCTATAAAATCACTCAATGAGTGCATCACCCAATGGTGAAATATCATCAAATGTAACTACACACAATAAGAACAACAATCCCCTCCCAGGGTGACATAGGTTTCCCCCCATAATGGGTTAGCTACTCCTAAGAATGAGCTCATTAATAGGGCCTGAAACATTCCTAATCTCCAATATACCATCCCAAAATAGTATGAAAGTGAAAAGAAATCATCTGATGCCACATTGTAATGTACCCGAACCGAGATCCATGAAATCGGTTCTCTGATCTAGGCAGTTACATGGGCTCAAGCGTTCCTCCCTATACGCTAGAGGTTTCTAATTAGCAGCGAGGGTCCAATAGGTCAGGTGGGCAGACTATACCCTCAATACTATACTAATGCGCATCATATAACAATTTAAATAGTAGAAACAAAAGAGAACAATCAATAACATGCATATATAACCAAATCTCAAAACTGGGTAAAACCATAAACAATAATAAATATAACATACCACGTTATAGTGTCAAGTCAACTAAACCCAAAATAATGAAAATAGTAGAATCCAAAAAATTGTCCAGACTCCAAGTCTAGAACTTTACCCAAACATGTCCCATTTCCTCGTCATCTTCCTAAAATAGGGAAATTTTCCTTATCCAGAACATCTAGCATGGAATTTTCTCTTGTACACACTGGCGACCCAAATAGGGTGTGAGTATAACTCAGTAGTCCACCACCAATGATTTCTATCAAATATCTAGCAAGGCAGATAGTGCATGCAAATGATAAATAAAGGTATGTTAAGGTAATCAGTTCAATAGGCTATCTTTATTTATGTTCCTTTATGTTAACCAACCAATTAACCCATGTTTATTACCAATAAATTTCATTTATCATGTCACCCTTTCATGTATTTAATGGATTAGGCATGATCAATGTTTTCAATATGTGGAAATTTTACAAGTGCTATCTCAATAGGCATAATTTCAAAAAAATTCCAAATATCCTCACCTCAAAGCCTCAGTTATGGTGGAATGCAACCATTAGTGGAATAGAACACCATCCCCTTCCCTAACCCACAAATATAGGGTAGGAGCTAGAAACACATTCTAACTCAACCAGTGGTCATCGAACCTCAAGTTAGTACCCACTCTACCAAGCCAAGTGCACATGTTTATTTATCATTCACCAAAAAACCCATATCAGAAAAACATAACCAACCTCATTTACAACATCATAATAATCTAAATAAATGGGAATTTACAAATTTCCACTTTCAATTAACACATTCATTATTCATTTTACTTAACCCCTTTAGCCCCATTCCCATTTTCCATGCCTATCTCACTAAGAATATTCCAATATAAAGCTAATCCATAAAATTTTCCCATTTATCTTTTTAACCCTTTTTTGTTACAACCAAAATAACTCTTATGTAATTACCTACACCAAGGGTTTTACTAAGCACCAATATCACATAACTTAATCATATTTAAATTTTCATCATAGGTTATATGTTCTCACACAATAGATTACACTTACTTAGCTAGATCAAACTCTCTGGACTATCGACACACCCCTCAGGTGTCCCCAATTTGTTCTAGTCATCATCCTTTCATCCCATGGGGTTGAAGAGGGGTTTAATTAACCTATTAGGACCAATTAAATCACATCATTAAAAAATAAACAATAACTATTCAAAAGAGAGAAAGAATAAAAACCCTACATGCACACATCTACACAAAACCCAAGGGATATAACTTGTAGACAACCTACCTTGAATCTGTTTATGAAAGACCTCTCAAAAAAGGCCTTAGATCCTAATACAACACATCTTTAATTCTTGAACCTAGATATCAACAAAAAAAATATCTTTGGGATCTTCAAATAGAGATCTCCTAGAATACAAGACCTAAACTGGAAAATGAGAGAGGAAGAAGATTTGACTCACCTGGATCTTCAATTCATATCCAATGGAACTCCATACACCCAAGAATCAAAGGAGATTGATCCTTGGGAGATATTTCTCCCTTTGGTTTGTTCCTAGGGTTTTAAGGTCGGAGGAGGAAAATCCAGAGTGAGATATAAAATCATAGAGTGGAAATTTTGTAAATTTATAATGGTTTCTGGGCTGCACGGTTTACCCACACGGTTTTCCAAACCGTATGCAAACTGTGGAGATGCCACTTTCCAAAAATCCAACTCCTACACGGTTTAACTAGGCTTCCCTCATGGTTATCACTAACCATGCACAAACTATGCAGCTAGCCTAGAAAACTCATTTTCCCCTTTTTCTTGTCTGGAACCCTCAAAACACCCCAAGCATACTTAAGGACTTTGGAAGGTAGTTAATTTACTAAAATAAATAGTCTAAATGGAATCATATGAAAAAAATACCTTACAATGAAATCTAGGATGATACAATTTTTATATCTCCCCACCAAAGGATGATATAGGAATTATAATCCCTTGGCATCAATGGTAGACAAGAACCTAATTACAATAAAAATACATTGCTTTTAGAATCGAGAATGAAAACCCAATTTCACTTACATTAAATAAAATGATCACCTATACTATCACACTCAATGGTAGTGAGTAACAAATTCCTCACATTAATGGTAGTGAAAACCTATTCTCTAAAAAATGTTGTGTGAGCCTAATAATTTTTTTTGATCAAGAAGGAACCAAATGAAAATATATGTTTTCATTTGTGAAATCCCTTTGAAACACACACTCCAGTCTCTCTTTACAATGAATAAGAGAAGAAATAAAAGATATAGAGAGATATTGATAGAGTTAGGGAGAGAAAAATGTAGAAGTGAGATTGAATAAGACAAGACACAAGATATCTCTGGAAAAATAAAAAGGATAAAACAGGCTTTGTGAAATTGAACCATTACATTATAAGCACACAATAATGTGTATTTATATTACTTAGATGGTTCATGATAGTTATTAAGGATTTTTGGGTCAATTATAACCAGTAGTGGTCGAGGGAATGGGGAGGAATTCGAATAGATATTTGTTGTTCTGTCCAACGATCATTGGAAAACTAGTGGTACCTAGAGAAAGAGAAGGTTCTATTAAACTCCCAATAGATCTTTTGTGAAGCTAGGATAAAACTAATGTTATATCCTATCCCAACCATCCATATAGTGGTTCCGAAATGGGCAGTTTATAGTCTATATAGGTGGGGGAAATCCAAAATGATTCCCAAGAACCTTTTGAAATAACTTATTGGTCCAATAGCTACATTAAAAATTCCTAAAATAGAAACACTAAAATTCACAAAATACAAATATTAAAATCTCAATTTTTTCAGATCATTAAATTCTATCATAAAGAGTAATATGTACAACATTCTATCTCTTTCTTAAGATCACAAACACATAAGATATCAATTGTACAAAGATATACATGATGCATTTTTAGTGAATAAAATTAAATAAAATTAAAATAGTCCATGATGAAATTTAACCAATAATTTCAATATTTTTTATGATATTTAAAAATTTCTTTCAATATGTAATTCAAAATGATTTATATTAATAATTAGATTACAAATATTATCCCCATTTTTTATTTTCAAAAACATAGAATCACATGGTTTTCACAATTCAACCTCAAAATCAGTCAATTATCAAACTAATTTAATAAATTCCTCATACATTATAAATGATTACTCTTTCCCCTTAAATTATAATATAAATTATTATTTTCTCAAATCAATATATCTCTTTTAAACATAACCTATGGTAGTTTTTGATAGATATAATACCCTTACTGATATGAAATTTCACTCCCCTTATGAGATTATCAATATTATCAAAGAAAGGTGTCAGAGAAATGAAGTTAATGTACACAAAAGAAGGTGAGATCCAACCAAAATAAAGAAAAAATGGGAATACAAATTTCATAAACAATAATATTCTGTCAATGGTATTTAAATTTGAAAATAAATTTGAATTTCTTACAAATATTGAAAAAATTAACATATATAGAGAACTACAATATAAACATATGTTATTTTAAACATAAAAAATATATTTCATGAAATTTTAGTGAAAATATACCCATGATCATATTAAATGAAGAAAGAAAACATTGAAATATTAACATGAATTTATAGTGGGAATATCTAGGAACTGATTTAGATATAAAAAGAGAATTTTATTCACCTAAATTATATAATTAAAACGAATCGTAAATATTCATGAGAGAAAAAAATTCAATGAAATGGATCCCCTATTTCAAAAAAAATAATCTTAAAAATATAACACATGACACCCAAATATATTTAAATTTAATTTTTTAAAGTAATAATTTTGATTCAAATATTTAAGCTCCCACTCAATTGATAAATAATTTTGTATATACAATGGGTTTCAAATTTTTTTATTCAGGATGTAAATGAATATAATAGAGAAGAAGATAAAATTAACTAATATATTGAAACAAATAAATCAATTACATAATTATTTAAATAAAAGAGGTAGATGACTTAATTATCTCAATATTTAAATTAGATGCATGATTTAATAAAATAATTAAATCACGGTGAAAATAAATGGACCATATGAGTTAACGATTTATAATAGATAATAAAATTTAATGAAGCTCAACTGTGATGACAATTAATATTCATACAAGGATGAATGTTAAAATCTTAAAAAGTGATGACAATAATCATTCATATCCTAATAAAAGAAAAGAATCATATGAAATCCATTTTTAGCTCCCCAGTAATATATTAAAAGTATTTTCAAGAAAGGTAATTTAGATACGTAAAAAATGGAATAAGAGAGATTTAAATTTTAATTTCAAAATTAGATATAAAAAGTATTAAAAAAATTCAAACAAGAAATGAAATTATATTTTAAGAGTAAAAAAATTATATATATATAAATGAATAATGATTAAAATTTAGTGAATATCAAATAAATTTCAAGAATTATTAATAATATAAATTGATATATAGATTTCAAAAATCATGAAATTAATTTATAGAAATATGTTTCAAATAAATAAATTATGGAAAAATAAGATAGTTTCCCCCATAATAAAAACATTATTTCTATAAGGGGTATAAAAAATAAAAAATAAAATAGTTATGTAATTAAATTTTAAAAGGATTTAAAAATTTAATGATATTTAATATGTCACTATATATGTTTCTTGAGAAACTGCTATTTATATACAAAGTAACTCATTGCGAATTTCTCTTGAGACATGAATTCTACTAAATAGTCCACAAACAAGAGGTTATAGTTTCCAAATTTTGTACCCATAAATATTAGATCAAAATGATTTTGGAAACCATATTTTATTGGGATATGGATTTCCATAACAAATGTGAGGTTTTTTTGGAATGATATTTGAAGAGGGGTGGACCAATTTTGGTCTACCATACTTGGTATTTTTACAATGTTTTACCTAAATTTAGTGTCCAGTTTTTCTAACAAAAATTACAAAACCTATGTTTATCGATTCCTATTCAAAAAATTTAATAGTTGTGTATTGATAGGATATTTTATTATATCCATTGAAATAAATATTTGAGATATTACGTTTTTATCCTATAATTAAATTTAATTTTTTCTTCCATGGGTGATAATGGAAAGAGATTTTTATGATTATTATTATATTTTATAATTATTCAATTTTGGGTTTATCTTTTAGAACAACCCTTCTATGTTTAGCTTTATTCAAATTAGTCTGTAAACATTCATTGTATTCCAATATAATTTTTTAAATACTCTCTTTATATTTATTATTTTTAAAAATAATTTCATTGTTTCTTTCATTCCCTTCATTATGATTTGAATTTTCCTTTAAAAAAAGATATTAACCACATGAAACATGATTTTATTTCCTTTTAATATAATAGAATTTTATGATGACTTCAAAAAATAATTCAATAAGTTTTCCTATAAAATATTTTTTATCTCAAAAATTAATATGGATTGAGGAATTAGATGATATTAAAGAAAAAGAATCGGAATTTGGAGGGTTTACCTCATCCTACTTTATGAGACACACATCACGTGAATCAACTGATGTGGTTTGGAGTATGTGGACTCATCAATTTCCTTACATGTTTACCCATTGGATAACCTATTACATTTATTCTTATCCTATAAATTATTTTTGGACAAGGGTAAATCCATATTAGTGTGACCCTGTTTCTTGCAACTATAGCACTCCTACCTCCGATTCACATTTCTTGCTTCTCCTTTTTTCATTATAAGAGTATTTAATTCTTCCCATGAAAATGTATCAATTTTTTACCAAGCGTTCAAGATCAATATCAATCCTTGGTGAATCATCATCAATTTACTTAAATGAAATATTCCTCCTCTTTTCCTTTACCACTTCCTCTTCCTTCTGAACATTCATTTTAATTATAATATAATTGGTCTGGAGTGTCCCTATGTGATCTTCAACTGAGATATTCATGATATCCTTAGCTTCTAGACTTTCTATCACTTTGGGTGTCCAAAAATATTTTAATACAAAAAGGATCATTCTAACTATTATATATATTGAAATCACTTCAACTAAAGGCTTCCTTTTAATAAAAATATCAAAAAATTGGAAACAAATTTTACTAATATACTTGTTATGATTTATAGTAATTATTTAATAATTTTATCTATACAAATAATTCCATGTATCCTTAAATATATTTTTACCATATTGTATATATTATAATAAATTATAAATATAATGAGTGGTTTTTCAAAAATAAATTTATTTAAATTCATACAATCTAACTTGAAATGTCATAAATTCAAGAATTTTCCATCATTAATGAAAGAAATTATATCATTAAGGATCCATTTTTTATTATATTTAAGTGGTGGCTAAACCATGAAATACAGTTTTCCAAACAATATATCCTATGGTTCGAAGAAAAGTTTCTAATCACAGTTTTTAACCAACATATCATGATCCATCTATGAATGAAGCACTACCCATGGAGTTAAATTTTGTAGCACCTTGGTATTCCTTGGTAGAGGTCATATTTTCATTGATAGTTCCATAAAACCAATTCAGGTTTTGAAATCAAGGTTCCATACATTACCAATTATTAGATAGAGTTGATATGGTGGGGGGGGGGGTTGGGATATGATTACCTTTTAATGAAATCTTAGAAATAAAAACTAAATGAGTTGAAATTGAAATAATTGAATAAATAATAAGAGATATGAATAAGAGTGCGAAATATGATAGAACGCGATTGAATTAAATTATTATAAAATTAGGAAAAAAATTACATAATTTATTTTTATAATAACGTTCAAAAATGACCCCCAAAAGGTCATTGGGGGATTTATAATCCCATAGCTTCAACAGTATCCTAGAAAACCAATTAAAATAAAAATCCCTTACCTTAATAAGTATGAAATAAAAGACAATATCCATCATATTAAAGGTAGTGGTAACCTATCTCTTCATAAAAATTTCTATTTTCGTCAAATCCCAAACAAGTAAGATGCTGATAAAATATCCCTTCACATAATGTTGTGAGAACCCATACCCATTATTTAACGATAAGTAATGAACCCATAGAAAAATAAATGGAGGCTTGATTTCTTGTAAGGACTTTGAAGTACTATTTATAATCTCTCATAATAATTTGAACATAAGAAAATATATATATATATATATATAGGGAAATATATTGGGGATCCTGAATACCAAAAAATGCATACGAGAGTTCTAGTGAAGGAAAAATGGAAAAAACATTAAATTTCAAAAATCGAATCAGTTCATTACTAGATCCTAATTATATATATTTATATATTTTTTGGGATCTTAGAAGATTATATAGGCCTTATGGGTTTATTATATCTCTTGGAGTTTATAATAATCTTTGGGGAAATCATCCAATAATTATCTAATTGGTTTTTTCGCTAGGCCACCATATAGTCTGTGTGTGTCATTGGAAGTCCTATGGCACTTGGATAGAATCAAGGTTATTTCTAGCTCTCACAATTTAAATTTTGTGGTTTAACAGCTCATTAGTGGTTCCCCTCTGGTTATCCAATGGTACCACGAGGATGGGGGATCCAAAATCACTCTTCATTATCCTTTTGATACCCCTTTTTGGTCTATTAACTTCATAAAACATTTATAAAATAGAAACACTAAAATTCATGTAATGAAAATGTTATAAACACAAATGTGTGTTTAAAATAATAAAAAACAACCTAAGAGGGTGAGTTAAAAAAATAATTTCCCCTTCATTGATGATTAAAATTTCATGCAAAATAAATAGTTCAAATAGAGACATCGTGCATTTTTTATGAATATAATCAATCACAATTTCAATATGTCATAATTAAATTTATCCAATCAACTTCTACACTTGAGAAAAAACATATAAATGGATATCTAGAGTTATTTTGAAGTGAATTTAATCAATAATTATATTTCTAAACTAACCCCATTTATGATTATCAAAAATTAAAAATAACAATGTTTACATAATTCAATTTCAAAATCATTCAATATTTAAATAATTTAAACAATTCACGATAATTATGAAGAAAATTAAACTTTCCCCCACAAAAGCAATATAAATTTTCATTTTATGTCAAACCCATCTCCCCCCTTGAAACCATAATTAAATAATTGTTGAGATGACAAATAACTTCAATGTAATCAAAATTCACTCCCCGTATGAGATTATCAATAATCATAGCGATAATAGTTAGAGAAATGATTTTCATTCATTCAAGATAAGATTAATTTCCTAAATAAGAAAAAATAATAAATATTATGATTTCATAACACATAATAATACATCATTGGAGTTAAAATTTTACAATAATTTTGATGTTATTAAGAGAATTGAATTTTTCAATATATTTACAGAACTAAAAATCATACATTCAATATGTTCAAACATAGAAACCAATTTCTCGAAATTTGATAGAAAATAATCATACCATCATGTTTTAGGAAATAGATAACCTTAAAATCGTTATATTTTTAGAAAGTGTGTCTCTATAGAAATTGATTTCCATAAAAAAATATTTGACTACCCCAAAATTAGAGAATTAAATCTCTAAGAGACTAATTAAGAGTAAATAAAATAATTCACTGAAATGGAACCAATATTACCAAAAAAATATATTTTAAGACTAAAATTTTACCACCCACAGGCTTTAAAATTTAATTTTTGAAAGGAACACATTTGATTGAAAAGGTTAGTATATTTCCCAATTGATGCATACTTGTAAAAGCATATGTGAATATTAAAAAAATAAAACTCAAGAGTTAATATAAAAAATCAGAAAAACCACATATAAGAGTGTGACATAAATTGATCACTTAATTATGTATGAAAATATTATTTCTACATAAATCAATGATCCAAATATTTAAATGAAAAATATGATTTAATGAATGAATTAGCTTATAATGAAAATAAAAAGGGCATAGGAGTTTAAGATTTAAATTAGACAATACAATTTAATTATTCTTAATGGTGAAAACATAGAATAATTAATTATGTCAAATGTATTATTTTTTAACAAATGAATAAAATCACCATTATTTTTATAATAAAAAAAGAGTCATATAAGAGACATTGTTAACTCCCCCAAAATAAAATAAAACCATTTTTTAGTAGGGGAATTTTGATTTGAGAAATATAGAATAAGAGTGATTAAATTTTATATTTTAAAATGAGATATAAAAAAGATAACTTTAAAAGAAAATAAAAAATAAGTTATTATATTATGGTTAAAATAATTAACTAGATAAAAAAATGAACCATGATTCAAATCCAGAGAACATATTTAATTGTCAATAATGTTAAAGAATACTAGTTAAAGTTCCTTTTTGGAAATGCTTGATATTTTAAAAAATATATTCCCTATTAAAAAACTCAATGAAAAATTATATATATTCCCCTTAATAAAAACATTTTAATGGTAAAGGGTTTAACAAAATTGAAAACAAATGATTCACATAGTAGAATTTTAAAATAATTTTAAATATTAAAAAATTATGAAGTCGCTATATAGGTGTCCCGAACACCCTATATTTATGTATGAAGTCACACAATGGGAATTTCTCTTAAGACATCATTCCCACAGAAGATTCATGAAATATAGGTTTTGGTACACAAAATTCCAGTCCAAAAATAGTATAAAATAATTTTAATAAAGCTTAATTTTCTTTGGATATTAATTTCAATAACATATATATGGTTATATATATAATATATTTGAATAGTGTTGGAAAAATTTTGGTATACCATTTAAAAAATTCTTATAATTTCATACAAAAATTTATTCCCCGGTTTTTTTACAATATTCAATAAATATATATTAAGAGTTACACGTTAAAATTTGTTTTAATGGCATTTTTTGTAGATATTGAATTATATCCAAGGCCATAATAACATTTTCTATTACATTGTTTTCCTGATATAATATTTAATTTTTTTGACAATGGGTGAGCATGGAATGATATTTTTATGTAATTTGATTGTATTTTGTATTTTTTGAATATTGGGATGATCTTTTAGAAAACACCATTTAACTTTATCTTTATTCAAATAATTTTTCCAACAATAGATTTATTCCTATATAAAATAAAATCAACTCTATTGACATTCATTTTTTAGAAATAATGTCTTTATTTAATTTTATTCTAACAATTATTTTCTTCCTTTTCCATTGAATGAATATATTTTTCTCTCAACATATTATTGTATTTTGTTTTAAGATTATTGTGTTTTTTTAATTTAAAAAATCCTTTGGTTACTTACTCTAGTAAATATTTGATATATTCATATTTAATATGGCTATAGGAACATGAATAATCTAAACAATCATAATAATAAATTGTAATTTATACCTCCTCATGGTCCATCAGGCACATAACACATGAATCACTTTAGTAGGATGAGGAGGAGTGGGATTTGTCACATAAACTCTACTTTGACACTTTGAATGCCTTATTAATTTCCTACTTCTCCCTCACCTTCTTTTTGTAATGTGGAACTTGAACTATCTACAAACCATTGTTGAACCATACCTCTTGTTCAATCTTTATTGCATCTCATTTTTATTATTATAAGAGTGTATATTTATTTTCATGAACATTCATATCTTCTTGGAAAACTCTTCAAGATCATAAACACTCATCAATAAATCGGAATAAATGTCAATGAATTAAATGTTATTAATTTTATCTTTGACCAATTTTTCATCATTCATGGATTTTATTTTTATTGTAATCTCATATCTCAAGAGTGAACCAATGATATCTTCAATAGAAATATTATTTATTTATATCATATTGAGTAACTTTCCCTTTGGGTGACCATAAATTTTGGTAATACCTAAGAGATCATATTTAAATGTTTCTCCAGAAAATGAACACCACCTAATGAATTCATTCCATGAAAATATTATTAAATATATTAAAAAGTTAATTAATTTAATTATTGTGGTATATAATGATGTTTTATAAATATTTGTTGTACTTATAAATACATTTATCCTGAAATTTATTGGTACCTTCTTGTGTAAATTCAAATAATATCAAAATTTTATGAAATTTTTTGCACAATAAAATTCTATTAAATTTATTCTTATTTGACCATAAATATAAAGAATTCAGTGATTTTACATTAGTGTCTAAATCTTATATATCATCATGTGTATATTTTTCTTCTTTTTCTTGAGTGGGGGTATATCAATTCATTTTGAATTTTGAATAGAAATATCCATCACTTATAAAAAATATAAATTATATATTTCCAATAACTATAGTCAGATCCATAAATATATGGAGCTCTATATTTTCACTCTAATATCATATCACATAGGGAATTTAAATTATATATCATATTTTGGTTGAAAATTCCATGAAACTGGTTTTCATTTTGAAATAAATATTCCCTTTAATACAAATTATTGGTCATATTTGAGATGAAAAAATGGGGGTGGGTTTTAATTTAATGTTTTTATAGATAAAATCAAAATGAAATGAAATTAAAATTATTTTATGAAAAAATAATAGTTATGTGAAATAATGATAATTATGATTAAAAGAATTTAAAAAAGTGATAGTGAAGTGGAAATAAAAATAAAGAACATAGGAGGGTTTTATAATGATGTTTGGAAATAACCCACAAAAGGTGCCAATATCTATGCCCTTAGGGCCTTTGGGGGATATATAAATCCTTGAGTTCGATTGTAAGAATGAAACCAAATTATAATAAAAGTATATTTCTATAAGGACTACGGTAAAATAATCAAAATTACTTTAACGGAAGTGATCACCTATCCCCTCACACATAATGGTATTAATCACCCAATCCCTCACATTAAATGTAGTGATGACTTATGTCCTCCTATAAAGAAATGAGAACTCAATTCCTTTATTTATGGTCCTCGAATGAACCAAAATATAAACAAATGGATTAATGATTCTATTAATTTCATTTGAAAAAGACCTTACCCATATCTCCATATAATGAAAAAAAGAATTGATATAAAATTATGTTGGATATATAGATATAAGAGATAGATTGAATACAATAATAACACAGAAGAGATATTTAAGAAGAAAAAATCAAAGCATAAGATTTTCACAAGATAAAAATTATCTTAAAATCAATGATGTAATGGGGTTTAGAAAGGTTTTCTAGAAAATGGGTTTTTATTTCAGTCATTTGGGATTTAGATAAAATGTGGTGGATAACATCCCACAATTTTTTTTTGTTATATCCTAAGGACACAATATAGGTTGGTGGTGGATGTAGCTTGAAACTTCCCATGATTTTTTGGAATTTCTTCTTCCAAAAAATCTAGTATATATTGTGTTACATTAAATTCATTGTTTATATTGTGCTATACACAAAATCATGTTTATCTTCTATTGAACATATCATTCAGTTTCTTTGAAAACTTTTGTTACACTGAAGGATGAGTCATATCGAGAAACAATATTCTATTTAAATTATAATTTAATACGATAGTTATCACCAATATATTGGAATGGTGATAATGAATAGGATTAAGTAAATTGTTAAAATATTTTTAAAAAATGTATATATAATGGATTAGTTAGAGACCAATTAATTATAAATGAAAATGAAAACTAATTGAATATAAAATATATGTTTTTAAAAAAATATATTTTTATCCCGCTAAATAAATAAATATTAATAAATTAATTTACTAAATATTATTGAATTATATTAATGAAATATATATATATATATATTTTTTATTAAAAAAACTATTTTCAATTTATATAATATATTATATGGGATTAAAATAAGAACAAATAAAATTTTATACTCTAAAATGGTTTATATTTTTTAGAATAAGTTTTCCCAAATTTTAATGGAAGACTTTTTTATAACTAAAATTTTAAAATATTATATATATAATTGGAAAAAATAAACCTCTTTATTGAAATAATTAAATAAAAATTTAATTTGGGTGATATATTTTTTAGTTTTATAAAAAGATACATTTTTTGATGAATAATGAAAAAAAAAATTTAATTAAAAATTAATTGTTTGTTTAATTTATATATATATTTGATTATTTTTTAAATAAGTTTTAAATTATTTTTAATTATCTTATGCATAAATCAATATAATAAATGTCATTGGATTAAATTTCACACTGAAATTGGATATAAAACATCTCAAACTTCTGACCCTTTTTTATTTTAAAAACCCATTGTTTTGTCAAATCTAAAAGATTGAATTTAATATAAATTATAAAACATGTGAGGTTTTAATTTTAAAAAAGTATTTTATATTTGAAATCATAATAATATATAAATTTTGGAAATATAAAATTATTTTTGGACTAAAAATATTAATGAATCTATTTATAATTAATTACCGTGTTGAAGGTAAAGATGAGTTTTCATAATGGATAAACATAGAATATATGGTTTAAAAATTCCAATAAAATTGCCTAAAATATATTCTATGGATTTATTTCAACCATTATACTAATAAGGTTCTACAATAGTCCACTATTAACTCTTAGGGTATCTGTAAAACAAGGGGACCACTCAAATATTTTTAAAAATACCAAGTGTACCCTCTCCTTTACTTATAAAAATACCCCACCCATTCCCTAATATTAATAGTTATCAGACAATTTTTATCATTCAAAAAATGAAAAATTCAACTTGAAACAATACTATTCTCATTCTTTAATGTTATATTAGGGAAAAAATCAATCAAATGAAGACTTTTGTTGAAAACCAAAATGAGTTTCCAGAAGAAGAGGTGATATTAATCAACGAGCACATTTGTTTTATTTCATTATTCATAAAATTATTTATTCTTGAATATTTATTATATAATAACCACAATATCCTAAATATAATAATTTTCCTTATTTTAGGGTTTATACCTAAACCAATAAGGACTTCCGTCAAATGGGTAACATAAATACTGTTATTTTGTATGACGAACTACCACCTCATGAAACGATGTTGTTCATTTTCCTTTACATCATATAATGGTTCAGAATTAGGATGTATATAATATTTTTATATAATATGTATGATATTTATAATTTCTTAATGAACCATTAATTATTATATTACCCATACCTTCACTAATTATATTTTTTGGGTATACGGTAAATCTTGTGTGGATGTGTGGACTAAAGTATCGTTAAAGCGATGTGATAAGTTCACACACTACATAGAATGTATTATGGATCAGTTAAAAATATATGTTATCTAAATTACATAATTATTATATTCATGACATAATTATATATCTTGAAAAAAACATACTATTTTCTTCATTCCTTTTCAGACACTCAAAAAGTTATAATGTCATTCATGGACATGTGGACTACCGTCTCCACAAAGAGATGTGATTCTTCCTTTTTCATTGCTGCATCACAAGAATGATTTTTCAAAATATACATAATTATATAATTATTTATGATTTAATTTTCATTTAGTAAATAAAAACAAGACTTACATTCTTTCCGTAGTGATCATTGAAAGATGGAAATGTTACTCATGCTTATATATGACATACTATCTACATAATTACAACATCAGTTAATTTTTAATAACAATATTTCCTATTTGATTTTAAAATTATAATTGATTTAAAATTTTATAATTATGTTAAATTTAGTATTTTGGATATTTTTTTATTAATAACCTCATTAACCATAGCCGATATATCAATGTCAGTTTTGATACATATGTCGAATACGATTAAAACATCAGAATTCAAAAGTATTTATTTTTAATTTTATATAACTTTATTATAGGTGAAAAAATCAATAAACATTCAAATTGTTCTAAATAATGTAAATAATTATTATAAATTTATTATTCAGTTAGATAGATGAAATGAATGAAAAATCAGACTCAAGGTATGAGATTTTGTATGAAACTCTTTTCATTGAGACATATTGTAATGTTATGTAGCTTGGTTCTTTTGTGTTGTGTATATATTTGACTTTTGATATGTTATATCATGAATTTAATTTATTGTGTGATATTAATTGTTTCCATCAATGTTATTCAATTACAGATCTCATGATTCAAAAGTTACTAATGTAGTCGAGGATTTTCATCACACTATTTTACATCTGTGAGATAAATTTCATATTCACTATTTAATTCTTTTGTGTCCTATATATAATTTAAATTTTTTATATAATATCGGGAATTATTTTAAATTCATGGAATTCTTATTTTTTTTATTATTTTATTGGCTTCAAATTCCGATGTTACCATAGTAATAAGGGTGTTTCTTGTGCCAACAAGCATGTACCCGAGTGATAAAGGCACTTTCAAAGCATTAAAAAGAAAATGATTGAATCTGAGAATGCCAAATTGGGGGATTTATGATGTGGAAGTTACATAGGGATGACATAAGTAGGTGGTGATTTAGGCTTGGATGTAGTCCTTAGACATGATGATGTTGTAGGTCCATTGGGCTATTAAAGGATTTTAGGCCACTGGGCCTTCGAGTTATAGGAATGGGATCCTAAAATATTATAGTAGGGTCTATATGAGAAATATGTCACACCTAAACCTCAGATAAAACTTTATTTTAGTATTTTCTTGACCTTGGATCTTTTTTTTGTCGAGGTTCTGGCTGAGCCCAGTTTAGAATTTAATTTTTTTTGGATGCCCATGTAGATTATGAATATGTAGATGAGTAGTTCATGTTTATTGGATACTGTGTGGCCTGACACAGGTAACCATACAATATGTACTAGTGTTGGACATATTCTACCACATAGATTGAGCATGGTATGTAAAATCTCACAGCCTGGTCATGCAGTCAGTCATCTCCTAGGTAGATTCTAACACACAGTTTGTGCATGATAGTCCAAACCATATGGGGTGGTTGTGCAGTCAGTTCTTTCTTAGATAGTGGCTACCACACTATTGGTTAATATTATGGTAAACTGTATGGCCAAACCCTGTGATCTTCCCAAATTTTTAAAACATAAATTTTTTTAATCTACCATATACCACTATTTTTGTAATTTGGAATCCTTCCCCTTGGTTTGGTTTTTGAAAATGAAGGGATCCCCCTAGCCCCTTGTCCTTGGTTCCTCGTCCTTCATGGATCCCCCCATAAATATATGGTTAGTGTGCATGTTATTTGACTATTTTCTCCCCTTTATCTCCTCTTGTCATTAATAATTTAGTTTTATTTGGAGATTTCACTCTTGGAAAACCCCTAACGACTAGGGTTTGTGTGTGGGTTGTGTTTCTTTGGATCTAGGGTGTGCAAATTGTCCTTGGGGCCCAAATCACCCTTCTCCGAGAGTATTATCATGTTCTCATAATGTTGAGATATGTTTCTCCCTAATTTTAATTTTTGATGCATTCCATTGATGCTTGGGTTCTTCCAATTAATTTTTATACATGATTCACACCCTTATAATGCACATGGTTTATTTAACATGGTGTTTTCTGATTGACTGAAATTGTTAAATAAAGGATTCAAAGTTACTTTTTATTTATACCTATTTGTATATACTCAAATTTCAATTGATAAAATGTTGACTTAAACTTTAAAGGTAAAATGGGATGATTTGAGTGGTGATTTTCTGGAGAAATTATTTATTAAATTGATAATATTTTGTTTGGGCTTGGCTTGTGGAATGTGGTAAATTTTTATAATGCAGTTTTTTGTTCTAGTACAAAATCGTGCTTTGTTCATTTAAAATGTTTTGCGGAAAATCAACCTATGGCATTCCATTTGATGTGGGAATATCCATTTGTGCCCACAGTGCACACATCGATTCAAATAGAAGTTATTATGGCCTTATTTTAGCATAAAATCAATTAACAAAACACATGGGTGTCTCTTTACAAATATTAGTATTGACTATACTCCCTTTTTTTTCAAATGACCCAATAATGTTTTTAAAAGTTATGATTGATATAATATCATGTTTGGTATTTTATAAAAGGCTATTGGGTTCAAAATTAAATGGAATCCTTTTTGGAATCAGTAAGTGCTTTGTGTGCTTTCATCTTGGCCATTAAATAATGTTGAATTTGGAATAATGGTCGGTTTTTCATTGCTCTATTTAAATTTGTTGTTTTTGTTAATCATGAAATTGGATGATTTTTATTGAAACTATAATTGATATTGGCAAGATATAAGGCTTGGTTGGAACCTTATTTTAATTTTCAAATGAAATGGGATTTTTAATGTATAAATGCCCAGTTTGAATATTTGAATGTTTTGAACAATGTTTTGTAAAACCATATGATTTGATGGTGAGGTTGGAACCTTCAATGACTTAGTGCATGATGGTAAATCCAATAGATGGATTGAACTATTTGGGTTACTATAAAGTTGGTGTCCGTGTTTAGGGTAGGAGAATGCGGTGATGGATGGTAATGCGAGTCACGTTTGCGAGGGAAGCCTAATTACACTGTATTCTTTTACCATCAATTTACTGGGAGTCTTTTAGAGGTTTGAGTGACAATTTTTAATCAACCCTGATTAAAGGGGTTACTACCCTTGGATTTTCTAAGAGTCTATGTGGGATGTTCCACTATATTAGTTAGTTTAGAGAGACCGATTGGTTATTGACAAGGGAGATTCACCATACAATGATAGGTGTTTCTAAGATGAGTACATATAGGAATCACTCTTGGGATGGATAGGTAATTCCTGTGGTTACTATTTGTATATTCATGTTTTCTTTCTATTTCAATGGATTTATAACATGTTTATTTTTCATAAAAGCCTTGTATTTATATTTTTTGTGATTTGATTTGGGTTTGGATTTCCAAAATGATAAAAAATTGAACTAATATATTTTTTTGTGCGATGTTTTGGAAAAGAGAACTTTGTGTTGTTTATATAAAATTCAGAAAACCTATTTTTCCTAAATGTAATTTAAAACTATTATAAAAGTACTATTTTTTGGAAAGTAAATCTATTGATTCTGTGGTGATTGCCGACAGAGATATGAAGTTCACACCCCACTTGTACCATTTGGTGTTGGTAGACAATCTATTTTACATGTTCAAGTTTCTTGTTTGAGTTTCTATTGTAGATTGTCGGTTGGTGGATAGTGGTGACCATATGGTCACATGTAGATCATGTTGATAGAGGTTTGGTTTGGTTTTTTCAAATATTTTGTTTGGTATCATTTTTTATAATTTTTTCAACTATTTTAACAGAATCAGTTTACACATATTCAATTGATATTCAATTTTTGTTGGTTTTTTTTCTTGTTCAGTTTTTATGTAATCCTAGTTATTGGGATAAAATTAGTCCTAATCATATTGTTTTGGATTATCAATAGTATTTTCTTACATGTGGGGATCATAAAAATCTTTCAGGACATGTCTTAGACTTGGTTGGGTGTTTGGGATAGAGGGTATCTTGGCATGGTTCGTGAAAAAATGGTATCAAATCAGTATAGTTTTTCTTGTTATTTTGGGTGTTTGGTAGTTTGTGATTTGGAATTCCAGGACTCAGGAGGTAGGTATGTGAAGGATTTCATGATCATTTTCTCATTCTGATCCTCAATTTTTCCGCGGTAGTTTTGGATTTGAGTCTTTTTTCTTTGTTTAGGATTTACAAATGACAATTGAGGTGAGCTGATGTCATGTTGTGATCTCAACAGGAGTAGTAACCCATGTGATGTACAAGAGAACAGTTCAAGGTCATCTGAGTTTTTATTTTTTTCTTGGGTAATGGATCAATACCATTTTTCAGGATAGACAATGCTACTTGTTTCTCATTCTGATACTTTGGCATCATTTTTGTCTCATTTAGGTCTCAGTTGATGTGAGTAATATTTTTAAATGAAAACTACCTCTAAAAGGGAAAAAAATTTAAAATGGTTTTGGATTGGAAAAATTGGATTTTATGGAATAATTTTTGGATTGAAAATTTGGTTAATTATTGGGTTTTTGTAATAAATGGTGAGTTTAACCCTTAGTATCCTTCTTGAATGTTTTGAATGTGAGTTTATATGTTGAAATAGTGCGCAGGAACTTGCAGATGGAAGCAGATGAACACATGTGTGATGGTTCCTTAGATTCCATGGGTTTGTATTTGAGATCGAAGGCCTGACTTTATTTTTTTGATGTAATTTTTGAAAGAGGAAAATGATTTTAGAAATGGATTTTTGATTATGAATATTGTTTTATTTGTGAAAAGTGACCATTGTGTTTGGAATGTGTTCTTGAAATAATGTAGTTTTAAAAATTTAAATCAAAATAGTATTTGGGGAAATATTATTTCTGCTTGAGTAGGTATGATATAAGTATATGAAACATTGTTGCGGAATAGTATGTTATTTTTTATTATTCTTTGGATTAATGAATGTTTTTAATTACTGTTCTTTATGTAGGTTTGAATATGACACCAAGAAATATGCCTATATTTTATAAGGAATATTTCTTAGTTTGCGATTCTTCTTTGATTCTACCTATTCTTCATTTTGATCAAGGTCCTTTAGAGGGAGTGGAGTGTCTTGTGGATGTAGAGTTTGCCTTTATGTCCTTGGGGACTTCTGAAATTGTTAGAGTTCATGATACACTCGTATTGTTTGAGGGTCTAGCTTTTATGAATGTGATATGTTTCCCCCCTAATCAATGTAAGTTGGGATGGGGGTGGGAAGTGTTTAAGTCTGTATTATTTCTATTTTTTTGGACTTGAGGAGGTGAAGATGAAGAGAAGGGATGATCTCATGAGTATTTAGTACGGATAAAAGATGGTGAAGGACCATGTAGACCACTTCAAAGAGATGGTTTGTTTTTTTAAGGGATGTGTAATGATATCTGATGAAGGATTCTATTTTAAATGGGGGTCTTCATCTAGAGAACAAGGAGTGAGTCCTCTCCTCCAACGATCTTTATTCTGAGAAGTTTGTAGATGAATCATTTTTATCTGAGTTGGATTCTAGAGTGTTGGTAGTTGTAAATTTGGTGACATTTTTTGCTCATTGGGGTTCCCCATATAGCATGGTGGGTGTTCTAGTGGAAGCAATTTTTTATGAATCTCCTTCATTGGGATTGATTTCCAATTCATCAAGACATTTGGTTTTATTTCATTAGTGTGTCTGGTATGGGAATTCAAAGTTGTCTTGTCACAATCCTCCAAAAATATGCCATTGTTTTGGATGTTTGGGCCATTAGGAAATGTTTTACAGGAATTGTCACATAAATAAGTAGTTTTTATCAGAGGATGTCATAACCTAAATTGGAGGTAGTAGAGAATTCAGTCATCAGGGATCCATCCTCATGCATTGGAGTGAAGCTCGTAAACAATAAGGAGTTGTTGGGGGTGTGAATCCTTGGACCAGATTTTTCTTCCCTGTTTTTGAATGGGGACATTAAAAGATTCCTTGTTCTTGTTTACCTACTGTTGTAAGTTCCTATTTAATAGTAAAAGTGTTATGAACTTGTTATTTAATGATATAAATGGTTTTGTTCATTTGAATGTGGATTGTATAATCTTTTTTTTCTTAAACGGTGATAAACCCTTCTGTTGGTTGGTCTCATTTTTATTAGTGATCATTTAGAGATGATTGTGTTTTTTTGGAAGTGATGGATGGTGTTCTAGATCTTGATTTGGTTTGGTTTCCTTCCAAGGGCTTCCCCTATGCTTGGTAACCTTAACTTATATGATAAACTTTTAGTTTTAGTGGTGGTGTTGTTTCTATCGTACTAAGGAAATTAGATTAGTTAGTGTTGGGATTTCCTTAGTCCTAGTTGCGGTGAGGGTATTTTTTGGTTGGTGTGGAACAATTGATATAGTTTCCAGGGTCTATATTGAATGGGTTTCCATATAAAGGAATTCCTATTTTTTATTGAACATGTTGTTCGGGTATTGATGATTTGGTTCAAGTTGAGTTCTTATGGTGGGGAGAACCACCCATGTTATCCCCTCGCTCTTATGTTTTGGTTTCTTCTTGATCGGTTACGTGTGACCTAGGAAGTTAATTTTCACCATGAGATTATTTTCTCTCTCTATTTTTATCTAGCATGGATTCATGATTTGGTTATCTTCCCTCTTGGTGTCTTTTGAGCGGATGAAAGTGTTTGTTGTGGCGAGAATTTTCACACCCTGACCGTAGATACTCCTTTATTTTATTATTTTCATGATCTCAGATATTTTTAGAGGAGGTTCAGGTTGAGCCCCTGTAAAAAATTTCAAATAAAATAATTATAGGTGGTTTTTGAACCTATGCACTAGCAGTGCCTGATTAGTGGAAATTGTGTAGCCCAGCCCATGTACATGTGCAGAAGGTGGTGATTTTTGGTTGACGCTATCACCCAATTTGAGCACAGTCTATAAAATTGTGTGGTCTGGTGATATGGAATATTTCCTTTTTATTACATAAATTTTCTTTACATAATCCAAATTTAACATATAGGAAGATATTTTGGGTTTACTGTCCTAGAAATCAGGAACATAATACATGAAAACAAAAAAAGATTCTTATAAACCCATCGCAAGGCTTCATCATAGGTTCATCATATGTTCAATTACTGAATCTCATATCCGGGAGACATACATCAAAGAAAAGGGTGAGCATAAGGCTCAGTAAGGAAAATAAGTGAAACAATTAACATGTGATCTTGAGCAATATTAATAAGAACATGATAAAAAAAATACATGAGAAATGAAAAAAAGTAATATCATGATAAAAAGACATGAATCATAACATGAATATGTGGATAAAAAATTTCATATAAACATTCATGAACATATCAACATTGTTTATCCCCGAGGTGTCATAAAAATTTCCAATGTTATTCACGAAGGTATCATGAAACCTGTCATCTCAAGAGATTATTTTATTACCCAATGCATTAGAGTGATATCAGGGCACACCGTTAATATTTATTTATTTTTATGTGATCCACATAGATCATAATAAAACATTTCATAAAAAACTAATTGATAATAAAATAAATGAGTTTCATTTAAAAAATGTGACGTTTTAAATGTTCTTAAAAACTAGATCATTAAGTCATTTATATCCCATAGAAAGGGAGTGGGGGTTTTATGTATCCCAATTATAGAATAAAATAAATCTCTTTTATTTATTTATTAATAACCCTTTATATTAAAATATAATAGGGTATTCACGTAAATAATAAAGAGAATTTCTTGAGAAAAAGAGAGAGATATTGAGATGAAACTTTTTCATCATAACAACTATATAACATGGTTTTAGAAAACATTGAAAAGAGAGAGGAAAAGATTCACCCATTAATAAATAAATCATAATATTTTATGGGTATATAATAAATGAAATAATATCATGGTTTGGAGATTTGAAGAAAATACATTAAAAAAATGAAACTCGAAGGAAAAGAGAAGATGTGATTTCTTTTACAAAACATTCTACAGCCTAACGACTTCACTTAAAAATTCAGAAAAGAAATTGATGAGTATGGAAAGGGTATCTCATAATTTGGAAATGTAATGGAAAGTATTCAAGATATAAAATAACAATCCCCCTAGTAATAAAAAATAACTATAATACATGAAATAAAGGAAGTAATGACTTAAAAGAGGAGGGTGAAAGGTTCCCTTACATTGAAGAGTAAATTTGAATGATTGAAGGTCGGGACCTTGGGAGGCTTGGGGGATCCTTTGGAGGACTCCTTGAGAGGTAAGGATACCATAACATAGTTGAGGATGATTTTGGAATGAAATTATTGAGGGAAATGACTTGGTATTTATAGGATAGTGAGGGAATAAATTTTTAACTTCCACGGGACACCTCATCGGTGGTATTTGCAATACCATGCGCTTTCCCATGGTATTTTCCCACGGTATTGGCCATGTGGGACAACTCATAGAATATATGACTATTAATAAGTCAACTAGAAATATTACATCATTATTACATCATTAATGATTTCATTAAACACCCGAAACTGAAAACTACAGTTTTACTATTCACCGAAATTTCAACTATTTCAGAAAAATCCCAAATATTCGGTCTAACCTAATATTTATGCTCTGAATTCAAAAATAAAATCCATTTCATGAAAATAATTTTCTATGAAATTTTATTTAATTTTTAAATAAAATCATTATTTATTCCAAAATTGCAACTTTAAAACTATAACTCATTTTGTAACACCATAAGAAAGTAATCAAACTCCCATAAAATTATCCTATAACCATAAGACAATAAAGTAAAAATTTATGATTAATTTTTATGAAAATAAATGTCCATTTTTTAATATTAAATTAATTATAAATATTTAAATAAAATATTTATGACATACAAAAATACCAAAACATAAACTATGATCATTTTTCACTTTTAAGATGTTTAAAATGTATTTTACATTCATGGGTGAAGCTTTTATTTTTTTTGTCGATTTAATATTCATTACTATTCATACATGTATGGTACTATTCAAACATTACTATTCAGTAAAAACCAAGTTGATCTTATTAGAATCTAAAATTCTCACTGATCACAACTGTAGAATTCCATTTTTTGAAAATCATTTCCAAAAATTACATTATTTAATAATAAAATATTTTTATATTATTCATAGAAAATATTATTCATCAAATACAATTCATCAAATTGAATGTTCTTAAAAAATTTCTAAAAATTCATCCTAGGTTAATTTTGACATTTTGAATTCAAAAATGATGTTTATTTAACCATAATAATTATCTAAGTAGGAGAATTTTGACTTTTAAATATGAAAATTCTTAGTTATTAAAAATAATAGCAGATAGAAAATGAATTGTGAATATTCATAGTGAAATATATAACATAAAAAAAGTAAAATTATTTTATCAATTAACATTAAAAATAGGTGTTTTTAATCAAACTATTAAAATAAAATAATCCTTATTCCATATACCTTAATTTGTTATAATAATTATATCATTTTTGGAAACTACAATTTGGGTCTGAAGTAATTTTATGTTCATTTATTGTAAAACATAATAAAAATTTATTAGGAGAAAACTTATTCATAAATTAAAGAAGTACATTTTTTGGGTCGTTACATTCTTCCTCCTTTAATGAAATTGCATCCTCACAATTTTCTCTTAATAGGAATTTGTTTCTATTATAAATCTTATAATTATAAAGTAATTTAATGTTTTATAAATCATACTAAAAAAATGTTATTCTTTAATGAAAATTTAATTTTCGATTAATCCTTCATAATGATTGATAAAAATCTTATTATCAACCAAACATATCCCCTGTGGGTATCATAACCAAGAGTGAAACAAGTCCCGTTATCATGTTCCAGGATTTCCTGAGTCAAACCCAAAACTCCTTGTAGATGTTTTCACTCCTAAGTACCTCTGTTCCCGAGTTTCCTCTACCTGTTAATATCCAGACAAGGATGTATTTGATTGAAAAACCATTTACTCCATACTCAAATAAATACCAGGAAGTTTTCCTATATATAAAAGTTTTTATAGTGTTCTTCATAAATATTTTATACCTTAATTTTCAAAAATAACTAAACCATCATATGATACCAATTATTTCATCCCGCCTTTTTATTACATAACTTTTCTTTACATAATACAAATTTAACATATCGGAAGATCTTTTGGGTTTAGTGTCATGGAAATCAGGAACATAATACACGAAAACAACATAAAAATTTATTCTAAACCACTCGTAAGGATTCATCATAGGTTCATGCTATATTCAATTACTGCATCTCATATCCGGGAGGCATACATCAATGAAAAAGGTTATCAAAAGGCTCAGTAAAGAAAATAAGTGAAACAGTTGTCATGTGATCTTGAGCAATATTAATAAGAATGTGATTAAAATAATAAAGGCATGAGAAATGAAAAAAATAAAAATATCATGATAAAAATGGAATAAACCATAACTTGAATATGTTTCTACAACATTTCATATAGACATTCATGAACATATCACCAAGTTGTATCCCTGAGGTGTCATAAAAATTACCATGATTTTTCACCAAGGTATCGTGAAACTTGTCATCTAACGTGATTAATTCTTTTACCAATGCATTAGACTACTTTCAGGGAACACTGTTAATATGTCTTTATTTTTATGTGAGCCACATAGATCATAATAAAAAATTTCTTAAATAACCCATAGAGACAAAAATAAATGAGTTTCATTTGAAAATTGGGACGTTTTAAAAGTTCTTAAAAACATGATCAATTAGTAATTTATAACCCATGGAAAGGGAGTGAGGGTTATAAGTATTTAAACTCAACAATAAAATAGATCAATTTTATTTATTGGTTAATACATTTGGATATAAAAATCTAATTGGTCAATCACATAAATAATAAAAGAGAATTTCAAGAGAAAAAGAGAGAGATTTTGAGACAAAAAATCTCCCGCATAACGGCTATATAACGTAGTTCTAGAAAAAATTAAAAATAGAGGGGGAAAGATTCAACCACTCACAAATAAATCATAATACTATATGGGTATAGAATTAAAAAATATAATCATGGTTTGGATACTTGATGGTAATACCATATGAAAGTGAAACTCAAAGGAAAAGAGAAGATGTGATTTCTTTTAAAAAAATTCAGCAGCCTAACGGCATCACATAAAAATTCAAAAAATAAATTAATGATTGTTGAAAGGGTAACTCATTATTTGGGAATTTAATGGGAAGTGTTAAAGATATATAAGAATAATCCCCCTCTTAATAAAATGGAACTATAAGACTTAACATAAAAAAGGTGATGACTTAAAAGAGGAGGGTGAAAGGTTCCCTTACCTTGAAAAGTAACATCGAAAGCTTGAAGGTCAGGACCTCTGGAAGGATTTAGGGAACCTTGGGAGAACTCTTTGGTAGGTAAGGAGACCAGAACATAGTTGAGGATGATTTTGGAATGAAATTAATGAGGGAAATGGCTTGGTATTTATTGGAAAGTGAGGGAATAAATTATTAATTTCCAAGAGACACCTCATCGGTGGTATTTGAAAAACCAAGGGCCTTAATACATTATTTTCCAATGGTATTGGCCACTCGGGATGCCTAATTTCATATCTCACTATTTATAAGCTGACCAGAAAACTTACATCCTTATTACATCATTAAAGATTTCATTAAACACCTGAAACACAAAACTACATTTTTACTATTCACAAAAATTATAATGTTTTAGAAAAATCCAAATTATTCACTCTAACAGAATATCAATGCTCTAAATTCTAAAATGGACTCCATTTTTTGAAAATAATTTTGTAAAAAATTTTATTTTTATTTTTAAATAAAATCAATATTTCTTTAAAAAATACAACTTTACAAATATAACTCGTTTTGTAACACCTTAAGAAAGTAATCCTGGTCCCAAAAAATTATCGTATAACCATAAGGAAATAAATTAAAAATTTATGATTAAATTTTATGAAAAAACATTTCCATTTTAAATTATTAAAATAATTATAATATTTTTAATAAAATAATTATGTCATAAAAAACCAAAACATAAACTATGATCGTTTTTCACATTTAAGTTGTCTAAAACGTATTTATAAATTAATGGTTGAAGTTTCTATTTTTTTGGTTGATTCACAATGCATTACTAGTCATTACTATTCACATGGGTATGTTACTATTCAAACTTTACTATTCACTAAAAACAATGATGATCTTATTAGACTCTAAAATTGTAACGTCCCGACCCCAATTACCCAGAGTCGGTGCATTATTACATAACATTGGCATGATCAAAAGAAATATCAAATCTCGAAAGACCGATTAGTTTAGTATCCTTGGAATAAGTAGATACATTCATAAAGTTTACATAACATCAATAAGTTAAAAACTACAACAACATATTGTCTTCATATCCCCCCATACTATCCCTACAGGTCATTCATAAAATACTTATTCACATCCTGGGAAAAATAAAACATTGAATGGGGTGAGATCAGATGCTCAGTAAGGATAACAATATAGAGGAAACATTCATAAATAATCCTAAAAATTTAAGGCAATTTATATCTAAAAAAATCCTTTTAAACTTGAACTTATGTATAATATGGCAAGGTAAAATGAAATAATTCCATTTACTTATTCACATGGATATTCTACTAGACGAATAATCAAATGAAAATAATAATAACCACTTTCATAATGATGGAATGCATAATGCCAGACAATCATAACCACATAGCCAAGGCCTCGTGCCAAGACTACAAATAATATTTTGTCTAGGCCTTATGCCAAGACAGTAGTTTTTCTCATGAGACCTACCGATGCATAGAGGAGCTATAGCGGGCTCCACCCATCACATATTAAGTCCAATGCATTCCCATATGAAAAGGTTTAAACATAAGATAATCATTCGTAATAAAACTAGCATACAAAAAATAAATACTTCATCCAAAAATAATGATTCTATAAAAATAATACATCCACAATCAAAATTATAAAAAAAAATTCAATAAATTATATAAGTTTTGTATCATAATAAATTAACTTCAAATAAGCATAAAATCCAACAAAGGATGTTGACATAGATGAAATAAAAACTCTTTTTAGAGAAATATTTCTTTCTATTTTGAAATCATTTAAGAGTCATATATTTATAAAATTAAACATTTTATTCGAAAATATTTTTATAAGCTTGTAAGGGAAGCTTCGACGATTTTATAATGGCAGAAAATAGCCGCACACTCCGTATAAGTTAAAAAACATTCCTACCTTAATTCCGTCGAAAAGGTTAAAAAGGACCTTGTTTGGAAAATGACTGAATGATTCTTTTATAAACCACTTATAAAAGTGAAAAATGGGATAAATGACTTTAACCCATAATCTAGTAAATAGTAATAATTTTTTTAAATACATTTTTATGAAACATGGATGTGATTGATAAAGAAGACCCAGTAGATTATTACTTATAAACAAACTCGGATAATGAAGAGATTGAAAAATAAACCCTTACCTTGTACTTTTCCTTGGTTGAGGGTAGGTTAACCTCCTGTATAATGGTGACATAATTGTTATTAAATTATACAAGAATCATATACATTAATATGATATCATATATGATCTTTTAACATTGATTTGTTAATAATATCTTAGTATTATTGTTGTTTCAGGTGTTAACTTACTCGTTTTCTTTTATATGTTTTGTTACGTAAGCCATGTTTTTCATGAATAGGTTGTATCTTATTAACATCTAGAATAATATCAAGTCCTTAGAAACTATTATTAATCATCAAATGAGAATTAGACTTGGATGGATACGATGGAGAATGAATCTCATCGCATTCGTGGAGACGGTAGTCCGTACGTACGCACGAGCGACAATATCATTCTTTTGAAATTATAATAATATTTAAATGGATGGTATATCATATATACAGAATCATTATCATGTTATATTTATTATTTACTTGAATTACGGATCATTATTATACCCATCCAAATAATAATTTTTTGAATAACAATTACACCACGACGTGGAGACGGTAAGCTGTAGGTACACACTTATGGTGACATGTCATTAAAAGGATGGATAGAATACTAAAATATTTTTGTACCATGTTTATAATAACATCTATTTATATATAATATACTGGAGTTATTATTTAATATTGGTAATAACAATGATAGAAGAAGTGGAAGAAGAATGGAACTTGAAAAAGGGTGGTGAAATCATTACCTCTTCTTCGGGTTCTTCCTTTTTATTTGATCAAAAGGGCTCCATAAGTTGGATTTCTGACAAAAGGAAGGCATATATGATGAAGATAGGGAAGTTTAGAGAGTATTTGGGCAGGGGTTGGCCAAACCAAATGGCTTTAAAGGAGTGAATTAATGGGAAGGGGGATTGCCCTTTTATAAGAGGGGTGAGGGACACCTTTAAAAAAGATAGAAATATTATTTTATAATAAATTAATATTCGGTTTATAATGGCTAAAAAGTGTATTATTTAAAGGTTAAGGTGGGAATGGGTCTAAAACCACTCAACCGACAGAATTTATAGAGGTTTGGGTCATTATATTAGCCTTATCATTTAGTTTTAACTCTTAGTTAATTAGTTTGACACTTACCATGTCACTTTGTAATTTTATATTATATAGTTAATAAACATACTATATACCTCCAAGAGACACCCAAGTGGTCCATTAATGATACAAATATCATGATATAAGTCTTTTGTCTGAAACATATATTTTTTAGGAATTGAATATCAATTAATAATATAATATTTTTTTTAAAAACTCTTTTATGTCAATTTTGACACTATTTGGAAAATTGATTTTTATGATAATCGTAACAGAATTATTACTTAGATAAAAGTTAATTAAATCATTACTAACATGACATATTAAACTATAAAATTAGTTTAATTCATAAGAAGTCTAAAATTATATTTATTTGGGTATTTATAATCTCAATTATTTTAATTTTTCACTATTATGGTTATTATCGCATCATCAATGTGTCATAAATAAATTAAATTATTTAATGTATTAAAATTATAAATGAAATATCATTATGTAGGAAATATTTTTATCTTTCTAATGAATATCTATAATCTATTTTAACTTATGTGTAACACTATATTGAAAATGTTTTAGTAAATAATCATTGATTTTAACTCTCTTAACTCTTCATTGAATTATATAATAATAAATGTCCTAATCTAATCCAAGTGGACCTAAATGATAATATTTTATTCCTAAGGTTATTTTTGGTAGAGATAAACTTGTCCAATATAATTACTTCATGGGTTAGGGTAATATTAATATCATTTTTACCCTTAATTACCCAATTTACTTTTAACAGTGGTAAATAAAAGTTAAAAGGTACTATTCACCAAAAATTATTTTCATCTCATTGAACCACATTTTACTCCTTGAAATTAACCGTGTCTCTCAGATTTTCGAAATTCCACTCACAGAAGTGGTAAAATTATGTTTTATGAAAAATTCAGTTTTTTAACTACCACTTAGTGGTTTAACTATTCATCAAAAAATGTAGATTTTTAAAAAAATAAAAAAATTTACCCTAGGATAATTTCGATAATATGAATCCAAAAATGAAGTCCATTTTGAAAAATAAAATTTATAAATTTCAAAAAGTGGGTATTACTATTCATAACGGCTAGTTTGATTGGTTGTGGTGTGTTAGAACTCGATGTTGCGTACAACACACGCTATTGCATTATTCAAAGAGAAGCGTACTGTAGAAGCTTGGGGTGTTACAAAATGCCTCACTGATCACAACCATAGAAGACCATTTTTTGAAAGTCATTTCATAAAAAAGTTATTTAATAATAAAAATTTTTATACTATTTGTAAAAAACTATTCATCAAAAAATATACATCAAATTGAAACCTCTTAGAAAATTTCTAAAAATTTCTCCTAGGTTAATTTGGACATTTGGAATTAAAAAATGAGGTTTATTTAACCATAATAATTATCTATGTATGAGAAATTTGTCATAAATATGAACATATTGAGTTAATAAAAATAATAGAGGATATAAAATGAATAGTGAAATTGCATAGTGAAATTTATAACATCAAAAGTAAAATTGTTTTATTATTTAAATTTATAAATAGGGGTTTTTAATCATACTATTTAATTAAAATAATCATTATTCTATATACCTTACTTTGTTATAATAATTAAATGTTTTTTGTAAACTACAATATGGGTCCGAAGAAATTTGATGTTCTTTTATTGTAAAACATAATAAAAATTATTAGGAGAAGAGAGATCCATAAATAAAAGAAGTAAATTTTTTGAGTCGTTATTGGTCATGCAGTCGGTCCTCCCCTAGGTAGGAGCTACCATATGGTTTGCATATGGCAGGCCAAATCGTGTAATTGGTAAGATCTTTAAAACAAAAAAAATTACAAATCTACCCTCTCTCCCATTTCCCTATTTCAAACCCCATCCCCTTGGTTCATTTTGGTAACATGAAGGGATCCCCCTAGCCCCCTCTCCTTGGTTACTCCTCCTCCATGGATACCCCCTTCAATCTAATGTCTATTTTAGGGGGTTTTTCTATTTTTATAACATTTTCCTTCTCATCTATTTAATATATGGGTTTCTTTGGGAATTTCTTTCTTCACAAAACCCTAATGGCTAGGTTGTGTGTGTGGGTAATGTTTATTTGGATCTGGGTTGTGCAAACCATCCATGGGGACCTAATATCCGTTGTCTATGAGTTTTATCACATTCACTCACCGTTGAGGTAGGTGTCTCCATATTTTCCTCTCTAATGCATTCTATTGATGCTTGGGTTCTTCCAGTTAATTTTTAAACAACATTCACACCCTTATAATGCATATGGTTTGTTTATCATTGTGTTTTCTCGTCCATAAAAATTATTAAAATGGGCTTCGAAGTAACATATTATTTTTTTATATGTGTGTATACTCCATATGTGTTTAATGAAACCTTGATTGAAAGTTTAATTAGAAAATTGGATAATTTGAGTGGAATTTCCCTAATTAAATGTTTTATTAAATTGATTGGATGTTGTTTAGGTTTGGTCGGTGGAAAGTGGTGAATTATTTTAATGTGGTTTGTTGTTCTAGTAGGAATGCATGTGTTTTTATTTGATAATTGTAAGGAAAAAATCTACTTGTGGCGTGACATTGTATATGGAAAGATCTATTTTTTCCAAGAGTGTACGGATGGATGTACACAGAAGTGATGATGGCCTTTTTTAGAATAATTTTTTTTTTCAAAACCCTTGGGTGTCTATTTATAAGTCATAGTGTAAACTAAACTAATTTTGTTTCAAAATTATTGATGGATGTTATAAAGGTTCTATTTAATATCATAGACCATTCAATATATTATAAAAGGGTCTTGGTGTCTATGGGATATGGAAGCTCGTTTGGAATCTCTATGTGCATTGTTTGTTTTCATCTGGGTCTTGAAATAATTTTGGGTTTGTAATAAAGATTTATTTGGAATTTTTCTTATTGATGTCATTATTTGTGTTAATTTTGAAAATTGATGAGAATTATTTTGAATTTGTTATTAATATGTACATGACATATGTTTTTGTTGGAACCTTATTTCATTTTGGAAATAAAATTTGATTTTGAAAGCGTAAATTCCATTTTGTCATCTTTGAATGTTTTGAACAATTTTTTGTAAAACCATACGATTTTATGGCCTAGCTAAAACCTTCAATGTATTAATTTATTATGGGAACTCCTATGGAGTGATTTAACTATATGTTTTATCATATATTTGGTGTCTATATATAGGGTAGGCAAGTGCAGTGATGATAGGTAATGTGAGTCACGTGTGCATGGGCCTCCTACATACACAGTATAGTTTTCCATGGGATTCTTGGGTGACTTTTAAGGGGTTGAGTGATGGTTTCTGATTAACCTCGATCAGACGGGTTGGTTACCCATGGACATGATGAGGGTCCATATGGGATGTGACACTTTATTGGTCAGTTCAGGCAAGCAAGTTGGTTATTGACTCAGAACCTACACCATACACAGATAGGTATATTCAGACCAAGTATATCCAGTGATCGCTCAAAGTATATTTAGGAAATCCCATGGTTACTATTTCTATGTTCTTGTTTACTTTTTATAGAAAATGGTTTTCAATTTTCAATTCCTAATCATTTTCATCACAAACTATCATTTTTTGGAAGGGGATCAATAACCTGTATAATTTTCAACATACCCTAGTATTTTTTTCATTGGATGTTGATTTGGTTTTAGCTTTAAAAAATGATAAACTATTTTTAACTAATGAAAATGTGTCATGGGATGTTTTCAAAATGTGGAAGTTGTTTTATTTATCTAAAATCAGAAAAACATTTATTTCCTAAATTTATTTTAAAACTACTGTTGATTGTCTATTTTCATGAAAGGAAATTTATAGATTCTTTTGTGATTTTATAAAGAGTTGGAATGATCACACCTTACATATATCATTTCATGTCATTAGACCCAAGCTATTTTTCAGGGTCAGGTGTGTAGTCTGAGTTTCCTTTATAGATTGTTAGTTGGTGGATGGTGGTGACCATATGGTCACATGGATATCGCCTTGGTAGCAGTTTGGTTTTGTTTTATCTTTGTTTTATTTTTTATCCAGTTTTCTATAAGATTAGTTGTTGTAAATGAATCTGTTTATACATATTTATTTGAGATTCAGTTGTGGTTTCTTTTTCCACTTGTACTGTTTCAGTTGATTGATCATTGTTATTTAGGTTGAAATTATTCTCATTTGTATTATTTTTTAGGTATGGAACTACCTTCCAACTCTTGGGTATCAGGAACGCCCTTTTCATACCATGTCTTAGACCAGGCCGGTTGTCAGAGGAAGATGGAATCTAGGCATGGTTCTTGATAGAATTAGAGTTGTATCATCCACCAGAAGATCTCACCAGATTTTAATAATTAGAGGTTATGACAAAGTCCATTGGTACCAAACACCATGCAGCTCTACACAAGGCAATGCTAGCTGATTTTCCATGGGGGCTAGGGAGTAAGGTTCACCCAATGAATAAGAGGTTGGGGATGGGAAATTTTATTATGTCGGGTATTCGGTCCTTCAAAAAATTTATTTGTCCTTTTCCCACTCAGAATATAGTCCATGTAAGGTACTCCTCTTATCCTTGATAAAATGGTGATTATCAGAAGTAAAAAAATAAAAATCAAAGGGCCTTCATGTCGTTCATAGTAAGGGGATTTCTAGTCTCACTCTGTGAGAAATATGCCATATTCACCACTTATTCTTTTGTGGTTCATATATTTCCCATGGATGTCTGTTATGATTCATATCCTTAAATTTATTTTTATTTACTCATACATTTTAGTATTACTCTTTCATGGGGTTTACATATTCAATGTTAAAAGTTCTATACTGGTTATTATGCCACAATTTTGTTTCCTTGAAACGTTTGTTATAATATACACCTATCATACTTTATTCTGTGTATATAATACTCCTTTGACATATTATATAATGAATCTCCTTAATCTCATGATAATATAAATTTCATTTAATATTATTCATTCATGGGAATTAGTATTCAAATGTTTGAAAGTGGTCTTGGAAAATTTGAATGTTTAATGAATGTTTTTCAAAATAAATTTTTAATTATATTTTAACGGAATTTAAATTCCTCAACGTCAAGAAAATTAATATGTACTTATTATTTAATGAGGAAACATTATGTTGATACCATCATCATTATTCCTTAGGATGCATTATGATTTTTTCAAAAAAATCGTTAAGGAACTCATTTCATCTCCACATGCTAATCTTCTTTTAGAGATATTATTATGGAACACATTTCTTTAACAAGGGATAACCATGTTTCAATGATATTTTTTGGGAACTAATTTATTTTCCATAATATAATCATGCATCAAATATATTATTATGGAACCCATTTCTTTTATATAGGCTAGTCATATTTCAATGAGATTTTTAAGGAACCCAATTCTTTCTATGGGTTATTGTTTTTTCAAAGAGAGTGAAATTAGTCCCATATATTTTCGATGGTTTTATCAGGTTGAAAATGAATAATGATATTTTTCAATGATTTTAAGTCATATTTTTGTTCTTGGACATATTAAATTATATGGAGGCCCAAATGATATCAGGTGATCTAGTTACAACTAATAGGATATGGAAAACTAGTTAGAACCGTGTGAGATTGTTGCATCTTACAAAATGGGGAAACCTCTATTGTCCCGGGTGAGCCAATTATTTTCATAAACTGACCTGATGGGGCCTGGTCTATAACTCCCCAAGCCCTCCTCTAACAGACCTAGGGAAAGGGACTAGCACCAAGAAGGCATATCACTAGCATGGGAGGAAATTCCTATGCACCTATCTGCATGCACCCATATCCATGCTCAAAAATAATGAAATGTAAAATACAAAATTCAAAAAATGAATGAATGAATCTATATTCCAAAACCAAAGTACAATAAATTTAATGAGAGTGAAATAAGGGATAAAGAATTCCCACCAAAGAAAATTATAATAGTATCCAACCTACTAAGACAGAGGGCATCACTGTCAACTAGAACTATAGGGAAATACCTCAGCCAAGCTTTGGTAAACACCTCGGTCGTTTTAATGCACTATGATCTTCCTACCTAAGGTCCCCCATGGACTTTTTCCAATGGAATGTGGTCTTTAAAAGTCACCAAACATGTGTGTGTAAAGCCTGTACAAGGGTGTGTATAAAAATTCTCATTTGGTGCCCCAAAAACAGAAAAATAAAAGGGAGAAATTAAAAGGCAGCTGTCTACTTGACCTATCTTTAAAGAACCCCAAATGAGAGAGAAAATCTATCTCAAAACATCATCATCTATACATGACATGTAAGATCAGTTTACAGGGGGTGTCAAACCTGATGTGTGATGAAACCTCAAGGACTACCAAAAATCACCCAGATATACTCGTCTAGGACACCATGTCTTAGGAGGTTGCAACCTCATAGCTAGAAACATGATTATATTTTTAGGATATAATCATAACACCAAACTAGGTTAACACACTCCATGAGAATAAAAATCCCATATGGGACCTGTCAGAGAGATGAACTCCATCAGGGAAATAACTCTACCATTCCTAATGGTGCATTGAAGAGAATGTGATGCGTCATGAATATATTACTATGTCCAACTCTTGTGCCTTGCACCAGATGTCCTATCATCATTACCATGTTCACACAGAAAGCTATAGAAACCCAAGTGAAAGGCCCACCCCTCACCACTATAGACACTTGAGGGAGAATTACTGCAGACTTTGCTCCACATGCATACTCTCTAGCAAGAGAAAATAGAGGGACCCACAATTTACCACTGCCCCATAGTCAAGGGAGTATGGCTCCTAAGTAACCCAAAAAATGTATGTCACTCATATAACCATTGGCCCACACCATAGTCCATCGAGGGAGTGACAAATCTAATATAGGTATCGTTTACCTCCAGTGGAAGGTCCCACTCATCGAAAGTGTGACCTGTAACTGATGGATCTCAAACTCTAATTGTGAAACCCATCATTGCTGCTACTCAGATATCGTTGAGTACTACTCCATACATGAGGACTCACACATTGATCCAATAGGGGAATAATACTCATGAAGGACTCTTACCCAGATACAAAAAGGGGTACAACTTCATAGATTGAAGACTCACACCCTAACTCGGTAGGGGTGTACAACTCTATGGCTAGAAGACCCACAGCCTAGAACGAATTGGTAGTAATGAATCTACTAAATCATTCAATATGGGGAACACACACCCTCGAATGATAGGAGAGTACTGAACCTATTATATAGGACCCACTCTCGAACATGCTAGAGGTGTATCAGATATACAAAAACAAGGTGTATGGAGGACCTGTGCCCTTGAATGAAAGGGGTGTACCAACTCCAAGAATAGAGGACCCTCACCATAAAACCCAAGGGAAGTAACGACTCTCTCTATACATCATATATGGAGGACCTATTCCCTTATGAAAAAGGAGAGTAATAACTCCATGGATAGAGGACATGTTCCCTTATAAAACATGGGAGTACCTAATATACCTTCAAAAACATCATGGGGAAACCCACACCCCAGTCCATCAGGGGCGTAACACCTCAGAAGAAACTACCCAAAGTAATGAACCCACGACCGTGTTGTGGTGCGAACAATATCTACCCTATAATATAGGTATTGAAAACCTGTTCAATAATATATTTTGGGAGTAATAGTCTTAGAAAATCTCCATACGAACCACACCAAACTCCAACATTGGATCAGTACCGCTCCATAAGATTCTTGCCCGATTCACAACAACTTATATATTATAATCAATAACAGAGGCCAACATCTTCTTCTATGAAGATTCTCTAGATGGACTACTGAAAATCCTGAATCTGAGTCCCCAGGAAGATTATATGGAATGAGAAAGTTCCCAAGAGGATATCCTAGTATTGCTCCGTGTGCATTGAGGCACACACAACATTTGATCACACCTGAGCTCCTACCTGTGAATCTAGACCACACGGGTTCAAACCCATGTAAGGGTACATAGAATGTAAAGGAGGTACATGTCAGGTCCCTCATCATCCGACCCCTATCCGTGTTACAATTCTACACAGACCGGCCAACCATGTCCCTCATATGCCTTGTATCCCATACAACAAGGCGTATTCAGGTAAATGGACACCGTCCCATGTATTTTTCCTATATCTATGTACTAGACCCCATTTTTATTTCTATGGCCATGTGTTAGTACATGTCCATGAAGTTAGACATGGCTAACCCATGCCATTTCTTTAGACCACATGGTTTAGGGAACTACATGACATGTCTCCACAGTACCTGGAGTGTAGTCCCAAAAGCACATCTTCCATGAATAGGTTGAGTTACATGACATGTGTATCTAAAATACACACCATGTAAATGGATATTATAATCTATAATTTAATTAAAATCATGTGATTCTCCTAGATTCCACCCAAAACCCATATATATACCTAAAACGGATCAATAATAATTGTAATAGGGTCCCAGAACCATAGAAAAATGAAAAAAAATAATCGGATCGAGATAAAACTAAAATATGCTTACCTTGATGGTGAAAAGTTTGAGGCTTCAGTTAAAGAAATTTTAAATGATAATTCTGGTTCTTGAGCTAATGATGATCAACAATGAAAACGGGTGTCAACAACACTTCATTTCAATGATTTAGTGGTTGATTCCTTCATCTCCTAGGCAAAGAAGGGGGAGTACAATAGGTAAGGCCTCCATTGGTTTTAGAGCACAAATTTGAGGTGGAGTGGTATTAGGTTTATGGAAATAAATTAATTTTATTTAATTAATAAATTCCACCTCATAACGCCTCATCACCAAAATGGCTAGGATCAAAACTCCTGAAACACTAACCATAGGTAGCACCTAGGGAAAAATTATGTTTCAGAATCAACTGTGGTCTCAGAAATCCAATTTGTGACTCCAAACATGGGTTATTTACATTTCAAGAAAAACCATTTGTCCATGATAAAATATATTTAATTTTTTTGATTTTCCTGCACTGAGGCTCCTTAGTCCCCGACGTCCCATATCGAATTGGAGACCAGCTCAAGAAATATTCATCGAAATATTCAATTGACATTCATTTCAAAGTCCAAGTCATTACATTATCCCTATCATTGGGATATTTTTTCCTTGAATTTTGAAAGACTAAGTATAAGGGAAGAAACTAATGTCCCCACTGGATACATGCGCCAATAAGCTCATCAAGCATTCTCATGCTTCTTACAAGAACAAACCCAATGGAACCCCCAAGATCAACCAGACTCATGTCTGTCTTCTACCATGACAACATATTTCAATAATGGGTACATGTATCCTTAGTTGGGATAGGTGTGAAAGCTTTAAGAACCATGGTCCATCTATAGTCATGGGGTCTATCTATATGCCACCCCACTAACCTAACACAAATATTAAAGAAACCCCATAGTTCTCATCCACCCCTGTATGGAATAAACAATGTTTTTCATTCAATTTTAACACTAAACACACGAGGGTATTCATGGAAAAAGGGCTTCCCAAAAGGAAACACTGGGACATACTGGGACCTTCGTCTATGAACCTCCAGCTATAACATATCTATCCAAAACATAAACACTTCCACACCCACTATTGGCCTCCCAGCTAATTTTGAATGGTAGGAAACCAATCCACACTTCTGAAACATCCAAGGGTCTTACTCTAATACTACGAAATGATTATAATCAAGGATTTCCTCTCGTAGGTCTGCAATGAAAAATGGGTAGACAAGGAAAAACCTGCTGACAAATCCCCACACCGTCTATGAAAATCCATCACATTAACCTCACTCTAAACATGCATGTCTAATGAAATCATCTATCACACCAATATACTCTTCTCTTTGGGTGGGACTGACTTGCCTGGATGGTTTTGGAAGCATCTCAAAAACAAATCTTAGTAGAGAAATCACCCCCTTACTCATGAGTTCAAATATACGTCAAATGGAACCACATCTTCCTTGAGTGTGTCATGCACAAGGCATACACTAGACTCAAGAGACAGAAAAATAAAAATAAAGGCATTTCTAGACACACATTGAGACTTATTGGACCCTCTATCCCAACTACCAAGAAATGGTTCTAGTGACACCCCACGTCAACTTGGCTAAACCTCGAGCATATGCAGAAAAAATAGTACCCACAACAATGTTCTACAACTTCTATAGAAAAAATTAGAATGAAAAAAAGGCATTCCCTTATTCATCCTCAAATATTTTGAGTCAAAGGCCTCTATGAACTATAGTTATCCTCACCCACACCCTCTAGTTCCTTCTCCTCATCTTCCACCATGAAGAACTCCTTGCTCCAAGAGTTGTCTCATCCAAGGAATCTCGTCATCCAGATCCCTCTCAGTAGCATGAAGGGTTGGAAAATCTCTAGAGAGATGTCCCTGACCAACATAAGAATAACACCACATCTCATGATGTTGAAAAGATCCTCGATGCTGCTTCTACACCATAGACCCACATGTCTATGTCTGGACATGTGTATGCCTCCTATGCCATGATCATATCCCCTATCGACTGCCAGATCCTACAATCTTCTCAGCCCCATGGCCACTATTGTAGGTCACATCCACCCTGAGGTAAAAAATCTCCACCACCAGAGCTTGCTTCAACACTCTGAAATATATGGGAATGCACATCAAAGTCATAGATTCCCTTATCTCCTGACGTAATCAATGCTCGAAGGCCCATTCATGGAATAATGAATCCTAAACCATATACCCGGAGTGTCAAAACAAGTCTGTGAACCTAGATTAAATCTCTACCAATGTTGAGATGCATTACCAAAGCTGCAAAATCTCATGTATATAAACTGATCTAAAACTTGTTGTGTAAAACACTTTTTGGAAGAGTCACTCGAAATCATCCTAAATGAGTGTCACCTCTTCATCAATTTGTATCACAAAACTCTACCATCGCCTGACTGAAGCATGCTGAAGGATCTCTTTAGGGATCTCCATCTGATCTGGAGGTGTCCTATCTAAAATAACGACTCATGTGATTGAATAAAGCTTTTCGTCCACTTCCAAGGGGTATGAATCACCCATAATCCTTAGAGGTTTCTACCTCTAGAACTCTTTGTGTGCACTCATCATGCGCACTTCCTTGACTTGAACTGCCAATGAAACTTACTACTCACTGGGTGGTTCTACTACTAATAGAACACTTGGTGTTAATTCCACAGAATCAATGCCCTACACTAAAGCCTCTTCATAGGGTGGATCGTCACCACGATCACACTGTAGAATCATGTCTAAATGGAATCTTGGAGGCATACTAAAATTTAACTAAGGTGTACCACATTCAAATAGTATATCTTGGTAGATGAATCAATAAGGACATGAAAAACTTAAATCCTAGTCCTATATTATGTACATACAATTTATTTCTTAGTGACCAATGTCCTAATACACTAATTAGAGAAGAAAGTTTTTGGCATCCTGGTGAATGGATATGTTGGCCACCACACCAACACAAGAACATTTAGCCTAATAGCTGAACATGAAAAACAATCACACTATCTCTATGAAACCCAATCCAAAATCATGACACTTAGTTCCCATTATGGATTTGAACCAGGCCCTGATAACAATCTATCATGTCCTGAATCAAAGGGTTATGGGTAAAAACTCCTTAATCCAACCTCTTGTAGGCCATGGGCTAGTGACTAGTGATGTGAAGTCATATTACTAACAGGGGAGGCAATTCCAATGTACCGATATGAACACAAACACATCTCAACAATAAATAATTTAATAAATCTAAAAACCAAAATTCACCAATACAATCATACATCTATACTCCATAACCATAGTTCAAAATAATTATTAAAAGCTTATGAAGTAAAAAACAATGCTAACAACAAAAAATGTAATAACATCCATCTTGATCTGATAGATGGGATCACTATCAATAATAACTATTGGAAATATCCTTGGCCATGCTTTAGTAAACACCTGGGTCTTTATAACTCACAAAGATCCACCTACCTTAAGACCTCCATGGACTTCGTCAAAAGGCATGTGGTCTGAAAAAGACAAAAAAACATGTGCAGGAATATCACGTGCTAGGTTAAGAATAAAAATACACTGAAGGCACCCCAAAAAACAAAAAAAATGAATGTAAGAAACTGAAATGCAACAATCTGTTCGACCTAGCCAGAGGGAGCCCCAAATAATAGAGAAACTCCATCTCAAACCATCTGTAGCTGTACATGAAAAGAAATCTTGGTTTATAAGGGGTGTCAACCCTGATGTGCGTAAACACCACAAGGAATACCAGAAATCCCCCTGATATACTCGTCTCAGACAATATGTGTTAGAATAATCCAACCTAATATCTAGTAACATGATTCTCTTCATAGGTGCAAATCATACCCTGAAACTTGGATAACACACTCCACGAGGTCAGATATCCCATATGGAACCTGTTCGATATAATCTATCCATCATGAAAATAACTCTACCATTCCTAATGGAATGTTAAAGATAATGTGCTCCATCGAGATCAACATACTAGATCCAGATCTAGTGCCCCGCACCAGAGGTCCTGTCCTCATACCTTTCACCCAACACAATCTAAAGAAACCCATGTGAAGGGGCCCACCTCTCACTACTACACATAGTTGAGTGATCACTACTATAGACTATACTATGTGTGCATCCTCTCTAACCAGAGATAATGGAGGGACCCATACCTCTACATGGCCCCGTAGTCGAGGGAGTACATCTCCTAACTAACCTTGGAAACCTATGTCACTCTTGTAAAGAGTGTCCGAATGCATAGTCCGCTGAAGGATTAGTAACTCCAATCTAGTAATCATTCACATCAAGTGGAAGGACCCGCTCCTCATAACTGTTTCTTAAATCTGAGGGTTCTCTAACTCAGATGTAGGGCTCGATCACCATTGATACTTTTAGTTGGGGGGTATATTAATCCCTATTTGAGGACTCGAACCCCAATCAAATAGGGGATTACTACACATGATGTTCCTGCACGCTGATATGATAGGGGAGTAAGAATTCATAAATCATGGACCTACACCCTATCCCGATAGGGGAGTACCAATCAGTAGCTACAGGACCTGTACCATGGAACGATATGGGAGTACCGACTCTGCCAACTCAATTACTATGGGGACCCGCACCCTATCATGATAGTTGAGTGTTGAACCCCTGATAGAGGACCCACACCCTGACATGTTAGGGGAGTACTGAATTTTTTGGAACAACACATATTGAAGACTCACACCCTGGAACGACAGGGGAGTACCAACTCCTAGAATAGAGGACCTTCACCCTAAAACGATATTATAGTGCCAAGTCTATCTATACATCACATATGGTGTACCCAAGACCTAATCCAATAGGAGAGTATTTACTCTTTGGATAGAGGCCCCACTCACTGGTCTATCATGGGAGTGCCTACTCTACCTTCATGAACATCACAAGGAAATCCACACCCTATTCCATTAGAGAAATAACTCCCCATAAAAAACTAAACAAATGTACTGAACTTGCACCCATGTAGAGGTAAGTCCCATCTCTACCTAAGATGAAACTTAAGAAAAAAATATGCTCTAATCCATAAAGGGATTAATAGTCCTAGCGTGTCTCTATATGAACAACATTGATCTCCAACATCGCTCAATACCGCTCTACAATCGTCTTTCTCGATTCACTCCACCTCATATCACACAATACTTATGGAGGCCACCATCATTTTTTATGAAGAAAATCACTCAGGATGGACTACTTGAAATCTTGAATTTGAGTCCCATAAAATATGATATGGAAGGTAGAAGATCCGCAAAAGATCTGATTGTTGTACATGGCATACACCGGGGTAAACATGGTGTGTGAGCCCATAGGAGCACCTGCCCATGTATCTAGTGGACACCAGTTCCATACCATGTAGGGTTAAACAGCGTGTAAATAGGTACAAAAAATGTCCCTCATCACCAAACCCCTATCTGTGTTACCCTTTAACACAGACCGGTCTACCAGGTCCCTCACACATCATGTATCCTATAAAATATGGCATGTTATGATAAATGGCCACCTTCCATTGTCTATTTCTTATGTCCATGTACCAGGCCCCATGTTCATATACTGTCGTTGTGTATTAGTACCCATCCATGTAGTTTACATGTCTAAACCAGGCCATGTCTTGAAATGACATGGTTTAGGGAACTACACGACATGTTGCCATGGTTACCGGTGTGTAGTCTATAAAGCTCATCTTTCCCAAATATGAAGATCTACATGGTGTGTGTCACTAAAATACACATCATGTATATGGAAAATTTTGTCGATAACTTCCTAAAAAATCACCCGATTTTCCATGATTCATCCCAAAACACATTAATCGGCCTAGAAGGGATCAACAACTATTAGAATATGGCTCTCAAAACTTACAATAATACAAAAAATGGGAATATGATTAAAATCCAAATTTCCGCCCCCGATGGTGAAACACCAAATCTTTAGTTGAAGAATGGTGTCTGGATCATTCTGGTTCTTGATCTGAAGATGATATTTGAAGAAAATGGGGACCAACAACACTATGTTTTGATGATTCAGGCTTAGATTCCTTCATCACCACGGAATAGAAAGGGAGAATGATTGGTGAAACCTCCTTTGTTTTGGGGTTATGTGAGGGTAGGGGGATTAGTTTTAGGGAATTTAAGTAATTTTAATTAAATAACTAATTCCTCCTCATAATTACTCATCAGGACAATGGCCTATGATAAAAAATCCAAGAAGAAATGACCTTTCATTATGCCTAGGATAAATATGATGTTACCGAAAAAACCACGGTCTTAAAAATACAAACTAAGACTCAGAATGTGAGTTATTTACATTTTAAGTGAAACTGTCCATGCGTGTTAAATTATGTTTATAATTTTTAATGTTGATGCACCGAGGATCACTGATCCCGTGCATCCCACACCAACTCAGCATGAGGCTTTGGAAATAATATCTGAAATATTATAAAGTATTTTGGGTGAAAACCTAAGTCATTACATTTATAGATCCCCAATATATTGGGTAATAATAATTTTAAAAATTTTCTATATGGTTATTACAATTAAAATGGTTTTGAATATTTTTGTGAAAGTGATGCATCATGTTATAGAAAAGTGTATTAATTTATTATTATCGATTTATAATGCTTCTCATGATAGATATTGATATCACGTTGCTCATGATTATTGATTATATTGTATATTGACTTTTAAATGTTTTTATATTTGATTTTCCAATTATTGATGTGTATTAGTTCTTTTAGGTTTCCCTCACGTACATTGATTATTTCATCATAAATAATGCTCTTCTTATGTTATTTAATGAAATTAATTTATTAATTCTTAAATTTTACAATAATAATAATTTCATCTCACCCATTCTGATATTTCAATTTTTACTAGGTGTTAAATAATGAATTAGAATGAGTTCTTTCAAGAAGGGCTTTCATGGGGATAGTGATGATTTATTAATATGAAAAATAAAAGCTTAGTTATGTGGGAGAAATACTATATTAAATTCACATGAATCGTTTAAATAAAAGTTTTTAAAAATTATACACAACTCTAATATAAAAATTTAATTTATTATTTAAGTGATCCATGTTTCCTTTCTGATGTACTAAGGATTAGATGATAAATTTGGGTCTCCGTTATGGGAATGAAATATGGAAATATAATTTTATTGATTTCAGCACTAGATCTAGGAGTGTGGGTCTTAGGATGTTATATTTGGTATCAATGGCCAGTCTAGTTAAATTTGGGGATTAAGATGTTTTTATATTAATTTTTATTAAGATGGATATATACAATCATAAGACTATCAATTTATGGTTGATCATAAGTTCAATTTACTTTTACACCCAATTTGAGTTTTTTTAATAGTTAAACTATTGTGGTTAAAAATGACTATTTTGGAGATGTTTTTTGGGGTTAGTGTATTGGTAACCCCTTGGTTAATACTAATGTTTATTGGGAGTATTTATTCTGTAGTATTAATAGAAAAATGGTGACATCCCATATTATGGGTGACAAACCACCACATCTGGCTAGGTAGTGGGGCTTGAACCCATGATCGAAGGATGACATGTGTTCCATGCACTACCACTAGCCTACACAATGTGTTGGTTAAAATGATTTTTTTACAAGTAAAGAATATTTTTATTATAAAAAAATACATGATTTTTTTGTTAAAAAATTCTTGATTTATCATGGAAAAAAATATAATGAAATTATTATATTCAATTGCATTCGAGTATAGAAATGAAATGTATAATGAAGTTTAAGGATAGTTTTTAGGGAATTTTTTGGTTTGAACATTAGGTGTTAATTTTTATAATATTATATCATTTGAAGGATCACTCATTTTGGGAAACATTTTAGCATGTGCTTACAATTTTGGGTTTAGTTGTCGTTTAATGACTAGTGTTATTGCTATACTATCACTTTTATGGTTATGTGGTATTAAAAAGTTTTTTGGTACATCAAGAATTGAAAAATCATCTTGAATAGTGATAAATGGTAGAAAAAGGTGATGTTGTGGTGGAATTTTATTAAAAAATGTAATTCTACTCATGATGTAAGTATAATTTTTTATTCTCTTTGTATAGATGGTAATAAAATTCATTTAGTATATGTAAAGGATCTTGAAAAAAAGGTATTATCCCAGTACATTCACTAATGATGAACCAATAAACTTTTTGATCATTATAAATTTATGTTTTTGAATAACTTAACTTTATTTTGATCATTCACTTCTTTGTGTCTAATAACCCCAATCACTATTTGTAATTATTTATGTTTTCCCCCTATTCCCAACTATGTTTTCACTATGTGGAATCCTAGTTATGCATAAATTTCAGTGGAATTTTTATTTTCAACTTTAACTTTTTAAGTGTATTTTTTTATTAACAATTTTTATGATGTGTGTTTCTATGAAGGAATTTTTAAATGTTAATATTTAAATAACCAAGAAAAATTTTCTAGGGAGAAATTCGTTTTAATGGGGGGTATGATGTGACACCCAATATTTTCTATAATGTATTCTTTCAACCAATTAAAATTAAATTATATCTAGTGTTACATGAAACTAATATTTTATATTTAATTATACAAAAAATTGTATTTATCTAATGTTTCATGTAATATTGAGTTTCATCAATAACTTTTTTAACCTGAATGGTCGAGTCTTATTAGAAAATAATATACTATTACAATTAATATTTAATATGATAATCATCACCAAACTATTAGAATGCGGGAAATAGATAGTATTAATGTAGTTGTAAAATTATGGTTCAATTTTATATATAAATTATTCATTGATGACCAATTAATTAAAAATTAAAATAATAACTAATTGTATATATAGGATGTGTTTCTAAAAAACAGAAAAACTATTTTTATCCCAAAAAGGAATTTTATCTTAACAAATGAAATTTATCTCTTATTAGTCACAGGTACTGATAAAATATATATTTCATATATTCTATAAAATTTTTATAAATTTATTCCAATAATTTTATAGGCATAAAATAAAAAACAGTCCAATTTGAAACATTAAATGATGTATTTTTCTAAAAGACAGTTTTTAAGGATTTTTTAGAAGACTAGTTTTAAAAAAAATATTGAAACATTTATATAATTTATTTGAAAAAATTTAATTTTTTGAATTTTTAATTACAATATTTACTCGAGGTTATTTTTCTATTTTTTTGAGAAGATTCATTTTTTGACGAATTCATAAAAACAGTAAATTATAAATGAAAAATGGTTTTTCTTCTAAATTATATATATAGATACATTATCATCATATTTTCATACATAAAATAATTTATTAAATTATACATAAATCAATATAATTTAGGTAATTGGATTATATTTTACCTTGATTTTTTTGTAGAAAAACAATTCAATCTTTTGAAAATGTTTTCTATAAAAACTCGTTATTTTATCATATCTACAGGATTAAATATAAATTAAATTAAGAACTTATGGGATTGTAATCTGAAAAACATGATTCTGTATTTGGATTCATAATAATTTATAATTTATATTGACTAACAATTAGTTTTTCAATATAAATATTAGTGAATTTAATTAAAATTTATTACCATGAAAAATGTAAAAATGAGATTACTTAATGATTAAACATAGAATATAAGGTTTAGAAAGGGTCCCAAAGTTTTATAAAAATATGTCTTTGGAATTTTTGTGACCATTAAACCAGTGATGTTCTCTAATAGTCAATTTGGACCGTTGGGGGGGGGGTAATTAAAACATGGAGAGTACTCAAATATTTTGAAAAATACAAAATGTATTCTCTCCCTCCATTATAAAATTCATCCACACCTCTCCCTCTCTTTACAACTCTCAATCCTTTGGTATCAGCCAAAAACTACCCATATCAAATCCATAAATCCATAATTTTATCTGAGATGATATAATGTTTTTTGATAAAAAAACAAGAAAGTCCTTTGTTTCAATCTATAAGGAGTTACCTGAAGAAGACATAATATTTTTCAACGAGCACTTTTGCTTTATTAATTTCTACCCCAATAAAATATTCATATATACATTGATTATTTAATAAAATCATTATACTTAATATACATAGATGTATATATCTTAAGGGTTCAACATATACCTATACCCACTTCCATTAAATGTGTAACAAAATCAGTGTTCATGCGTATGGCATAATACCGCCTCATCAAACGATGTCGTCTGTTTTTCTTTAACCACATATTATGATGGGAATTATGATATAAATAATGTTTTATATGATATATATGACACTTATAATTTTATAATAAAAATTTATTTTTAATTTAACACATACCTTCGTGATTTCAATTTTCTGGGGATACGATAACATCATTTGTGGACGTGTGGACTACCGCATGCTCAAAGTGATGTGAAGCATTCATAATTTACATAGAATGTTTTATGGTTGGGTTAAAAGAATATAGGATATAAATTAAATATTTATGATATTAATTACATAATTATATATCTGGGAATAAAAAATAAAATTTTATTCTTTCCATTTAACACTAAAAAAGTTATAGCGTCGTTCGTGGATGTGGACTACCACCTTTTATCTTTAGAGTGATGAAATTATTACATTTCATCACAAAATCACAGAAATGATATATAGAAGTATACATATTTTAATAATTTTGTATATACGATATAATCTTCCTTATTTAATGAATAAAATTACTTACCTTATTTCCATAATTATCATGGAAAGATAAAAATGTTACTCATTCATACGTATGACCTACCATCTTTTTTGATTGATACATTGACATAATTTTCATAATTTTAATGAATATATTATTTAGAAATAATAATTGATGAAAAATGTGATAATTATAACTTTTTATTATTTTTTAGAAGTTTAAATAATGACCTCATTAACCATATTCTTCCTATGAATGTCGGTTTTGACAGAAAAGCCGAATATGGACAAGAAATCCAACACAAACATTATTTATTATATAAATATATATAAAATGTTTATTAGTAAAATAAAATTAATAGTAAAATTTTAAAAGGATCAAAATAAATTAAATAATTAACATAATGTTATCATTCATTAATATAGAGGGAAAGAAAGAAAAATCATACCCATGTTAAGGGATTTTGACTCAATTTAATTTCATTGAAGAATATTGTAATATTATACACCTAGGTTATTTTGTTTGGTGTATATATTAATAAATGAAAAATTTATATGAACAATATAATATATTTAATGATATTCAAGTTTGTAATTTTTTTCTTTCATTCACATATCTCTTGATTAAAAAGTTACTCAATTAGTAAAATAATTTCATCTCACATTATACATCTTTGAGATAACATTCATATTCACCACTTACTTATTTTATGTAGTGTATATATGAATCCATTTGATATATTATACCTTTAATGATTTTATATTCATGGTATTTAGATATTAAATTTTATTATTATTACTTTTGGGGCTTCTGATTCAGATTTTACCACAGTTGTAAGGGGATTTATAGTCTTATTTTTATTTGTTTGAGTATTCAGACATATTAACCACATATTTTATTTTTGTATTGTGAATATAATTACAATAAATTTATTTTATGATCATTATACGTAAATTTATTGGGATTTACATATAAATTTTAGTATCTATCTTTCGTGGGTTTTGTGGTTTCAAATTTACCTATGTGGTTTGGGATTTTTGTGACAATTTTACTTCTTTGTGACATTATTTATATTATACACCTATATTACTTTATGAGGTGTATATAATATTACACTGAAATGTTGTATAATGAATATCCTTATCCCCATGATTTTATAAGTTTTACTTATTTTTATTCCTCCATTGGTATTGTAATTAAATTGTTTCAAAGTGTTATTTGATGCATTTTAAGTTTAATGATTATTTTCCTAAAGACGTATTTTAAGGATTAATTATGGTAATTCTCATTCATCAATTTCAATGAACCTTATTGTAAATTACCCAACACTGTTGATATTTTGTATTGATACCATCATCATTCTTTCATTGGATGGGTTATTATTGTTTCAAATAGACTATTATGTAATCCATTTATTTTCCATGAGTTAATCTTGTTTCAATTAAATTATTATGGAACCCATTTCTTTTCCATGGGATACCAATATTTCAATGAGAATATTATGGAACCCATTTTTTAAATGGAATAAAAATTACTAAATTATATTTTTATTGTAGTAAATTTTTTATGGTTTGATCATGTTTCAATGTAACTATTAAGGGACCTATTTCTTTTCCATGAGTTAATTGTGTTTCAAAGAGATTTCCATTAAAACAATTTATTTTCAACGAGTTGATTCGGATATTAATGAACAATGATTGTTTTTTATGTTTAATTGATGTTGTGGTTATTGCAGATATTATATGATTGGATAACCGAAATAACATTGAGTGAGATAGTTACAACTTATACACTGGGGAGGCTAACATTGATCAAGGTTATCCTCTTGTAGCTTACATGATAGGGTGGACAAAATAGAGTAAGGTGTGCCCATTATAGCTCTCTAATTCATTAGATAATGATAATTTTGGAAGTCATCCAAATAGTTGATCTAATTAAAAGGGGTTTAAAAGGTTTTTAAAATAGTTTTATGAAAGTGATGATCCATGTTACGAAAATGAGTTTTAATTCCTTGTTATGAGTTTATAATTTTTTTATGATTTAAATTAATATCACATGGCTAATGATTAATGATTCTAATGAATATTTCATTTTCCATGTTTTCATATTTTATGGAATATGTATTTATAGGAATGAATTCTTTTAGGTTTCTCCCATGATAATTGATTATGTCATCATAAATTATTCTATTATAATGTTCATTGATAAAAGTCATTTATTAATTCTTATATGATCCCTTACTAAGAATTTTAAGTCATACTCTATTATTTTTCCTTTTCCCATGTATTTAAATAAATATTTTTAATGAGTTTTTTTTCTAAAAGATATTTCATAAGGATTATGATGATGTCTTAGTGTGGAAAATAAAATTTGGGTTAAGTGGGAGGAGTTATCACTAATGTCACATGAATTGGATATATAGAAGAATATACTAGTTATATAAAATATGAAACCAAAATGGTCCTATAGTATTAAATGGATCCAAGTTTTCCATTTAATGTTTTAGGGTTTGGATAAAATATTTGGGGCATAATTTTAGACATCATAGTTAAGAATTTAATGTCGTGGATTTCAGTACCATATACGGGAGTGCAGGCCCTGTGCTTTTATATTTGGTACTAGATATTAGTTTATATACCATTGGAGTTTATGATGTTTTTATATGATGTTATCTTATGATTTATGGATAACATAATAGGATTATATGTTTATGTATGATCATAATTTCAATGTTAATATAAAATCTAATTGGGGTTTTTATATAGTAAATTTTTTGAAGTTATCCATGGCCATTTTGTAAATGTTTTTTTTGGGATTGAGGAATGTGTAACCCCTAGTTTCAGAATGAAGTGTTTTTGGAGAGGTTTATTTTCATGAGTAATTTATAAAAGGGTAAAACCCTAGTTCATTCTCACAACCCACCTCATCCCACTTTGTTAGTGTGGCTTAAACACATCACTAAAGGATGGCAAAACGTTCATTCACTACCACTATCCTTCACGATTTCTTAGATACATGGTATTTTTTATAGGTACAAATTATGATTTTCACAGATTCATATGAGATTTCATTTGAGGGATAATAGATAATTTATCATGTAAGAACATATGATAAAATTACTATAATATTTGGGTCTTGAAAATAGGTAAGAAATGTTTGTATAATTTTATGGTTTGTTATTTATGAATGGTTGGGTTTGAACATTGGGTATTAATTTTTAAAAATAATGTATCATTTGAATGTTTAGTCATTTTGGTAATTATCTTACATTGTGATAATCATTTTTGTTTTCATTAATGTATAATGAGATGTGAAATTACTTGATTAACACTTTTAGAGTAAGGTTGTCATTTAAAGTTGATTTTAATGCTTCAAGAATTAAAAATTCATCTTGAATACTCATAATTGTGAAAAATACTAGATTGTAGTGGAATTTTATTTAAGGATGTAATTATACTCAAATGGTTAGTATATTTCTATATTATCTTAGTATAGATGGTAAGATAATTCCTTAATTGTAATAGAAGGATATTGCAACGAAATTATTATACTAGTATTTTCAATTTTAATGAAACTATGGACTTTTCAATCACCAATTTTTTTTTTAGTCAATAACTTTCCATTGATCACTTAATTCTTTGTGATCAGTGACCTCAATCACTCTCTATAATTGTTCGCACAATTCCTCAATTTCATTACAATGTTACCCCTCTGTTGAATCCCAATTATGTATAAATTTTTATGTCCTCTATGCTTCCCACCTTCTATTTTTAAAATTTTATTTTATTAGACCTTTTTAGAATTTGGGTTTCGATAAAGGATTATTTAAATGTTAATTTTTGGAATACCAACAATAATATTTTTGCAAAAAATTCATTTTAAGGATTATAGGACGTAACATCTGAAGATTTTATGAGATACAATCATTAAAATTAAATTAAATTCATTGATAGATTATGTTACATGGAATTAAAAGATTATGTTGGATTATAAGAAAAATCATGTATATCATTCATTGAACATAATAGTTTGCATCGATAATAACTTGGGTTACATGCAAGGATGAGTCTTACTGAAAAGCAATGTTTACTTCTTGTTAATATTTAATATGATAGTTATTACCTAGATGTTGGAATAAAAGGATTTAGTATGATTATATAAATTATGAAAATATTTTTTTAAATATATATATATATATATAATGAATTATTAGATGACTAATTAATCAGAAATAAAAATAAAAACCAATTGATTATAAAAGATATGTATTTTTCAAGAAAAAATATTTTAATGACAGAAATGATTTTTTTCATAAAAAATTAAATTTATTAATATTAATAAATTATAATAATGTAATTTATATGTTATATATTCAATAATTGTTTTGAAATTTATATGATATGTTTTATAGGCATAAACTAAAAACAAACCCCATTTTAAGCATTAAAATAGTCTTTTTTTATAAAAGGCTATTTATCATTCCTCTAATGGAAGACATGTTTTATAACTAAATTTTGAAAATTTTAAGTATTTTATTTTAAAACATAATCATTTTGAAAATATTAATATAAAAATTTACAATGGGTGAATATTTTGGCATTTTTATGAGAAGAATCATTTTTTGATAAATATTGATAAGTACTAAATTGTACATGAAAAATTATTATTTTTCTAATTTATTTATATAAATAAATTATTTTTAAATGGGTTTAAAGTAGAATTATTTAAATAATAGTTCCCTAAATATAATTATTTCATTGGTTTCGATTTCACATTTTTAAATGTATATAAAAATATTTTAAACATTGAAATTTTTAGTTTATAACCCATTGTTTAATCCCATCTGCATGATTAGTTTTTAATTAAATTCTACCAATTCTGTGACTAGAATATTGGAAAATGGATTATATATTTGGAATAATAATAATTTACAGTGAATATTAATTTCTAATTAGTTTTTTGACTAGATATATTAGTGAATGTAACTAAATTTAATTTCATGATTAAAAATAAGTTTACTTAATGATTAAACATAGAAAATAAGGTGAAAAATAACCTTAAAAATTTTTTAAAATTAATTTCATGCCATATTTAGTCCATGAAACTAATATTTCTCTATAATAGTCTACTTTCATCACTTGGGGGACCAATAAATCATCAAGGGAACTCAAATATTTTTAAAAAATACCAAATGTGTCTTCTTCATCCTGTATAAAAGGCCACCAAACCTCCCCCTATGTTTACACATCACAAGAATTTTTGGTTGTCATAATCTTGACCAAATAAACTCACATAGTATCACCTCTCAACATATAAGATTAAATTTAATTAGAATGAAAATTTAGGATATCATTTATTGCAATCCAAATTAAGGCACCCTAAGAAGATGTATCATTATTCAATTAGAACTTTTGTTTTATTTCATTCTCAACCCTATAATTTACGATTATATCATGATTATATAATATCAAAAGTTTCCTCAATAAACAATAATTTTTTTATGTTATGTTATAGGCCTTAACCTACACACACATCAATCAAATGGGCAACAAAATCACTATTCTTGTTTATGTCAAAATATTTCCTCTCGAAACTGTGTCCTTTGTTTTTCCGTTACCACCACTTATGGTTTGGAATTATAATGGAAATACTATTTTCATATGATATATATATTTATGATGTTTTTAATTCCTAAATACATATTTAATTATTATATAACAAAATACCTTCATTGTTTCCACTTTTCGTGGATATTATAACATCATATGTTGATGTGTAGACAACCTCCTCCTCAAAACACTATGACATGTTCACACTTTAAAAGGAATGCATTAATGTTCAGTATAAAAAATTTATATTTGTCAAATTATTATGATATTATTTAAATAATTATATATATGTTCATATAAGGTAACACCCCATGCTTCCAAATTACATTTCTATTTGAATAATACAGTAGCTTGCGATGTCTGCAACTTCGAGTTCTAGCAAACCACGACCAATCAAACTAGCTGTTTAAAAAGCAGTTATGAATAGTAATACCCAATTTTTGAAAACCTTATAAATTTTATTTTTCAAATTGGACTTCATTTTTGGATTCATAATATCAAAAATAGCATAGGGTGAATTTTTGGTATTTTCCTGAAAACTCTCAATTTTGGATGAATAGTGGAAAACACTATGTTATTGTTTTAAAAAATAACTTTTAATATAAATAATTATTTATAAATTTATGTATATTTTAATGTCAAAATAGATACATAATTCCAATATTAATAAAATTTAATTTATTTGAATCATTTTTAAATAACATTATATATATAAAATTTTATTGAACTTTTTAACTTCTTTTACCCACCTTCTAGGCACATTTGAAAATTATCATAAAACATAATTTTACCACTTCTGCAAATTGAATTTAAAAAAACCAATAGAAATAGTTGTCATCAGTAAGTAAAATTTGTTTTAATAAGATGAAAATAAATATTGGTGAACAGTAAACTTTTAATTTTATTTACCACGATTAAAAGTAAATAGGGTAATTAAAGGAAAAAATAATATTATAATCACCCCAAAACATATACTAATTCTATAGGATAAGTGTATTTAGACCAAAATAATCCCATGGAAAAAAATATGATCATTTTTTTCCATGGGGATCAGATTATGAAATTTATTATAATTTATTTCAAGAAGAGTTAAAAGTGTTAAATTCTATGTTTAATAACTAAACCATTTTTAATATAGGGTTACACATAAGATAAATTAGACAATAAATATTAATTATAAATATAAAAATATTTTTTACATCATGGTATTTTATTTATAGATTTTAGAAATTAAATAATTAATGTTATTTATGACACATTGATGATGCATTAATTACCTTATTAATGAATGTTTAAAATAATTAATGTTATAAATAATAAAATAAATTTAAATTGAGACTTTTTATGCCATAAACGATTTTTATATTTTAATATGTCATTTTATGGTTGATTAAATGTAATTTTTGTAATTAATATATTTTTTATGAATTTCATTAAAACAAAATAAAAAATAGTGTCAAAATTGTCAGAAATGAGTTTTTAAAACGATTACTATTTTATTAAATGATATAATATTCCTAAAAAACAATGATTTGGAAAAATGAATTTTATAATGTTATATATTTCATTAATGAACCAATTTAGGTTCTCTAGGCATTTTATTGTAACTATATAAACCATGATATATAAAAATACAAGAAGACATGGTAAAAGTTAAACTATTTTACTAAGAGTTCAATCAAATAGATAAGGTTAATTTGGGGACCTAAACTTGTCTAAACCCTATTGGTTAAGAGGATTTAGGATCATCCCCACCATAGACTCGAAATAAATCCATTTTGATCTATTATATACTGAAAATTATTTTATAATATATTAATATTTCAAGCTCTTCCTGAAGTGCCCTCACCTCTCTTATAAAAGGGTACATCCTCTTCTCTAAAATTCACATCTACAAAGCCAATTGGCTCCGCCAAAACTTGCTCAAATATCCTCCCAACTTATCTCACTTGATACTACATGCCTTACATTAATCATAAATCCAACCTAAGGAGCCATTTTGAACAAATCAAAATGAAGCACCTGAAGAATAGGTAATTATTTTATCGCCTCTTTCAATGGTGTTTTCTTCTAACACTTCCTCTTTATTTGTTTTTCCAAACTAAAATAATAAATCCCACACCTTATACATACTAATATGTTATTATAAATATGGTACAACCATATTCATTATTTTTTCCATCATACGAATGAAAAAGTCACCATACATGCGTATGTACTGCTTACCGTCTCCACGTCGTGGTGTAGTTTGTTATTCAACACTTTAGGATTTTAATGGGTATAAAAATGAGAATATTTGAATTAAAGAATAAACATAACATGTTAATTATTTTTTATATATAATATACCATCCAATTACATATTATTTCACAATCAATAGAATGATATCATCACTCGTGTGTATGTGCGGCTTACCATCTCCACAACACGATGAGATTTTTTTCCCCATCATGAACATTAAAGAATAATTTTCATTTGATGAATAAAAATAATATTTAAGAACTTAATATCATTTTTGATACAAATAAATTAAATCCTATCCATAATGAACATGACTTACATAAAAAAACATATTATGGAAAATGAATCGGATAACTCCCAAAAAAATGATACTACTAAAATATTATTAACAAAACAAACATTTGAGGATCATATATGATATCATATTTATGTATGTGGTTCTTATATAATTTATTAACAATGTTTTAAACATTATACAGGAGGTCAACATACCCTTGACTAAGGAAAAGTACAAGGTAAGGGTTAATTTTACAAACTGTTTATTATTCGAGTTTGTTTATACATAATTACCTACTATGAACTCTTTGTCATCTACATCCATGAGTCTTAAATGTTCATTTAAGAACATTTTTTAATATTTTGTATACTATTGGTTAAATTTATTTGTACATTTGTATTAATTTTTATAAAATTCAATGAATGGAATATTTTAATCGTTTTCAAAACAAGGTACATTATGTCCTTTTCGAAAAATTAAGTGAAGAATGTTTTTTAACTTATACGGAGGGAGAAGCCATTTTTTTCCAGTATAACACCTTCAATGTTCCATTACATTCTTATATGTATATTTTCAAAATAAATGTTTTCTTTAATTTTAAATGATTTCAATTTAGAGAAGATATTTCACTCAAATAGTTTTTGGATTGATTTCATCTATGTCAACATCCTTTGTTGGAATTTATGCTTGTTTGAAGTTGATTCATTATGATAAAATCATCCATATTGTGTTGAGGGTTTTGTGATATGTTTGACTATGGATTTACTATTTTTATACCATTCATGGTTTATAGTTAAAGTATTAACATTTCATATGCCATTTTTAATAATTATTTTTATGGTTATTATGTCAGACATTATGCATTACGTCATTATGAAATGAGCTATTGATATTATATGGGATTATTCAACTAGTATAATTACCATGTTAATATGTAAATGAAATTATCTGATTTATCTTTACCATATTATTCTGAAGTTTATGTTTAAAAGGCTTGTGTTTTAGTTTTATACGTTGCCTTATATTTTTATTTTTATTTATGAAAGTTTCTGCTATATTATTATCATTACTGAGCATCTGAGATCGCCCATTTCTTATTTTTTTCCCCAGGATATGAAGAAGTGTACTATGATTGACCTATAGGGTTAGGCTAAATATTATGAACATTTTAAAATTATACACAATGTTGTTTTTTCATTTCATAATGTAATTTAAAACTTATGTATGTATTTAGTACTTCCAAGTCTACAAAACAGTTCGTTATTTCAAGACATGATCTCTTGTGGTCATGCCAGTGTTATGTAATAATGCAATGATTCTAGGTAACTAGGGTAGGGGCGTTAAAGTTGGTATAATAAGATTTTTAGTGCAAAAATCGAAAACTAGATTTATAAAAACTCTTATTAGAGAACATTACCCTAAGACAGACTTTGAGGATTATTATAGAAAAACTTCATAGAATTTTGTTAAGGTAGAGATTTTTTGATTTTCCAAGAAATACATCCTTGAATGGATACTAAAAGTGGACGTGGTTCTAGAAGAGATGTAAATAGGACTGGAAACTCTGATAAGGAGTTTCGGGCTTGTCCCAAGATATCCTAGTACACGACAACATGCCATATGTTGAAGCTTGTTTGACACTCTTGAAGGATATTCTTAGGATAATTCACATTTTCTTTAGAAAACATTATGATGGATTTATGAGTAAATACATCCCCAATGAAATCATTTTTATGATTATGGATTATATGCATACACTATTCAATTAATGTTAAGTATTTTACATGTTTGGAATTATGCATTTAAAATCCTAAACTAAAATTGTGTATGAAATTATTTAGAAATTGTGACTAGTGGAAGGAAAGGAAACCATATCAATGCACGTAATACATGTTGGGATTTCCCTGCTAGTCAAGATAATTATATTGGAGTTGGTTATTAAACTGGTTCTGAATAGCTTATAACCATACTGAGGATACTCACTCAGGTTATGAATAATAACCTTACCCATATGGAGAACCCTTATCCACAATGCGGAAGATAAATGTTTTACCTCTTCATGAGGAAACAACCACCATCAATAAATGGGAATATTAATCAATTTTTAGCTGAGTAATGGATAAGTACCTTAGAGAAAACATTTTACGCTTTAGGGAGTAGCAAAAGGTGAAAATATGTCACGGTAGTTAATCACCTCATAAGAGATGATGATAAATGGTTTTCTTTAATAAAAAACACAAAAAGGATGAAGAGTTATAAAATATGGAATGGAGGGAGTTTATGGTTCTTTATTTAGAAGAATAATTCCCACGTGAACATTGAGCGGATAATGAATGAAATTTTCTTAGTATGAGGAAAAAGGATGATGAGAATGTCACAAAGTATGAGAAAACCTTTAAAGGGATAGCAAGGCATGCGACAGATTGTATATGTAACCAAGGAATTAAGATTGATCAATTCTTTTAGGGGTTAAAACCATTTATTTGTTGAGAATATGTCTCATTATCCTTCTCATCGTACAAAGATATAGTCTCATGTTCTATCAAGATATAAAAGGAATTATTTAAGTATTAAGACCTTATGGTGAATCAAGAGAAGAATAGATGTGAAGAACACTATGGAAAAGGAAATAAGGGGAATAAGAGAAAAGTCAAATTTCTAACCTACACTAATTGTAGGATGAAACAACTTGGTACAAGCCTAAAGGTGATGAGAGTTTTTTATAAGTCTGGTGAAAAAGTCTACCAAACTTGTTATTTCAAAGGGAAGAAAGAGGATATCAATTTTGAATGCTACAATTGTAAGTAAATGGAGAATCATGCAAATGAGTGTATTAAGCATCCAAGAAACATACCTCAGAAAAGGCCAAGGGAGCAAGGCTAAGATTATGTGATCACTACTGCTGAGGTTGAAGTTACTAATGACATGGTGGCAGGTACATTAATCATTTCCTAGAAATTAGCCAATGCTTTATTTGATTACGGATCATCACATTCTTTCATATCTTCCCATTATTCCAAGAAAATTAGATATTTTCAATTTGACTTATTAAGGGAGTTGTCTGTCAATACTCTTATGAGATGTATCATTGCAACGATGTTTTTTGATTTAGTTACCATTATGGAATATAAACGTGCTTTATCTGTTGATATTATTGTCATAACCACGATTTAATTAGATGTAATCTTCAGTATGGATTGGATTTTGGACCATGATGAAAAAATTTATAATAAGAAGAAGGAGGTTACTATTTTTAATGAATGTATGGAATCCCTTATCATTAGAGTAGAAACCTCACCATCTAATTATTATCTAGGTTCATCCCCAGTAGCTCTACTAAATTCAATTATTGGGGTGGAGGGGAGTGAAGTAACTATGGGTAATTAAAGGAATGTTAAAAATAGAGGATGTACCTATTGTGCAAGAATATGTTGATGTGTTTCATTATTATTTACCTGTACATCCTCCAGAATGAAAAATTGAGTTTTATATTGACCTAATTCCTAGTTCAAGGCCCATACTGAAGTCCCCTTATAGAATGGCCACTGTGAAATTAGTGTAACTAAATAAAAAAGTTTAGGAATTTAGTAATAAATGATTTTTTCACCATAGTGATTCTCCATGGGTAGCCCCTCTTCTTTTTATTAAGAAGAAAGATGCATCTATGTAGTTCTATATTGACTATAGGGATAGAAATTCTATAACAATAAAGAACAAGTATCCCCTACCTCGCATTAATGATTTATTTGATAATGTTCATGGTGCTCAATATTTTTCAAAGATTGAACTTCGATCTGGATATCATCAGTTGTGAATGAAGACAGAATACATTCCAAGGACAGCATTTTGAGCCATGTATGGGCATTATGAGTTTACAATAATGCCTTTTGGACTGACTAATACACCATATATTTTCTTGGATATAATGGATAACGTTTTCAAGGAATATATTGATTACATTGAAGTGGTATTTATTGATGATATCTTGGAATACTTCAAAAGAATTTAATATCATGAAAATCACATGTGAACAATTCTGAATAATCTTAGATGAAATGAATTATATTGTATGTTTATCAAGTGCGATTTATCGATTTAGAAAATTTCTTTTCGCGGTTATATCATCTTTAAGGATGGATACTCCGTTGATACTTCTACGATAATGGAAATCCAATAGTAGCTTACACTAAATAGTATAACTAAGGTACAATGTTTTATTGGTTTAGTAGGTGACTATCGGTATTTTTTCCAAAATATTTCCTTATTGGATAACCCATTAACCAATATCACACATAAAGGGGTTAATTTTCTTTGGAAAAAATAGTGTGAGAACTAAAGGGAAGATTAGTAAATGCTCTTATCTTGACTCTACCATTAGGGAATGATGGGTTTTTTATTTGTAATGACACATCAAAGAAAGGACTTGGTTGTGTCCTTATGTAGAATGATAGAGTTATTTCCTATGTGTCATGACAACTAAAAATTGCTGAATAAAACTATACCACTAATGATCCTGAGTTAGAAACTATAATATTTTCTCTGATGATATGGAGAAAATTTCACTATGGAGGAAAATGTTAGATATACACTGATCACAAGAGTTTTAATTATATTTTCTCATAGAAAAAACATTACATGAGGTAGAGGCGATGAATCGAACAACTTAAGGATTAGGACTACACAATACACTACAACCCGAGGAAAGAAAATAAGGTGGCAGATGTCTTCAGTAGAATGGATCATGGTGTTATGAACTACATGAGAGTTGAAAGGGATCCTATGTTCATGTATATAGTAAATATAGATATAGGAATAACCATAGAAGGTGAAACATCAATACCTTTTCAAATGGTTTCCAAACCATCTTTACTAGAATTGATAAAACGTTACCAGACTGATGATGATGAGTTTCAAAAGAAAATTAATGATTTTAATGATGAGATATTTATTGAATTATTATATTAAGATGGAATATTTGAATTTGGGAAGAGGCTTTGTGATCTCGATATACCTGATCTAAAAAGAGAATTTGTCGGATGATGCTCAAAGCTCTGATTTGTCTATTAAACCTGGTAGCACTGAGATGTATAGTGATTTGAAGGAACGTTTTTTGTGGGACAACATGAAAAGGAAGAATGATAATTATGTGTCAAGATGTATCATTTGTCAATAGGTGATGGTTGGAAGTCAACATACTAGAAGATTCATTAAACTTATTCCTATATCTGAGTGGAAATGGGATGGTATTACAATGGAATTGTTTCATGGGGATACTAAAGACTATTAAAAGGAAGGATGCAATTTAGTTAATTTTTTTCCAAGTCAGCACATTTTCTTGCTATAAGAGAAGATTTACCTTTGGAACATTTAGAAATACTATATATTAACGAAGTTGTAAGACTTCATGGTGTACCACTATCAATCTTTTCTGATCGCAATCCCTATTTTACATCAAGAATATGGAAAAGTCTTCAGAAATCTATTGATACTTAACTTCGGTTGAGCAATTCCTACCACCCTTAAACTGATAGACAATCAGAACAAACAATTCAAACCTTTGAAGACATGTTGAGATCTTGTTCACATGACTTACAGGGTATGTGGGATCAATGATTACCTCTAGTATAATTATCTGATAAAAATAACTACTATTCAAGTATTTAGATGGCCCCATGTGAAGCGATTTATGGAAAGAAATGCCACACATCAACTTGTTTGGATGATGTTGGTGAAAGACTACCCTTAGGCCCAGATCTTGTTGAGGAAACAATGGAAAATCTAAAGATTATCCAGACCCACATCAAAGTATCTCAAATTAAGAAAAAGATCTATGCCGATAACAGAAGGAATGATTTGGAATTTCAAGTAGAAGATAATGTTTTCTTGAAGGTATCTCCATGGAAGGGTGATATACAATTTGGTAAGGGTAAATTAAGTCCAAGGTACATCATAACTTTCAAAATTCTAGAACAAATTGGAGTTATAGCATACCATTTGGCAATGCTGCCATGTCTTTCCAGATTTCATGATGTGTTCCATATACCACTATTAGGAAAATAATTTTCTATCCCAACGCATGTACTCAACTATGAGGAAATAGAACAAGAACCCAATATGTCATGTTGTGGAGAGCCTATTAGAATTATTGATACCAAAGAAAAATTGTTGAGAAACTGGATGACTCTTCTGGTAAAATTTCATCGGAGAAACCATAAAATGGAAGAGGCAATATAGGTACCTGAGGAACTTATGATGAAGAACAACCTAAATATTTTTATGCAGTAGTATTCTAGAAATTTTGAGGACGAATTTATTTTAAAGTGGGAGGAATGTTACACCCCAAGCTTCTATAATACGTTTCTCTTTGAATAATAAAATAGCGTGCAATGTATGTAACTTCAAGTTCTAGCACATCATGACCAATTAAACAAGTCGTTTAAAAAGTAGTTATGAATAGTAATAGCCACTTTTTAAAATTTTTAAAAGTTTATTTTTAAAAATGGACTTCATTTTGGGATTCCAAATATATAAATTTGGTGAGGCTGAATATTTGGTATTTTTCTAAAAAACATTCAATTTTTTACGAATACAGAAAGCACTACGTTAGTGTTTAAAAACTAAATTTTTATTTAAATAATTATTTTTAAATTTAATTTTTTTAAAGTAAAAATATATAAATAAATCTTATATTAATCCAATTTAATTTTTTTGCTTCATTTTATAATAAGATTATATATATAAAATTTTAGTGAACTTTTTAATGACTTTTACCCACCATTAAGGAACATTTGAAAATTTGCATAAAACATAAAATTACTGCTTCTATGAATTGAATTTCAAAAATACAAAAGACATGGTTTTCATTAGTATGTAAAATTTTGTTCAATAGGATGAAAATATTTTTTTGATGAATATAATCTTTAGAATTTTATTTATAAAGGTTAAAAGTAAATAGGGTAATTAAAGGTAAAAATAATATTATAATTAACCCATCACATGTCCTTATTCAATTGGATAATTTTTTTTTCTACAGAAACAAACCATATGAAAAAAATATGATCCTTTTTATCCACTTGCATTAGATTAGGACATTTATTATATTTTATTTAATGAAGGGTTAAAAGTGTTAAATTCAAATTATAAAAACTAAACCATTTTAATATTTTGTTACACAAAAGCTGAATTAGTCTATAAATATTAATTATAAAGGTAAAAATATTTCCTACATCATGGTATTTTATTTATTATTTTTATACATTAAATAATTAATTTTATTTATGACAAAATGATAATGTATTAATTACCTTATTAATTAAGGTTTAAAATAATTTATGTTATAAATATTAAAATAAATGTAAATTGAAACTTTTTATGCCATCCATGAATTTTATACTATAATATGAAATTTTATAGTATTCTAAATG